>JAQPPZ010016747.1:1244166-2488333 GCA_028583015.1 Wollemia nobilis | reverse complement strand
TTCATGATAAATACATATTATACTGTGGTTTATAACATTGTCAGCGTGACAGCACTCACTTGGAAATAACTAAATTCTAGTAGAAAGTCTTTCTTAGAAAATACACAATCTTTAGGTACAGAACACAATTGTTGTTAGAAATAATCCATGCACTATAATACAAGCCACATTGTGAGAAAGAGCTATAAGATGAATATATTCCTCATCAACACAAAGCATAGAATATGTTAATCTCTTACCATATATAGTTTTCAATATGATCAGAATGATTACTGCTTAAGCAGAAAAAAATATGAAAATACTATGAAGATGGAAATAATTATGCATCACTCAATAAAATTTGAAGCTAGAACTAGTACAGAAGTGGTGGATTCCTAAAGGAAAGGAGTACAACATCAATCACACTTGAAAGCTTTTAAGAGAAATGATGCACAGAACAAAAAATATCGATGTGCCTAAGAATATGCAGCATGTCATAAGTTATTGAATATACCAAGAGTCCTAAGTGTAAACAGAAAGTCAATTGGTACAAGAAAATAACATTACCAGCAATTTCACTTCCAAGAGCAACAACACAGGCTCCTGTGAGAGTTGCAAGATCAACAATCTGCAAAGAGGTCACCATAAATTAGAAAAACCGGTGTATGATATCCTCTGGATTCCTTACATCAACAAAGACCAGTCATTTGCTCACAATACAATCAATTTCAATTTAATTTTGTGTAATTGCATCTCAAAAAAATAAAAGGAGTGACACTCTCAAAATTCCAAAAACTAACCAATCTCAGAGTTATTTGTCAGAAGACATAGCAGCTCAAAAGAAAAGCCCAACAGATTTTCAATTTAGTATCCTAAGGATAAGGGGCCAAAACCATGATGTAAAGGTATCAGTGAATTTAGAAAGAAAATAATAATTAAAAAAAAAAACCTTTCAAATAGGATATTTCATATTCCTATTCCATTTGATGTAACGTATATCCATTTGATTATCCAAAATCTACAAGTATTATTTAGAGAAATAACATCTTGGACATACATAAGAAGCAAAAAGAGATACCAGAGGCACAGGGTTATAGATAATTACAAGTTATTAACATTTGGAATATTTCCAAGTATTCATGAACAAACTAAATGCATCATTATCTATGTAGAGTAATAGCTGATTGAACAAAAAAGTACCTTGTCAACACCTTGTTTGCATGCATATACCAAAGCATCTGCCAATGTCAATCGACCTTCAGCATCTGTATTATTTACCTGAATGATTAAAAAATGAAACATCAAAATTAGTCTTTATAAGCATCTCAAGAGAAGATCACAAACCTAGGAGCATGGAATTCTAGCAAAAGCATATCTACTTGGAACCATTAGAAATCCTGGAATTAAAAAGATGCTAACCATATTAAAACTTGTGCATCCTTCAAAAAAATGCACCACAGCTAACACTCTCGCTCTCCAAGATTTGCTATATAGCATTCTCTCAAAGAAAGGACTTACGAAATGTCTTTTTAACTTCTCAATGCAGAAGAAAATATTAAAGCAAGAATCCACCATAGTAATAAATATATCTCATTCATAGCTAGAAGCGTAGCTTGCCTATCATCCTCTGATGGAGTCACAAACACTGCATTGCCATGAAAGGAAACACCCAGTATTTTAACCACAAAGTCCATGGTATGAAAAGTTGTATATAAAGGAGTCGAGCTGAGCTCAAGTGGTTGAAAGACAGGCCGTCTTCTATGGAGAAGGCTTAGGTTCAAGTATCAATAGGTATGGGGGCATACTGTGTGTGAGTAGTGGGTACTTAACCCTAAGTGAGTTGTCATAGCCTCACTGTAAACTAAAATCCATGGCAGCCCATTAAAAAAACCCAATGGGTTTAGGGCAAGCGGTGGAGAGCAATGAGTTTCATACCGTAAACCAAGGTTTCAATCACAGGGGTGAACTTTAACACTTTGCCTAAAGGGTTTGAGGCAAATAGTATGGAGTGCGGAGTTTCATGCCCTAAACCAAGTTTCCAATCCAATGGTTGAACTTTGAACATTTTTGCCCACTGGGTTTGGGGCAAGTGGTGAGGAGCAAAAAGTTTCATACAATAAGCCAAGGTACCAATCCCATAGCTGAACCTTAACGTTTGGCCTAACGGGTTTGAGGCAAGAGGTTGGGAAAGATTGGTTTTTATTCCATAAGCCCAAGTTCCATTCCCATGGGTGAATATTGAGGCAAGCAGTTGAAAATGAGGAATTACATACTGTAAACCACAGTTCCGACCCTATGGGTGAACCTTAATATTTAGCGAAGGTAATTCCATGGGTGAACCTTAATATTTAGCGAAGGCAATCCCATGGGTGAACCTTAACATTTAGCCTAATGGATATGAGGCAAGTGGTGGGACTGACAGGTTTTTATACCATAATCCCAAGTTCTAATCCCATGGGTGAATCTTAACATTTGGGCCCATTCGGTTTGAGGTAAGTGGTTGGGAATGAGGAATTACACACTATAAACCAATGTTCCAATCCTATAGGTGAACCTTAACATTTAGCAAAGACAGTCCCACGTGGGTGAACCTTAACATTTAGCCTAAAGGATTAAAGCAAGTGGTGAGGATGGATAGCTTTTCAAGTTCCATTCCCATGGGTGAATCTTAACATTTGAGCCCATTAGGTTTGAGGCAAGCAGTTGGGAATGAGGGAATTATACACTTTAACCAAAGTTTCGATCCTATGAGTGAATTTTAACATTTAGCAAAGGCAGTCCCACATGGGTGAACCTTAACATTTAGCCTAAAGGATTGAGGCAAGTGGTGGGGATGAATAGGTTTTCAAGTTCTATTCCCATGAGTGAATCTTAACATTTGAACCCATTAGGTTTGAGGCAAGCAGTTGGGAATGAGGGAATTATACACTTTAACCAAGTTTCAATCCTATGAGTGAATCTTAACATTTAGTGAAGGTGAGTGAGCCAAGTATGAGCAAGGAGAGAAGGCATCGGAACCAAGTGTATGCTAGGAGAGGTGGTGTGTGAACCAAGTGTGCACTAGGAGAGGTGGTGTATAAGCCCAATTTGAGGAAGGAAGGAAGGCATGCAAATCAAGGGTAAGCGAAGAGCGAGTGCATGCAAGTAAGAAGCGAGCAGAGTTCAAGCCAAGAGCAAACCTCACATTTGGATTTTTTGCTCTAGATTTTTGAAGAAATTTGAATAACGGAGGTATCTCATGTGGACAAGTCAGATATCAAAGGAAGATTATTTAGAGAAGCCCTAGTTGGAAGCAAGGATGCCCTAGTTGAGGGAAGTAATCTTTTTCTGATCAGGGATAAAGGGAAAGAGTCTATGGCAAACCTCATTGAGGCGGCAAAAGATTCATCAAAACTGATTAGCTAGGATGAGGTAGTTAAGCGTGATATAATGGTTCAGATGAGATGGTTGGGCATGATATAATGGTTAAGTAGATAGTTAATCTATAAATTCAATGGTTACATGCCAAAATTTTCGAAATTTGAAACTGAATTGAAAGGAAATGGAGATTGAAATCACTCTATTCGATGATTTCTCTTCTAAATAGATTTTTCTCATGAACTTTTTGAAATTGAAGGTAGGGATGAAGTAATGGGGGATGGTCCATGGTTTATGGAGAGGGTGATTGGCTTGTATAAAAGAGCATGTAGTGAAAATTTTTGAATTATGTGCATTAGGCTATTTGGAATTCCATCTGAACTTATCAATATCGAGGTTTTGAAAAATATTGGCAATACCCTAGGGAAGTTCATTCAAGTGGGACCAACTTCTATGAAGCAGCATTTAGCTATGTCCACATGGATATGTGTTTCCATGGATCTTTCATAAACCTTTGCCAAAGTCCATCATTATCAAATCTGAATCAAGAAAGTGGGACCACCAAGTGGACTACAACAACATTGCATTTAGTTGTCGCATATGCCATGAGACTAGACAGGTGGCAAGAGATTGCAAACTGAGAACAATTGAGAAAGATGTGAAAGGTTATGGTTATAAAATATGCCCAAAGTTGAAGCAAGGAGACTGGCTCAAACCAAGGATATTCCAATCCCAAAAATGTAGCATCGAAAGGACCCTCTTCGTCATTAGATGGCAAAGGCCAAGGCCAACACAATTCATTCAGATCAAATTTTAGGAGTAAACAAGAAGGATATATTAGATGAACTGCAACGTAAGAGTTTGAATTTGTAAGGGTTGAAAGCTGCAAAGGAAGTTTTACAAATACCAGCAAGAGAAAATGCACTATATCAATGAGTAGGACTTCACACTAAAATGACAATTCGATGAAAAAAATACTTTTACACTTAGTCCTACCGGATACCTTCACCCATGGCAAAATACAAGATGCATTACTTGACTATGATAAAAAAAAGTATCGAGACATAGACCCATGAGGGATACCGTAGTGGTAAGTCCTTGGGTTTTTATCTACAAGACCCAAGTTCAAACCCCTGTAAGAGGGGACCAGGACCCCTCATAAAAATCCATGTAAACTCAAATTTTGATCAAGTGGCATTAGCTCAACTGGTTAGATTCCTCAATATTTAAATAGGAGACCAAAGTTCAAATCTTGCCAAGCGATACATAAATAATATCCAAGCTTTGTTGTAAAACCACTATGTGGTGATGATGTAAAACAAGTGGGGCCCGTTTCAATCCCATATAACCAATTGAAAAAAAATATAGTATCGAGACATAAACACACAATTAGTAACTCAAAACTGATAGATCTTAGTACTGATGAAAAGCGTTTACCAAACCACACCCAAATGTACTTATCCATTAACATTCATTGTGAAGAAGAAATAACTACGTTAGGACAAAAAGCAACTCCTATACAAAATTCAGCCAAAACAAAATACACTAACACTAATTCATGTGATAACTTGCCACAAATTGTAGACATGTTCAGAAAAAAGAAAAATGGCCAGAACTGAGAAGATAGTGAAAATCAGTTTGCCCAAAGGAAATAAACAAGCCTAGTAAATGAGATGTAAATTTTAATTTATTGTAAAGATTTTAAAGAATGGAGGTTATCTTTCACAATCAACCCATAGGTACTGACTTTCCTAAATTAAATTTCCTCAAATCAATACCTCATCCTTACAGCAAAGAAATCCAAACATTTTTCAAGGAGGAAATCAAAACAGAAAACAAGAATATGACCCACTGCATATTAAAATCCATCTTTGGAATCATGAAATAAGCTGACAAATTAAATGGAGATGCCTCATCAACGCTACTGATCAAGTGGGCTACAGCCAAAGTATTTTCATAGTAGTGTTGAGTATCTTTTAGGGAAATAGGTTCAAGAATAACTTTCAATTTAAGTTGACATAATTTCATTGGCTAACTACTGCCAAATTGCTAAATGCATCAAATTTAATAGATAACTAAAGATCTGCCCGTTGGGTTTGGGACAAGTGGTGGGGAGCACAGAGTTTCAGACTGTAAGCTAAGTTTTAATTCCATGGATGAACCTTCAACATTTTTATTATTTTATGTCTTAAACATAAAAAATATTAAAAAGGTACAATGAACAACATGAATTGAACATTTAGGCATCAGAAGACAAATAGACCATTAAATTTTGATGACATATCCACAAGTATAAAATGAGCTATTGTATCCTTTGAGAAAGTTTTAATTTATATGTCTATCCAAAATAGCGGACGAGAAGCAAGGAGCGGGTGCAAGCAAAAAGTGAAGAGCAAGCCTCACCATTGGATTTTGGAGTTCTCCTTTGGATATTTGGAAAAAAAAAATAAATGGAAGGCTCTCGTTTGGACAAGCCAGGTACCAAAGAAATATTATTTAAGGAATCCCTAGTTGAAATTAATGATGCCTTATTTAAGGAAAGTAATCTTTTGCTGGAAGAGGGCAAAAAGAGGAAGAAATCTATGGCAAATCCTATCAATGTGGCACATGATTCACCAGAAGTGATTATCAAGGACGAGATCATCAAGCATGATATAATGGTTCTTAAAAGAAGAGGGTTAATCTGTAAATTCAATGGTTCCTGGCCAGTTTTTCTTTTTTTTGAGATTTAAAAGCAAATCAAAAGGAAATGGAGATTGACTTCACAATATTCTATGACTTCTCTTCCTAGATTTTTCTTTTCATAATCTTCTCCACTTTGAAAGCCAGAGACAAAGGAGTGGGTGTGGTCCATGGTTTATGGGAAGGTATGGCTTGTATTTAAGACCATGGAGTGAGAATCTTTTTATAAAGACAAAAACTCTTGAAAGGTTTCTTGCGTGGGTCATCCTATTTGGACTTCTATATGAGCTTCAAATCAAAATGGAGATTTTGAAAGATATTAATAATACCCTAGTAGAGTTCATCCAGGTGGCACCAACTTCCATGGACCAAAATATTGTTGTATACAAAAATATATGTTTCCATGAATCTTTCAAAACCTTTTCCAAAATTCATCATTATAAAATCTAAATCAAGAAAATAGGACCACCTACCAGTAGGTGGCCATGAAAATATAACATTTCGATGCTACACATGCCATGACTAGGCATATGGCAAGAGATTGCAAGAATAGTTGAGAAAGATCCAAAAGATTAGGGTCATAAGACAAGCCTAGAGTTGAAGCAAGGGGATTCATTACAATGAAAGATGTCTCAGACCAAGGATTTTCACCTTCCCAAAATGAGGCAAAGAAAGACCTGCTTCATCAGATGGTAAAAACCATTACAATTCATTTGGAGCAAACTTTAGGAGGAACCAGTAGATAAATAACTGCAATATGAGTAATTAAATTCAAAAGGGTCTAAAGCTGTAAACAAAGTTTTAGGCTCAAATTTCAAAGGGGAGAAGGCGGTTGAGACTGATTCAAATAAATCTTCTCCATTCTCTTTAAATAATACAATATCATCTTCTTGCAATAAAAAAGGAAGTTTTTTAAGGTTGTCCCTTGCACTTTAGATCCTCCAGGCAGTGCAACGATGCTAAATAAAACTTAGAACACTATAGAAAAATGGAAGAGAGAGGAGGGCTGAGAATATTAATGGGAATAGCAAGAAGAAAGGCAGACCCCAAAGCAGGATCAAAAAGAAAAGGAAACCAATGGTAGATTGATTTGGGAAGCCAGAAACCAATATTACAGATGTTAACGAACAGTAGGATTAAATACATAAATAAAAATAAAAATCGATGATAAAGATGGTATGTTGGAATATCTGGGTTATGTAATGTTTTGTTCTTTTATGGGAGTGGCTCCTGTAGAAGCCACATGTAACTTATTTAGATCAGAAAAAAAAAAGGACTTATAAAACCCCATGGCATTCCAAATGATTACCTCAATTGTCTTCCCATTTGAAGCTGTAATTACGTCACCAGGTCGCATACCAGTGCCACTAATCATGTTTTCACATGCAGCAACAATGAAATGAACCTGCCAAAAATAAAATATAAGACAACATTTCATGCTAAATATGTTCCCAGTGGTTCTCACTAAACAACAATGTTTTTTCCCTGAAGTCTGAATTGATGGTTATAATAGACATAGACCATAATGCAATAAATAAATAATCTAAGTAGTATTGAAATATTATATCTAGAAATACTTAGGTTATGCATATAACCAGTCCTTACCTCCACCCCTGGTGGTTTAATTTGACCAATAGCTTTTGCTGCACCAAGAGCTGCTGCAGAACCTCCCATGTCAAACTTCATGAGTTCAATACTGCAGCCCGGTCCTGTCTTGAGGTTGTAACCTCCACTGCTCATGTTTAACGAAACAAATGAATAACTTTATAAAACATGAGTATGTTCTTAACAGAAAGAAATGTGGAAGATGAAGGATAATAAGATAAATGAGGATTACTATAGGAGCATGATTAAGGGCAAAATCTACAAAAAAAATAACATTGCTAATGAAAACAATTATCGCTAAACTTCTGAAGGATAAAATCTTTTAAAGGAAACCCACATTCTTTACTGCAAAATAAATAGCCATGCAAAAAAATTCAATAATAAAGTTCCTAAGAATTGCTCGAAAAATTCCAAAGCACAGTGGAATTAAAAATGTCAAAATATGAGCAGTCTTGTAACGCAGCAGGTTTGCGAGACAGCCGATAAGGGAGGCGGGAGGATGTCGATGGGCGGGAAGTCTGCAGGGGAGATCGGGAGCGGCGGTGGTTCGGTTCTTGGACGCAGCGGAGCAATCGGAGGGCATCATGATTCCGGGGGAGCGGAAACGCCCGGGCCCATTGAAGATGACCGGGCTGGCAACGGTTTTGGTCGAGGTAAGGACCCACCAGACAAAGGGGGTGGTGGGGCTCAAAAGTCTTATGCCCAGGCAGCGGCCTCAGAAACCCTAAACGGGTTTTTTACCAAAGAGTTGTTTCCGGTTGGGGATGAGCTGGACATCCCGGCGGAAGTTCTTTCAAGCTTCATGGAGTTTGAGAAATTTACCCTAATAGGTAAATTCATTGGAGGCCGTCCCGACATGGAAACTATCCGAAAATGGGCAGCAAGCAAATGGAGGACTTCTGGGCATTTGGAGCTGGCGGCCCTATCCCGGGGTTTTTTTGCCATTAGATTGAACAATAAGGAGGATTACTGTAAAATTCTGGCTGGCGGGCCATGGTTTCCGGGCCGCAGAAGTTTATTTCTCAGGAAGTGGGACATGGATTTCAGTCCTGAGACCCGGAACATCAACATTGCCCCAATATGGGTTAGGCTCCCGAATCTTCCCCTCTTTGGCTGGCATGAAAATGTCATAAGAGGTATTGCGCGTTCCATTGGGGAGTTGGTCACCATTGACCCTCCCACCCGAGCTCGAACAAGGTTCGTCCGGGCCCGATTTTGCGTTCGGCGGATTTGGAGGCGGAACTCCCAACTTCCATCACTCTTCGGTCTGGAGGCACCATTCTTCATAAACAAGCTATTGTCTATGAAAATAGACCAGCTTTTTGCACCCGATGTCGGTCCCAAGGGCACCTCCAGTCCCAGTGTCCTCTTCAAAAACCGGGAAAACAAAAACGTGAAAACGGCAACCCCCTGGAGCACAAGGAAGATCAGGCAAAGCAACCAAATCTTCCAGACGCGAAGGGCCATGTATCCCCAGGCCCCTCTAGAGACTGTGGCGGACTCTCTCAACCTGAAGAGAATCCCTCTCTCCAATCGGACCCCGAGCATCTTGAGGCTGACAACCAACAAGGAGCAGACTCCCACTTGGAAAGCGAATCGCAGGAAGAGATGGAACGGACCCCTTCCCAAGTTTTGACTCAGGTTGTTCCTCTGCTCCAAGATACGGGTCATCCCGATTTCAGTCAGTCACAGACGCTGCTAGAAGATTACCTCTTAGGAAGGAGGGGTGAACAATCCGGTCACATTAGCCCCCGGAATACGAGGAGCCGAAAGCAAAGTGTGGATTTTGGTAGTGAGAGGAAGCAGGGTCGTCCTCCTAACAAGGAAAGGCGAGACAAAGAGACGCAACTGACGTTGCAAATGGAACCCAGCGTTTGTTGGTTCTGGATGATCGTGACACACGATCGGACGAAGCTCATGCATCAAAACCTCCCCCTCAACAAGGAAGGGGAGGCAAGAAAAACTTCAAACTGTCCGGATGAAAGTCCTCTCATGGAATGTGAGAGGACCGAACGGTGCAGCCAAGCGAAGGTTAGTGGTTGATCTCCGTAGGAGGATTAACCCTTCTATCCTTATTTTGCAAGAGACCAAGCTTGATGCTATCTCCTCTGACAAAGTGGCGAAGGCCATTTGGGCCAGGGCAAATTGTTTGTCCAAGCCTGCAGTGGAAACAACGGGAGGACTCATGGTTTCGTGGGACCCTTCGAGGTTTGAGGGCAGCTCATCGTCAACTTCCAACGAAATCATCAATGTACTGTTCCGAGTCCAAAACCTCCAATTTTTCCTGGATTCTATCCAACGTTTATGCTTCCAATTCTGCCACAGAGAGAGCAGAAATGTGGAAAGCTATCTCTCTGATGAGGGAGAATTTTAGCAACTTTCCTTGGGTTTTAGGGGGTGACTTCAATTGTCCCCTTCATCCTTCGGAGAAAAAAGGAGGGTCCGACCACTCCAACCGCAGCTTGGAAGATTTCGGAGATTTTGTCTCTACTAATGGCCTGCTTGACATCGAACTCAAAGGGGCTTCCTTCACATGGAGTAACAGAAGGATTGGGGGCGGTTTGATTCAAGTCAAACTTGACAGATTCTTCATTTCCCCAGAAGCCATTCCCATCCTTGGCGGGGCTATCCTTTCGGCTCTTCCAAGGATTGGGTCTGACCATAACCCTATTTTCTTGGAGGCGAACGATGGGCCTGTTTTTATGACCCCTTTCGCATTCGAATCCATGTGGATTTCCCACAAAGACTTCAAAGGATTGGTTTCAGCGTGGTGGCAATCGAAGGTGGAAGGAAGCGCTCCTAAGAGGGTGGCTTTAAAGCTCAAAATGGTCAAAGAAAAACTGAAGATTTGGAACAAAGTGGTTTTCGGCAACATTTTTGAGTCCAAAAAATCCATCGCTGAGAACCTGAAGGTTGTGGAGGAAAGGATGGCTACCGAAGGTTACACTGAGGGTCTCAGGGAGGAAGAGCGGAGCCTTTTGGTGGACTTTCATTCTATTCTCGCTAGGGAGGAAACGTTCTGGCGCCAGAAATCTCGTGACTTGTGGTTGAAGAATGGAGACTCCAACACGAGATTTTTTCATGCGTCTACTATGAGGCACAGAGGGGCCAACAAGATCAGAGAAGTGACTTGTAAGGATGGGCACATTACCAGGGAGATTGAGGAAATCAGGAGCGAAGCGGTTAATTTCTTTCAAGATTTGCTTGGCACTCCTCCAGATAGCAACCTCCGGGTCCAGAAATCTATGCTCGCCAATTTTCCGACTAAAGTTCCCCATGAGGTAAGCATGAAACTTCTGGAACCTTTTTCCTCGTCTGAGATTAAGGAAGCATTGTTCTCCATGCAACCAGATAAGGCCCCTGGGCCCGATGGTTTCCCTCCCCGATTCTTCCAAGTCATGTGGGAGGTCGTGGGCCCGGATGTGTGTGATGCTATTCGGGTTATCCAAGCGTCCGGATCTATCCACCCGAAACTCAATTCCACCTTTCTTGCCCTCATTCCTAAGTCTCCTTCCCGCAAAAGTTTCTCCGACTATCGGCCCATTAGCTCTGTGCAATGTTTTTTACAAGATCCTTACCAAGTCTATAGCCAATAGACTCAAAACAGTCCTCCCCCTCCCGATTGATCCTTGTCGGGGAAGCACTCGTCAAAGGCGGAAACATTCTTGATGGTGTTATCACTGTCCATGAGACCCTTCATTCCGCTTACCGCTCTAAGAATGTTGCTCTTTTTCTTAAGCTCGACATGAACAAAGCCTTCGACCGTGTCGACCAGAATTTTTTGTGTGCAGTCCTCCTCAAGTTCGGCTTTCATCCCCACTGGATTGACCTTGTCTACAGCTGTATATCCACTCCCTTTTTTTCTGTCTTGGTCAATGGGTCCCCAGCTGGGTATTTCCAAAGCTCCAGAGGCCTCAAACAGGGCGATCCTCTTTCTCCCATCCTGTTCATTCTTCTGGCGGAGGTTCTGAGTTGGTCCATGAAAGAGGCTCTTCGGCAGAACAAGATTTCTGGCATCTTGCCGACTTCTAGAATTAATCCTGTCACTCATCAGCAATTTGTGGACGACACCCTCATTTCCATTGGGGCGTCCGTTGCTCAAGCCAAGTCGCTCAAGAGGATCCTGTCCCGTTATGAGCAAGCTGCTGGACAAAAGGTCAATTACATCAAGAGCAAAATTTACTTTATTAACACTCCTCTGTGCAGACAAATTCATATTGCTAGAATTCTTGAATGCACTATTGATTCCCCGCCTACGTCCTATCTGGGGTTGCCTCTATCTTATAGCGGGCGGGCCAGTGGGGACATGTGGAACACGATTCTTGAGCGCCTTCACAGGAAACTCGGCACTTGGAAGGGCAAACTCCTATCGCAAGCTGGGAAAGCCACCCTTACCAAAGCCTGTCTTCAGGGGATCCCGACCTACTTCATGTCGGTGTTCATGCTTCCGAGTGCAGTCCACTCCAAGATTGAGAAGATTCAGAGGACCTTTCTTTGGTCTGGTAACGAAGAGAAATCTAGACTTCCCCTTGTAGCCTGGGACAAGGTGTGTTCGAGGATAGATCAAGGCGGCTTGGGGTTGAGAAGATCAAGACTTATGAATCTGGCTCTGATCGCGAAGCACGCTTGGAGGATTATGTCTAGCGACCCGGTGGAGTGGGTTACGCTGGTTAAAATGAAGTATCTTGGCCCCACCCCCTTCTTGGATGTTGAAACATCCTCCGTGGCATCGATCTTTTGGAAATCTGTGCTCCAAACCCGGCATCTGATCAGTCTGGGAGCCCGCTGGATTTTGGGTGATGGCAACTGCATTTCCTTTTGGAATGACGAGTGGGCGATTGAAGAAGCCCTTGGGTCGAGGGAGGACCTCGCTGGACTGAGAAGCTTGACCGACCCTAACGCCCAGCTCAGGGTGGCGGATCTCATTGATCGGAGCACCCGTTTCCCTCGGTGGAAGCTTCCTGTTGTGGAGGGGTTTAATAATGAGATTACCTTCCTTGATAATATCCTTCAGTCGGTTTTAATTCCTTCTGCCAGGAGGAATGACAGGATCATCTGGAGTGGTACGGAGGATGGGTGTTTCTCTGTTAAATCAGCTTATGAGCTTCTCACCACCAAGACTGCTCTGGACTACAGGTGGAATATTGTTTGGAGGAAAGGAGTTGTTCCTAAAATCAACTTCTTCGCGTGGATTGCTTTCCACAATAAAGCCTTAACTATTGACAACCTTCACAAGAGAGGTTTTGCCTTCCCCAACAGGTGTTACTTGTGTTTAGCAGATTGTGAGACGAGGGATCATTTATTCTTGCATTGCCCGTTTTCCCACTCTGTTCTGAGCATTGTCCTATCCTCCTTCCAGATCCTTTGGTGCTCTCCCCGATCCCTTAGAGATGCTTTTCACCAATGGCCTAATCCTTTCAAGAATCCCAAGCTCCGCTTCCTCCTCGAGGCCTCCTTCCACCATTTAATTTGGCAAATTTGGTTAGAGAGGAATGCCAGAATCTTTGGCAGAGCTCCTAGAGGGCCCCCTTCTGTCGCTCAAAGGGCGTTATCTTACGCCATTGAGAATTCTATTGCGGTTCCCAGTCCCCGTCCCCATCTTCCGAGCGAAGAAGCTATTCTCAAAATGATGAATCTCTGGCCGTTTCTGGAGGTTGTTAAAGGGCCCTGTCGAAGGAATGTTGTGTGGACCAAACCCCCCGTGGGGTGGATTAAATTAAACTTTGATGGAGCGGCTAAGGGGAATCCTGGGCCCGCTGGCGCCGGTGGGGTTGTCCGTGATCATGACGGGAATATTGTGATGGCCTATTGTGAAGATTTGGGCTCCCAGACGAATCACTATGCTGAAGCCCGAGGCGCTCTGAATGGTATTCGGATTCTCTCTGAGGATCCCCGGCCTCTTATCATTGAGGGTGACTCGCTCAACATCGTGAATTACCTTCTTGGTACCAAAAATCCGTCTTGGAAAGTCTACAACATCATCCTCGAGGCTAGATCTCTTCTCTCCTATCGCTGTAGATGGGAAGCAAATCATATTTTGAGAGAAGGAAATCGCGTGGCTGACCACATGGCCAATAAAGGGCTCGCGACCACGTGCCCGGTTGTGTGGCGGTCTCGCTTCCCATCCGAGGTGGAAAGGTTGGCCAAGGCAGACATCCCTTCCTGATGTTTTCCTTGCGCAATTTTTGGAAGGCCCATTCCGACGTGTTTTGGGGTGGCGTGGCAAAGAAGCTACTGTTCGTTCTTGGCAGATCTTCCCAGCACTTGCGAAAAGTCAGAAAGGTGGAGAAGGATGTCCGTCCGCAGCACATCCCGTCGGACACGGAGAGCGACAAGGAGAGTCGCGGTAATTCTCTCCTAGACTTGGCTGCTTCCATTCTTACTTCGTCAACTCCATGATTTCTATCCTGAAGCAGAACCAGAAGCGCCCAAATTCGGGAGGACAGGAGGATCGTGATTAGCAGTCCATGGTGTCTGTCTCCTTGTTTTCGGCCTCTTTTTGGGTTTCTCTCGGGTCTGTCCTGTTTTCTTTGTTGTTGGGTCTCCAGGCCTAAAAGCCCTTTTTGCTGTTTTCAAGTCTGCAGCATTAGGATGGTTTTATTTTCATTTAGGTTTATTGTTACAGCCAAGAGGTATGATGCATCATTAGAAAGTTGGCTAATTTTGTACATAAGGTTTTGGGATCCTCTATAAAAACCCACTGTTAATTTATTATAATAATTACCAAAAAAATGTCAAAAGACAGAAACACAAAGGGAAATTGATATGGGAAAACAAAAGCAAATATCACAAGTGTTAACAAGAAGTGGGGCTAAACCCACAAATAATATTAAAAAATAACAATGAAAATAATATCTTGGAATATTAGGGGAATGAATAAGAACCCTAAAAAAAGGTATTAAGAAATTGTGAGGTTGTTATAGACAAGATATTTTTGGATATTGAAGCTGGGCAGCAAATATTTGTCATTCGCAGTGTTGAATTTCATCTTGACAGAATTTAAATTTTGAAGGCATTTGATATAAAAGGAGTTGATTGTGGAAACTTAGCAGTTTGAGGAAGATGAAGAATATTTTTGATAGAAGAGTAAATGAAGAATGTCTTCGATAGAATGACAAAGTTGGATATGCTTTAATTAACTCGTTAGAAATGTAATGAGAGCAATGTAATGTTTTGTTTTCTTAATGGGAGTGGCCCCAATAGAAGCCACACATAGCTTATTAAAAAAAAAAATGTCAAAAGACTGGATTAAATGGCATGATATCAAGTGGTTAAAAACATTGGCTCTCAATCTGAAGACCCAGGTTCAAATCTTGTTTGGCAATATATGCATAATTGCTGGTTGTAATACAAATATTGAGTTTGTTGAAATATTGGGTTTGTTGAAATACCATGGTAATACAGTCACAATGTAATACAAGTGGGTCCTGTTTCAATCCCATATAACCAATTAAAAAAAAGAAAAAAAGGAAAAAATAAGTCAAAGACTAAACCAAATGGCATGAGCTCAAGTGGTTAAAAATGTGAGCTCGCAATGTGGAGACTCAGGTTCAAATCTTGCCAGTTGACATATGCATAATTGCTGAATTGTTGAAGATAATGTGGTTTGTTGTAATACAACTATGTGGTTTGTTGTAATACAACTATGTGGTTTGTTGAAACACAGCAGCAATGCAGTCGTGATGTGATATGGGTGGGACCCATTTCAATCCCATAACTAGTTAAAAAAAGGTCAAAGGGAAATGGATTGCAAAAATAAGTTCTAAAAAAAACATAATAAAGAAACATCAACCATTCATTGCACCCATTTTATTCTTTTAAAAAAAATAAAAATAAAAATAGTCCAACCAGAGGAAAGCTCATCAAATTTAGTCCCCCAATAGCAAAATACACTACCATGATGCATCACATGCACCCAAAGACAGGTTTAGCTAGCTACATGGCCTCCACAATCAACTTCATATAGAGGAAATATGACACATTTCAGAAGGTCCTCGACTCAAAGTACAACTTCAAATCAAATAAGACATCGATCAAGTTACGTGTAAGGACGTTGCAAGGATTTAATGAGTAATCCTTGCAAGCTTCTTACTTGGCTATATTTATAACTTTGGAAAGACAAAAAACACAGAATATACTAGACAAATCATGATGTTGAATACTCTAGACTTCTAGAAAATAACAGGGTGCTCTAGTTTATTGCGTATATCTACATGTTCAAGAGAAAATAATATTCAATTCACTGGATTAGATTAACTCAAGAATCTTCCAGTTACATTCTGTACTGAAGAGGACATAATAAATTTTTGCTTATATGCTAAATGCACTTTTTCTTTCAATAACCATAAGAAGGTGCAATGTGACTTAGATTATACATAAGACATGTACATGTGGGCAGGACAGGGAAGACAAGGCAAAAGCATGTACCTATCAAAAGTCAAACCCTTTCCCACAATGGCAAGCTTAGTCTTAACATCTCCAGTAGGAGGTTTGTAACAAAGGTGAATAAACTTTGGAGGATTTGCAGATGCCGCAGCCACTCCTAAATATGATCCCATTTTCAATTCCATGCACTGCTCTACATCTAATATCTCTGCAGTGAACACATCACTATAGGTAGCAGCGATAGCAGAGGCTTCATCTGCAAGTTTACCTGCACATGGACAGTTAAGTATATCACTAGCAAAGTTAGTTTGGGAAGTCGATTGCCCTGTCAGCCAGATGCCATCAAATGCAGCTATTTGTACTCCTCTAAAATGACTTTCCACAACTAAAAGTTATATATCATTAAATTTATAGAAGTCAAGATAGGGTGAAAACAATAATGTAACAAAATCAATTTACTGAAAAATATAAAGTTTTTACTTGTGTTATTAAGCACATATAAAAAACAGGGAATCACACATAGAAAACAACACAAAGTATGTTTTTCTTCTTCCTGTTCTGAAGAAGAGGAAAAACTACGAGATTTCTGTGTTGATCAACAGCAATTGGCCAGAAATCATAGACACAAAATTTTCAATGGTTTTAAAGAGAAAAATAACCTACTGAAACTTTAAAGGTTTCTTTTTCATATTCTGGTTGTTATTGCTCAATATTTCCTAAGGAAGCACTGCTAAGGAGGAATTTATCTGTGCTTTTGATCAGAATCTATGCCATGCTTCAGCATAATCCTGCATCAACACTTCGTCCAGCAGCAACAAAACTTAAGTTGCTAGTTCCATTGTTTGCGAATTAAATGCTTGAAATTTTAGTTATGAGAATACAAAATATTATGACCATTTATTCATAGTTTCTGAAATTCTCTGTATTTTCTACAAGCCACATCATCTTATATTTTTCATCACCTCGCCATAAAATGTATTTTGTGTACACTTGCAAGACAATTAAGAAAGAAATTATAAGAGAACTTGACTTACTAGGAGTAAGTACATTTGCAGGTGCATTCACAAGCTGCCTAGTTAGAAAAACCCCAGAGCAAACTTGCTGTACATACTTAAATCTCTGGTCAAACTCGGGACCACTGCTCAGTCCAAGGAAATCCAAGGACTTCAAAATTGGCTGTTTTGCCTCTGATTTGAACCGATTGTCCTCGTGAATACCCAGAAGCACCCCTGAAAGGACATTCCTTGCGAATTCAGATCCTTAAAACCTCTCAAATTTACAGTCCAACCCGAACAAATATTCAACCATAAACCAAAATACTACAACAAATGCATTAGCAATGTGGGAACACATGAGGTAATTGACACGGTAAATTAATGGGAAGAATTTGAACTGTTAAGCTACTGTATCAGCAACCCACAACCCATCTCTAATCTGTAAATATTATAACTCGCTCGCACTAGAAAGAAGCAATAAAGTAAACATGCAACGAAATGTAAAACCTGCTGCAATGGAGGATAAAGTGTCGAGCTTTAAAGTGGTCGACCATTTTTCAGGGGAAGCGAAGGTGACTCCCAAATGGGTGGCTTGGGCAGTCTTAGAAGCGCCGGCAAGGGTCTCTCCAAAGCCCTTCAACACCTTGGGAGGAACAACCCCATTCTTTCCAAGCCCAATCAAACCTACTCTCTTAAACCCAAAGCCAGGAAGCCTTGCAAATGCCGACTGCCCAACCTTCCCTGAAAACTCCTCCTCCTTTGTCAAATCGCTCAATACTCCCTTAACATGACTGTCCAGCCTCTTTAGGGTAGAATTCTCAAACATGCCACTCTCATCCTTCCCTACATCCGCTTCAAACACACCCACTGCCAAGATATCCCCTTTCCATTCTGTCAAGCCAACGTCCTTTGCTGATAAGGCCACCTGCAATACCATCATATATAACATCACTCATCAATTAACTTTCACTCTAACTGATAACGGTTCTCCAATTCAGAGAATGTCTAAATTATTAAATGTAGAAGGAGAACCTTATTTGTGTCGGTTCGATTTCAAACTTAGGTATAGTTGTCCTAAAAAAAATGAAAATAGGATTCTTCCAACAATGTCATCGATGACCCTCACGAGATAACGAAATCGAAGGGATCTAAAAATTGTATAGACCTTAGATCATGGGATGTTTGTAGAGTGATGAATGGGACTCTCACTGTGAAGAAGTCAATAGTTATAGTAGCTTGACTCTTGACTGTTTCTCTCAATAGTCCCCTCCACACTAACCACAATCCCCTCTGCACTCTACAGTACGGTAGTCTCAGGTCCATCAGATACATGCCTAACATCCTATATACATATATATTTATATATAAAGTTGACCTTGGTTTCTCCTCCAAACACCCATTTCGCTCGGAGGTGCTAAAAATAAGGAGCGACACAGACCATTCACATTCAGATAAAAAAAAGACAGCTGCTATTAACAAATCAAACATTCAGCCACGCAATAGATGCAATAAAATAAGCAACCTTGCTCAAGTCCATGTGTCCAGACTCCTCCGAACAAGTCAGCAGCAATCAAACAAAAAAATAAAAAGGGAGATACGAATGTCTGACCTGTGGTAAAGGAAGCTCTGAAGGATTGGTCAAACCGAGTGGAGAATGAGAAAAAGAGTGCATCAAAGCGTCCCCAGCACCCGCTCCACCCATCTCGATGTTCAAACACCTGACCCTCTGCCTCCTGCTCCTGCTCAATCTCAAACCCAATCCTTTTAACGGAGAAGGTGGCAACAAATATGATTGAATGGGCCTATTCCTCTGACTATAACACAGAAAGGAGGATAGCGATCTCACTGCGAGCGGGGGTATAAAGCGCCCTTGTCCTTTCAAGGTCGTTCTTCGAGAGAGGACGAAAAAAGTTGAGGGCAAATATAAAGATGATGCTGCTGACGATGATGCCATGATTGTTCATTAAGGAGGCACCTTTGCCTCCTACTACTAGTCCAACTATTTTTCGCTCTTCCTGTTTGTAGGAGGAAGAGGGAGAGTCGTCAAATCGTTTTCCCCATTTTGATATTTGATTTTTTTTGTTAAATTAAAATTATGGATTTACGACTGTTAAAATTTTTTGATTCTTAATGTTTTTTTTTAAAGGTGAAGTATACTGATGTAAAATTGTGGCTATATTTTTTATGGTTTAGCAACAAGGGCCAGACCAAACGCAACAAGAACTCTCACATCAGTCATCAAGGTGAAGTGGTATAGGGTTGTTGAAAGTTTAAACTTTGCACTTGATAATTACCAAAAAAATATATATATATATATATATATTAATGGTTGTAAGCTGTAACCAACTCTTCTATGTATAAAAAAACAAGGGTCAAAAGTTTTCACTTATTCTTTTAATAAAAGATAAAGTTATATATTATACTTAAAAATTAAATTAGACGTCCCCGTGGATAGCCCAACGTTTTGGACTTTGGTTTTTCTTCAGGAGGTTCAAGGTTCAAACTGCGGCGTGGGCAAGTGTGTGAGAGGGTGGGTGTGTGGTGGCTACGGCGTGGGCGAGTATGTGAGGGGGTGGGTGTGTAGTGGCTACGACATGGGCGAGTGGGTGAGGGGGTGGGTGTGTGGTGGCTACGGCGTGGGTGAGTGTGTGAGGGGGTGGGTGTGTGGTGGTTGTGGTAAATTTCTTATTCATAAGCATAAGCATAGCTCGTGTGAGGGGGTGGGTGTGTGGTGGCTGTGTGGTAAATTTTCTATTGATAAGCATAAACATAGGGGTCATGGTTGGGAGGAGATTGCTCAACCGTGTATGTTGGTCATAGGTTTCTCACACTAATCAAATAAAATTAAATTAAATTAAATAAATAATATTTTTATATAGGTTGAAGGTACAATATGTTGATAAAAGTTTTTTTAAGGTGAAGATCAGGTTTCGAGTCTTTCAAGTTTCATAGGATCAAAGAAGGTGTCGCCCCCTTTATAAGGATTTCTCACACTATTCAAATTAAAAATTAAAAAATAATATTTTTATATAGGTCGAAGGTACAATATGTTTTTTTTTTTTTGGGTATATAGAAGCAATGGTTACAATCACGATTTTTAGTAACTACCAGCACAGCTGGTAGGGTTCAAACTATCTACGAAGGCTCCCAGGACTTCCACCGTCTCGGTACATGGTAACCCGGCGTGAGATGGGGACCGCCGGATGCGCAAGGGTTGCACCGTCGTCATCAATCCGGCGCACCACTCAGAGGAATCGGATCCGGGCTACTGTTCTGTGCATGGGCAAGCCCGTGGGATTGGAACCTAGGTCTCCTCTCGGTAAGCGCCCCAACTTACCAATCCACCTAGACCCACGGACGAAGGTACAATATGTTGATAAAAGAGTTTTTTTTTTTAAGGGTGAAGATCATAGTACGAATCCTTAAGTTTCATAAGACCAAAGAGGATGTCGCCTCGCACCCTCCAATGTCACCAGCTACGTTAAAAGTTTGAAAATTATAATTGCAACAACAAAAAAAGATTAAAACTTGAGGATAAGATAAACACCCTCCAATGTCACCAGCTAGAAAATTATAATGGCAACAAGAAAAAAAAGATTAAAACTCGAGGATAAGATAAAATTTCAAAAAATAACTATGCAAGGTATCCATTTGATTAAAAAAAATTTACCAAAGTGGGTGAACTTTAATGAGAAGATTGAGTTTGGTTTGAAACGTTGACATGTCGGTTTTCAATCTCCAATTTGAAATAGTTCTTATCTCTAAGATTTTATTATATGGTCAATAATAGCATAGACTTTGAATTTAATCTTATAAAATTATTTTTGGTTTGATACTGTGGAAGATTGATTTTGATTTGAAACGTTGACATGTCGGTGTTCAATCTCCAACTTGAAATAGTTTTTATCTCTAACACTTTATTATATGTTCAATAATAGCATAGGCTTTGAATTTAATCTTATAAAATTATTTTTGGTTTGATATTGGGGATTTTGTGGTCACACTTGAAATTGAAATAGCTTGAACTTTATTAAAGTTCAACGGATTAAAAGTTTATATAATCAGATATTTGGGAATGCAGCGTGACGTTTAGGGTTTTGGCTTTTCTTCGAAAAGTTTATATAATCAAGTATTTGGGGTGCAGCGCAACGTTTAGGGTTTTGGCTTTTCTTAGAAAAGTTCAAAGTTCAAACTATGGCATGGAGAATATGTGAGAGGGTGGATGTATGGTGGCTTTGTGTTAAATTCTCTATCGATGAGTATAGCTCTCAACTTTAAGAGGGGTCATGGTTGGGAAGAGACTACTCAGCCCTGTACATCCCTGTCACAATAACCAAATCCAAAAAAAAAAATCATATAACCAATACAAGCATCTTGGATATAATTGCATTATCTTGGAAATGTGTGGGGCTATTTTTTTTTAATGGAGAAAAAGTAGTTTGTTTTCTATCTCCATCTTTGATAAGTTATAATTTTTTTAAGCTTTTCAAGTTTACAAATAAATTTAATTTATAATTTAATTAAGTGTTTATAGTAAGATGTTTATATTTTTTTTAATTGAATTTTTGTATTTTATGATTTTTTTTAAGATATAAATATTTTAGAATTTAACATCTTTTTTCATTTTTGCACTAGTGTTCACAATACTAAAACTTTATCTTTATTATCTACACATTGCATTTTAGTAGAGTAATATTTTTTCAACTTTACACCATTATAGACTTTTGTACTAGATCTAGATTACTATTTTCCTTTGTGAAACATAACTACAACCACAAGAATTGTAATAAATAATTTATATGAGAACATTAATGTTATAAAATACAACAAATATTATTTGTGGAAAACATTAGAGTAAATCTTAATTATTATTTGATTTGGGCAAATCAACATTTTCTTGTTGTCTTCAACTAAACTTACAACTTCCTCTAATTATGGAAAAGATAATTCAACTTCATGATCCTCTATTGGCTAGCCTATTTGCACATTTGTTCCCTTCCCTTAACGTATGTGTAAACCAAATTTCTTCAAACCCTATAGCAAGGTCTTGTATTTCTAGAACGATTTCTTGTATGTTACATGGAGCCTTTACTTTCCTCAAAATTGTATTTATTATTGTTAGTGAATTGCCTTCCATCTATACTTTGTTCCATTTTATTTGTCTACATATTTTAAACCCTTTCAAAGTTGCCCAAGCTTCGGTTTCATTATTTGTCTTAAAACCACTATTGAAAGGGTACTGAGACAAAATCTTGTTGGACTTGGATTTTCTTTAGATGCTCCATCAAAATTATATTTGACCATATCCACTTTCGATGGCTTTCACTTTATATTATTTGCCTTCCTTTTGATTATTTTGTACCCAACGTCATAATTTCATTTGATGACTGGACTCCATCTATCAAGACTCTCTACGTCAATATTAGGGATTGGGTGAGTTGATAGGGATGGTTTAGACTCATCTATGGTTAACAAATCTTCCTTTACCTTATCTATTAATTGCTTTCCTTTAAATATTCTTTGGTTCCTTTTCGGCCATATAGTCCAAGGTATTATACCTTTTGAAATATCTCGTATTGTCTATAATGCCTCACTTTTATAAGTGCACTCCCAATGCTTTAATCATTCTTCAATTCTTCCATTCATTGTCGTGCATTTACCAAACATATTAAGAATCCATTGTCATAGTTCCCATTCTATTAAGAAGTGTCCCAAGAGATGGTCTATAATCTCCTCCTTTTTACATAGAACACATTGTGAGGGGCCATGAAAACCCCTTTTTATTAGGTTATCCCAGGATAAAAAATTTCTATGACCTACTAGCCATACAAACATTTTAACTTTTGGAATGCTCATACTATCCCAAATATCTCTCCATATTCTTACAATAATCCTATTTTGTTGGTGCTTTACATCATATATGCTTCTAGTTGTATATTCCCCTAAGTTTTTCGACTCCTAAATCAGCTTATGCTCAGCTCCCCTTGAAATAATCATTGTTGTTATTTTTCTGCTCAATTGCCTTCTAGCAACAATGTTTGGTATACTTATAAAATATATTATTTCCATTTGTATCTTCCTTCCTAATTCTTGTACATAATGTCTGAAACTTTATCACCATATTTATCTTGAAGTAATCTCATCCATGGTTTCAAAATTAGATATATATTGAGTGGTTTTTTATCATACCAAGTACCCATCCAAAAATAATTTCTCCATTTCCCACCACATCTTAGACCTTAAATCACTAGACAAATTGATTTTTTTAGATCGTTCCAAAGTGCCAAACCATATGGAAGTGAGGATGCAATAAAAATTAAGCTTGGGTCATTGGACTCACCATACTTATAGATCTTACCCATTGTCTTTTACTCTCTTTGTACAATCTTCATATTATTGTTTTCCTTAGAGCTAAGTTTGCATCTATAAGAACTCTTAAATCGAGACCTCCCCCAGTTTTATCATCACACACCTTGTTCCATTTCACCAAATAAAATTTCCTTTTATTATGTAATCCTAATCATAAACATGATCGCATAATATAGATTAAAAGTTTTTCTATGGATTTTGGCATAATATACAAGGACATATAATATGTTGAAATGGCTTGTAATATTGATTTAATTAGTTGCACTCTTCCAACTAATGATAATTATCTGCCCTTAAATGCTAGTAGTTTATTATAAACATTACTTGTAATTGGATTTCATAATTATATCCTCATTCTCCCCTCAAATAAGGGCATCCCTAGATATGTTACTAGCAAATTTCCCTCCTCCAGTTGAAGTAACCTCCATATCACTATTTTGATTATAGCGGGAGTGTTTAGGAAGTAAATCTTGGATTTTGTCCTATTATCTTTTTGCCTTGATGCTCTTTCATATTCCTTTAATACGTTATTCAAATTTTTGGCCTCATTTATCCCTACCCTCCCAAAAAGGATTGTATCATTTACAAATTATTTATGGGTGATGTTATCATTGTCATTACTAGACTTAAGTCCCCTTATTAGCCCATATTTATATGCCTTCGTCAAGCTCCTTTCCCATATATTTTCCATAATAATGAGAAAATATGATGATAGATGATATCTTTGTCTAAGACCTTTCTTAGCTTTAAATGATTATGTTACTAGCCCATCGACCAACACTAAATATGATATTGTAGAGACACAAGATTTAATCCATCTGACCCATTTCTTCCCAAATCAAAACTTTTCTAATATTTCAAAAAGAAAATTTTATTTAACCCTACCATAGGCTTTATTCATCTCAAGTTCTAAGATCATTGCTCTCTTTTCTATAAGCTGCTGAATGCATTACTTCATAAGCTACTATGATCCCATATAGAATTTGTCGCCCTTTCACAAATCCTCCTTGCTCTTCTAAAATAATTTTGTCTAAAAGTGGTCTTAAGTGATTTGCCATCACTTTGTAGATTATATTATATCCCATGTTGCATAGGTTATGGGCCTAAATGAATCAAACAATTATGCATCATTCTTTTTTGGAATCAAGGTAAGATATGTTGCATTTATTTTATAAGGTATGTATTGTTTTACCCTAGACTATTCCACTACCACCAATAAAGAATCCTTCACTATTTTCCAATTATCTTGATAGAATATTGTTGAGAGCCCATCTAGACCTAGGCATTTATCCTTATTAAAAGATAAAATAGTTGAATGAACTTCTTCTAGAGTAGTAGGCCCCATTAGTTTGCTATTATCTTCATCTTTTATAACTAAAGGTACTTCTTGTAGTAGTTTATCATTAATAATTTTAATATCTTTCAATCCTATTATATTATAGTAAAAAACCTTACCCTCTTTTTTATTTTGCTCTGGTCTTCAATCCAAACCCCTTCTATTGATTTAATTTTACTAAATTTGAATGTTGATCTCTATACTATTATCATCCTATGAAAAAAATTATGTTTTTATCACCTCTTTACCAAGTTTGTCTCAATTTTAATCTCCAAAATTTCTCTCCCTTACTCAAAATAATATGATTTTTTTTTTTGGTTACATAGGAGAGTTGGTCACAACCACTCTATTTTTAGTAACTGACAAGCGCAGGGTTCAAACACAAGGGTTGCTCCCACCAAATCTATTTTGCTTCGTTATTGTTGATCCAACATGAAGGGGACCATCGATCACTCGAGATTCATACCGTCATCGTCGGTTTGGCGCGCACTCAAAGGATTTAGATTAGACTACTACCTTTGCAAAAAAGTTGCCCTTGAGGTTTGAACCTTGATGATATTCACTAAGTAACTCCCTTTCCTCTAATCTTGGTGGTCACATTTTTGCAATTTTGAAATTTTATCTTTTAGTTCTTTCTTCTCAAAAATATTTTCAATAGTGTTATTGTTCCATTCTTTAAATCTTGATGTCATTGATTTAATTTATTTTGGCAGTGTCTACAACCCACCATATCTTGAAGAATTCCATTTCCATGTTATCATATCATTAAATTGAGGATGGTCTTCCCACATATGCTCATATTTTAAATATTATATTTTTTGAATTCACTTACCACCAATTTAACTCTTATTAGCTAGTGATTTGAACAAAACCTTGTCAAGGTATTAATTTTAGCATAAGTGCCTTCATCTAGCTAATGATTTGAGAGTATATATTTATCTATTTTTTTTGCTATCAAGTTCTAACTTGTCTTGTTGTTGGTCCATTTATAGTTATCCTCTTCAAACTTAGCCTCCAAAAATATTATTATTTCGAATAAAATCTAAGAAATCTCTCATACTTTAGGTTATTTTCCTAATTCGCCCAAAAGTTCCATCCATCTTGGTTGTGGCATTAAAATTTCCCATGATCATGAATTGAGTTTCTTGGTCTTTAATTCTCATAAATGCTGCAATCCCACTTCATACTTTTGATCTTCTTGACTAAGTTGTAGGTCCATAGACATAGATAAAGATGAAACAAATATATTCAAAGTAATATGTAACTAACAAGGTTATACAATGCCTAGTTTTATGAATGGTTTCATAGGAAGTTCTAATTGGATTTCAACATGTTAGAATTCCCCCTATGACTCCTTCTGAATCCATAACATCACATTCACATATTGCCCATATTGCTTCCATAGTTTTGGAAACTTCTTCCTTTGTCATTTTAGTTTCTTGGGTACAGAGAATATCAGGATTATTACTCCAACAGAGGTTTGTGATACACCTCTACTTTGAGGGGGTATTAACATCCCTTATTTTCAATGAGATGGTAATCATATCTTATTAAGGGCTGATGGCCCTGCCTGTAAATTACCAATATAATTTTATTATTTGGTAAAGAGAAGTTCAATCAACTTAGATTGTGTTCCATTCTCTATGTTTGCTCTTTCTTCCCTAGCTCTCGCTTGATAATTTAAGGGTTTTCCTCTTTTTTTCTTGCTAGTATCAAGAGTAGGTCTTATTATTCTATTCCTCAATATTCTTTCATAACTCTCCTTTTCATTAGATGTGTCCTTTTTTGGCTTTGCTAAGGAAGCTTTTGACTTATCTTACTAATTTTTTGGTATTTCCTTGTCAAAGGTAGAGGTATAAACATATAACAATTAAATTTCTCAACCACTTTCCTTCTCCTAAGTGGTGCATGGTACTTCAAGAGAGTATTCAAAATCTGATGAGGCATATTTCTTAGGTTCAATAGGAATGTTCATCTCTAAATCAGGATCATATTGAGTAGATGGTTCCTTATTAATATTCTAATCCTGTTGTACCATGTCCTATAAGCTTTGATCTATTTTTTCTTTATATGCTAAAGCCTCAAAAGAATCGGTATTTCTTCCAATATCCTTACTTGCTAGTCTCCATTGTTTTTTTACTTTCATTTGTCTGGACCTATTTTTTGGAAGTTGAAAACCAACCTCATGTATATCCATTTGTAAGTTTCTCTTGC
The DNA here is from genome assembly GCA_028583015.1 of Wollemia nobilis. Lineage (NCBI taxonomy): Eukaryota > Viridiplantae > Streptophyta > Pinopsida > Araucariales > Araucariaceae > Wollemia > Wollemia nobilis. Next base: position 2,461,411 of record JAQPPZ010016747.1, on the reverse strand, counting down.
AATTTTCTACATATATTTTTTCTAGACTTTTTTTAGGGCATGATCTATCAATATGCCCCACCTCGTGACATCTTCTACATCTTAAAGATATAATTTTATAGTCTATGGTTTTGGTTCATAACTTACCCCCATACTTAAGAATGATTGATTCTGGTAAAGGTTTACTAATATCAATTATGACCAATATTTGAGCATAAATAGCCAAGACTCCATCTTTTGTAGTTTCTAAAATCTCAAGGAATTCTCCTAGAGTGTTGTCTATTACCTTAAAGGTATTTGTTTCCCACAATTCAATGAGCAACCCATACATCTTGACCTAGACTAGTACTAGGGATATATTTACTTGTAGACACCTAAAAAGTGTCACATTTGCAATGGTTAATATTAATATTTAATAATGTGTGCAATTATTTTAATTAATATATTGCAAACCTTAGAAATTATTAATATTGGCTATTCTAGCCCCTTTGACCCACTTTAGCCCCTTCCTACGCCTAACCATGGTCATCATGAGACCACTCCACTATTTTTAACTCTGGTTCACATTAACTCTAGTTAGCATTTATTTCCCCTCTTTCCTCCACTTTCCAAGTGCATTCAATGCATTTGGGTGAGGATTCCCTCCACCCAGGCACTTTGATTAGAAATGCTAATTTAGTGGGTGAGGAATCTCTCCACAAAAGGGCATTAATATGGCACATCATAATGCATCATGGCATGTCATAAGGTGTTATGGCATGTCATAAGGCATCATAGGATATCATAGCCCAAACTAGGAAAGTTGCACATTTGTCCACCCCAAGTGGGGAATCTCTAAGATGCCCCTCTTATGCACCCATGCCACTTGTCACCCCCTTTCTTCCATCCTCCCCACTCTCCTCCACCCATGGGAGACTTTACAAATAGGTCTCCATTTTCATGTTCATGTGTGCACAAAATTATAATGAAACTTTGCTCAAATTTCATTCGATATTGTTGTGTTTTTGCTTGACATTGTGCTTGCAGGTTTACCATTGGAGGAGCTTAAAGGCATCAACCATGGAGGCTTTTGGGTTTGTTCACTAACATTTGTTTTGTAGCCACATCAATAATATATATTCAATAGTGCATCAGATCTACAACAAGGACCCCAAAATAAATCTTTGAAGGCTCAGATTCAAGATCAAAACCCTCTATTGGATAATAGTCTCAATCACCTAGGGTAGTTGACCAGAAGCTCAACCACCTAGGGAAGTTACCTAGAAGCACAATCACCCAGGGTAGTTGACCAAAGAGCCAACCACCATGGGTGGTTGAGCTTCAAGGCCAAAAATAACTCTAAATCAACCCTAAATTGCATATAAAGGTAAATCAGGTATTTTTAGGTTTTGTAAGCATTTCATAGTTTTGTAACTTTTGCATTCAATTTTGTAAGTTTTTGTAATATTTTAGTCACTTTTTGTAATCTTCTTTCATGTTTTGGGCCTCATCTCGAAAGGCCCTACATATGCTATTGATGTTGTTATTGTGAGCTTGTGTGTAGGTATTGGATATACATGGAAGCTTGAGAGGTCAAGAAATATATCTTCTAAACCCTCCCAAAACCTAATGTGTGCTCGAGGAGATAACTTGCCACACCATAGATTTCACTTGTAAAAGAAAACCCTCCATTTTGGGAGGTCGATTGTAATCAAAAGGGCCTATTTGTAAAATATAAAGTTTATCAATATCAAATCTATTGCAAATATCTTTTTATTGCACTTTGTCTATTTTTAATTGTTATGGTGTATTTCCTCTTTCACACAAATGGTGATCATGGTGGGACCCTTTGCCCACAACACATTTGATACTTGTTGTTTTGCATGAGCTTTGGCACTTGCATCGGGCATAGAATGTCTTATGTGTTTTGCTTAGGGTTATTTGTGTTTGCATGCTTTTTTAGCTTGCTTTCCTAAATTCCTGCTTGTTGTCTCTATTATAGGCACTCAAGGGTAGGATAGACACAGTCACACTTCTCATATTAGGGTTAGATCTTGCAAGATCTACCCTCATAGGCTTAGTCTCAACCACCTAGGGTGGTTCTCAAGCATAGTCTCAACTACCCATGGTAGTTCTCAAGCTCAATATCAACTACCCATGGTAGTTCTCAAGCTCAATATCAACCACCCATGGTGGTTCTCAAGCTTAGTCTCAACCATCCATGGTGGTTCTCAAGCATAGTATCAATCATCCATGGTGGTTCTCAAGCTCAAAAAATAATTGCATAAGCTCAGGGAGACACAATATGCTCAGTTTTCTTTTTCTTTTAGCATAAGCTCCCATATTCTAATTTTGCATAAAAATTTATAGCATAGTTCTTTTCATTTGTTTGTTTGAATCTCTTTCCTCCCCTTCTCCCTTTCAAATTAAAAAAAAAGAGCATTAGCATAGTCGTTTCATGATTCCTTTCTCAAAACTCAAAGGCACATTAGTTTAGTTGTTTCTTTCTATTGCTTTTCAAAAATTCAAAGGCACAATACCTTATTTATCTCTTTTTGTTCTCTCAAAACACTCAAGGCACATTAGATTAGTTGTTATTTCTTTTAAAAACTCAAAGACTCTTTAGATTAGTTATCATTTTCTTTTCAAAACTTAGTAGCTTAGGTTGTTATTTCTTTTCCAAGATTAGTAGATTAGTTTGTGCATGCTTTCATAAACTCATTTAGATCAATATTTATTTCAAAAAGAACATTAGATCATTGTTTTCTTTGCATATTTAGGGTTAGTTTTAAACTTGCATGGTAAATAGGCATAAAAAAAAACAAAATAAAAAATCAAAATAAAGACACATCAAATCACACACATTTGCATGATTATATTCTATAAATATTTTGTGAGGAAAACCTCCTAGATGATGTTGGATTTCACCACCAACCATCGGTTGAGCCCTTTAGACACCATAGCTAGATCACATAGTTTCTTAGATTTCATCATCGAGAAGTTGGTTACCCTTGGGGCTAGCTCAAGGTAATTTTGAGGTTAGACACCCTTTTGTTCATAGGGCTTAATAATTTTTGGACTCATAGTTATCGTTTATATCCAAGCTTGATCGAGGGTGAAGCAAAAGCTTGGCTGGGCAAGTAGCAAGACATAGATAGTGTACCTCTCTCAAGAGGTTTGTTTTACTCCCTTAGGATACCTAGAGCCAACCCATCATCCTAGGAAGCCTTTTTATTTGTGTCTTATTCCTCATTAGGGGAGTGGGCATAAACACACCTTTCTAGATTTCATTCCATCATCCTTCATAGTTCCTAGGTCTAGGGAACATCAAACACACAAAAAAAAAAAATAAAAATAAAAATCAAAACTTCAAAAATGAAAACATCAAAACATTCATTGTTTGCTTGCTTTTCTGTTTGCATAGATAGTGTGTTTTTCCTTAAAAAAAAAAGAGAGAAAAGAGAGCATCCACCAACACATCTTTCATTTTGGATAGCCTATGGTAATGACCCATAGTCAAGCCAAGGCTTACTCCCAAACCCAAGTTTCCATGGACCATTCAGGTCAATCCACCCATTCTTCAATCGCTCCCCGACTTATCAAGGGGATGCATCCCAAATCCATTAGGGTAGCATGTTCGATGATGTCCATCATTACATCTCTCCCCCACCTGAGACTCATCACATTGGGTCTGATCAAGGTGGCAACCACCATATCACTCACACCACCCCTTCTGAGTCCCCTCATCCTGAGACTCCCCTTTCTCCACCTGAGCCAAACATCATACCCATTGATCTTGATGTCACTTACCTCCTTTTCACCAATCCAATCTATCATGTCCAATCACCTCATGCTCCCTAAGACCCTTCTTCATCATATCCTCCACCACCTAGCTCATTCCCTCCATATTTACCCCTACTACACATTCTTATTTACACTAACCCCATCCTCATCTAGGTGTAAGCTTATAAGTCTTATCATCCTCCATCACCTCTCACATCTTCTAGTTTTTATCACACATCGAGTGTGTAAAATTTTGGAATACCACTAGTGTCCTCACCACCTAGGGGAACTAGTGCCACCCCTTTATAGCACATCATAGACCCAATATCTATGGCCATCAACCTTAATCATCCATCTTCCTCCAATCATGTCCACTCATCACAATGCTCACACATTTCTACATCACACACACTTCTCACCCACATCATTCAACCCAAGTTTGTGTCACTTCCCATTTACACTCATCTAATCCATCTTCTTCTTTCCAATTTTCTAATCTACCTCCTCAATCCATGACTTTCCATGTCACTCCTCCCACCACTTACCCTTCATCCCCTACCATTCATATCAATGGTGCACATATTACACATTCTTCTACCATATGTTCTGCTTGTCCCTTACCATCCTATAATCTTGGGATATCTTCTCATCAATTGTATTCCCATCAAGTACCTCCTAATCATTACCCATCTTGTCACATCAATTCTTCTCACACCACCCACATTCCCCAACAACCACCTCAAACTCCTCATCCTTCATCTCATCCACAACTCAAGGATCATTCTTTCCTTAATCACCATCTTGGGCCTCTTGTCCACCCATGGTACCTATAATCTATTCTCATCCTCATGACTCTCATCAATGGCCTATGATATAATCACATAACCCACACCCACATCAACCACCACCTCATCAATACCATTCCACTCCTGATCCATATCAACCCACCTCTCAACCATACCAATCACACCCCACCCAACACATGCATCATCTAACCTCTACACAACCCCTTCATTCCTACCCATCATTATATCCCCCACTTCAACCACCTACCTATCATCAACACCATACTCAACAACCACCATCACACCCCTCACACACCCATAATCATTCTCATCAACATCATCAATATCCACCTTTGGGATCCTAAGTTTTACAAGCACCATATTCTAACCCTAATCACCATCATCATCATCTCTATTCATACCAATCATATCCCCCATTGAGCCATCCCATCTAACTCATCATGGCACCCACTACTCAACTCCCCAAGCTACTCTAGATGCATTCCAATAATTGGCCAACAAGATCAATAGTTTGGAATCTCAAGTTACAGGTATGAGGTATCAAAATCCAACCTTGAGTCAACTTCAAAACTACCCCATCAACCCCTTGATCCCAGTGCTACCTTATCCTCCCCTATTTAAAATACCCAAATTTAAAAAGTTCAAGGGCAAAGAGGATCCTCAGGATCACTTGAGCACATTCATCAATGCTTGTTATCTCATCAATGAGATAGACCCCCTCATGCTCTATACCTTTTTGCTATCCCTTGTGGGAGGAGCTTTGGATTGGTACAACCATTTGCCCAGACATAACTTGTATAATTTTGAATAATTGGCCAATCTCTTCCTAGAGTGCTTCACTCTAAATGTTAAGAAGAAGACCACCTTAATGGATCTCACCAACCTTCATCAATTTGATGATGAGTCTATCCTCGATTATGGTAATCGATGGAGAGTGGTACTGACTGAGTTACCCTTCTCTATCCCCATCATTGAGCTAACTTGGATGTTTACTTAGAGTTATTCCAAATCAATATCCCTTCTTCTTCAACTCCAATAATATTAAACTCTTGAGGAAGCTCTCACTCAAGCCAAAATTATTGAGGATATCAAGATCCAAGAAGGAGAAATCAAGCTCTAAAATAAGGAATGGCTAGGTAAAAATACCAAGGGCAATAACACAAATAATCAATCCAAACCTACCCAAGTCAACTAGGTAGTGTTGAGTAGCTCAACCACTCAACCTCCCCAACAACAACCTCAACCTCCACACCAACAACCTTCTCATCCACCATAGTAATTGATATACAATATTATGCTACCTCCTACCCAAAATCAAAATACCACTCATCAGGTTGTGCATCCTCAATAACCCCAATACAATTTCACACCTCTCTTAGAGCCCTTGTCCAACATCTTTCAAAAACTTATGGATGCACAATTGATCTCCTTACCTAAGATAAGACCTAAAGATCCAAACAAACCTAGAGGAAGAGGGTATAGAGAATATTGGTATTGCATCTACCATTGATAAAAGGGTCATGATATCGATAGGTGCATCCAACTTAAGCATAAAGTGTAGGATTTGATTGAGAGGGGGCTTATCAAAGTTGATAACCCTCTTGCTCCCCCTAATAAAAATTTGGGTATCTATCAAACCTCATTACCACAACATGGTATAACACAACTAAACACTAGAGACACTATGACTACCCCTCAATCAAATCAAGTTAATCATGTCAATAATACCCCTAATTATCTAGGTTTTGTTGGCATGATTCATGTGGTCACTAAAAATTGATGATACCTAGATCCACCTACACAAACAATTAACCCCTCAAATGTGTCATCCTCATCAACTAGTGTTACCTCTACTAGTGCAAGTCACCATTATACCTCAACCTTGACTAATCATCCATCTCAAAAGTAGGCTTACCCATAGCCTCAAAATGGCCTCAACTAAGCTCTCAATTTATGAGTTAATCCAACAATCACCTCCCCATCGAGAGGCATTAATGGAAATACTCAAAGCCATAGAGCTACAAACCCATGATCCTAATACTTTTGCTAATTTTATGGGTAACATTCAAACTTGCACCTCACCGACCATCACATTTTATGACACTGAGATTAAGACTATCCTAATGGAAGGACCAGATCCACCCTTGCACATCATGGCCACTATTGACAATAAAATCTTCAAACATGTCCTGATTGACATGGGCTCTTCCATCAACATCATCACATCATCCACCCTCAAACATCTCAATATTCCACCCACTCATATCATTGATTCTACCTTCACTCTATGGGCATTCAATAATACCCTATGCTCAATGCTAGGAATAATCATCCTCCCTATCCAAGTAGGGGTCTAGACTATCCACACTCTATGTCATGTCTTGGATGGAGATATGCAATACAATGTACTCCTAGGTAGACCATGGATATGGGATATGTGATGTGTACCCTCAACCTTGCACCATTGCCTCAAATACACACATGAGGGTCACATTCATTACATTCTAGTGGATGATAAACCATTCAAGTATTACCACATGGTCACACACCCACATGAGTCCCCCTACCTTCAACACATCTATCTCTCACTCATCACCCACTCAACTCATCATACCATCCAACCTCATCTTCTACTCCCTCACCTATCCCTCACATTTCCAATCTATAACCCACCCACTCAATCTCACCCAATCCAATTCACCCTTCTTCATCTTTGGGCACCACCTACACCCCTCATCCTACCCCAAATCAAAATCATCCATCTTCTTCATATTCTTCACCTCTTCCTCCTCAACATTACCCACCTTCTTCCTATCCTTCTCCCAATGCTCAACCATTCCACCCTTCTTCTAGCATGCAAGTTACTCCACCCCATCCCCAACCTCTTCATCCTTCATATTCTACTTATACCTCTCCTTCATCCTCAATGGCTCGACCTCTATCTTCAATCCTACCCATCACACCCATACCACATCATCCTCCACCTTTAGATCCTATTGTCAATCACCATCCACCAACTCCATCTAGATCACACCCTTCTACTTCTTCCACTAATCCCAACCACCATCTCAGGGCTTCTTCTTCTACTCCCACCACTTCTCCCATCAGATAGGCTACCACTACCCTCACTCCTACCATTATTACCCCTTCTATCTCCCCCATACCTACACCCACACATGCATCCCAAACCATATCTTCTTCCATGATACCTGATCCACCCCCACCACCAAATCCATCTAAGGTTCATCCATCCATCCTTGACATTAATCAAGGGATATCCACTCCCATTCTACCACCCTCTACACCTCACTCCACTTTTATGGATAATGTAGAGTCATCCTCCTCCACCCCCTCTCCAATGCTCTCATCCTAGTCTCCTAGTGTTGTTGTACATATGACCACTCCTAGCATAGGAGAGTACCTTGTACATAATATAGTATTTTTACCTCCAATCATAGAATCGGTTAGGGATTTTGGTCACCCTAGTCATACCCCTTTAACTATCAATATTGTTGTCCTAGTAGGCTCTTCCTCTAATCACATAAATTTTATGTATGGGGGAATCAATTCATCATCAGATAAACCTCTTGATAAAGAGCTTGAAGCATTATTTTTTGGCAACATTAACTTTTTGGATAATCCTTCATTCACCATGAAGTACTTCCATCATTTCAATTGGTGAGGATGCGGCCTTGGCTACTATGAGCAAGGAATGTAGACTATTTTGGAGCCTCATTCTTAGCCTCCTTAGGATAAATCTAGCTTAGGCTATGATCAACATTCTCCAATCGATCCCCTCAAATATGATCTTCAATGTATCACCCTTGGTCTTGAGGAGGAAAGTGAGGATGAATACCCTGATCTTGAGCATGCTCTCACATCACCAATAAATCTCTTCCAAGTTGCCACCATCCATACCATCTCATATGACACTTTAGATGATGAATTGGATGAGTCATTTGAGGCACTTTCGATTACCTCTGATAGCTCTAAATATGAATCATCTCCTATTGTCCCCATCATATATGTGGATGACTTTTATCTACATGTGTTCCCCCATTCACTACCCATATTTTCCTTGCTCCTTCCATTGGAGCAACCAGATGCACCCATCAATCCTCCACCTCCACCATGGCCACCTCCACCTGATCCTCGCCTACCTATTCTCAATCAACTCCTTCCTCGAGAGCATGTACAAGGGAACCCAAACTCTAATCTATAACCCCCTCATTTTCCCAAGTCAACATAATTTTTGTTGACTTATGCATACCCCTCCATAATCCATATGATCCTATGCATCCCATCCCCATTGATACCAATCTCATTGAATTTGAGCATATTTCATCCCCTCCAACTACCTTAGATTTCTATCCCTCAAATCAATTGCTTAAAGACTCAAATATTTACTTTCCTACTTCACCCCCTTCTTTGCCCTCTTTTGTTTATAATATTGAAGTTAGTGAGATTATGCCACCCCTTCTAGATAATATCGTAGATGACATCCATCTCATTCCCACCCCTCATCATCTTGAGGAGGGTTCCCATATGCTCATCAAGGAAACCATCAATGTCAACATTAACATAGATCTAGATAACCCCAAAATCATCAAACTTGGGAAGAGTCTCTCAATCGAAGAGCAATAAAGTTTTGTCATGCTCCTAATAGAGTATCAAGAGGTCTTCATATGGTCCTATAAAGATATGCCTGGCCTTGACCCAAACCTTATCATCCATAACCTCATGTTGAACCCTAGTGCTAAGTTGATCAAATAGAAGTTGAGGAAACTTCATCCTACTATAGCCCTCATGGTTAAAGAAGAGTTGTAGAAACTCTTAGACATGGGCTTTATTCAACCAATTGACTATCTAGAGTGGATTTCAAATATGGTGCCTATTGGCAAACCTAATGGGGGGATACACATTTGCACTGATTTTTGTGATCTCAACAAAGCATGTCCTAAGGATGATTTTCCTCTCCCTAACATTGATACACTCATGGATTCTACCATGGGCCATGAAATGCTCTCCCTAATGGATGGTTTTTTAGGATATAACCAAATTTGAGTCAATCTTGATGACCAACACAAAATAACTTTTACATCACCTTGGGGGATATTTTGCTACAAAGTCATGTCATTCGGTCTTAAGAATGTAGGAGCCATGTACCAATGAGCCATGACTTACATCTTCCATGATTACATGCATAAAATCATTGAATATTATGTTGATGATCTCTTGGCCAAATCCAAAATGCGCCATGGGCATATCGATGTTTTATGTAAAGTTTTTGATCACCTTCTCGAGCATAATATGCGACTTAATCCCAAAAAGTGCATCTTTGGCATCACTTCAAGGAATATTTTAGGGTTCATAGTCTCCAAGAGAGGCATTGAAGTGGATCCTAATAAGGTCAAGGCCATTGTCAAAATGCAACCCCCTATGACCCTTAAAGAACTTCATAGCTTGCAAGGTAAGATTCAAGTGATTCATCACTTTATCACTCAATTATTAGATAAATGCAAGCCATTCAATCATCTATTGTAAAAGGGGATCACATTTCAATGGACCATAGAGTGTCAAGAAGCTTTTGATGCTATCAAGTATTACCTTGCTTCCCCTCTAGTTTTATCCCCACCTAGACTAGGCATCCCATTCCATCTGTACATATCTACCATTAACTTTGCTTTAGGGACTATGTTGGCTCAAAATAATGAAGCCAATCGAGAGTAGGCTATCTATTACATTAGTCATACCTTGGTGAGTTATGAAATAAGATATGCATATGTGGAGAAGCTATGCCTTGCTATGGTTTTTACCACCAAAAAGCTTCGCCACTATATGCTCAACCATACAATGTATGTCATCGCTAGAGAGAATCCTCTATGGTATATGATGAGTCACACTTACACGAATACCCACATTACAAAATGGATAATGTTATTAATAGAATTTGATCTCGAATTCATAAGCCAAAAATCCATAAAGGGTTAGGTCATCATTGACCAACTCGTTGAAGCTCCTCTTCAAGATGATAAACCTCTTATCATAGAGCTTCTAGATGACTCTATCTTCAGTATTATCAAGCTCGAAGAGCATGTCAAACCTGAATATGAAGTTGATATCACCCTTTTATTTGATGGGTCTAAGTGCGAACAAGGGGGAGGTGTAAGAATTATTTTCTTCACACCTCAAGGGGTTCCCATCCCTTCATCATTCAAGCTTGACTTCCCCTATACTAACAACAATGTAGAGTATGAGGTATTAATTTTAGGTCTTTAGACTATTATGGCAATGCACATTAAATGTATCCATATCATAGGTGACTCCCAACTCATTTTCAATCAAGTCAAGGGGGTCTACCAATGCAAATGCTTAGTCTTAAAAGCCTACAAGCAAATTATTGACAAGTTACTCATCAATTTTGATTGGTATGACATAGAACATTTACCAAGGTCATCTAATCATTTTGTGGATACAATGGCCTCTCTTGGGTCCCTTATCTCATAGAACCCCATTGATAATGTTACCCTCATTCATGTCACTATGCTATCCAAATTGACTATCTCTCGAGAGTCATCTAATGATGAATGAGATGTTTTTCTAATTCAGGTTAAACCCTACCACATTATTTTTATGCAAATCAAGGATTTTCTAAAACTTGGTACTCTTCCTTTTGACTTGTTACCTACTACTAAATGCACATTCAAGCAAAAGGTAGCTCGATACACTTTAGTAGGAGATGTGCTTTATCATCATGGCTATGATGGTGTCCTCCTTCATTGTCTCGAACCATAGGAAGCCAATTGGGTAGTGTCTCAAGCACATGATGGTACATGTGGTGGTCATTTTAGTGGGATGGCTATCGCAAAGTGCATTTTGTGCATGGGTTACTATTGGCCCACCATGGAACATGATTGTTGCACATATATCAAGAAATATCACAAATATCAACATCATGCCAATTTGACCCATCTTCCATCACAAGCCTTACAACCCATTCAAGCCTTATGGCCATTCTCATAATGGGGACTAGATCTAGTTGGGAAAATCTCCCCTCCATATTTGAGCAATCACACCTTCATCATCACTACTATCGAATACTTCACCAAGTGGGTTGAGGCTATTCCTCTTACTAGTATGATAGGACCTCAAATTGTTGAGTTTATACTCTAGCACATCATCTATCATTTTGGTATCCCCTCAAAAATCATTTTTGATAATGGGACCCCATTCAAAAATAAGGATGTTCGAGCACTATGCAACAAGTACCATATTCAACATAGCTTCTCAACACCTTATTACCCTCAGAGCAATGGACAAGCTGAGGTGACCAATAAAACTATTTATGTCATTCTCAAGAAAATGGTACAAGAGAATCATAAATATTGGCACCTTCAACTCCCTTTGGCACTTTGGGCTTATCAAACTAGCATTTGCATACCAATAAGAGCAATATCATTCTCTTTAGTTTATGGTATTGAAGCCATCATGCCTCTTGAGCTTGAGATCCCAACTCTACATATATCTTTGCAAGAATTCATGGATGAGGACACAACTCATCAAGCTAGGCTCGATCAACTCACTCTTCTTGATGAACATCGAATCAATGCTCTTGAGCACCTTTGTATTTACCAAGATCGAATCAAATGAGCCTATGATCATAAGATCCATCCATGAGAATTCAAATTTGGTGATCTCATGCTTAAAGAGAATCAACAAAACTCAAGTCTTCCACCTCATTTATGTGATAAGTTTGTTGCTAACTGGCTTGGTCTATTCATTGTTAAACAATCATTTGGTTTTGGGGCCTATAAAATTGTGACTCTCAAGGGATTTGAGGAACCTGAACCCATTAATATTCTTCATTTGTACGCATTCAATGCCTAATTACTATCACACTGTAACATAATCAATTTTAAAAAAAAATATAAAATAAAAAAAAAAAATCAAATAAAATGAGGATTTTCCTCTGTCATCCTTCATTTTTATCCAACCATTCTCCAACATCTTAACAGGAGAAAATCGTGAGCATATCACCAACACATGATGCCACACTTGCAATGAAGACACTAAAAGTTGTTGTGGAATGGTTGGATGAAAATGAGGCATGCCTCTCATCAAAAATTCCAAATCAAAATCAAAATCAAGAAAATCAAACACACAATGCACTCATATCATTATCACACTTTCTATCATTTGTATCCTTACTATTTCCATTTGTTTCTTTCCTCCTTCTTTCTCTTCTCTTCCTCGCACATCACTCCTCGTTGTACGGTCATGCTTCGAGCGGCTACGTACCATGGACTGGTGTGTTCCTTTCCCCCTTCCTCTTTTCCCTCTTTCTCCATTCCATCATCTTTTTCTCTTTTCTCTTGCTTGTTCTTTCTATATCATTTTTTATGCCACCACCAACTCATTACACCTTCATTTTGCACTTTCATTTTTGTCTTAAATGCTATTTTGATCATTGTTCAATTAAGTGTTAGAATTATTGAGTTGTCATTGATGTCAAAGGTCGATTTGGTTGTTGGAAAGTGGTGGCATGTTTGGGCAAATTATTCAAAGTAGATATATCCCCAAGGATGATTTAATTATATGAGTATGCTTTAATATTTAAATTAAATATTTAAATATTAAAGTGATATTTTTATAACTAATTTGAGCCAAAGGTTTTGATATATTTAAATCAGTTTGAATAAAAAGTTTAATTATTCAAATATTATATTATAGAAGTGATTTTAAAATATAAAGTTGAGTGGGCTGACCTTAGGATAATTATGTTGGTTGCATATAAATACAAGGGTTGGAGTTCATTTCAAATCAAGATTTCGATTGAAGATCCTCGATTTCTATGAGCGAAGAAGCGACAACGTGGCAGAACAAAGCGTGGAGCGATTTTATTGGTTTTGGAGGTGTTGGCAGACGTTCGAGGGTGGACGAAAGTTTGGAGGTGTTGGCAGTATCATGTGCTATGTTTTAAGACGTTAGAAGAGCGAAAAAAATTAGTTGGATCCTTCGAGCGGAAAAATAGCAAGGTAGAAGAACACAACTTCCAGGAAGAGCACAGGCGATATTTTTATTTGAATCACATACGACCAAATTCATCATCGAGCAACAACATTGTTGCCTATACAATACCAAGCATATTATTTTTAGACAAATAAAGGTTTTTGGAGGCACCAATGAAGCAGAGCTAGTTTAAATTAAAAAACGCAGAGGCTAGGGGAGTTTTCATTGTACTTGGAATCGATGAACAAAAAATCTTGCATAGTAGAAATTACATGGAGGCAATGATGACGTGAAGGAAAATCTCTATGGGAGAGCTAAAAATACTTTAAAGTGGTAGAAGGGTGGTTGTAAGAGCGAGCACAAGAATGAAGAGCTGAGACGACCTATAAAACCTCACGTGGATTATGATAGGGGTCTTGTAAGAAGAGAATCATGTGGTCAAAGAAACCTCTCAAGGCAAAAAATCTTGGTCAAATTAGAGCATCTACTGAATCATAGCCAAGCTGACTTAGATGGAGCACAACAAGCAATATGCAGAGTGTAATAATATTCCCAACGATGGCGGTGTGAAAGGACCAAGTCGAGCTAGTAGTAGAGTTATCTAAACCACGTGCTGCATCAGAAATGATAGGCAATAAAAGGTATGAATACATTATTTTGATCTTTAGTCTCAACCGCTAGGTTAGCCTAGTTGATCACAAGCTAGCATTAGGGCACTACGATGTTGAAGGTCAGAGGTTCAAATCCCTTCGATGGCCTGCTAAAGTTTTTCTCAACAAATTTTAAATGATTAAAGTGTTAGAGTGCGTGCAATGATAAGAGGTATGTGAGTCAACTTTTGTACTACCATTAATAATTAAAGTATTGGAGTAGAAACATAATGTGTGCAATGATAAGAGGTATGTGAGTCAACTTTAGTGAAAGGTATAAGTTGATTTAATTACCTTAGAATTTAAATGAGGCACTTTAGGTGAACTTGTAAGGAAGGGTATTCAATGTCAAAGTGAAGTGGATTATTTATAAAGATGGAATATAGAAGGTGGTAGAGCTTTCTATGCAAATATTGAAGATATTACTAGCACGCACATCAAAACAACTACACTATTGAAGATATAGCTGGTAAGGACAAGAAGTAGTGACTTCATAAAGATTTCAAAGTAGATTTGAGCAGTGTTTGTGATCAGATTTGGGAGCAGATTTGAGTAGAGTTTTGGATCATATTTGGGAGCAGACCTGAGCAAGTTTCAATATCAAAATTTGAAGAGCTTGAGAAGTGCTTCATAACGTGGAAGTATAAAAGAGTGAAAGTAAAGGTATTAGCATCTCCAATTCAACACGCAAGTAAGTTATCTAGTGCTAGACTTGGGCTACCTTTAAATGTAATAAATGTGAGACATGTGGAAGCGATAGACTTAATGAATGTGAAGGATATTTTGACCATTTGAAGCTTCCAACACTAATATATCATTCTCTATTTTTTTATCAAGGTTGGTGCCTTTAGATCTGAGGTTGGATCCTCAAGGAGATTGGTGTCTCCTGTGGGTTGGTGCCCATGAACTTGTATAAGGGGATTGGTGTCTCCTGTGGGTTGGTGCTCACAAACTTGTATAAGGGGATTGGTGTCTCCTGTGGGTTGGTGCCCATGAACTTGTATAAGGGGATTGGTGTCTCCTGTGGGTTGGTACCCACAAATTTTTTTGAAGAAAATATAAGCAATATTTTGTCATGGTTTTCTCCCGAGAGGGTGTTTCCACGTAAAACTCTTGTCTCTTATGTGTGTGGATTTTGTGCATTGATTTATTATTGCATTCATATCATTGCAGTTATTGATTGGAAAGAAAAGTTTTATCTTATATTGTTCACCCCCCCTCTCAGTATAAGCGTGTGTTTCTTCAATTGGTATTAGAGTAGGTTCCTTCGTAAAAGCCTAACCGCTTGAAGGAAGATCTTACAAGAACACACATGGCTTACCAAGAAGGTTTTTCATCAAATAGGGCTCCATTGTTCTATGGGACTAACTATACCTTTTGGAGCATGAGGATGCAAACCTATTTGATGGCACATGGCTATGATATATGGAAATATGTTGTGGATGGGTTCAAACCACCTACAACCCCTCCCACGGATCAAAATGGCAAGAAACCATTTGAACATAATGCCAAGGCAATGAATGCAATACTAAGTGGGTTATGTGAATCAGAGTTTATGAAATTCATGCAATGCACCTCAACAAAAGAAATATGAAACAATTTACAAAGAACATATGAAGGAGATGACAAGGTTAAAATGGCAAAACTTCAAACCCATAGGAGGAAGTTCGAAGACTTAAAAATGAAAGAAGAGGAAGATATTGCCAAATATCTACTCCGTGTTGATGAAATTGTCAACACCATTCATGGACTTGGAGAAAGTATTGATGACTCTAAGATTGTTCAAAAAATCTTAAGGTCACTTCCCATGAGGTTTGATGCGAAGGTCTCAACGATTGAAGAAATGAAGGATCTTAAAACCTTAAGCATGGATGAGCTACACAGAATTCTCACAGCCTATGAGATGAGGACTGAAAAAGATCAAACATCCAAATGGGAGGCTACATTTAAAGCTTCAAATAAGACAAATAATAAGGAACCAGAGTCAAGTGAAGAATCGAGCAGTGAATAAGAAGCCAACTTTGTGCGAAGAAATAAGAAGGGATCAAGAAAACACAAAGGTAAGCATACTATGAAATGTTTTAATTATGGTAACATTGGTCACTATGCAGCTCAGTGCCCACAATATGGAAGTAGTAGCAGTGAAGAAGAAGAGGAATACAAGAAAAAGAAGGAAAGAAAATTTTATCATGAAAAGAAAAATAGGCACGGTCAAAGCAAGCATGAGAAGAAGATCTTTCAAAGGCACAAGAAGAGTCTTTATGTTGAGGAAGCAAGCAGTTCTTCCAACAACAATGATGAAAGTCTCTCCGATAGTGAAAGAGAAGAAATCCTATTTTTGGCCATGGAGGTGAAAGAAGATGCTCCTATTGTTGAAAAACAAGAAGAGGAGAAAGATCCAGAAAATGAAGAGGAAGCCATAGTTGACATAGAAGAGGAACTTTTTTTTGCTCTTGAAGAGTTTAAAAGGCTTAGAAATAAGAACTCAAGATTGAAGACTCAAGTACAAGAGGATGAGAAGACAAAGGCAAAGCTTTCACAAGATCTCACCGACTTAAAAGTGAAAATTGAAGAGGCAAAGCGAATTGAAGAAGGTATGGTTGAGAAGTTAAAGGCAAAAGAGTTGGAATGTGAAAAACTGGAACATGAGGTTGTCTCTCTGAGGAAGGAAGTGGAAGAATCTAATGATAAGCTACATCAGTTTGAGAAAAGCACAAAAATAATGGATGATATTATCAAAGCACAAAGATCTTCGGTTATAAATACTGGACTTGGTTTTGAAGAAAGTCAAAAGAAACAAAAGGAGTCAAGCTCAAAAGGAACAAAGGCATCAAAGAAAATAATTAAAGAAGAGCCTAAGACCTATGCTGATGTGTTGAGAAGTGGAAGCATCAAGAAGGAAGAAAACAAAGCATCATCATGGACCAAGGACCATCACAGAAACAACAATGAGAGAACCATGCGGCCATATCCTCCAAGGCAATCAGACATGTTTCAATATTTCTTTCGAGGTTATTGCTTTTCATGTCACCAATTTGGTCATAAAGTTGTAAATTGCAGGGTCCGTGCTAAAAATAATTTTGGCTTCACCAAGAGGAATTTCAATTCATTTGTACCTCTCATGGACTACAACATCATTTGTTACAAATGTAATAATTTTGGGCATAAAGCTAAATGGTGTAGAACCGTGTTTCTTGAACTTCCAAAATCAAATAAGAAGGAGGATGGTCAAAATGTTCAAAAGGATATGCCCTCCAAAGTTTGGAAAAAGAAAATGGAACAAGAAAAGGAGCATAGTAAGTTGGGAGTAATTTCACTCCCATATCATCATTGAAGTCTCAATAAGAGCAGGTAGAAAGGGGGCATTGTCAAGTGTCTTATCCTTTAGCCCCGAGGAGCCTTTGCCATTGATGTCAAAGGGGGAGAATTTTAGTAAGAGGGAGCAGCTTGTTAGGGGGAGCAACTTGTGATCCTATTGCAGTAAAGGATAGTTTCTTTGTAGGGTTGCCATCAATGACAAAGGGGGAGATTGTTAGAATTATTGAGTTGTCATTGATGTCAAAGGTCGATTTGGTTGCTGGCAAGTGGTGGCATGTTTGGGCAAATTATTCAAAGCAGATATATCCCCAAGGATGATTTAATTATATGAGTATGCTTTAATATTTAAATTAAATATTTAAATATTAAAGTGATATTTTTATAATTAATTTTAGCCAAAGGTTTGATATATTTAAATATAGTTTGAATAAAAAGTTTAATTATTCAAATATTATATTATAGAAGTGATTTTAAAATATAAAGTTGAGTGGGCCGACCTCAGGATAATTATGTTGGTTGCATATAAATACAAGGGTTGGAGTTCATTTCAAATCAAGCTTTCAATTGAAGATCCTCAATTTCGATGAGCAAAGAAGCGACGACATGGCAGAACATAGTGTGGAGCGGTTTGATTAGTTTTGGAGGTGCTGGTAGACGTTTAAGAGTGAACAGAAGTTTGGAGGTATTGGTAGTATCATGTGTTGTGTTGTAAGACGTTCGAAGAGCGAAAAAAATTAGTTGTATCCTCCGAGCGATAAAATAGCAAGGCAGAAGAACACAACTTCTAGGAAGAGCACAGACGATATTTGTATTTGACTCGCATACGACCAAATTCATCATCGAGGAGTAACATTGCTTTCTAGCCAATACCAAGCATATGATTGTTAGACAAACAAATCTTTTTGGAGGTGCCAACAAAGTAGAAATAGTTTAAATTTGAAAATGCAAAGGTGAGGAGAGTTTTCATTGTACTTGGAAACGACGATCGAAAAAGCTTGCATAGTAGGAATTACACGGAGGCAACGACAACGTGAAGGAAAATATCTACGAGAGAGCTATAAATACTTGGAAGTGGTAGGACAGTGGTTGTAAGAGTGAGCGCAGGAATGAAGATCTAAGACGACCTATAAAACCTCACATGGATTATGATAGGGGTCTTGTAAGAAGAGAATCCTGCGGTCAAGAAACCTCATGCCATTATGTTCACATTTCTTTCATTATGATCCATTGTGTGAGATCTATCCATCCACAATCAATATGAACCTTGTTGGCCATTTTCACTTTGTACCAACAACTAGAAGAAGAGTGATTCATACATCCACATGAATCACAAGGATGTAATCTCCAACACTTAGCTACAACATGTCCTGTCTTTCCACAGTGATTGCAACAATGCTTTTTAGGATTTGTAGGAGATTTAGGTTTTACAAACATAGAATTACTGGTACTTGCATGTCCAGTATAGCCAAGGCCTTCATGCTTTGCCCTGACATTTAGCATTATTGGAGATTTAATGCCTTGTTCTTATTTACCTAATCTCTCACCATTGAATCCCATTTTATTCATCATTTTGGAACCAAATCCTTTGGTGTGTTTTTCAAAACACCCAATTTCATCATATTCATCAATGCTTTTAACAATATTGCATTTGTCGCTATTTATGAGAGTATGGAATTCATTTTTAGGAGGTTCAATTTTTAAGTCATTAGTATCACAAGCAAAATCTGCTCTTTGTGATGAGATCACCTGTGCTACAACTGATATCTGCCATCATAGGCATGAGGTCACTTGTATCACAACAAGCATTGGCCATCATGGGCTCAAGGTCACATGTGTCACAACAAGCATTCGCCACCATGGGTTGAAGGTCACTTGTGTCACTACAAGCATTGACCATTAGGGGTTTGACCTTTGTTTCCTCATTAAAGTCCCTATACACTTTATGTTGGGCAATATCAAGAGAAATCAATGATATGTAGACTGCCCTTATGATACCTATAGGGATTTGAACACCATTCTTCTGAAGATCTTCAGAATCTTCAGAATCTTTGAGAAGGGATTTTACACCACTGCGTAGTGTAGAATATTTTTCATCCTCATAAAAATCCATTCCTTCCATCTCTGGTGGAAAGTAAGGACTTTTAACTGATTTTGCAACATCATCAGTTTGTTTTGGGATAATTTTCTTCTTTGATCTACCCATTCTTAAGGTGTCGGTCTCTGCTGAAAATGCACCTTTTACAATAAAATTTTGCAAAATAATTTGACTAAGGTGTCGGTCACTACCGAAAATGCACCCTTATAAGTCTTCCCCATTTTGTTTTGCAAAAATTATATCTCCCCTGTACGGGGTTCCAAGGGGCAGCGCAAAATGGGCGCTCCAGAAGGCTTTTTTTTGGTTTGTAAAAAAATTACAATATTTGCCTCTTAGGCAGATTAGCACAAAAAATGTCATCAAAAAAAAAAATCTCCCCTGTGTGAAGGACTTCAAACAAACAAAGTTTGCTATTTATGAAGCCTAAAAAAAAAAACAGGTTTGTATTTTGATGATTTCATGCCTATTTAATTGCTTTGATGAGGTTGATCTCCCTTTATTTTAGTTTTGTGCAATGAGAAACAAATCCTCCTCTTATGCAGCAAAAAAATGTTCCCCCTCCAAGTTTGAGAAAAAAAAAATTGCCCTCTAATGTTTTGAAAAAATAATTTAAGGTTTAATTAAATTGATTTTTCTTAAAAAAAGAATATTTCCTTAAAAATAATTCTTTTTTTTTAAGAAAATTTGTAAAAAAAAAAATTAATTAAACAAAAAATTATTAAAAAATAACATTACTAGCATTTTTTTTTTTCAAAAACAATACCGTGGGGTCGATGGGGTTTGATCCCCCGATCTCTTGCCTCTAAGCGCCTTAGCGCGTGGCTCCCA
The DNA here is from genome assembly GCA_028583015.1 of Wollemia nobilis. Classification (NCBI taxonomy): domain Eukaryota; kingdom Viridiplantae; phylum Streptophyta; class Pinopsida; order Araucariales; family Araucariaceae; genus Wollemia; species Wollemia nobilis. Next base: position 2,440,964 of record JAQPPZ010016747.1, on the reverse strand, counting down.
ACCACACGAGCTACCAAGCTCGGTGATTATTGAGGGGAACTTACCCCATCTTAACCTCGCGAGCCCGTAGGAGCAGGTGGCCCGCTACTTCTCTCCACCGAGCAATGACTCGTCTCCCGATGGTGGCGCTGCTCCTCTGCTCCACCACAACGGTGTTGCCAGCTCTTCGACGGGGTGGCTTTGTCAAACTGGTAAGAGCTTCCATCCGTCGAGGACTTGGCTACGAACGATCTCGTCTGCAAATAGTCCAGCAAAGGCCTACGACACACCTTCCTATCACTCTACATGCTATTGTGACTTTCAGATGTCATATTTCACCGTTCACACGAATATTTCACCTTCCTATCTTTGCTGCCACTAGCGCATCACCTCCTCATGGTGGCGGCTTCCCATTTTGTGCACGGTGGTGCTTCTTCAACAGGAACACTCTCTACAAAACCGGCCTGATCACTTCGTTGCTATCATCAAAAACATTGATATGCAAATCGTCTTTATCTGTAAATCGTCAAGCAACCTTTCATGGATCCTATGTCGAGCGAGGGATCTTCGACACAAAATTGATGTTTGCTCATCTCCTTGCTTCGGCGACGCAGTGACAATCGACTGTGAGGATTTTCTTGCCTACAAATTTATTTAGGGATAATATCCCACATGTGCAACGTCAAGATACTAGGAAGGCTCTAAAAAGAAGCCTCTCCTACCATGTTGTCTACCTTCGGGTAGACTATACCCGACAAAGCTTGAACCCTTACGCACGCTCGATTTGTCATGTAGTATTGAAGAGTTTTGTCCTCCAATGAACCTATCTTGTCTGCCACGTTGTGCATATCCGAGATGTGCCATGTCAAGTTTGATCAATTTCTTAGGTCACACCGTCCACTAGTCACAGTCTAATCATGTAGGATGCTTTCCTTGGGTTGCCGTCCACACCTTAGACGTCCACGCCATAGTTGTCTAGGCCATGTAACCCCGTTAGCCTAACAAAGAGTCATTTTACGTCCACATTAAGGACATTGCCAATCACGTCCACAGTCGAAGTCCACCTTAGGGTTCTGTGTTCGTGTAGAGGTCGATCCCGTCAGCACTCCAGGTCGAGATCGGGTCCTGCGACTGTCAGCACTCCAGGTCGAGATCGGGTCCTCCGTCGTAGGAACATCCGCCTAGATCACCCTCACCCAATTTAGACAGCCTAAGGTCTATTGCACAACGAAGTTGCTGCGTTTAGTGGTCTTCCAGGTCCAACAGATTGCTAGTTGGATCAATCCAGTTATAACCTTCGTCAGGCTAGACTAGTCATTCGATCGCTACACTAGGCGAGCGATCGAAAATAATAGCTCTGATACCATGTAGGAATAACGATTAATTTAGATTAATCAACGAATAGTTAAATAGTACATTAGTGGCTTAGATTAGCCCGTAACCAACGGAGCTAACTAGCCAACTTAGGTTGTAGTTATAACAAAGCTAACAACTAACCTAATAATGTAGTAAAGCATATAACATACGCTAACATGTTGAGCCGGTTTAGGCCTTGTCTCCCAAGATGCCTATTTTTTGTACAATCAAGCCATTTCACCTGCAAAAGAAAATGAGAAAAACTAAAAGTAAAATGCAGTTAAGCGCAATCCGTGCCTATTAGGCCCTGGCTCTCAAGATGCCTACAACTTGCATGTGGGTGTTGTCCCTGCAAAACACACTATAAACTAGAAAGTAGTAAAATGTAGTTTGGTGCAATCCATGCCTGTTAGGCCCTGGCTCTCAAGATGCCTATAGCTTGCATGCGAGCACCATACCTACAACACAAAAAAAGAAAAAACTAAGAACTAAATTGTTTTAAGTGGACAATCTTGTGTCCACTGTGTTGTTGAGAAGTTGAAATATTTTCAATTGGATGGGGTCTCCCCCATGCCTATTTTGGACTCCATCATTAAATTTTTGGACATGTGATATGGACGTAGCCGATGACCATTAACTGTCAAGATGGTGTTGCTACCATCAATTGTCTTGACATGCACAACACCATTTTTTATCAGCTCTACCACCTCATATGGTCCCATCCACCTCTGCATCAGCTTACCCTTCCATTCTTGGAATCTAGAATCGTACAGTAATACCCAATCTCCTTCCTTGAACTGCTTTAGCTTAATGTGGTGGTCATGCCACTATTTCCTTTGCCTTTGGATGATTTCCATCTTTTGTAGGGCATCCAATCGATATTCGTCCAATTGATTTAGCTATCAAATCCTCTCCCTCTATGCATCATCTAGGCTCAGGTTCAATTCCACTACAATTTTGAGAGTTTTTATTTCAAACTCGATGGGCATCATCACACTCTTCCCGTATACCAGTTGGAATGGAGTAAAACCTGTGGTTGTTTTCCATGTAGTTCTGTATGCCCATACCGCCTCCGGTAGTCTTGCAGCCCAATATTTCCTGTGTTGTTGCATGGTATTTGTAAGGATGTTCTCTAGCTCCCTATTGGTCACTTCTACCTGTCCATTTTCCTATGGATGGTAGGGGGTGGTTTTGTTGTGTCGAATCTTGTATTGTTGCATTAGCTCTTGAATTAACTTGGAGGTGAATTGGGGCCCTTGATCCATTGTAATTTCTCTGGGTACCCCGAACCTCATGAAAATTTGAGAAAATAGGAATTCTACCACCGTTCCTTCTTTGGAATCCTTCAGTGCCTACACTTTGACCCATTTGGTTACGTAGTCAGTGTAGACTAGAATGTATCTCTTTTTATCTGATGGTGGGTTGATTGGCCCCTCATCCTCCCCCCCCCATTTGTCGAAGGGTTTGATGTGCACGTGTGGTTGGAGAGGTATTTCATCCCTGGGGGTTGGCCTACCCATCCTTTGGCACTCATCACATTGACTGGTGTATTTGGTTGCATATTTGAACAACGTAGGCCAATAATATCCAGTATGTAGGACTTTGTACGCAGTCCTCCTCCTTGCAAAATATCCTCCACATGGTTCATTGTGGTAAGCTTTGAGAATTTCTAAAAATTCATGCTTAGCAACGCACCTCCTCACAATTTGATCAGGCCCTATTTTAAAGAGGAGGTCATCGATCCATGAGAAATATGCACTCTTTTCTATTACTATCTACTTCTCTCGAGGTGAGAGAGCAGGGGATATTCTATCGATGGCCAAGTAATTGGCTATGTCTGCATACCATGGTATCTACTCGTTGATGATAAAAAGATGTTCATCTAGGAACTGGTCTTCTACGACTGCGTGATCTGATGGTATCAATCTAGATAAGAATTCTACTACTACGTTGTCTTTGTTGGGTTTATCCACGATGGTGATATCAAACTCCTACAAGAGTAAGAGCCATCTAATGATTCTACCACTAATTGAGGGTTTTCTCATTAAATATTGGATAGTCGCATGGTCCGTATGGATGAACACTTTGTAACCCATAATGTAGTGGTAAAACTTGTTGATGGTATGAATGATCGTAAGGAATTATTTCTCCATCACCATGTAATTAAGCTTAGCTCCAGTTAGATTCTTACTGACATAGTAGATGGCATAGAATTCTTTGCCATCCTTCTATCCCAGGACTACTCCAATCATGTTGTTGGATGCATCAGAGTAAATATGGAATGGGATGGCCCAATTTGGGCCCCATAGAACTAGGGTAGTAATCAGATTTTCTTTCAATGTTTGAAAGGCTCATTCACAATCTTCTATCCAGATGAATCCCACATCCTTGGAGAGCAGTGTGTGTAGGGGTTTAGCAATTTTGTTGAAGTCGGCTATGAATCGCCTGTAGTATCCAGCAGAGCCAAGAAAACTCCTCACATCTCTCTGCATCTTAGGACTAGGTAAATCCTTAATGACTTCGATTTTATTTTTGTCCACCTTAATCCCTTCTGATGAGATGTGGTGTCCCAACACTATTCCTTCGTGCATCATCATGAAGCATTTTTCATTGCTAAGGGATAAATTATTTTCTTTGCATCACTGGAGTGCTCGTTCTAAATTGGTCATCGCTTCATCGAAGGTCTCACCATAAATGGTGAAATCATCCATGTAAACCTCCACTACTTCCCCCATCATGTCTGAGAAGATGCTCAACACCGCCCTCTAAAAGGTGGTTGGTGTGTTGCACAACCCGAAGGGTAGGACTCTGTAGGCGAACGTCCCCCATGGGCAAGTAAACATCATTTTTTCTTGGTCCTCTTCTCCAATATGGATTTGGTTATATCCACTAAATCCATCTAGAAAGGAGAAGTACTTCCTCCCTGACAGTGTATCCAAAACCTGATCAATGAAAGGTAGTGGGAAATGATCCTTCTTGGTTGCCTTGTTCAGTGACCTATAGTCGACACAGATCCACCATTTCCCATTTTTCTTGGGAACCACCACTAGTGGTGACACCCATTCGCTGTCAGATATGGGATAGATAAATCCTACTGATAGGAGATTCTACAACTCCACTTTGATGATCTCCTTCATGGTAGGATTCATCCTCCTTTGTGGTTATCTGATTGGAGTCACCTGCTCTTCGAGATAAATTCGATGGGTGCAAATATTTGGGTTGATTCCTTTCATGTCTGAGTAGTCCTAGGTGAAGGCTTGTTGATGCCTAGTCAAAACCTCCTTTAATTTAGTCAGTTGTGTGGGTGTCAACCCACTACTGACATTTAATGTCCTACCAGGCTCTATTTTGATCTGCCTGATGTGGTGATCTTGGGCACCGACCAATGGTGATTCTAGAATAATAGGAGAGGACTCTCCATGGAGGAAGCTCATAATGATGCCATCCTCATCAGCTTCTTCCTCCAATTCCTTCAGTGCCATCATCGACTGTAGCATTGACAATGTCCCTTCATCTTGGTTGTCCCACATGGGCTCTCCCAACGTGTCTACGAACTGTGCAGGTGGAGATATTATCAACCTTTTGATATTTTGACCATTTGAAATGGTCATTTGTCCATCGTGGTAGCTTATGTAGGCATCAATTATTGCTAGCCATGGCCTCCCTAGGATGAGTGGGTAGCCACCCAATCTTGATTTGGACTGCAAGACCAAGAAATCCATCGGGTACTCCCATGCATCCACCATCACAATGATATCTTCTAGCATCCCTTCTGGTGCTATAGTCGACCTGTCGACTAGCTGCAACACAGTCTTGGTGGGTTTTAAATCTGTGAGCCTCAGCTTCTACATAGTTTCCTTTGGTATGATGTTGATGGCTACACCCAAATCAACCAGAGTGTTAGCCAACAAGTGACCACCTATTTTTATGGTCAAAACTAGACTTCTTGGATCTGCGTATTTAGGGTGGCACGTATTTCCCATCATTAGATCGACCAACTTCCCTACTATGTTGATGGTCTAGGTTGTCTTTCATCCTGGCCTCCTTAGACAAAGTTCCTTGATTGCTTTGGTGTAAATAGGAACATCTCTGATAGCTTGAAAAAGTGGGATGGTAACCATTAAATTCCTCAAGCTTGAAAGGATATCAAACTCAGGTTGTATCGGCTTCTTCTGCTCCTGTAACCTCTTGGGAAAAGGAGCTTCTATTTTCTCAGCAACCGGTTCTTCTTCAACCTCCTCTATGAGAGGTGATTCTCCTATGTTCTCCTCCTCTTCTATCAGGGGAGGAACTTCTACTCCTAATTGTCTACCTGATCTAAGTTGAATTGGATTACAACTAATATTGTACATTGGATACATCTCTCCTTCTAGTTGGTACGCGGGTTGATTTACCTTGTTATTCGGATTGATCATTGGTTGTGTTGGTAGTTGTGCAGGTCTCACTGTAGGGAGAGCTAGCAAGCTTTGTTGTAGTGGGGCTTGCACTACGTTCTATGGAGCTGAGTTCCATGAACCGTGATTTCTCCATTGTTTCTTGGATTGTTGGTATGACATCCATGGGTGCTGGTTGGAAAATGAGGCCCCTGGAGGTGCGTTCATCCAAGGTGGTGGTCCCCACCATCCCATATTGGGTGGTTGGACCTACCCTTGTGGCATGTAAGGTCCTCCTCCATAGGGCGACATTCCAACTGGCATATTCCCCATAGGGGGTTGTTGCTAGTTCCTTCGGTTACCCATGAAATAAGCTTCGGTGACTTCAGCATCTTCCTTAATATTTGGCAGCTGTGGGCACAGTTGGGTCTTATGATTTTACTGGCAAATAACACACACCCTAACTTTGTTTTCTGGACACACATTCCTTGCATGCTTTCCTCTACATTTTAGATAGAAGTAGGCTAGCGCAACTTCATTCTCTTGTTTCTTTTTCTCTAGTAGGAGTGTGTCCAACTGCAATGCTAGAGAGGAGAGCATTTCACTCTTCAAATCCTCCAACATATTACCTATCTCCATCTTCATGATTGAAGCGATTGCCTTCATGGTCCTGGAGGCTGGTTTACCTCTTCTTCGTGAGTAGTTCCGACATAGTTGTCGGATGTCTTCCATTGGGTGTTGGTAAATGTCACCTCTAGAGATCATGTTGAGTGCTTCGAGAGACTCATTGTTAAGTCCCCTCAAGAAAATACTCTTGAGGGACTTGTCGCCTAGCTTCGTATGGGGAGATCTCTGTAGATTAAAGTTGAATCTTTCCCAGTACTCCTCCAAGGATTCATCCTCTTTCTGCATCATGCTCAGAACCTCCTCCCTGGAATCTCGTGCTCTACCAAAATATTGGTACTACTCTAGGAAGAGCTTTTTCATTCCCTCCCAAGAGGTGATTTGTTTGTTCCCAAAGCCAATGAACCAACACAGGGCTGAGTCATCCAATGTTGAAGGGAAGAGCTTCAACTTTTGGGCATCTAATTTGTAATCTACAGACCTGCACAAGACATCGAACTTAAATAAAAATAGGTCAAGATCTTCTGTTGGGTATCCCCTGAAGGTAGGAATATGGGCAGGGGATATGTTTTTCATTTTGGTATCTCCCGCACCTTCTTCTATCGGGAAGCTAAAACTAGTTGAAGCCTCTTCTACTTCAACCATTTTTTTAAGAAATGTGGTCTCTAACATAGTTTCTATAGCCTTTCGATCATTTTGAACTTTTTGTACGAGAGCCTACAAGTCAGTTGGTGTTATGGTTTTATCCTCTACAACTTTCCACAACAAATCCTCTTTGAAAGATGTCCTTTTAAATAAAGGATTTTGTATAATCAGCTCTTTTCCTAGTCGATAGGACGAGGAAGAGCTTTGTGCAAATATGGGGTGTTCACTCTAGTGCACTATTGATGGTGATTGAGGAGATTCTAACTCAGTTTCAGAATTTTTAGTTGGCTCAAGTTTTTCCTGTGGGCTCTGCTTTATGAAATGACCGTCGGGTCCTCTTTTCCTCAATGGACTCATGCAAAGTCAGATGGAAGGTTTAAGGTATTGTAATTAATCTATTATTGGCACTTCCTCGACAATGGCGCCAAAATATTGGGGCAAAAACACTGGTTAAATATGGTCCTATTTCTATCACAGCCCTCTCATTTAAATTGTCAAACCAGGGAACTCGTAAGCTTGTGAAGTACCACGTTCAAGGCTAATTACAACACCATTTTGAGATGAGTCCACTAAGCCTATCATTGGGGGAGTGTTTGTGAAATATCATTGATTCATCCACACCAATTAAATCATGCATAAATAAAAGTACAAAAAAATAAATCACACCACACCGTGCTTGGAAAATAAAGGAAAGCAATAAAATCACACTTGTAAAAATAAAAATACAACACACTTGCAAATAAATGATCTAATCTAGAAAGCAATAGAAAGAAGGGGAGGAATACTAGCTTGGAGTGGGCCCAGGCTCCAACAGCTTTCGCCCGACTAAGTTATGAAGATAGAACGCGAATGGAAGAACTCTCGAGCAAACTTTTATTAATAATATTGTAGTACAATGATAAAATCTTACATACACCACCTACTACCTTTTTAGAGAAGTCTGTGTGTTTATATAATACACACAGAGCTTCCTGTACAATGTTGTTACAATGGAAGATCTGGTTACAACCTAAACTGAGATAGTTTAGTTATTGTAATAGATGCATGATAAAAATAGTCAACAACTTTCATCTTTTTCTAGGGATAGTAGATTTTTAGGTTCAATCTCTCTGTTGCCCGTGTTCTACTTCATCAAGTGGTTGTGCATTTCCTCCAATGCGGTTGGGACATCTCATGCATTCGGTAGCTCTCCAAGGATAGCCTACGTGACGTGGAGTCAAAGGTCTACCATAGTCAATAGGGCCTCCTTCAGTCGTAAAGTCAAGGCGCTTAACATCAAGGCACCTACTTGAAGATCAAGGCACCCTTGATGCATGACATCAAGGCGCCTACTTGTGAAGCAAGGCACCTTTGATCAAGGTGCCTACTTGTAGAGTAAGGCGCCCTTGACCAAGGCGCCTACTTGTAGAGTAAGGCACCCTTGACCAAGGTGCCTACTTGAAGATCAAGGCGCCCTTGGTCAAGGTGCCTACTTGAAGATCAAGGCACCTTTGGTCAAGGTGCCTACTTGAAGATCAAGGCGCCTTCCCATATATGCCTTAGACTCATTGAAGCAGAAGCATGCCAGGTCCACGTAGGACCTTGACTAATCAAAAGATGATAAAATCAACAAATATCTACACAAAACACACTTCACACACAAATTAGGTAATGCACATAATTTCATTAAATAGATACATAATATTTCATAAAAATATACAACTCTTATAATACTTCCACACAAAAACCGTTAGAAACTCATACAAAAATATGAGCATTTCTGATGCTCATCAGGAGTCAATAACAATAGAGCAATCCTAAATGTAAGGGGAGAATTTAGTATAAATATTCATTTTCTACCTTCATTGAAAGGTTAAAAATTTAATAGGAAATAGAAATTAAGAATTAAGATAGAGGAATCTGTGAACTCAGTCAACCATTGATGTAATAGTGAATTAAGTCAATAAAGTGCAACATTTTTAGAATTAGTCTTTTATGTTAATTTGACTTCATAGTTTAGCTTAGGATTTGGTGAGCTCATTCCTTCTTCTAGACCTAGGAGCAAGGGCCCACTCTCAGGGCTGGTGGAGGGAACTCTGTATCATAAATTGCAAGTTTTATTATTGTTTTTCATGTCATTTATTATTATAGACTAGATATTGCTTTTCCCCTATTTTTTCCCTGTTCCACATGTGAATGTTTTGTTACCTTTTTCAGCTAGTTGACTTCCATTTATTTTTGTATTTTTCATTTCTATCAAGGCATTGTTGCTCAACATTTCTTTATTGTTTTCAACATCTATTTCTTGTTTCAGTCTCCTAGTTTAGCAACATTAATTTCTAGCACTTTACATTTCTATCTTTCCAATTCAAGTACTTTATTTTCTTGTCATTTCAATTTAACAAACGTAATATAGCAACTTTTCCTTCAGCAAGTTCAATTTCTGCAAGTAGTTAGTTTTCTTTATGCAAAAGTGTGTTAACTAGTTTACTTTCTACAAAGATATTATGATTCTTTGTTTCGAATAAGTAACCTAATGCCCTAATTTCCAAGCTACATCTCCAATATCCTCTATCGTATACAGCCTTGGACGCCACCCTGGATTGAAAAATTAAATTAAATGATGAGCATTAATGACACCCATCATTTTTGGTATCATTGTCGAGGAACAAATTGGCATTGTTAGAGGACAAATAAGTCATTCAATTATTTGTCTTGTGAAAGTTGCAAAAACAACAAAAAATAAGAAAAACACAAAAACAACTTTTACATAAAAATAGTTGCATTGTTTGGATTTGCATCTCAGATATTAGGACACTAGAATATGAGTTTTCTTTTAATAGAATGTATGAATAGGTTAAGAGATGAAAGAGGTAGATTCATTAGATCAAACCTTCCATTTTCCACAGGAAGATGATATCCACAACAAGGGGTTGAACCTATACCTGAATTACCTGAATTTGAAATTCTTGAAAATATTGAATTAGACACACAATCATCATCATCAAGAAGTGTAGAAACACCTAAGAGAGAATTACGAGAAGAGAAAATTGTTAGTTCATCCTCATCTACTCTTGATAGATCGATACAATCAAACCAATTTAGAAAAATCTATACTTATTGTTGGGAATGTATCATGGTAGATATACAAGGAAATGTGGATAGGGGTAGTAACATTCCTAATCTAGGTAATACCCACACCCCTACCTAAACCTTTGAGTATCCTATCTACTTGAATCCCACTCAAAACTCTCCTATGAAAACCATTTCACCATCAGTATTACCAACTTTTAGGGGAGTTGTGGTTGAGGATCTTGATCAGTTTTTATTTGAGTTTAAGGTTGTATGCCAAACCTATGATTATATAAATGATAACAAAAAACTCAAAGTATTTCCTTCTACGTTAAAAGACTCAGCTTTATGATGGTTCATGAGCTTAGCACCTAATTCAATTCAAACTTGGGATGAAATGGAAAGAGTATTTTTGGAGAAATACCAAGAATATTATTGAGTAAATAATTGAAAGGATGAATTGTTTAGGATAAAATAAGAAGAGGATGAAACCTTGGAAGACTATTTGGATAGATTTACCTTTGTCCATAAAATATGTGGAGGTATTGAACTAGAACTTAGTAAAACCATATTCTTGAGGGGATTGCAAGATGAATCTAGAGAAGTATTGGATCTCATGGGCAAAGGAGATGTAAGCACACTCAAACTTGATGAAATCATGGAACTTTGCAAAAATTATTCTCACACAAAACATAGAAGAAGAAAAACTGGTAATAACACAAATGATTTGAAAGAATTGATGGAAGAGTTTGCCAATCTTAAAACTGACATCCTAGTGCATCTGAACACGACATTAGGTGAATTAAATGCAAAGGCTAAATCTACTGAACCTTTGGCCATTTATTGTCCAAGATGTAGAAATAAACATGCTCTCCATGAGTGTCCTTTGAACAAAACTTCCATATCTGCTATATGTAGCATTTGTGACAAAGGACATCCCACAGATCAATGTCAATTGTTACTAGGACTTAAGAATATCTTTGAGAAATAATCTCAACCTACAGAAGAACTTAACTTTGTAGGACCAAGACAAGGGGGTAGTTTCCCTCAGTACCCATACCAAAACACTTCTCGATTTCCCATAAATTGGGGAAATAATCCTTGGTCTATGCCATGGCCTAATTCAGAACCACAACCTTGGAATCAACCACCATGGGCATCATCTCAAGAATGGTCTCAACCTAGATGGATGAATCAACAATGGAATCAACCACCATGGATGCATACACAAATGCAAGGACAACAATGGGGACCATAATATCAACCATACCAAGGGCAACATAGGTATCAAAATCAACAACAAAACTTGTTGCTTGGTCCTGCTCAAAATTACCCTCAGGGTAGACAACAACAATCACAACAATAGGTAAAACAACCCCCACTTTTGGCTCAACCTATGGCCAATCCAAATAACACTAGATAGGTAGCCCCTATCTACATGGTTGAATCAGAAGAAACAACCATGATAAATATCATAGATTGTGATAACATTCAACTATATTCTAGAAGGACACTTCTTGAACCAACTCCACCTATCATTGAAGAAATGGAAACCGATGAGAATAAACAAGATCCATTTCCACCAAAGCCACAACAACAACATCTTGAAAAAGGGAAAGAAAAAGAAGAAAACTTCCCTCAAGAAGATTTACCTTCTTCATCAGAAAGAATACCATACCTTGAATGATTTGAGAAATCAAAAATATCTTCAAAACCAAAATTAATAAAGGAATTAAAATGTTTAAATATTATGATTCCTTTACTACAAGCTATTAAAGATATACCAATAATCAACAAAATTATTCAAGAATTATGTATTAGAAAACTAGGAAGAAAGAAGAAAGCATTACCAAAAACCATACAAGTAGATGGGAAGTTAGTAGACCTCCTTGCAGGAAAGCTTATTCCACTAAAATATGGTGATCCAGGAAGCCCTGTAGTCATAGTAGCCATAGGATCAATGCAAATATCTAATGTTTTGATTGACCTAGGGGTAACCATCAATGTTATGACAAAGGATACAATGCAAAGATTACAATTAAACAACTTACATCCTACATCCACAATATTAGAAATGGTTGATAGGTCAGTTGCCAAACCAAAAGGAATAATTGAAAATATTCTTGTATCAATTTCATCATGGGAATATCTAATTGACTTTTTGGTATTACAACCTCGAAATACTATGAATGGTTACCCAATAATTCTTGGAAGGCCTTGGCTTGCTATGATAACTACCTTCATTGATTGTAGATCAGGAGATATGACCATTTCAAATGGAATTGACTCAAAGAAAATCTCTTTGTATCCTCCTACAAAACCTTCAATCAATTTTACTAGTAATCTATGGTTTCCTAAATCGGATGAAGATAATGAAGAGAACATTTCAACATTAGCCACCATAATTATGAAAGATCATGCTAAAGAATTGGATCCATCTGAGAGAGTTATCTTTGAAGAAGATATTATCCTGATGAATAATTTGTATGATTCAAGACTTGAAGATGAACCAATTATTATCAACTATTTACTATGGAAGGATGAAGAACAAGAACTTGAACCATTACCATCCATTCCAATACAAGATAGTTCTTTTAATTTACCACATGGATGGCATCATCATCTTCTCTCATATTTTCATTATCCTATATCAAATTTAATTCCATCAAGAATTACCTTTGATAAAGATACTCAGATCTTCCATTCTCTTTTACCACACCATTGCCCACTCAACTCATTAATAAGCAATTTTGAAGGAATCAATTTGATACAACCTGGTACAAAACAAATTGAAGTACAACCAAATTTTTTTTGAATATCAATAGTTGGTTGACAAATGACTAGGAAGAAAAATTGTTTAATGTATTGAGTCAACATCCCAATGCTTTTGCATGGGAATACAAAGACATGATAGGAATTCATTCAGATATATGTACTCATCGAATTTATACAGAGGATGTTAAACCTGTAAGACAACCACAATGGATATTGAACCCTACTTTACATGATATTATGAAAGATGAAATTGAAAAATTGCTAGAAGTAGGATTCATCTACCCCATTTTTGATAGTCGATGGGTTTCACCATTGGTTATTGTTCCAAAGAAAAATGGAAAATTATGAGTGTGTGTTGACTATAGAGAACTAAATAAAGCTACACATAAAGACCATTTTCCATTACCATTCATAGATCAAGTGTTAGACATACTTGATGGAAAGAAGTATTTTTGTTTTCTCGATGGATTTAGTGGTTATAATCAGATTCAGGTAGCACTTGAAGATTAGGAGAAAATAACCTTTACTTGCCCATGGGGAACATTTGCTTATAGGGTTTTACCTTTTGGACTTTGCAATGCCCCAACAACTTTCCAATGAGTAGTGCTTACTATTTTCTCTGACTTGACCAATGATTGTGTCGAGATCTACATGGATGATTTCATAGTATGTGGAAAATCTTTTGATGAAACTCTTGAAAATCTTGATAAGGTTTTGACACGATGTGAAACTTACAATCTATCCCTAAACCCTGACAAATATTTTATGATGATGGATGAAGGTATTGTTCTTGGACATCACATCTCATCTAGAGGGATACAAGTTGATCCTAAGAATATTGAGATTATCAAAAAGTTGCTTGCACCCCAAACACAAATATATGTTAGGAGTTTTTTAGGACATATTGGCTTCTATCATCGATTCATTCAGAAATTTAGTACCATTGCGAACCCTATGTTTGCCTTGTTGACTAAATATTTAGAATTTAAATGGATAGAAAAGTGTCAAATTGCATTTGATACTTTAAAAGAAAAATTGACCACTACACCTATGTTACATGGTCCAAATTGGAAACTTCCATTTCACATTCAAGTTGATGCATCTAACATTAATTTTTTGTCTAGACTAAATATCACAGGAGAGGATGAACCAATAGAGGACTCTTTTCTTGATGAGAGGTTATTTGTAATTTTAGCACAATCACCATGGTTTGTTGACATTACCAACTACCTAGCAATAGGAAAATTTCCCTCTCACTTTACTCCTCGAGAAAAATGATGATTAGTGAACCAAAGCTCATCATTTTAGTGGATCAATGGTCTACTATTTAAATGTGGACCCGACTATATTTTACGTCGATGTATTCAACGAGATGAGGTGTATGAAATTCTTCGGGCATGTCATGATGAACCATCTAGAGGACATTATTCAGTAAAACACACCATTAGAAATTTTTGGGAATAGGTTATTATTGGCCCTCACTTCATAAGGATGTAAAGAAGTATGTACGACATTGTGATTCATGTCAAAGAATGGGTAAACCAACTGCCACAAATGAAATACCTTTACAACCTCAAGTGGTTGTAGAACCATTTGAGATATGGGGATTAGATTTTGTTGGACCCATTGACCCACCTTCTCAAGGAAAACAACACATTCTTGTGTGTACCGATTATGTAACAAAGTGGGTTGAAGTACATGCTTTCTTAAGAAGAGAAGGTCATTAATTTTCTATACACTCAAATATTTCAAATATTTGGTGCTCCATGATCTATTGTTATAGATCATGGACCCCAATTTGCATCTAAAGTTATAGAGGCATTTACTAAAATGTATGAAATCAAACATAAGAAATCATCACCCTATCACCCTCAAACAAATGGTCAAGTAAGGAATTAGAGAATATTCTAACAAAGATAGTGGCTTCTCACAGGAAATATTGGATGAACAGGTTACTCGAGGTCATTTGGGCTTACAACACTACATGGAAATCCACCATAGGATTTACACCTTACGAACTGGTCTATGGTAAGAAACCTCTTTTTCCAATTGAATTTGAATTACTAACACTTCGTACATCTTTGGAAGTTGGCATTGAGTTGTCGTAGGTACAACAAGAGAGAATTACATAATTGAATGCATTAGATGAACTTCGCTTGGAGGCACTTCACTAGATAGAGATCATTCAACAATAGCAAAAAATATGGCATGATAGTCACATTAAGAGCAGCATGTATGAACCAGGAGATTGGGCACTGTTGTTTGATTCTTGATATGTTGATTTTCTTAGCAAGTTACAAACTTGGTGGCTCGGACCATATCAAATTGAAGAAGTGTTCGATAATGGAGTTGTTTGACTTTCTCCTATTGATGATTCAAGGAGGAAATTGGTGGTAAATGGGCATCATTTATGAGTGTACCATAAACCATTGATAAAGGAGGATTTTGCTCTACATTTTGCACAATCTGACCTATGTGTGGTAGAAGAGGCTTCCTCTTCTAGCACAAATTTTGAATGATAAAAATCCTTGAAAAAATATGATATATAGAAGAAGGTTGAAAACTAGAAATGGAAACCTCTTCTAATAAAAAAATGAATAATTCAATAGTGAAAACCTTTCTAAGGTGCTATTGAGTTAAGGCTTACATGAAAATTGGTTTTTGGCTTGTTTGCCTTTTTGAATATTCACCATTGTACAAATTCTACTTACTACACTTATGTAATGTTTTTTTAGATTTTAGAAGCCTACATAATCAACAAAATGATCCAAAGAATGTAAAAGAACCCTTCAAGATAGTAAGGTATGTATTTCTTTAATTTTACTAATAGTTAGCCTTGACATTGCATGAATAGTAATTAAATGCTTGGCATAACTATGTATAAAATTGGTAAAAATATGAAATACCCTACTAGTCACCCCAAAAGATATCCTATCCTACCTTTAGTCATGAGAGATTCAGCTTTGGCAGATTGAAAAGTAAATAGAATAGGTGCTCTGAGTTAATGCTAGAATGGCCATGCTCCAAAATCATTAGGGCTTTAAAATGACAAAGTCATGGAATGAACATGTCAGATTTGAATTTGTGCATGCATGAGAAAAATGACCATTCAAAAACTAGGTATTCTATACGTGATGTTGCATGCTGCCTTGATCAACTAATATCCATATAACGATATCCTATCACGATACTCATTTCCAATCTGATGGTCTATAACCACATCGTGCAAAAATTGATAATCCACACATGGAGGCCATCTAGGTCTTGATATCATGCTCTATAGCATCACATCAGATTTCATAATCAAACATCACCTCGAAGCCATGTGATCGCATAGTTTCAATAAAAACATGGCAACAAAAAATGAGGTGAATGTGGCCAAAAATTTTGAAGCATGGGAAATAAACCAAGCTATCTAGGTCATTGGTTTAAAAATCAACCATCCATATTTTTGCATGGGAAATGGCCTTATCACCATGATGCATGGGACTTTTCCAACCACCACCCTTCATCCATGCCAAATTTTGAAATTTTTAGAAGATGAATTACCATGTGCCATGCATCCAATCAATGCATGGGAAGATGCAAAATCAACATACTAATCAGTGGATTTGTACCATCTTCTAGAGCATGTCACCATGCTCAAGCATAATAGTTATAAGTACTTTGTAATCATCACAATGCATGCTCCAAAAAATCTTTCCCTATAACCAGAAAGAGAAAATAAAACATAGGGAGTCAAATGAAAATTTGAGAATAGAAAAATGGGGTGCAAATGAAATTTGTAGAAAGAAAAAAATAGGGGTGCCAAATGGAAGTTGTAGAAAAATAAGTAAATTTAAGTTGTAGAGCTTGAAGCTGAATGCATAACAAGCAATATGGATGGTCAAAAGTAGAAGGTTAAGCTAGATAATATAGAAGAGCTACAATGCCACCCAAAAATCATCAAGATTTTCTAACAAGTAGGATGGATGACATTTCTATAAAAATTTGATGGTTATTCAAAAGGATTGGTAGCATAATTCTCTCATACTCTTCAGAACAATAGGGTATCTGTTAGAGGAATGCGTATAGAGGTAACTCCTATCATTCTTAGTCAGATTTTTGAATTACCTCTTGAAGGAATAGAATTGGTTAAATCATTTAAAGCAACCATACCTGAGGTAGTAAAAACTTTCCAAGAAGATGGGGACCCTGAACCCCAAATGTAGATTAACAATCGAATCTACAAGGGAGTAAAATGAACTAGCCTTAAAAAGCCTTGGGATGAGGTTGCCACATGGGTAATTTGGTACCTAACCTATGAAGGTCAGTTTGTTATCTTATCTAGGCACCATATCAAAATATTAACCCACTTAAGGCATGGTGCAAGAAAACCTGAATTTAGGATAAACATCCCTCTGTATCTGCATCAGGCTCTACATGACATGGCAAAATATTATCAAGCAGGGTAGGGATTAGTCAGGCACCATGGCTTAATAAAATTGATCTATAAACACCACTTCAGAGGGAACCCTAGGACTTTTTCCAGGTTCTTCGAGCCTTGGGAAGATCAGACCCCTGCTAAGAGTGCTCAAAAAAGAAGGATGAAGGGACTAGTAGTAGGGTAGAAGCCTCTACTGAAAAATTTGAAAGTAGGGCCACATCTAAAGATAAAGAAAACCCTTCCTCACCTAGTAAACAAACACCTACTACAACAAGGTCAACAAGAAGTAGAAAAAGAAAAATTGAAACAACCCCTACAATAGAGAGGAAGACTAGGAGGGTTGTCATTAAAATAGGTGAAACAAAAGTATCTACTTAGGTAGATATCTCTACCTAGCAAGAACCCTCTAAATTAGACATAGAGGAATATGTTGCTCAAGTAGAATCATCCTCTACAGAGGAGGTCTCTATTCAGAAAGACTCTTCTTCCATAGAGGAAGAGTACCAACTAGAGCAACAAACTCAAACAAGAAAGACTAGGTCTACTTCTAGGAGATAGGTTGAGAAAATTATACACTAGAGCAACACACAAAAATAGAGGACACAATAAACTACATCAACATCACCCCCTCTCAAAAGGAGTTTAAGGCAAAGACAACATGCAACTACTCAGGAAAAATAGGCAACACCCCTTGAGCCCTCAAAATAAAGAGGAAAAGAACTAGTTTAGGTGGAAGAGGAGGATGAGCAGGATGATGAAAGTCCTATAGAAATAGAAAGACCAATGGAGGTGGATTCTCCACCAAAAATATCACTACCCACCTATTCCTTAGAGTCCTTAGAATAGGAAGCAACTACACCAATGGAGCTAGAGGACCCCATGAAGGCTACAAGAGTAATCATCAAAATATAATAAAAATGGATAGAGGAGGCAGAAGAGAAGATCAAGGAGAAGGACAAATACATCTCCCAATTATTGCAAGAACTTTATGAGCTGAAGGATAAAATGGTAGAACAAGGAAATATACCTCCTGAATCCATTTAGGAGGGTAATGAGGTAGCATAAATTTTGATTAATTTAGCAAAATAGGCCCAATAGGTGAATGGACAGGGGTCAAATCCATTACACCCTAGTAATATTGAAACCACTGTAGAGTAGGAACTAACATCATCTACTTCTGTTATGGCAAATAGTTTCTATAGAAGAAATAAAGCTAGAAGAAGCAATATTTGTTCACAAGGCAGGAAAGGAGCCCATGGATGAAGGAGAGTGTTCTAGGTAGCATGAAGATGCTCCAGAACATGAACAACAATGTTTATAGGAGATGAATTTTAGCACAACTAAGAGTGAGAGTCTCCAAAACATCTAATACAAGAGATGCTCTTGAATAACAGCAACATGAGAGATGCTTCTGTACAATAAGGCACACAAACAATAGCTCCAAAGCATAACACCATAGTACATGAACTTTAGAAGTGCATATTGGGGTAGGACAATCTGATATACTAGTTGAAGAGGAAGTTAAATAGGTGATTGTAGAATCTATAACTATAACCTAGGCTATAGGAATTGGGGTACAATATGAAATACCACCAATCCTTGATGCTCCACCAATAAAATATGGTTTTATTGATAGAGCACAATGCAACATTAGCAAGGTGGATGGCCATATGTCATGCTTTAGAGGGACGTCTTGTAGCACTATGACCATTGGAGGAGTAAAAACAAAATACAGGTAGAAGAAATTATAGTCCTACAAAACAAGGTGAGAGACCTATGTCACATAGCAGACCAGGTGGTACAATGTAGGAGACCTGCCAAAATTTATAGCTTGATCCTCAAAGAAAAATATTATAGGTGGTAGGTAATGAGAATATGTTTTAACCTTTCTTATGATCTGTCTTTTGAACATAATTTTATTGAAGCATATTTACAAAGCCCTTAAGAACAAAAGAATTTGCTTTGTGAGTTTTATTTACATAAGTTTGTAGTAGTGGAGGATGTTCAATTTATGCCACACATATATATAGGGGATGTCCAACTTAGGGCCTTTACCTCCACTTTAAACAACCAAGTATATTGGTAGAGTGAATGGAGGCAGTATAAAACATTAGAAATAGGACTTGGACTCCTACTTAGGCATGATCAACCTAACCCCAAAGCATTGATTAGTCAACACTTTTCTCTTATGGGAAACATGAATATCAGAGCTACTTATATTGGAAACCTTAGGGAGAGTGTGGCTAATTTTCAAACTTTCTATAGAGAGAACTTTGATAGTGCAGGATCAACATGCATAAATAGATGGGATGAACTACCTATCTCTTTGAGGAAAAGAGAGCCCATCTCACCAACCAATCTAATGTGGTCTCATAGGAGGGTAGTAGCATTAGTGGAGGTAGTACTTGCCATGAAACATGAATGGATAGGTCTTCGATTTAGGCCACCTACACTACTTACACTAGTGCCCTATTACTTTGATTCAGATCTAGAGCCAGAACAACAATTTCAAAATTGGTTGGCAGAGATCAGAAGAAACAGAGGGTATCATTCTCCAAATCAAAATTTTTGGGAGAATCTCCATAGGGAACTAGACCTGAATGCTATTGTAGCCCACCAAAATGCATGAGGGCATGCATCAGGTTAAGTAGGGGGGAATGATGAGACACCAAATTGTCTCATTATTTCAGCATTGTTATACACATAAACTACCATTTTTGTCTACATATGATAGTATAATGCCAAGTACTTTATTTATTATGCATGATAGTGTTAATGTTGACATGGTAAAATGATGAGAAATATTGACTTGTTGTTAAGATAGTTTTCTTGCATTTTTGTAGTTATTTTGCATGAATTTTAGTAATCAGTAGGCATAAATAAGGTATTAGCAAGAGGTATTTTGAATGAAGGTTTTTGAATATCTAATATGCTAAAGTGTTTGAATGATTTTCCCACCTTAGAAAATATTTTGGGATGATGTGGCAACCAAAAATCCAAAGTTGCACCAAAATAGGATAGTACAACCTGTTATAATAGAACCTGTAGGTTCTGCTCTAGAACATCCGGGCAGCAACCTACAAGATAATAGGAAGTAGGTGTTATATATCCATTTTGGGTTCCAAATGCCTTGTCAGCATGAAGTAGATAAAGGGGGATATGACCAAGCATCGGATATTGACCCAACACTTCATTTCCAATGCATTTGCACATAGCTATTAATCAGCTTGATGTTCTAGAGCAATTGCAGGATTTTCTACAACAACAGCAAAATCTATCTTCTGATCGATTTTCAAGGAGGGAAAGCAAGGTGGCACATTGGTAATAAACATAAAACTCCTTAGACCTATTCTAGGACTTCCCATAGCATTTGGAGGCACAAAAAATATGACAACTATCCACAACAAATTTCTATCCTAAATTTGGATAAAATATTTGTTGACTGTAGAACTGTAGGAGTCAATAACAATAAAGTAGTCCTAAATGTAAGGGGAGAATTTAGTATAAATATTCATTTTCTACCTTCATTGAAAGGTTAATAGGTCAATAGAGAATAAGAAATTAAGACAGAGGAATCTGTGAACTCAGTCAACCATTGATGTAACAGTGAACTAAGTCAATAAAGTGCAGCATTTTCAGAATTAGTCTTTATGTTAATTTGACTTCATAGTTTAGCTTAGGATTTGGTGAGCTCATTCCTTCTGCTAGACCTAGGAGCAAGGGCCCACTCTCGGGGCTGGTGGAGGGAACTCTGTATCATAAATTGCAGGTTTTATTGTTATTTTTCATGTCATTTATTGTTGTAGACTAGATACTACTTTTACCCTATTTTTCCCTTGTTCCACATGTGAATGTTTTGTTACCTTTTTTAGCTAGCTGAATTTCATTTATTTATGTATTTTTCATTTCTATCAAGGCATTGTTGTTCAACATTTCTTTATTATTTTTAGCATCTATTTCTTGTTTCAGTCTCCTAGTTTAGCAACATTAATTTCTAGCACTTTACATCTATGTCAAGGCATTATTGTTCAACATTTCTGTATTGTTTTCAGCATCTATTTCTTGTTTTAGTCCCATAGTTCAGCAACATTAATTTCCAAAACTTTACATTTATGCATTTTTTTTTTTTGGTATAAGGTAGAGGTGGTTATAAGGTCCACAAACCTTTTACAAAGTCAAAATGGACTGGTTCTAGCATCAAGCCCGTATAATCAAAATACAAAATGGATCTTTCTAAGACTCACATTAAGCCATACTTAGAGTCCACAGTCCTATACTTGTCGCTTGACTATTCAGGATAAAACAAAAACCAAACAACACCTAGCACTTACTAACACTAGGTTGCTATATTGTACACTTGTCACCTCCCATGCCCCAACAAATGGGATGCCTTTTCTCGCCTAATTCCATCTCGTCGGATTACTCATCATCAGCCCTCCGATCTCCTCGATGCTCTAACAGGTTTGATCTTAGCTCTTCTCTAGCAACCAACACCAATAGTTCTTGAGGGAAGTTATCCTTCCAAATTTGCATCTCCCCAACAGAAACCGCAATATTTGCCATTAGATCCGCTCACCGGTTCCCTTCTCTCAAGGTGTGTTGGATTCTGGCATTAACCAAATGAGATTTATGAATCTTTGCTTCTAGGATAAGCTCCAAAATGGTCCAACTGGGGTCTTTATCCTCCTTAATTGCCTTGATTATATTAAGTTAATCCCCTTCAAAGATAACTTCCTTATAACCCTCAAGTCCTGGCAATTCTCATTGCCTCGCATGCGTGCTCGGGCTTCGCAAAATGATTTGTTTGAGTTCCCAAAGGTTTCGCAAAGGCAAGGACCACTTTTCCTTCCTCATTTCTCAAAACTCCTCCTCGCCTCCCGCAGCCTCCTGGATTTCCTTTTAGCTGCCCCGTCAAAATTAAACTTAACCCACTTTTGTGTGGGGGTATCCACTTGACACCATCCCGTGGGTTGGTTGTAATGTCTAGGTCCCGAAGTTCCTCTCCCCGGCTCCGCAAAATCCTCCTTTCCCTTAGAGACATGGTCTCATTTTTGAAGAAGAAAGTTTTCCAGCTTTCTTTCAAAGCTCCGATTATTTTATTGCCACATAACCTGGGATCTTTCTTACGTCCTTTAAATACTCTCTTATTTCTCTCATTCCATATCCCCCATAAAAAATGGGGTAAGCTGAGCTTCCAGAGCCAAGTCAAAAGCTTTGCCCTGAAGGGGGAAGCCCACCGTATGCGTAAGTCGACATGCTATTTGGACAGACCCAATCTATATGAAATTTGGACAGATCATTTGGAAGACTCGTACAAGAAAAATCACAAGTTAGAAATATATGACTTACAGATTCTATTGCTTTCTCACACAAGATACATCGATTGATGAATTGGAAACCTCTCCTTTGCAGATTATCTCGTTGTCGTGATCTTATTTTGAACTCGCCAACCAAAAGAAGAAAGCTATTTTTGGGGTTAAATTATTTAACCAAATAATGAAGTCTGAGTCCAACCATTGAATCCCGAGTGGATTAACTTATAGGCGCTTTTTACCGAATAGATCCCACTTGTAGTTTTGCCCCAAATCGCCTTGTCTCTTCCTCCCTCGAGAATGATCTGGAACACCCTTAAAGCATCATTGAGTTTGGTTAGGGCCACCTTCTCTTGCTCGACGGATTATGAACTCGTGATTTTCTTCCAAGAAGAAGTTTCCGTGCTACAAGAATAAAATCCCCTACTTTTCCTCCCATTTCCTTCGAAAGTTTATGTTGGAGGACTTGAAGGTCTAAGTTATCTTTCATAGGGGCCTCTTCCAACCACTGGTCTTTCCAAAAGTCCACTTGTCTTCCATTACCAATTCTCCATCTGATGCCTTTCCCGACTACCTCCCGACATTCGAGCAAACAATTCCAAAAATAGGATCCTCTAGGAAGATTATCACTTTCGGAAGTCCCGATTATTTCGATATATTTTGCCTTAAGAAGTTTTACCCATCCCAATTGATCATTATTGATAAATCTCCATACTCGTTTGCCAATCGTAGCTTGATTCAATTCTTTCATTCTCTTTAACCCCAGGCCCCCCCGATCCTTGCTTGCACACACCCGATTCCATGCTACCAATGAAATTCTCTTTCTCTCCTCTGAACCCGACCACAAGAAGTTGCGTTGAATTAGCTCCAATGTAGCTCTGACCTTTGCAGGCATTCTAAATAGAGACATGCAGGAAATTGGAATGCTCTGTAAAGTAGTTTGAACTAATAAGGCTTTTCTCTGCGGAGCCGAGAAGGTCTGCCCTTCCACCCTCGCTAACTTTTTGGAGATCCCGTCAATGACTCGAGTTCCACAAAGTAGCCTTCATTCTTCCTTCGAACATAGGCATGCCTAGATAAGTTGCTTGGTAGAAGCTCCTTTCCACAACCGAAGAGGTTAGCTATTCTTTCCTCCCTCCCACCATGCGTGTTAAAGAAATAGATGCTACTCTTCTTATAGTTTATGTACCGTCCTCGCTTCTGTCTCATACTTGGTTAGAATTCTCTTCAACTTCCTAGCTTGAGGCACCGAGGCTTTGGACACAATGATTGTATCATCCACAAACCGTTGGTGAGACACCGGCCTCGTCGCTGAGGCCTGGTTTAAAACCTTCCAATTGACCATCTCGCCACCGCCGCTGAAATGTTCCCACCCAATGCTTCCGCTAAAATAATAAACAAGTATGGAGACAAAGGATCTCCTTGTCGCAACCCCCTTTCACTCTTAAAGTAACCGGAGGGTGACCCATTCACCATGACAGAAAATCTTGTAGTAGAGATACAACTAAAAATCAACTTAATCCATTTGGGACAGAAACCAAACTTACCCAAAATCTTGGTGAGGAACCGCCATGAGACCCGGTCGTAGGCTTTATTCATATCAAGCTTTAGTAACATACCCGCTTCCTTACTAGTCACCATTGAATGAATAACCTCATGAATTGTGATGATACCATCCAATATTTGTCGCCCTTTCACAAAGCCACCTTGGTTCATATCAATGATGAAAGGAAGGATAACCTTCACCTATTGGCGATTGTTTTTGTGAGAATCTTCATCGAGTGTTACATAAACCGATAGGGCGAAACCGGAAAATTCCATTGCTCCCACTAGTTTAGGGATGAGGACTAAAAAAGTAGCATTAACTCCTTCCGGGATTTCCATGTCCTTTTGAGCCTCAATTATAGCTTCCACTACATCATTGCCTAGGATATCCCAAAACTTCCGGAAGAAAGTCGCAGGGAAGCCATCCGGTCCTGGGGAGTCATTACCATCCATGTCAAAAACGACCTTCTTGATTTCCTCCTTTGTGAAAGGACTAAGTAAGAATCCATTAAGATTATCGACTACTGAGGGTGGAATGGCCGCCAACAGAGAGTCCTCTTCTTCAATAGTCGGATTTACATCTTCTAGCAACGATTTAAAGTACTCAACCGCTTCCCTCCTTATGTCTTCCATATCTTTGGTGTTAGACCCATCGGCCATCTTGATCTCCTTAATTTTGTTAGTACTCCCGTGGCGAAGAGTAGAGACATGGAAGAACTTTGTATTTCGTCACCCTCCTTTAACCAACGCAGTCTGGATTTCTCGCCTCCAAAAGGTTTCTTCAAATCCTAGCATCGTGTGGTATTCGGCCAACGCCTCCCTCTCCCGGTTTCTCGATCCTCTCGTAAGTCGCTCCGACTTCAACTTCTCCCGTAGTTCATTGATCTTGTCTTTTAGTTCTCGCTTTTTAACAAAAAATATTGCCAAAGGAAGTTTTGTTCCACTCTCTAATGTTAGCCTTCACATTCCTTAGTTTACATGCCACTTGGGCCGCTTTCAACCATTATACTTTTTGTCCCACCATTGGGCAAACCAGATCCTTGAGATCCCGATGTTGGAACCACATAAGTTCGAATCGAAAGGGTCCGATGTATCTTTTCTTAGAGTCCTCCCCTGCTTCCCATAGAATTGGGTTGTGATCGGACCCGATTCTTGGGAGTGCCGTTAATGAAGAGTCCCCAAACCTCTCCAGGCATTCTTGAGAAAGAAGAAACCTATCTAATCTTATCTCGAATTTGGTTTTCCTTCAATCTTTTGTTAGACCATGTATAGGAGAATCTACGCAGTCCACATCCATCACTCATGTTGCTCAACAAAATCTCTAAACTCGTAGATATCAGCAGCTATTCTTTGAGAGCCCCCCATTTTATCTACAGGATTAAGGTAGCAATTGAAATCCCCTGCCACAATCCAAGGGTAGTTGGGGACCGTCTCCCTCAATTCACCTAGTCGACTCCAAAGAACCCTTCTCATCCCCTCGTCTAACTCGGAGCATATACATTCGTTAAGATCCACTCTTCCCGCGTGGTTTTATCCACACATAAGAGACAAATAAACCAACTAGACATCAGAATCACTCTACTATCAATCACATTTTTGTTCCACATAACCAGGAACCCTCCTGCTGTTCCAGTGGCCTCTTGGCCTACTACTTCAGCTTCTCGCCAAGTCCTATTCTTAAAAGGAATAACTCTACTCTCCTCCATTTTAGTTTCTTGCAATAAAATCATATCCGGTTTGTGTTCTTGTCTAAGAGCATACAAAGCTCTTATTTTTGCAGGATTACTCCCACGAATATTCCATGAAAGAATCTTCATTTATGGGCTTTGGATCCTCGAGCCTTCGCCCAAAGAGCAATACCGCTTGAGTGCCATCACCACTCCTCGCTCTCGCTTCTTTCTCGCCTTAAGGCAGCATTGCTAGGTTTCCCTCTTCCTACCGAACCATATCCCCATACATCCGCTCTAGGTTGAAGTTCCTTAGGATTCACTTGGCTTCTAGTAACCATCTTGGGTAGGTCGGCCTTGGTATTTGGGGTAATAATCTGCTTTCCGTGTTAACCGGTCTTTTTGACAGAGGAGATGATTCCGTGCTCTTAGCTTCTTGATTAGTAGATTCTTTTTTCCCCGCTTTGGGGTTACACCGATCTTGGTGGTTCACCTCTTCCTCCCCGAGTATCCTTGCTCGTATTATTAGTTTCCCGCTCCTTCCTCTCGATTTTTCTCCTCTAAATCCTTCTCTTGAGTCTCCTCTACCTCGCATTCCACTTCTTGGCCGTCCATCCGATCTCCCTTCAAATGATTTAATGCATCAAAACTCTTCTCCACTGGGATGTTGATCTCCTTGGAATTTCTTCCCATAAATTCCTCTGCAACACATGGGACCACTTCCACCGAGCCTCCATAGGCCTCCCGTATCACCCAATCAAACTTACTTTCCCCATGGCGTTGATCTATGGGGTTCTTTCCTTTGTTATTTGGCTCTGAGGCTTGCTGTATCATCTTAGGAGCAAGTTGAGCTTGAGGGTTCCCATCAAAGGGACCAGCTCCCCTGTGAGAGGGTTTTGGGGCATAGGAATTTTTGGGAGGAGGGTTAAAACGTTGCCTCTTGCTTACAATAGGGCGAACAGGGTCTCTGATATTCGGATTTTGAGCTCCACGTCCTTGAGGCCCAAGTTGGGTAGGAATGGAGATCTCAGGGGAGGGATATTATTCCGGGTTTGAGGATCAGTATTTTGGAGTGGGGCTGGTTCTTGGAAATGCATTGGATACCCTGGTGCCCTACCTTCCCACAAACACTACACTTAAAAGACATATTTTCATATTCAAATACCTGAGTATGAAGGCCAAACATAGACGACAAAATAATGGATTTAGGGAGCTCTTTACTCAAGTCCGCCAACACACACATGCGAGCAGACAGGAGTCTTGTTTTGCTCAAGGTTGCAGGATCAATAGCTATTAGTTCTCCAATCTCTGTAGCTATCCCACCCAATATTTGTTCGTTCCGAAAAGCGGAGGTAATCCCGGCATCTTAACCCAAATAGGAGCCAAATCCAAAGACTCGAGTCCTGGGGTTGAAATCGGGGGACCAACGCTTCGGATACAAGCCCCTTTTCCCAAAAAACCAAGGACCTCCTTGGAGAGTCCTTTCCATGTCCTGTTCACATTGAAATGTCACCAAAAGAAAACTCTTGGGTAAAGCCTTAATCATCATACCGGCCCTTGGCTGCCATTTTTGGATGGCCCATCTCCTTATGACTTCCATGTCAGGCCTCACCCCCATAAATTTAGCCACCAAAGATGTTCTCGCCCTCCATAGCCACATGCCGAGCTAAGGAATCTGGGACGTGCAACCTACCATTGATAGATTTTAGATTAAAACAAGAGTCGAATAATTTTTGCTTACCGATAAGAGCATTAAGATATGAAGGTCTCCAGTTGCCATGTTTCTCTTTGTCTCCTTCTTGGTTCTTCCTTTGATCCCGACGCATAGAGTCCTCGGTCCCCCTCGTAGAAATCTTCAACCGCATCCGCCCAACGCCCTTGGACCGGTTCCAAAAGAACTTCCTTGTCCACATCCTCCGCCTCGGGGGCTCGCTATCTCGCCAGAGCCCCCACCTGCCGCGTCTGCTGATCTGCCCTCTGAAGTCCCACACCTAGGGTTTGATGCCCCTAGACCTCTCGCTCCTCCTCCTTGCTGCTCCATACATTTATGCATTTCTAATTCAAATACTTTATTTTCTTATCATTTCAATTTAGCAAACATAATATAGCAACTTTTTCTTCAATAAGTTTATTTTTTGCAAATAGTTTTCTTTATGCAAAAGTGTGTTAACTAGTTTACTTTCTACAAAGACATTGTGATTCTTTGTTTCCAATAGGTAACCTATTGCCCTAAATTTCCAAGTTGCATCTCCAATATCCTCTATCATATATAGCCTTAGGACACCGTCTTGGATTGACAAATTAAATTAAATAATGAGCAATAATGATACCATCACTATAGTTCTTCCATATTCATTGTCACCCGCTCCCTCTCAGCCACCCCTATCTCTACCTGTTGTTGCAGCTCATCTCACTCGATCACTACTGCTAGTTTATCCTCCTACACTTAGACTAGTATTTGTACCAGCCTATCCCACTCACTTGTATCCTCCTCTCCCTACTATCCACTCCTCTCTCTTAGCCATTAGTAGAGCCTACTGTCACTTCATCTCTAAAAATCATACCCCATCTGCCCTACCTATGTCTATATCTATCGATAGTACTCCCTAACCTTCGTATACGATCATCCTTCTAATCTCTCTCTATCATGTTGCCATCACAACACATAGGATCACTCAGTCTCTTCTTCCTCCTCCAACCTACATGGTAGCCCCACTAGTTGACCTATCGTAAAGTGCTCCCACACCAAACCTGCAACAACACATTACAACCCAAGCCCATCCTCCTTAGTCATCTCACTTTGTATAGTTCAATGTACAACTAGGTCAGTACTCCTAGTCCCCATACGTATACTATTAGATTCTTGATAAGCTCTACCATGAATCTCAACAAATTCCATGGAAATCGAGCTCCATTAGAATATGGTAGTATCACGTTGGATATTAGGAACATCACCACTATTTGTCGTGGTGTCAGCCTTCCCTTACTATAATATTTCAAGTATTGTATCCCACTATTATTAGTATCCACTATCTCCCACTCCTCATATACCTCCATTAGTACCTTGTCCCTATCAAAGGCTACGTAGATAGGAATCCCTTCCACTGGTAACAAAAATATGTGATACACATCCTCCAAGGTAACAAGTAATCTCCCCTATCAAGAGGTGGAAGGTCCCCCTATTCGAGTCCCATCTCTCTGCTAATGTAGAAAGGTACCCTCGATTTGCATATATGGGCTCAATCCGTGTCACCTCCTTAAAGCCAATCTTCTCCAACCATTCCTAATATATATCTATAAACAATGCTTGAGTACTTGTAAACACAATGCTAAATTGGTATCATGGTCATAGTATCCTCAACTGCACTCACCACATCATAGTCATTAACTTACCATTTTTCATATATAAAAAAAAAATTCACCTCGCTTGGGGCAATTAAAAATCTAAAAAAACAAAGAAAAAAATAAAAACACAAAAAAAATAAAATCATAACACACATGCACATAATTTAACAAAGCACAACATAAATAAAAGAACCAAGATACTTACTAGCTTTACACACTCTCCAACTCTCATCGTCGCACTCATTTCCACCATCTCTTGTGCCACCTTCTCTTATCTCTCCTTCTCAATCGCCCTCTACAATTGCCAAAATGATCCCCACAAGGTCTATTTATAGCTTGGCATTGGTAACCATCCAAATAAGTTGCCAACCTCCATGGGCAGTCACTAATGTGCAAGGATACTACCCTAGGTGGTTCCCAAGGTATAGGGCAACCGCCATGGGTGAACCCAAAGTGCCAAACAACTGCCATGGGTGGTTACCACCAAATATTTCCTTCTTCATCTAAATTTATTAAAATTTTACAATTGAACCACAAAATTTATCTTTTATGCACATTTTCTTCTTCTATGCTTTAATTGTCATCATTTTTCATCAATCAGATCATGTTTGTTGCTAATTTCTTTCCATTCACTTGTCGCTTGAGGGGGTTGACACCATGAATTTTATCTCAAATTAGTTAATACATAAACACCCAATTTTGGAGTTACTTGTGTCTGAGAATATTTGCCTAAGGCTGTCATTAACCCTTCCTCTATTGGGGCAATAACATAGCTCATATTTTATTTTTGCTTTCAAAATTTCCAATCAAAACCTTGATTCCAAGACTCAAAATTGCTATTTAATTCGATTTTATCGATTGTAAAAGGTAAATATTCAAGGAAATTTATCACTTACATAACCCACTTTAACCCTTTAACCCACTTTAGCCCCTTTCTATGCCTAACCACGATCATAATGAGACCACTCTGCTATTTTTAACTTTGGTTAGCATTTATTTCCCATATTTCCTCCACTTTCCATGTATATTCAATGCATTTGGACAAGGATTCCATCCACTTGGACACTTTGATTAAAATGCTAATTTAGTGGGTGAGGAATCTCTCCATAAAAGGTGCATTAATATGACACATCATAATGCATCATGACATGTCATATTGTGTTATGGCATGCCATAAGGTGTTATGGCACATCATAAGGCATCATAGGACGTCATAGCCCAATCTAGGAAAGTTGTAGTGGGCGGTTGAGCATCAAAGCCAACAATAACTCCAGATCAATCCCAAATTGCACAAAAAGGTAAACCAGGTATTTGGTAAGGCTTTGTATGTATTTCATGCAATTTTGTAACTTTTGCACTCAATTTTGTGAAGTTTTGTAACATTTTAGTCACTTTTTGTAACCTTCTTTCATGATTTTGGGCCTCATATT
The DNA here is from genome assembly GCA_028583015.1 of Wollemia nobilis. NCBI lineage: Eukaryota > Viridiplantae > Streptophyta > Pinopsida > Araucariales > Araucariaceae > Wollemia > Wollemia nobilis. The sequence continues at coordinate 2,410,436 of JAQPPZ010016747.1, read as the reverse complement.
GAAAGGCCCTGCATATGCTATTGATGTTGTCATTGTGAGCTTATGTGCAGGTATTGGATATGCATGGAAGCTCGAGAGGTCAAGAAACACATATTCTAAACCCTTCCACAACCTACTATGTGCTCAAGGAGATAACTTGAGATACCAAAGATTTTACTTGTAAAAGAAAACCCTCCATTTTGGGAGGTCGATTGTAACCGAAAGGATCTATTTGTAAAAGATATAGCTTATCAATTATCAAATCAATTGCGAATCTCTCTTTATTGCACTTTGTCTACTTTCTATTGTTATGGTGTATTTCCTATTTCACACATTTACATTTTTAGGTGCAAACCCTTCACACCATCAAGTAAGGAAGAGTCCTGCTCTTCCCATAAACCAAGGACCCCCTTTAAGGATTCTATATCTTTCCTTCCTAGAATAGAAAATGGTTAGGAAGAAGCCTTTAGGAAGAAAGTATAGAATCACTCCTAGATACTTCCATCTCCTATCAATCCATTTACTTAGACTTAAAGCCCCTAGCCAAGACCCATTAAATTTACCAATGATAACCCTCCCTTTGAGCAACAAGGATCACTCCTTTGTGAGGTCCTCCCTAACCTCTACTACTAAAAATGATTCTAAGGATTTAGAGGTAAATAGGTCCATGGGAAGGAAATAATATCTTCATATCTACTAAATTTTACCAGTATATCCTATGGCAATTGTATTAATTAGTACAAACCTACAAAAATCTACATGTAGAACTTATAAGAAAATGAAGGTATAAATTAAAATTAGTTAAATTTTTTTGTGCCCAAACAAAATGTATCACCTCATTGATGACCTAGCCTCCCATTGCTCCTCCCATAATTCAAACCTTGACTGACAAACATCTACAATTTTATTTTTTGTGGATTGAAAAATTATCACTACCCTAGTTTCAAATGGCTAACTTCATAAGGTTGTGTATCCCTCAAGACTGCTTAGATTCCTTCATATGACCACTCATTTTAAATCTCTTCAAATTTCACACAAATTGGTCTAAGAATCATTTGAATCAGACAACCCTTCACAAAGATATGGCTCTTGAAAGATGAGATTTTTTTTAATTCCCCTAATGCTACCCTTGTTCTAGACGACTTTCTTCACATAGTTGAGTGCAATTAAGACAAAGAAGCCAATAGTGGGTTTTTTAGATTATAAGATAATAAATATCGACAAAAACAATTATATAAGATTTCAATATACTTGATTTTTTTATTAAATGGTATTATTTCAAATTGTTATATTTCTCAATATTTAAATAAGAGATCAAGGTCAAACCTTACCGAGTAATATATGTATTCATAAATTAATTGTTAAATTGTTATAATACCTAGATGGTCATGATGTAATACAAGTGAGGCTCATTTTAATCCTACAAAATTATTTAAAAATATACATATTTGATTTGTATATATTTAAAAAATATATAAGCTAAGTTATGTGTGGTTTTTATTGGGTCATTTCTATGAAAATAACATAACATTATAGTTGTAAAATAAATTAAACTATATCCAACTTATTATCAAAGATATCATTTTTGAGATTCTTCATATTCTTATGTTTCCATGGTCCACTCACATGTCTTTTTTATTAAGAGATAATATCTCACTCAATTAGTTGTCTTTTGAAATTTAAAAATTGTCAAGGCAAAGATCAACATTGTGATATGTTGAATTATTTGTTATTTTTTATTTTCTATAAATATCTTGATATTTCCACCTCCAACAATAGTTGATAGATAGTAGAATCAATCTTAATTTTTAACCAATCCTCATATTCATTCTTCTTGATAACATTAGTAATGATTTGTGAATACCCCTTAATTGAAATATATTTCTATTATTTATTAATGGTAATTTTTATCCTTTAATAAATGCCCTAGCCTATACATACTTATTAGTTGAATTTTTATAATATTATGAATAAGTGAAGAGTTTTATCTTCAATATTTCGAAAAACATCACCTTTATCAAAATTTCCTAAATTTTCTTTAGAGCCACATTGAAAATTAATTTTGATGTGTCTAATTTCCAAATATTTCCATTTTACCATATATCAATGTAGATCCTTTGTGTTAACTCCACTCTCACAAATCTTGTAACTAATAGGCTAGCACCTATTTCCTATACTTGAGACCTGACATGATGAGCATCACACCTATAAACAATTTGCAAGTGAAGCAATAATACGATTCCAAACTTAGGCATGATTTTGAGATTTGTTTTTAAAAATCCTATTATTCCTTTCAAGCCATAAATTTCAAGGACCAATCCTCCAAATAATGCATAATGCTTCATCGTTGAAATAATTAATCCAAAATTTCATCAAAACTTGTGATGTTGACGAAGCTACCCATTAGATTATCATATTTTTGAAGAAGCGAACTCAAATGGTGTAAGAAAAAAGACAAAAACGAAGTAAATGATCTAATATTTCTAAATCCCTATTACATAAGGCATGCCTAAGAGGTCCATAATATCTTCTTTTGTGCAAATTTAAATTTTTTAGAATCTCGTTTTTGATTGCTAACCAAAGGAATGCTAAGTCCTTACAAATGGCTTCTAGTGACCAAACATTCTTACAAGGGACTACTTTGGTAGTGGGAAACTATGATTGCTCTAAAGATTTATATCCCAACTTGATCGAGTATCCACTATTTTTAGAATATTATAAAACCAATTCATTTTTCACATAAAAAATGCAAACAAGACTCTTTAAGTATTTTTTGAATCTTATTTATTGTTTGCTTAAGGTCCTCATATTCAAGTGGGTTACTAATAGAAATATCTGATCTTGAATGGTTGCTTGCAGTAATATAACTTTTGACCTTTTAACCTTTTACATGCTAAATATTCTTGAGTTAGGAATAGCCATTTTGCATAAAAAATAAGAGGCTATGGCTTCAAAGTGTCAAACCAAAAATTTGTAGACTCCCCCTCATCGTTTGACTATGTAATATGTTTCTTAAACAATTGCAAACTAACTTATATAAATTTCTATGTTGTCAAGCTTGTAAAAGGGTTTATTTTATAAATGATTCTATTGCATCAACATAGGCTTATATATTTTTGAAGTAACATTTTTGCAACTGCTCCCTTGATTTTTTAAGAAATCTCCAACCACATTTTTTCCATGTTGTTAAAATTATAAGTCTACAATTTCAGAAGTCTGCCTCTCCAATATTTTTATAAATATTATCCCACTTATAAAGAGGAAATCTAATTATTTCCTTACATCCTTTCCAAATAACATCTCTTTGAATTTTATCAAATTTAGATGGTATTCTTGTTGGAAATCTTGAAAGTGGAATAATATATAAGGATAGAATGTATTGTGGCCTCTATGAGTTGTATCCTTCCAACCAAGGTTTAAAACTTACCTTTCCAACCTACTAAATAATATTTTGTTCCATCCAAAATTGAGTCTTAGAACTCCCTCTTTCCTTTATCATCGAAAGGGATGCTTAGATATGTCAATGGTAATTTTACAACTTTAAACCCTCAAATCTCCATAATATTTTGTTATAAATCTTAGGTAGTGTTAATAAATAGGATCCTAGGTTTTGTAGTATTAACCAAAAGTCCACAACCTTCTCATATCATGATAATATTAATTTAAATTCCATAGTCTTATTGACTAAGGTATGACCCAAAATAAAATTATCTTTAACAAATTAGAGGTAAGATTCGAAGGGATAATTTATTGCAACCTTAATACTTTGATTTTCCTTCTATTTGTCATTGAAAAATCTCTCTCTGATGCCTCAACAAGAACAATAAATAAGTTAAAAATATAGTGAGTCATGTTGGTAATGTCCATGGGGTGATTCAAAGTATCCAATTAGGGATCCATTGATCAAAATAAAATATTTTGAAGTGTTATAACAACATCTAATTCATTCACATCAATCTTGATCAAATTCAAAAAATTGAGAATAACATATAGCAAAATCTAACAAACCTTATCATATAATTTATTCATATTTAACTTTATAACCTAGTTTTCCATGGAACGAAGAGAATGTATGGACTCTTGTGCAATTATTATCCCATCAATTATTTATTTACCACAAACAAAACCAACTTGTTCCTCTAAGAGGACACAACCTAGAATACCTTTTCAATCTATTTGTTATATTTTTTAAATCATATCACAAAGGATTATTGATGTAAATTATCAAAAATAAATTTTATCATATTTCTTGGAACCAATGCAATAAAGGGGAAATTGATCTCACTTACTGTAGCCTACATTTTCCTAGCCTCTTTAACCACAACTAACATATTGCTTTTCAACAAATTCTATAAAATTTTGAAGGAAAATTATGAGATCGATTTTAAAAGAGAAAATTGCATGTTATAGCTCCTTCACATAGATATTCCTTGTCAATATTGATGAAATATTTTATAAAAGCTTACTTTGAGCTTTCTTTTTTTGTTGAAATTTTGACAAAATATCTTTGAAATAATTAATTCCTTCCTAGCTTTTTTCTTCTTCCTCGATATTTGTTCCATATGGAGTTAAAATACTTTTGATTCAACAAAAATAAAAATATGCTTTGGTTGTAGCATAAAAAATGGTATTTTGATACCCTTACTTAAGTCATCTCTCCCTAGTTTTAGGGACTAATAATTTTTTTTTCATGCATGGGAGTATCTTGGCTCATTTCATTGATTTCTACCACTGCTTGTAAATTGTTGAGCTTGAATTTTATTTTATTTTTTATTTTAAATATATTACCAAAAAATCAAATGACATTATCTTAATTTGTTATATTCCTCAACATTTAAGGAGGAGACCCAAGTTCAAATCTTGCCAAGTGATACATGGATTATATCCAAGATGTTGTAATACTACTATGTGGTGATGATGTAATATAGGTGGGGCTTGTTTCAATACCATATAACCAATTGAAGAAAAAAACATGTTACCAAAATATTTGGCATTCCAAATTTTTGTTTTCCCTTTAGATATTTTATATTTTGGATAAATATGTACATATATAATCCTTTAAAACTTTCTTCATCTCATCATATCATAATTGGCTAGAAGAAATCTATTAGGAACTATTACCATTATAGTTAGCATGAATGTAAGTTGAAGTGGTTACAACCACTCAATACAAGGTACTTACATCCAAGTAGTTAATGTTTGTTATGCTAAAGGCAATAATGTATAAATATTTCCAATCCAATAATGTCAAACATCGAAGCAATTGCATCAGTGGTATCATGTTAGGTTCCTATCCTAACATTAATTAATAATAATAATAATATATTCATCCTATGGTTATAATAATATAATAATAAATAATATAATAATTAATTATATTAATTATTATATTATTATGGGATTATTAGGAAGCATTGCAACCTTTCACCTATAACCCTAGAGTGAGTATAAAACATTGTAAGAACTTATCATTCAAATATCCAGGAAATATATAATATAAGATTTATTAAATCATTGAAGGGACTTCCCAACAACTCAAAAAGAGATTCTTTTAGTATTAGATTTATTATTTATTTATTTATCACTTTATGTGCTAGGAACCCTAGGTTCCTACCATCCGGTATCAGAGCCTTATGGATCCAATCATATGGGACATAAATTTCAAGGGAATGAAATTATAAGAATAAATAAGGAACAAATGGAACGTTTTGATCGTATAGAGTATTTAATAAAAATGAAAATGCAAGAGGAGGAGACCCTAGCCATGGAATCCCAGGTAGAGGAGGAGCCCATAGCCATGGAATCCCAGGTGGAGGAAGAGCCCATAACCATTACACTAAAAAAAAAAAAAAATATTTCAAACCCTAATTTTTTTGAACTAAAGTTTAGTGAATGCACAAGTTCTATAGTGCAAAAAGTTTATCAAAACCCTAACAATATATATTGCAAAAAAGAAATACCATAGTGTGCTTGCTAAACCAGCCAAATACATAGCGAGAACTGGATGACATTGGGGGCAATGCCCTACTAGAAAGATATGCCAAAGGGGGGAAAATAAAGGATGCAGGTCATAAAATTAACAATATGACATGCAAAAATATTGTCTCACAAAATGTAGTTGACAAAATACTCCAATTGGCAGATGTCAAACCTGATAGCATTTTCGATAGACCACCACCTTGGCCTCCTCCCAAATCAAAAGTGACACATGTGATCTGGCTTGAAAATAATGAAATTCGTTGTCAAAGCTGCTGCCATTTCTCCAACCAGCAATAATATGGATGAATGTTGGCAAGATGATCGAATTCAAACATCCCATGAGCCACCTTTGTTGTTTTGATCTGGTTTCACCAATATGCGTGGCTACAGTTCTATGAGGTGATCCAAATCCAGTGACTGTTAATACTAGATAAGTTGCAGTGAATCCATTAAACAACCTACAGGCTTTCTATGATAGCAAGCAACAATCTTCACCGCCTTTTTTTTCCCAGGAAATCATGAAAAACTTTTTGGTGGAGAGCAACCAGAAGCGAATGCTGCATGAGTTGATATTGTTAAAGTTGTTGGATGTTGTTGCAGTAGATACAAACCTGGATTCAGATCACATGAAAAATGTGGTGGTGATAAAGGATGGAAATTCTAATTGTTCCTCATATTTTAAAATTTTACAGGATGGTTTTACATGACAAAAGTGCCCTTGTAATCTACAGTCCCACTGACAACAACACAAGAATTTCCTACTGTCTACTTGTATTCTTTTTAACCTCCCCTTTCACAACAAGTCTAAAAAAGGTTCTGTAAAACCTGCATAAACTGAAACCAGGTTACTCGTAAGGTGGGGAAACCTTATATATTAAAGGATCGTCCATTTCCATCGACAATGTGAAATGTGCTCACAACTGAGCAGTGAATGTGTTATGAAGGATACATAGACCATGTTTAAATTAATTAACATTAGAAGAAGAAGGATTATTATATAATATTGCAGTTGAATTAAAAAAAAAATCGATTTAAAAATTTAAAAAATTTGTGGTAATTGATCTGCTCATGACACAATTGAAGATAATAGAAACTGAGATGGTGGTTCGCAATATGGGAGAAAGTAATTGAAATTGATAGGACAGTGGAACTATCAGTGGACAACATATCAGATTTGGAGCCTTGCATCCAGACCATAAAGAGATGGTCGTAGAAAATGGTGATATGGGGAAGGGCGTTCGATGGCGCAGAGTTAATTGTAACCTCCCGTTTCACACTTTCTTACCCGATCGTAGTTCATTCAATTTCCCCCCGAGACCCTCTCATTTAAGTGTCGTGAATGGAATTTCCATTGTCCAGAGATGTATTCGTCCAACGTGGCCATCGTTGTCTTCTTTTTTAGTGTTTTTTAAAGCGAAAAAACCCTTGTCGAATCGTCTTAGACGGTTTTATACTGTCAAAGTTATTCGGGAGCCGCACCCGACCCTGCCCGCACCAACATTATCAATTGAATTTTGGATACCCAATTCAACTTTTTGGTAGGGTGGAGATTTGAACCTGAAACCTCCTTTGGAGCATTGCCCTCCCCTCTCTAACTCAGGTTTCCAGTGTTTTATAATTCTTATGAGTTTGATATAACAATGGGGCGTGATCAGAGCGCCAAATTATGCTCCACGTTGAAGATGAGTAAAGGCAGATTTAATATATGTGATAATATCATAACAACATAAATGGGTCAAACATGGAAGGGATTGAACGATATCTTGGTGTCATAGACAGTTGAATGCCCTAAGTTGATATAATCAAAGTTTAGTTGGACTATGGGGGACTAATCATTGTCATTGTTGAGGTGGTTCAAAAGATAAGAATGTTATAAGATTCAACCACATGGTGGGTCTTATTCACTATACAAAACCACTTTGATTACTTAAATAAGAGGAAGTACTAGAGCCTTTTATTTAGATAATATGTTGGTGGTCTAAAATTTAGTTCTCTAGGCAAAAAATTAAAATTTACAAAAATATAAAGAATGATAGAAGTTTAAAAAAAAAAAAACGAAGAAAAATTCAACATCAATTATGCTCCAACCTTTAATCGTTGGCGAAGAACATTATGAAACTGCACAAGGAGTTCAATATATATCATGCTTCATTAGAGCACTTGAATTCGAGAATACTCAACCTTTTGACGCAGAACGCTACATTCAACAATGAATCCCTAGCAACTATTCCGAGATGACCTTGTGACAATTTATCTATAGCTTTGAGGACAAAGCTGTTTTAAGGAGGGATGGCATGTTAGGATCCTATCCTAACATTAATTAATAATAATAATAATAATATATTTTATCCTATGGTTATAATAATAAAATAATATAATAATAAATAATATAATAATTAATTATATTAATTATATTATTATAAGATTAGAGTTAGGAAGCATTGCAACCTTTCACCTATAACCCTAGAGTGGGTATAAAAAATTGTAAGAACTTATCATTGAAGGGACTTCCTGACAACTCAAAAAGTGATTCTTTTAGTATTAGGTTTATTATTTATTTATTTATCACTTTATGTGCTAGGAACCCTAGGTTCCTACCATATCAAAGCAAGACTTAGCACCTCTGTGAGGAAGATCATTAGACCTTCCTGTAGCTTTGATGCAGAGAAGCTCCAAAGCACTTTGTTAATAGCTATGTTTGCTTGTTAAGGTGCATATTCAAGCACAAACGTAAGATTATATTTCATGCATGATTACCCATTGAGAAATTTGTCACTCAAGACAATACCATATGTTAACAAGGTGATAAATTGGAATATGCCTTAATCACCAAAAGGAAAAAGGCACCTGTATACACCTCATGGGCTCACCAACACCCGCTACTCCACCTCTTTGACCTACAACCACTAAGCTACTTTCTCCAAGCATTTACATGCCTCTACAACCTCCATTATAGTACAATAATCTCTACAACCTTCATGTGTAAATTTTGAAAAGTATAGAAATTTTCTTGCATGTGCTTTGATTGAGCATTGATGTAATAAGGGGGTGAATTTTATGAATACTACACCATATTGATGTATTCACCTTATGGTTTCAAAGGTTACAAGAAATTGGAAAGTAGTTTTGACTCTCAACCTTGTACCTTCTTGATTACACATGTATATATACTTCTATCATCAATGCAAAGGTTCATCTTAGTGTATAAATTCATTCTACATTTGTAATAGACAATGAAAGCAAAAAAGAGGAATATGTGAGTGAAAGACAATAAGAAGTAGTTTATTTAGACAGGAATAACCCAAAGTTATTTTAGAATGAACTTGAATAAAAAATAAACAAACATAAATTAATCTAGTGGATATAATATTGTAATAAAACAACTTCCAAAAATAACAACCACAATATTAGAACTTGGAAATGTAAAAATAGAAATGCATTTACTAGAACAAAATTTAGATTCCATAGTAGTAACTCAACTATAACAAATAATAGATCTAGATTCCAAATCACCAACATATCATAGTCACTTTAAGAGGGAAAATTATCATAGCCACTTAGAGAGGGCAAAGTCTTATATGCATACCAAAGGTGACTTAAAATTACAATATGATGTTGCCGAAGTAAATTATCTATTGGACCACATTGGAATGTCCTTGAACATAATCTACCACAAATTATGGTTTTGACCATACAATAACTTAAATGGGTACATATTAAGGAAAAAATGATAAGTACTATACCACCATTCTATTAAGAGAAACCATTTAACCCATTAATACTATTTGTATTAGGTAGAACATATGATGTAAATACCCAAATATTTGTACACAATCTCTATTTGGCCATCCAACTAAGGGTGATAAGAAGAGGTCATATTTAATTGAGTACCACTTAGAGTATACAACTCCTTCCAAAACTTATTGGTGAAAATTAGATTACAATAATTGAAAATGGACTTGGGTATACCATACAATTTGAAAATATAGTCAAGAAATACCTTGTTTACCTTATTGGCAATGGAAGGTTGTTGTAGGGCATAGAAATGAGCACACTTAAAAAAGAAATCCACCACAAAAAAAGTCATAGTTCTTCCTTATGTTTTTATAAGATCCTCGATGAAATACATAGACAGGTACTCTCATGGATGATCGAGGATAGGTAGGGGTTACAACAAGCTAGAAGATTAAACTAATTTCCCCTTATTTCTCTAGCATATCTCACATCTGACCATAATTTCTTGACATCAAATTCTATTCATTTCCAAGAAAAGGATTACTTCACCCATCTATAAATTTTCAAAAACTCAAAATGCCCTATTAATATTGAAGCATGTAATTCCTATAAAATATTGTTCTTGACTTTAAAAAATTGAGGTATATAACTATGGTCCTTCTTCTTGAGGATCTTATCAACATAATAGAATAAGGAAGTGGGCGAGGAACCAAACTCCACATTATGAATTACATGAACCAACTCTAGATCCAAATTTTATTCATCATGAAGTTGGGAGAGTCATTGAGGAAGGGACCAAAGATAATATTAACATCAACCATATCCTTGTATTTGTGAGAAAGAGCATCAAATACCACATTCTTATTTCCTTTCTTGTATTCGATGGCAAAGTTATAACCTAAATACTTGGTCAACCATTTATTTTGTTCTAGACATGAAAGACATTATTATAGGAAACACTTGAGACTATTATGGTCGGTTTTTATAATAAAATGGTAACCCCATAAATTAAGCTTCCATTTATCTACTACATGTAAAATAGATGGCATCTTCTTCTCATAAGTGGATTGGCCTATATTTTTCCAGGTAACTACTTACTTTTCAAATGTTAGAGGGTGCTTGTATTGCATTAAAAAAACCCAAAACTTGTTTCTAAAGCATAACATTCAATGATAAATAACTTGTTGAAGTCATGAGTAGATAAAACATGGATTGTGCATATAGCCTCCTTTAAGGCATTGAAGGATTGAGTAGCCACATATGACTAGGTAGAGGCATCCTTCTTGGTGAGGGTGGTAAGAGGAGTTGTAATATTCTCATAGTTGTGGAAAATTTTCTTATAATACCCTATAAGACCAAAAAATATTCAAAGTGGCTTTAGGGATTCAAGAAGAGGTAAATATTTCATGGTTTTGATCTTGTTGGGGTCCACCTTGACTCCATCATGAGACACAATACGGTCCAAGCATTCCATCTTAGTTACCCCAAAGAACATTTTGATCTCTTAAAAATTAATTATTCCTTCTGTAATAGGTGGAATTTTTCAACATGAACAAAATGATATTCCTAAGACTTATTATAAACTAAAATATCATCAAAGAAGACTAGCACAAACTTGCAAAGAAAAGGATAAGAGATAAAGTTCACTAGGCTTTGAAAAGTGGAAAGAGCATTAGTAAGATCAAAGGGCATGACCAATAACTCGTAATGATACTCACGTGTATGGAAATCAATCTTGGTAATATCCTCTTATCTAACCCTAATTTGATGAATCCTAGAATGCAAGTCAAGTTTGGTGAAATTTTTAATACCATGCAATTCATCCAAACAATCAATAATAACATGGATAAAAAAAACTTATCTTTGATATTAATATTGTTGAGGTGGTAAAAATATTGATACATGCACTAAAAATTATCCTTGTGCCACACCATAACTACCAAGGAGGAATAAGAACTAGTTCTTAGATGGATAGTACCTTGCTTTAACATCTCTTGAACTAGATTCTTTATTTATAACTTCTGGGGATGGGGATAGTGACAAGGATGAACATTAAATGGCTAACTTCTTGGGATAAGGTGGATGACATGATTACACATTCACTTATGTGGAAGACCCATGGGTTTGTCAAATACTATACTATAGGGATCATCAAGAGATTGCATGTTAGAATGAACACCTGGAGTGGACTACTTAGTGGATTGTATTTCCATGTAATTAATTTGGATAAAGAAGCCTTTTTTGCATTTCTTCAAGATATTTTCCATTTGGTTGGAGTTGTTAACCCTACAAGGCAAATATTTGATACCTTGGATATGAATGAGCTTGTTGTCTTACATCCATTATTTATACAAATATTGTAGATTAAGAGTAACATCCCTTAACCAAGACAACCATTGAGCCTCGAAGATGACATACGCACTACCTAAGTCCATTGGATAAATATGGTCAGACTATGTATAGGGGCACATTTAGATATTGTTATTTACAAAATGATCCATAAGACGAGCCTTGTCCCGATTGGTAATCAACACTTGGAATTTATCTTTGACTGTAATATTGATATACAAATCCTAAGGTTTTGGTTGTCTTGTTGTCAAGAAAATTTTGAGTATTACCTGAATCAATAAACACATTAACTCACTAGCATTTGATAAATTCTTGTACATTAATGGTATGATGAACCTATAACCCCATGAGGGAAAATGTTGAAAGGGACATATTATTTGTGTCTTGTTCATGATTCTCTACTTTGCTGTTGAATTCTATTCAAGAAAGACCAATATTTATATATGATTAGTCTCTTAAAACTCAATGTACTATTCATATTTTGAGCCTATCTATTTGATTTGCATAAAATGAACCACATTAAAGGTAGAGAGTGTTAGAGTAAATCACTATATAAAATATAGAAAAGCAATTATAGTGTTTCAAACTTTAACAACGAGAATTAAAGAAAAATAAGACAAACACACACAGAAGAAGAGACAACGATTTTAACGTGGTTCACCCAATGTGGGTTACATCCACCGAGAATTTTCAGTCCTTCCTTTCTCAATCCAAGCAATAGAGGGTTACAACCTACAGCCAACATCTGCTGTAATTTCCTCTCTATTTTTCCAAGGAATCAACATAGTAATTTTCATTGTCATAGTCATCTCTGTTTTTCCTCACAACTATATATAAGAAAAAAATAGAAAAAACAAACTGCTTTTCTTAATACATTCCAAGATTAACATTGAGTTCCCAGCATCTAATTTTGGGATAAAAACAAAAAAAACTTTCCCTGGCTGTCCTGTTGTAAATCCGAAAACTTCCTCTGGTAGACTAACAGACTGTAAATCTGGAAACTTTCCCTGCCCGTCCTGCAGTAAATCCAGAAACTTTCTCTGTTTAGCCTCCTCATAATTAGGCTCCATTCCTAACAATCTCCCACTTGGAGACTAATTCCATTGCACCATACTGCAACCAAGGACTGAAAAATTCTCATCATGGCCTCTTATTCCTTAAGGCCAACTGAAGTTGAGCAAAAGCTCAACTTTTCTCTTGACACCACTTTTGTAAGCATGTCAGCAGGATTTTGTGATGTGTGAACCTTCCCTAATTTCAAAGATCCATCTTCCACTACTGATCTAATGAAATGATACCTGAGTTTGATGTGTTTAGTTTTTGAATGGAATGCCGAATTCTTCGCAAGGTGTATAGCACTCTGGCTATCACTCCACAACCTATTATCCTCTTGCTTCTTCCCCAGTTCTTCCATTAGTCTTTGCAACCAAACCATCTCTTTGCTTGCTTATGTAGCGACAACATATTCAGCTTCAGTGGTTGAAAGGGCAACTACGTGTTGGAGTTTAGAAATCCAACTAACCGCTCCTCCTCCTATAGTAAAGATGTAGCCAGTAGTGCTCCTTCCACCATCAAGATCACCTGCCATATCAGAATCTACAAAACCTTTCAAGCATATATTAGAGCCTCCAAAATTCAAAGAATAATTTGAAGTTCCTCTCAAGTACTTGAGTATCCATTTTACCGCTTGCCAATGTCCTTTTCTCGGATTACTCATAAATCTACTCACTACTCCCACTGCGTGGGCAATGTCTGGTCTTGTACAAACCATTGCATACATCAAGCTTCCAACCACTGATGCATAGGGAACCTTAGCCATATGCTCTTGTTCCTTTTGTGTCTTGGGACACAAATCTTTGGTGAGTTTGAAATGCTTTGCCAATGGAGTAGCAAGAGACTTTGCATTGTTCATGTTGAATCTCTTAAGCACTTTTTCAATGTATTTTGCTTGTGATAATTTCAGAGTGTGACTCTCCTTGTCTCTTGTTATCCTCATACCAAGGATTTGTTTGGCTTCTCCCAAATCCTTCATGGCAAAGGATTTAGCCAACTTCTTCTTGAGCATGTTTATATCTTGCATATTTGTTCCTGCAACTAACATGTCATCCACATACAATAGCAAAATAACATAGTTACCATTTCCGGTTTGCTTAAAATATACACAGTGATCACTTTGACATCTTTCAAACCTTTGATTAGCCATGAACTTATCAAATTTTAAATACCACTTGTCTAGGAGCTTGTTTTAACCCATACAAGCTCTTTTTCAGTTTACATACCCAATCCTCTTTACCTTTCACTTGAAAGCCTTCTGGTTGGTGCATATAAATTTCCTCCTCCAAATCACCATGAAGAAATGTTGTCTTCACATCCAATTGCTCCAGAAACAAATTTTCTATAGCTACAAGACTCAAAATAGCTCTAATAGAGGTCATTTTTACAACTGGAGAAAAAATCTCATCAAAATCAATACCTTTTTTCTGAGCGAATCCCTTGACCACTAGTCTTGCTTTGTATCTCTTATGCCCTTCATTCTCCTCTTTAATCCTGTACACCCATTTATTGGTCAACGCTCTTTTACCTTTGGGTAGCTCAACCAAATCCCAAGTTTGGTTGTGGAATAAAGAGTCCATTTCTTCATTCATTGCAAGCTCCCACTTATTCCTGGTATCCATCTGTAATGCTTCCTGAAAACATTCTGGCTCACCAGCATCAGTATACAAAACATAATCAGAGAAACGTTGAGGAATTTTACTTATCCTGGTAGATCGTCTAACAACACTTTTTGGAGATTGAGGTGCTTGTTGTTGCTGCTGTACATTTTGATCTTCTACCACTTTTGGAGTTACCTTTTCTATGTGTCCATCAAGGTCTATGTATTCAGCAATTTCCTCTTTCTGTTTCTTTCCCTGCAACCGATCTTTATACAAGTTTTTTTCATTAAATATGACATCCCTACTTCTAATGACTTTTCGGTTATCACAATCCCATAATCTGTAACCCAAGCCATCAATACCGTAACCAATAAAATAGCACTTTTGGGCCTTAGCATCTAACTTATTTCTGTTCTCTTTGTCTATATGCATAAAAGCCTCACATCCAAATACCTTAAGGAAAGAATAATTTACTGGTTTACTTGTCCAAAGCTCTTCCGGAATTCCTCCATCCAAGGCACTAGACGGTCCTCTATTAATCAGATATACTGCAGTATCAACAGCATGAGCCCATAAAAATAATGGTAAGCCTGCATGTATTCTCATGCTCCTAGCACGCTCCATGATGGTTCTATTCATTCTTTCTGCAACCCCATTTTCTTGAGGTGTTCTTGGAACTACCTTGATTCTTCTAATTCCATTTTTAGAACAAAACACATCAAATTCTCTACTGCAATATTCTCCACCATTATCCGACTTTAGACACTTTAACCTTTTTCCAGTTTCATTTTCAACTAATGCTTTCCAATTCTTAAAGGTATTAAAAACATCACTTTTATTCTTAATGCAATATATCCATGTTTTCCTTGTTGCATCATCAATAAAAAGTACATAGTAAGAGGAACCTCCAAGAGAAGTTACATGAGCTGGGCCCCAAACATCTGAGTGCACAAGCTCCAATTTCTCTTTCTTCCTTTCCTTGCCATCCTTGAGAAATCTAACTCTCTTTGCTTTACCATAAACACAATCCTCACAGAATTCCAAATCAATCTCTTTTAACTTAGGCAATAACTTTCTTGAATGTAAAATTTCCATACCTTTTCCACTCATATGGCCAAGTCTTTGGTGCCACAAAGATGCACTCTCACCTGTAGAAACTAAATTCATGGAGCAGTGAGAAAAATCAGTAAGTAAATAAAGAGTACCCACCAATTTACCTCTAGCTACTATCAATGAACCTTTAGTAACTTTCCAAGCATTTTCTCCGAATGCAACCGTGTATCCTTCACCATCAAGCTTACTTGCCGATATAAGATTTCTCTTTAAATCTGGTATGTGTCTCACCTCTTTAAGAGCCCATTGACATCCATTTGGGGATTTAATCAAAATCTTTCCAATACCCACGATTTTACATGGTTGGTCATTTCCCAATAGAACCTGTCCATAATCTCCAGAAACATAATCTATGAAGTATTCCTTATGTGAGGTAGCATGGAATGAAGCACCACTATCAATTACCCAATAATCACTATTTCTATCAAGAGATAAGATTAAAGCATCTTGTAGAATTTGTCCAGTAATATTGGCTTCTGAAGTGTTACCATTATTATCATTACCTTCATTTCCATCACCCTTTCTTTGCCAACAGTCCTTCTTGAGATGACCCTTTTTGCCACAGTGCCAACATTGTAGCTTTCCTTTTCCACGTGATTTGGATCTGCCTTTGGATTTGCCACGATGTGAACTCTTGCCTCTTTCTCTTCCTCTTCCTCTATTCTCAACAGTTAAGGCGGTGCTAGATGATTCTCCTGTGGTTTTTCTTCTCATGTCCTCACTGAGTATCACACCAACCACATCATCAAATTCTAATTTATTTGAACTCGAAGCAGAGTTACTTACCGCCATTACCAAACTGTTCCAACTTTTCGGAAGAGAGCATAAGATTAATAAGGCCCTAAGCTCATCATCAAAATCCAATCCTACTGAATGCAATTGATTAGTGACAGTATTAAATTCATTTAAATGATCATGCACAGATCCTCCTTCACTCATTTTCATGTTAAATAACCTTTTCATTAAGAATACCTTATTTGATCTTGATGGTTTCTCATACATCTTGGCCAACTTATCCATGACTCCCTTGGTAGTCTTTTCATCAGAGATGTTGAAGGCTACGGTGGCTCCCAAGCACAGCCTCACAGTACCCAATGCCTTTCTATCAAGGAGACTCCACTCCTCATCAGACATAGATGAAGGTCTCTCTGTTTCCCCCTCAAGAGGTAAGTAAAGATCCTTCTGGTACAAGTAATCCTCCATTTGCATCTTCCAGAATTGAAAATTTTGGCCATTGAATTTTTGAACTCTAAACCTCCCTTCTTCCGCCATTGCTCCCACTTGATCCAGAAATTCTCCTTCTGTCAAGTGCACCCAACAAAACAACCGCTCTGATACCACTTGTTAGAGTAAATCACTATATAAAATATAGAAAAGCAATTATAGTGTTTCAAACTTTAACAGCAGAATTAAAGAAAAATAAGACAAACACACACAGAAGAAGAGACAACGATTTTAACGTGGTTCACCCAATGTGGGTTACATCCACCGAGAATTTTCAGTCCTTCCTTTCTCAATCCAAGCAATAGAGGGTTACAACCTACAGCCAACATCTGCTGTAATTTCCTCTCTATTTTTCCAAGGAATCAACATAGTAATTTTCATTGTCATAGTCATCTCTGTTTTTCCTCACAACTATATATAAGAAAAAATAGAAAAAACAAACTGCTTTTCTTAATACATTCCAAGATTAACATTGAGTTCCCAACATCTAATTTTGGGATAAAAACAAAAAAAACTTTCCCTGGCTGTCTCGTTGTAAATCCGAAAACTTCCTCTGGTAGACTAACAGACTGTAAATCTGGAAACTTTCCCTGCCCGTCCTGCGGTAAATCCAGAAACTTTCTCTGTTTAGCCTCCTCATAATTAGGCTCCATTCCTAACAGAGAGACCCTTATAAAACTTGAGTAGAAACATCTTGTTGAACTCTAGCTATAAATTTTTATGGCCATTGTGTTTGAGTTCCTAGAGAAGCCATTGATAGACATGGATACCCAACTTAGAAGTGGCCAAGGTGACATGATATTTTTTAGGAATAAGGTGCAAGTGCATGATGCAATGCATTTTATATATCCAATCCCATGAATTTGCACACTCAAAAGTTAATTTTTTTATGTGAGGGACAATAACATCATGAGGCCATTCAACTAAAAATGCTACACATCCTACTTAGGGATTAAGATCAATAGTCAATTTTAAATTAAGCCCACGCATACCTTAAAGATCACCCATGGTAGCATGGACATGTATGTGACCTAAGCAAGAGCCACTAGGATTCTACCTAAAATGCAAATACTAGATAAATATGGAGTTTGGATTTTGGAAGGACCTTGGATCATTACCCATAAGATGATCATTGAAAGTTTTGGGATCTTAAGATTGGAAATTCTGGATAGGAGGAGGGTCATCCATTCTAGAATTTAGGCTCTAACTTATCTTTCTATTGTAGCCCAAAAATCTATTGTAACTCATTGTTTAGTGAATACTCGATGTGAGGAGGGACAAAAGGGTGTTGTTTTCCCAAGTAGTTTATCCAATAAGTCTTGGATCGAATCAAGTTTCCCTTGCATATCTGTTTATTGAATACTAGCATTGTTTATCATTCTCTCTAGCCTTGCATGATCATGAGGTAAATAATCATGAACATTAGAGGATATACTCTAAGAGGATGTAAATAATCATGAATATTAGAGGAAATACTCTAAGAGGATGCAAATAATCATGAATATTAAAGGAAATATTCTAAGGAAGGGGAAAATCACCTACTAGAGGAGTGAGAGGGGTACTCATGGTGTATAAAGTAGCCAAAGCCTATGGGCTAAAGCTATTGATGTGATATGGGATTGCGACTAAGGAAATGCACCATAACATGTAAATAAACAAAAATAGAAAATTGATATTGCATTGATAGACCTTGTTTGTTATAAATCAACCCTTTCGATTACAACGGACCTCCCAAAAGGGAGGGTTTTCTTTTGCAAATAAATTCAATAGTGCCATAAATTATCTCTTCAGTCACACAATAAATTGTAGGGAGGTTTTGAACTCTTGTTGCTTGACATCTTGAGTCTTTATGCCAATGCCAATACCTTGTTTGGCTGCCTGTTGTTGATTCTGGGTCTTTGTCTACCTTTGAGATACAACCACCTAGGGTAGTTGAATTTTGTGTAGCTACCCAAGGTGGTTGGGTCTATGTTCTGGAAGAGGCTTCAATCTCATATTTGAACCTTTTTGGAAGTGTCTTGAGGCTTATGGTGCAAATATGATGTTATTTGATTATTGAAGATGAGCACAACTACAAAATAAATATTAATGCACATTCTAAAGAGACTCTATGATTGATGTTGTTGAGCTCTCTAAATGAGGCACATGCAATCACAAATTTAAAAATACATAAGGAAGGCCAAATAAAATTTGGGTAAAGTTTTAGTAGTGTTCTTGTGTACTCTCTCTAAGTAAATGAAATGGCAACGTATTTATAATATTTCCCAAGGGTGAGGAGAATGATGAGGGGGTGATAGGATGATGGACAAGTGGCCTAGGTGAGAGAAGGGAGGAATATTAAGTTTCCCCACTTGGCTTCTTGGATGGACAAGTGTGCAATATTCTCTATTTGGGCTATGACACACTATGATGTGCTATGACATACCTCATTAATGCTCTTGGGTGGAGATATTCCTCACCCACCAAAATGACATGCTTCATCAATGTGCTTGGGTGGAGGGAATCCTCATCCATGTGCATTAATGAGCTTGGAATGTGAAGGAGAGAAGGGAGTAAATGCCAACTAGAGTGAGGTGGACTTGGGTTAAAATAGAGGGATGGTCTCATGATGACCATGGGTTAGGCATAAGAAGGTGCTTAGGATGGTCAAAGGGGCTAGGATAGTCAACATTAATATTTATAAGGTTGTAATGTATTAATTAAAATAATTGCATAATTTATTAAATATTAACATTTAACCAATGCCAATATATCAATTTTTAGGTGTCTATAAATACCTCTTTTTGTACCACGTGTGTAAACATAATATGGTGTAAAAATAGATGACACATATTTATGGATTAATTATGGAGAGTGACGATGATTTGTGAATGACGGAGAATGACCTTCAACTTGAGATAAGTGACGTAAGATTATCTCAAATCAAGAAAAATGTAGGATGCCCTAGTTATGGAAGCGAAAAATACCCTTGAATATTTACCTTTTATAGATTGATGAGATCACTTTGATTAGCATTTTGAGTCTTTGAATCAAAGTTTTGATTAGAATTTTTAAGAAAAGAGGATGAGTTCCGCTATTTGCCCTAGCAAAGGAGGGATTAATGATAGCCTTGGGCAAAGATTCTTGGACTTAAGCGACTGTAAAATTGAGTGTTTAAGGTGTTGAGCTGATTTGAGACATAATTTTATGGACATTTTCTACCTCTCAAGTGGCAAGTGGGTGGAAAGGAATGGATGAAAACCATGAGGTGATTTACAAAAGATGGATGAAAGGAGTATCGAGGATGAAATGAAGGTGCAAAAAGGGTTAATTTGGGAGTCAATGACAAAATTTGGATTGATGGTTCGCTAAAATGAGCTTGCCAACTACCCAAGGTGGCTGCCTAATGCCTGGGTAACTACCTAGGGTAGTTGCATGGTACCTATGATTGCCTAGGGTGGTTGCCTGGCACATTGGTGATCGCCCAAGGTGGTTAGTGATCTGTTGAGGCAGTTACTAGTGAAAAGCTATAAATAAGGTATTATGGAGCACATTTTACGACTATGGTGGGTGGTAGAGAAGGAGGAGAAGGAAGAAGAAAAATTTTGGCAGACAATATGGTAGGAGAGAGTGTGATAGCGAGAGTTGAAGGGTGTGCAGAGCCAGTGAGTATCGTATGACCTATGTTTGTGTTTTGTATTTGTTTGTTTATTTTTTTGATATTTTGAAATGTTGGGTGGAATTTTGAAATGAGAACATGATGGAATAGGTGAGAATTTATTTTTTAGAGATATTTAAATTGGAAATGTTAAAAGTATGAATGATGGACTAATGATTGTGTGGTGATGATTATAGTTGAAATTATTATAGCCACAACAGATATTTGACACTATATTTTTGAGCACCAGGGACAAGATGAGTGAGGAGTACTGGGACTGGTTGGGGGTAATAGGGATGAGGGAGGTAACATAGATCGATCCTATACACGCGGATTGTTGGTACTTATCAACACTAGTGGAGTGATGGGATCCTTACAGGGGGATATTCCACCTCCATATAAGGGATATGACATTGACACTTGAGGATGTGTACTGTATATTCTAATTACCTATGGAGGGTATTCTTATCCACGTAGCAACAAATAAGGAAGAGGTGGTGCCATAGGTATATGGTGATGAGTGGAAGTCAATTGATATGGGCAACAATGGAATACAATATTTATTGGAATACCTTTAAGATAAATTTTCACCATGAAATCTAGTCTTGATGTTCCTAATTTCCAATGTCATACTGCTAGATTCTAATGATGCATGATTTCCATGGAATATGTTAGGATTGGTTGTGGACTTGATTGAGATGCCAGTCGTGTATGCCAAGACATCGATGTTATTGACATAGATGTACATGGAGATGTATGAGGTGCAATAATGGAGGAAAGTGGGTTTGGATTGTAGTGTGTTGTTGTAGATTTGGGGGAGGGAGCACTTTTAGATATGTTGATTAGTGGTATTACCATGTGATATGGATGCAAAGAAAATGGTAGAGCAACCCTATGTGTTGAGATGGCAACATGATAGGGAAGCACCATGATGTCGATTGTAAAATAAGGGTGGGGAGTACTATTTATGATTATGGATAGATTTGAGGCCTAAGGTAATGATATGGAGGCCCTAGAGGGGAGGGCCAACATGGGTAGAGGAAGGGATCCACTTGGATCAAGTGTAGAGGGCTAGATGGGTGACTAGTCGATATGGGATGGAGCATGAGTTCTTCTAGTTCTCTCGGTACTACAATAGTTTGGGTTGAGATAGGGGGTACTTAACCCACTTATAATTTATAAGAGATGAGAGGATGAGGTCACCTTAAAGTAGCCACGTGTGGAGATGGTAGGGGATGAGCGAGATGAGGACATAGAGGTGGTTGATGTGGATGATGCTGGGATGAACCTTGATTTTGATGTCTAATGGGTGACACAACACTAAGAGCCCAAAAGGGCATTAAAGAAGATAGCATGTGAGGATGTGATAGGAATTGATGGGAGGAATGATGTGACAAAGGAGGTAGAGGAGCCACTACAATGACGATGATTTCAAGAAGTGGATAGTGAGGTAGGCTCATCAAGGAAAATGGAGAAGGGCTTATCAAAGGTGAAGTAAGAGGAGGTAGTAGTGCTTTGGGTAGAGTGGGATAGCCTACGAGAGGACCAAGATAGGATGAAAAGGAAACTTGAGGAGGTGGAGCAACGATGGGCTATATTTATAGTGGGGAGGGAGAAGTGGGTGTAAGATAAACGAGGTGATGGGAGAGAAGGATAGGTTGGTGCATATACTAGAATAGCTATAGGAAGAAATATTAGTAATGATGGTAGAGAAGGATTGTTTGCATTAGTAGATAGACATGGTTGTGATTGAGAGGGAGGCTCTATGCCAACCACTAGATGTAGTGATGGTGAAGAGGGAGGTTATACATTAGTAGGTGGATGCATCATTGACAGAGAGGGACCACATGATGGCTAAGATGGAGTAGCTATAGAGGCAACTATAAGGGACCAACAAGGCAGCAACCATAGAGGTACTATGGGTGTAGTTAGCTGGAGCATGGGTTGAGGAGGTGGCGGCCTAGGATAGAGAAAGGAGAGCCATGGAAAAATGATGAATGGAGGTGGAGAAAGAGATGGATATGGAGGATATTTTGATTAGAGAGGAATTGGAGGTCCCTCCTTGATCGATGTTATTAGGGTCACAATGAAGCCAGATAAGTGGACCCTTAGTCATCAAAACAAGACCATGGGTTAGAGAACCATCCACATCATGAGATTTAAGTGTTGGATCCTCTCGAGGAGATAAGTTATAAGGACAACTGAGTGGTAGTGGACAAGATCAAGGTAACAAGGGAGTGGTGAGACTAGTAGTGGCCAGTAATGAGGATCTATGTAGTGATGATTTGACTATAATTTTGTAGGCCTACAAGCCATGATGATGTAGCCTATGGGTCTAACATTATTATGATGTATGATGTTTTTATGATATTATATATATATATATATATATATATATATATATATATATATATATAACATTTTGTGGAAAATGATGTGCGTTGTGTGGGATGATGTGATGTGTGATGAATGTATGATGTCTTATGATGATGTATGTGTGGATATAATGATTGTAATGAGATGTATGTGATGATACTCATAATAGATGATTCAAATTACAAAAATATGAATATGGATAATGCAATATGTAATGCTGATGAAGCGATGAATGTACTAATATTTAAATATATACATGTTTTATTATAGTTTGAGAAGGCCTAACAATGTATCACTACTCATGAGTTGATTTATTAATGAAGGGAATCAATCACAATGATACTGACATAACTGCAAAATAAAATGAAGCGAGTGTGACACTATGGATACAAGAGATGAATAAACTATGGGAGAAAAGGTGGCATGACTTGTCATTTTGCCTCTCCTAGGAAGAAAGAATTGACAAATGCTTTTAGGAAGCTCAAACACCTTAGTGACATCAATCAAACTCATATACTAATCAAATAAGTACTTGAAGATACTAAGACCAACCAAGGGAGTCAAGTTGCTCAAAGACCAAAGTGTGTGCAATGATGTTCATTTTTTATTTTGAGCAAGGTAAGACCAATCAATTATGACTCAATATATTATAAGCTAGCTCATCCATGAGTGTGCATAGGTTTGTACAAAAGAAGGTCATTAATATGACAAACATATCACCATGCAGAGGGAATACTCCACTACTAGTAAGGCATCTATAGCCCCAATGGAGATATCCCCATAATCCTTCAACATTACTCCACTACTAGCCAAACATCTATTGTTCTGATGGAGACATCTAATGTGCTTAAGTATCCATGATAAATTATCATTTTTATTTAAATTTTGATTGATTTTTTTTGACATATATGTTATGTGGATCCTTAGGCTTAGATTATGTGCATGATAGGATGAGAAGGGGAAACAATTCTCTTTATGGCGAGAGGTATGCTTGGTTTCATATTTCCTAAACTCAACATATGATTAATGTATGATATGTATGCATGATCCAAGAGAAAACCTAAGGTAACCAGGAAGACCTATAACACTCAAGGGGTAAATGATATTCAATGAAGGTTGATTGAGACACTAGGTATGGCTAAACGACTAAAAGAACCCAAATATTATCCAAATCTAAGAGAGGAAAGAGATAAAGCATGGCAAAATATGAATTTGGGAGTAGTGGCTATTGTGGAAAAGTGCATGTATAGAGGTTAGACAACTACGATTATGAAGGCACCATTGATTAATACAAAAAAATCCTTCGTCATGAAACATATCAAACTGAACTGAATAATGACCAAGGTAGCATTAGATTAAAAAAAATGAGAACATGAAATGAAGCATGGAAAAAGTAATTAGATGGTGATGGAGTGAAAAATGATAGAAAATGAAGGAGAAAGAGAAGAGGGGGAAATAAGAAGAAATAAGAAAGAGGAGAAATAAAAAGGAGGAGAAATAGGAAAGAGAGGAACACATCGGTCCATGGTATGTAGCCGCTCAAAGCGTGATCGTAAAACTCGGAGTGATGTGCAAAGAATTTAAAGAAAATAAAAATAATGAGAACATGGCAGGAAAGTGATTGATTGAGAAGCAGAGAGTGCTTGTGATATGAGCTTGTTGTTGTTTGATTTTCCATGTTTTTGTTGATATATTTTTTGGAATTGATTATGTACAAGAAGACAAAGTCGAACATGAGCTAGGCATAAAATGCATGCAAATGAAGGATATTGATGGGCTCAGGTTTCCTAATTCTCTTGAGAATGGAAATCTTATAGGCCCTGATCCAAATGTTTGTGTGACAATAAATGGACCAAGCCAGTTGGTAGCAAAATTATCATGTAAATGAGGTGGAACATTTGAGTTTTGCTAATTTTATTTGAGGATGAGGTCACCAACTTAAAATTATCGTGGATGGATTTTGTGATCATAGGCTCATTTAATTCAATCTTGATAAATGTGAAGGTGCTAAAGAGCATTGATTCAGTGTTCATCAAGGAGAGTGAGTTGATCGAGCTTTGCTTGGCTAGTTGTGTCCTTATTTATGAATTCCTACAAGGATATGTGCAGGGTTGGGATCTTGAGCTCAAGAGGTATGATGGCTTCAACACCATAGACTAGTGAAAATACAGTTTCCCCTATCAGTTTGCAAATGCTTTTTCGATAAGCCTAGAGTGCCAAAGGGAGTGGGAGGTGACAATATTTATGATTTTGTTTTACCATTTTCTTGAGAATGGCACATATAATCTTATTGGTAGCTTTAGCTTGTCCATTTTTTTTGGAATAACAGGTTGTCGAGAAGTTGTGTGGGATATGATACTTGTTGCACAATGCTCGAACATCCTTGTTTTTAAATGGGGTACCATTATAAAATATGATCTTCGAAGGGATACCAAAATGATAAATGATGTGTTGTAGAATAAACTCTACAATTCAGGATCTCATTGTACAGGTGAGAGGAATAGCCTCAACCCACTTGGTAAAGTAATATATGGCTATGATGATGAATTTATGATGTCCCAAGGAGATCTTGATATTTTCTATCAAAAAATTCATAAAAAGAAGAATATATACCAACTTTTCAAATTTAATTTGGAAACAATATTAAGAATAAAAAACAATAAATCAAACACATAAAATACTTTTACTATGAAAAAGTATTTCCATTTATAGGAGGAGCTCCATTTCCATTTAGAAATTTCTTATGAGTAATCCTGTTCCAATTATTCTATTTTTTAGGATCCCATTTGATTTCTAGCTAGGGGTACCATCTCTTTATCTATTATGAGATCAACAATGCCATATTCTAGGGTCTCCTCTACTGACATAAAATGATCTCTGTCTAACTCATCTGAAACGACAAACTTATCTTGAAGAGATGTTCTTTCTATATAAATGTCTACAATTTGTTCTTTAATAATTGTTACGTCTTCATCATTCTGTATACATATTCTTGACATTCCATCCGTGTAAGTACTAGCAGGTTGGTGGAGCATAACCGTAGCGCTAGGAAATGCTATACGTTTACCAGGACGCCCTCCGGTTAAGATGAGAGATCCCATTGAAGCAGCTATCCCAATGACTGTTGTATATATTTCTGGTGGTATATATTGCATAGTATCATAAAGAGCTATTCCTGGTATTATTGATCCACCGGTACAGTGAATAAATATAAATTGCTCTCTAGTTATATCATCTAGAGTCAAATATACCATCATACTAACGAGTTGATTTCCAATCTCGTCCTCGAGCGGCTTAGCCAAAAAAAGTAATCTCTCTTCATAAAGTTTGTTGTATAAGTCGAGCCAAACTGCATCTTCGTCTTCGAAGTGTTGATGAGGCACTTTTGGAACACCGAGTGGCATTGGTTTTAATGCAAAGAAGAAGCGAATCACGATCAAATATGACATAGAGACAATATGATATGGAGACATATATTATGAAGGGGATATTTTCTTGATAAGATCTAGATCCCATTGTAAAAGTGGCCACAAGGTTTGAATGGGTTGTAATGCTTGTGATGGAACATGGGTTAAATTGGCATGATGTTGATATTAAGGATATTTCTCAACATATGTGCAACAATCACATTCCATAATGGGCCAATAAAAACCCATGCATAAAATGCACTTTGTGATAGCCATCCCACTAAAATGACCAACACATGTACCATCGTAGGCTTGAGATATTACCCAATTTGCTTCCTATGGTTTGATACAACGAAGAAGAACACCATCATAGCCAAAAAAATAAAGCACATCCCCTAAGAGAGTATATCAAGTCATTTTTTGTTTGAAAGTGCATTTAGTAGTTGACGTCAATTTTATAGGAAGGGTACCAAGTTTGAGGAAATCCTTTATTTGAGCAAATACAACATTGTTTGGCTTTACCTGAACTAGATGGATTTCCCGTTCATCATTAGAAAATTATTAGGAGATAATCGATTGGAAAATTGTGGTAACTTGAACTTAAGTTATGCTATCGAAGGTATTTTATGGAATAAGGGTCCTAAGAGAGGCCATGATATCTACAAAATAATTAGATGATCTTGGTAAAGCTTTAATGTCATACCGATCTAAGTTGGTTAGCAACTTGTTGATAATTTGTTTGTAAGAATTTAAGACCAAGCATTTGCATTGGTAGAAATCCTTAACTTGATTAAAAATAAGGAGGGAGTCACCTATGATTTGGATACATTTAATGCGTATGGAAACAATGGTCTGGAGTCCAAGGATCAACGCTTCATATTCAATGTTATTATAAGTGTAGGGAAAGTCGAGCTTAAATGAAAAATGGATAGTAACCCCTTGAGGCATGAAGAAAATAATTTTGGCACCTCTCCCTTGTCTACACTTAGAAACATCAAAGAAAAGGATAATATCAACTTTATACTCAGGTTCAACGTGCTCTTCAAGCTTGGTAATACTGAAGATGAAATCGTCTAGAAGCTCTATGATAAGTGGTTTATCATCTTGAAGAAGGGCTTCAACAAGCTGGTCAACAATGACCTAACCCTTTATGGATTTTGACTTAAAAATTCAAGATCAAATTCTATTAAGAGCATTATCCATTTTGCGGTGTGGATATTGGTGTAAGTGCGACTCATCATATAACACAATGGATTTTCTCTGTAAATGACATAGGTTGTATGATTTAGCATGTAGTGGTGAAGCTTTTTGGTTGTGAATATGATAGCTAAGCATAACTTATTTATATATGCATATTTGGTTTTGTAACTTACCAACATGTGACTAATGTAATAGATGATTTATCCTCGATTGGAATCCTTTTTTTGAGCTAACATAGTCCCTAAAGAAAAATCAATGACACATATGTACAAATGAAATGTAATGCTTGGTCAAGGTGGTGATAAAACTTGTAGGAAAGCAAGGTAACACTTAATGGCATCGAAATCCTCCTGATATTTTATGGTCCAATGAAATGTGACCCCCTTTTACAAAAGATGGTTAAATAGCTTACATTTATCTGATAATTGAGCAATTAAGTGACATATTGCTTGAATTTTTTCTTGCAAGCAATGAAGTTATTTGAGTTGTAGGAGGTGAAATTTTGACAATGGCCTTGAATTTATTAGGGTCCACTTCAATACCTCGTTTGGAGACTATGAACCCTAAAAGTTTCCCTGAAGTAACACCAAAGACACACTTTTTAGGATTGAGTCTCACATTATGCTTGAGTAATCAATCAAAAAATTTTCACAAAACATCGGTGTGCTCATGAAAATTTTTAGATTTGGCCAAATATCATCCACATAATATTCAACAATTTTATGCATGTAATCATGAAAAATGTAAGTCATGGCACTTTGGTACATAGCTCCTGTGTTCCTGAGACCAAACAATATGACTTTGTAACAAAATGTCCCCCAAGGATTTGTAAAGTATGTCTTGTGCTGGTCATCAAGATTGAATCGAATTTGACTGTATCCTAAAAAATCATCCATCGGGGAGATCATTTCATGGCCAACGGTGGAATCCATGAGTGTATCGATGTTGGGAAGAGGAAAATAATCCTTGGGATATGCTTTTTTTAGGTCACAAAAATTAGTACAAATGTGTATCCCCTCGTTGGGCTTACCAATGGGCACCATGTTTGAAATCCATTATGGATAATCTATTGGTTGGATGAAGCCCATGTCTAATAGATTTTACAATTCTTCTTTAACCATGAGCGTGATGGTAGGATGCAGTTTCCTCAACTTTTGTTTGACTGGTTTGGCATTATGATTTAATGTGAGATTATGGATAATGAAATTCGGGTTAAGGTCAGTCATGTCTTTGTAAGACTAAGCGAAAACTTGTTGGTATTCGATCAAGAGGGTGATAAAATGTTGTTGCTATTCAGATGAGAGAATTTTGCCAAGTTTAAGGATTTTGGGATTGTCAGGATCGATTTTGATGTTTATATCGATGGTTTCCTCAATGAGTATGTGGGAACCCTCCTCAAATTTATGAGGGATGGGAATGAGGTGAATTTCATCTATGGAATTATCAAATAGGGTAGGTGTGGTATCATTGACTTCATTGTGATAAATGAAAGAAGGCAAAGAAGAGGGAGAAGGAGGAAAGTAAACATTTGATTCTCTGAAAAATAAGATATAGACAAAGGGGATGAGCTCTTCTCAAAGTTGATGAGACTGGTATAGATGGGGATGGGGTGTCCAAGATCATTTGGATTACGGAGGGGTGTGCATAAGTTAATGGAGATCATGTTGACTTGGGGAAATGAAGGGAATTGTGGATGGTAATTTGGGTTCCCATGTACATGCTTGCGAGGAAGAAGTTGGTTTAGAATGGGTGGGAAAGGATCAAGTGGAGGTGGCCATGGTGGAGGTTGGGGGTGCATGGGTGCATGAGGGTGCTCCAATGGAAGGAGCATAGGAAATATGGAAAGTGAAATGGGGAACAAACATAGGTAAAAATTATCCACATATGAAATGGGGATAATGGGAGATGATTCTTCTTTGGAGATGTTAGAGGTAATCAATAGTGCCTCAAATGGCTCATTGAATTCATCTTATAAGGTATCATATGGAATGGCGTAAATAGTACAAAGTTAGAAAAAGTCATATGGAAATAGGTGAGCATACTCGGGATCAATGTACTCATCATCACTATCCTCCTCAATACCAAGGGTAATGCGTTAGAGTTCATCTTCGAGGAGGTCAATCAAAGAATGTTGATCGTTTCCTAATTTTGATTTATCTTGAGGGGGATGAAAATGAGGCTCTAAAATAGTATGTGTTCCTTGATCATAGTGGCCAAGACTGCATCCTCACCAATTAAAGCATTGAAAATGCCTCATGGAAAATTAAGGGTTATCCAAAAATTGATGTTGCCAACAGATGACATTTTAGGCACTTTGTTGGGCAGTTTGTTGAAATATGAATCAACTCCCCCATATACAAAATTGGTAGAATTGGAGGAGAGGTCCACATGGATGATATCAACAATAATTAATGGAGGATGTTTAGGGCAACCAAAATCCCTAACCATATCTATAACTAGAGGTGTAAATGTGATACTATGTACAACATATTCACATATGCTAGGGTAATCATATGTACAATAATACTAGTGGCTTGAGATGGCAGAATTGGTGAGGTGGATGAGGATGAAGGCTCGGTGTTGTCCACAAAAAGGGATGGAGATACAGATTAGGGTGGTGGAAAAGGAGTGTGCATCACTTGAACAGTGTCAAGGACATATGGGAGCACATCAAACAAATTTGGAGGTGGAAGTGGTTGATGGGAGGCCGAATTTCAAAAATTTCTTCTGCGGCTCTGATACCACTTGATGGTGAGGGCTAAATTTCAAATTCCAATCTCCTATTTTCTTCACCGATCAAGCTTTCATTTCATTAAACTTTCAAAAGAAAATTTACAATACTAGCCCACAGGCTTAGTTTTCTTTACAACACTAGCCCGTAGGCGTAGTTTCCTTTTTCTAATGCAAGCTGCCTCACGTTCGGTGATCTGCCTGTGCTCCCAGGAAGAATACAATCTCCCAATCTCAAAACTCGGCTCCTCCACCCCGTGACTGTAACCTTCACCTCTTTTTATCCTAACCAGCAACTGCCATCGGGTCAACCACGAAAACATGCATTGATGAGCCATCTGAACATCTCTGACCTCTGGGCACAGCAGTCGAGTGGCCGCCATGCTCAACAAACTTATCGAGAAAGAAATCCTGCATTGATGAGGCATTTGACCACCTCGAGAAACACCATCTGGGAATGCGTGCCTTTTTGGGTCGTGAACCAGCAGTATGTCGTGATATCGCGACATTTTTCTTCCTCGTTGCCTTTCTCTCCTTCGGGTCGCGATATCGTGACATGTCACGATATCGTGACATTTTCCTCCTCGCTGCCTTTTCTCTTCATCGGGTCACGATATCGCGACATTTTCCTCCTCGCTGCCTTTTCTCTTCGTCAGGTCGCGATATCACGACATTTTCCTCCTCGCTGCCTTTTCTCTTCGTCGGGTCGCGATATCGCGACATTTTCCTTCCGGCTCTTCTTTCTTTCTTTTGGTCACGAAATTGCGACATGTCGCAATATCGCGACATGTTGCGATATCGTGACATCTGCCTTCTGCTTCCTTCTCGCCTTTTTGGGTCATGAAATCGTGACATGTCACGATATCGTGACATCTTTGCCCTCTGCTCTCTCTTCGCTTCTTGGGTCACGAAATCATGACATGTCGCGATATCGCGACAGCTTTGCCTTCTGCTCTCGCTCTCTGCTTCGGGTCGTGAAATCGTGACATGTCGCGATATCGTGACAGTTTCCTTCCTTGCCTCCTTTCTGCTCCTTTGGTCGTGATTTTGCGACATGTCACGAAATCGTGACATTTTCTCCTCCGTCCCTTCCTGTTTCCTTTCGATCGCGATTTCGTGACATGTCACAAAATCGTGACATTTTCTCCTCTGGCCCTTCCCGCTTGCTTTCGATCACGATTTCGCGACATGTCATGAAATCATGACATTTTATCCTCTGGCCCTTCCTGCTTGCTTTCGGTCGTAATTTCGCGAAATGTCGTGAAATCGCGACATTTTCTTTGGACACCCTCCCTCTCCCGATTCGATCACGATTTCGCAACATGTCGTGAAATCACGACAATTTCTATGGACGCCTTCTTTCTCCTGCTTCGGTCGTGATTTTACGACATGTCATGAAATCGTGACATTTTTCACTCCTGCGCCTTGCTTCGTCCTTTTGTCGCGATAATGCGACATGTCACGATATCGCGACACTTTTCCTCCCTTGCGCCTTCTTTCGTCTTCTGGTCATGATTTCGTGACATGTCGCGAAATCGTGACATTTTTGCTCCGTGCCTTCTCTCTCCTTCTTGAGCCGCGAAAATGCGACATGTCGCGATATCGTGACACTTTTCTCTGTCGCGATATCGCGACATCGAGGCAAACACTTAGAATTTTTTTTGTTGATGCAAGATTGCTCTGCTGCCACCGGATGCTCCTGCATCAGACAACCGGGGTGGATTGAGAAGTGACCTTCACTTCTATACTGTTCTGTCACCTTCTCACAACTTGCAAAATCTTCAACCTCTTCAACCTCCACTCTCATTGTTGTCAGCAACCTCTTTTCATCCATCCCCTTCAGCAAACATATTCTAGCGCTGCTACATACCCTTTCTTCCACCTCCTTCAAGGGCTTCAGCTTATGGCGCACTCCATTCTTTGTCACTGAGTAGGTGTTGGCACGACCATCATGCACTGCACACCGATCAAACTGCCATGGCCTTCCCAACAACAAATGGCAAGCATCCATAGGTAGGATGTCACACAGGACCTCATCACAGTAATTCCCAATATTAAATTTCATCGAGCATTGCTCACTGACCAAAGTCCTATGGTCCTTCTGTAACCATGCTATCCGGTATGGATGCGGGTGTCTCCTCCTCTTTAACCGTAACTTAGTAACCATTTCTTCAGATACCAAGTTATCAGTACTACCATTATCTATAATCACATTACAGACCTTACCCGAACTCTTGCACCTTGTGCAAAATAGGCTCCTCCTCTGGTCTGATCCTTTCTCTTCATTCAACAAGGTTCTCCTTGTGAACATCACTTCTCCTCTCTCTGCCTCCTCAGAATGTTCTGATTTAGCTCTTTCATCTGCTACAGCAGCTCTGGCAGGACCCTCAGGTCTCTTATCCATCTTTTCTCGATGTTGTGGACACTCAAATGCTTGATGTCCTTCTTCACCATAGTGGAAACAGGTTCCACGAAATCCTCCTCTTCCATATCTACCTCTTCCTCTTTGGTAGCCATTGTTCTGATTACGGGATCTGTAATCATTATCTCCCTTCTGATCCTGACTGCTGCTAGCTTCTTCTTTCTTCTCATCTCGTCCTCCATCTACTCTTCCACCACGTCCTCTTTCTCCATGACCTCTTCCTCTTTGCTTACCCTCAAACCTTCTGTTCAGCTTCTCTTCAACCTTTAGAGCAAACTGGTAAGCATCCTCAATGGTGCTAATCCTAACCAGACTCAACTCTTCTTGAATACTGGTTCTCAACCCATTGATGTAACGGGCCACCTTCTCCTTGTTAGCCTCTGAATGGCCAGTTCGGATGGAGATCTTATAGAACTCCTCTGTGTATTCTTTGACAGACTTGCTTGATTGCTTCAAACCTTGCATTTTCTTTAGCAGATCCATCTCATAGTCAGCTGGGATGAACTGCCTCTTCAACTTCTCTACCATTCTATCCCATCTGGTTATTCTCTCCTTTCCTCTTCTATTTCTTTCCAGCTTGTACTCCCTTCCACCAGATGTTGGCATGACCCTTCAGCTTGGTCTTAGCAAATCTGACCCTATCAGGATCTTCGACCTCCTCATACTCAAAGTATTCCTCCAAATCATTGATCCAGTCAATCAACTCCTCTGGATCTAGATTTCCAGAATACGTAGAAACCTCCATCTTTGGTCTCTTTCCAATCTGAGAGATGGCTCTGTATAACCTGGCTTGTGCAGGATCTACAACCTCTTCTTCTTCCTCAAACTGGTCCTCTTCTTCATCAACTTCATCTTCACTTCCTTCTTCCCCTCTGGGTTCAATCCCTCTACGCAGCTCCTCTTGCAGGGCCTGAACTTGCCTCTGCAAAGCTCTGAAATCTTCTGCTAGCACCATATTTCTTCCACCACCATGGTTTCTTCGTGGAGGCATTCTTCTTCACTCTCTTCTCACAACCCTTCCACAGATCCTGGTGTAAGCTGCCTCACTTTCGGCGATCTGCTCACACACTCAGGAACTCCCGCTCTGATACCACTTGATGGGGGGCCAGATTTCAAAAATTTCTTCTGTGGCTTTGATACCACTTGATGGGGAGGGCCGAATTTCAAATTCCAATCTCCTATTTTCTTCATCGATCAAGCTTTCATTTCATTAAACTTTCAAAAGAAAATTTACAATACTAGCCCGTAGGCTTAGTTTTCTTTACAACACTAGCCCGCAGGCGTAGTTTCCCTTTTTTTTTTTTCAAATGCAAGCTGCCTCCCATTCGGCGATCTGCCTGCACTCCCAGGAAGAATACAATCTCCCAATCTCAAAACTTGGCTCCTCCACCCCGTGACTGTAACCTTCACCTCTTTTTATCCTAATCGACAACTGCCACCGGGTCAACCGTGGAAACACGCATTGATGAGCCATCTAAACATCTCTGACCTCTGGGCACAGCAGTCGAGTGGCCGCCATGCTCAGCAAACTTATCGGGCAAGAAATCCTGCATTGATGAGGCATTTGACCACCTCGAGAAACACCGTCTAGGAACGCGTGCCTTTTCGGGTCGTGAACCAGCAGTATGTCGCGATATCGTGACATGTCGTGATATCGCGACATTTTTCTTCCTCGCTGCCTTTTCTCTCCTTCGGGTCGCGATATCGCGACATGTCACGATATTGCGACATTTTCCTCCTCGTTGCCTTTTCTCTTCATCGGGTCGCGATATCGTGACATTTTCCTCCTCGCTGCCTTTTCTCTTCGTCGAGTCGTGATATCGTGACATGTCGCGATATTGCGACATTTTCCTCCTCGTTGCCTTTTCTCTTCGTCGGGTCGCATTTTCTTTTCGACTCTTCTTTCTTTCTTTTGGTCGTGAAATCATGACATCTGCCTTCTGCTTCCTTCTCGCCTTTTTGGGTCGCGAAATCGTGACGTGTCGCGATATCGCGACATCTTTGCCCTCTGCTCTCTCTTCGCTTCTTGGGTCACGAAATCGCGACATGTCACGAAATCGTGACATGTCATGATATCGCGACAGCTTTGCCTTCGGTTCTCGCTCTCTGCTTCGGGTCATGAAATCGCGACATGTCGCGATATCATGACAGTTTCCTTCCTTGCCTCCTTTCTGCTTCTTTGGTCGTGATTTCGTGACATGTCATGAAATCGTGACATTTTCTCCTCTGTCCCTTCCTATTTTCTTTCGATCGTGATTTCGCGACATGTCGCGAAATCATGACATTTTCTCCTCTGGCCCTTCCTGCTTGCTTTTGGTCATGATTTTGGACATGTCACGAAATCATGACATTTTCTCCTCTGGCCCTTCCTGCTTGCTTTCGATCACGATTTCACGACATGTCACGAAATCGCGACATTTTCTTCGGACGCCCTCCCTCTCCCGATTCGGTCGCGATTTCGTGACATGTCGCGAAATCGCGACAATTTCTACGGATGCCTTCTTTCTCCTGCTTCGGTCGTGATTTCGCGACATGTCGTGAAATCGTGACATTTTTCACTCCTGCGCCTTGCTTCGTCCTTTTGTCGCGATAATGCGACATGTCGCGATATCGCGACACTTTTCCTCCCTTGCGCCTTCTTTCGTCTTCTGGTCGCGATTTCGCGACATGTCGCGAAATCATGACATTTTTGCTCCACGCCTTCTCTCTCCTTCCTGAGCCGCGAAAACACATGTCGTGATATCGCGAAACTTTTCTCTGTCGCGATATCGTGACATTGAGGCAAACACTTAGAAATTTTTTTGTTGATGCAAGATTGCTCTGCTGCCACCGGATGCTCTTGCATCAGTGGTTCAGGCACCATGGAAGGAGATATGGTTTGGGAAGATTATGTGGGTGTGGGTATGGTGGAGGTAGGAGTGGGTGATAGTGGTAGGAGTGATGGTGGTAATAACCTATCCAATGATAGAGGTGATGGGAGTGGAGATAGGGACCATGGACTGGTTTTTAGGATTGTTGGAAGGAGTAGAAAGGTGTGGTCTCAATGGACTTGGTGGGGGGTAATGGATAGAAGGGGTTGAAGGGGAAGGATGAAGTGGTATGGGTAATATGAGAGGGGTTGATGATGGATGTCTAGTAAATGTAGATAAATGTGTATGAGAATAATGTGTAGAGTGGAGAGGTTGGGGAGGAGAGCGATTGGCTTGAGTTCTAAAGGGTGGAATGATTAAGCATTGTGATAAGGATGGAAAAAAGGTCGATAGTGTTGGGGAGGGAGATGTGAAGAATATGGAGGTGTATGGGTTTGATTTATGGTGAGATGAGGAATAAGGTTAGTACCCAAGGATAAGTAAGGAGTAATAATATTGGGTGGAATTGAGTGGGTAGGTAAAGAATTGGGTACAAGTAGTGTAGGTGAGGGAGGGCAAGATGTGGTTGAGTGGTAAGATGATTTGAGTGGTAAATGAGTGAGGGATAGATGTGTAGAAGATAAGGGAGACTCGTGTGGGTGGGTGACCATGTAACAATATTTGAAAGGTTCGTTGTCTATCAGAATGAAGTGTATGCAATCCGCATGGGTATATTTGAGGTAATGATACAATATTGAGGGTACATATTGCATATCTTGTATCCATGGTCTACCAAGGAGCACATTATATTGAAATTATCCATATAAGACATGACAAAAGGTGTGGATGGTTTCAACCCCTACTTGAATAGGGAGAAAAATGGTTCCAAATGTTGAGCATAGGGCATTATTGAAGGCCCGTAGAGTGAAAGTAGAATAAACTATATGAGTGGATAGCAAGTTGAGGTGTTTGAGGGCAACAAATGTGATGATGTTGATTGAAGAGTCCATGTAAATCAAAACATGTTTAAAAATTTATTATTGATAGAAGCCATGATATGCAAAGGTGGATCTGGTCCTTCCATCGAAATGGTTTTAGTTTCATTATCATAATAACGTTTGAATATTATGGCTAATCTAACAATTTTAGTTTCATTATCAAATAATGGTTAATAATGGCAAGGTAATGGTCGATGAGATGCAAGTTTGAATATTACCCATAAAATTAGCAAAAGCATTAGGGTCATGGGTTTGTAGCTCTATGGACTTAAGGATATCCATTAATACCTCTCATTAGGGAGGAAATTGTTGGATTAGTTCATAAATTGAGAGCTTGATCGATGCCATTTTGAGGCTATGAGTGAACCTGCTCTTAATATGGAGGATTGGTCAAGGTTGAGATGTCATGGCTTGCACTGGTGGAGGTGGTAAAATGGATGAGGAAGACACATTTGAAGGATAATTTGGTAGTGTTGGTTGATCAGGGTATTATCAATTTCTAGTGACAACATGGATCATACCAATAAAAGTTTGGTAATGTGGGATATTGTTGATGTGATTGAATTGATTTGGCTGAGGGGCAGATGTTAAGTCCCCGTTGTTTGGTTGTGTTGCCCCATGTTCTGGTAATGGAGTTTGATAAATACCAAGGTTTTGGTTTAGTGGGGTAAGAGGATTGTCAACTTTATAGATCACTTGTCGACCAAATCCTGTATTGTGTGCTTGATTTGAATGCAACCATTGATATCATGGCCCTTCTATCAATGAAAAATATAGTAATGATCTTCTCTATACCCTCTACCTTTGGGTTTGTTTGGATCTTCAAGCCTTATTTTGGGTAAAGAGATCAACTGTACCTCCATAAGTTTTTGAAATATGATTGACAAGGGCTCTAAAATATGTGTGAAGTTATGTGGGGGTCATTGAGGATGTTTGGACTGATTGGTAAGTTGGTTGGGATTGTGAAGTTGAGGAAGAGGTGGCACAATGTTGTAGGTTAGTTGTTGTGGTGGATATTGAGGTTGTTGGGGCTAAGTGGTTGGGCTACTCAACACTACCTGGTTGAATTGGGTGGGATTAGATTGATCATTGTTGTTGTTGCCCTTAGCATTTTTGTTTGGCCATTATTTATTTTTGAGATTGATCTCTCCCTCTTGAATTTTGATATCTTCAATGATTTTGGCTTGGGTCAAGGCTTCCTCGAGAGTTTGATATTGTTGGAGTTGTAGCAGGAGGGATATCAATTTTGAACAACTCTAGGTTAACATTTAAGTTAACTCAGTGATGGAGATAGAGAACAATAATTTAGTTAATAAAAATCTCCATTGATTGCCATAATTAAGGACAAATTCATCATCAAATTGGTGAATATTGGTAAGATTCCTCAATGTGACTTTATTTTTTATATTTAAAGCAAAACACTCTAGGAAGGGATTGGCCAATTGTTCAAAATTGTAAAGGCTATGTCTGGGCAAGTGGTTATACCAATCCAAGGCTCCTCTTGCAAGGGATAACAAAAAAGTATGGAGCATGAGAGGGTCTATCTCATTGATGAGATAATAGGCATTGATGAAAGTGCTCACATGATCTTGGGGATATTCTTTTCCCTTGAATTTTTTGAATTTAGGTATTTCAAATAAGGGAGGATATGGTAGTGCTGGTACTAAAGGGTGGATGGGGTAATTTTGGAGTTGACTCAATGTTGGCTTTTGGTACCCAATACCGGTAACTTGTGATTCTAAACTATTGATCTTGTTAGCCAACAATTGAAATGCATTTGGAGTGGCTTGGGGAGTTGAATAGGGTGCACCATGATGAGTCAAATGGGACAGGTCAACAGGGAGATATGATTGATGTGAATAAAGTTGATGGTAATGATGTTGATTGGGATCAAAGGATTGTGCATGAGAAACTTGGAAACTCGATGTCATGACCCTCCCTGGTGGACCTTAGGGCATAGAAACAATGTGATGTTTAAAGATAACTTGTATACAAATTTTTTGAGAGTAAGCAACTATGCAATGTATAGGATCGGCTCTAAAGACTATTATATATAATTATAATAGAAAAATTAAATATTATAAATAACAAGTTTATTTATAATAAGGACTATTTACAATTATTATAGGAGGATTGTATATTATAAATAAAAGAGGTTTATTTATAATATATATAATTATAAAATAGACTATTATAAGTTATAAATAAAAGAGGTTTATTTATAATTATAATAGGAGAATTATATATTATAAATAAAAGAGGTTTATTTATAATATATATAATTATAAAATAGACTATTATAAGTTATAAATAAAAGAGGTTTATTTATAATTATAAAAGAATAATTATATCTTATAAATAAGAGAGGTTTATTTACATGATTATAAAAGGATATTATAATAATAAAATATTATTGTTATGAAAGAACATTATTTAAAATAAAATAAAGTTCTTATATTAAAAAGGGGCGATATTCTTGAGGAGAAGATATTATTAAGAAGTTGAAATATAAAATAATATATTATAGATATTTGAAAAATATCTACCCCTATTGTCATAGGGCCTTCATTGCGAGTGGTTGAAAAGGGAGACCGTTAATAAGAGTTGGTAGGCTTTAATTAATTGAAGGAGAGGGACTCCTGACATAAGTGGATGAGGATATTCATTAATGGTGGTTGGGAGGGGGTCTCGATAGTTGGATAAGAGTGGACGATTTATGAATGTTAAAAAAAAGAAAAGGGGAAGGGCGTTCGATGATTGAAACTGAGGAGAAAAATGAGAATCGAAGTGGAATAGGAGAGGAGGACTAGAACTCTATGCCATCGAGCTCACTGAGCTGGAAAATCTTAAAACTTGCAGGTTGGTTAAAATGAATCCACCTTTCTCTTAATTCTTGAAAACCTTTTGATAATCGTTTATCGCGACGTCTCATTGGTAAGAAAGGTGTTGTTGCCTTTCAGCTTGTTGTTATCTCTATGAGAAGGGCATCGTATTTGGTTCTTGGGAGGAGCTCTCCCCTTTTTGTCTATGTTTTCCAACTGTTGGGATACTATACCCTGTATCCTTATTTTTGTGCTAACATATTGGTGCGTTGCGGATCCCTAAATACCGTGCGATCACCCTTACCCATCGATCTAATGATCATTTTGTTTGTGGCATTGTTGTTGTCTCCTTGTATTTATTATATGCAAATGGACCATTGTTTACCTTAAGGTTGTTATTGTCTCCTTGTATTCATTGTGTGCGAATGGGCTACTGTTGACCTTAAGGTTGTTGTTTCCTTGTATTTGCTATGTGTGAATGAGTCACTATTGGTCTTAAGGTTGTTGTTGTCTCTTTGTATTTGCTATGTGCGAATGAGCCACTATTGGCCTTAAGGTTGTTCTTATCTCCTTGTATTCATTATGTGTGAATGGGCTGTTGTTGACCTTAAGGTTGTTGTTGTCTCCTTGTATTTGTTGTGTGCGAATGGGTCGTTGTTGGTCTTAAGGTTGTTTTTGTCTACTTATATTCGCTATGTGCGAATGGACCGTTGTTGGCCTTAAGATTGTTGTTGTCTCCTTGTATTCATTGTGTGCGAATGGGCCACTATTGGCCTTAAATTTGTTGATGTCTCATTGTATTCGTTGTGTGCGAATGGATCACTATTGGCCTTAGTCATGTTGCTATTGCAGTGGTGGCTAACATCGAGGTTTTGAGTACCAGGTTTGAGCATTTTTTGTCGCCACACCTTTTTACCTCCATCTGTGTTGTTCCTTTCGTGCACTGTGCTCCCTAATCCGCTGGTTATCATTGGGTTTTGTGTTGAAGAATTATCCATCCTTAGAAACCCTAGAGTGAGGTCAAGCATGAGATCAATCCTCAGCTAGGTCGTGGATGGGCTAGTAGCAATTGGTTACCATATTGGAAGGTTATCCTTGCCCATCCAAGAGAAACCGTTGTGCTGTCTCTGTGGTCCCTCATGGTGGCCTTGTGTGTTGACTCTCCTTCCTCGACCAAGTTGTGTATGCGTTGTTGTCTCTGTTGTGCGCTATATGAAGAAATAAATTATAATTGTCTTTTAATTAAAGTTGTAAACTTTAAATTAATGTAAGAAATAAATTATA
Source organism: Wollemia nobilis (assembly GCA_028583015.1). Taxonomy (NCBI): domain Eukaryota; kingdom Viridiplantae; phylum Streptophyta; class Pinopsida; order Araucariales; family Araucariaceae; genus Wollemia; species Wollemia nobilis. The sequence continues at coordinate 2,369,678 of JAQPPZ010016747.1, read as the reverse complement.
ATTATTTATAATTAAAGTTGTAAACTTTAGATTAATGAAAGAAAGAAATTATAATTATATTTTAATTAAAGTTGTGAACTTTAGATTAATGAAAGAAAGAAATTATAATGATCTTTTAATTGAAGTTGTGAACTTTAGATTAATGAAAGAAAAAAATTATAATTGTCTTTTAATTAAAGTTGTGAACTTTAGATTAATGAAAGAAATAAATTATAATTATCTTTTAATTAAAGTTGTGAACTTTAGTTTATAAAATGAAAGGAAATGGTTTATTTTTAAATTGAAGTGAGGAGGCTTTAATTTAACAAATAAATGAAAGGATTGTTTTATAGATTAAAGGTTATGGGACTTTAGTTTATAAAATAAAAGGAAATAGTTTATTTTTAAATTCAAGTGGTGAAGCTTTAATTTAGCAAATAAATGAAAATGATCGTTCTATAGATTAAAGGTATGGGACTTAAATATATTGAACAAAGATAAGATTTGATTAAAGTAAAAACCGTGATCCAAGTTGTGCATGTTGAATGACTCTCTAAGGGTATTTGAGAGGTGAAAATAAAAGTAATGATTCTTTTATGATATCAACTATGCATTAGATGGTTAGAAACTTGATTAAATTTGTATAGTTGCAATTTGGCAAAGGTTATAAAAGAGATTAACATGCTTTATATTGCAAAGATATAGTTTATGTTATAAAAGAGATTAACATGCTTTATATTGCAAAGATATAGTTTATGTTATAAAAGAGATTAACATACTTTATATTGCAAAATTGGCGAATTATGTTAAAAGGTAGTTAACATAGTTTATATTGCAAAGATGTAGATTATGTTTAAGGAAAAAACATAGTTTATAGTGAAAGATTATGTTTAATGGAAAGGGGACATAGTTTTTAATGAGATCCATAGATTATGTTTTTGATAAAGATGAACATAGTTTATATTAATACCTATAGATTATGTTATGAATTGGTTTAACATAGTTTATATTAAAGGTAAGATAGATTATGTTATAAGATGAATAACATAGTTGTAATTTAAGAATGAATTATATTATAGAATGAATAACATAGTTTATTTATGAAAGAATACATCATGTTATAGGATGAATAAACATAGTTGTATTTAAAGAATGAATTATGTTATAAAATGAATAACATAGTTTAATTATAAAAGAATGCAATCATGTTATAGAATGGATATCTTAGTTTGTAATGAAATAATGGATTATGTTAAGAGATAGTTTAACATAGTTGATATTGAAGGAAAGATAGATTACGTTATAGGTATATAACATAGATGCCTTTAAAAGAATGCAATCATGTTATAAAATGAATATTGAATATCATAGTTATAGATTATGTTCGATTGATAGAAGCATAGTTTATATGGAAAAGCTTTGAATTATGTTATAGAATGAATAACATAGTTCAATTATAAAAGAATGCAATCATGTTATCGAATGAATAACATAATTTATAATGAAAGAATAAATTATGTTATGAGATAGTTTAACATAGTTGATATTGAAGGAAAGATAGATTATGTTATAGATATATAACATAGATGCCTTTAAAAGAATGCAATCATGTTATAGAATGAATAACATAGTTGTATTGAAATAATGGATTATGTTATGAGATGGTTTAACATAGTTTATGTTAAATTATAGATTATGTTCGATTGATAGAAGCATAGTTTATATGGAAAAGCTTTGGATTATGTTATAGAATGAAAGACATAGTTTACTAATGAAAGAATGCAACATGTTATAGGGTGAATAACATAGTTGTATTTAAAGAATGTATTATGTTATAGAAGGAATAACATAGTCGGAATTGGAAAACTTTTAAGTTTTCTGGGGGGACAGTTAGTGACCTCCCGCTCTAGGCGGGAGGTCACCTCTTCTTCTTCTCGCACTCTCTTCGGCTCCTCCTAGGGTTCTTAGGCGGATCTCTTGCTTTGCTATGGAATTCCAAGCAGATATCCTAGTTTTCCTAGGGTTTCTAGCCCTTCCTTTCAATGCTTGGTGCCTGGAGGGTCTCCAAGAATTTTTTTACTTCTTCCTAAGGTGTTCTAGGAAAGAGGAGGCAAATCTCATTTTTTTTTGGCAAATTCATAGCGCGCTTAGGATATGCCCCGGTGCGGGAGCAAGAGACCTCCTGCTATGGGTGGGAGGTCACCTCTTCATCTTTGTGCTCCCTCCTTGGCTCTTCCTAGGGCTCTTTGGTGGATCTCTTACCTTGATATGGAATTCTAGGTAGATCTCCTAGTTCTCCTAGGGTTTTTGGACCTTCCTACTGTTGCTTGGTGCTTAGAGGGTCTCCAAGCCCTTTTCTACTTCTCCAATCCATGGCCATGGGATGGGGCCATGCATTATACTAACTGTAGGGAAAACTCTTTTTTCCTCTTCAGATCTTGGATTAGCTTCAGAGTGGGATCCAGTTCTTTCATTTTGCTTACCGAGATGGTCATTCGCTGGTTTCTAGGCTTGGGGGAGGCCCTGATTGTTCTCAACTAAGTGTTTCCCTTGGTTTATGATTCGTGGTTGGTGGATTTGATTCACTTGTTCTGCTTGCCAGGATGGCCTTTCACTGGTTTTTGGGCTTGGGGGAGGCCCTGTTTGTTCTCAGTTGAGAGTTTCCCATTGCTCATGGTTCGAAGCTAGCATTTGGAGATTTTTGATGAATGCATTTCTTTGTTCTACTTGCTATGATGGTCATTCACTACCTTTTGTAGGCTTGGGGAGGCCTCAAATTTATAGTTGAATGTTTCCCATGGATGGTGTTTCGGGGCTCGTGTCCAAGGGTTTCTGCTAGATTCCTTCTCATATTTTTTGGTCTGGAGGGGACCATGTATTGTAGAAGGATTTCATGGTTTCTCTATTGGTGGTAGGGTTAGTATTTCTTGTTGATCTGGGAATCCTATTTCCATGGTTTATCTTCGACTGTGCTTCACCTTCTTCTCTGGGAGTTCGCTTGGGGGCTATTGTAGATGACCCTATGCTGGTTTTTGAGAGGTCCCTTTTCCTTTGTGGATGGTCTTGATTCATTTGTGAATGGTCCTGTGTGGTTTTCGGATGGTCCCGATTCCTATGCAGATGGTCCTGATTCAATTTTTGGATGGTCTTGTTTCATCTATGGACAGTCCTGATTCATCTGCGGATGACCTTCTAAATTTAAGGTTTCCTCCTGTGTGGGAAAAACCTTTTCAATTGGGTGAGGTTTTCTCCTATTTGGAAAAACCTTTTTCATTTTTGTGTTTACCTTTGAGAATTTTCCTACTGCTCCTACAAGGGCTTCTCTTCTCTACTGGTGTGGCTTTCTCTCTTGCTCCTGCCTGGGCTTCTCTTTTTCTATTTTAGCTATTTTTCTCCAATAGCCCATAGAGGGTCTATTTCTTCGACTAATTTTTGGTTGGGATCTCTTCTCCCAACCTTATTATTTTTTGTAAAAGGTTACGGGATCCTTTCAAAACCCCTTTTACCAATAAAAAACATAGTTGGAATTGGAAAGCTTTAGATTATGTTTAATGGATAGAAATGTAGTTTATATTACAAGTTTGTAGATTATGTTAGAATGAATATTAACATAGTTTATAGTGAACTTGTAGATTATGTTATGAGGAAGTTAACATAGTTGGATTATTAGATTAACTAAAGGTATGGGACTTTAGTTAGTTTGATAAGTGGAAATTGGATTATTAGATTAACTAAAGGTATGGGACTTTAGTTAGTCTAATAAGTGAAAACTGGATTATTATATTAACTAAAGGTATGGGACTTTAGTTAGTCTGATAAGTGGAAATTAGATTATTAGATTAACCAATGGTATGGTACTTTAGTTAGTTTGATAAGTGAAAATTGAATTATTATATTAACTAAAGGTATGGGACTTTAGTTAGTTTGATAAGTGAAAATTGGATTATTAGATTAACTAAAGGTATGAGACTTTAGTTAGTTTGATAAGTGAAAATTGGATTAACTAAAGGTATGGGACTTTAGTTAGTTTACTAAATGGAATTGGAGTATGTGGATTAAAAGAGAAATTCATGGTAAAGTCATGGGAACTATGAGTTCCTACACATTGTATTGACATACATTTGGGAGAAAGGGATTATGGATCCTTGTATTTGTAAAAGACCAAAATTATGCAATATATGAAATATATTTGAGGTTGGGTTTTCCTGTAAGGGTTTTTCCCAGGATATAATGTGTTATGGGTATTGAATCTCTTTTTATTTTATTTTTTTTATTATGGTTTTCCATAGTTTATTTTAATATATCTCTTGCTAGTTAATTCTCATATTTCAATTTGATTTAATGATTGGTTTATATCATTCTTTGTTTTATTCTAAATAAGATAAACTTTATGGTTGTTAGTATGTGATGGTGTTTGATGTTGTTAATTAATTTTAAAAATAAATTATAAAAAAAAATATTGACATCCCTTAAACTAGTTGAGTTTTCGAGATGTTACATATGGTATCAAAGCAGTAAGGCATAGGACGAGACACTTGCGTGAAAGGAACTCTAGGAGATAATGGACTAGAGGTTTCCTTGGGATGTGCTAAGGTTTAGTTATCTTCCTAAACAAGCCATTGATTAGTTAAGTTGAAGATGAGAAGACCTTGAACTACCAGTTGCTTGAAGTCAAAGCACATAGTCATGGGACTATAAGCTTCCCTAGATAAGGATCTAGGTATGATGGGCTAGAAGCTTCCTTGGATAAGCTAAGGATTGCTTAAGGATTGGTCCTAGGAAAAATAACTTTACTCTGGTATAGTATCTTGCGTAAAGCAAGCATAACCTTAGCCATTCACAAATGAAAGAAGATAAAATAAGATAGATGACTTTAGCTATCTTAGGTGAGATAGATGGATAGAGTCAACTCATAGCAAAAATGAGATAGATGAATTTAGCTATCTCAGGTGAGATAGATGGATAGAGTCAACTCATAGCAAAAATGAGATAGATAAATTTAGCTATCTTAGGTGAGATAGACGAATAGATTTAGCTCATACTAAAAGGGAGATATTTTACTTTATCTATTTCATCGATAAGATGAGATAGATGGATAGAGTTAACTCATAGTAAATATGGGATGGATAAATTTAGCTATCTCATTATTAAAGGTGAGATAGATACCTTAAGTTAGCTCATCATAGGTGAAGTGACTAATTTTGGTTAAGTTAATCATACTTAAGAATAGATGAAGAGTTCTATTCTTCGGATTTAAACTTGCTTATCTAAAGAGGAGTAGGTAGGAAATCTACTCTAGAGAGGATTATGGGGTCCTCTCCTTAAGTTGATTAAAGAATAAACCAAATTTTGAGTTTAGTAAACACTTGAAAGCATAAAGAATTTGTCAAGAGAGCAAATTATAAGACTAGAAAGCAAGAAAATTCTACATGGCTTCAAACCTCAAAGATACACAATGGTCTAACTTGAAAACCCTTGGATTTAATGGAAAAATTCAAGGAAATATGATCTCTAGGTGAGATTTGCAATAAATTTCAAGACAAAAATAACATAATTTTTGCAGAAAGTAAGGTTTCAGCATGGATGATGGACTCTTGTGCTTTAAAGATGGGGTATTCCTACCCAAAATTGGTACATTGAGGTGATGTGTTATGCAAAAATTGTAATGTTTTCCTCTTTCTCTCACCTTGTAGGTACAAAGATATGGGAAATTAGGAACCAAAACTCCTTTATGGATAGATTTTGAAAAGGATGTTACTATTGTTGTTGCTTGATAATTAAGGGTGCACCTCTCATAAAGCAGATGTAATGTTGATATTTGTAGGGGATGAGGAAATCTTGTTTAAACTCAATAAAATGAAATATGGATATTATCATTGATCATCTAAATTTGTGTAGAAAATATGCTTATAGGAAACACCCAGGATGGTGTTTATCCCTAGGGGGTAGGATGTCATGACTCTCCCTGGTGGGCCTTAGGGCATAGAAACAGTGTGATGTTTAAAGATAACTTGTATACAATTTTATTATCAATAAGCAGCTATGCAATGTATATGATCGACCCTAAAGACTATTATATATGATTATAATAGGAAAATTAAATAGTATAAATAAAAAGTCTATTTATAATAAGGACTATTTACAATTATTATAGGATGATGGCATTTTATAAATAAAAGAGGCTTATTTATAATATATATAATTATAGAATATACTATTATGAATTATAAATAAAATAGGTTTATTTATAATTATAATAGGAGAATTATATACCCATGTGTTGTAGGTGATTTGGAAAGGAGAGGGTAATCCTCCAAGGGAGGTCCCATGTTCGAATCTCCACCCTATCAAAAAGTTGAATTGGATACCTAAAATCCAATTGATAATGTTGGTGCAGGTAGGGTCGGGCACGACTCCCGGGTGACTTTGATGGTGTAGAACCCCCTGTTCGTGGTCTTTCAGACCAAGGCAGCCCTGCAAGGGGTTTTTCTTAAAAAAATTAAATAATAGGAGAATTATATCTTATAAATAAAAGAGGCTTATTTATAATATATACAATTATAGAATGGACTATTATAAGTTATAAATAAAAGAGGTTTATTTAAAATTACAATAGGAGAATTATATCTTATAAATAAGAGAGGTTTATTTATATAGTTATAAAAGGATATTGTAATAATAAAATATTATTAATATGAAAGAGCATTATTTAAAATAAAAGAAGGTTCTTATATTGAAAAGGGGCGATATTCTTGAGGAGAAGATATTATTAAGAAGTTGAAATATGATAATCAAATTGATGTCCCTATGAGTAAGCAAAGTCTGCCTCCTAGCGACTTTCGTTATTTTTTGCGGGGGTTTGGTGTTCGACCATCCATTTCCCTCCTTTTTTGATTTTTGATTTCGCATTTTTCCTTGGTGGATTGTTTCATGACCTTCGCCCATCCTCCTGTCACTTCCTAGGGCTAGCCGAATGCCTTCCCTGACACCGAAAACTAGGTCATGCCAATGAAATAATTCTTGCAGGCACTCCCCATGGCGATGTACTTAGATCCTGATCGTTGCAGCAGAGATGTTGAGGACTCCATCAGGCCTGGCACCATGGCCAAGCAAGGGCCCCATATCCCAAGTGAGGTTACAACAACAGGCGACAAGCCATCCTTTGCTGACTTACTCCAAAAAAAATGAATTCCTATGTCTTCTATAGCCAGCGAATTCATCACGCAAGGGAATAATGTTCTATGAACTAAATCCGTCATGGAAAACTAAGAATCTTGGGATACCAACTCCTTGGTAGGCAAATTCATTGACGGGCGACCTGACTTAGATACTATTCGTAGATGGGCGACTTCAAAATGGAAAACCCTAGGCAACTTGGAGATCTCAACAATGACAAGGCATTTTTCATGATTCAACTCAATTCCCATGAAGACGCAGAGCGCATCTTATCCGGAGGGCCCTGGTTCTATGGAAGGCGAAGTCTGTTCCTCAAAAAATGGTAACCAAAATTCAACCCCAGCTCTCAGAACATCAATTTCACTCCCATCTGGGTTAGAATTCTAGATCTCCTAGCCCACTTCTTCTATGAAGATGCCTTGCTTGGTATTTTTAAGGCAATCGGTGAGCTCGTGGCTATCGACCCGACCACCCGGGCAAGAACTCGGCTAACCCAGGCCCACATTTGCATGAATGTGAACCTAGAAAGTTAGCTTCTAGACCACCTGAACCTCATCTATGGCAACTTCAACTAGAAGCAGCCACTCTTCTATGAAAACAAGCCAACTTTTTGCCCTGAGTGCCAATCGCAAGGCCATCTTATAGTGCCCCAAACTCTGGATCCCGCCACAGTCAAAACCTGCCAGGGACTAGTCAAAGAAGATGTAACATCAACCCCCACCTGTCTTGTCGATGGCCACGAAAGCTATTTTCAAACCCCCTATGGGCCCTCTCAATCATAAGGCAAGTACCTCTATTCCTCTAATCAAAAAATTCAATCCTTTGCATAGTTTTGTTATCAGTGAGGATTGTGAGGAAGGAGAGATCCTGGCCACCTTTGAACCAACGACCATCCTCTCACCCCCTTGACCTCCCCTGGTCTACCCCCTACCACCCCCATCCATAATCCTCCCCCATCCTCGGTGCCCCCACTTCCCCGAGAATCCCTTGAGTCCTGCCTCCCCTCTCTCCTCCTTCATCTCCCCACCCGGGTCCTGAAGACCCATCCTCTCTTGTGTACTCAGACTCTGTCTTTGCTGATGATGAAGCTGAGGACTAATCATCCCCTGAGCAAAGTAGTCCCAGGATAACTCGGAGCTCCCAGAAATCCATGATGGATGTAGGAGGAGAAAAAAAGAGAGGAAGACCCTCTGATTTGGACATAAGGAACTAAAATGCGGCTAAAGATATAGCCAATGGAACCCAGAGAACACTATTTCAGGAAATAATAAACAATTCCAAAGATGAAAGTCGAAGATCCAAACCCCCTGCTCAGCAAGGAAAAGGGGGCAAGAGAATTTCCAAAAGTTTGAAATGAAAGTCCTATCCTAGAATGTGAGAGGCCTAAATGGGATAGCCAAACAAATATTGGCTGCAACCATGAGGAGAGAACATAATCCAACCATTTTTCTCATTCAGGAAATAAAATTGGGTGATCAATAGTTCCCTAACATTGCTAGAAAGATTTGGTGAAACTATGATTTTATTCATTCCCCGGCTTCTGGGATGTCGGGAGGGCTCCTGTGTCTCTAGAATCCTGCCAAGCTCCAGGGAAACCTTATTTTGGGTCACGATAGGGCAAGCAACATCCTGTTCCAGGATACTAAATCCCAAAATTCTTGGGTGATGTCAAATGTCTATGTCTCGAACACCTTTGTGGGTAGAGAAACTCTATGGAAAATGCTCACTTCAATGACGCAAGTCTTCGAAGGAACTCCCTGGATCCTGGAAGGGGACTTCAATTCTTCTTTTCACCTTAAGGACACAAAATGAGGGAACATAATCACTCATAGAGATACTACAAACCTAATAAAATTCATTAATTCTAATGCTGTCATGGATGTCCAGCTTCAAGGGTCCCTCTTCACTTGGAGCAATAGAAGGAAGGGCACCAATCTGGTCCAAGAGCACCTAGATAGATTTCTGCTTTCCCAGGAAGCCCTCCCCTACTTTGGGGATGCCAGTTTGTGAGCCCTCCCAAAGATAGGCTCTGATCACAGTCCCCTCATCCTGAAATTAGATTCTAGACTGCAGTTCAAGACCCATTTTAGGTTTGAAGCAATGTGTATTCACCATAAGGATCTCAAGGGCTTGATATAGTTATGGTGGAGTCAGAAATTCCCAGGGTCTACTATTAACCAGGTAACCCAAAAACTCAGGATCATCAAAGGAAACTTGAAAAAGTGGAATAAGGAAACCTTTAGGAACATCTTCGAAGACAAACAACAAGTCAAATATTGAATCAGCCAGATTGAGGAGTCCTTTTAGAAAGGCGAAGGTAGTGACAGTCTTAGGGATGAGGAGAGCGCCTTGTTGTTTGAGTACCACAACATCCTCACCAAGGAGGAAAATTTCTAGCACCAGAAGTCAAGATAACTTTAGCTAAAGGAAGGTGATGCCAATACCACGTTCTTCCACATCTCAACCTTGAGGTATAGGAGTGCCAATAAGATCAAAAGTCTTTTCTTGCAGGATGGGGCAACCATTTTAGATATCCATGCAATCAAAGAAGAAGCCATCAATCATTTCAGAAGCCTCCTAGGTTCTAGCCCGCACCAAGCCCCCGAGGCCATGGAATCCCTCCTGGCCATCATCCCCACCATCATCTCCCAGGAATAAAATTATTTTCTTCCTAGCCCCATATACCAGGATGAAGTTCACCAGGCCCTCTTTTTCATAAAGCCCGACAAAGCCCCTGGGCCGGACGGGTTCTCACCCAAGTTTTTCTAGACCTTCTGGGACATCATGGGGCAGGATATTTCTAACACCATTAGGGAAATGTAAATCTCCAAGTCCATTCCCAGAGATGTGAATTCCACCTTCTTGGATCTCATCCCCAAAGGGGATAATTTACGATCCCTCTCTGATTATCGGCCCATCAGCCTATGCAATGTCATTTATAAAATCCTCACCAAAGCCCTGGCGTCTAGGTTATACAACATTCTTTCGTCCATCATTGACCCATGTTAGGGGAGCATAGTCAAAGGATGCAATATTCTTGATGGGGTCATCACCATCCATGAATTGATCCATTTAGACCAGGTTTCAGACACGACTACCTTCTTACTCAAGCTGGACATGAACAAGGCCTTTGATAGATTCAACATGGAATTCCTCAGCCAAATCCTTCTCAATTTTGGGTTCCATGAGTCCTGGGTAAACCTGATCTACAACTACATTTACTCTTCTTGGTTCTTTGTCATGGTAAATGGTTTTTCTACGGGTTACTTCTCGAGTTCTCGAGGCCTGAGGTAGAGTGATCCTCTTTCCCCCATTCTGTTCATCATCCTGGTAGAGAGTTTGGGGAGAACTATCAAGGAGGCCTGCTCCTATAGTCAGCTTTTCATGATCAGGGTAGCATCCGGGCTTCCCCCCACCACTCACCAAAAATTTGTAGATGACACGTTTATGGCTACTAAGGCTTCGGTAGTAGATGCCAAGGTGATCAAGGATATTCTCAACCTCTTCGAGGAAGCTGCTGGCCAAAAAATCAATTACACTAAAAGTAAGTTGTTCTTCATCCATACCCCGGCCAAAAGACAACACAAGATTTCTAGAATCCTGGGATGTTCCATTTTTGAGTTCTCGACCACTTACCTCGGGCTCCAAATGTTCCATGGTAGGGCCCGACCAACCATGTGGGCAAACGTGGTGGACAAGATCTGTAACAAGTTAGCTAGGTGGAAAGGGACCCTGCTCACCAGTGCAGGGAATGTAACTTTGGTCAAATCTGTCTTGCAGAGCATCCCCACATATTTCATGTCTGTGTTCAAAATCTCGATCTCGATGGGAGAATCCATTGAAAAAATTCAAAAGCAGTTCCTTTGGTCTAGATTGGAGGCCTCAAGAAAGCTCCACCTAGTAGCTTGGGATAAATTTTGCTCCCCCAAATATCAGGGAGGTCTTGGTCTACGTCGAATCTTAGTTGCCAACCTAGCTCTCCTAGCCAAGCAGGCTTGGAGAGTAGTGACTAAGGCCAATATTGAATGGGTACACATCATGAAAAGAAAGTACCTTCAACACCAGGCCTTCGTTCAAGCACCTCCCCCGTGCAACGGTTCCTATTTCTGGAAATCCATCACTCATACCTAGAACATCATCCTCGAAGGGTCTTCCTGGAAGCTGGGGAATGGGGCCAAAATCAACTTCTGGGAAGATACCTGGGTCGATAATTCCTCTCTCATCAACAATACGGTTTTGATCCCTGCCATGCATTTGACTGACAACAGATTCGGGCTCAGGGTTGCAGACTTTATTTCCTCGAGCCCGAAAGCCCAGGAGTGGAAGAAGATCAATTTCAGAATAAGAAATGAACCCATCAGGGAAGCCATGAAAGGGATTCAGGAGATCCAACGATCAACTTTCCTCCCCCATGTCAACAGGAGATATGAGCGATGTTGGAAAGGCACCAATGACAGGAATTTCTCTATCAAGACCACAACACAACTTATTGAGAATATGGGTTCCCAGGGCACCCCCAGATGTGAGAAGGTGGTCACTAAGAAGGTGTGGATCAAATCCCTCATTCCCAAAATCGTGCACTTCTGTTGGATGGCCATCCACAAAAAAATCCTTATTGGGGACAATCTCATGCGATGAGGGATCATGGTGCCGAATAGATGTTTCCTATGCCTCCAGTCCTGGGAGTCTATTCACCACATCTTGATGGATTATCCCTACTCTAGAAGTGTTTTCTCCCTAGCCACCTAAAGCTTTCAGGTTAGATGGACCTGGCCAAACCTTGTCAAAGAGTTCATTTGCCAATGGCCTAAGCCCTTCAAGCATCCCAGGCTAAGCTTTTTGTGGGAAGTCCTCATCCATCACATATTCTGGCAGCTTTGGTTGGAGCGCAATAGGAGAGTTTTCAACAAAGGCCCCAGAACCTGCGAAGCCATAGCTTCCAGAGCCCTTGCTTACGCCACTAAAAATTTTGGACTCATCCCTTGTCAGGCCAGCCCTACTTCGAGGATTGAAGAATTGCTCTGTTCTACTCTCAAGATTCCCCAAGATCGTAGTAAGTCTCAAAAACCCAGAAAAGATAGATCTCAGGTCACTTGGGCCCCTCCCCCCCAAGATTGGATCAAGGCTAACTTCGATGGTTCCTCCAAATGGAACCCAGGCAAAGCGAGAGCAGGAGGGGTCTTCAGAGATCATAGTGGAAAAATCCTTAAGGCCTTTGTTGAAAATCTGGGGTCCCAAACCAACAACTTCGCGAAAGCCAGGGCCCTCTGGAGATGTATTGATATTTCCAAAAACCTGGCAACCCTTGTCATCTACGAAGGGGACTCAGAGATCATTGCTAAACTCATCCAAAGAAATAGCAAGGGTGGGAAAAATATAGAGAACATTATCCAGGAATGCCAGCTAGGCCTTTACAACAGCGAGCAATCCCAGATCAAGCATGTGTTTAGGGAGGCCAATCAAGTGGCCGACACCTTGGCAAACATAGCAATCAAAGAGAGCTCCCTCACCATTTGGGAAGAAAACTTTCCTATGAAAGTTATCGAGAAAGTCAACCTGGATAATGATAAAAGATCAAACACTTAGCTCTGTTGAAGAAGGAAGGTGCCTCTTCTCTAACGCTGTTAGAATGTTCGCAAAGGCCAATCATCAGTGGCCAAATTTTACCGGTGGTTCTAACCACCTAAAAGGTATCTCTTCGACACCATCGATTAGTTTGTTTTGGTTTATCTCAGCTGTTAGTTTTTGTTGGTTTTCGACTGTGGTGCTAGTTTTTTTACCCTGCATTACGAATGTAGATGAACTATTGTAAATTGGTATTTTTGGCCTACATTTCGAATGCATATAATCTTCTTGTAAATAGGTGCGGGTCCCTTCAACCTGTAAGTAAATAAATTTTACTTTACCTACCAAAAAAAGACGTTGAAATGTAAAATAATATTTTATATATATTTGAAAAATATCTACCCCTATTGTCATAGGCCCTTCATTACGAGTGGCTAAAAAAGGAGACCGTCAATAAAAGTTGGTAGACTTTAATTAATTGAAGGAGAGGGACTCCTGACATAAGTGGATGAGGATATTCATTAATGGTGGTTGGGAGAGGGTCTCGATAGTTGGATAAGAGTGGACGATTCATGAAGGTTAGAAAAAAAAGGGGAAGGTCATTCGATGACTAAAATTGAGGAGAAAAACAAGAATCAAAGTGGGAAATAGAAGAGGAGGACTGGAACTCTTTGCTATCGAGTTCACCAAGTTGGAAAAGCTTAAAAATTACAGGTTGGTTAAAATGAATCCATCTTTCTCTTAATTCTTGAAAACCTTTTGATAGTTGTTTGTCGCTATGTCTCACTGGTAATAAAGGTGTTGTTGCCTTTTGAATTGTTGTTATCTCTATGAGGAGGGCATCGTATTTGGTGCTTGGGAGGAGCTCTCCCATTTTTTTCTATGTTTTTCAACTATTGGGATATTATACCTTACACCCTTATTTTTGTGTTGACATCTTGGTGCACCATATATCCCTAAATCCTGCACGACCATCCTTACCTATCGAGCCAATGACCCTTTTGTTTATGACATTGTTGTTGTCTCCTTGTATTAACTATGTATGAATGGATCATTGTTGACCTTAAGGTTGTTACTGTCTCTTTGTATTCTCTATGTATGAATGGTCCGCTGTTGAACTTAAGGTTTTTATTGTCTCCTTGTATTCATTGTGTGTGAATGGGTTGTTGTTGGCCTTAAGGTTGTTGTTGTCTTCTTGTATTCGCTATGTGTGAATGGGATACTATTGGCCTTAAGTTGTTGTTGTCTCCTTGTATTCGTTGTTTGCAAATGGACTGTTGTTGGCCTTAAGGTTGTTGTTGTCTCCTTGTATTTTTTGTGTGTGAATCGACCATTGTTGGCCTTAAGGTTGTTATCGTCTCCTTGTATTCGCTATGTACGAATAGGCTACTATTGACCTTAAGGTTGTTGTCTCATTGTATTCTCTATGTGCCAATGGTCCACTGTTGGCATTAAGGTTGTTGTTGTCTCATTGTATTTATTGTGTGTAAATGGGTCGTTGTTGGTCTTAGTGATGTTGTTGTCACAGTGGTGGCTAGCATCGGGGTTTTGAGTACCAGGTGTAAGTGTTGTTTGTTGCCACACATTTTTACCTTCATCTATGTTGTTTCTTTCATGAATTGTGCTCCTTACTCCATTGGTCATTGTTGGGTGTTGCGTAGGAGAATTATCCATCCTTAGAAACCCTAGAGTGAGGTCAAGCGTGAGGTCAATCCTCATCCAGGTCATGGTTGGACCAGCGGTAGCTGGTTGCCATCTTGGAAGATTATCCTTGCCCATCCAAGAGGAACTGTCATGTTATCTCTATGGTCCCTTATGGTGGCCTTGTGTGTTGACTCTCCATCTACGGTCGAGCTGTGTATACGTTGATGTCTCTGTTGTGCACTATGTGAAGAAAGAAATTATAATTATCTTTTAACTAAAATTGTAAACTTTAGATTAATGAAAGAAAGAAATTATAATTATATTTTAATTAAAGTTGTAAACTTTAGATTAATGAAAGAAAGAAATTTTAATTGTCTTTTAATTAAATTTGTGAACTTTAGATTAATGAAAGAAAGAAATTATAATTATCTTTTAATTAAAGTTGTGAACTTTAGTTTATGAAATGAAAGGAAATGGTTTATTTTTAAATTGAAGCGAGGAGGCTTTAATTTAACAAATAAATGAAAGGATTTTTTTATAGATGAAAGGTTATGGGACTTTAGTTTATAAAATAAAAGGAAATGATTTATATTTTTAAATTCAAGGGGTGAAGCTTTAATTTAGCAAATAAATGAAAATGATGGTTCTATAGATTAAAGGTATGGGACTTAAATATATTGAACAAAAATGAGATTTTATTAAAGTAAAAACCGTGATCCAAGTTGTGCATGTTGAATGACTCTCTAAGGGTATTTGAGAGGTGAAATTAAAATTAATGATTCTTCTATGATATCAACTATGCATTGGATGGTTAGAAACTTGATTAAACTTGTATAGTTGCAATTTGGAAAAGGTTATAAAAGAGATTAACATACTTTATATTGCAAATTGGTGAATTATGTTAAAAGGTAGTTAACATAGTTTGTATTGCAATGACGTGGATTGTGTTTAAGGAAATAACATAGTTTATACTAAAATATTATGTTTAATGGAAAGGGGACATAGTATTTAATGAGATCCATAGATTATGTTTTTAATAATTATGAACATAGTTTATATTGATACCTATACATTATGTTATGAAATGGTTTAACATAGTTTATATTAAAGGTAAGATAGATTATGTTATAAGATGAATAACATAGTTGTATTTAAAGAATGAATTATGTTATAGAATGAATAACATAGTTTATTTATGAAATAATGCATCATGTTATAGGATGAATAACATAGTTGTATTTAAAGAATGAATTATGTTATAGAATGAATAACATAGTTTAATTATAAAAGAATGCAATCATGTTATAGAATGAATATCATGGTTTGTAATGAAATAATGGATTATGTTAAGAGATATTTTAACATAGTTGATATTGAAGGAAATATAGATTATGTTATAGATATATAACATAGATGCCTTTAAAAGAATGCAATCATGTTATAGAATGAATAACATAGTTGTATTGAAAGAATGAATTATGTTATGAGATGGTTTAATATAGTTTATGTTTTTTATTTTATTTTACATGGTGGAATTGGTAGCTGCCACGAATCTGGATAAGCTACCCAGATTTTTATAGCCTCTACAGTATTTTGTGTTGTCCGCCCTAGAAGCTACCACATAGATCTTTGCATAGTTTGTCCCTATAACCACATGCTATAATCATTTTAAACCTTTTACACTGCTAAAAGCACCAAGAAAGGGACAAGCATTCAGTCTGATGATTAAGATAGTTTATGTTAAATTATAGATTATGTTCGATTGATAGAAGCATAGTTTATATGGAAAAGCTTTGAATTATGTTATAGAATGAATAACATAGTTCAATTGTAAAAGAATTCAATCATTTTATATAATGAATAGCATAGTTTGTAATGAAAGAATGGATTATGTTATGAGATAGTTTAATATAGTTGATATTGAAGGAAAGATAGATTATGTTATAGATATATAACATAGATGCCTTTAAAATAATGTAATAATGTTATAGAATGAATATCATAGTTGTATTGAAAGAATGGATTATATTATGAGATGGTTTAACATAGTTTATGTTAAATTATAGATTATGTTCAATTGATAGAAACATAGTTTATATGTAAAATCTTTGGATTATGTTATAGAATCATAGTTTACTAATGAAAGAATGCAACATGTTATAGGATGAATAACATAGTTGTATTTAAAGAATGTATTATGTTATAGAAGGAATAACATAGTTTGAATTGGAAAGCTTTAGATTATGTTCAATGGATAGAAACATAGTTTATATTACAAGTTTGTAGATTATGTTATAATGAATATTAACATAGTTTATAGTGAACTTGTAGATTATGTTATGAGGAAGTTAACATAGTTGGATTATTAGATTAACTAAAGGTATGGGACTTTAGTTAGTTTGATAAGTGAAAATTGGATTATTAGATTAACTAAAGGTATGGGACTTTAGTTAGTTTGATAAGTGGAAATTGGATTATTAGATTAACTAAAGGTATGGGACTTTAGTTAGTTTGATAAGTGGAAATTGGATTATTAGATTAACTAAAGGTATGAGAATTTAGTTAGTTTGATAAGTGGAAATTGGATTATTAGATTAACTAAAGGTATGAGACTTTAGTTAGTTTGATAAGTGAAAATTGGATTATTAGATTAACTAAAGGTATGGGACTTTAGTTAGTTTGGTAAGTGAAAATTGGATTAACAAAAGGTATGGGAATTTTGTTAGTTTGCTAAATGAAATTGGAGTATGTGGATTAAAAGAGCAATTCATGGTAAATTCATGGGATTCCTACGTAATTGTATTGGCATACATTTGGGAGAAAGGGATTATGGATTCTTGTATTTGTAAAAGACCAAACTTATACAATATATGAAACATATTTGAGACTAGGTTTTCTTATAAGGGTTTTTACCAAGATATATATTGTGTTATGGGTATTGACTCTCTTTTATTTTGATTTAATGTATCTTTTTATTGTGGTTTTCCATAGTTGCTTTTAATATATCTCTTGCTAGTTAATTTTCATGTTTTGATTTGATTTAATGCTTGGTTTATATTGTTCTTTATTTGTTCTAAATGAGATAAACTTTGTGGTTGTTAGTATGTGATGGTGTTTGATGTTGTTAATTAATTTAAAAGAAAAATTATAATAGTAAATAGTGACATCCCTTAAACTAGTTGGATTTTCAGGGTGTTACACCCTAGGGTGGATATTGGTGAGGTTGATGAGGTTGGTTGTTGGTATTTGTGGGGTTCGATGGTAGTTATTGAGTTGGATGTTGATGATATGTAGGAGGTGGTTGGGGTTGGTTATACGATGACTGGTATATATGAGGGAGTTGTGTGGAGGTCAAATGATGTGGGTGTTGGGTTGGATGTGATTGGTATGGTTGCAAGATGGGTTGATATTGATCAGGGGTGTATTGGTATTGGTTAGGTGGTGGTTGATGTTGGTGTGTGTTTTACAACTATGTCGTTGGCCACTAGTGAGAATTGTGAGGGTGAGACTATATAATGCGTATAATGGGTGGATGGGAGACCCATGATGGAGATTATGGAAAGAAGGAGCCTTGGGCAGATGGATGAGATAGAGGATTTAGAATTTGAGGTGGTTGTTGAGGAATATGAGTAGTGTGTGAAGAGTGGATGTGACATGGACAATTGCTAGGGGGCACTTGTTGCGAAGACACATGCTGAGAAAAACAAAAGGATCGTAAGATTGAGAAGGACAAGAAAAATAATATGTAGAAGGATGTGCAACATGTGCACTAGTGATATGAATGGTAGTGGTAGTAACGTAAGTTGTAGAAGGAGTGATATTTAGAGTGGTGGATTGTTGAGGTGGGTTAGAAAATTGAAAAGAATAGAAAGGGTTGAATGTGTGCAGATGGAAAGTAACATAGACAAACCTAATAATGTTGGTGAGAATTGTGCATAATACAAGAGGATGGTGTAGAAGTGTGCTGATGTTGTGATGAATGAACGTGATTGGAAGAATATCAGTGGTTTGGGTTGGTGGCCACCGATATTAGGCCTGTTGTGTGCTGCGAGGTGGGATCAGTTCCCTCAAATGGAAAGAATCTAGGTGATATTCCAAATACTATTATACTCATGGTGGAAGATATGGAAGGTAGAGGAGGATGGTTATGTGTATAGGAACAAGCTTGCTTTTGGGGATTCAAGGAGACTATGCGAGTAGGAATGGTCAACGTAGGTAGGGATGGTCATGGTGAGCCAAGTGGTGGAAGACATGATGAAGAGGAATCTTGGTTAGCAGAAGGTGATCAGGTATGATATATTCGATTGGTAAAGATAAGGTAGGTGATGTCAATATTGATAGGTGTGACATTGGGATCAACTAGAGAGAGGGGAGTCTTGGGGCCAGGTGATTCAAGAGGGACGATATGGGTGGCATGGTGACTTGTTCCTAGATCATGTCTAACACGATGTGTTTCAAACGAGTGAGAGATGTGATGTTGGGTTTCATTGGATAAGATACCATGATGGATTTATGACACATCCCCTTGATGAGTCAAGGGAATGGTTGAAGGATGGAGAATTGACTAAAATGGTCCATGGAGACTTGGGCTTAGGATTGGGCCTTGGCTTTACTGTGGGTTGATACCATAGCCTATCAGGAATGGAGTGGGATGCAGATCGGAGGTTCCCAATAATGGTGCTCATGGTGGCTCTTTTTTTTATAAAAAAAATGCACTATCTATAAAAATATAAATTTAAGCAATAAATTAAACAAACAATGGTTGTTTTGGTGTTTTTTATGTTTTGTAATATTTTTTTGCAATTTTTGATGTTTTTGTAATATTTTATTTTTTTCGATTTTGTGTTTTATGTTTCCTAAACCTAGGAACTATGAAGGGGTGATGGAATAAGATCTACAAGAATGTGTTCATGCCCACTTCCCTTATAAGGAATGAAACATAAATGGCTAATGCAACTTCCTAGGATGGTGGGTCAGCTTTGGGTATCCTAAGGGGGCAAAACAAACCTCACGAGAGAGCTCACGATGTCTAAATCCTGCTACTTGCCCATTCGAGATTTCACTTCCCTCTAGATCAGGATTGGATAAAAATTATGGTTGTATGTCTAGTAATTACTAATCCCTATGAATAAAAGGGTGTCTAACCTCAAAATACCCCAAGCTAGTCCCAAGGGTAACCAACTTCCTAGTGATGAAATCCAGGAAACTATGCGATCTAACTATGGTGTTTAAAGGATCAACTGATGGTTGGTGGTGAAATCCAACATCATCAGTTGGTTGTACTCACAAATTATTTGTAAAATATATCATGCAAAGTGTGTGCTTGATTTGATTTTTTTTTTGTTTTGTTTTGTTTTAGTTATGATTCTTTTATAAATTTAAAAAATACCTATTTACCATGCAGATCTAAAGCTAACCCTAAGGAGCTAATGAAAATAATAACCTTTATATTAATGAGCTATGAAAAGAAAACTTGATCTAATGAGCCATGAAAGCAATAACAACTAATTTAATGAGCCTTGAAAGCAAATGATAACTAAGCTAATGAGCCTTGAAATCAAATGACAACTAAGCTAATGAGTCTTGAAATCAAATGACAACTAAAATAATGAGCCTTGAGTCTTTGATTTAATCTAATGAAGCATAAAACAAAAATAATTATGACAATAAGCCTTGAGTATCTATGCAAAAATTATAAAACAACTATGCTAATATTTTGGGAATCTAAAGAAGAAGGGGGAAAGGCTTAGATTTTAAGAAGACCTTCTAAACTAAAGAAAGTTTTCTTGAGCAATTAATCTAAAGAAGAAAAGGTTATGGGGGTTCTAAAGAAGAAGCAACTATGCTAAGGAGAAGAATACCTATGGCAAATTAAGAGATGACTAAAAGCAATATATGATATAAACAAACAATGACAAAGAAATGAACTGTGATATGAGCCTCTACACAAAAATAAGGAATATAAGCTATTAACCTATGAACCTATGTTGGAAAGAAAAGGAACTGAGCCTGTTGTGCCTTTGAGTCTGTTTTTGTGCGGTTGTGTATGACCTTGTGTAGTTTTCCTCGACAGTTGTCTATGTCTATGTAGCCACCCTGGACGGTTGTATTTGAGTCTCTATAGCCACCTTGGGTAGTTGTTTGAGTCTATGTAGTCATCCTAAGTGGTTTTTTGTGTATGTGTAGCTATACTAGGTGGTTTTCTATGTTCGTGTAGCCAACCTCGATGGTTATCTATGTCTGTGTAGCCATCCTAGATGATTATATCTAAGTCCAGGTGGATAGAGCTTACACGATTGAGCCTTGGTTTGAATTACCATGTATTTTCTGCTCCTAAGTACCTATGATAGAAACTAAAAATAGAAATTAAATAAAGCAAGCAAAAAAAACAAGAAAGCATGAGGAACCTATTGTGGTTCATCCACAACACACCCCAGAAGTGGGGACCCACCTTTGTTTTTGCAGGTTTTAGGGAAGATCTCAAAGACCCGGATGCTAAAAATGAAGAAAAGAAGAAAAATGCCTAAGTGTTGAAAGGGTCGCGAAATCGCGACATGTCGCGAAATCGCGACCTGTCTCTCCATCGCTGCAAAAAATTGAAATTTGTCGCGCGGTCGCGGGGGAGAAAGGATGTCACGAAATCGCGACGTGTCGACGGCAAAGAAAAGAGGTGTTGCGAAATCGCGACGCGTTTTTTGGAAGCGTACGGAAAGTTGAGAATGGTAGCGATTTCGCTACAAGTTGCCGAAAGAAAAGTGGTAGCGAATCGCTACCACTTCGTGAAGCGGAGGCTCGAAAGAAAAGTGGTAGCGAATCGCTACCACTTCGTGAAGCGGAGGCTCGAAGGAAAAGTGGTAGCGAATCGCTACCACTTCGTGAAGCGGAGGCTCGAAAAAGTGGTAGCGATATCGCTACCACTTCGTGAAGCAAAGGCTCGAGACCAAAGTGGTAGCGATATCGCTACCACTTCATCGAAGGAAGGCTCGGAACCAAAGTGGTAGCGATATCGCTACCACTTTTTGAAAGGAAGGCTCGGAACCAAAGTGGTAGCGATATCGCTACCACTTTTTGAAAAGAAGGCAAAGCAAAGTCGGTAGCGATATCGCTACAACGAGCTACTATGGGCGTACGGACCAAGAACATGTCGCGTTATCGCGGCTAGGAAACGGAAGAGGCCAAATGCAAATTCTATCGGGATTTCCATGGGAAAGCGTTACGAAAGGTGCAGGAGACGCAGGACACGTGGCAAAAATGACAGAACCAGAGTAACGTTTCATAACAACAGTTACTGGCCGCAGAGATCGAGCGTTACGAATGCACGCAAAGGTTAGAATACCAAAAGGCAGGAATTGAAGCTAAGGGTCCCAGGAGTCGAAACGAAGCGTCATGGAACAGCCGAGAACGCGCGACGTAAATGTTAAATAGCAGAAATGTAGATGGATACAGGGTCGGAGACTGTAACAAAAAGCATTATTTATTGAAATAAAGGATTTTTCTTTGGTAACACGACTTTTGTGTGTAAAATCAAAAGGAGATCGAAGCCAAAACTATTGTTTTACTGTCAATCTTTCCGTTGCATCATTTTGTCTTGTATCTATTTCGTTTACGCCATGGGATGGGTTACGATAGGTGAATGGTAGAATGATGCAGTTATATTCTTTTCCTTAGAGTCTTGCATCTGATCTGATTAGATTGTGTGTTAGTACAGATCTGATCGGTTGGGTTGTTTTGGGGACTTCATCTCTTAACTTGGGATTTTGCAGGAGGAGATCGTGAACCATTTTAATATCCTTCATTATTTTCCAATCGACTCAAAAATAACAGCTTTTGCTTTATTCCTTGATATGCTTAATTTCATGTCATAGACTAACATTGAAATAACAGAACTATTGAATAGAGATAAAACGAACAGAGTTAACCTTAGAATAAATTGTGAATATTAGAACATCAAAAGGATTTTTGTTTATTTTTGATTAATCAAACAAGTCAAGATTATAAAGTTCATTGAGAATCAACAAAGGCCCCTTGTTAACAGCTATCTACAGGATTTGAGTTATTCTGGGATATATCAGTTGTATGTATTAAATTGAAATTCATTTTTATATACGTAAAATCTGTTTCACAAAGAAGCTTGGAGAAATAATAAAAGGAAGGAAAATAAAATAAATTATTTCTTTGCAAGAAAGAGTCTTTTGTTCGAGACTCTAAGTTGCGTGTTATTATTTGTAATATGACAAATTAACACTCAACATTTTGGCGCTAGAAGGAGGGCCTTCTGTATTGCTTTGCAATTTTGATTTGTTCTAACAATTAACGTGGGTAGTTTTGTTTCCACCTATTGTGCTTGCAGGTGTAACATTTAGACATTTTATCTGGCAGTAGAGTTGAGAAATCTTTTAGAGTCCTAGAGTTTCCAAGCTGGCCCAACCTGAGTACATTGCTACTAGGTCTAAAACCACAGGGGAAACTATCTTCCAAAGCCTTTCTCCCACCGCTAGGAGGCCGAAAAACAAAACATTAGAAGTTGAAATACCACCCAATATACTTGAGTTAGGGATTTCTTTGGACTCAAGTACCTCTAGTGGGCCTGAACCCTTAAGTTCAAGTGGGATAGTAACACCAGTTGTATCTGTCTCCACAGTCCTAGGAGTTCCAATTGTTCCCACAGGGTTGACACCTTTGAATAACATGGCCCAACAACAACAACAACAATAGCCACCTGCCCTTTGGTATGGTGCTTAGAGTTCCCCTTTAGATATTCCCTGGGCAGTCCACGACTTGCCTAGAAACATTGAAAGGGGATTACCCAAATTCATTCATGATGGTCCAACAACAACAGAAGATCATGTCCAAATCTATAAAGATTACATGTTTAGGCAGGGGGTTACTCACGAGGATGTTGCCTGTCGAGTTTTCCCTGCTAGTCTAGACCACATTGCTAACGAATGGTATTGAAATTTTCCAGAAGGGTCCATAACTTCATGGGCCCAGCTAGAAACTGCGTTCATAGGTCAATTCAGATAGTTAGTAGATCCCTCCATGACATACAATTTCTTCGTATCTTGCAAAAGACAAACCAATGAACCCATTCGAGCGTTCAATCAGAGATTTCAAAAGCTATATACGAATGTGACTCGTCACTTTGCGGTAGACCCTGCAATTGCCTTGCAGCTATACTTCGAGCCTTAGATCCTTTAACATCTTTGTTGACTAGAAGGAACCCTCATGTTACAACCCTTCCTTTGGCTTATGCAAAACAATGACTCTCGAACAACAGATGAACCTCGCCAGTGCGCAGGATTGTCTCAATTGATTGGGATGGGACAATATGGCCCATACAGCCAATTTGCCATGATGAACCAGGTAGTAGCACCACAGTCTCCGATGTTGAACAACTTCCAAACACCCACCCAAGTTACGCCATTGTCAGGTTATCCGAATGCCGCTGTTCAAACACAGAGTTTGATTCAAAATAACTCGATGGGTTTGCATGGGTTCGGTATGGGCAATAATATGTTGACCATGTCGGGGTTTGCTCCAATTAACACGCCAAGCTCAACAACTTATCCAACAATCACTCCCATTCAAAGTGTGAATCCAGGATGGAATCCACCTGCCCAAACTCAAGCCATTCAAAATGGGAATCCAGGATGGAATCCACCTGCCCAAACCCAAGCCATTGTACCCAGTCCAGAGGTGGCTAATGCAACCAACACAACCGGACTCGCAATTGCAAGTGCCTCAACCACAAGGGTCCGAAGCGGCCATAGAAAATATGAAAGAAACGTTGGCCAAGGTGTTAGTAAAAGTGGGGAATGTCAATAAAAAAGTTGATCAGGCCATGGGCCATAACCGACCTCACAATCATAGAGGAAAAGGAATGTATAACACGCAGCCTAACAACGGGCAGTACCCAATCTCGTTGCAAACCAGGTAGACATTTCGAAAGACTGTGGAGATGCAGGATCTTGTGATAATGATTGCCCGCACTGTGGCCACGTGAAACCGGAGTCTATGCTAACGGAGGTCATACATTCCCATGAAAGTGAAGAAGAGGAGGATGTAGAATTTTTTGGAAGCGAAGATGAAGAAGCTTTGGAAGTTCATGCAAACAAACGTTTTGGGAAAGCAAATCACAAATATTACACTAGGAGTTCTAAAGAGCCCAAAACTTCCTCCGCTCCTCCTAATAATCAATTACTCCCTCCCCGACCCTAAAGGAGATGTCAATCCCCCTCCTCCATTGAAGGTCAAAAATTCTAAGATGATGCAAAACTTGCCAAATCCATAAAAGCTCACTTACGATTTGGTGGAAGATATGAAGAAGAATAGGGCCAATGTATCGATGTATGACATGGCCCGATTATTAGGCCAAGAAGTGAGTTCACCAAAAGGATTAAATCCATCCGCACAAGTTCATGAAGCTAAAAGTGCTTGAGTCCCAAGTGGTTGTACAAAAAGAAAAACGAGATATACCTCCCTTTTTGGTAACCATTAGAATTGCAGGTAAAAACTTGCACAATTGTTTAATAGACTCAGGGGCCTCGGCTACTATCATGCCCTTAGAAATCTATAAAATATTGGGACTTACACCAAAGCCTTCTAGGAGCAGGGTGGTGCAGTTGGACAGGTCAACCATGGAGGCAGTAGGAGAGCTGGGTGATGTGCATATTCAAGTCAATTCAGAACCCAGAGTTCAACAACAGCATAGACATATTGGTGCTCGATATTCCTATCAAATATGGCATGGTATTGGGAAGAGATTGGAGTAAGAACCTAAATGGTTACATTGTGACAGACTCTTCACACATGTGGCTGCCTTGGAGGGGAGTGGCCAATCAAATTCGAATTGAAAGTGAACCCCGACTCAAAGAGATGATCACAGATTACAACAAGCCGAACGAGATCCAAGACATTGAAGCTGAGTTGGGAGCATACTGTTTGGACATAGAAGCACTCAAAAATACCCATGATGAAAGGATTGGGCGCAACTTTATTGAAGGACATCAAGACATTTGGACCTTAAGATTTGATGGATCCAGGTCCAGACAAGGAGCAGGAGCCGGTGTTGAATTGTCATGTTCGGACCAGGAGCCTATATTCGCTGCATACAGACTACAGTTCCCTGCCACCAACAATATGGCAGAATATGAGGCTTTGATTCTTGGACTACAGCTGGCCATTCGAAAGAAAATTAAATATATCAAAGTCCTTGGTGATTCGGAACTCGGTGGTGAAACAAGTGAGGGGACAATACATATGCAAGGACAGGCGGCTCAGGATTTACCGAACTAGGGTCATAGATTTAATAGATGAGTTTGACGCCTTTAACATTTCTCTGATCTCGAGAAAGGGCAATCGTCTGGTAGACTCCCTAGTCTGTAGCAGCGAGTATGTTGAAGCCAGTGGACCATAAGAAATGCAAGAAGTTCTCTATAGAGTTGGTCCCTTGTCCCTCGATACCATATAATGTTACGAACTTCCAAGTATTTGATAGTGACAGCACATATTTCATTTTGTCACTAATTCTGGTATATTTGAAAAGCAATACATAGATGAAGAAGAAAGGGACGTAGAGGAGGTAGTTTCGAAAGATAAAAATCCTGTAAAAAACAACAGGATGCCTGATGAGATAGCTTCATTAGAAAAAATCTTTGATATCGGATGCAAACCAAGAAAAGGTAAAAGGGTTCCATCTCCCGGAGAGGCCTCGTGATTTGGTTAACATTGGAAGTGCAGAAAATCCCCGGGAGGTATTCATAGCAAAAGCATGTACCAAGCAAGAGAAGGATTCCATAGCAAATGCATTAAAAGAATACATAGATTGCATTGCTTGGAGTTATAAGGAGTTGAAAACCTATGATCAAAATGTCATAATGCACACGATTCCACTGAAGCTAGAGTCCAAGCCCTTCGTGCAAAGACAAAGGCGAGTTAATCCATTATTAGAACCCTTGATAGAGAAAGAGGTGAAGCGACTGTTAGAAGCTAAGATCATCTTTCCCGTTAGGCATTCCACGTGGGTTGCTAACCTAGTCCCCGTGAGGAAAAAGAGTGGAGAAATAAGGTTGTGCATTGATTTCAGAAATCTCAATAAGGCATCCCAAAAGGACAACTACCCGTTACCCACCATCGATGAAATACTCCAAAAGGTAAACGGGTCGGAGATGATGTCATTCCCTGGATGGTTATTCGGGATATAATCAGGTCCTTATCCATCCTAGTGATAGGATGAAGACTGCTTTTACGACAAAATGGGGCACCTTTGCATACAGGAGAATGCCCTTCGGACTATTGAACGCAGGTGCCACTTTCCAACGAGCTATGGATTTTGCTTTTAAAGGGCTTATTGGTAAGTGCATCATTGTTTACGTCGATGACATTCCTGTATTTTCTAAGAACAGGGAAAACCATGTCATGGATCTTAAGAAAGTCTTTCAAAGATGCAGGGAACATGGTATATCTCTCAACCCAAAGAAGTGCATCTTCGGGGTAACATAAGGAAAACCGTTGGGGCATATAATATCTAAGGATGGAATTTCCATTGACCCTGAGAGAATAGAAGCCATACAGCAAATTCCTCGTCCCAATAGCAAGAAGGGGTTGAGATCATTTTTTGGAAAGATCAATTTTGTCAGAAAATTTATCGCAGATTTTGCAGAGATAGCAAGACCTTTGAACGACATGCTAAAGAAAGAGGTCCAGATCATTTGGACAGATGAAAGGATAGAGGCTTTTGATAATATCAAGGATGCGATTTCTAAAGCCCCGGTTTTGGTGAGTCCCGATTATACGAAGCCTTTCTATATCTACACATTTGCTTCAGATCACTCCTTTGCGAGTGTTTTAACTCATAAGAGTGAAGGCAGCATTGAAAATCCCATTGCTTTCCTGAGTAGTCCTCTCAAAGATGCGAAACCGAGATATTCTACCCTAGACAAGCAAATGTATGCGCCGGTTAAGATCGTAAAAAATTCAGGCACTACATAGTCCACAATAGGGTCTTTGCTATCGTCCCGCATCCCGCTGTCAAAGCCATGTTCGTTCATAATGAATTAGGTGAGAAGCGTGGTAAGTGGGTTTCAACTTTGCAGGAATTTGATCCTGGAGATTCAATCGATGAAGATAGTGCGGGGGCAAGGGTTAGCTAAGGCAATCGCAGGAACAGGATCTCGCAATTCCTTGTCAACATTATGAAGTCGCTGATGTAACTAAGGAGGAGTGGTATGCAGATGTGGTGTACTATCTACTAAATGGTAGGTGTCCATCATTTTTGAATGCTACTCAACGCAGAGCCTTGCGTTTGAAGTCTGCTAATTTTCTAGTTAGATCTGGCACATTATACAAAAAGAACCATGAAGGTATTTACCTTCGTTGCGTTGATCAAGAGGAGGCAGTGCGAATACTCGAAGAGTTTCATGGTAAACATGGGACAGGGCATGGGTCTGCTAATGCCACAGCCCATCAAATCCTTAGAGCCGGTTATTATTGGCCTCAACTATTCAAGGATGCCCATTCTCATGTGAGGTCATGTCACATATGTCAAACTGCAGCCAATAGAGATAGAAACGCTTCCATGCCTTTACAGTCCGTAATCGAGTCCAGACCTTTCACGCAATGGGGCCTCGGATTTTATTGGGATTATCAGCCCCAATTCATCCGATGCTCACAAATATATTCTCGACGGCTACGGATTATTGCACGAGATGGACCGAAGCTATCCCCACAAAGAATGCTACTGCAGAGGTGGTCATTAAATTTTTAGAAGATAACATTGTCACTAGATTCGGGATGCCTAACTCCATCGTAAGTGATAATGGTTCGGCCTTTTCCTCTCTAGAGTTTGCTAATTGGGCATTTGATAACAGCGTGAGTTTAAAGTTCTCCTCCAATTATTACCCGCAAGGTAACGGATTGGCCGAGTCATCCAATAAGAATCTGTTGACTGTCATAAAAAAATTGTTGGAAAGGAATCCGTGGGACTGGCACAATAAGCTTAAGTTGGCCCTTTGGGCTGACAGAATCAGAGTCAAAGAAGCAATAGGGACATCTCCTTACCATCCGGTTTATGGACAAGATCCCATTTTTCCCGCAAATCTCGGATTACAAACGCCGCACTTCATGAAAGATTATTTTGGAACTAATGATAAACTTGAGTCTAGACTAACGCAATTAATGCGCTTGGATGAAAAAAGGGATGAAGCTATGCTTCATTTTAGTAAACACCAAGACATTGTAAAAATATGGTTTGACAAAAGGTCTAAGGCCAAGGCGTTTAAAATTTCAGATTTAGTGCCGTTATGGGACAAAAGACATGAGAAGAAGGGGGAACATGATAAATTTGATTACCTTTGGTTAGGTCCCTACCAGATTTCGGAGATCCTAGGGGAAAATAGTTTTAGACTAAAAACCTTGGATGGAAAGGATTTGGCACTACCTATCAATGGGTTGCACTTGAAGCATTACTTTCAAGCATGAGGTAGTTGGGCTTTGTATTATATGTAATAACGCTGTAATTTCTTGCTTTCATTTTTCATGTTTAGGTGTGTATTATTTTTTTTTTTTGACATGTCTAAGCTTTGTATTAATGTTGTGATCTGTTTCTTTGTGTGCAGATTTGATACTTAAGTGTGTGTTTCAGGAGATATCTAGTTTTGTGTCAATGCTGTAATTTAGTTTCTTGATGTGCGATTTGATATGTTAGTATGTATTCATTTTTTATTTCAGGTTTTTCTTGTATTAATGTTGGGTTTTTGCGTTTGTGTGCAGGTTGGACATTTAGGCGGTGGTGTTCCTTTGATTTCCTTTTCATTGCCTTTAAAAAAAAAAAAAAAAAGGGGAATAAAAGCTTGATGTTGAACACATGCCTAAGATTGGGAGAATATGAAACATTGGAATCATGTTGTAAAAGCTCCACATGTAATACAAACAGTTAATTTAGATCATTTGAAGCTTGTGATGCATGAAAAAGTCAGTTTTGCATGACAAATCATCTCATTTGCAATTCAAGAAATAATGCATTCATGTTCCATCTCACTTTTCATACATTTCACCGTAGTGGCATATGCATCTTAGGTGCAATTCATTTGAGTATGTTGAATCCTCTTAGGGTTATGTTATAACATAAATCTAAGTAAATCCTAAGGTTGGAAACTGAGTCTTGAAGTATCTAGGACCAAGCACGTTTCATACATTAAAAGGGATCTTGAGCAAAATGATCAAAACCTAACTTGGAGGAAAAGGTTGGGCGAAAATGGTTTTCATGTCTATCCTATTATGCAACATGATCCTAAAAATAGTGGTTTTGACCACTTCCATAGAGCTTAAAGCCTAAAATCATAGTAGTAAGGATAGGGTTAAATTCTCATCTCGGTTGGTTGAGAATCTAATTCCCCAAAGCTTTGATTGGACCCACATGGAGTAGTAAGGATAGGGCATAAATTCTCATCTCGGTTGGTTGAGAATCCGATTCCCCAAAGCTCTTATGTTTCATTTCGTATTAAGTCTTAGATTGTAAGGATCGTACTATTTGTCCTCTGCAAAGGATGGGTAGTCATCCCCAAGGTCTAAGTAACAAGATTAATATTTTCCACTTACATTTAAAATCTTGGGTTGTAAGGATCGTACTATTTGTCCCTAACCAGGATGGGTAGTCATCCCCAAGGTCCAAGAAGTAAAATAAATAAATTTTTCCCATCTCATCCCTATATTGGATTGTAAGGATCGTACTACTTGTCCTCTACAAGGGATGGGTAGTCATCCCCAAGGTCCAAAGAAATGAAGATAAGTTTTGGATTATGGGGTTAGATAGGCCCATGCATGGCATCATGTCTTGCCTAAAAAATAAGACCACCGATTGTCTAGAGGGTTAGACTAGCATGACCATTTCTTCCATAATTGGTTTAGTTATTTTTCTCAAAGTGAGGTAAAGAATTCTAAATCGGAATAGTAAGGATAGGGTTAAACTCTCATCTCGGTTGGTTGGGAGTCTGATTCCCCAAAGTTCTGATTTCACATCCACTTGCACATGGGTTCAAGATAGTAGGGACTCATAACCAACTTTGGGATATAATGAACCGTTCACTAGTGGATCCTAAGAGGGTTTGGCAGTCTTGAATGTTTGCACATAATACTACAAGAGTGACTATGCATTTTCTCATGGCATATTCAGTAGGATACACAAATCATTCACAATTTCGCATATGCATTCATGCAAAACCGATGATGGAATGTGGATCAAATTCAAATGATAAGGAAAGGAATTCATTGCACACACCGAGCTAGTACTTGATGATTCTGATAATTCATGTACTTCTAATTTTGGGCATTAGTTATATTGATTATGGGCTAACCCATGTTTTCAAATTTGTGATTTGTGTTAGGTTGGGTTCTTACTAAAATGCTCAAGAGCATTTGACAAAGATAGTCGCCATTTGTTGTGGTTCATCCACAACACACCCCAAAGTGGGGACCCACCTTTGTTTTTGCAGGTTTTAGGGAAGATCTCAAAGACCCGGATGCTAAAAATGAAGAAAAGAAGAAAAATGCCTAAGTGTTGAAAGGGTCGCGAAATCGCGACATGTCGCGAAATCGCGACCTGTCTCTCCATCACTGCAAAAAATTGAAATCTGTCACGAAATCGCGACGTGTCGACGGCAAAGAAAAGAGGTGTTGCAAAATCGTGACGCGTTTTTTGGAAGCGTACGGAAAGTTGAGAATGGTAGCGATTTCGCTACAAGTTGCTGAAAGAAAAGTGGTAGCGAATCGCTACCACTTCGTGAAGCGGAGGCTCGAAGGAAAAGTGGTAGCGAATCGCTACCACTTCGTGAAGCGAAGGCTCGAGACAAAGTGGTAGCGATATCGCTACCACTTCATCGAAGGAAGGCTCGGAACCAAAGTGGTAGCGATATCGCTACCACTTCATCAAAGGAAGGCTCGGAACCAAAGTGGTAGCGATATCGCTACCACTTTTTGAAAAGAAGGCAAAGCAAAGTCGGTAGCGATATCGCTACAACGAGCTACTACGGGCGTACGGACCAAGAACATGTCACGATATCGCGACATGTCACGATTTCGCGACATGTCGCGTTATCGCAGCTAGGAAACGGAAGAGGCCAAATGCAAATTCTGTCGAGATTTCCATGGGAAAGCGTTACGAAAGGTGCAGGAGACGCAGGACACGTGGCGAAAATGACAGAACCAGAGTAACGTTTCATAACAACAGTTACTGGTCGCAGAGATCGAGCGTTACGAATGCACGCAAAGGTTAGAATACCAAAAGGCAGGAATTGAAGCTAAGGGTCCCGGAGTCGAAACGAAGCGTCATGGAACAGCCGAGAACGCGCGACGTAAAGGTTAAATAGCAGAAATGTAGATGGATACAGGGTCGGAGACTCTAACAAAAAGCATTATTTATTGAAATAAAGGATTTTTCTTTGGTAACACGACTTTTGTGTGTAAAATCAAAAGGAGATCGAAGCCAAAACTATTGTTTTATTGTCAATCTTTCCGTTGCATCATTTTGTCTTGTATCTATTTCGTTTACGCCATGGGATGGGTTACGATAGGTGAATGGTAGAATGATGCAGCTTATATTCTTTTCCTTAGAGTCTTGCATCTGATCTGATTAGATTGTGTGTTAGTATAGATCTGATCGGTTGGGTTGTTTTGGGGATTTCATCTCTTAACTTGGGATTTTGCAGGAGGAGATCGTGAACCATTTTAATATCCTTCATTATTTTCCAACTGATCACAAAATAACAGCTTCTGTTTTATTCCTTGATATGCTTAATTTCATGTCGTAGACTAACATTGAAATAACGTAACTATTGAATAGAGATAAAACGAACAAAGTTAACCTTAGAATAAATTGTGAATATTAGAACATCAAAAGGATTTTTGTTTATTTTTGATTAATCAAACAAGTCAAGATTATAAAGTTCATTGAGAATCAACAAAGGCCCCTTGTTAACAGCTATCTGCAGGATTTGAGTTATTCTGGGATATATCAATTGTATGTATTAAATTGAAATTCATTTTTATATACGTAAAAGCCGTTTCACAAAGAAGCTTGGAGAAATAATAAAAGGAAGGAAAATAAAATAAATTATTTCTTTGCAAGAAAGAGTCTTTTGTTCGAGACTCTAAGTTGCGTGTTATTATTTGTAATATGACAAATTAACACTCAACGAACCCTAAGCAAAATACACAAGATATACTATGCTAGATGCAAGTCCTATAACTTAAGTGAAATAAATAATATCAAGTGTGTTAAGGGGAACCAGGTCCCACTGTGATTCCCATTCATGTGACTAAGAAAATGCACCATAACATGTAAATAAACAAAATAGAAATTTGATATTGCATTGATAAACTTTATTTGTTACAAATCAGCCCTTTCGATTACAACGGACCTTCCAAAAAGGAGGGTTTTGTTTTGCAAATAAATTCAATGGTGCCACAAATCATCTCCTCTATTGTAGTGAGGGTTTTGAAGTCTCATTGCTTAACCTTCCAAGCCTTTATGTTGATCCCAATACCTTGGTTGGCTACCTATTATTGATTTTGGGTCTTTGTTTGTCTTTGAGACTCAATCGCCTAGGGCAGTTGGCTTTGTGTAATCACACGGGGCAGCTGGATTCTATTAGCTACCTAGGGTGGTTGGCTCTATGTTCTAGCAGAGGTTTCAATCTCATATCTGAATCTTTTTGGAAGTGTCTCAAGACTTATGGTGTAGATCTGGTGTTGTTTGATTGTCAAAGATGAACGCAATTGCAAAACAAATATAAACATGCATTCCAAACAGACTATATGATTAATATTTTTGAAGTCTCCAAATGAGGCACATGCAATAAAAAATTTAGAAATACACAAGGAAGACCAAACAAAATCTGGGTAGATTTTTGGTAGTGTTCTTATGTGCTCTCTCTAAGAAAATGAAATGGGAGCATATTTATAATATTTCCCAAGGGTGAGGAGAATTATGAGGGGGTGATAGGATGATGGAAAAGTGGCTTGGGTGAGAGAAGGGAGGAATCTTAGGTTTCCCCACTTGGTTGCTTGGATGGACAAGTGTGCAATATTCTCTATTTGGGCTATGACACACTATGACATGCTATGACATGCCTCATTAATGCTCTTGGATGGAGAGATTCCTCACCCACCAAAATGGCATGCTTCATCAATGTGCTTGGGTGGAGGGAATCCTCACCCATGTGCATTAATGAGCTTGGAATGTGGAGGAGAGAAGGGAGTAAATGCTAACTAGAGTGAGGTGGACTTGGGTTAAAATAGAGGGATGGTCTCATGATGACCATGGATTAGGCGTAGGAAGGTGCTTAGAATGGTCAAAGGGGCTAGGATAGTCAACATTAATATTTATAAGGTTGCAATGTATTAATTAAAATAATTGCATAATTTATTAAATATTAACATTTAACCAATACCAATATGACACTTTTTAGGTGTCTATAGGAATATTATGGTGCATGCCTAAATTTCTCGGTTGTTATTTCTTTCTACTCATGCAAGCATAATTGGATAGACTTGTGTGCTACAAACACCTATTGACTCATGCCCAACTAGTAGACATTAAGGGTTTACTTATATACTAGGAACCAATAGCAAAAACCCAAAGATCCTTTAGTACACTAAAAAAGTGTTACCAAAGATTTATTTTATTTTAATCAGGTTGACAAGATAATAAAATTGAGATATGTCTTCCACAAGGGTCCTGATACCTTTTATACTCTTTTTAAATCAAGTTTAAGAAATACAAACAACAACACATAATTCCCAATATTACAGAATAAAATTATACCAAAAGATGGAAACAAAACATTTTTGAATTTTTTTTCCCAAATGACAAAATGTAGATCTAGATAAAAGAGACTATGGAACAACTCACATGCTCTTCTATCACTTTTGCATCATCATAGGGAGCCAAGATCGGAGCTCTAATACTATTTATAGTGAAAAAATTCTAAAAACAATAATAAAAATAGTCAAACTCATAAATATGAAAACATAGATGCATTCACTAGAACATAATTTAGATTTCACAAAAGTAACTCAACTATAGCAAATAATATATCTAGATTCTAAATCACCAACAAATCCAAACCACTATAAGAGGGCAAAGTCTCATAGCCACTTAGAGAGGGCAAGTTCTCATATACACACTAGAGGTAAATTAAGATGACAATATGAATGATGATCCCAATTCAAACATAACTTATCTATTTGTAGATTAAAATAACTAACCCTAACCCTAATGCTTAAGGGTCAATTAATCTAATCTAAGGTTTGAGTTAATAATGATAAATATAATCGATGTGGTTACGATGGAGTCATTACAAATATGTAAAATAGTTACTTCAATGAGAGTAAGAAGAAGAGGACCCTCCTATAATTAGCACAACAAATTTATATCTTAAGGGAGGTCAATAAAGGTATTAAAAAGCTAAGAAAATGTAAGGCTTTTGGCATGGATGGACTACAAGTAGAATATTTAAAGTAGGGAGTAGAGAACATAGCACCACACATCAAGAGGATATTCAACATCATCATCTAGCATGACTTTCCATGGGATTGGACAACTAGTCTAACAATACCTTTCTTCAAGAGTGGAGAAATATACAATCCCTCAAATTACTAAACTGTTATGATCAATACCCTCTTTGTAAAGTTGTTTGAAATCATGGTTGAGAGTAGAATCAACAAGTGATAGAAGAAACATAAAAGAGAGAAAAAGGAAAAATACATTTCAAACCAAAACACTCAACAATAGATCATATCATCACTTTAAAATAAAATTATTGAAAAAATATGGAATGAAAAAGGATAAGCTTATTGATTTTTTGTGTACTTCAAGAAAGTTTTTAACACAATGATTAAAAGTATATTATGGAGTAGAGTGGAAGACTTAGGCATGCTAGAAAGTATAGAGCAGTAGTGCATAAAATCTATGAGAAGGCCCAAGAAAAAATTAGAATGCTTTAGAAGTGATGCAGGGGTTAAACAAGGATGCCCATTATTCCTTGCCTTATTTGATTTATATATTGACAAATTAGAAAAATGGTTAAATTTGAATAGATGGGACTATGTTCATTTGGGAAGATATGTGGTGAGGCTTCTTTTGAAAGTAGATTATCTCATTTGATTGTAAGGTCAGCATTGGGTTTGAGAGAGCATTTTAAGGGACTTAAAGCACGTTTAAAAGCAGGTAGGGCATGCGAGTAAATACCAACAAAACCAAGATAATGATCTCCAATAAAAAATAAGAAAAAATAAAAATTTTATTTTTAAGGGGTTTTTAAGAAATAACAAAGTACATATATCTTGGGATATACTTCAATAATAATCTCAGCTAGAAAACTTATAGAATGAAGAGAGCATTATGAGGATGGAGAGCAATTTTTGCATAAAAATAAAATTAAAGAGGTTGATTAATGGGGTTGAAAGACTAGACAAGTTTTATTTGGCTACTAGTGGTATCACTAATGTTGTATGGGTGTGAACAATGGGCTAGCAATACATTAGACTTAAAATGAATGTAAATAGAGAGGATTTATAAATGTATGTTTACAAACAAAATCAAATTAAAATCATAATATCCATATTA
The DNA here is from genome assembly GCA_028583015.1 of Wollemia nobilis. Classification (NCBI taxonomy): domain Eukaryota; kingdom Viridiplantae; phylum Streptophyta; class Pinopsida; order Araucariales; family Araucariaceae; genus Wollemia; species Wollemia nobilis. The sequence goes on along the minus strand of JAQPPZ010016747.1, from coordinate 2,333,692 downwards.
GAATCTTCATCTTTCCTATAAAGGCAATTGCTATGATTTGTCTTCTAGGATATCTAAAAAAATTGAACAAATAGATGCAAATAGTTGGCCTAAAGCTGTAATAGAAGAAGATTTGAACAAAAGAAAAAACATATATGACTTCAAAACAACAAATGGATGAATAAATTAGATATCAATTTGGATGAATGCCCAAATAATAGCAAAGAAAAATAATAGTAAAAACATAATGAGAAAAAAATCCTATTATATTATGGATCTAAATCCAAAGACTCACAAATAAATATAACATCTTGTCAAAATTTAAAAGCATACATAAATATATTTGTTAAGAAAAAATCTAGAGCAACTATTTGGAAAAAGAAGTTAGGGATCAAGAAAGAATATTATCTTATGGAGAGAGGGGAGGGCTCTGGTCCCTCCCTTGCTCCCCCTTCCATGGCTCTTGGTTCCTGCCCAGTTCCTGGCTCAACCCAGGTCATCCCTCCCGGGGAGTGGTTGTTTGCAGATGATCTCCTGGGGGAGATCCTTCTCCACTATCTGTGCCCCTCCCGGCCGGCTAGGGTTTCTTTGGTTGTGTTTTTGGACTGGTGCTTCCCAGGGATCCCTGTTTGGTTGGGGATCCCTTCCCTTTTTCTCTCAGGCTTCCCCCTGGGGTTTTTTGCAGGTTATTCGCATGGATCTGGTCCCCTGCGTTTCTCGGTGTGGTGGAGGTGATGGTTTAGGGTTTGGACAGCTTCCCATTTTTCTTGTGAATCCTCGACGGGCTCTATGCTTGGACGGGATTCTTGGTCCCTACTGCTGGGATCCTCTTCTATTTTCTCGAGGCGGGTTCTTTGTGGTGCAACTCTTTGGTCACTTCCTGATGGGTTGGATCCTCTCTCGTGTCGGGTTGTCGGCTTCCTGCAGGATGGCTCTCGCTGAACGGAATGTTTTCCCGATGGGCAGGATGGTTTCTCCACAGGGCGGGATCTGCCAAATCCGCCAGTTTTCCCACGAGGCGGTATCCTTTATTTTTTGCTAGTTTCCCGGATGGCGGGATTTCCCTGTTGCTTCCCGCTAGGCGGGACTGTTTGTGATGGTTTTGACTGCTTCCCGCGAGGCGGGATTTTATTGTAACGGTTTTTCTTTGCTTCCTGTTGGGTGGGATCTTCTCTATGGTGGTTTTTGGCTACTCCCCGTGGCGAGATCTCCAAAAATACTTCCTTTCTTATTTGTCTGTTTCCCGCTGACAAGGATTGTTTCATGCTTCATCGTTACCGTCGGGCGGGATTTCGCTTTGGTGTTCGGTTTCAAGGGATTGATGCCCTAGGCCCATTGCTTATGTAATCGGGTTTTTTTAGGGGTTACGTTTTCTTGTAATAGGCTTATACATAAAGCCAGGAGGCATGATGCAAGGCTGATTTTGTACATAAGGTTTTGGGATCCTCTATAAAAACCCTTTTTTAATCTACTATAATAATTACCAAAAAAAAAAATATTATCTTACTAAATTTAACTAGACAAATGATCATCACCAAAAGGCCTTTATAGGGACAAACATCAATGAGAGAGAAAATATGTTCATGAACCAACTAAGGACTAGCACACACCAACTTAGATGTGAAATAGATAGATGGAAGAGAGAAAGACATAAATAAGAGGAGTCAATTAGACTTAGGGAGGAAGACATAAATAAGAGGAGTCAATTAGAATTAAGAGGTAGCCCCCTAAGGGGCATGGAAAATGGTCTGGTGCTTTAATAATCAACAAATCTAAATGTTGAAGGAGCATGGAAGGCTGGAGGCTGAAGGAGCATGGAAGGCTAGAGGTTGAAGGAGCATGGAAGGCTAGAGGTTGAAGGAGCATGGAAAGCTGAATGATGAGTTGATATTTTTAGTGGAAGGCTAAAGGAGCATGGGAGGTTGGGTTGCCCCCTAAGGGGCATGGAAAATGGTCTGGTGCTTTAATAATCAACAAATCTAAAGGTTGAAGGAGCATGGAAGGGTGGAGGCTGAAGGAACATGGAAGGCTAGAGGTTGTAGGAGTGTGTAAGGCTAGAGGCTGAAGGAGCATGGAAGACTAGAGGTTGAAGGAGCGTGAAAGGCTAGAGGCTGAAGGAGCATGGAAAGTTGAATGATGAGTTGATCTTTGTAGTGGAAGGCTAAAGGAGCATGGGAGGTTGGGTTGCCCCCTAAGGGGCATGGAAAATGGTCTGGTGCTTTAATAATAAACAAATCTAAATGTTGAAGAAGCATGGAAGGGTGGAGGCTGAATGAGCATGGAAGGCTCGAGGTTGTAGGAGTGTGGAAGGCTAGAGGCTGAAGGAGCATGGAAGACTAGAGGTTGAAGGAGCGTGAAAGGCTAGAGGCTGAAGGAGCATGGAAAGATGAATTATGAGTTGATATTTGTAGTGTCAAGGCTAAAGGAGAATGGGAGGTTGGGTTGGCTAAAGGAGCATGGAAGGCTAGACTGGTTGAAGGAGCTATAGTGAAAGGTTGGGATGTTGGGTGGAAGGCTAAGATGGCTAAAGGAACATGAAAGGTTGATAAGGCTGAAGGAGCGTGGAAGGCTAGGCCGACTAAAGGAGCTACAATGGAAGGCTGGGATGCTAAGTGGAATGCTGGGAAGGCTGAAGGAGCGTGGAAGGCTTATTACAATGAGAAAAACAAAATTGTAAAGTGTGAAGGATTAGGGGTTTTTCCTCAAAAACATCTCATATTTTAGGAGCCATATCTTCACAAAGAGTTATTCGATTCAGCTAATTCTTGGACCAACTTGTGTAGAATTTGAATAGCTTTAAAATGAGTGGTCATATGCAAATATCTAAGCAATATTGAGGGATATATGACCCTATGAAGTCAACTATTTGGAATAAGGGTAGTGACGATTTTTCAAGTTGCAAAAAATAAAATTGTAAAGTACGAAGGATTAGGGTTTTTTACTAAAAACATCTCATATTTTAGGAGCTATCTTCATGAAGAGTAATACGATTTAGCTAATTATTGGACAAAATTGTTAAAAATTTGAATAGCTTTAAAATGAGTTATCATATGCAAAAATCTAAGCAATATTGAGGGAGATACGACCCGATGAACTCAACCATTTAAAATAAGGGTAGTGACATTTTTTTAGGTTGAAAAAAATGAAATTGCAAATATTTGCCAACTAGGGTTCGAACAGTGAGAAGAGAAATGAAGGGCTATGACTTCAGTGAGGAAGGAAACTAGCAATTTAGATTTGGTAAAGCAGACTATGATAGTGTGATGTTTTGAAAATATTACTCTACTAAGATGCAAGACATAGATAATAAAGGTGACGTTTTAGCATTGTAAAGGCTACTATAGGAAAATGTCAAGAAATATGCTAAATTCCGAATAATTGTATTCATACAAAAATTTGAAAAGATCTAGAAAATGAAAATCAAGAATTCATACATTTTATGTAAAATGATGTAGATTTCTAGCTATAGCATCTCAATTGAGATGAGAAGTGTATCTATTTATAAATTTTCAAGGGTGGGGGACCCGAGTACAACCCCTTATTATCTTCTTTTTTTAATTTACATGGTGGAATCGGTATCCACCACGAATCTGGGTAGGCTATCTAGCTTTTATATCCATCACAATATTCTGCATTTTCTGTCTCGAAAGCCACCACACAATTCTTCACACAGTCTGCCCCTATAACCACCATGTCACAATAATTTTAAACCTTTTACGTTGTTGAAAGCACAAGGAAAGATACAACCCCTTATTATCAAGAAAAAAAAGACATAAATAGGAGAAAAATGTACCTACCTTTTGTACTTTAGAGGTAATTGAGATAGAAGCATTTTGTTTTTGAATGTGAAGCATATAGTATTATCCAGGCTAGCTATGTTGATACTCTAGCAATGGAATCATTGCAAAAATTGTATGAAGATAAAAAGTAGAGAAAATAAGAGAATTTATCATAAAAATCAATAGCAAAAGATTAAATTTGAAGAAAGAAAAATGATTGAATCAGATTTTGGGTTGACAACTACAACTCCATATATAGATCTTGTCCCATAAGTTACTTAAAACAATAGAAAAATATTAAAGTTATAGAAAGAAAAATAGTTGAATTAAATTTTGAGGTTGAAAAATACAACTTTTTATAAAGTTTTTATTATTTCTAATCTCATAGATGTTAAAAATATTATATTCTATTTTATCTATTTTTCATTATTATTTAAAACATTTTTTTATTTGCTTGTTATCTTTGTATTAGAATATAGTATTATTTAGGATCTAAAATAATCTTAAATGAAATTATTGAAAAAAGATGAAAAAGTAGGCTTGGAGCTCTGGAAGAGAAAACTAGGGCATCAGTTGGGCAGATGAAGTGCTTTCTGGTTGCTACGAAATTGAAGAAAATATTGCTTCCCCAAGAGGGCCCAATGGGGATACTTTCGGATCCTATTTTAGAGAGATAAAGTTCTTTTTATGGATTTGTTGAAGGAAAAATTTCCAGTAGAGACCGAAAAAGCACAAAAAACTACATTAAAAATATTCTTTACGATTGCTAGAAAAAGATCAACATCTCAAAGAGTCAATGGATGCTTGCCACAGTCAGAATCAATGCCAAAGATTGTCATTGAGCAAAGGATGGTAGAAGAAATCTTATAGAGTCAATCATGATCTATTTGTAAATTCAAAAGTATTTGTCCTACCCTATTTTTTTTGCATTCTTGAATTTGGAAAAATTGGGAGCCTCTTGGTGAGTATTCTTTGTGGTTTATTAGTAATGGATATTTATTGTTAGTTTTTCCTCACTTGCCGATAGAAATAAGGCTTTCAAATCAAAAAAGAGGAATCATGGTCCAACACAATTATTTGTTCAGCCCTAGAGAGTGGGATTTGATCCCCGAATTAAACCCATTGCTATCCCAGTTTGGATCCATTTGTATGGACTTCTAACGGAGTTTTGGAGTGAGCAGGTATTATAAATCATCAATAATTCCCTTGGAATATATTTGTGTGTTTCTAGAGACACAATGGAAGGAAACACAATAATTTATGCTAGATTATTCATGGAAATGGATCTCAGCTAGCCTTTGTCGATAGAGGTTGAACTCAAACTTGTAGACATATATTGAATTCAACAATTGGATTATGAGGTGTTGCCCTTCAGGTGTGTAGCTTTCCACAAATATGGGCATTTGGCTTGGTCTTGCCCAAAAAATATGAACACAAAAATGGAGGCTCCTCTAGGAATGTGGAATCTTCCTAAGGAGGATAAGTCAATAGTCAATAAAGAAACAACCAACATTTAATAGGGAAGAGAAGCATAGGGATATGGTTTTAAACAACCCAAAAGAAGAAGGTAAAATAAAAAGGTTAGCAAAGAGGAAACCCAACTCAAACCCTCAAATAGGTATGAGATCTTCAATACACTAGTGGACCACGAAGAAGAACAATTATTGGAAGGAGTAGAAGGGAATAATAAAAACAATAACCATGTTCAAGCCCCTCTTTCACCTCCTCCTCTACTAGAGTAGGTAACAAAGTGTAGTGAGTTACCAAAATAAAATATTGTAGGGCATTGATAGTGCATAACCAAGAGCAACCAATAATTAAAGAACAAAGAAAATGCAACTCTAGGGATAACTCAGGTGGAAAAGAGATCAAAGAATATCAACTCTCGAGGAGTGGGTAGAAAATCAAATAAGAGATTGATAGTAGTTCAAGGAGATAAATTGATCATTGGGGGATTTGTGAGGCCAATAGACTCTTACTGGTCTCAAGGTAACCAATGATTATACAGTCATGAAATTTTAGGGGTTTAAATAGTATAACCCATCAATCTAATGTTCAAAGACTCTTAGAAAAAAATAAAACAAATTTTTTGTTTATCCAAGAGATAAAAATATCATTGGATCTTATGTGTAAAACAATTAATAGAATTTGGAAGGGTGTTGGTCATATGAAAGTGGCTACCCAAGGGGCCTCGAGGGGATATTTACCTTTTAGAACTCTCTTGAATGGATGACAATAGAACATATAGCTTGGAGAGGTGTCCTCACATCACATTTTAGGAACAATGTGACAATTGAGTAGGTTTTAATCACAATTTTTTATGGGACACAAAACCTAGATGGTCATATTCGTCAATGGAAAGCGGTGCATAATATAAGAGTATCGAGGGAGGAGTTAGACTAGATTGTTGTTGGGTATTTTAATGCTAAATTATCATCTAGAGATCAGGAAGGGGGAACCCCAATTTTGGATCCAAGAGATCGAATTATGATTGCCCAAGTCCATGCATTACACTTGGTGGATATTAAATGTCATGGAATTAACTATACTTGGACTAACAAGAGGAGGGAACCACATAGTAGGAAGGTGAAGTTAGACCATTTTTAGAGGAGGTGTTTGTGAAATGGAATCTAAAATCTTAAATTTTGGAGGGTCCAATTTCATATCACTTTCCCATTTTGTTGGAAAGGGGGATTAAGACAGGGTAGCATCACAAACCATTCAAATTCAAAAACTTTTGGTTACAAAAAGAGGAACTTCAAAAGAAAATTCCACAGTGGTGGGAAGAGGGATGCCCGATATATGGGACAACAATGTTTAGATTCCACAAGCAACTTCATTATATCAAGGATCAACTGAAACAATAGAGGTGAGGTAACAAGACAAAATTCTAGGTCCAAAGAACTCCATTGGTGGCAAAATGGTATGAGGTTCAAAATATTTTAGGGAAGACAATTATAGAGTACCTTAAAGAAGAGGATGATGCATTGTGTAAAGCGGTTGAGGACATTGACAACCAAGAGGAGATCTACTGGAAACAAAGAGCAAGAACCACTTGGTTATTAGAAGGTGATAAAAATACCAAATTTTTCCATCGGGTTGCTTGTTCTAGGAGACAGACGAACAAGATGGAAGCTCTTTAGGATGAGAACAGGAACTCCTTTGATACAATCCCATGTATGCATTTCCATTCAATGGATTATTTTGCTAAATTTTTTAAGGAAAATATGGTGCAAGATGAAGAGGCTCAAAAAGAAGTTCTTGTTATCATACCCTCTATTATCTCTGAAGAAGAAAACTGGACCCTCTTAAACACATTGATAGAGAGGAACTGAAGAAAGTAGTCTTTGGAATGAGTATTGAAAAAACACCACATCCAGATGGCTTTCCAATTGAGTTTTTCAGAACTTCTAGGAAAACTTGAAGGAGGATGTAATGGTTGTTATAGAGTCCACAGTTAGTAAAAGAATGCTTAAAGCATTAAATCAAACATTCATTGCCTTAATTTCAAAAGGGGAGGAGGGGGTGCATATTTCAGAGTATAGGCCTATTACCTTATGTAATGTCATTTATAAAATAATCACAAAGGTACTGGTTGAGCGGCTAAAACCTCTCCTACATAGCATTATCTCCTTGGAGCAAGGGGGTTTTATAGAGGGTAGGAAGATCTTGGATGGTGTGGTTCTAGCTCAAGAGGCAATCCACTCAATGCAAAAATCTAGTAATAGGGGAATGTTCATAAAATTGAATATGTCAAAGGCTTATGATAGGGTGGAGTGGAGCTTTTTATCAAGGACGATGACAACCTTTGGTTTCCCTCAGGTTTGGATAGAATGGGTCATGAGTTGTGTTTCTACTTCGACATACTTAGTGTTAATCAAAGGCCTTCCCTCACAACTGTTTGGAGCTACTCGAGGCCTTCGTTAAGGAGATCCTTGTTCCCCTTATATTTTTCTCATATTGGTTGAGGGCTTGGGTAGACTCATCTTGAGGAGAAGACAATAAGGTTTGCTAACAAGTGCCAAGGTGGGTGAAGAAGTTTTGACTCACTTATAGTTTATGGATGACACAGGATTGGTGGGAGTGGCCAACTTTAGGGAAGCAAGAATGATAAAAAATACTCTTAATGTTTACCTTAGGACCACAATCAAATCATCTGTAATACTTGCCTTGGCAGGACCATTTTAAAAGGATAATGTGTGTGATTTATTGTTTCAATGTCTAGCATAGCTTACTTTTTGGATATGCAAAAATATTTGTAACAATGATTATGCTTGCTCTATCGTGAGTTTTTGCAGGGTACTAATGCCTAGGTGGGCCACGCCAAGCTAACAATTTTAAACCAATTTGGTGCATGTATTTGATCTAATCAATTTTACGGTTTATTGTTATCATACCATGCATGTTTTAATTGAGATTAAAAAGGACTAACACCTTCGATTACCATGTCTCGTTTTGAAGGAAAATGAATGTTCTTAGATTTAATTATTTATTTGAAGAAAACAAATATTCTTAAATTTAATTACTTAACTAGGAAATTAATTAATTAATTAATTATAGAAAATTTATATTCTTTTAATTGATTATATTATTGTAAATGATAATTTGTTTTATTTGAAATTTATTAAAAAAAAAAAAGATTGCTCAGGAGAAGAGGAAAGAGGCATGAGATTGAGGAGAGGAAGATTCCAGTGAAGGCTATAAGTTTGGAATATCTTCAACTTTTTTTTTTTTGAAAAATTTGAAAAAACTTGTATTAAAACATTGATCAGTTACAATTGGGATAAGACACATCCTAGCCGAAAACAATGAAAGCACATGATTACAAGAGAAGAGGAAGATTTGCACTGGATCCAAATCTCTTGAACCAATACCAAGCTAGCTGAGAGAGCTGATAGGTCTGTTACAACAACTTATCGCGAAAACACGCAGCAAACACCAACTTCACCTCCGTCCGCGAAAAACTATAAGTCGCGAAATCGCGACACAAGACTCCTCTAACCGCAAAAAATTCAACCTGTCGCGGAGACTGCTCAACCCTGTACATCGATTATAAGGATTTTTCACAATAACCAAATAAAAAATATATATGCTAAAAATACGTGTTTACATAGGTTGGAAACACCATTGTTTATATGTGCTGGAAATAATATGTTATATGTGCTAGAGTTAATATGTTATATATGCTCGAAATAACATGTGCTGGAAATAATAGTTTATATATGTTGGAAATACGTGTTTACATAGGTTGGAAATTGTTTATGTGTTGGAATATAATAGTTTATATATGTTGGAAATACGTGTTTACATAGGTTGGAAATTGTTTATGTGTTGGAAATAATTGGTTATATGATGGAGTTAATATGTTATATATGCTGGAAATAATATGTGTTGAAAATAATAGTTTATATATGTTGGAAACATCGTTGATAATATATGTGCTCGAAATACGTGTTTATATAGATTGGAAACACCATTGTTTATGTGTTGGAGATAGTATGTTATATGTGTTGGAAACATGATTGATAATATATAGGTTGGAAACAAGTGTATACATAGGTTGGAAATACCAAGATCTAATTAAAACAAGATTTTGGTATTTTTAATTTATATAAACATTTGTTTTCAACATATTTTTTTAGTTGGATTAATGTTTTAAACTTTGGAATGTTTGTAGACTTTTTTTTTTTAAACATATTTGGAAGTACAACTGGATTTTTTGGAAGTACAAGTGGATCTGGATTTGACCTTTGATCTTTTGTTATTGTGGGACACATTCATTCCTAAGTTTATGGACCTTCCAACACGCCTCGAGATGTTATTGACAGACTTCATCAACTTTCTCATATGATTCAAGATTTTCAGAAAGGTCAACAGGAAACTAAAAAGAAGATAGTTAACAATGATAAGCAGGTTCAGGGTTTGATTATTTCTTTTTCTTCTCTGAAGACTGCAGAAGATAGTACGGAAGACATGTCTAGAATTTTTCATATAAGAGACTCTTCCACAGATAAATGTTGATATTTGGTGTATTGCAGCAAAATATAGCTATAGGCTTTTTGTTGATATATATTTTTTTCTTATGTATATTCAGTTATGAATGTTTTACTCCTTATCCACCTCATTTTATTTTTTAGCTGTGAACAATACTAACACCAAAATATTATAATGTTTCGATTAATAATATAATATAATCTAAGTTAAAAAAAAAACTGAAAATACCATTGTTTATATGTGCTGGAAATAATATGTTATATGTGTTGGAGATAATATGTTATATGTGCTGGAAATAATTGTTTATATATGTTGGAAAAACTGTTGGTAATATATACGTTGGAAATAAGTGTTTATACAGGTTGGAAATATCATTTATTTATATGTTGGAAATAATTGTTTATATATGTTGGAAATACCGCTGGTTATATATAGGTTGGAAACACCATTGTTTATATGTGTTGGAAATAATTGTTTACATATGTTGGAAACACCCAGAAAAATTGAATACTCACCGTTGCTCTATCTTAAACCTTCAATTTTAAGAGAATAATATGGTTCCTATCAAACAAGTTGGGACTGGAAATGTAAATTGAGTATTATGTTCCTATGAGTTAATTTGAGTGAAATGTATTATGGATATCAGGTTAGGGTAAAATGTGATAATTTATGTGGAGGAAATTATGAGAAAAGTGTTGTAGGGTTAAATGATGCCTTGTAGTATTTAAATGATGATATGAAATGTATTAAAGATGATGTGTTTCCTTTGGAGTAAATTGGGAGTAAATTGTGTTATTGAGGTATTAGGGATAAGGTAATTCCTTTTGGAAATATATCAAGTATGAAATGTATAAAAGATTCTAGGTTTTATTTCATAGTGAAGAATATTGGAAAAAAACAAGAGGATCTTTCTTTTTATTTTTTGTAAAAGTAATTATGGGACTATGGGAGGATTATGGGGTCCTCTCTAACAATCTTGTTATGTGCCTTTGATGGTGAATGTCCTTTTAAATATTTTTTATTAAATAGTAAGAAGAATATTTCAAGGTTAGATTTTCCCATTAGGGTTTCCTAAGATATATAAGGTGTTATTTGATTATGTGGTGAATCTTTAACCTTTAAGTTTGCTTTTATTAAAGTAGCTACTGTAATTCCATTATCCTAATAATTGAAAGGGAATTTTATTGTAATATCATAGTTTATTGCATTAGTTATTTGGCAAGAATTTTATGGAGCAATTATAGTGTTGCTCATAACAATTGTGAACAATATACTAGATAAAAGGAAAAGATCACTAGTTGCGAAAATATAGTATATGCATTTCATGTTATTAAATAACCCTTACATGATGAATCTTAGTAATGTAAAAGATAACACCTAATGATTTATGCACTTGGACTAGGAGCATGGAGTGAGATTCAAAGAGAAAGGTGATCAAGGGTTAACCAAAGGAATAATATTCCTTGGATGAAGTCCCCTAGGGAACTTGTTCCAATTACATCCGCTAAGATCCAAACCTAGGTGGGTGTACGAAGATAACAACTAGGCTTAAGACTTATGATCCAAACATCACCAAGAAAATGATGGAAATGCTATCTCATCGAGAAGATGAGATGGATAGCCTAAACCTAATGCACTTAGTGCACCTACATAGAAGAACTTATGTATGGTGTAGAGATGGGTGCACCCTTTTGACAGACTAAAAGGAATAAACTAGCTCATCATGAGAATGAGATAGATAGCTTCTTTTACATTACATCTAGTACAATTACATAGACAAACATATGTAAGATGTAGGGATGGGTGTACCCTATTGATGGATCTAAAGGGATAAGTTAGCTCACCACGGAGATGAGATAGACAACTTAGCTATGAGACAGTATGTCATTAGATAACCTTATAGAAAAGGTTCATGGAAGGTAGCAATAAGTAAATCCCTAAACGGTGTAAAAAAAACTACCCATGAGTGGGATGGGATTTTGGGTTATTACATTTGGTATCAGAGCTATGGTCGTAGGACTATAAGGTTACTTGGATAAGACTTAGGTAAATATAGACCAGGTGCTAAATATTTGGTAGAGGGCATAAACCTCTATCAAGATTTACACCTTATAGGAGGTAAGGGTAACCTTTGGTATCCAACTCTGTTATTAGTCATATGAATGACGTAGCTAGCTAGGAGTAGTGGTACAATTCGAGGAATAAATTATGACCTAACTTAAAATTTCTCTCTTTTGTGTATGTCAAGTATAATGGCACTAAGAATAAGAAGAGGGAGGTCTACCCCACCCAATAGGTAGACCTATCAGAATGATGTTGAGGCTAGGTCCCAAGACGAAGGTTCAAGAAAATTGAGCAAAGAAGTGAAGAACCTCACTACGGTAGTTACTCTAATTTGAGAACAGATGGAGCAACAAAAAAAACTATTATAGGCCATAATGAACCAGGGTTCGCAAGTTAGGAACTCAGAGGTTAGGCAGGCAAATGCTCCTACTACCAAGGAACGAGAGGTTAGAGCTCTGCTAGATGTGGAACTAGCTAGAGATTTAGAGAATGTGCGCTCCTCCAAGTTTAATGGAGAGGAAGGAGTGATGCAGTTGAGGCTTGGCTAAGAGAATTAGAAACTTTCTTCACTATGAAGAATTACTTTATTGGAACCCGAACATCATGGGCCACTTTGCACTTATAAGGGGTTGGATTGGATTGGTGGGAAACTTTCCAAGAAGAGCAAAAAATTGAGGCAGTTGAATTGAAGTGGGAGAATTTTATCGTAGCCTTCAAGGAGAGGTTCCTTACATAACATTTCTATGCCAATAAATTTGAGGATTTCATTAACCTTCAACAAGGAAACAAGACGGTATAGGCCTACTATCAAAAATTTGTTAAGTTGTTGAAGTACGTACCTACCTATGATGAGAAGATGCAGATCCACAAATTCATCCTAGGGGTGGATCCTAGGATTGGGCATGAAGTGAATATGTGTGAGCCTAAAACCCTACAAAAGGCTTACGATCTGGCCATGAAGGAAGAGTCAAATCTAAAGCCCTATTTTTATTACGTAGGTTCGTCTGAGCAAGATCGACAAGCACTCAGGAAAATAAATAGTGCAGGTTTCATGAAATGGGAAAGAAGCCAAAACCAAGCAAACATAAACTTTCCAAGGCACAATAAGAGAAATATCAAAAAGCAAGGGAAATTTAAGAAAAAAATTTAGAGGAACAACACTAATAACAACAACAACAACAACAATAATAACAAGCCACCACCCCAAAGGCAGCTCAATCCTGCACCAATAGAGAGTACAAGAGGTTAGAAACATGGAACACATCCAAGCCCTAAGGGCAGGTTTTACGATTGTGGAGGCACACATTACTCCAATCATTGTTCGTACAAAGTAAGATCGAGCTCAAAGAGAAAGGAACCTGCTCATAAGATCTACGCAGCAATAGGTAGCTAGAATTTGGAAGGGAAACCACTCATTTGCTTTTAAAGGATAAGATTTTTGGTAAAAATGTAAGGATTCTAATTGATAGTGGGACTACTTATAGCTTTGTTTCATCCAATTTAGTGAAGGATATACGAGAAAGGCCAAGATTCTTAGCACAAGGGTGGAAAGTCGAGTATGGTTCTAGATAAACCTACTCCATGGACCAGTGTTTTCCTAAGACCAAAATTACCCTACCTAGTGGCTCTACCATAACATATCTTTATGTAGCACCGCTACATGCTTTTGACATAATCTTAGGGATAGATTAGTTACAAGCTCATAGATACATAATCAATTTCCAAGAAATGTGGGTAGATTATTTAGAAAATGACAGGGAAAGATTAAGAATCCACAGTGAGCAAAGGACATTTTAACCCCAACTTATTTTTGCAATGCAACTAAAGAAGGCCATTACCAAGGAAGGAATGGTTTATGTTGTAAATATTAATGAAATCAATGTAGAAAAAAGGAAGAAGTGTTTGGAAAACACCGAGTGTTGCAAGAATTTAGGGATGTGTTTCATGAGGACTTATTGAGACTTCCTCCTAAGCATGAATTCAATTTCACTATTGAGCTAAAACCTAGAATAAAGCCTATTCATAGGAATTCTTATAGAATGAATCCCATTGAGATGCAAGACCTGAAGGTGTAGCTACAGGTGTTTTTGAAAAAGGAATTGATCAAGCCTAGTGTGTCACCATGGGGTGCACCTATGCTGTTTGTTAATAAGAAGAATGGTTCTTTGTGATTATACATAGATTAAAAAATACTTAACAAAGCAACCATGAAAAATAGATATCCCTGCCCAGGATTGAATATATTTTTGACCAACTAAAGGATGCAACCATTTTCCAAGATTGATTTGAAATTCAGATATCACCAATTGAGAATCCACGAAGAAGATACCCATAAGACAACATTCAAAACCAGATGTGGGCACTATGAATTTATAGTATTACCTTTTGGACTGATCAACACACCAAAAATATTCATTAACCTAATGAATAACATATTTAGAAAACATCTAGACCAATTTGTCATTATATTATTGGATGATATTCTTTTTTATTCTTAGAAAAGAAAGGAGCACAATAGGCATCTTAGAATTGTGCTAGAATTATTGAGGAAGAATCAACTTTATGAGAGTCTATCTAAGAGTGACTTCTATGAGTTATAAGTACAATACTTGGAACACATAATATCTACATAAGGGATCATAGTGAATCCAAAGAAGATTGAGTCTATTCTGAATTGGCCAATGCCCATATATGTGACTGAAGTGCGAAGCTTCATGGGTATGATTGGTTATTATAGGTGCTATGCGAAGGATTGTTCCAAGATATCCTATACGATAACTAACCTTTAGAGAAAAGGAAAAGAATTCAAGTGGAAAAATAAGTGTGAGGTTGCTTTTGAGTCGCTTAAATAGAAACTTACCATGACATCCATATTAAAGATCCCAAACCCTCAGGGTAACTTTTGTGTATGTACGGATGCATCTTTGGAAGGGTTAAGAGGAGTGTTATCATAGGAGAAGTAATCATAGCCTATGGGTCAAGGAATCTTAAGAAGCTTGAGGTCAATTATACTATACATAATATGGTGGGAAGACCCTTTGAGTTGAGAATCGACCATCAGAGTCTAAGGTATATATTTGCCCAACCTTTGCTCAATGCAAGACAAATAATATGGATGGAGTTCCTCGTCGAGTACAACTTTGGGATTAAATACATTAAGGGAAAGGAAAATAGATTTTATGATGCCCTAAGTAGGAGAAGTCACATTTTTGCTTTAACCCAAATCCATGTAGACCTAATGGATCAAGTCAGGGTGATGTAACTGTGGGACGAGTATTGCAACCAAATTCGGGTCAAAATGGAGAAAAATATCAAGGAAAGCAAGGAATATGGCATTAAGTATGGCCTTTTATGCTTCAAGGATAGGGTAGTGATCCATAAAATAGGTGATCTAAGGAGAATGATCATGCAAGAGGTGCATATATCTCCTTACTCTGCTCACCCAGGGGGAGCAAAGGTGAGAGAAAACATGAAGACTTTTTACTGATCAGGAATTAAGAGAGACATAACTAATTTTATTTCTTAGTACCTGGAATGACAGAAAGTAAAGTTTGAGCATAGAAATCCTACAGGACTATTGTATCCACATGATATACCCATGCATAAGTGGTTGGTTATATTGATGGATTTCATTGTAGGTTTGCCAAAAAATAGGTACCAACATGACACAATCCTTGTTGTAGTCGATATATTGACTAAGTTTGTGCATTTTATACCAAGGAATACCAAGGATGATGCCCTGATTGTGTCTAACATATTTTCCAAGGAAATATTTAGACTTCGTTGATTTCCTAAGATGATTATTGCAGATAGGGACTCCAGGTTTACATTCGAATTTTGACAAGTCCTTCATCATGCCATTAGCACAAAAATAAACATCAATTTATCCTAAAACAAATGGTCAAATACAAAGGGTGAACCAGGTCTTGGAATACATGCTTCGCATGTATTGCATAGATTAGAAGTCTTGGTGGGAAGACTATTTACACCTGGTAGAATTTACTTACAACAATGACCACCATTCATCCCATCCTTGGGCATGGTCCCATTTGAAGCCTTGTATGGTAGGAGGTGTAGAACGTCTTTATCTTGGAATAATCCAAAGGATCGAGTTATGCTTGGGCCAGATATGGTTAAGAAAATGGAGGAACAACTCAAGATGATCAAATAGAGGCTTAAGGATGTTGTTGATAGTCAAAAAATCTATGCCAATTTAAAAAGGTTGCCAAGAGAGTTCTCTATGGGAGATAAAGTGTTCTTGAGGGTTAGACCCATGAAGAGTGTTATTAAGTTCACAAAACTAGATTCTTGTTTTGTTATGCCTTTTGATATCACAGAAAATATTAGTCCTATGGCGTATAGACTTGCATTGCCACTCAATCTATCGAAAATCCACGATACTTTCCATATATCCCTGCTTAGGAAATATCATTTGTTTATATGTGCTAGAAATAATTGCTTATATATGTTGGAAACACCATTGGTTATATATATATATACTAGAAATAAGTGTTTATATAGGTTGGAAACACCATTGTTTATGTGTTGGAAATAATTGTTTATATACGTTGGAAACACTTGGAAAAATTAAATAGTTTCTGTTGCTCTATCTTAAACCTTCAATTTTAAGAGGAAAATATGGTTCCAATCAAATTAGTTGGCACTGGAAATGTAAAACGAGTATTATGTTCCTATGAGTTAATTTGAGTGCAATGTATTATAGATATCACACTTCAGGTTGGGGAAAAATGTGATAATTTATGGAGGTAATTATGATAGAAGTGTTGTAGGGTTAAGTCAATTCAATGATGCCTTGTAGTAGTTAAATGATGATATGAAATGTATTAAGGATGGTGTGTTTTCCTTGGGAGTAAACTATGTTATTGAGGTATTAAGGATAAGGTAATCCCTTTTGGAAATATATCAAGTATGGAATGCATACAAGATTCTATGTTTTATTTCATAGTGAAGAATGTTGGAAAAACAAGAGGATATTTCCTTTTATTTCTTGTAAAAGTACTTATGGGATCATGGGGTCCTCTCTAACAGTCTCGTGATGTGCCTTTGATAGTGAATGCATACAATAGGTTCTAGAAGAGGTTATTCCTTAGTATGTCTCTTTTTGGGGAAGAAGAACATTATATGAAGGATGAATGTGGAATTCATTTGAAGGAATTATGGGATTCCCTCACCAAAGTTGTAATGTGAATTAAAGGATCAATTCATATTTTGATGACATAAGAATTATGGGATTCTTATGGTTTGGATGAAAGGAATTATGGGGTTCCTTTGATTAATGTATTGGAGATAAATATTTTTTATGAAATAATAATAAGGATATTTCAAGGTTGGGTTTTCCTGTTAGGGTTTCCTAGGATACATAAGGTGTTATGTGATTATGTGGTGAATCTTTAACCTTTGAGTTTGATTTTATTGAAGTAGCTATTGAAATTCCATTGTCCCAATATTTGAAATGAAATTTCATTGTAATATTGCACTAGTTTTTTGGTAAGAATTTTATGGATCAATTATAGTGCTACTTATAACAATTGTGAACGATATATTATATGAAAGGAAAAGATCACTAGTTGCAAAAAGATAGTATATGCATTTCATGTTATTAAATAACCCTCACATGATGAACCTTAGTAATGTAAAAGATAACACCTAATGATTTATCCACTTGGACTAGAAGCATAGAGTGAGATTCAAAGAGAATGGTGATCAAGGGTTAACCAAAGGAATATGATTCCTTGGATGAATCCCCCTAGGGAAATTGTTCCAATTATATCCTCTAAGATCCAAACCTAGGTGGGTGTACAAAGATAACAGCTAGGCTTAAGACTTATGATACGAACATCACCAAGAAAATGATGGAAAGACTAGCTCACCGAGGAGATGAGATGGATAGCATAAACCTAATGCGCTTAGTGCACCTACATAGAGGGACTTATGTGTGGTGTAGAGATGGGTGCAATCTTTTGAAAAACTAAAAGGAATAAGCTAGCTCATCATGTGAATGAGATAGATAGATTCTTTTGTATTACACCTAGTACACTTACATAGATAGACGTATGTAAGGTGTAGGGATGGGTGTACCCTATTGACGGACCTAAAGGGATAAGTTGGTTCATTATGGAGATGAGATGGACAACTTAGCTATGAGACACTATGTCATTAGACAACCTTATAGAAAAGGTTCATGGAAGGTAGTAATAAGTAAATCCCTAAACAGTGTAAAAAAAAAGTTTACCCATGAGTGGGATGATATTTTGGGTTGTTACATCATCATGACAAAAAATACAAAGCGGTATTTTCAATCTTGATCGAAGGCTTTAGGATAAAATTTTAGAGATCTTGGGATTCACAATTTCTCTCCCAATGGTAT
Source organism: Wollemia nobilis (assembly GCA_028583015.1). NCBI lineage: Eukaryota > Viridiplantae > Streptophyta > Pinopsida > Araucariales > Araucariaceae > Wollemia > Wollemia nobilis. Next base: position 2,315,488 of record JAQPPZ010016747.1, on the reverse strand, counting down.
ATTTGGGGATCCCTTTGCCTTTTAAAAAACTGAAAATTGATATATGGAGGAGTCTTTTAGATTGTATCAAAGAAATAATTAATCATTGGTCTCATAAATGGTTAAGCTATGGGGGTAGATTAACTTTTTTGTAGTCAGTCATTCAGGCCATGCCAATTTATAAATTTTCTATCCTTGATGCCCCACATACCATATGGAAAGAGTTAGCCAAGATGGCTAGAAAAGTTTTATGGGGAGGAGTAAAAGGAGAGAGGCAATGGGCATTAGTAGGTCGGGAGAAAGTAAGCCAACCCAAGGTAAAGGGAGGTTTGGCTGGAAAGCTTTACAAGAGGTGGATTTCCTAACCATCTTCTTTATTCAGTAAAGTTTTAACTAGTAAATATTTGGGATAGGTGAACCCGAATGAGGTGAGTTGTTTCTATTTGGATGGTAATGGGTCCTTAGTGTGGTAGGCTCTAAAGTTAGGATCTCAGGTAGTGAAATATGGATTATTTTGGAAAGTGGGGAGAAGGGAGAAGGCACGATTTTGGACAGATTCATGAGATCAATACCCACCTATCATTATTGAATTCCCAAAACTGTAACCAATAAAAACAACCATGGAAAGCAGGGGTTGGATCCAGATTGAAAGTTATTTCAATACTAGTCAACTGGGGGATTATAAATTTAAGCAGTTTAAGAAGTTGGATGAGTGGCCAATTCCAATCCCTCCAAAATTGACACCCATTGTGACTAAAATTTTGGCAAAAATATTTCTCACAGTTAGAGATGAGGAGGATGAATTAGCTTAGGGCTATGGTAGCCTTGGAGTCTACACAGTGAAGGATGGATATGATAAGATCCTTCTAGAACTTCTTCCTCGTGCATATCAAGTTGAGGATTGGAGAAATATTTGGCAATTCAAGGGTTGACCGAAAGTAAACTTCTTTTCCTGGTAGTTCATGCAGAATGGAATTCTTACTTTTGATAATCTAAGACATAGTGGAATCATCGGTCCATCTCAATGTGTTTTATGCTATAAGAGCAAGCAAACATTTGACAACTTGATGTTTGGGTACCCATTGGGAGTGATGGTTTTTATCTTATAAAATTCGAGTCAATGGTGATTTTAATTAGATTAATATCTAGAAAACATGGAAGAGGAGTAGATTTAAATCTAAAGCTCTTTGTATTGGTTGAAAGCTTGGATTAAACTTCATTTGGTGGAAAGTGTGGCTGGAGAGAAATGACAATTTTTTAGAGAAACCTTTTCATCCTTAGATGGCGTTTGGTAGGTCATTTGGAGCAAAGTCACAGAAACTGTGGTAATGTATGCTAAAGAAGAAACTCAGGCTAATATAAGGATGATGGAGAAGGAAGCTGAAGTGCAAGAGGGATATGACAAAGCTAGTTGGAAACCACCCCAAAATGTTAGATTAAAATTAATAGTTATGGAGCTGCAAAAGGAAATCTAGGTAAATTTGGAATTGGAGTGGTCTGCAGGATTCATATTGGCACAATGCTCTATTGGGAACTCCAAGGCCTGGGAAGGACCACGAATAATGAAACAGAAGCCTTAGCTATCAAATATACTTCTATCTGAACAATGAAGCAGAAGCCTTAGCTATTAATCAAATATGCTTCTATTTGGGCAGTAAGATAAGGTTATAGGAGGATAATCCTAGAATCAGATTCTCAAATACTGGTAGGAGCTTTGGATTGCACGAGGAACTTTGCTTTGAAGACATGGAGGTTGAGGATTCTTGTCATCCAAATTAAGGAATTGTGGAGGGAATTAGATGATGTGATTCTATTTTATGCGAGTAGAGATCTAAATAAAGTGGTAGACTTCTTGACTAAGATGGGTATTGAGAAGGAGGTAGGGGTTCAGTGGCACAATGACATGGCTATTAAGGATGAGAGGATTAGGCAGGTTGGTGAGAAAATCCAATGTTTAGCTAATTTGGACAACCATTGTAGAAATATAGTTTAGGAGATTTGGCTTCAATGCAGATCTTCTTTTACTATTGTAAACATGTGGACAACCCTTGTAGAAATATGGTTTAGGAGATTTGGCTCCAATGCAAATATTATTTTACTATTGTAAAACCCTTGTAGAAATATGGTTTAGGAGATTTGGCTCTATTGAATATCTTATTTTACTATTGTAAAGAGATGTGTTTGTCGGCTAATACTGAAAGGAGTCTCATACCAACTGGTAAATGATATTTGTTTTAATATATTTTTCAAAATCATTTTTGAAAAAAATCTTAATTGAATGAAATATGTTTGAAGGGATCATTTTATTCAAAACAAAGAGATTTAAGTGGTGGGAGTTGTCTCAGAGTGTAACCAAAACTATTGATTGGACAACATTACCTGCAACACTTACTTGGATGAAACTTAAAAATTTTTAATTATAAAATTTTTCAAATATAATTGTACATCTCTTGGATTTCAAAAATTTAAATCTCATCAGAACTTAAATTTAAGTATCTCAAACTGAAAATTTTGAAATTTTAAATAAAAGAATCACTTCATTGAGCCCTCCAGGATGTGTTATTTGCTCAACAGTCCAAACTATTCAAAATAACGTAAGAGCACAAGATCCTACTAGAGCATATCATACTAGAGCAGAGTGATGATGTGTTATTTGCTCAACAATCTAGACTATTCAAAATAATGTAAGAGCACAAGATCCTACTAGAGCAGAGTGATGGGTGGGAAGTTCGTGATGAAGAGATTAAAGGTTTGAGTTTTCATTATTTTGATAGTGATTTAAATCTTGAAATGAAATACTTAAATTTACGAAATGAAAACTTAAAATTTATGAAATGAAAACTTAAATTTAAGTATTTCAAACTAGAAATTTTGAAATCTTAAATAAAAGAATCACTTCACCCAACTATGCAGGATGTGTTATTTTCTCAATAGTCTAGACTATTTAAAATAATGTAAGAGCACAAGATCCTACTAGAGTAGAGTGATGGGTGAGAAGTTTGTAGTAAGGAGATTAAATGTTTGAGTTTTATTTTTTTGAAAAAGGATTTGAAAATTTTATATTAAAACAAAGATCATTTACAAGTTGGGATGAGATTTCTCCTAGCCTTCGCTGACAAGACACTTGTTTACAACAATAAAAGATCTGCATTGGAGCCAAATCTCCTAAACCATATTTCTACAAGGGCTATCCACTTGTTTACAATAGTAAAAGAAGATTTGCATTGGAGCCAAATCTCCTAAACCATATTTCTACAATGGCTGTCCAAATTAGCTAAACATTGGATTTTCTCACCAACCTGCCTAATCCTCTCATCCTCAATAGCCATGTCACTGTGCCATTGAACCCCTACGTCCTTCTCAATACCCATCTTAGCCAAGAAGCCTTCCACTTTATTTAGATCTCTACTCACGTAAACTGGAATCACATCATCTAATTCCCTCCACAATTCCTTAATTTGGGCGACAAGAATCCTCAACATTCATGTCTTCAAATCAAAGTTTCTTATGCAATCTAGAGCTCCTACCAATATTTGAGAATCTGATTCTAGGATTATCCTCCTGTAACCTTGTCTTACCGCCCAAATAGAAGCATATTTGATAGCTAAGGCTTTTGCTTCATTGTTTGTGGCCCTTCTTAGGCCTTGCAATTCCCAATAGAGCATTGTCCCAACATGATTCTTGCAAACCACTCCAATTCTAGCTCTACCTGGATTACCTTTTGCAACTCCATCAATATTAATTTTAATCCAACATTTTGGGGGTGGTTTCCAACTAGCTCTGTCCTGCCCCTCTTGCACTTCAATTTTCTTCTCCATCGTCCCTATATTAGCCTGAGTTTCCTCTTTAGCATACACTGCCACAATTTTTGTGACTTTGCTCTAAATGACATGCCAAACGCCATCCAAGGATGATAATGTTTCTCTAAAAATTCTAACATTTTTCTCCAACCACACTTGCCACCAAATGAAGTTTAATCCAAGCTTCCAACTAATACAAAGAGCTTTAGATTTAAATCTACCCTCTTCCATATTTCCCAAATATTAATTCAATTTAAATCACCATTGGCTCGAATTTTATAATATAGAAACCATCATTCCCAGATCTGATGTGTAAATGAGAACTCAAACATCAAGTGGTCAGATGTTCCTCACTCCTGTAGCATAAAACACATTGAGATGGACCAACGATTCCCCCTACATCTCAGATGATCAAAAGTAAGAATTCCATTGTGCATAAACTGCCAGACAAAGAAGTTTACTTTCAGCCAACCCTTAGACTGCCAAATCTTTCTCCAATCCTCAACTTGATATGCATTAGGAGGTTCTAGAAGGATCTTATCATATACATCCTACACTGTGTAGACTCCAAGGCTCCCATAGGCCTAAGCTAATTCATCCTCCTCATCTCTACTTGTGAGAAATATTTTTTCCAATATTTTAGTAATGATGGGTGTCAATTCGAGAGGGATTGGAATTGGTCACTCATCCAACTTCTTAAACTGATTAAATTTATAATCCCCCAGGTGATTAGTTTTGAAATAACTTTCAATCTAGATCCAACCCCTACTTTCCATGGCTGTTTTTACTAGTTGCAGTTCTGGAAATTCAATAATGATAGGTGGGTATTGATCTCATGAATCTGTCCAAAATTGTGCCTTCTCCCCTCTCTCACTTTCCAAAATAATCCATCTTTCACTACTTGAGATCCTAACTTTAGAGCCTACCACACCAAGGATCCATTACCATCCAAATGGAAATGACTCACCTCATTCGGGTTCACCTGTCCCAAATATTTACTAGTTAAAACTCTACTAAATAAAGAAGTTGGTTGGGAAATCCACCTCTAGTAAAGCTTTCCAGCCAAAGCTTTATTATTTAACTATGATCTCCTCAGTCCCAAACCTCCCTTTACCTTGGGCTGACTTACTTTCTCCCAACCTAATAAGATCCATTTCCTCTCTCCTTTTACTCCTCTCCATAAAAAATTTCTAGCCATCATTATCGGTGATGTGACCCGGGTTCAATCCCCACGACGAATGTGTATAAGAAGTATTTCTCAAAAAAAAAAAAAAAAAAAAATTCTAGCCATCTTGTCTAACTCTTTCCATATGGTATGTGGGGCAGCAAGGATAGAAAATTTATAAATTGACATGACATGAATGATTGATTGCAAAAAAAAACAATCTATTCCCATAGCTTAACCATTTGTGAGACCAATGATTAATTCTTTCTTTGATACAATCCAAAAGATTCCTCCAGATATCTATTTTCAGTTTTTTAAAATGCAAAGGGCTCCAAATATACCGTTGGGAGAGAAGTCCTCGTGAATCCTAAGATCTCTAAAATTATGTCCTGAAGCCTTTGATCAAGATTGCAAAAGACCACTTTGGATTTTTTTTATCATTGATGACTTGGTTTGTGGCCCTAAGGTAAACATTAAGAGTATCTCTAATCATTCTTGCTTCCGTGAAGTTGGTCACTCCCACCAATCCTGTGTCATCCACAAACTGTAAGTGAGTCAAAACTTCCTCACCCACCTTGATACTTGTTAGCAAACCTTGTTGTCTTCTCCTCAAGATGAGTCTACCCAACCCTTCAACCAATATGAGAAAAAGATAAGGAGAACAAGGATCTCCTTGATGAAGACCTCGAGTAACTCCAAACGATTGCAAGGGAAGGCCTTTGATTAACATTGACTATGTCGGAGTAGAAACACAACTCATAACCCATTCTATCCAATCCTGAGAGAAACCGTCATCATATTTGACAAAAAGCTCCACTCCACCCTATCATAAGCCTTTGACATATCCAATTTTATGAACATTCCCCTATTGCCAGATTTTTGTATTGAGTGGATTGCCTCCTCAACTAAAACCACACCATCCAAGATCTGCCTGCCCTCTATAAAACCCCCTTCCTGCCAGATTTTTGTATTGAGTGGATTGCCTCCTCAACTAGAACCACACCATCCAAGATGTGTCTGCCCTTTATAAAACCCCCTTGCTCCGAGGAGATAATATTATGTAGGAGAGGTTTTAGCTGCTCAACCATTACTTTTGTGATTATTGTATATATGATATTGCATAAGACAATAAATCTCTAATCTGAAATATGCACCTCCTCCTTTTTTGAAATTAATGCAGTGAATGTATGATTTAATGTTTGAGTTTTTATTAATTTTAAAAATGATTTAAATTTTATATAATTTGAAAACTAAAATTTAAATTTAAGTATGAAAATTTTGAGATCTTAAGTAAAAAATGAGTCGAAAATCACTTCCCCTCACCGAACCCTGCAGGGTGTGTTATTTGCTCAACAGTCCAGACTACTCAAAATAATGTAAGAGCACAAGATCCTATCAAAGTAGATTGAGAGCACAAGATCCTAGAATGATGGCTGGGAAGTTGGTGATGAAGAGATTAAAGGTTTGCGTCCAACAGTGGTCTTAAAAAACAAAACAAAAAAATTACAGGACGCTGTAGGACGCTGTAGCTCATACTTGCAAGCAAGGTCTACATCCGTGTTAGATTAGATCTAAAGTATTGTCCACTGTTGGTCCAATTTCATTTCCAAGTTTGCTCTCTACTTCATCCTCTTTGTATGCACACATTTCATCTCCCCCCCTTTCAGGTGATCTAAGAGAATGCATGAAAGTTCTCCCAAGAGCTGGGGAACTCATTTTAGTACCATCTGGATCTACTTGTTCTCTAATTGCAGTAGCCATGGTCAGATCCAGCAAACTTTGATGCTTAGTGCTTGTGAAAGTAGTGGTAGTCCAGGTTTCTGAAAGTAACAAATGACACCTTTTGTGACCTCCGAGAGCTTGACCAGATGCAAACGTCCTAAAACAAATACAGCATTCATGTACCTTGGGCAACTTATGACAACCATCTACTGCAAATTCAAGCATTTCTTCTTCCCTCTCATCTTCCTCAGCTCTAGAAAGGGGTTGATCATCCTCTCGGAATGAATCAGCCTCTCTGCGCACAGCGTTCCTTGCAGAGCAGCCTTTTACTCTCTTGTGGCTTGCTCTGTGCCCGCCTAGACCTTGATACGTCTCAAATGTCTTCCTGCATGTCTTGCATTGGTATTTGCTTCTTTTCTTCACCACACCATCTCTGGATTCCTTTGGTTTTTCCCTGGTTGTGCTGCTTACCTCAAGCTCTGATACATCTTCCTCTTCCCCTCTTTCAATACTGGGAAGCTTAAAAGTTGCAGATCCAGAGGTAACAGAGAAGGCAGCAGCTCCGACATAATTTTTTGCTTCACATCCAGATCCAGTAGCAAGCATAATAAGGCAATTTGCCATGTCTTCTTCCTCTTGTTGCTGTTCAGAATCAATAGGCCAGTTGTGACCTGATCTGGGTCGCTTGGATCTTTTCCCCTTCATCCACCTATGGAAACTTCTCTGATTTTCATTTGGGCCACTGCTACCCACATCCGTTCCAACATTATCAGTCTCACTCTCGCTTCTACCATGGGAGGTTGCTTCCGATTTTTGCATGGGATTCTGCTTTGAATTTCCCCAATTTTGCTTGGAAGCCTCAAGCTGGTGCTGGCCCCCATTAACCTCCTTATGAATATGCTCGGAACCAAATCCCTTACAGGGATCTGCTTCTCCAGTCACAAAGGAGTAATCTTCATCATCCACAAACCGCCAACTGCGCTTGGGATTCCTCTTCAATATATACATGGAATTCAAGCGCCCTACCTCCTCCTCACAACTCCCAACGGATTCATTAACCCTCTTCTTCCTCTTCTTCTTGTCAGCCTTATGGATTCTCATATGACCACCCAAAGCCCTCCAACAGGCAAATCCCCTCTCACACACCTTGCAAAAGTGCTTAAACCCTTCGCCCTCATCCTCCTCCTCACATCCCTTGACACCATCATCAATCGCCGCAGCTACTATTTCCATTGATAATGTTGTAAAGCAATCCTACAGCAGTAAAACTAAACCCAAAACCAAATCAAGCCAGGCTTTCCATTGAAATACCAAGATGCTTAGCCTGGGCAAGAGGATCTGCAAACAACTGCAGAGGAAATTTCAGAGCAAATCGTCCGTGTCAACAAAATGGGATTCTGTCAATTGTCCATCTTACATTTTCAGTAAAAAATCGCCAACCAAGAGCTGTGACATGCCGTCCCCTGTGTAGGATTTGGCGCTGCAAGATCCTACCTGCCATGCCACACAAGGCGATCACGAGCTGAAGATCTCTTCTAATTTCAATTTCGCGACATCTCCACTCCAGTCTACACTTGTGGGTCCTCATCTTATCTGTGAATAAATATGCCATCCGGCGTATCTGCAAAAACTATGGAGGGCATCGTTGTTATTATTGCCCTACCAAGGCGAAGGGGATCCTCCATGCAGGTGGAGTTGCCTGAGCCGAAACGTGCGGGTTGTTAAGGAATCGCAATTTATTTGGTTTGATTTTTACCCATGTTGGGTTGCTAAGACGCGTGGGTGGTTGCATGGCGTAGGTATGTGGTTATTAGTGAGAGAGTGGCTGGACTTGGGTGTGGTAATTTCCTTCTTCTTAGGGAGTACATATGCAGCAGTTGCACCTATGACTTGACTTTGCTTTTGTTTAACTTGAGTAGTTTAACGATAGGGACATTGAAAATTTGAATAGAAGTTTAGGGTTAGAATTTTGAAGGTAGAATTGTATATAATGTCTAGGTAATTAGAACATTTCTGTGGTGAATAATAATTTTTATTTATAATATTAGTAATTAGAATATTTGTGTGGTAAATAATATTTTTTGTTATAATATTGAAAATTTGTTAGATGGAAAAATAAGTTAAAATGTAAGAGGGTAGAATAAAGTTAAGTTGAAAATCACTTTTAAAAGGTTCGATTAAAATTAATATTGATGGAGTTGTAAAAGGCAATCCGTAGAGTTGTAATTAGAATGGTCTATAGGAATCATGTAATGGAAACAATGAAACAAAAGCCTTAGCTATCAAATATGCTTTTATTTAGGTGATAAGATAAGGTTATAAAAGGATAATCATATAATCATATTCTTAAATTTTGATAGGAGCTTTGGATTGTACGAGGGAATTTGCTTTGGAGATATGAGGATGAGGATTCTTCTCACCTAAATTAAGGAACTCTGGAGAGAATTAGATGACGTGATTCTGATTTATGCGGGTAGAGCTCTGAATAAAGTGGTAGACTTCTTGGCTAAGGTGGGTACCGAGAAGGAGGTAGGGTTCAATGACACAGTGATATGGCTATTGAGGATGAAAGGATTAGGTAGGTTGGTGAAGCAAATCTAGTGTTTAGCTAATATGGACAACCATTGTAGACATATGGTTTAGGAGATTTATCTTCAATATAGATCTCATTTTACCATTGTAAATAGGTTTTCTTGCCAACTAAGGCTAGGAGGAGTCGTGTAAACAGGTGTTCTTGCCAACTAAGGTTGGAAGGAGTCTTGTAAACAGGTGTTCTTATCGGTTAAGACTGGAAGGAGTCTTGTACACAGGTGTTCTTGTCGGCTAAGGTTGGGAAGAGTCTCACTCCAACTTGTAAATAATCTTGTTTTAATATAATTTTTTCAAATTCTTTTAAAAAAAAAATATTGGAAACTAAATAGGACTTTGGCCTCTCTTTAGGGAGATCTAAGGTTCAAATCATGACGTACCCAAACAAGGATAGGTGAGATGATAGCAGTCAAGTGTTTGCAGGTTGACTGTTGCAATATGATGCCTCTGAAAATTGGGGTCCCATTAACTTTGTCCAACCCAACGAGCTAGGGTTTATAGTGACAACACCCAATAATGTTCCCAATTTCCCTTTGTATTAAAAAAAACATTGAAAACCTTAAAACAAAATTTTACTTGTCCTTCCACAAGTGCCTTCAATTTACCACAAAACTCCATTCCCTTTTTATTCACAATGGACATGGACATGTTCTATATGCTTCCACAAGTGCCTTCAATTTACCACAAAACTCCATTCTATTTTTGTTCACAATGGACATGTTCTATATGCTCATCTCTTTGTTAGCTCTTGCTCTCTAATATATATATATATATATATATATATATTTATAAGAAAATCTCTATAATCCCTAGTTTCCTTTGTAAAAACAAATTCAATTGGATCAGTGTGTGATTCAGATCAAGAATATATAAAGTTGTTTTAAAGGGAAACCTCTATAAACCTCTATAAACTTCCTTCCCTTTTATTCACAATGGACACTTCCTATATGTTCATCTTTTGTTAGCTCTTGCTCTCTAGTAAATATATAAAGTTTTTTTCATAAGGAAATCTTTATAATCCTAGTTTCCTCCCAAAGATGAATTCAACTGGATCAACTCTCTAGTAAATATATAAAGTTTTTTTCAAAAGAAAATCTTTATAATCCTAGTTTCTTCGTAAAGATGAATTCAACTGGATCAGTATGTGATTCGGATAAAGAATATATAAAGTTTTTTATGGGGAAACCTCTATAATATCTAGTTTGCTAGATAAAAATGAAGTCAACCGGACCTAGTTCGTGAGTCGACCACTACCAACTAACCTATAATTCCCGATAAATATATAAATTTTTTAACTTACATAGATTTTATATGATATTATAGTTTAAATTTATATTATTAGCACCGGGGTGCAGCGCAATGGTTCGGGCTTTGGCTCTTCTTTGGGAGGTCCAAGGTTCAAACCGTGGCGTGGGCGAGTGTGTGAGGGGGTGGGTGTGTGATGGCTTTGTGTTAAATTCCCTATTGATAAGTATAGTTCAAGTATAGTTCACCCTGTATGTCGGTCTTAGGGGTTTCTCACAATAACCAAACCAAAAAAAAAATTGTATCATTAAATGTTGTTCTAACAATATATGTTTATTGTATATGATATATATTTATCCAAATACAATGTATTTTCTATAACCAACTTCCCTATGCAAAAAAAAAAATACAATGTATTTTTTTTATATACATAAAAGAATCAGTAACTACTTTTTTAACAATAGGTCATTTTTTATATATAAAAGAATCGATAACTACTTTTTTAACAATAGGTCACAGGGTCAAGTCGCATTGCCTATGATCGTAGCATCAAATCATGGTGCTACCACTATAATCCCTCTTACCTCGGTAAACACAACCCAAAATGAGAAAGATCCTCGATGGCTTGAGGTTGATACCACCGTCGTCAAGCTGGTGCACACTTCACAAAATCGGGTTAGACTACTACCTTTACCCAAATTGGGCATGTCCTCAACGTTTGAACCTAGGTCTCCTCCTGGTAAGTGCCCAATGTCTTACCAATCCACCTAGCCCTTAGGGACAATGTATTTTTATTATAACATAATAATAATAATGTGCAATCTTTTTTCTTTTGAATTTGAACTCTAGACCTTTTGTTTAAAGTTTTTGTTATTAATTTTGTTAAAATTAAATCTTATATTCAAAATTACAATCTTCAATGTCTTGGGAACAAGATAAACGTTGGGCTTTGGCTCTTCTTTGGGAGGTCCAAAGTTTAAACCGCGGTGTGGATGAGTGTGTGAGGGGGTGTGTGTATGGATGTGTGTTTAATACTTATTGATAAGCTTAGCTCTCACCCTTATCAGAGATCATGTTTGGGATGAGAGGTCATGTTTGGGATGGGGATGCTTAGCCTTGGGTGTCGGTGTGAGGAGTTTCTCACACTAACCTCAGATTAAAAAATTACAATCTTTGAAATCCCTTGAATGTTATTTTCAGAAAATAATAATTTCTCTAATAACAGTTTTAGTTTTCATCTTAAAATCTCGACACTAAGCTTAATTAAAAAATTACAATCTTCAAAATCCCTCGAATGTTATTTTCAGAAAATAATAATTTCCCTAATAAAAGTTTTAATTTTCATCTTTAAATCTTGAAGCGATAAAAATAAAACTTTTTATTTAAATATTAACTTAATATATAGAATATAGTACAATAACATTATTAAATATAAATTAAAATCTGAAATATTATTTAATGTGTGAAACTTAAATTTAAAAAAATAAAAAGGATTTGAGTGTATAGAACTTGTTTTTAATGATACCTAACTTATAATTTAAGTGAGTCTAATACTGAACACATTGGAACTTTAAATAAACTTAAGTTTGGAAATCAAAAGAGAAGGGTTGTACACCATGCTTATTTAAACCGAGTCTAGTTGAATAAATACATATTGAACACCCAACATTCTCTATGATGATCATCCCATAGGTCATCATGGAAATTAAAATATTACACCATGGATTTGAGTGTATAGAACTTGTTTTTAATGATACTTAGCTTACAATTTAAGTGAGCCTAATAATGAACACAATAGAGCTTTAAATAAAATTAAGTTTTGAAATCAAAAGGAAAAGGTTATACACCATGCTTATTTAAACTAAGTCTAGTTGAATAAATACATATTGGACACCCAACATTCTCTATGATGATAGTTAAATTTTATATATGTTTTTAGAAAATATGTTTATTTTTTTAAAGAAAAAATATATTTTTTATTTTGAGAGAGAATAAAATTACAAGCCATAGATGCATTTAGCATTCATACTATATTTGATAAGTCCTTAGGGGTCTTATATTTTTCAAGAAATAATATTTTCTAAGATCTATCCAAAGATTTTCAAAACTAATTTTTTTAATAATTTTTCTTTCCCTTCTACTTTTGAGAAGGTACAATGAATTTTCATAATGTTTTTTTTTTGGTAATTATTTTAATAGATTAACAGTGGGTTTTTATGGAGGATCCCAAAACTTTATGTACAAAATCAGCTTGGCTGGAATGTGCATCATGCCTTGTGGCTGGAAAAATAAAACCGATGACAGAAAACAAAAACTGCTAATTGCCCGAAGGCTACAAGTAGGGCCCTTATGCCTGAATATCCGGAAACAAACCACATTTTACCAAGGAAAACAAAAATACTAGCCGGAGAAATTTGACCATCGAAAGTAGAAATAGCCAAACCAAACGAATGACCTTCTGAAACGGGGAGAACATCATGATAGGATATCCGCATTGGCCAAACTCGTCACCTCAGACGGGAAGCATGAGCGCCACACAACAGGACACGTGGTCGCAAGCCCTTTGTTGGCCATGTGGTCTGCCACGCGATTTCCTTCCCTGAAAATATGACACGCCTTCCACCTATCTCGTTGAGAGAGGAGCATCCTAGCCTCAAGAATGATGTTGTAGACCCTCCAAGAAAGGTCTTTAGAGCCTAGCAGATAGTTGACTATATTGAGCGAATCACCTTCGACTATCAAAGGCCGAGGATCCTCGAAGAGGATCTGGATACCTTTCAAAACACTTTTGGCTTCAACATAGTGATTAGTCTGGGCACCCAAATATTCACAATAAGCCAACACGAGATTCCCGTTATGGTCTCTAACCACACCACCAGAACCAGCGGGGCCAGGATTGCCTTTGGCCGCATCGTCAAAGTTTAATTTAATCCAGCCCACAGGGGGCTTGGTCCAAATAACATCCCCATGCTGAGACTTAGAAACACCATCATGAAAAGGGAAGATGCCCAAACTTTTGAAGATCGTTGCTTTGCCAGGAAGGCGGGGACGGGAACTAGGAACAACTTTAGAATTCTCAATGGCGAAGGATAAGGCTCTTTGAGCGACACAGGGAGGTACTCTAGGGACCTTGCCGAAGACTCTAGCATTCCTCTCTAGCCAAATCTGCCAAATGGAGAGGTGGAAAGAGGCCTCAAGAAGGAAGCGGAGTTTAGGATTCTTGAAAGGATTGGGCCATTGGTGGAAGGCATCTTTGAGGGAGCGGGGAGTGCACCAAAGGATTTGAAAGGAAGACGGAGACGGTCTGAGGACAGAATGGGAAAAAGGACAGTGCAAAAATAAGTGGTCTGTCGTCTCACAATCAACAAAGCATAAGAAGCACCTGTTGGGAATAGCAAAACCCCTCTTATGGAGGTTGTCGATGGTTAAGGCTTTATTATGAAATGCAATCCACGCAAAGTAATTAACTTTAGGAATAATACCCTTCCTCCAAATCACTTTCCATCGGTGATCCATGGCAATCTCGCAAGTAAGAAGGTCATAGGCTGTCTTGACAGAGAACAGACCATCCTCCGTGCCACACCAGATGATTCTGTCATCTCTTCTAACAGATGGAATTAAAACAGACCAAAGAATATTAAACAAAAAGGTCATTTCATTGTTAAAGTCATCCAGGACTGGAAAATTCCACCGAGGGGGAAGAGAGCTCCAATCAATGAAGTCCGCAACCTTGAGTTGGGAATTTGGATCCACCTAGGCTTTCAGGCCAGCAAGGTCCGCTCTCAACTTGAGAGCTCCATCAGTAACCCACCTGTCCTTCCAAAATAGAATGGAGTTGCCATCACCCAAATCCAGCGAGCACCAAAACTGATTAGAGAGCAGGCTTGAAGCACCGATTTCCAAAAGGCAGATGCTTCAGGAGGAATCCCGACATCAAAAATAGAACTCAATCCAAGATACTTCCTCTTAACCAGCTTGACCCACTCTGCTGTGTCATTAGTCAGGATCTTCCAAGCGTGCTTAGCGATCAAAGCAGTGTTCATGAGTCTTGATCTCCTCATTCCCATGCCACCTTGGTCCTTTCGCAAGCAAACCTTATCCTAGGCCACAAGAGGGATTCTGGATTTTTCTTCATTGCCAGACCACAGAAAGGTCCTCTGAATCTTTTCAATCTTGGAATGGATAGAAACAGGCAGCATGAACACAGACATGAAGTAAGTTGGGATTCCTTGGAGACAAGCTTTGGTAAGGGTGGCTTTCCCAGCTTGCGACAAGAATTTGCCTTTCCAAGTGCTCAACTTTTTGTGAAGACGTTCCAGGATCATGTCCCACAAGCTTCCATTGGCCTGACCATTACAAGCCAGAGGCAAACCTAGATAAGACGCAGGCAGGGAATCAATAGTGCATTCCAAAATTTTGGCTATGCGGAGCTGCCTTCGCATAGGAGTGTTAATAAAGTAAATTTTGCTTTTGATGTAATTGACTTTCTGTCCGGTAGCCTTTTCATAACGGGAGAGGATTCGCTTGATGGATTTGGCTTGAGTGACGGATGCCCCAGTGGAGATGAGGGTGTCATCCACAAATTGCTGATGAGAGACAGGATCGACTCTAGAGGTGGGCAAAATGTCGGAGATCTTATTCTGGCGAAGAGCCTCTTTCAAATACCAACTCAGAACCTCAGCCAGAAGGATGAATAGAATAGGAGACAGAGGGTCACCTTGTCTGAGGCCTCTGGCGCTTTGGAAATACCCAACAAAGGATCCGTTGATTAGAACATAAAAGGAGGGAGTGGATATGCAACTACTGACAAGGTCAATCCAGTGAGGGTGAAAGCCGAACTTGAAGAGGACAACACAAAGGAACCTCCTGTCAACTCTGTCAAAATATTTATTCATGTCCAGCTTGAGGAAAAGAGCAACATTTTTGGAGCGATGAGCAGAATGGAGGGTTTCATGAATGGTGATGACACCATCGAGAATTTTTCTGCCTTTCACGATGCTTCCCTGAGAAGGACCAACCAAGGAGGGAAGAAGGGACCTCAGACAGTTGGCTATGGACTTGGTTAAGATTTTATAAAAAACATTGCACAGGCTAATGGGACGATAATCAGAGAAACTTTTGCAGGCGGAAGACTTAGGGATGAGAGCAAGAAAGGTAGAATTTAGTTTTGGATGGATGGATCTGGAGGCTTGAATCTCTTGAATTGCTTTGCACACATCTGAGCCCACAACATCCCACATAACTTGAAAAAAATGGGGGAGAAAACCGTCAAGCCCAGGGGCCTTGTCTGGTTGCATGGAGAACAAAGCTTATTTAATCTCAGACATAGAAAAAGGCTCCAGAAGCTTAAAGCTTACCTCAAGAGGAACTTTGACTGGGAAGTTATCCAGCAGAGATTTCTAAACCTGGAGATCACTGTTGGGAGGAACACCGAGCAGATCCTGGAAGAAGTCAACCGCTTCACTTCGAATTTCCTCAATATCCTTAGTAACACGTCCATCCTTGCACACCACTTCCCTAATTTTGTTATCCCCTCTGTGCCGCAAAGTTGACGCGTGAAAAAACTTCGTATTGGAGTCTCCATTTCTCAACCAGAGGTCCCTAGATTTCTGGCACCAAAAAGTTTTTTCCCTTGCAAGAATATAATGATAATTCACCAAGAGCCTCATTTCCTCCTCCCTGAGGCAATCGGTGTAACCTTCGAGCTCCATTCTCTCCTCCACCAATTTTAGGTTCGCAAAAATGGACCTTTTGGACTCAAAAATGTTGTCGAACACCTCCTTGTTCCATGTTTTCAAATTCCTTTTGATTAACTTGAGTTTTAAAGCCACTCTCTTGGAAGCGAAACCTGCAACCTTCTGCTGCCACCAGGCCGTAACCAACCCTCTAAAGTCCTTGTGAGAAATCCACATGGACTCAAATATAAAGGGGGTTTTAAAAACAGGCCCATCAGCTGTCTTCAGGACAATAGGATTGTGATCAGACCCAATCCTCGATAAGGCCGAGAGAGTTGCCGCACCGAGTATGGGAATAGCCTCTTGGGATATGAAGAATCTGTCAAGCTTGACTTGAATAAGATTACTCCCAATCCTCCTGTTGCTCCAAGTGAAGGATGCCCCCTTGAGGTCAATGTCAATCAAGTTATTGGTAGAAACAAAATCTCGAAAGTCTTCCAGACTGTGGCTAGAGTGGTCTGATCCTCCTTTATTTTCAGATGGGTGAAGAGGACAGTTGAAATCTCCCCCTAGAACCCAAGGGAAATTACGGAACATTTCCCTCATCCGGGAAATAGCCTTCCACATTTCTCGCTCTATCCAAGACGAGTTTGGGGCATACACATTGGACGAGGATCCAAGAAAAGTTAATGGCTTTGGAATGAAACAAAACATTGATAATCCTGCTGGAAGTTGAGAGAAGGTTGCCCTCAAAAATCTCTGGATCCCAAAGAATCATGAGACCGCTTGCCGTTCCCACCGCAGGACTGGAGAGGAATTTTGCCTTAGCCCAAATGACCTTAGCAGCTCTGGCAGAAGAGATAGCATCGGTCTTAGTCTCTTGCAAAATTAGGATGGACGGATTCGTCCTCTTTCTGAGATCAACCACCAATCTTCGTTTGGCAGCTGCATTAAGCCCTCTCACATTCCATGAGAGGACTTTCATCTCAACAGTTTGATATTCTTCTTACCTCCCTTTCCTTGCTGGAGGGGAGGTTTTGGGACAGACGAGTCACCCATCTGGGAATCAAAATCATCCTAAAAAAGCAGCCGTTGAGTACCATTTGCAACATCTGCCGTCGTCTCCTTGTCCCGCCTACCTTTGTTGGGGGGACGACCTTGCTTTCTTTCGCTACCAAAATCAACACCTTGCTTTCGGCTCCTCGTATTACGAGGGCTGATATTACCAGACTGCTCACCCCTTCTTCCTAGTAGGTAATATTCCAGCACATTTTGGGACTCGGGGTGGTTATGGTCCAAGATTTTGGGTGAATCTGCCTGTGCGATGATTTGGGGAAGGGACTGGTCCTTCTCCTCCTATGGTCCAAGGTGAGGGCTTGCACCACACGGCTCAGAGACCGTTTGGGGGGAGACTGCTTCCATCGGATGGGAGGATTCAGGATGGTCCCTAGACGGGCCTGGAGATTCATGCCCTTTTGCAGCAGGGTGCTTTGTCTGACCTTCATTGTGTTCCAAGGGGTTGCTGGAATCTCGTTTCTTCATCCCTAGATTTTGAAGAGGACAGCTTGGATTGGAGGTGCCCTTGAGAAGCTGCATCGGGGGCGGAAAACTGGTCTATTCTCATACACAATGGCTTGCTTGTGGAGAATGATATCTCCGGACCGAAGAGTGATGGATGATGGAAGGTCGACCTCCAAATCGCGCGAACGTAGAACCGAGCTTGAACAAATCTGGTTCGAGCTTTGGTGGGAGGGTCAATGGTAACCAACTCACTAATGGAGCGTGCAATTCCTCTGATTAAATTTTCATGCCAACAGAAGAGGGGGAGACTCGGGAGTCTAACCCATATTGGAGCAATGTTGATATTTTGGGTCTCGGGGTTGAAGTCCATACCCCACTTCCTTAGAAAGAGACTTCTATGGCCTAGGAACCAGGGACCACCAGCCAGGATTTTACAGTAGTCCTCCTTGTTATTCAGTCTAATCGCGAAAAAACCCCGGGTTAAGGCCGCCAACTCCATGTGACCAGAGGTTCGCCATTTACTCGCCGCCCACTTGCGAATGGTCTCCATGTCGGGACGGCCGCCAATAAACTTACCGATGAGGGTAAATTTTTTGAATTCCACAAAGCTTGAAAGAATTTCCGTCGGGATGTCCAACTCGTCCCCGACAGGAAACAACTCCTTGGAGAGCAGACCGCTTAGGGTTTCTAAAGCCACTGCCTGAGCATACGACTTCTGAGGTCCACCTCCCCATTTGTCTGGTGGATCCTTGTCATGACCTACATCCTCTTCGGTTGGAGAGGACTCCTTAGCGCCCCCGGTCTCTGACTGCCCTCCCTCCGCCCTGCTGCGCCCCTGGTTCAGTTTTTTGGCGCTCCCGTGCTCTCCCTCAGAAGCTTTCCTGCCCGCCGTCATCTTGACCGTCAAAACGCTAGCTCTCTCTCCTGCCTCTTCGCTAATTTTCATAATGTTTTTGAAACATTGTTATATTTTGATTTCTTAGTTGGACATAAGAGTTTAGTTAAGGATCATGAATAGACATGGTTATAGCTGGCATAAGAGTTCCATCCCTTGTTTCTCATAATACCCATCTTTCCTATTCTACTTGGAGGTCTTTTTTGGATAGAGAATCTACTTTTGTATTTAATTATATATAAGACTAAGTTAAACAAAAGCTCTGTGCTTTTTAATTGTTCATAAATTAGTGTTAAAATTAAGTTTTTTTATCCAATAAGTGTTCTTCATCCAATTTATGACTATTCCTAAGTCATTTTTTGCATTTACACGTTGACAAGTTATTTTTTTCCATCCCAAAATCAAACCCCCTAACCTCCCTTCTGCATCCACACATAGGAATTCCCAATATTTCATGAATTTGTGTAGATCTCCTTTTACTTTTTGACCTTCCCCCATTGTTTCTTGCAACATCAATATATCTAGTTTTTGTACTTGTACTAACCTGTTCAAGGCATTTTTTAAGGTATTACCCATTTCCCTAATATTGAGAGAGATTATTAACATTATTTAAACTTCATAAGGGTTTGTCTTGCTCTAACAACTCCAAATATGATTTTTTGCTTTCCATTTAACATTTATCTTAATGCTTTGTCTTTGGCAATGCTTAGGTAAGATATCCTACCTCGTGCTTAGGTGTTCCCATCACTTCCAAAACCTAAAGTTATACCTCTTTCCATTGTTATACCTTTTGATCTGTCCTTTTTGTGTGATCTTAGGAAATAGTGATTCTTCTCATTAATCATTAAGTCTTTCTCTGAGGTGGAAGAGGATTGAGATAAGGATCGATCATTTGGATTCTTTTGGAATGTTAATACAGTATCCCTGATTGATATATCGTCCTCTTCGGTCACCTTGTTTTCCATTTTTTTTTGTATTTTTTGCCCCTTTGCTCCTGATACTGTAGATATGTGTGTTTTGATAAGAGTCTTCTAGAGAAGGCCAAAAATCCTGGGTAAGATTTGTTGGGCTTACTAGTTTAGGAGTGGTTTGTGTGTGTGCCATCTAATATTTTTAACCTTGGCTAAGAAACTATAGTGTTAAGCCCTCCTCCACACACCTTGTTATGAGAAAATGTCATCTCTTTTCTTTTCCATGAATTAGTTCCACCTGCTTGCCACCCTCTCTCTCTTGTCCTCCCTTCTATTTGTCCCTTTATCATAAGGTATTTTTTCTTATTCTCTAGCTTTGAATCAAGTATTTTGACCTTCTTCTGATACTTCTAGTGGATTCCTTCCCATCATTTATCTAATTTGAACTTGGGATCATGAAATATTTCTTCCTCCATATTCCTATGGTGAAATTTAGAGAATATTCACTTGCCACATGTCCATGTACATGGCATCAAGCACATGTAAAGACACATTTACGTAGTCAAGGTCATGAGTATATTTCCATTTCCCTACTTCAATGTCCTTGTTGTTTGGAAGCCCTTCCTTCAAATCCATTTCAAAAAAAATTATTGCTATAGTTTTGGAAGAGTTGGTTAAAGTACAATCATTCATTTTTACTAAGGATCCTATTATGTTTCCATTTTCCTTTAGAATGTTTAATGACCATAACTCCAATGGTAGTCTTGGAAATTTAACCCATATAGGTTGAATCGATCTTTTTTCCCTTTATGGATCAAAACATGGAGTCCATTGCCTCAAAGATAGTGCAACTGAATACCAAAAATATTTGTTATTAAGTATGAGTCCTACATCTTCTGCCATTCTGAGGGTGAAGGCATACTCTAACCAAGAAATAAAATATTGGGACATATCCAAGAATAAGATCCCATTTTTTTTTAATTTACTTTCCTATTTCTTGTTATGAGCATAATATTTCATAAAACCTTCCAATAAGGGTTTTATCCTCCATTTCCAAGACCTAACTTAGAAGAATATCCTTCCCTAACACTAAATTTACCCTTTTCTTCTTTCACCTTACATATTTCTTCCTTCTTTTAGCATTGTGAATTTCCTTGGGTTCATTATTCTTGATTGGGCTGGTTATCCCTATAATTTCTTCTAAATCTAGTCTTTGGTCATGGATTCTAGATGGTGATTCCTCATTAAGGTTCTTCTCCTTAGTCCTTTGATTTTCTTGGTTCTATAACTTTGTTGATATTATCTCTAAGAATTCTAGTTCTCCGTCCTTAGCTTATAGCTTTTTATTCCTATTGTTCCTCCACATGTTCAATAACTCTTTACTTGTAGGAAAACTCTCATTAATTTTCAAAATATCTTATGTGAAATCTATTAGTTTCATTCCTCCTCGTTCCCCATAGTATTTCAAATTCTTTATGTTTCTTGCATTTTTCACATTTCATTAAAGATTATTCCATATAGTACTTTTGATTTTCAAAATTTTGTCACTTCCAAAATAAAAAAATTCCACTTTGATCCATTTTATTATCCTGTGTGTAAACACTACATTGAAGCATATGACCTATCTTTGAAGACCAGTAATACATCTAACATATAAATTAAACTTTTTGGGTAAACCTTACACCAAAATCAACATCAACCCCAAAAATTATTTTTGCAAACACAATACATAAAATTTCTTTTGATCTAGAATAAAAAATTCATGAGTTATAAAACATATTTGAATTATATATGCTTAGAAATAGAAGGTATATGACTATAGCCCACATAATCCCTCTCTCTGTTGCCTCTTATTCCATTTTCTGCTGGAAGAGCATGTAGGAAGAAACCCTAGGCAACCATCATATTCTCAACAACTCCATTCAAGCTACTACTCAAAATGGCTTGCTCTCCTTTCTATTAAATAGTTTTGTGGCTTGTTCTGCTCTCTATTAAATAGATTTATGGATTTATTTGCTCTCTAATAAATAGCTTTATGGATTTTTTTGCTATGGATTGCTCCACTCTCTATTATATAGATTTATGGCTTGCTCTACTCTCTACTAAAAAGTTTTATGGCTTGCTTCACTCTCTATTAAACAAATATATGGTTTGATCTGCTCTCTATTAAACATATTTGTGGATTGCTCTGCTCTAGCTTGCTTTGTTATCTATTAAACAAGTCAATGTCTTGCTCTAATCTCTATTAAATAGATCTATGTTATGCTCCTCTCTTTTTTAAATAGATATGTGACTTGCTCTACTTTGGTTTGTTTCACTCTTTGTTAAATAGATCTATGACTTGATTTATTCTTTGTTAAACAGATCTATGACTTGCTCTATTCTCTACTAAATATACATGTGGCTTGCTTCACTCTCTATTAAACAAATATGTGGCTTGCTTTGCTCTATTCAATATATTTGTGGCTTGCTATGCTCTGTTAAACATATTTATAGCTTGCTCTAATCATTGTTAAAAAAATCTATGGCTTATTTCGCTCTATATGAAATACATCTATGGCTTGCTGCAGTCTCTGTTAAACATATTTGTGTCTTGCTTTACACTTTGTTAAATAGGTATATGTCTTGCACCACTATGGCTTGCTTTGCTTTCTATTAAACAAATTTGTGGTTTGCTCTACTCTTTATTTAATAGATCTATGGCTTGCTTTGCTCTCTATTAAATATATTTATGGCTTGCTTCGCTCTCTGCTCTACTTATAGAAATATGTTTATATAAACAAACAATTAAAATGATTTTATTATGTATATTGAGTATTGGTTTATTCTTTATTTTTTTAGAAATGATAACCAATAACTCAATTTCCCTTCCTTTTTAGGGATAACATTTCTATTTTTATGTGATGTTTTGTACAACTTTAATGGGCCTCTCAATGAAGGCTTCAAAATTCCAAGTAAAAAGTCAAGGTTCGATTCCAAAATAGGGTAAGGTATATATGTCCCATTGTCAAATAACACAATATGAATGTCTTCTCTCACATATAGTAGACCCAAAGGTGTATAGGGTGTTTTGATATCTATAATGCTTATAGACCTTAGAAGTTATTTAACTTGTGTCATATTCTTGAGTTTGGAATTTTACTTTAATACTTTGATTTTTCTTAGTATTACGACATACGAGTAAATAATTTCACATTGATTTAGTTGTAAGACTTGAGTGATTATGATACCCATTACTTGCTAAACATTTTTTAATTAGGAAGTAGGCTTAAAGCTTAGGTGGGTTTGCTTATCCCTAATAACACCAAGTTATAATATGTGTGGGAAGAAGTGTGCCTCTTGATTTTTAATTGGATCTATATAATTTTTTCTATGCTTATAGTCCACATTCTGGCATATTTATATTGGTCCAATCTAAAAATTAGTCAAGTTTATGCTTTCTTATATAATTTAGAAAATAATTCACACTGATACTTTCAAGAATATATATTTTAATTGGTTATATAAGATTGAAACATGCCTTATCTTATTACATTATGGCCATAAAATGTATTACACCAACTTGACAACTATGCATGTATATCTTGACAAGATTTAAACCCTTTTCTCTTCCTTAAAAGTTAGGGAATTTAACCAATTGAGCTCATGCCATTTGATAAATACTTTTGAAAATAAATATAGTTTATATATTAAAAAAATTAGTTTTAATAAATATTTTTTTAGATTAAATATATCTTTATTTAACCAATAATATTATCTATCTATATACAATCAAATGGCATTAATTTAACCAATTAAATTCCTTGACTTTTAAGGAGGAGACCTAGGTTCAATCTTGTTAAGTGATGCATGTCTAATCATCAAGCTTTTGTAATACCATTATGTGGTCATAATGTAATACAACGAGGCTTGTTTCAATCCCATATAACCTATTTAAAAATAAAAAATATAATTATATATTATTAATGCATATCACAAATGTTAAGTAGGTTGTAATTATATGCATGTTATATAAGGTTAAATCCTTACATTATGTTGTATACTCTTACAATAATATGGACATATAGTTTATTGTAATAACAAGATATGATGATTTCTTAAAATAGATATCATATAAAAGAAGCCTATTTTGTTGGACATTTTGAGTCCCTAAGTCAAAGTTGTCATTGATGTCACCAGATGAAGTCATCATTAATACCAAATATTTCAGCAGGAAACAGTGGGTTAAAATATTTTATTTTACACCCAAAAATATTGGGTCGAAAGAGGTTTTTTCCATGGAAGCAATTCATCCGAAGCATTGGAAGGTTAAAATATTATAATTGTTATTATAATACTTACCAAAGTGGTAAAAATCTAATTAAATATTATAATTTTTAATTATAATATAATTATCCACGTGTTGTAGGTGAGTTGGATAGGAGAAGGAAATCCTCCAAGGGAGGTCCCAGGTTCGAATCTCCACCCTATCAAAAAAAATTTAATTTACCCAAAATCCAATTGATAAGGTCCGAGGTGTAGACCAATTGGTTCAACCAAACCCCATAAGGGGGGCAGAGGTCAAAGGTTCAAATCTCAAGCCTCGTCGGACTGAACGCTTGTCCCTTTCTTGGTGCTTTCAGCAGCATAAAAAGGTTTAAAATGATTGTGGCATGGCGGTTATAGGGGCGAACTATGCGAAGATTTGTGTGGCAGATTTCAGGGGGGACAACACAAAATACTGTGGTGGCCATAAAAGCTGGAATGCCTACCCAGATTCGTGGTGGCTACCGATTCCACCATGTTAATTTTTTTTTTATAATATAATTAGATTTTAAAGGATAAAGTTCATTTGATTAAAACCCTAAGGTTGGGTTTTAGAAAATTAAAATATATTCGAGCGCAAAGTTTTTAGAGATTAAAAACCCAAAGGTTGGGTTTTACCAAGGCTTTCGAAGTCTTAGAGCGCCGACGTGATGCATTCAAATCAAAGTGCCGATGTCCTAGACAAAGGAGGAGAGCAATATAAATATATGCCCAAAGTTGTTCATTAATCATCCTTGCTCGAATGAAATTTGGGTGGCATATGCGAAAACGAGTTCGTGTGGTTTAAAACGTTTGGCAAAGGAAGCAGAGGATAACACGGAGAGAGACCAACCCCCAATTCGCATTGGGCAGTGTGGCCTAGTGGCAGCTTGGAGAGCGCAAAGGCGTTGAGAGCACAAAGGTTGTGTGTTTGATTCTCGCAAAGTGGTTTTTGGTGGTAGTATTATGGAAGAACCCAAGGCGCACATTTTTGTTAAACGTGGGCAAGGGGAAGTGCAAAGAGGAAGCACATGGTGCTTTTCCCTTTTGTGAATGAGCGGGTAGCTCGTGTGGCAACCTTAGCCGCGGCTAAGGCACTCGCGGTGAGGGCAAGTCGTGGGGTCGAAACCCCTTGAGGTAGGTACAAATTTTTAATTAATTTTTATAATTTATGCCCTAAGGTTGGAGTGATAAGGTTGTTCTAAAGTTTATTAATTTTTAATAAACTTTAAATAAAGGTTGTGGTGATTGATTTTTGAAGGTGAAGTGTTGATGATTATTTGAGTTCTATAATTTGGAAATTGTTGTTTTGAGAGTTATGTTTTATGAGGTATAAGGAGTTATAATAAAGGCTTAATTGAGATTTATTTTAAGACTTGTTGGCTATTATTTTTGATAAGGGTTTGTTCTAAAAGGACTTTGGTGGATGTTAAAATTAAGTTGGAGTAATAAGGTGTATTTTACATTATGATTTTTATTGAAGTCTTCTAACCCTTATTGAGATTGGAAAAGAGAATTTTGTGAGTGTGGTAGATTTGTGAGATCAACTCCTTGAAATTCAAAAGGTATGGGCAAATTCTTCTTTGGTTGAGTTGATTGATTGGTTTTATTGAAAATTAAGTTTGGAGTGAAAAGGAGTTAATTAGGGTTTCCTTTTCAAAAGTGGTTGAGTTAATGCTTCAAGGTTTTCTGATTTGAGAGTTGAGATTAAAACCTTGTTTTATTAGCATTGTTGTTGAGATCATTGGTTGAGTTAAGTGTTTGAGTTAATGCTTCAAGGTTTTTTGAAATTGAGAGTTGTGATTAAAACATTGTTTGATGAGCATGGTTGTTGAAGTAAGTTGTTATGCAAAGAACTTGAACTAGGGTTTGAAAAGATCATGAGTATCATTGTTATGTGAGATTTGTTGTTGAGCATTGTTAGAAATATTTTGAGTTGGATGATACATGCTTGGACTAGGGTTTATGAGCAAGAGTTGTTTCTTGAGTGATTGGTTGAGTAGAGTTGATTGGGCCTAGTCAAGTGGATGTATGAAGTGGTTGTTCAAGTTCCATAAAATAAACTATTCTATATTCTGATTTGAGTTGAGATTGAGTGTTGAGAATAGAACATATTGAGTCTCTAAAAATTCTCTTTATGCTTCTATGAGATTGATTTGAGTTGAGATTGAGTTTTGAGAATAGAACATATTGAGTCTCTAACAATTCTCTTTATGCTTCTATGAGATTGATTTGAGTTGATATTGAGTTTTGAGAATAGAACATATTGAGTCTCTAAAAATTCTCTTTATGCTTCTATGAGATTGAGTTGAGAAAGTGATTGAGTATTGAGTATAGAACATATTGAGTCTCTAACAATTCTATGTATGTTTCTATGAGATTGGACAAGTTTTGTGTGGACTTGTTAAGCAGATTTGAGGTAAGTATTTGAGAAGACTTGTGGACTATTTTTGTGTGAGCTTTTGGAAGCTTACAATACAAATTTGAACAAGTCCTAAAGAAAATTTATTGAGTAGATTTGGACAAGTTCTGTATGAGCTTGTTGAGCAGATCTGGACAAGTTTTGTGTGAACTTGTTGAGCAGATTTGGACAGGTTCTGTGTGGACCTATTGAGCATATTTGGACAAGTTATGAGTGGACCTATTGAGCATATTTGGACAAGTTATGAGTGGACCTATTGAGTAGAGTTGTGTAGGTTCTGTGTGGACCTGTTGAGTAGATTTGGATAGGTTCTATGTGGACCTGTTGAGAAAATTTGGATAGGTTCTGAGTGGACCTATTGATCAGAGTTGTGCAGGTTCTGTGTGGATCTGTTGAGCAGATTTGAGCAGGTTCTGTGTGGACCTGTGATGAGGCAGAAAATTGCCTCATAAAAGACTACTTTGATAAAATTTTAAACCCATTTGGAACTTCTTATGTTGTGATTTTATGTTAATATTAGAGATACTATGCATTATGTGATGGTATTTACATTTTAAAATGATAAAAGTGCATATACTCTGTTTTGACTAATTTGTCCATGTTTTATATTTTGTTTTGGTTTTTTATTTTAGTATATTCTACATTAATTTAGGTATTACAATATTTAGGTACTTCATTCATAAGGTTTATGTTTATTCCATAAGTGTATTTCACCATTTGCCCATTTTTTTTTAATTACTTTAAGGCACCAAGAACTCTGTCAACAGTTGGCTATGTAGGAAACTGGACTTTTTCCATACAAATTCCATCCAGCTGTACATATACAACATGGCATGGAATTTTTCCACTCTAGCTAAAACCAAAAGTAGAATTAGTCATCTAGGTGCTCAGAGAAACCATATCTACCACCATAGTTAGTCGCATATGCTTCTGTTTCCAGATATAACAACAACCTTGTTTTGCTGCCTGATATTTCGGAGCTGCTCTGGAATAAGTGTAGAGGGTTTAAAACTGACTGAATGCATCTTTAATCACCATAAATAGGAGGTAAACGATGACTGCAATCATTTTAGGAGTATTCTTATCTATTCTTACACTTGTCCCTCACCGGTGGAAGCCATCAACTTGAGTGAATAAGGCCTGAAGGGTCAAAACCCTACATTTATGGAAGAACAAAATTGAAATAGTTGTAACAGTCCTATGTAACAACATTAAACCTTATATTTAATGTACCTTATTTGTATAAATAAAGTGCTCTCGTCTGAGAGAGAGGGAGGAGAGAGAAAATAAGTAATAGAAGTTTTAGATATTGTAATTGTCTATTACAACATCACAGTAGTCTGTAGGTCTTTCCTTGCACTGCTGTTATGTTTTTGGAATGAAATAAAGGTGCATCATTTGTCATTTATTTATGTTCAATTCTACGTTGAGTGTGAGGAATTAATAGTTTAGAGCAAGTTTATTTTCTCTCTTTTCGTTCAGGAAGCAAGGGCCACTTCCAGGTCCAGAGGAGGGTTTTCACCTAACAAAATTTTGCTATTTCTAGCTGCAGCAGGTTAGCAGAGATTTGACAGTTTTTGCATGGTTAGTGATTAGGATAATGTGGCATTTGAATGCATGGTAGGTTACTCATCTAGAACATATTTTATAGCATAAATTTTTTGTTTTAGCTTCAAAGAATTTCCAGTCTGTATTTCAAGTTTGCATCAGAGAATTTCTAGTTAATTTAGTTTGCTACAGATTTGCAATATTTGCTTTCCAACCTTTGAATTTCATCATTGTCTTAGGTTTCATTTTCTGCAGGTGTGAAGTTTTAGTTTCATTTTTGTTATAAGTTATTTATGTGATTTCCATTTTTGTTATTTTAAATTCTGTCAATTAAATTCTGTCATTTTTAATTCTGCAATAGTTTAGATTTGCTTTTCCTGCAACTGTGTGAATTTCAAATTATGCAAGGATAAGTAGGCACTCAGTTTTAGTTTCTAGGAAATTAAACGGGACACTTAATACTCCCAAAATACTAACTATTCCATGAATAAGGCCATGATCTAGATGAACTAAAAATCAGTCTGTTAACCCCTACTTTCGTATATAACCTTGGACACCGCCCTGGATTGACACATAATGATTAAATGATGAAGAATTGATGACACTCATCATTTTTGGTGTCTTTGCCAAGGAAACTTAGGTGTTTTTAGGAGAGGTCTAGTAGTCTAGAAACTATCATGTTTCAGGAAATATTTTTTGGAAACCTAAAGTTTAGTTTATTTAGTAAATATGCATGAATGCATAGGCCAAGAGACGAGAGAGGGAGGTTTATGAGAACCGGTTCCTTCCCAGAAAGGCGTTCTCATCGTACAGGAGAAGATCTGCCTATTTATGATTATCCTGACAGAGTAAAAAGAGAATCATCTTCTTCATCAGTTGAACCATCTACAGAACCTTTTGAGGAAGAACTTCTTAAAGCACTTGCTACTAGACATTCTTCTATTCCTGATCCATTATTAGAATAAACAAAAAAAACTGAATCAGTTAAATCAGAGGAGGAAAACATGGCACAACCACCACCTCCTGCTAGAACTTTTGAGTACCCTATACAATTAACTACTGGACAATAAGCTCCTATGAAAACCATTTCTCCCTCAGTGTTGCCAATCTTTAGGGGAACAGTATCTGAAGATCCTGACAAGTTTCTGTTTGAGTTTAAGATCTTGTGTCAAACATATGATTATGTGACTGATAATCAAAAGCTGAAATTATTCCCTTCCACACTTAAATATGCAGCTTTACGTTGGTTCATGAGTCTTGACTCATATTCCATTCATACCTGGGATGAAATGGAAACTGCATTTTTAGATAAATATCAGGAGTATTGTAGGGTACGTAATAGAAAGGATGAGTTATTTTGAATTAAACAAGAAGAAGATGAAAATTTGGAAGATTATG
The DNA here is from genome assembly GCA_028583015.1 of Wollemia nobilis. Lineage (NCBI taxonomy): Eukaryota > Viridiplantae > Streptophyta > Pinopsida > Araucariales > Araucariaceae > Wollemia > Wollemia nobilis. The sequence continues at coordinate 2,286,334 of JAQPPZ010016747.1, read as the reverse complement.
TTGATAGATTTGCTTTTATCCAAAAAAGAGTTGGTCCTGTAGAAGGAGAATTGTTAAAATCTATCTTTCTCAGGGGATTACAAGATGAATCCAAGGAAGTACTAGATATAATGGGAAAAGGAGATGTACACCAACTTGAGATTGTTGACATTATAGAGTTGTGCACAAATATTCTAGAACTAGGGATGGAAGGAAGAAGAAAAGTCCTAATAATGTAGACATCAAAGAATTGATAGAAGAAATGGCTAATATGAAAACTGATATACTTGTTCAACTAAACACTGCTTTAGGAGAAAGGAATACAAGAGCCAATTCTTCACCACCCCTATCTATCTATTGTCCTAGGTGTCGAAATAAGCATGCTTTGCAAGATTATCCTTTGAACAAGACCTCAATCTCAACAATCTGTGGCATTTTCTCAAAGGAGCATAAAACTAATAAATGTCACTTTTTTTCCCATTTTAGGAGTGCTATAGAAAACCAAGTTGAAAAACTTCATGCTATTGGGCAAAGGCCAGGAGGCAACTTCATACAAAACCAAAATACCCCTCGCTTTTCTTCAAATTGGGGACAGATTCCTTGGAATATGCCATGGGGATACACAGAACCTCCTCCTCAACCTTGGAATCAAACTTGGATAGCTCCTCAAGATTGGTCACATTCTGGTTGGAATCAGCCATGGCATCCAGTTAATCCATCTTGGGTATCAAATAAGTCAAGGAAAATATGGGGGCAATAATACCCATCCTATCAAGGGTAGCAGAGGTATAAACCACCAAACCAACACTTGTTGCCAACCCCTAATCAAAATTTTTAGGGAAGAGTTCAACCACAACAAACACAGCTAGTCAAGCAGCCTCCACTTCTAGCTCAGCCTATGGCTAACCCCAATAACAATAGACAAGTAGCCCTTGTTTATGGAGCTGAGTCTGAAGAGACTGCTGCAGTCCATGTCCTTGATTGTAGTAACACCCAATTATGTTCAGGGAAGGTTTTACCTGACCCTGCACCACCCACTATTGAATAAATTGATGGAAAGCAAGAATTTTAAAGTCCAAAAAAACCACAAATAGATCAAACAGAGGAAAAAATAGAAAGTTTACAAGAAAAAATTGAACCTACCTCGGTAGACCTACCATATCCTGAAAGGTTTGACCACACTATCACTGCTCCTAAATCAGAATTAATCATAAAATTGAGGAAAATATCTATCTCACTCCCTTTGTTGCAGGCAATAAAGGATGTACCTCTGATTAGGAAAACCATTCAGGAGCTATGTATTAGGAAACTTGGCAGGAAGAAGAAAGCCTTTCCTAATACTGTACAAGTAGAAGGTAAGTTGGCTGACCTGCTTTCTGGAAAACTAGTACCCCATAAATATGGTGATCCATGGAGTCTAGTAGTTACAATTACTATTAGGTTAGTTCAAATTCCAAATGTACTTATCGATTTAGGAGCTGCAATCAACGTGATGACTAAGGAAACCATGCAAAAATTGTAGCTCAATAACCTTAGTCCTACTATCACAGTTTTGGAAATGGTAGATAGGTCAGTGGCTAAACCGGAAGGAATTCTAGAGGATGTTGCCATTGAAGTGTCTTCTTGGGAATACCTTGTAGATTTCTTAGTGTTGCAGCCTAGAAAATCAGCTAATGGCTATCCTATTATTCTAGGACGATCTTGGCTTACCACTGCAACTGCATTTATATACTGTAGGTCAGGTGAGATGACCATTTCAAATGGTGTAGACCTAAAAAAAATTTCCTTGTATCCATCAACCCAACCTTCAGCAAATTTTTTTGGACAGATATGGTATCCTGATTCTGATGAAGAACAGGAAACTATTGTCACCTTGGCCACCATTGTAGTAAAATAACATATTGAAGAACTTAATTCACCAGAAACAAATATTTGATCATGAAACAATTTTGGTGAAAACATTGCAAGAAGAAGGCCTTAGGGATGATCAAATTCTTGTCCATCATTTTTTATGGAAATATGAAGAACAAACTGTTGAACATATGTCATCTATTCCACTACAAGAAAGCTCTTTCACATTGCCACATTGATGGCATCATCATCTTCTGACTTCTTTCATCTGTCCTATGCAAATGATCCCATAAGGTATCACATTTACACCAGAATCAAGAGTATTTCATACTCTACAACCACATCATTGTCCATTAAATGCTTTAATCAGTAAATATGAGGCTGTCAACTCAATTTATCTAAGGATTAAGTAGATTGAGATACGACTAGGAAATTTTTTGAACATTAATAGCTAGCTGACTAATGAGCAAGAAGCCAAATTATTTACTGTTTTACAGAGACATGTTCAAGCTTTTGCTTGGAGTTATAAGGACATGACTGGCATTCACCCTAATGTGTGTACACATAGGATATACACTAAACATGTCAAAATAGTAAGACAACCACAAAGGCATCTGAATACCGCTCTGAAGGATATTGTTAAGGAAGAAATTGAAAAACTATTGGATGTAGGATTCATTTATCCAATTTCAGACAGTAGGTGGGTTTCACCATTGGTCATTGTTCCAAAGAAAAATGGGAAGATGAGAGTATGTGTGGACTACAGGGAATTGAATAAGGTCACACATAAATATCACTTTCCATTACCATTTATAGACCAAGTGTTGGACACCCTTACTGGTAAGAAATTTTTTTGTTTCCTTGATGGTTTTAGTGGTTATAATCAGATCCAGGTTGCACCAGAAGACCAAGAAAAGACAACTTTCATATTCAAACTGATGCTTCCAATACTGCTATTGGAGCTGCATTAGGGCAGTTTGAAGATGGACAACACTATGCCATATACTATATTAGTAAAAAATTTACTGAAGCTGAAAAGAATTACACCACAACCGAGAAGGAATTTTTAGCTGTGGTGTATGCTATTAATAAATTATGACACTATATCACAAGATATCAGGTATTCATTCATACAGATCATGTTTCCATTAAATATCTGATGAATAAACCTCTGGTTAGTGCAAGAATTATTCGTTGGTTAATACTATTGCAAGAATTTGATATCACTATAGTTAATAAACTAGGGAAAGCTAATGTAGTGGCAGATTTCTTATCAAGATTATCAAATGCAGATACGAAGGAATTGGTTGAGGATGCATTTCTTGATGAGAAATTTTCTATTGTTTCTGTACAGGGAAGATTCCTCTTCACTTTACTCCTAAACAAAAGAAACAGTTGATCAAACAAAGTTCTTCTTTTGAATGGATAGGAGGTTTATTGTTTAAATGCAGTTCTGACCATGTTTTGCGCAGATGTGTTCGCAAGGATGAGGTATATGACATCCTGCGAGCATGTCATGATGAACCATCAGGAGGACATTATTCAATGAAAAGTACCATTCGAAAGATTTTGGGTACTAGTTACTACTAGCCATACTTACACAAAGATGTCAAAAGATATGTCAAAAATTGTGATGCATGCCAAAGTATGGGTAAGCCTACTTTTACTAGTGAAATGTCTTTACAACCTCAATTAGGTACAAAACCATTTGAAAGGTGGGGGCTAGATTTTATAGGACCCATTGATCCACCTTTCCAAGGGAAAGTGCATATCTTGGTATGTACTGATTATGTAACTAAGTGGGTAGAAGCCTGTGCTTTTAAGCATGCCCGAGAAGAGAAAGTTGCTGGTTTCCTGTATTCACAAATATTTCTACGATTTAGAGCCCCACATTCTATCACCACTAATTAGGGACCTCAGTTTACCTCAAAATCTGTTGAAGCCTTTACAAAGTTGTATGAAATCAAACACCGAAAATTCTCACCTTACCATCTACAAGCCAATGACCAAGTTGAAGTGACAAATAGGGAATTATAGAGGATATTAACCAAAACTATAGTAGCCCATAGGAGGAATTGGGTGGAGAAGTTACCTGAAGCAATTTGGGCTTATAACGCCACTTGGAAATCCACTACTGGATTTACTCCCTATGAATTGGTTTATGGTAAAAAGCCTCTTTTGCCTATTGAGTTTGAATTAATAACTCTTCAAACTGCTTTGGAAGTTGGTATTGATTTGTCACAGGCACAAACGAACTGAATCCTGCAGCTCAATGTATTGGATGAGCTAAGAAGGGATGCATTGCACCAGATCGAGGTGATCCAGTCACAATGCAAGTTATGGTATGATAGTCATATCCAACAACAAAAATTTCAACAAGGCGATTGGGCTTTGTTGTTTGATTCATGATATGAATACTATCCTGGCAAGTTGTAGACTCGATGGCTCGGACCTTATCAGGTTGAGGAGGTATTTACAAATGGAGTTGTACGTATTTCACCAATAGATGATTCAAGAAGGAAAATGGTGGTTAACGGTCATCATCTTCGGATATATCACAAACCATTAACCAAGGAGGAGTTTCTAAAGCAAGTAGGAAACTTGGATGTATCAATATTAGAAGGAAACCACTTCTTCCAAGATGGACTCAATCAAGTGACATAAACCAAGATATATATAAAAAAATGAATGAAAACAAATAATATATATATATATATATATAAATAATAATAATTCAGAATGTGAAAACCTCTTTGAGACGCATTTGAATTGGGCTTACATGAAAACTATTTTTTCCGGCATGTTTGCCTCACTCTCCACCATTGTTCCATTCACTCTTCATCATTCCATTATTCCACTCACTCTTCATCATTCCATTCACTCTCACTATTACTCACCTTTGGTCCATTCATTTTTACTTCACTCCATCATTGTTAACATTTTTTCCATTAATTTTCCCCTTTGTTTCACTATAGTTCAGATTGCACCATGTAAAGAGTTAGCGCAGAATCAACCAAAAACAATATTTGTACAAAATGTGGATAAACAAGTTTCTTTAGGTATGTGCCTTTTTCTATTTTAATAGTGTGAATACTTCTTGTATGATGTATGATATCCCTAACTGGCATAAAAACATACATAAGTTAGTTTCGAAAGGTTATCAAAATAAATCCTCTTGAAACGATAAAACTGCTCTGGAATAAACCTGTTGCATACAAATACTCTCGAATGAAAACTTTGGAAGATATCTTGCTCAGGAATAAAGCTAATGATAAAAGTTGGTAAAATGAATTAACAAATGGTTAATTCATTTTAAACTCTAGAACCACAAGGCTCAGGCTCAAAAAGTCAATAAATTTTTTTGTGGGTTCATAAAAATTACGCCAATCAAGATTGGAAGTTGTACCAAGGTGTAGGTTTCAAATTAGAGGTTCCAAGGCACAGATTCTATGAAAATATTTTACCGCATGTAATTGGTTGGCACACAACTCAATGGGAGGTTATTTTAAACTAAGCAGTTTCCATTTATAACTTTTGCCATATCACCGTAAATGTCGTAACAAATTAATTGCATGCGGGAAGAACAAGAGTAATTATGAATTATGTACCGCCACCTACCAAGCTTTGACTCATGTCACATGATTTCTCATCATTCTGGTGCTGCTTGCATGTGTTTATCGTCTTTAAGTTTCATTCTTTCCTTGACAGAAGTATTCCATAACGAGAGAGAAAAAAACCTACGACATATTTTCAAATTAAAGCAAACAGGGTACGGGAAAATTCACCATGGGTAGACAAAAGAACAAAATTGAACCAGAAAATATATAGTTTTTGCAGAGGGACGAGGAGTGTATGTGAATATTCATGGAAGGGGTTTTTTTGCCCTTCTTGCACAAATTTGATGGCCATTCAGAAGGTTTAACAACAGAGTTCGCACGCACTTTTCACAACAACAGAGTTCAAATCAGTAGCATAACTATTCAAGTAAGTCCTGAAATTCTTAGCCAAGTCACTGAATTGCCTCTGCAAGGGATTCACATAGGCAAATATGGAAAAAATACATTAATAGAATTAGTTAATCAATTTATAGGGGAAAATGACAGACCTACGCAGTTCATAATAAGCAACAATATTTGCAAAGGAGTTAAGATAACCAATCTGCAACCACCATCAGATGAAGTTGCAGTCTGGGTCATCAGGTTTCTAACCTGTGATGGTCAATACCCTGTTCTTTCTGGTCATCATTTATAAATTTTAATCACCTCCGCTATGGTCATTTAAACACTGAATTAAGAGTCAATTTGCCTCTGTATTTGTACTAAGACAAATATGGCTAAAAAGTATCAGGCAGGCAGGGGGTCATCCAAGCATCATGGGTTAGTCAAAATTATTTGCAAACATCACTTTAGGGGGAATCCTAGGAGTTTTGACCTCTTTTTCCATACTTGGGATGAGTTTGTTGAAGAAAACATTGTTGAGAGTCCCACTTATGGAGAAGAGACAAGGGAGGCTAACCCTAACCCTGAGCATAAACCTGGAGCTTCTATTGGTACAACCCCTTCATCTCTAGAAGGACCTCCCTTGTCACAAACGAGAACACAGAGGAATGCCAGATCTGACCAAAAGAGAAAGGTCACATTTTCAGAGGATGTACAAACATTTCACACTTTTGAAGAAGGGGAACCCTCTAATCAACAAGAAACTAGAATTTTTGAGTCTAGGTCTCCTAGTTCTAAAAGAAATAGGGAGCAATCTGTTTCAGGGTTGAGGAGATCCTAAAGGCTTCAGAAAGCTGCTAATACAAAGGAGATGCAAACAAAGGAGAAGAGGGAACATAATGATGTTTTTGAAACCCATACTCAGCTTGTGGAGGAAACTATGCAAGAAGCTGAGGCTATCAATGTCCAAGATGTAGATATCTCTAGACAGAGTGTGGAAACTTTAGTAGAAGAGGAAATGCCTTCCATTTCTCTCAATTATTCCTCAGATTTTGAGGAACAAATTGAAATAGGGGAAGCACAGGAAGATACAATTGTTGTTGGTCTACCAAGATCCCTTGTAGATTACCCTGATTCTGAAGAAGAGCTTGAGGCAGCAACAGATGAGAAATATGATTCAAGTGTAGAGGAAGAGGAGGAAGTTGATATTAAATCTAGTTACATGCAACCAGAAGTATGATCAAGACCCAAACATGCTGGATTGAGAAAAATGAAGCCTCCTTAAATGAGAAGGACAATATCATTGCCAAGTTATGGTAAGAGATAGAAGATGTAAAGGCTAGGCTCACACTTTTGGAACAACAACCTTCTCAAACAGACTCAGGGGATGAATTGGCTAGTTTGTTAATGAATTTAGCAAGAAATGCAAAAAGAAGTTCACCTGGCAGTGTTGCACTTAACGAAGCATAAGAGGCACAACAAAATTTAGGGGATGAGCAACCAGGGGCACTTGTGTAGGTGTCCAAGGAGCCACAACAGATGACCACGACAACAACACCCCCAGAAGCAGCCATAATAGTCTAGGAACAGGTAAATCCATAAATTCCCCAAAATATTGTTAATGTGAACATTCCTGAAATTAAGCTAATTGAAGTGGGGATAAAAACATAATCCCTTGCAGTAGAAAAAGTAAATGTTGGTATTCGGGTTAATATTGTACCTCAGATGCAACCTATGAATAGGTCACCTGAAACAATTTTATTAGTAAAATATAATGAGGATATAGCATATTGGATGACCAAATGCCATCAATTGGAGGGAAAGGTCTCTTCATTGCAGACCTTAACAGAAGAAATAAAGTAGAAACACTCTGAAATTAAGAAATTAAAGGGGCAAGTATAGGACATATGTCAGATTGCTGAATGCATGGTTCAATGTCGGAGGCTTGCCAGATTTTACAGCTTAATTTTGAAGGAGAGGTACCTCCGATGGCAGACAATGAGAATTACCTCTAGTCTCTCCCACACATTTGAGACACCAGGTGAATTCTTGGAAGCTTTTTGCGTGAACTCCGGAGAACACCAAAATTTACTATGTGAGTTATTTCTTCATAATTTCTTTCCCGCCAACTGAAGTTATTTTCCTCCCCCACATATTTACTGGCGATATTTAGCTGAGGGCTTTTCAATCAACACTTCAGAATCAAATTTACTGGGAGCAGGAGAAAAGGGCTAGTAAATCCATAGAATCCCAAGTTGTTTTTCTCATTAGACCTATCCACTTAAATCACAAAACTTCCACCAATCAACATTATACACTAATGAGAAATGACAGGGTAAGGAAAATGTACCTAGGAAATTTGCAGGCGTGCATAGATGGTTTTCAAACATTTTGTGCAACATCATTTGTTGACGCTTTGTCAGCCTAAAAAAGTAGATGGGTGAGTTACCTATATCTTTGCAGAAGAGAGAACCTGTCACACCTAGCAATTTAATATGGTCAAGAAGAAGGGCTACAAGCATAATCCAAACCATATTTGAGGTCAGGGAGTAGTGGATTGGGCTTAGGTACAGAATGCCAACTATAATCACTCCTATTCCATACTACTTTGATAATGATTCTCAGCCGAAAGAATAGTTTCAAGAATGGCTCGGGGAGATTTAGATGCACAAAGGATACTATCATGTTGGAAGCAGATTATGGAAGTATGCTGAGTGATACCTGGATGTGGATCTTTGTGCTATTGTGGCAAAACAAAATGCATGAGGACATGTAGTAGAACAGGCTTGGGGGAAATGATGAGGCAAAAAATTACCTCATAAAAGACTACTTTGATAAAATTTTAAACCCATTTGGAACTGCTTATGTTATGATTTTATGTTAATATTAGAGATACTATGCATTATGTGATGGTATTTACATGTTAAAATGATGAAAGTGCATATACTCTATTTTGACTAATTTTTCCATGTTTTATATTCTATTTTGGTTGTTTATTTCAGTATATTCTACATTAATTTAGGTATTACAATATTTAGGTACTTCATTCATAAGGTTTCTATTTCTACCATAAGTGTATTTCATCGTTTGCCCATTTTTTTTGAATTATTTTAAGGCGCCAAGAACTCTATCAACAGTTGGCTGTGTAGGAAACTGGAAATTTTCCATACAAATTCTAGCCAGCTGTACATATACAGCATGACATGGAATTTGTCCATTCCAACTAAAACCAAAAGTGGAATTCGTCATCTAGGTGCTCAGAGAAACCATATCCACCACCATAGTTGGTCGCATGTGCTTTTGTTGCCAGATATAACAACAACCTTGTTCAGTTGCCTGATATTCTGGAGCTGCTCTGGAATAAGCGCAGAGGGTTTAAAACTGATTGAATGCATCTTTAATTGCCATAAATAGGAGGTAAATGGTGACTGCAATAATTTTAGGAGTATTCTTATCCATTCTTACACTTGTCCCTCACCGGTGGAAGTCAACAATTTGAGTGGAGAGGGCCTGAAGGGTCAAAACCCTACATTTGTGGAAGAACAAAATTGAAACAGTTGTAACGGTCCTATGTAACAACATTAAACCTTATCTTTAATGTACCTTATTTGTATAAATTTAGTGCTCCCGTATGAGAGAGTGGGAGGAAAGAGGAAATAAGTAATAGAAGTTTTAGATATTGTGATTGTCTATTACAACAACACAGTAGTCTGTAGGTCTTTCCCTGCACTGTTGTTATGTTGCTGGAATGAAATAAAGGTGCATCATTTTTCATTTATTTATGTTCAATTCTGCGTTGAGTGTGAGGAATTAATAGTTTAGAGCAAGTTTATTTGCCCTCTTTTGGTTCAAGAAGCAAGGGCCACTTCTAGGTCCAAAGGAGGATTTTCACCTAACAAAATTTTGCTATTTCTAGCTGTAGCAGGTCAACAGAGATTTGACAGTTTTTCAATGGTTAGTGATTAGGATAATGTGGCATTTGAGTGCATGGTAGGTTACTCATCTAGAACATATTTTATAGCATAACATTTTTTGTTTCAGCTTCAGAGAATTTCTAGTCTATATTTCCAGTTTGCATCAGAGAATTTTTGGTTAATTCAGTTTGCTACAGATTTGCAATATTTGCTTTCCAACCTTTGAATTTCATCATTGTCTTAGGTTTCATTTTTTGCAGGTGTGAAGTTTTAGTTTCATTTTTGTTATAAGTTATTTCTATGATTTCCATTTTTGTTATTTTAAATTCTGTCAATTAAATTCTATCATTTTTAATTCTGCAATAGTTTAGATTTGCTTTTCCTGCAACTGTGTGAATTTCAAATTATGCAAGGATAAGTAGGCACTCAGTTTTAGTTTCTAGGAGATTAAACGAGACACCTGACACCCCCAAAATACTAACTGTTCCATGAATAAGGCCATGATCTAGATGAACTAAAAATCAGTCTGTTAACCCCTGCTTCCCCTGCTTTCGTATATAGCCTTGTACACCGCCTTGGATTGACACATAATGATTAAATGATGAAGAATTGACGACACTCATCAACCTGTTGAGCATATTTGAGCAGGTTCTGAGTGGACTTGTTGAGCAGAGTTGTGCAGGTTATGTGTGGACATGTTGAGCAGATTTGAGTAGGTTTTGAGTGGATATATTGAGAAGATTTGTGCTAGACTGACTAGACTATATTTAGTGCAGATTTGAGTGGACTTGTACTAGACTGACTAGACTGTGTTTAGTGCAAAAGATTAAGCAGAGTTGTGCTAGACCAAATAGACTGTGTTTATTACAAAATTGAGATAAATATTTAGAGGTTATAGAGTATAGAGGACAGTAGTATCCAGTGGATAGAGATCCATCAGCCAGGGCAGTGAGGACAGGTCTTCTGAGTGGGGATAAGAGTCTTCAGTGGAGAGAGATACACAATCCAGTGCGGTTGAGGCAGTAGTATTCTAGAGTATTACCAGTCAGAGTAGAGGAGAAAGAGTTATCTAGTGGATAGAGATCCAAAAACTAGATTTAGGGGATCAACATCTCCTTTGGACAGAGGTCTATAAACATTGTAATAGGGAAATAATTTTCAAGAGATTGATTGAGAAAAATTTAGTGAAAGATTTTCTTCGTGGAGTAGCCCACATTGGGTGAACCACATAAATTGTGGTGTCTCTATTGTGTGTGATGATTTGTGCATTGCTTTGGTTATTGCTATTGATATTGCCATTTATTATATTGATTAATACTATTTGGGAAAGAAAAGTAAAAAGTGGTCTTATATTGTTCCCCCCTCTTAGTATAAGCTTGTGTTCTTCAATTGGTATAAGAGCTAGTTCCTTCAGAAAAGGTTTAGCAACTTGAAGGAAGATCTTGCAAGAACACAAATGGCAAAGGTAAAACCATGAGACACAAGAAGAAAAGAACACACATGGTCATGAAAGAAAAGGATGATGAGTTTAATATTGTTGTGTTGGGAGGAAGAATGGAAATAGATTCAAGAGATGAATTAAATAGTGGAGAAAAAATCAAATTGATAAAGTTTTGTACCAGATGTGGGAACACAGGTCACCATGTAGCTTATTGTCCACAAGAATGTTTTGTTTGTGGTCAACTCGACCATGATGCAAGTTATTGCAATGGGTTTAGTAGCGGTGAAGATGAAGATGATATTTTCAAAAATGAAATCCTAGAGGTTGGTTCAAGAAAGGATAACAGGGACAATAAAAATAGGTACGAAGAAAAAACTCTACTTTAAGTATTAGCTCCTACAGAAGATCAAATAAAGAAAGAAGAGAAAAAATCAAAAAAAGAAAAGGAGGAATCCAATCTTAAGGAACTTGTTGAATTGAAAAGAGAGAATTTAGAATTGAAGGTTCAAATACAAGAAGATGATAAAATAAAGACAAAGCTTCTATAGGATCTCTTTGACTTGAGAGATAAGGGTGAAAAGGCAAGAAGAGTTGAAAAAGGTATGGTTGAACAATCAAAGGTAAAAGAGATAGAATGTGAAAGGCTTATGGTTACTCTTGAAGAATTAAAAAGGGAGAACTCAATATTAAGGGTTCAATCTCAAGAAGATGAAAAAGCAAAAGCAAGGTTTTTATAGGAACTCACCAAATTCAAAATCAAAGTTGAAGAGACAAGAAAAATTGAAGAAGGTATGGCCAAAAAATTAAAGACAAAAGATCTAGAGTGTGAAATATTAGAGCATGAGATAGTTTCACTAAGGATGGAAGTAAAAGGTTCTAAAGACAAGCCAAAAGAAAACAACACTTTAAGCTTGAAATTCAGTTTCAAGAATGCGATGAAGAAAGATTATTACTCATAGAGGATTTAGAAAAATCAAAGGCTAAGGCAAAGAAGTTCAAAGATAAGTTAGAAGTAAAGATCTTGGAATGTGAGAAGTTAGCATAAGAAGTGGCACTACTAAAGGAATATGTAGAAGAATCCAAGAATAAGCTATACAAGTATGTAAATAGTGCAAAGAGTGTGGATAAAATAGTCAAGATACAAAGAGGAGCAACAAACAAGATAGGTCTTGGTTCTAAACAGGTTCAAAATAAAAGGGAAGAAGAGTCTACTTCAAGTATTGAAGAAGAAGAAACTTCAGATGAAGATACATCAGAAGAAGATAGTGTAAAAGGGAGTGAGACATCAGAGGATGAGTTGGACAACAAAGAGTTCAAAAAATATAGGAACAATGCACAGAGAAGATACAGATGGAACAACAATCAGAACATGAGACCAATGAGGTCAAAACAAGGAAGCTTCAATGGAAGATATTTTTCATGTCACAAGTTTGGGCACATGGCTTCACAATGCAGGACACATGAAAGACAAGAATATGGGAATGGACAGTTTTTCCATGGGTATTGCTACTCAAGTAATTAGTTTGGTCAAAAGGCAATGAATTGCAGGGTTCATGAAAGAAGAGGATATGAATTCACTAGGAAAAATCCTAAGATATTTGCACCTACAAGAAATAATAACATTAAGTGTTATAAGTAAAAATAATGATGGTCACACAACAAAGTGGTGTAGAGCAGACATTCCAAAAATAGGTATGAACAGAAACAAAAACATGAACAATAATAGAAATAGGAATAGGAACATGGATAAGAACAGGAACAGGAACAGGAACAGGAATAAAAACCTAGATGTGAATAAGAATAGGAACAAGAACATGAATGATGATAGAAACAGGGATGATGACTTGGATAGGAACAGTTAAAGGATTCAAAAAACTCAAAAAAGAAGGGAAAAGGATAAAGGTAAAGAACAATGCTTTTAGGGAGTAGAAATACTCCCACCTCGAAATTAACCACCTCAAAAGAAGGTGGGGGAGGGGCTAAGCTAAGAGGCTCATTCTTAGCCCCGAGCCCCAAAGGTGACCCTTTGCCATTGATGTCAAAGGGGGAGATATTTGATATGGGGAGAGATTTGATATTTGAGAGAGCATTGAGCCAGGGGGAGCAATGTCCTAGGGGGAGCAAAAGGAAAAAGAAAGGTCAGGTTTCAGTAAGAAGAGTATGGGTTGCCATAAATGACAAAGGGGGAGATTGTTGTACATTTTGATTACTTAATTAAAAGTTGTCATTGATGTCACCGGATGGAGTCATCATTAATACCAAAGATTTCAGTAGGAAACAATGGGCTAAAATATTTTATTTTACACCCAAAAAAATTGGGTCAGAAAGAGGTTTTTTTTTTCCATGGAAGCAATTCATCCGAAGCATTGGAAGGTTAAAAATATTATAATTGTTATTATAATACTTACCAAAGTGGTAAAAATCTAATTAAATATTATAATTTTTAATTATAATATAATTAGATTTTAAAGGATAAAGTTCATTTGATTAAAACCCTAAGGTTGGGTTTTAGAAAATTAAAATATATTTGAGCGCAAAGTTTTTAGAGATTAAAAACCCAAAGGTTGGGTTTTACTAAGGTTTTCAAAGCCTTAGAGCGCCGATGTGATGCATTCAAATCAAAGCACCAACATCCTAGACAAAGGAGGAGGGCAATATAAATATATGCCCAAAGTTGTTCATTAATCATCCTTGCTCGAATGAAATTTGGGTGGCATATGCGAAAACGAGCTCGTGTGGTTTAAAACATTTGGTAAAGGAAACAGAGGATAACACGGAGAGAGACACCCCCCAATTCGCATTGGGCAGTGTGGCCTAGTGGTAGCTTGGAGAGAGCAAAGGCGTTGAGAGCACAAAGGTCATGCGTTCGATTCTCGCGAAGTGGTTTTTGGTGGCAATATTGTGGAAGTTACCAAGGTGCACGTTTTTGGTAAACATGGGCAAGGAGAAGTGCAAAGAGGAAGCACGTGGTGCTTTCTCCTTTGTGAACAAGCATGTAGCTCGTGTGGCAAACTTAGCTGCAACTAAGGCGCTCATAGTGAGGGCAAGTCATGGGGTCGAAACCCCTTGAGGTAGGTACAAATTTTTAATAAATTTTTGTAATTTATGCCCTAAGGTTGGAGTGATAAGGTTGTTCTAAAGTTGATTAATTTTTAATAAAATTTAAATAAAGGTTGTGGTGATTGATTTTTGAAGGTGAAGTGTTGATGATTATTTGAGTTCTATAATTTGGAAATTGTTGTTTTGAGAGTTATGTTTTAGGAGGTATAAGGAGTTATAATAAAGGATTAATCGAGATTTCTTTTAAGACTTGTTGGCTATTATTTTTGATAAGGGTTTGTTCTAAAAGGACTTTGGTGGATGTTAAAATTAAGTTGGATTAATAAGGTGTATTTTACATTGTGATTTTTATTGAAGCCTTCTAACCCTTATTGATATTGGAAAAGAGAAATTTGTGAGTGTGGCAGATTTGTATGATCAACTCCTTGACATTCAAAAGGTATGGGCAAATTATTCTTTGGTTGAGTTGATTGATTGGTTTTATTGAAAATTAAGTTTGGAGTGAAAATGACTTAATTAGGGTTTCCTTTTCAAAAGTGGTTGAGTTAATGCTTCAAGGTTTTCTGATTTGAGAGTTGAGATTAAAACCTTGTTTTATTAGCATTGTTGTTGAGATCATTGGTTGAGTGAAGTGTTTGAGTTAATGCTTCAAGGTTTTTTGAAATTGAGAGTTGTGATTAAAACATTGTTTAATGAGCATGGTTGTTGAAGTGAGTTGTTATGCAAAGAACTTGAACTAGGGTTTGAAAAGATCATGAGTATCATTGTTATGTGAGATTTGTTGTTGAGCATTGTTGGAAATATTTTGAGTTGGATGATACATGCTTGGACTAGTGTTTATGAGCAAGAGTTGTTTCTTGAGTGATTGGTTGAGTAGATTTGATTGGGCCTAGTCAAGTGGATGTATGAAGTGGTTGTTCAAGTTACATAAAATAAACTATTCTATATTCTGATTTGAGTTGAGATTGAGTGTTGAGAATAGAACATATTGAGTCTCTAACAATTCTCTTTTATGCTTCTATGAGATTGATTTGAGTTGAGATTGAGTTTTGAGAATATAACATATTGAGTCTCTAACAATTCTCTTTATGCTTCTATGAGATTGATTTGAGTTGAGATTGAGTTTTGAGAATAGAACATATTGAGTCTCTAACAATTCTCTTTATGCTTCTATGATATTGAGTTGAGAAAGTGATTGAGTATTGAGTATAGAAAATATTGAGTCTCTAACAATTCTCTTTATGTTTCTATGAGATTGGACAAGTTCTGTGTGGACTTGTTAAGCAGATTTGAGGCAAGTCTTTGAGAAGACTTGTGGACTATTTTTGTGTGAGCTTTTGTGGAAGCTTACAATACAGAGTTGAGCAAGTCCTAGAGAGGACTTATTGAGAAGATTTGGACTTCTATATGAGCTTGTTGAGCATATTTGGACAAGTTCTATGTGAACTTTTTGAGCAAATTTGGACAAGTTTTGTGTGGACCTGTTGAGCAGATTTGGATAGGTTATGAGTGGACCTGTTGAGCAGAGTTATGTAGGTTCTGTGTGGACCTGTTGAGCAGATTTGGATAGGTTCTGTGTGGACCTATTGAGCATATTTGGATACATTCTGAGTGGACCTATTGAGCAGAGTTGTGCAGGTTCTGTGTGGACCTATTGAGCAGATTTGAGCAGGTTTTGTGTGGACCTATTGAGCAAATTTGATCAGGTTATGAGTGGACCTGTTGAGCAGAGTTGTGTATGTTTTGTGTGGACCTGTTGAGTAGATTTGAGTAGGTTCTGAGTGGACCTATTAAGCAGATTTATGCTAGACTGACTGGACTATGTTTAGCGCAAATTTGAGTGGACTTGTGCTAGACCGACTGGACTATGTTTAGTGCAAGAAATTGAGCAGAGTTGTGCTAGACCGACTAGACTATTTTTAGTACAAAATTGAGACAGAGATTTGGAGGTGATAGAGCAAAGAGGATAGTAGTCTCCATTGGATAGAGATCCATAATCCAGGGTAGTGAGGACAAGTCTTCTGAGTGGGGAAAAGAGTCTTCAGTGGAGAGAGATCCACAAGCCAGTGCAGTGGAGGCAGTAGTCTTCTAGAGGATCACCAACCAAAATAGAGGAGAAGGAGTTCTCCTATGGATAGAGATCCACAAACCAGATTTAGGGGATCAAAATCTCCTTTGGATAGAGGTCCATAAACATTGTAATAGGAAAAGAATTCCCAAGAGATTGATTGAGAAAATTTTAGTGAAATATTTTCTTCGTGGAGTAGCCCACATTGGGTGAACCACATAAATTGTGGTGTCTTTATTGTATGTGATGATTTATGCATTGCTTTGGTTATTGCTATTGATATTTCCATTGATTTTATTGATTAATACCATTTGGGAAAGAAAAGTAAAAAGTGGTCTTATACTGTTCCCCTCCCTCTCAGTATAAGCTTGTGTTCTTCATATTTAATTGATACCATATAATAACTTTTAAATAACGGTATGTAAAAATAACATGAATTTTCTTTTTTTTGTCATAGAAAGACTAAAATTCTTTATGAGCCTTTACTACTAAAGGACTTTACTAGAATTACTTAAAAAAAATGAGCCCTTTATTTTTTATTCCTATTTTCTTATGAATTATATGGGATTGAAAATGACCCCACTCATATTATATCATGACAGTATAGTGATAATATCACCTGATAAGATTCAAACTTAGGCCTCCTTATAATAACCCTCCTTGGTAGAACTATTTATTGACAATGAACTATGTATTGGTGTGAATGTTTAATTGCATAGCTTCATTTTATGATGTCTATATGATGGGGTGATTGCATTCTTTTGAGCTTGGAATATGGTACTGTTGACATATTTGTGGGTGCAGGACTAGGTGCTCTCACTGGTGGGATCATATGGATGAACCACCTATGATGAGAGATATTTTTAGAAATTATGGTGATGACTTGCTCATCGATAACTCAGGGTAACAAAATACCCTTCATGTAGATGCATTGCATTTTTCTTATTTCATATTCACACCATTGGGCCAAGAAGTTGCTTGCACAATGAGTCTCCTTAATAGGTTGGTGATAACATTAGACTATCTTAAAGGAGACCGCCTACTTAGGGATAAAATAATGGTGTGTAAAATTATTGGTATGAATCTATGTTTGTTCGTGGTATGCATAGATTTTATTGGATAAGAATTATTAAAGTATTAATTAGTTGGTAACATTAATACTTTGGAATTATTAAGTATTAATTAAATGGTAAAATTAATACTTTGGATCTATTAATTAGTTGGTGACATTAATACATGGAAATATTAGTGTCAATGCTAATAAAATGAATTATTAAATTAATTCTTAAGATACTTTTATTATTGCTTTAATTTCCTAATGTTTGGAACAAATTTAAATGGCTTGTAAAATTAAGATTTAAGCCTTTTATGAGTGACATGCTTGGGTGGCACATTAATGGGCTCAAAGGTGGTGTTATTAAAGTAACATCTTTTTGAGATTGGAAAATGTTACCTCCACCATGCAAGAAGAGCGCCTAAAATCTATTTGAACGAAGGAGGTTGCTTTGGGGTAAGAGGTTTTTGGAAAAAGAAGGCATTGGAAGCTTGCAAGGGGACATCGTGGCTCTGGAGAGGAGGACGTCAACAGGATGGGCAAAGGTAGCCATCTAGGTACAATAATAATTATTTGGTTGTTTTTCCTTTTTGCTCAGGCGTAGTTACCTTCTTTATTTTACGTTGCTTTAGCTCTTGTTTGGTTGTTCCTTTGTGATGTTAAGTCTGTGTTTCTCTTAATATTTCCTAATGATTTATTATCTTGATTAATATATTCCTTGGATGTTGCCTTGGCAGTTGGTCGGATGTCCTCCTAGACTTTGGTATTGTCATTCCTTTCATGTTGGATATGACTCTCTTATGTTTTGTTGTTTCGTGCATGCTCGATTGTAATAAGCTCCAGTTGTGTTGTGTTGGTCTGCCTTTGACTGAGCATCTTTCTAATTGGGTCTAAGATTTCCATATAGGGGTCTGTGAAACCAGTTTATTGTAATATTTTCCTTGGTGTTTTATTGGTGATTGCCCTTTGTATTGAACACCAATTTTGTTGTTGGCTTCATGATCTCTGACGTAGAAGTATGTGAATTTTATGTTGATTATTTACTTTGAGTATAAGAAATATTTTTATGGAGAAAATGACCAAATATTAAAACGACCAAATATTTCAACCCTGACCATGTAGTTTTCATCAAACAAATTATATAGAACTGGGTGGTATGTAATAGTGAGGGAGTGCATTATTGATTACAGTGGGCATGGGTAGAACAAAGAAAACTCAAAGTGAAAAGCTTTAACTAAAATAGGTGAGCTTTACGTGAAGTCTTTGTGTAAACTTGCTAGCGCCAGGTTCTTCTTCATTCATGACAAGCTTCCTTAATAGGGAACAACCATTGAAAATTCAGTGCTAGAGTTAGGTTATCCAGTGTATGTAGCCTGGTCAAGTCACTACCGTTTGGCGTGTAAGGTATTAGTTAGTGTTACACAGGAGGCAAGGCTGGTTAGACAATAATACTAGGGTAGGTTTCTTTTCCTTAAATAAGGTAAAATAAAATACATCGAAGGTCTTCGGGTGTAGCCAATATTATTCAATAATAAATTAGGGGTTGCCTTTCTTAAAAACAATATTAAGAGAACTTTCCAATCTAGAGCTTATGCACAAACTAAAAACTAATGTAACCGAAGATTAATAGCTTGGTATTCCTTGAAGGTAAATGTGTATGGATCCATTTTCAAAGACCAATAGAGCCGCTTAGTCACCATCATTTAGCTTGGCCAAATGTGCCTGCTCTTGGGAAGGGAGAATAAAAATATTAAGCTTTCTTTTAAATAGTAACTAGTAGGGTAATTTTGTCTGTCGCGTAATACCTTCACAGGCTGGCCAAAAACTTTGTAATAAATGTGAGCTTCGATATCATAACATATTTAAACCCTAAACCTTGGATAAAACATGGTCATCCTCGAACACTTCAATTGGGTTGAGCACAATTAAAAAAAAAATTTATTCACGACTATCTTAAATAAATGAGATTTGGACTATGCTAACGTGCGTAGGGTATCATTATATTTTGTCAAACTTTCATGGATGAGTCATATTTTAATTAATGTCTTTGAGGGAAAAACATCCCATTCTCATCCCTAAGAGTCAACTGACCCATACATACTAAATAAGTTAATGCTTTTGTAATATGGGAGTTATGGCATCCACCCTACCAGGTGTCATGGGCCCTGGAAGGACAAACCCCATGTCGAGATCAAAGATATCCACAAAAGGGGTGAGGACCTAACTAAGGCAATTTTATGGGAAGTTGGTCGGTCCTGAGCACTTAAGACACCAGTTGTAGTGGTGAATATTCTTGAAGTGTGTTTCTCTATGCCAATGTACTAATATCAAGTTGGGCAATTCAACATAAAATTGTGACATTTATGTTTGTATTTAGTAAAAATTTGAATTTGGATTTTGACAACCAAGTGAGTAGACCTGGGTTGTGATAGTTGCTATAAAATATCAAGTCAATTACTTTGTGTGTAGAGTATAAATCAATAGGAGCTTGCTTGGTTATATAGTTTGTTATTTATAGAAACTTATAATGTTTAGTTTGATATTTTTATTATGTTTAGCTTATACAAATATTTAGTTTGTTATCTTAAGATTTTAATTTTGCCTTAGAGTTTAGGTGTTTTAATTAATTTGGATGATTTAATTATCTAATTAATATTATTAATCATATGCTTTCTATTATGTTCAATATATTAATAATCTAGAAACCAAAGAACTGTCATTGAGAATATAAACTTCAAATTAAACTTATCGAACTCATGTTGTTTATCATACAACCAAAAGTATACTCTAGATAGAAACTTGGTGCTCTGCTGAAAGCACCCGAGACTGTGGGTAGATAGTCCGGTTCAACCAAATTTAGTGTTTATGGGGAGATAAACACTACTTTCAAGGGGATAACCACATTATTGAAGGGAAGATTTAGGATGAGAGGTTATAGAGGATGATATAGGCATCGCTCCTAGGTTAACCCAAACAGTACAGAGCGATGATCCTTAACTTGAATCGTTAATAAGACACTGATAGCATGATGGAATGAGACATCATGTTCTTAATCAAGATAAGGCATTGGGTAGTTTCCAGGGCAATGGTGGACCCTAGACGTACTCCAAGGAAGGTGGACGTCCATCTAGCTCAAGAATGCATGCACTAATTATTAATTGACTTAAGTCAAGACAAGTAAAGGGGAAAAAGTGCCCAACCTCTAGGTGATATGGACCCTAGAGGAAAATCCCTGCTAGAACCTGGGATCTCGGGTAATGAGGATGAGGTTCATGTAAGGCAACCACACCAATATTTGACCAATCTCAACCTCATGAGCATTTCGACTGCAATGGAATGACACTCATGAAGGTATAGCATGCTCATACTAGTAATTAATTTGGAAATGGTTGGAAATTTTTTACACTGTAAACTCTGCTATAAAGATAACCTAGTAAGTAGGACTTGGGTTGCTACACCTTCGACTCATGTTCTTTAGAAGGAATAGCTTGTTAGATTTTTTAAAAGTGAATAATTCTTTAGCTTTATAAAATTTAAGTTTTATTTAAATGAAATCATTTGGATTATAGCTATAGAGAAAATATTGATGGATGTTAACTTTGAAATCATTTGGATTATAAAAGTTAAAGCTATAGAGAAAATATTGATGGATATTAACTTTGAAATCTAAAGTTGATAAATTCTAGAAGAGAACTCTTTTGGTTTTGTGCTTTAGTGTGTTATAAGGAAATATTCTTTGTAAGTGATGGTTTTTGCTTTTAAGGAAAAATAGTTGGATCTTGGTTTTGAAAGAGAAACTATTATAATGATTCTTGAGACTTATGTAGGTTAAGGGATCATTATAAAGAGAAGTATGGGATTCTCTTTTATAAATTGGTTTGTTTAATCTTGGTTTTGAAAGAGAAACTATTATAATGATTCCTAAGACTTATGTAGGTTAAGGGATCATTATAAAGAGAAGTATGGGATTTTATTTTATAAATTGGTTTGTTTAATCTTGGTTTTGAAAGAGAAACTATTATAATGATTCCTGAGACTTATGTAGGTTAAGGGATCATTATAAAGAGAAGTATGATATTCTCTTTTATAAACTGGTTTGTTTAATCTTAGTTAAAAAAAAAAAACTATTTTGGTTCTTGAGACTCTTGTGGGTAAAGGAACCATTATAGAAAGAGAAGTGTGGGAATTATCTTCTTGTTGGTTTGTTTTTTTATGCATGGTTGCTTGCATAGTATTAATGGCATGATTAAATTGCATTGCATTTGGAGCTATCCTTATCCCTAAGTATTCCTCAAGAGATGTGGGTAGATTTCCCTTTCATGAAGAGGATTGCATATTATAGATGGCTTGGAGATTCTTGTGGATGGCTTCATAATACTTTTGGATGTATAAATGTTATGGAAACAAAGGCTATGTAAAATAATGCTTTGTTAAATGAGTATTGTAAACTTGAATATTGTACAAACTAAAGGATTATGCCATTTTAATGTTACCATGGGTTTTGTACATTATGATGATATTGCAATATTTTAGTAGGATAGATAGGATTGAGCTATATCAATTTGTTTTTTTTTTTTGAATTTACATGGTGGAATCGGTAGCTACCATGAATCTGGGTAGATTGTCCAGCTTTTTATGGCCGCCACAATATTCTGCGCTATCCGCTCTAGAAGCCGCCACACAGATCTTCATGCAGTCCGCCCCTATAACCAACATGCCACAATAATTTAAAACCTTTTATGCTGCTGAAAGCACCAGGAAAGGGACAAGCGTTCAATCAAGCGAGACCCGAGATTTGAACCTTGGACCTCCGCCCCCCTTATGGGGTTTGGATGAACCAATTGGTCTACAAGCTCTATCAATTTTTTGGAATGCATATTTATATAAATTTATGTTAAATACTTGGATCATTTATGTTTTAGCATCTAAGTTAAAGGAATGCATCCTTTGAAGCTTTATGTCAAGAATTCGAGCTAAGCAAAATGTGGTTTTTTTTTAGATGCATTCTTGTTTATCTAATATACCATTTCTAATAAAATAAATGATGACTTGTTCTTAAAGTACTTTTGATATTATATAATGTATATTGATTTAATTTGGAAGTATGCTTATTGTGTAATAATTTATTAGAGAGAAGATTATCTTGGGTTGGTTAGAATCTCTTGTGGGACCCAAATCAGATAAAATTCCAATCTTGGGAGGAGTTACGAGAATGCAATAACCAGGTAGAAATGAGTCTTAGGAGTTGAGAGAATATAATAGCTAAAAACTACTAAACTTGGAAGGAGTTGTGTGAATACATTAGCCAGTTTTCTTGTGAATCATTGCACCTTGAACAAGTAGGATCGGGTGTATCCTAACTAGGTGTTGTGGAAACCCTTCACAAGATAGTAGTGGTGATTCCTCGAATGTGTAGGTTTGAGTAATCATGTCTAATACTAGGTGAGTGGTATTGACCTTAGTTAGCCTGTAGAGGTGTGGTAATTAAGCACCAAGACTTTACATCAATATAACCCCCATAGATGGACTTAGGTTTTTGTTAAGGAATAGGTATTCCCATTTAAGTATTATGGGCCTTAAAGGATAATCCCCATGATGTGGTTGCATTGTCCCGTACCATGTAGGGTATGAGAAATTTAGGAAGACCACTCTAGTATCCTTCTAAACAAAGAGGTTTAGCAAGGTGAACCTCGAAAAAACTATGGGAGGTTTGCCACTCCTATCCACTAAGTGTCATCTACAGTGACATAGAATTCAAGTGTGATGAAGCCTTGAGAATGCTAAAAAGAAAACATTGGGAACTCTTGAGAACCTTGCTTGTGATAGGTTTTTAAAGAAAAAAATATCTTTCTTGGGTTGGTAGTGTTTTGGGTTGTTACACTCCTTAAGATTTTAGGAATTTAATCAATTAAGATAATGTCATTTCATCAAATTCGAGTTCCTATTTTTTTAAAAGTTCTTATTTCAAAGAAATAAAAAATACATTCAACGTATATACTTGTGGCTAACACCATTTGCTACATATTTCACATGTATCTAATTCCTAATGCCACAAAAAAAAATAATTTAATTTTTGAGACAACAACCTAAAAACCATAGAGGAGAAGGAATAAAACCATGACTCTCCAAGATTCCAAGCGTAGCTGCTCACTCCAATCGTAGATTCTCATTAATCCCCTTTCACAATGTTTCACAAGAAAACTCAATTACCTTATAGGAACCCTTATTTTGGTATGATATACATTCCTAACTACTCCACCAATAAAGCACACTCCTACAATTATAAATGTTAACTAGGTTGCAATGAGTAAAACAATAGACCATGCACAAGATCCTCCTGGCCTGAAAGATTTTCCACATCACAGACATATTGTAACATCCAATATCATCTGGCTGAGAAGGAGAAAGAGGAATGCTTCCACTCCATAGCCAGTTGCTATGTCAGAATCATACACATAATAAGTGTAAACAATAATTTGGCTCATATGCAAGATGCTTCAAATTTTACTTGTTGCTGGTCCCTATTCCGAGAGTTGCTTGATTGACATATCTTTAAAACTCCCTCCCTTAGTTGGATTCCTTTATTGACCAGCTGGTCTGCTCTCTTATTTAGACTTCTAGGGATGTGTTGAAATTGGATATGGTTAAATTTAAGGTTGATTTGCTTCACTTCTTGATACACCCTTTGCATCCAAATGGATTTTAACTAGATTTTTTTGTTCAAAAGGTTAATAACTAATTGAGAATTCCCCCTCACTATAAGTTGGTTGATATCCTTCTCAATTTATAGCCC
The DNA here is from genome assembly GCA_028583015.1 of Wollemia nobilis. Lineage (NCBI taxonomy): Eukaryota > Viridiplantae > Streptophyta > Pinopsida > Araucariales > Araucariaceae > Wollemia > Wollemia nobilis. The sequence continues at coordinate 2,262,236 of JAQPPZ010016747.1, read as the reverse complement.
CATTCCTGTATTAAGGGCATGAAATCCAATAAAATTGTTAGAATTAAAACCAATTGATTAAAAATAAGATAAAACCTCCAAACCTTCTTTGTTGGGGATAGATCCCTTACTCCAAAACTACCTGGGTTGCCTTTGGAGGCACCACCAAACTTCAAAAGATTATTCATGGATGCCTTCACTCGAGGAAGCAAAATAAATATTTTTTCTATATTGCAAGGGTAATATTTGATGGTTCTATCTATGTTAGGAGCTTTCTCCTTGAAGATTTTCTTGTTTCTACTAATCCAAATTCCCTAGAGGAAGAATCTAGGAATAATTTTCTAAATTCAAAGCAAGGATTTATCATTTCTAATTTCTACAAGAAGGGAGAGAATTTTAGGAGAAATAAACTCAAAAATAGAAGAAAGTATAGGGGCTTCACTCCATATAATAAGACCTTAATGGAGCCTGGTCCATACTTCTCTAGATAAATGGCATGACAACACTAAATGAGCTAAACTTTATTCTTGGTTGTAGCATAAGGGACAAATAAACGGGATAGAAAAACCTTTATTTTCAAATAATCTTGAGTGAGCTAACAATTGTGACAAACAATCCAGAGAAAAATGTTGACCTTTGGAATAGAAAAAAGAGTCCATATCAAATTCCAAGGGAGGTTACCTACATAAGTAGAATTCATTTTGGATTGATATCCCTTGTTAACAATATAAATACCATCTCCACTAAGAGATCCCCAAATGATTACATATTTGTTTCTAGCATAATATGGTAGTATTCTACTCAATTTTTATTTAACCATTTGCCAATGAGGTTGTAAATCATCCAAAAGACCAAGTTGCTCTTCACTTTTCAACTTTTGGTTGTGCATCATGGAGTTGAGAGATTTGAAGTTATTGTCCTTTAGCCACTTTTGAAGAGGAGACTCTATTTGAAGTTTGTAATTTCCTAAAATCTAGTGAGATAGAATATTCTCTTCTAGAGATGGGATTCCATGATAGTTCTTCAATAATGATGTCTTTGACCTCTAGAATTTCTTTCTAGATTTCATATATGTCTTTAGAATTTTTGAATTGAAAAAGATCTCTATTCCAGTTTTCCCATTGCAGTATTTGTGCACTAATGCTTGCACCCATCATTTTGAAGGTTCGGTGATCATTTCCCAAATAAGTTTTGCTTTTAAGGCTTGCTTACTTATAGATTTAATACCCAATTGTCCTTTACCCATTGGCTTAGTTATAATATCCCACTTGATAAGACTATATTTTATTTTACCATCTTGTTTACCCCTTGCCCAAAGAAATATTCTCATGATTTTATCCATCTCATTTAGAAAGGACTTTGGAGCATGGATAATAGAGCATTGATATATGGGAAATACACTGATGATAACCTTTATTAGGGTTATTCTACCATGGTGAGTGAGCCAGATATTAGACCATCCTTCCATTCTCTTTTTTTTTTTTGATAATATCATTCCATTGATTACTCTTAATTCTGTTGAAGCAGATAAAAACTCTTAGATACTTGAAAGTGACATTAGTATTACTTTGATAATCCAATATTCTCTCTATCTCTTTGACTTATTTATTATTTTTTCTAAAAAAATGAATAGTAGACTTGATGAGGTTTATCTTGTTTCAAGTTGCTTCTTGATAAGTTATGAGAGACTTTTTTATTCTTATTGCAGTTGCTTTAGTGGCTTTACTCAATAGGATCATCTCATCTGCAAACTAAGCATTATTAATACTTTGAACCTTCTCATGGATAGGAAGCCCTGGAATATTTTTTTATACCTCTTTGTTGTTCTAGAAGATGAGAAAAACCTTATGTATCCAGAATGAATAAAAATAGGGAGAGGGGACAACCTTGTTTAAATCCTATGGAATCCTGGAAGAAGGACGTGGGTTTTCCATTAAGCAAGAGAGAAATCCAAGGCCTTGAAATACAAGAAACTATCCATTTTCTAAACTATTCATGGAATCCCATATTGATAAGAGTTTTCAAGATCATGTCATGGTCTATTCAGTCAAAAGCACTTGCCATATCTACTTTAAGGGCCATATCATTAGATTTATCCTTCTTGCTAGAGTGCATAGCTTCTTGAACAAATATTATACCTTCATAAATCCTTTGCCCTTTCACCAACCTTGATTGGTTGGAAGAAATAATTGAATCTAGCAACATGAGCATTCTATTTTTAATTATTTTAGAAATTATTTTGTATGAAGTATTGCAAAGCAAAATTGGCCCAAATATTTGCAATGAATAGGCATGTTTTTCTTTAGGAATCAAGGTCAAAAAAATGGAGTTGATTCCCCCATGTATTTTTTGTTTAGTTCTGCTTTCTTCAACCATCTCTAGAAGATCCTTCTTGATTATGTACTAGAAATATTGATTAAAAATTACATTAAATCCTTTGGTCCCCAGGGCTTTATCATGCTAGATGTAAAATACCACTCCTCCATGGTGATTGGTTGGATCAAATGTTCATTATCCTCTTGCTTTAGAGAATCGAGAATGAGATCAATAAGAGGTTGTTGGCTATTTGCTTTAATTTTTCCATATTTGCTCAACAAATTTTTGAAGAAATCAAGAATATGTTCTTTCATTGTTGTACATTGTTTGATATTATCCCATCTTCCATTTTTAGATTTTTTATTGTGTTGTACATATTTCTTTGTCGTTGCTTTCTTACGAAAGAATTTGGTATTTTTGTCACCATCTTTAAGCCAAATCATTCTAGATTTTATTCTCCAATTGTTTTCTTCTTCTCTTTCCATCTTCAAAATTTGGGTAGTAAGTTATTTTTGTTCTAGAATGAGACTCTCCTCTCCTTCTCTAATTTCCATTACAGTTTGAACCTCGTTAAGTTTTGATTTCAGTATAGAGTAAGGATAATCCTTGGCTTTGTTTTTTATCCATTTTTGATTTGTTGCTTTAAATATTGTATCTTTTTACCCACTTTTGGGTATAAGTGCCATTTTACCAGCTTTCCTCCCGTACATGCTAAAATAACTCTTTAAAATCAGTCTCCATCAACAAAATGTATTTAAATTTTAAGGGGATGGGACCCTAATTAGCTTGTTGCTTAAACCCCAAAAGCACTGGTCTATGGTCGAAATGACCATTAGATAAAATTTCTTGAGAAATTTTGATCCTATGATCTAATAGATTGTTGTCAACAAAGAATCGATCCAATATTTCAACAAAAAAGTTGGAGCCAAATCTTTTCTTAGTCCAAATGAATTTAATTTTGAGTTCCTATTACTCATGCATCTTTTGTATAATATTTTTAAAAACAAACTCTTAAGTTTGGGACATTCATTAAGATGATGAATAGCCTAAGGGGAGTGTGTATCACTCGATACCCTATGCAACTTATGCAGTTGGGTCCTAATACCTATGCTAACTCAACATGTCCCTTCACAAGATAGTAGTAGACTAGAGTAAGACAACAATGTAACCAACAAAAATTAACTCTCGACCTTAAGCAAATCATGGTTAAGAAATAATTTTAACAACAAAAAATTACGAAATATGTTAAACATGATAAGATAATCCAATATAATAACTATAATTAAATATGTAAATATTATTTTGTTAATATTAAACTTTGTCTTCTTATCTGCTATGATAAAAAAATAAACTCCTTGTAAGATAATACATAAATAGTGAAAATTTTAAATTACCATCATTAATGAATAATTAGATAAGTTAAGAAAAATATATGCCTAATAATTATTAATCAAATATGTTTAGTAAATTAGTTGCAAGCTTATTGCAGTGGTAAGGGCTTAGGTCTCTCTTTGATAGGTCCAAGATTCAACTTCACTCAGTATGAGGGGATCGGGAGCCCTCATAAAAACCTGTGTATAATAAGTTTCATATAAAACTTATTAATATATATGTGTGCGTGTTTAATAAATTGACCTATACATGACAATATTTTATAAATGAGTTTACACAAGTTTTTATGAGGGCTCTCGGTCCCCTCATAGTGAGTGGGGTTTGAATCTTTGACTTATCAAAGAGAAGCAAAAGCCCTTACCACTGCAGTAAGCTTACAACTATATACATGACAATAGTTAAGTATTAGTCCTTGTTGATTAGAGAGTCCAAAAATTGTTTGTTATCGAAATTACAAATAATTCCTTTATGTAAGAGGATCTAGGTTAGGGCTCATAGTTGAAGGAAGAGACATAATTATTCTCATAAAAACTCTTGAGCATGAGGGTTGTCAAACTCCATTATTTAAAGGATATTACAAATAGTAGTTTAGAATGTAGTAGTAGGAAATGGAAAAAATATGGAGGAATAAGGGTGTGATAAAAGAATAACGGAGAATAGTTATACACATGGGAAAGAAAACCCTAATCAATGATATATGGATTAAACTCAGTGAGAATGAAATAACAATTATAATTATAGTTTGGTATTTTTCTCTAAAACCATAAAAAATGGATAATAAATATGGCATGGATTTGAGAACTTATATGTAACATTAAAGAGATACATTTCAAGTTATTCCATACTCTGAAATACTTCTTATATGATACTTTAGTGCAAGGATAAAAAGTAAATAAAGCAACACCCTAAAAAATAATGAAGGCATGGATAACAACCAACTATGGTTAGAAGAAGAGGAAAACAAAAAATGAAAAAGTGCTCAAAGGGTAAAAGAGTCATAATTAATTTTGTTGAAAAACTTTTGACTATGTGGCATGTATGAGTTGAGTATTTGTAATGGTATGAATAAGTGGAAGCAATCTAGAAAATGCACGTACAATTATAATAGTGTAAGTGTTGTAGATTATATATTTTGTTAGCAAAAATGATTAATAAATATGATAAAGGTAAAGGTTGAGCATTATCCAATAGAGCTAAAATTGGATCGTAATCTAGTTTATAAAAATATTAATATAAAGAAAAAGTATCAAATACAAAAGGTTCATAGACAATCAACAACAATCCTTAGCACAAAATAAATGTCTTTATAACTTAAGAAAATTCTTTAATCTTCAAGGAAGTAGTAATAAAGGGAGACAAAAAGAATAAGAAAATTAAAACCCATGAACTAACACGTATAATTCAAGAAGTATTAAAACTCAACAAAATATCCATGTCTAAAAAGAAAACAAATGTAGTTTTGTTGTAAATCCATGGTACAATGAAGAGTGTAAAGCAATAAGGAAATTTTTGAATGAACTAGATTAAAAAGAGGAAAATGAAAAATCTTACTAAATAATTGTGAAAGAAAAAAAAGGAAGAAATAAAAAAAGAGAAAATAATATATAGGCATAAGGAGATAATAATGAATTTATATAAGGTGTAAACAAACAAAGCAAAAGTGGGTTAAAAATTTGGAAAAACAATATTTCTAAATGCATGGGTTATACTTTGTTTGAGATGGAGACGAGGTCAAGGTTACAAGATTGAATTTAAGGATGTAGTTTGAATACTTATTATGTCCTTTAGTACTTCATATTATTTAAGAAAGAAATATTGACTTCTAAATACTGAAATAATGCAACAATTCCTTTAGAGGAAACAAAACCTTAGAGAAACCAAAGGTGCTAAGAGCATCTAAGGAAGCAAAAATCTAAAAAAATAAAAAGCACTAAGAAATTTAAATACATAACATGAAGATATTTTAGAAGAAAAATTTCAAAAAGCAAAAACATTAAGAACTTTAGATAATTGACAAGCAAAAAGAAATTTTAGCTTTGATATGCAAACTTCCTTTTTCTTTCAAATGTACATACAAGAGCTGAACAAGAGAGACAATGCAAAGGAAAGGAAAAAAATAAAACTTTATCCTTTTAGATGAAATATTAATTGATCTAAAGAAGATAAATTTTTAAGATTTTTTTGATTGGGTTAAGGAAGGGGTTTTTAAAGGATCTCTGGACCTATTACAAGGGAAACAACTACTTCCAAGAAAAATACCAAGAGAGAACCAAGATCAAGCTAACCCACACATAGGGTTCAACAACCAACATAGCAGTCCCTAGAGGGCAAACGAGAGAAATAAAGAATAGGGAGGACCAAAGAACATAGAGATCCTCCAAACACAAAACTAGCTTAATTACAAGGATAACTCCTCCCAACACAAAGCAATCGACCAATATTCAAGAACCATATGTAAAAATGGGCTTGAATCCCCCTATGCCAGAGAACACAATAAGAATGGGGATAGACAGGAAAGGACTCAAATCAAAATTCTATTCCCTTCAGACTCATTTCATGCCTTGAATACTTTCAAATCCCAATGATCCCAATACATCCTTACTTTGAGTTCCTATGCACAAGAAATAACAACTTTAAGAGTGCTAATTAGGGACCTCAAAAACTCTTTCTCCATTTCTCTTCCTGAATTCAAAGAATTTGGAGCCTTTGGAGCTTAGTCTTCTTACTAGTCGAAGTCCTACCCAAAAGTTTCACCTTCTTTCTAGTCAACCTAGAATCATTCAAATATGACTCTTCGATGTACAAAGGGATTTTTCCACTTTAGCCACCTTAGAGGATAAATTCTTAGAATGCCTAGTCTTATCTTCGGTCCAACCAATTTTTCTAGGGTTCATGCTCACCATGCCCTATATATACAACATCTCCATCACCTTGCCACCTATAGTGGACTCCGTAATGGTCGGTTCAAACCTTGGAGCCTAGAAATTTATAGATTTAGTCTAGGGAGAAGTAGGAGAAGCTTCATTATAATGGGAATCAGCAGGGTAATCCACTAGAGGTACCTATAATTTTCCCATGCTATCCCTTTTCTTAGACATATGCTCATAAATCAATTTAATCAAACCCTGATGAAGAGGGTTCGAGGAGTCCCCACTCAACACTCAACATCGACTTCTCTAGGGACTTAAACAAAAAGGTAGGAATGTTCAGTTTCCTCCCATGATGAAGTTGGTTTAGGAAGGCAAAGTAGAAACTTTTGAGAATGTCTCTATTGCTATCAAGAGTGAAGTAATCCATGATGCCAAGAGAAACCCTATCCCAAGACACCTAAGAGAGCTCCATGAATACCCATTTTGGATCTTCTCCACCACCCTATCTTCATCTAGGAACACCCTCAAGTATTTAGTTGGGGAGTGCTTCTCCCTGTTCAAGCAAGCACCATCCATACGAAACCCTATAAAATATGTAATAAGAGGGATATATATCTCAAATTCCAGCTCACCAATTTTCACCATATATTTCCTCCACAAATATGCCATTTTTTGAGAAAACTCCCTGTTAAAACCACTGAACCTCCTGAGACACTCTAGAAGCCTACCATTTCTTATGATACTTTTAACTTTCTCATCCAAAATAAGGAATAGTTGGTTTGGCTATAAATTCATCCATACTCAGAAAACTTCTAATAATACACCTTCAGATCGAGGAGACAAGGAAAGAATGATTAATAGGGTAGCTAGAGAAAGGGAAAATGAAGATAGTTGTTTTAAAGGATAAGGGTCCTCTAAACACAAATTATTGTTTAATTGAGAAGGATCCCAATCTACCATATATAAATACTCACCAATCATAATGGTGAGTGGGGTGCCTTGAGAACTTGAGGAAGGTAATGTTAAAGCATGATGAGTAATTAACATGCTTACCAATTCGAATGACATAAAAAATCATAAAAATGACATGGATCTTGTTAGGAAGATAAGACACGTGAGAACAAAGGATCCACCACCTAGCATCATGGAAATTACATCCAAGAAAAAATAAATGAACCAGCAAGAGGATAAACAAAATATTATTCTTGGTAATATGAAAAGACCACAAAGAGGTTAGACACCCATTACAAGGAAGATTAAAGGAGGCCTCTAGAAATATGCCATCAAAAATACATCTCACAAAATTATTTACCTTCCACCTAGGCCCAAGAAAACTGATATGGATTGGTGATACCAAAACAATAGTTTTGTTAGTCCCGATGAGCCACCCCTAAGAGAAGAAAGACTCTTCCCAAACATGGTTGGCACCCCAAAGGAACATCAGTTTGATTGACATGTGAACAACCATGAAGCAATAAGATTTATTGAATTCTAGTCCACCAATCTAATGGAGGAAAAAACCCTTCCTATTGTGCCTGAAAAAATACCACAAAGGTAGGAGACAACCAACCCCACCAAAGGACAACATGTGTGCCCTCATAACAAGATTGCTCTACCACCCAAAAAAAAAATTCATAGTCTCTAAAAAAAATGCGCCAATGAAAAGAAATTAAAAAATAAAAGGAACGAAGAAGATCCCTAAAATAATTGTCGAGGAGTTGGGCATGCAAGAACCTGAAAGAAGGATAACAACCATCTCCACCACAATGTTAGTTAAAGTCTCCATAAAAAAGCATTGAGAAAAAAAATGAAAGTTAGGGGGAAAATAGAAACACCCATATTCAATATGCTCAAGGCCTTGGGGGACATATTCCCTCCAAATAGAGAGACCTAATTTATGTAGGCCTAAGTTGACTAAGAAATCCATAATTTTTTTACCTTTGCTGTAAGACTTGAATACCTTCTAGGGATTAGAGAGCCCTTTTGGCTTCCCCTATCATGTTGACTATGTTCGAGTAGGGGGCTTGCGATCTAGTAACAACATTGATGAAATTTAAGGAATCTCCCTCAATAATAAATTTTTTACTTTCTAACGACACAATCAACCCAGTTCCTTGAAAGAGAGCTCTAGATTCTATAAAGTGACAGGTCTGTGAACCCAGATTTAAAAAAAAATAAGGATGATATCTCCTTTGTGGTTTTTGAAAACACGCCCACCCCAAATTTCCCTAGGTTCCATTTAGAGGCTCCATCTAAGTTAAAATTAATCCAATCATGTGGTGGGGGGAGCCATTTGGTAAGGGCTCTGACATTAATAAAAGGTTGAACCACCCTTCTCCTACTAGGATGGATTCCTAAACTTTTCTCCAAAGGGAACTCATCCAAGAAATCACCACTACTCTCTAGGGATGAAAAATACACATTTTACATAATAGTCAGAAGGATACTGGACCAAATAGAAGCAACATATCTTTTGGAATCCTTGAAAACCCTGTTATTTCTTTCCAACCAAATTCCTCAAAAAAGTGAGGGAGATTGAGGGCCCAAAAGGAATGCAAACTTGGGTTGGATAAGGGGGAGGACCACTAGTCAAAAACATTAAAAAGAAGATGCGGGACAACCCAACAAATCCTACGAGAATTCAGAATGAGAGAGAACTTCCATAAAGAAGGAACATTAAAAGAATAAATGATTTGAGGTCTTAGTGCACTTATCACAAAGGTGACATCTATTTGGGATGATTAGTTCTATTTTTTGAAGATTTTTAATAGTGAGAATCTTATCTTGGATAGCGATCCAAAGGAAGACGTTAACTTTAGGAATAATATTTTTAAACCAAATCCTCCTAAAAGGAGGATAGTCCACAGGTTCATCAACAGAGAGAAAATATGAAGACTTCATAGAGAAGGATCTACCATTCTTTCCATTCCAAAAAATACAATCCTCCTCTTCGATATTTTTGATAAATTGTAGCCTCAATTTGTCATTTAGAAATCTAATAGCCATTTCTTCTTCTTGATTCATGTCATAAATATTGAGACATTTCCATATTTTTCCATTATTGGAGAATTGTATGAAGTCCACCATTTTAGGACTAAACATGGCATAAGTTTTGTGTTTCACAATTGAAATATTTGGGAGTTGGGAAAGAGGGGTCTCTAAGAGCCAAGAGTCCTCCCAAAAATCAATACTTTTACCATTCCCCAAGTTTCACCGGTGGCCTTTGAGAATAATAGATCCTATTTTGTTAGGAACCCATCCTAATATTATTTTTGTAATTCTCAATTGCTTATGTAATGACCCATGTCCAACATGGGGGACACCCTTATAATGTTATTTTGTAATACTTTTGTAATGATATGTTGCAAGTAAGATGCCTAGACAAGTGGGGCCATTTCATGTAACCATTATCAAGAATGTAACCAATATTGGTAGAATATTCTAGCTTGAGTGGTATTTTGCATGTAAGCCACCTCTTGAGCTTAGGGTTAGGGTTGCATGAAGTTGTTCTTTAAAATATGTGAAGCCATGTACAAATGTATCTTTTTGCAAGTTAATGAAATATTGAAGGAGGTTGCCCCCTCAAAGAGGCCTACGATATTGAGTTATTTATGAGATTGTTTCAATTATACAATTACTTTTTGCATAGTGTTATTCTTTTATTTGATGCATTTCTATTTATTTACAATATTTTGTGTGAGTGAGCTTATTTTTAATAGTAGGTTCCTAACAAGTGGTATCAAAGTGCTTTATAGAGCTGAGTTCTACTGTAACTACAACAATTCTTACCCATCCAATCCAACTATTAATTATAATTTTCATGTATTTTTCATTTTTGTTTCCTTTATTAAAAAAATAGTAAAAACCAGAAAAAGTAAAAATACAGTCTTTCTTTTTACAGTAGTTGAGTAGGCTAAAAACCTTGTGTCAGGGGTTTTAAAATATCATGGAGGAGCTATAATTATTAGCTAAGCTAGATAGTCCATAAAGGGTCTAGTTAAGTGAGGGGTGATTAGGCTCCAATACCCAAGCCTTAGACAACAGTCATGCACATAATCGAGCTCCCACATATCTTTGGGTATTTAGGGAGACCATCTAGGGTTAAACAAATTTTATCCATTAGGAAGTTTTATGGCCTTGTATGATCCATAGTACATAAGACACAATATCCTGAAAGATTACCCTCCTGTATTGTAAGAGAGGTAGATAGTGTGCTCAAGGGTATGTGTGGAATCCTCCTTGGACAGTGGCCTAAAATATTGGTCCGAGAACTATCGTTCGTCACTACAGTATAACAGAGGGCCTATGGGTATTACATACTCATTTTCCTAGCATACCCTAGTTCTATCAAAACAAACATTTTCAACTTGCAAAAATTAAGCCTTCCTATTTTGCTAAACCTGTAATTATTTTCTCATAAAATTGAGAATACTGAGAAAGAATTTCTTATCATGAAAACAAGTTGCATGCACCAAACAGTCAAGACAAAGTCTATAAGTGTTTATGATAGTTAGGAAATATTTAATTCAATGATAATAACAGTCAGTTAGTAGCCATAATAGTTAGATTGATAATGGCAGTAACAGTCATCTGTAGTAGTCAAGATTATAGGGTTGTCAATGATAGAAATAGAGTAGACAATGTTAGTAATGATATAGTATAGATAATTTTAGAGTCAGTGACTAAACATTGTCAGTAGTATAGTATTAGTGATAGGGATAGAGTCAAGACAATGATAAAAGTGGTTAGTAGTCAAAACATATAGGACAAAGATAGTTGACTTATTACTAAAAATAGTAACCCTTGAAATCACACTTCTATTTTTAGTAAGTCACTGGTAGTCAACCCAAACAGATCAAAATGGTTGTTGGTACTCATGGACACCAGGAAAATATGGAACAAGCCACCACATTGGACACCATCACAAAACAACTCCAATCCATTCTTCAAGACAATCAATCAATTATGGTGGATATCCAAAATTTTAGAAAAGAGTACATTTCCTCCAAAACCAAACTACGTGAACAAATTCTAGAGGTGGAATCCAAGTTTCATCCGGTCCTCAGGTTTTTGAGTATCATAAGCTTGAATATTCAGGGCGAGGAAAAGGACCCCATAAGGAACATGACAATTTTCACCTTAACATGGACTGTGATACGACCTTCAAGATGCCTAAGCTGGAATTTCCAAAGTTCAATGGAAAAGACACAGAAGGATGATATTGTTGTATTGATCAATTTTTCCAACTCCACAATGTCCCTAAATTTTACTGGATCAAGATGGCTTCTTTCAATCTTCAATCAAAAGCTTTGCAGTGGTATCAATGGTTTTGACAAAATGTTACTGACCCTTATTGAGAAGATTTTGAATCACATCTACTTACTCACTTTGGCCCTAGCTCATATGATGATTTCCAAGGAGCATTGACCAAGTTGAGACAAACTTCTACAATTCATGACTACTAGGCCCAATTTGAAAAATTAACTAACAGAACTAAGGGGTTGAATGAAGGACTTTTTATGAGCTATTTCATCAGTGGATTAAGGGATGATCTTCAAGCCAAGGTTAAGATGTTTAATCCAAAAATAATTATGCAGGTCATAAGCCTAGAATGGTTGGTCGAATCCAAATTTACATATCAAAGGAGAACATCTAAATTTCAACCAACCAAACCCTCTTTTCCTCCCAAGTTTACAAGCACTCATGAATATAAATCTTACGCTTGACCACCAAGGAAATGGATGCTCGACGAGCCCAAGGGTTTTATAATTGTGATGAAAAATATGTTAGGGGTATAGGTGTGTCCAAAAAAATTTGTTCCTAATAGATATAGAGGACTCTGCTAGCAGTGATCATAGTGATGATGAAGAAGACACAATTGAAGAACAACCTCAAAAGGAAGAGGAAACACATGAAGAACACCAGGAAAAAAATTGGTCCACACTCTTCAGGGATTACTACTCCACAAGCCATGAAAGTTGTGGGTTTCGTCAAAGTTCAATGCCTTACAATCTTTATTGATTTAGATAGCACACACAAATTTATTGATCCTTGAATTGCTAAGTAGGCCAATTATTACATACACGCATGCAATTCATTTGAGATCATTGTGGAAAATAGAGGGACATTACCTTGCAAAGGTAAATGTCGTAATGTCAAATTGAAAATTAGGGATTATGAGCTCAAACAAGATATGTTTACCTTCAATTAGGGGGATGTGATATTGTGTTAGGAGCTTAGTAGTTGGGTACCTTGGGCACCATCTCATGGAACTTTGTAGAACTATGGATACAATTTTCAAAGAATGGGTAGTCATACACCCTTCATGGTTGAAAAGTAGGACCTCCTTAGATTATCAGTTCTAACCATATGGAAAAATTGTTAAAAATATCCTCGTGGGGTTATTGCACAAATATTTACCATCCAACCACCTACTACAAAAGTGGGCCATATACCTAAAGATTTGCAACTGGTTTTGACAAAGCACAATGCGGTTTTTGCTGAACCAATAGATTTACTACCATGTCTCTCCCATGACCATGCTATTCCATTGATACCTAGTAGTGTACCGCCTAATGTTAAACCATACAAATATCCCCATGCCCTTAAGTTTGAGATAGAGAAGCTAGTACAAGAATTGTTAAAAGTTGGCATAATCTGCCCAAGTAACAACCCTTACTCTTCTCCTATCTTATTGGTATGAAAGAAAGATGGATCATGGTGATTATGTATTGATTTTTGTGAGCTCAATAAGCTCACCATAAAGGATAATTTTCCTATTCTAGTGGTGGATGAACTACTAGATGAGCTGCATGGGACTATGTTTTTCTCTAAATTAGATCTTCACTCTAGGTACCATCAGATCAAGCTCAAGGATGGAGATATTCCAAAAACCATATTTCGTACTCATGAGGGTCACTATGAGTTTTTGGTGATACCATTTGGTTTGACCAATGTGCCTTTCACATTTCAAAGTCTCATGAACAACATTTTCATCCATTTCTTTGTAAATTCATTCTAATTTTATTTGATGACATTTTGGTTTATAGTCACTCTTGGGAAGAGCATCTTCGACATGTGGATCTGACTCTCTAATTTTTGGCATACCATCATATTTATGCTAAGTAGTCCAAGTGTTCTTTTGGTTGATTGAAGTGGAATGTTTAGGATGCATTGTCACCAAATATAATGCTAAAGTTGATCTCAAAAAAATTCAAGCAGTTCAAGAGTGTTGAAACCTCACACTCTAAAAGGTCTTTGTGGATTTTTAGGACTTACAGGCTATTATCACAAATTTATTTACAATTATGGAAAAATTACCACTTACTTAACATCCATGTTGAAAAAGTATTCTTGAAGAAGTGGGTTTATAATCTCATAGGATATGATTATAATATTACTTATAAAAAGGGAAAGGAGAACATTGTGGCAGATTCCCTCTCTCATCAGTTTGAGGCTCTATGTGTCATTTCATCCCCCATTCCCCAATGGATAAATTCTATTCATGAGGATGTGCTTAAGGATTCTATCTTGCAAACTTTGGTTTCTTACCTTCAAATAAAACCCACTTCATGTCTTAGATACACTTTGGATGGATAGGATTTATGCTACTATCAGCACCTTTTTGTTCCTCATACATCCTCACTTCGAGAACTTTTGAAGGAAATGCATGTTTCTCCCATTACAAGAAATTTTGGGTTCTTCAAAACGTATGAAAGAATAAAGCATGAATTTTTTTGAAAGGTTATGAATAAGGAGATACAAAATTTTGTGACAACATGTGACACTTGTCAATGAATGAAGGGTGAAACAATGTATTCTCTAGGAACTTTCTAGCCATTGTCAATTTCTGACTAGGTTTGGATAGATATTTTAATTGACTTTATTGAAGGGTTACCTAAGTCTAGAGGTAAATTGGTTATTTTCATGGTAGTGGATCATATTTTGAAGTATGCTCATTTTTTTTCCATCTCCTATCCTTACATGACCTCTAGCATTGCCCAAAATTTCCTTGATTCTATATTTCACCTTCATGGTATGCCCACCTCCATTGTGTTTGATCGTGATCTACATTCACTAGTCATTCCTAGAAAGAATTGTTTAAGTTGTAGGGAACTCAACTCAATATGGTTTTAGCTTATAATCTGCAAATGGATGGCTAGATCAAGATTGTCAACAAATATTTGGAGAACTACCTTCATTGTTTTACTTCTGACCATCCTACACAATGGGCGAAGTGGCTTCCCTTGGTATAGTGGTGGTATAGTACTTCTTATCACACGATGACCAAGGTCATCCTTTTGAAGTAGTTTATGGTAGGCCTCCATGCACACCCTCCTCCTACATTCCAGGAAGCTCTAAGGTCCATGCAGTCAACACTACACTCAACCAACATGTCGAAGTCCTCCATCAGTTGAAGATGAATTTGGAAGTGGCCCAAAATTGGATGCATCAACAAGCTGATCAACATCATTCTGAGCATAGCTTTGATGTTGGTGATATGGTCTTCCTTTTTTTGCAACCATACAAACAATCATCTTTCCAGCTTCATAGGTGCTACTTGCGGCCAAGTACTATGGATCCTATTGGGTTTTACAATGGATTAGTACCATGACCTACAAATTGGCCCTCCCATCAACATCCAAGCTCCACCTTATTTTCATATCTCCTCTCTCAATAAGGTTGTGGGAAATCAGGTACAAGTTCAATTTACCCTCCTAAAATTGGATGAAGAAGGTTCTATCTTGCTCAAGCCAAACCAATTATTGGATCATCGAACACACACGCTTCACAACTGAGCCATTATTGAGGTCATTTTTAGTGACGGGGTCTACAACCAAAATATGCTACATGTGAGTCTCTCCA
This sequence comes from Wollemia nobilis, assembly GCA_028583015.1. Lineage (NCBI taxonomy): Eukaryota > Viridiplantae > Streptophyta > Pinopsida > Araucariales > Araucariaceae > Wollemia > Wollemia nobilis. The sequence goes on along the minus strand of JAQPPZ010016747.1, from coordinate 2,246,814 downwards.
CCAACTTCAGCACCAGTTTCCTCATCTACAACTTTGAGGACAAAGCTTTTTGAAGGGGAATGACATGTTAGGAACCCATCCTAACATTATTTTTGTAATTCTCAATTACTTATGTAATAATCCACATCCAATATGGGGGACACCCTTATAACGTAATTTTGTAATACTTTTGTAATAATATGTGGTAAGGCACCTAGATAAGTGGGGCCATTTCATGTAACCGTTATCAAGAATGTAACCGATATTGGTAGAAGATTCTAGCTCGAGTGGTAATTTACATGTAATCCACCTCTTGAGCTTAGGGTTAGGGTTGCATGAATTTATTCTTTAAAATATTGAAGCCATATACAAATGTATATTTTTACAATTTAATGAATATTGGAGGTTTCTCCCTCGAAGAGGCCCATGATACTAAGTTATTTGTGATATTGTTTCAATTATGCAATTACTTATCGTATAATGTTATTCTGTTATTTTATGCATTTCTATTCATTTACAATATTTTGTGTGAGTGAGCTTATTTTTAATAGTAGGTTCCTAACATATTTTGAGAATACTAAGCCAAAAGGCAAAGGCATAAGTGGAAAGCTAGTCAACCAAAAAATTCTATTATGGGTTAAGTATTTAGCCTAGATGATGTGAACCCATCCTAAGTTATCCTACTTGAACAAATTCCAACCTTGCTTAGCCATTAAGGCTTCATTCATATGCTTTAACTTTATGAAACTAAGACCTCCATACTCTTTTATGCTACACACCCGATCCCGGGAGATAAGGTGGAGTCTAATTTTCTCCTTTGCTCCGGACTAGAGGAAAGAATTATGAATGTGTTCAATATTTTGATCACCTTTGATCGATACTTTGAAAAGAGAAAGAAGATAAATAAGAACTCTTTGAAGGGTAGTCTTAACAAGTTGAGCTTTACCTACCTAGATGATAAGGGCCCCTTTCTAGCTTGTGAGTCTCCTTTGAATCCTTTCTAAAATTGGGTCCCACAATTTCTATTTTAAGTTGTCTTTGAACAAGGGCATCCTAAGATAAGTAGAGGGAAAATCAACAATCTCACAACCTAGGATCTAAGAAATCAATCTTTGTCTATTGAGGGGAGTGTTGAGAAAAAAATTTACCCTTCAAAAATATCTTTTGACCCGCTACTCTTTCAAAGAAGGACAAGAACTCCTTTAAATTCTTAGCTTAAGGAATAGAGGTAGTGGTGGCAATAAGAGTATCATCCGTGAACTACTAATGATAGGTAGGATCTAGAGATAATGCAATGCCTTCAATAGCAGGTGCCACTTTGAGAGATCTACCTAGAGCTTCAACCATCAGGATGAAAAGATATGGAGATAGAGGGTCCCCCTAGCGCAAGCCCCTAAAGCTCTTAAAATATCATATAGTAGATCCATTTATAATGATTGAGAATCTTGTAGATGAAATGCATTTCTTAACCAACCGTAACTAGTTTTGATGAAACCCAAACTTATTCATCACTTTCAAGAGGAAATCCCAAGATACTCTGTCATAGGTTTTGTTCATGTATAGCTTAATAAAAATACCTTCTCTCCCACTTTTATCCACTAAATGAATAAGCTCATGGACTGTGACAATACCATCCAAAATCTTCCTTCTTGCCATGAAGCCACCTTGAGCAAGGTCTATTAAACTAGGTAATTTTTTTTTACCCTATTAGCCAAGACTTTAGTTAAAAATTTGTAATTTGTATTGCAGAGACTAATGGATCTAAAGTCATTAAAATTCTTAGTCCTTGACTATTTGGGAATAAAAAACAAGGAGGTGGAGTTCACATCCATATGAATAAAGTGCATTCTCTGGATCTCCTTTAGGGATCCCCCAATATCTTTACCCACAATATGCCAGAAGTTTTGAAATAAAAATAGGGGAAAACCATTAGGTCTAGGAGACTTCAGACTACCCATGGAGAAGACAACTTTCCTGATCTCATCATCCTTAAAAGAGATGATAAGAGCCAAGTTCATGTCTTCCAAAATTAGGTGTGAAATGTTGGACAACAAGATTCTTTTAGCAAGGTCATCACCACCATCCTTGACACACAGGAGAGATTAAAAAATATTGACAACTTCATACCTAATTTCTTGGATATCCATTGACCCACCTAAGCTTGTTTACAATTTGAGATATTAGAGGGCCATAGAAACTGTGAGACCATCATTCTTTAATATAAGCTTCCAAATCTTTAGAATAAGAATTTGACTATACTTCTAGGTCTTCCAGAGAAACTGCGGGACCACCAAATTTTTAAGAATTGACTATGATAAGATCTTTAGAATAAGATTAAGGTCCTATATATATCCTATATGTATGAGATAAGGAAAAAGGATGTTGTACACTTGATTTTGAGTGTTTGATGAATTTTTTGATCATTTGACACTAATTCAAAATGCTTGAATGATCAATAGTAAAAATATGACCTACACACAAATATTAGAAAAACAATTAGTGATCATTCAAAGGCCTACTTTGGATAGGTCCCTAGGTCACTCAAGTTGTTGGATACAATTGATAAAAGGGAAGAAATAGAAGCTATATCTTAAAATTTTACTTATTTTATGTCTATGATTTTCAACTATTGTTTGTTTGATAGAAGTGTAGGTGGCACCATTGCAACAACACTGGGATGCGTTTTATTTTTGACTTGATACAAAGTTGATATGGTGGCTAGTAATTCCTCTAGAAACTTCCAAATAGATCTATATATAACACAAAGACCAATTTGATGCAAAATATCAACAAAAAGTAAATATATGTAGAAAAGGGATATGATTGAGGATTATATTTTATTTTTTAAGCATGCAAAATAGATGACTGAAAGATGAAACTATTTCCAAAATAAAACTAATAACTCAAGAGAATGCACATGAGATAGAGAATGATAGATAATAGAAAGAGCCAATCTAAGCTTGTAATCCTAAAAAAATAGATATCTAAGTTAAGAGATTCTTACAAAAGCTTAACAACTATGTAAATTGGATTTAAAACTATGGATGCATAAAATACTAGAGGTTGAAAAGATGTGGATTATAAACTCACTATCTCCTATTGGTATATATTGTCACTATTGACCGTTGCTATCAAAATTGAAGCTTGATGAATTTGACAAGCGTTGTAGTTTCAAAAAGTACCCGCAACTATCTAGAGCATAGATAATTACCTATACCAATATATGTGATTTTTACAAAGGATGAAATACAAATTCCTACACATCCAATAATTCAGTGAATTACAACAAACTACAAATGCATTTAGATGATATAAAAGCTATTGCAAAGCAAAATATTCAAAATAACCAGTTAGATGTCACTATATACTTTTAAAATCTTACAAAACACACACAAAAAACACATGTATTATAGACAAAGTAGAATTAATTACAAAATATGACTATGAAATTATAATAAAATGAAATATTACTATGAAAACTAAAATACATATAGAATAAGGATTTAAAATATCCGTTAATGTGTGTAAAAGGTTGTAGATGTGCATCCATAAATGTCTATAGTAAAATATAAAATTCTTTTTCCTCAAAAGTGTTTTAAAAATTAAAAATCTAGAACTAAAAAGTTATAGATAAACTAGAATGCCAAAGTGTCATGACTTGAAGGAAGTCTTCAAGTTGTTGAGAAATAAAATGAGAATTGTCATAAGTGAATAATATAAATTGCAAGATAAGTTATTCTAAATTACCAATGTAAATAATGCTTTTACTTTTGGAGGATCAAATACATTGCCACATGCATCCAAAAAGTGAGACTTGTTTTATTGATATTTCGAGAGAGATTGCTTTGTTTGAAAAGTGATGGGTTTTCTTACTAGTTGGATACAAAGTTGCTTTGTTGGCTTTGGTTTTGTCATCCTTACCCATTGGAGAAAACACAAAGGATAAGTTGGATGGATATGGATAATTTGGATATTTTAATTTTATGTTATGTTTTTATTTATTTGTTTGTTTTTTAATTTTTAATTTTTTATTTTTTTAATAAGTAATGTATGACTTCTATTGGGGGCCACTCCCATTAAAATAACAAAATACTACATTGATCTCATTATGTTGCTATCAGGTTAATTAAACCATATTCTACTTGCCCTTTTATCAAAGATATTATATATTTCATTTTTATCAAAGATATTCCTCATCTTCCTCAAACCACTACATTTCCACTATCAACTCCTTGATATTATTTTTATTAATAGATAAAATCTCACTCATACAATTACCTTCTAAAATTTAAATTTTTCCAATATGAAACTCAACACCATGAATGGATAAAATATTTGTAACCCAGTTTCCATTATATATAAATATGATATTCATAACAACCTGTTAATTCATTAATTCCTCTTTTTAGGGGTTTTATTTGTGCCCCTAATATTCTAAGATATCATCTTCATCATTACTTTTTTATTATATGTTTAACCCCTCTTCTTGTTAACACTTGTGATATTTGCTTTTGTTTTCCCATATCAATAACCCTCTGAGTTTCTTTTTCTTATTATTTTTGCTTCTTGAGTCTTCCTCTCTTTTTTCATTCTTGCCAACACTTTTATTTTCACTAATCTCTTCAACTTTTTCACACCGCTCATAGTGATACTTATCATTTATAGACTTGTCTTGCTCTAAAGGACCTGAAGTGCAAGGAATAATTGTTATGGAAACCCGAAAGTGCAATTATGCTCCTATATAGTAATTACCTAATCTTTATTCTTTATTCTTTTATTTTTACTAATATTTATACTTTTGCTGCCCTAAAAACCCAAAACTGCTATGGATGTCCTCCATCCTCATTTTTTTACTATAGAACTCTTGAAACCATAAAGTGCAAGGGATAACCTCTACATAACTTTCATTTCTATTACTATGAGAGGATTCTATACTACTTGAGGATAATGAAGATGATTTACCTAGAATAAAATTGATAGTTTTTTTTTGTAATAAAATTTTCCTTCACATCTTCCTTTGCACGTTTAATTCCTTGTGACTTTAAAGTTTCACATTGTATTTTATCATCCCTTGTATCCTTCTTTGAATGGTTGATCTGAGTAAACTATGGTGACTTTGCCATATGATGTTGTAGATAGGTTTTTTTAACCTTTTCTTTAGGAGTGAAATATCCTTGATCTAATCCAACTTCTATTACAATATGATTTCCTTATCTCTGTTAGGAAACTTCAAACAAAAATAAGCACATACACAACAAAAATCATAAAAATTAACATAAATGTAAGCAATGAAATAATAATAGTACTTGAACAATATAAAATGGAAATGCAACAACTTTATTAATCAAGAAAAATTGATAACATAGGTCTCTTTATGGGGAAACATCCTTAGAAGTAGAGCTCCATTACAATTTGAGAAAAATACTTGATACATTCCATATCCTCCCTTGTTTTTATATAGGCTCTTTATCTAACCCAATCTTAATGCTCAAGGGCTGGTCCACATGCAAGTGAGGGAACCGAACTAGTAATTCCTAATAAAAGAAACAACTACACCTTTACTAATAAGTATTATTTACATAATAGTGACCCATGCATGTGACCAATTACATAATGATGTTAGGATAGGTTCTAACATGCCCTTCCCCTTCAACAATATTTGTTCTCAAAGCTAGATATGATAAAACTACCACTGGAGTTGAAGGAGTGACTCCCTTGTAACATCTTTTAGAATGTGTATGTTCATTGATCTAGAATAATTTCAAGCTCTAAGATGATTGAACCTACTTCATTGAACTCAAAAAGTGTTGTTTGAACCTAAATCTTCTTTAAGAAAGAGACATAAAAAAATTGGATGTATCATAGAGGAGGGTGATAATGTGAGCTTATAGGTCACTAGCCCAATCCACTATAACACATTAAAAGTGTGCACTGAGTGGTGATGATCAACTTATTATTACATATAGTTTTGTGCCATTGTCAAATTGTACATATGGTGTTGAAGAAGTAGTACATGCTCTAAGAAGGGGGAATCTATTGCCAAGATTTTGGAACTAGTCAGAATGTATGATGGTTTCAAGCACTTGTTAACAAATTTTGGTTTCTCATCTATTTAGGGCTAGTATGTAGAGCTCATTTTGAGGTGTGTGACTTATAGTTTGAATAATTCCTACTAAAAATGAATCGTGAAGGTGGGAAAAATTATGGAGTGGATCATGGAATAGGAAAAAATTAAATCCATTTATATTTGGGTAGCTCATGTGGAGGCTCTATAAGAGTGAGCTAGGAGATAGAAGTCATCATACTAAGAGAGATGATCCAACACATCAAGAATGGCTATTTTGCCCTAGATTTTGGAATCCCTTCAATAACATTCATGGAAATATTTGTCCTAATGGTTGATGAAATAAGAAGAGACTGAATGGTATGATCATGCTTACACTATAGTAGTAATCCTTATTGTTTGACAAACATGGATGCATATTTTTGTATAAGCAGTTGTATTTTGACTGGCTGAATTATATTAGTGGTAGTCTAATACTGGATTATAAACAATTGTGCCCATGCCCATTGATGGGAATTGATAGGTTGGGTTAAATTTGACCCACCTAACTTCTTCAAAAGTTTTTTAATTTTATGGGAACTAATAGGTTGGGTAGTACTAGTGGGCATACTATGGAAAGTATATTGCTTTCCTTGTTGAGTGAATTGCATCTAGAGTTCAAAAATATCCTAAACTATTTGACCTAACTTACAAATCCATTCAGTTTCCAGTACTATGTCACAACCCTCCAAAGGAAAGATAAGCATGTCTATCTTAAGATTACAGTTACCGATATGCACCTTCAAATTTTTAAATTTTTCTTTGCAAGGTAGAAATACTTCATGTACTACCATGAATTCAAAAAAATTGCATGAGTATATATAGCAGTCTACTCGTTTAGCCACCTAAGGACCAATAAAATTGTGCATACTACTTGAATCAATGAGGAATATGAGGTATTAAACCTTGAAATGCCCTATCACCTTCATGGTTTGGGGAGTGAAAATTTATGTTAAATCATGTATGGAAATATATAGTAGTTGGTCCTCTATCAATTCAGATTCTAAAGGTTGATATTCTTCTCTATTTTCCTCCTTTTTGTCATGAGATTCCTAAATGGAAGGTTCACCCACATCAAGTAAATACGATTTTTGCTATACACACTTATGGCTTGGGAAGTTTTTATCATCATAGTTGTAGCATAGACCTTGTTACCTTCTTACCTCAATTTCTTCTCTTATTAGATGTTTGGTCAAGGGCAGTTTGTTAGTAGGATTCAATGCCAGTTGAGATGGAAGTGGGGATTGAGTTTATAGGAGTTTAGACGTACTCCATTGAGCTATGAATTTATCTTCAATCACTCTATCCAAACGTACTATTTGTAGCATGGTTTTTTGTTTAGACATTCTTACCTCAACTCGAATATCTTATTTAACCACTAATAAAACAACTTCGACAATTTTTATCACTTAAGCCTCTTATGCGATTTACCAAATTTTCAAACTATGTTTGATAGTCTCAGATCATTATGATATATTTTAACTTTGTGAGGGCTCCTATAAAATTATCATACTTATTTGGTTTAAAATAGTGAGTAATTAGGTCTTAAATTCATTCCAAAAGAGATTTGGATGCATATTTATCAACCACTAGTATCATTGAAGTGTGTCAAACTCAAAAGTAAAGGATGCTATTGTGACTTTTAGATTTTGGATAACATCATGAAGAGCAAAATACGGTTGATATGATATAACCAACCAGTGGGGTCCTCTCCATCAAATTTTAGAAAATCTATCTTGGAAATTTTATAAATATTATTATTTAGCAAGGTAGTACGGCTCCACTATCTAAAATACTTGCCTTACTTTTTGATCCCTTGTTGCCTGGTTTGTCATCTTTGTATTCCAAGCCTAATAGACAACTCTCAAAGTCATTTAACTTGGTAGAGAGTAGCTATTTTTATCAATTTTAATGTTGATATAACAAGTAACTCACTTGTTCACCTAATTGCTCTAGTTGGGCACCTCTAGTAGCATCAACCATTTTTGGGTACCCTATGGTTTCCAAAAAATTTTATGGGTGTTATATAGCAAAATGATCAACTTGAAAAGACAATCCAAATGAGCTATACCACAAAATAGTAAATTTTGGACCTCTAGAATTTTTGGACAGTCTTTCTTTTTGGAAATAATTCTTTTAGAAGACCTTTTTGACATACTTTTTTGGGCTGAATTTGTTTTGGTAGACTATTACTAGCTAAGTGTTCTAGTAGCCAAACAAGGTCTTTTTTGCACTATCAATGTCTGGATAGCTAGATAGGGTGTTTTGTACACTATTAGACTAGCAACTAATAATTGCCTACTCTGATGACTATTAATTATCTACTCTTATTTTATTTTTGACTATTTCTATATATTCTTTGTAGTGTCTCACTAGATAGTTTAAGCATCATCAATCTATGATGGTTGTGATATCCTCTGTAGTATGCTCAATTATGATCTTTGAATTTAGCTAGAAAAGGACCAAAGAAAAGTTTAATAGGGATAATCTAAGCCAAGATTTTGATTTTATTGGTTCTTTTATATACTATCTTAGTCATCGGTCCAATATCTCAAAGCTCTAAGGGTTCTACCATACTAATAGTAACAATATCTACATTTGAGTGTATTGTGAAAGTAAGTTCTTTGGACTAACCAGTTATTGGTGCACCCCAAAACTCAAAGGACTAATATCTTCCTAGGGTTGAAAACTTTTCCTATTCCTAGGGGTCTCCTTATATACCCAAGGGTGCATGGGAGCTTATTTCCATCTGTGAGTGTTATCCAAGGCCTAGGTATTGGAGTTTGAGCACCCTTCACTTCACTAGATTCTTTATGGGTACTCTAGCTTAGTAAAAAGTGATAGCTCTTCCATGATATTGTAAAACCCCTGACACAATATTTCTAACCTAACCCACTAAAAAAAAATCATGTTATTTTCTTATAATCTATTTAGCAAAAAATAAGTAGAACAAAAAATTATACCTAACATGAAATAGATGGTAGGAAAATAACTATTGCTACTATAGTGCATCACAATCCTATAAAGTGCCCATATACTAATTATTAGGAACCTTTAAATTTAAATAAGCACATCCATAATAAAAATCATATAAATTAATAGAAATGTAAGAGATGAAATAATAATAGTGCTTGAACAATACAAAATGGAAATGCAACTACTTAATTAATCAAGAGAACCTAATATCATAAGCCTTTTTGAGGGGATAACTTCCTTAGAAGTAGAGATCCATTACAATTAAAGAAATAGACTTGATATATTTCATTTCCCCCCTTGCCTTTATATAGGCTCTTTATGTACCCTAACCTTAATGCTCAAAGGTCGGTCCACGTCCAAGTGAGGGACTTGAGTTAGTAAATCCTAATAAAGTAAATATTTATACCTTTACTAATAAGTATCATTTACATCATAGTCTCCCATGCACACTAGGATTCAAATTACATGATGATCTTAGGACAAGATCCTAACAATCTCATGATCAATTGTTTTGTCTTTCTCTTCATAGTTTTCACTTTGCAATCTCTTCCATGTGTCCATTCACATAGCAATTGTGGGAATGAAATCTTTGTTTAGTCCTAAGTATCTAATCCCATTCTCTTAATTTAGGTTTAATATTAATGGATTGTGGCAAAGGTTTTGAAATATCCATAACAATACATATCTAGGTATATATAACATGCTTTTACTCCTAAGTATTTAATCCCTCCTTGATGAATTCTCCTAGGGTATTTTCAATACTATTCAAAACATATTTATTTATAATTTGATATGGAAGTCCAAAATTATCACTTCATGGTTTTAAATACAGAGTACTTTTCCCCCTAAACCATGGGCCACCACCAATTATTTTATTCATGATTTTCAAACTGGAAAAGATAATGAGGAAAACATATTTAAGAAGAAAAGTCACAAAGTAATATGAATTCAATTGCCACTTTCAGTTGTTCCAATTTTGAATCTTCAAAAACCCTATCCATTATCCATGGAACTTATGTATTAACCCTCTACTTTTAATACCTATTATATCATACTCGATCATCTCATCCTTGATAATCACTTATGGTGTAACATCTGCTTCTTGGATTGAACTTGTTGGGAATTCTCCTAGATTATCTTATAGATCCTTTTACTAGGATCAAATATTAATCACATATAATATTCACAATAATATTGCACACAATAAACACAAAATATTATTGATAAAATATCTACTAATGCATGCAAGAAGCTATGCATATTCGATATATTTTTACAATGCTTTGCCACCAATATATAATTACATGTGACTCCTCACATGCATACCTCTTGACCTTCTCTCTCCTACATAACTCTTTACTTACCTACTTGATAGTCTGCACTCTCACAACTTACAGTAGCACACCTTGCACACTTTATTACATTGATACATGAACACTCCTCGCATCTTGACATATACATTAGACAAACATTTATACACTCCCTAATCTAATATTTACACTCTAAACTATTACATGACCAAATAATATAATATCTCCAACCCCTTGTTTTTTTTTTAATTTTCTTCAAAAATAAAAACACTTCAAATTTTTAACTCATAAAGTTCAATTCTACATCAATATAATTTTTCAAGGAAATCTTTCCAAAGGTGTTTCTTGCTCCATTGCACTTGCATTGCATGAGGCAAATTCATACTATGCTCTCCATTGCATTCACATTACATAAGACAAATTCATGGTGTGCTTGGCCATTGCTTCTCTCAAATGGCAAAGCGTCTCATAGCTCCAAATTCATGTCCCAAAAACCTTCCAACTGTATGTGTCAAAAACTGAGTTCCTACCGCAAAACTGTCGTGCTCCACGTGCATCATCTCTACCATTTTACACCCCTTAGATTCAAATATCATTAAAAAATCATTGTATTTTTGTGCACAAATGCCTTCTTTTCTAATGCAGACTTTATCATAAATAAATGAAAGATATTCTCCCATTAATATTGTTCCAACACAAATGTAGGATGATCCTCCCCAATTGCTTTACCATATTCACTGCATGTTTCAGGTTCAGGTTCATCTGCATTATCAAATTCTTTTGCATGTAACGTCTGATTCAAAATATTCTTTAATAAAACAATGATCGTTGTTTAATGTTCTTACTTAAAAGGCTATCTTTCTACTCACGGCTTCGTCTAAAATTTTCTCTGGCTCTACTCATTCTCTGGCCATAGCTTTCAACTTCAACTCACTTCTCCTCTGAAAAATTTTCTCCAGCAAACTCTCAGCTCTATTTTCTCCACAGACTCTGGGTTCACATAATCATAGTCTGACTTTTCACAAACTCCTTCAGCTTGTCTTCAAATATTTCTTCTGTCTTTTGCTTTCTAACTTTTCTCCAGAGGTTTTAATTTTCTTCTCTTTTTAGTCTTCCCTCAACCATTTTTTCTTTCAGTTTTTTTTTTCTTTAAAATTTTTCAATACTTCTTATTTTTTCTTCTTCAAATATATGAATTTTTCCATCAAATTTATTAATTTACTTTTCTTATAACTTCTATAAAATATTCTTCTTATCTCTCTAGCTACAATATTAATTCTTCCAGAATTTTCTTCTCTTTACAATTTTTTTTTCTTTTCTTTCAATCAATCAAATTTTTCGTTAAATCAAATTATTTCAAATTCTTTATCTTTTTATCTCTCCAAAGTTTCTTTCAATAATAATGCTTTTAATTTCTCCAACATTAATATTAATCACTTCAAATAACCTTTACAAATAAATTCATATCTTACCTTGTAATTCTTCTTCTTTACAATTTAGACGACTTAAGGCCTTCAATTTTCTTTCTTCTTCCTCTCACAATATTTTCTTCTCCAATTTATTCTACAATTTGGGTGACTTCAACCCCTCTCTTCAACCTTCTTCACATCCAATCTTTAGTTTTCAAATATTCTTCTTTCACTCTTTAATCTTCTACAAATTCTTCTTTCTTTCTCCTCTCACAATATTTTCTTCTCCAATTTATTATGTAATTTGGACAGCCTTAACCTTTCTCTTCAACCTTCTTCACGTCCAATATTTAGTCTTCAATATTCTACAAATTCCAACCCTACTTTTCTCAATCCTTCTCTTAATCTCAAATGGTTAGTGTGTGACTCTCATACCATTGTTGGGAATTCTCCCATGTTATCTCACAGTTCCTTTTATAGGATCAAATATTAATCACATAAAATATTCATGATAATATTGCACACAATAAACACAAAATATTATTGATAAAATATCTACTAATGCATGCAAGAACCTATGCATATTAGATACGTTTTTAATATGCTTTATCAATAATATATAATTACATGCCTTCTCTTTCCTACTTAACACTTCACTTATCTACTTGACACTTGCACTTTCACAACTCACACTAGCACACCTTGCACACTTTATTACATTGACACATGGACATTCACACCTTGACACATACATCAAACAAATATTTATTATGCTCCCTAATCTAATATTTACACCCTAAACTATTACATGGCCAAATAATGACACATGGACATTCACACCTTGACACATACATCAAACAAATATTTATTATGCTCCCTAATCTAATATCTACACCCTAAACTATTACATGACCAAATAATGTAATATCCCTAACAAAATTAGCTATATATTTGTTCTCCCTCTTATCTCTAACTTGGGCATCCATACTTCTAGCTAGTGCATCATGACTTCCCACTAGAGATTTCAAAAATGGATTTCTTTCCATACTACCTAGAAGGGCTTGCTCATGGATGGCACTTGCTTCAGATTTTAAATCTTTGATTTTAATATGAAAACTTCCATTTTTAAGTTTTTGATTTTAGATTTTAACAATTTTAAAGAAATTAATCTTATGTTTTGATATTTATAATTATAATTTATGTTAGAGGATATAGGATCTATGTTTTAAAATGTATTAAGATTTTATTTTTTATTTTATAATATTTAGTATATATTTAATGTTAAATATTTTAGGTTTATTAGGCTAATTAATAGGATCAAATTTAAGTTTCTACATTTTTTCCATTTTAATATATTCATCACTGCATAAAAATCTAGTGCATCAAATGTCCCAACAATCCTTGGAATATAAGACTGAATGAGGCTTAATTTTTTATTATTGATTTTATTTTTATCAGTTTGATTTTATTTTGATTTGGTTCTTTTGAGTTTGATACATATATACATATGTATATGAATTAATTCTTTATTCTAACTTTTTCTTGTGTGCGAGTTGTGACAATCAAGTTTTCCAATTCTTTTCAATTCATCCTTTCGAAAACTATAGGGAAAATATATACATGCATTTAATCATTTATTATCATCAATGAGTTTTATTATTAAGTGAGAAAAATTAGAAAACTTAATGTCCTAACTTGCACACAAGAAATAGTGAGAAGGACTGATTCATGGTAAAAATATGTGAGATAGGGAGGTAACATAGGTTGGGAGGGTAAAAACACAATTCTTTTTTACCATGAGAGATGATCTTACCCCAAATACAAAATTTAAGAATTTGGAATATGAAATTTATGACATTCATTTTGATGACAAGATTTTATAGATGTGAGATGATATGATGTATATGATAGTTGATATATGATCATTTTGATTCAATATATTGATTGTAGTTTGATGACTTAATGATTTAACAATACAATCATATAATTATAATTTGATGATTTAGTATTGATGTTTGTATAAAACAATGCACAAATGGGTTAAATATATGATATTTTAATTATCTATTTATTTTTATTTTTTTTAAGTGAAAAACCCCTTGCGCCTTGGTTTGAGCGACCATGAACATGGGTTCTACACCGTCAAAGTCACCCGGGAGTCGCACCAACATTATCAATTGGATTTTGGATATCCAATTCAGATTTTTGGTAGGGTGGAGATTTGAACATGAGACCTCCCTTGAAGGATTGCCCTCTCCTCTCCAACTCACCTACAACACCTGGGTATATTTTAATTATAAATGTATAATAAAGTAATAAAAATTATTTAAGTTAAATATACCACGTATGCAATTGATTTGAAATGTTATAAAATATATAAAACTAAATTAACTTAAATAATTTAGACATGTTCTTAAAATATTTAATATTATAAAGAATACAAAGGAGTTTAATATACCTTGTTACAAGTTATATAAGTGTCTTGATTAACCAAGAAGGGATTGTAGTTTTTGAAATATAAATGATATTTCTTAGATATAAATCTAAGGAATTTAAATGATAACCATATCCACAAGAGAAATTAAGGCCTTAGAAAAATGCTTGACTTCTTTTCTTTTTTTTGAAGGACTTTGGAATTTTTCTAAATAAATCCAAGGATCCTGGTTTGCCATAAATGACTATATTTTCCTTAGGAATCTACTTTAACATAAATGATTTGATAATATCCCTAGATAATTCCAAGAAGTCTCCTTTAAAATAAAGGAATTTAGTTTTTCCTTGGATAAATTCAAAGACTCTATCATATAAGATTATGCTATGCCTAAAATCTAATTTTTTTATAAAATTTAAACAAGTAACCAAATAAGCCAAAATAAAACAATGCTTTACTTTAAAAAAACATTTTTGATAGAATATGATTTTGTTTTATATGCAAATATACAAGCTATACTATTCAAGGTAGGTACAATATTGAGATAATTGAGATTTGTCAAGTAGATATTATATGCTTTGGATTATGCTTTAAATATGATGGATTAAAGATAAAGCTACCCAAATTTTTATAGGTGATAGAGAATAATTCAGATTTGATAAAAGGTTATGTTTTCCTCATGCCTATATGTGTTTGAAAGTGGTTATATGGTTCTATATAAATGCTTTTGTGCAATCTATTAGGGCCACAAAATATTTTGCATGAGTATAAAAGTGATACATAGGATAATGATTGATTGTTCAAATATAATGATACTATTGTTGCTCTCATCTTAGGAGGAAGATAAAGTTGAGGAAAATTAACTAAATCTAAAAATATAAGTTTATCATTAATAAGATGATTAATCAAATGTTGTTATTTTAGTTGATAATTTTTATCAAAGTGTTTACACAAAGGATTAACAATAAAGACAAACTAGAAGGTTGGCATTCATTATCATCAATAATTTCCATTCATCATTTGAATTGAATACATATCGTATCCATAATTTTAATACTCATGAATGTGTAGATGAAAATATTGGATGATTAAGAGGATTATTTGAAGTTATAATTTCAATTGATATATAATAATGTAGCAATAATGATCATAAATATGATAAGTATTCACTTTCATGAACATCTATGAAGTCATAATTTTCATAATTTGAGTCATTGCAAATGCTTTAATGAGAAAATTAGACGAAATAGATTGAAAATTATAGAATGAAAAAATATATTTTGGAGATAAATTGAAACTAGGACATATTGAGTTCTTGAATGAGTTATCAAATGAGGAAAATGCTTCTTAATTTTTCCTTTGACCACTCATCCTTAGACTCAACACAAGAATCTCAATCGAGACTTTATCATGTTTTACCATGATGTAATTCATCTTAGGATAAAATACTTTCACTATTTCTCCTAAGAGTAGATCTACCCATAACAAGGCATGTACGTCTCAAATGGATAATAAGATTGAGATAATGACAAGAATTTAGCCACATCAGATTTCTAGGAAAAGGAAAACAATCAATTCTATCTAGTATCATAGTGTGCCTATTCTCATGGATCACGGTGAAAATATATAGATTGAGATTAACATGTTTGTTTCTAGAATTATCCATAAAAGAAAGACAATTTAATTGTTATTATCTCTATATTATTTACATGTAGAACCAAACATGTAGGTCTCAAGGTTATAGATAAAGTTATGACACAAAGAGATAAAAATGGATATCTAATCCCATAACTAACTATTTTTATTAACATCATATGATTCTCATTATAGATATCATTGTTATAAAGGAGAAACAATAGTTAAAATATTTATGAGTAAAGATTTAATGGATAAAAGATAACCATTTTTTTAAAGATAAAGCTAAAATCCAAAAGATAAATCTATAAAAAAAAATCAAGATAAACAAGATAATAATGGATACCCACTTATATTAACATCCTACCAAAATGAAAATAAAAACTAACCTTAACTAGTATCATCATATGATGATATGCAAATTCCATTGTTGAATCAATGGCAACAAAAATGAAGTTAAAACATAAATGATATTATATGAAACATAAAAGACACTAGATAAAATATTAAATATAAAATATGAATGGTAAAAGACACAAGATAAAACATACAAAATGAAAATTAGAAGATATAAAATGAAGGGCTACAATTCCATAAGATAATTGCAAATGTAGCAAAACTTTAAAAAGGTATTATAGTGAAATTTCCCTAAACCTAGGAGGTTATATGCCTTGGTCACTTTTTGCAAGTTGACATCAATTAGTTGGTAGAAAGGGAAGCAGGAGTGAAACACACCATTGACTTTGACAAATATGGAAAAGCTTTGTCAGAGTCTTGATGTCGTGAGTGTGTCAATCTCATTGATCAATGACGAGTGTTAATTTAAGAAATTAAAATTCATAAAAGCTCACAATATTACATAGTCCATTGATTAAGTTGATTTGCGATAGGCATTGATTCTAGGGGAGATAAATAGAAACAACAAATTAACATGGACCATCAATCTCATTAATCAATGATGAGCACCAATTATGAAAAAAGTAATTAAAATAAGTCTCTAAGGCATTGTGAATCATTTATGGTTTATCTAATGACCCATGCCATTTCATAGACCTAACAATAAAATTATCAGAGATCCCCACCACTGGTTAAAACTAAAGATACATGGAAATGCATTGGTAGTCCATAAAAACTTAAAAAACTACCCTATCAAGGAACACATTAAAGGAAGCTTTACCATCAATCTAGGATAGGTGGAAAATCATGTGGTTTGTAGGATTTCAAAGAAAATGTTGAGATATTTGAATTGCAAAATATTACAAGCCATAATCCTAGTTATCAATGGACCGCTTCATCCTAAAATATTTTTAGAGATATCAAAAGTAATCCTACTATTGGTCAAAGCACAACAAAGTCAATTATTGTAAATTGATTCTTCTATCCGTACTAGCTCATATCGATTAAACATGTGGTAACCATACAATTTTTCTATCATGAGAACCACTGTCAATCAATAACAACATAGAAGATCAAATGGCTCATAGGAATTGGGAGAAGACTTAGATGGTATACCATCAAAAATTCATGCCAACCATCTAATAGTGATTTATGACCTAGGAAGGAAGATCGAGAGAAGCTCATCTAGCCGTCCAATCAAAGAGAGAAGCAGTCTAATCCAACAGGACATGATTTCAAAAAGAGTAACAACATATTTTCAAAATATTTCCACCTACCTTTTGCCCACATATAGTAAAGGACCCCCCTGGTAGGTGAATTCCTTTACTACAAATACATTGAAGCAAGATCTTCTAGAATAGAGAAGTTAGGCTCATAAAGGTAATAGTTGCAAAAGAGCCTTAAGTCCACACAACTAAATCACTTAGATACAATATTCTAGTTAAAACAATGGGTGTCTTAAAAGTGGTAGCTATAGAAGCTATATATCCAGAGACCTCTAGCCCATAAACATTAATTATAGATGGATCCTTGTTTCAGTTTTGAAGGAAAATTTTGAATTGCTTGTACAAATTTTAGAGGGAAAACCCTTAGTGTTCAATAGTATTTTATTATAAATAGCAGTTTCAAGTTCATTTTTAGGGTTTGGAAATTATTGACTCGTGCTTAGTATCTAGCCTTGTTTGCAAATCCTTACATTTTCTTCTATGCATCAAGTCTAGTTTTAACCTTGAATCATTTTGTTACAACCTTTAAACCTATTTTAATTTGATATCTTTGTAACACAAAGATTATAATATAAGAAGCTATGGCTATTTTTCTCTGCTTCGTTTCTTGTATGTTTTTATGTGTGAATGCTTTATACAAATGATTAAAACTATGTTTACTTAATTTATTGATAACTATTGATGCATGTGTCCATTTTTATCTAGCAATAAATAGAAGAATATCTAGCTCTTGGTGCATCACCTCTTCTAGTTTAGGATTTTATTTTTTGTAGTCTTTTTTTTCCTTTGATACATGCAAGTAGTTTAAGTGAACATTGTATCAAATATCATATCTAATAAGAATCCAACCTTAGTAAAATATTTGAGATTTCCCTATGAGTCAAGTCTCAAAATCATAGATATTCTTGTTATTTTTCTTTGTGTGAGGTATGGAAGTCAGGCTCATTTAGTGACGATAACAAATGGCCATGATATCCTAAGCAACCAATAATTTTCTAGCATGCTCAATGGGATGGATTTTATTCAATTCATAAAAAAACACCCACAATGCATGAGAACAACAATTCACTAACATGCTTAATAATATGAATTTGATTCACCACACAAAGACATCCATCATGCATAAGAACAATAGTTTATCGGCATGCCCGATGAAACCAAATTTCCAACTTGATTGAAATTTTGGTGAAGATTTCAATCTCCATATTTGTTGAAATATAAATTATTCACCTAGATAATCCATTGATATTAAGGGACCAAAATATTTATGAGCACAAAGCCTACCACTAGGTCCATTTCAAGAGTAAATCTACAAGTGTTGGTATCACCCTTGAACCCAGGTTCCAAAAGAAGACCCTGATGTTAAAACATGGATACACAAAAAAACCAACCACCAAGGAGATACCCATATTGGCATGACAAGGGCCCCTTGCAACCATATATTTATCCTATAACATGGGATCCAATCCTAGCCTCAAAACTCAAGTCACTACCTTACTTCATCGATGGGAATGCAACTATGCCTACTAAGCAGTTGCATCACATGATTAGTTTGTGCATGGTGCATAACATTGAGAGAAAAATGTCTCTTGAATTATAAATAAAATATCTCAAAGAGAAGGCACAAGAATGGTACATAGGCCTTACCCCAAATTCAATCAAGAATTGGGATCAACTTGTAGACTTTCTAATTGACAGAAACAAAGAAACGATAGATGGTGTGTCTCACCTAGATCAACTAACCACTATTAAGAGGGTACTCATGGAAACCATAGATGATTTCAACACTCTATTCCATTATATCTGACACAAAATCCAAGACAATATTCACCCTTATAACGTATATTTACTATTTGAAATTTATCAATTTAGAAATTTCCATGATGATTAAATATAGAGGAGGTAACTCTCTACCAATAGCTTATGGGATAGTTATTCAAGTTGAAAATGACTTGATTCAAATAGAAAGGATAGCTTCTAGATCCCTTTTTCCTATGTTCCCAAATGTCCCCCTACCTTACCATCCATCTCTACTTATCCAGCTTACTACCATAAACCCTGTCAAGGCTCTAATTTCTCTCCCTACCCTAAAGTATCACTATACAAATCCTTACTCTTTCAATGAGCTTGATGAGATGAACTTGCTAATAATTATTTCTAATGAGTTCATAGCCCTCAAGTGACAATAAAATGCATAGAGGTTTCCATATCACAACAATCAAAGACCTCCATTCTATAAAAATAGTCAAGGTTACAGACCCTCTCAAAATGGCCAAGGATATCAAGGTTCTCATTTTCATCCTAATATAAATTCTAACCAACATCAAAACTCAAATCAGTAGATAGTACCTATTTTGCTCTTACTACAACAAATTCCCCCTAATCTTGTTAGGTATATAATCCCCATGTAAAAAAAATATGTGAAAGACCCCAATACATGGTACTACCCCAACTCAAATACTTATCCTACCAATGTTTATCCTGAAGGTAATCCTTAATAGGCTATAGTAGTACAAAATAGAAATACACTTGCTTAGAAACCTACTACTTGCCTAAGGATGGGTTTGTTAATGTAGATCCAACCCCCTTATGGTCCATCATAAAACACTCCCTTGAGATAAGTGTATGCTATATTAGATGGATTATGTATTTTAACACCTAGAAGGCCACAACTTCAATCTGATTACATGACAAGGGCCAAAATAAAAGTGATAGAGGAGAAAAGAAAAACTAACCAAGTGAATCTTAACACCTAAAATAATCCAGTTAATCCTAGACAAGGTGTTTTCCCTACAGTCACACCTAATCAGGATGTGCAAAACATCCTAGTAGCCACCAAGAGGGATGTTCTTGAGATGTCTAGGCAACAAGAGCTAATCCCTAGATAAACTAGAGTTTCCCATCCTATAATAAAGATGCCCAAAGTGTAATGGGTATCAAGCACCACTAAGAGGATCCAATATATTATTTCATTTAATGTAGTAGATCATCTGAAGAAGTCCACTATAGCCATACCTCTCTAGGATATCTTAAATATCCTTAAACATATGAAGTACTTAGAGGAAGCTCTAGAAAGATAGAAGTCATTAGGTAAGTAGAAGTTACTTGTAGTCCTACAAATATCTGGTCATGAGGTAAGAAGAGTAAAACCTATGCCATTTTACCTAACTCTATTCTATGGTGATAAATTAATTCATAATTTTATGATAGATTTTGGGTCAAGTACTTTAAATATGCCTAGAAGGATGGAATAAGCATTGGTGCTAGTATATAAACTTGTTACCAAAGGGGTAGTTAAACTGGATGGAAATCATTTTCAAATCTTTCGAATGGTAAGTAGCCTTCCTCTTACACCACATGCTTGCCAAAACCTCATATTTTCTCAAGATATAATAATTATTGAACTCCCATCTATCTTCAATATTGATTTTTCAAGAGACTTCTGAAGAACACAAGATTATACTAAGAGGGGGGGTGAACAGTATAAGACCTCTTTTTACTTTTCCTTTATACTTCAAAACAACAAAGCAATATATACAAAGCAATATCAAAACAATGCACAAGATCATTCACAAAGCGACACAATAATTTTGATGTGATTCATCCACAAAACTTTTCTCTAAAAGTTATCTCAAAGTTCTTTGGGAAACCTTCCCAATTACAATGTTTATGAGCCTCGACTCAAAGGAGATATCTTCCCCCAATCTGAATTTATGAGCCTCTACTCAAAGGAGATACCTTCCCCTACCTCTGCTCTGGCTGGTGATCCTCTAGAAGACCCCTGCCTCCACTGCCCTTAGCAAATGGAACTCTATCCACAGAAGACACCTGTCTTCCCTGCTCTGGCTGGAGACCTCTGTCCTCAACTCTATCACCTCAAAGCTGGTCCTCGAATTTACACTAAACATAGTCCTTCGGTCTAGCACAAATGTTCTCTTCCTCTATCTTTGATTTGCACCAAACACAGTCCTTCGGTCTGGCACAAATTTCCTTGGGTTCTACTCATAGAACCAATGCACCTCTGTCCTCAAGTTCTCTGATAGAACCAATGCACCTCTGTCCTCAAGTTCTCTGATAGAACTATCAAACTTAGCTTCACAAGTCCTCTACTAGGACCTGTCCAAATCTGCTCACAAGTCCTCAACAGAACCTGTCCACAACCTGCTCACAAGTCCCCAATGGAACCTGTCCAAAACCTGCTCTCAAGTTCATCAAGAAAACTTGCTTTGCATGAACCCACAAAGAGAATTGTTAGAGACCCAATGTGATTCATCAACCTCATAGAAGCATAAAGAGAATTGTTAGAGACTCAATATGTTCTATACTTAACTCCCAATCTCAATCTCAACTCAATCTCAATCTCAAAAGAATAAGATAGATGTAGTATGCTTTTCTCAAGAACATGAAACTCAACCCAACAATTGCCAACCATGCAATGTCTCATATAACAATGATACTCATGTTCTTTCCAACAACCAATATCTTTTCTTAACCAATTAGGGATTCAACAACAATGCTCAAAGACAAGGTTTAACCAACATCATTCAACTCAATATTAACCTTGAAGCATTCAACCAATCATCACAAGAAAAAGGAAACAAGTAGAAATCCTTTTCCCTCCAAAGATATTTGAAAAAAACAGCCACCAACACAATATCACCAAATGCAAAGAATAACTTGTTCAAATCAACTCAATGGAGTAAGCCCAATATCATGAATCAAGTAGAAGCAATAACTTGATCAAATAACCTCTATGGAAGAAACTCAACCATCAACCTCAAAACAGCCAACCAAGTGTTTCACCAACTCAATGCAAGTAGCAAGACTCAAAAACATAAACTCTAGTGCACAATGCTTCCACTACCTCAAACTAGAATTATGCATTCACCAAAATTCTCATCAATGATAACAATGCATAAGTAGTCTTCAACAAACCAGAAACTAGGACTTATACCCAACCAAAGGAAACCTTGTTGAATACCTTTTCACTCCAATCTTATTTCAGGAAAACATACACCAATCATACTCATAAGAAGAATGTGCCCATACCTTATTGAATTGAAGGAACCCCTTTGGAAATCTGCCACAATCATAAAGTTCTTTTGCCAATCTTCACAAAGGTTAGTAGATCACAAAATAATCAATATTACTCCACTTTTCAATCATCATTACCAAAGTATTTAATTGCACAACTTCCTTATCTCTCCTAAAACCACTTGTACCATAAAATAAAATAAATCACAACATTGCATAACCTTATAACTCCCAAAACCACTTATACCTTAAAATTAAAATAAAATATTACATAACCAATAACAAGCTTTAATGTAAATATATTTTCCTTACCCTTATATCTCCCTTACTCACAACAAAAGCAATTTTCGTCCTTTTCTAAGATGCAAATCCCCAAACTCAAATAAGTAAATTCTACTTACCCTTATGTCTCCTCAACATAAAAACATACCTTAAAATTAATCATGACTCGTGCACTGCAGACGGCTTGTTCATCCCATGTCAGAGCATCTTCAACCGGTGGGCCATTCTGGATTCATCCACTGTCACACTGCGCATCGCTGCCCATTCCACCTGCTGGTTTCGTCAACACCGTGTATCACTATTTCTTCTGCTACGGTCTAAGGGAAACACCACGTCTTCGCTAATAAGTTTCTTTTTGACTTCAAAATATTGTAGGCTCTCCCTTCGAACGTAGTCGCAGGCTCTTTCTTCCAGTGCAATCGTAGGCTCTCCCTTCTAGTGCAATCGCAGGCTCTCCCTTCGAACGCAGTCGCAGTCTTTCTCTTCCAGTGCAATCGAAGGCTCTCCACTGACTTCGTACGCTGGTCGCAAGACTTTCTCACTGTCTCCATCCGCAAGGCTTCTTTCACAACATCTGTATGCAATACTTCTTCACTGCCTCCGCTTACAAGGTTTCGTCAAGGGATATCTCACTGCCCACATCTCACTGTTCATCTTCGACTTCCTTCATCTCATGATGTTCGAATCACCACTGCTGCCCTTCCGTGACGTCGCCTCCGTCCCACTCTAACTCTCGCAGAGATTTCTCCTTCGTCGTCAATGCTTGCGCAATCTTCTGCCTCCACTCTTTGTTCTGCCACGCCGTCTCTTCTTATGAAATCGAAGGATTCTCAATCAAAGTGCATTCACCTTGAGATAAAATTTGGCCTTGTTTTTATATGCACTAAGATGCACTTTTAACACGTCGGCAAATTTAATTTAATTTAAATTTTAAATAAATAAAATTTAAACTAAATATTTAAAATTAAATATCTTCATCACCGGAGCACCTTTTTCAACGAAACGAAAAGCCAACTTGGGTTTTAAGAAAAACCAATTCCAAATCTGTTGTCCATGGTTTTAAATAAAACCTTTTATTTTGTCTGCCTTGGTTTTCACAAAAAACCTTTCCGCTTCTTGACATCAATGACAACATCAATACTTGAGCAAAGGCAATGTACCTAATTTACCCAAAATTGCCAACAATCTCCCCCTTTGTCATTGATGGCAAAACTTTACTAAAAACACATCTTCAAGAGCCAAAACTGAAATCACTCTCTTTGAAGTTTTGCTCCCCCTGACTTGAAGCTTTCCTCTTCACTTGAAGCTCTCCACCTTACTCATATCTCTCCCCCTTTGTCATCAATTGCAAAGGGCCACATTTGGGGCTCGGGACTAAGAATAAGCCTCTTAGCTTAGTCCCTCCCCCACCTCCTGTTGAGGTGATTAATTCTGGGGTGGGAGTAAAACTCCCATTAGGCACTGATCATCATCAGCGTCTATAACTTCCTTGCCGGGCCTTCTCTTGAATTCTTTGTCCATATTCTTGTTCCTATTTTTAGCCATGCCTTGATCCTTGGACCTATTCATACCATTGTTCCTGTTCCTGTATCCTGTTCTTTGAATCCACCTATTCTGACCAAACCTGTTCCTGATATTTGCCTTGCAAAAAATTGCTTTATGCCCAAACTGATTGCAAGAGTAGCAATACCCATGAAAGAAATTACCACTTCTAAAACTGTCATTTACCTTCTTCACTTGAGCCATGCAATGTACATCCATGTGACCAAACCTGTGACAAGCAAAACATTTGCCTTGAAATTTTCCTTTATTTGACCTTTTGGGTCCTGAAAACTTCTTCTCATTCTGAATTCTGTTTTCTGGTTCTGTGCATCTATCATTCAAGGACTCATGATCTGAAATACTTTCCTCATCAGAACTCTCTTTCTTTTGGAGTCTCTTACTAGACTCTCCAACATGTTTCTTGTGAGGCTTAACAAAACCAAGACCTGTTTTGTCTATTGTCTTTATTTGACCTTTGATGAGAGACTTAACCCTCTTGGAGCTATCTTGAAACCTGTGAAGCTTATATTTGTACCCTTTATATTCCTCTTCCAAAGAAGCCATTTTCTGTTCTAACTCACTATACTCAAGAACCTTAGACTCTAACTCATCCTTGAGCTCTTGTGTCTTAGCTATAGAGAAGTCAAGACTTTCTATAAGATCATCTCTCTCCATACAACATTTATCCAATTTATCCTTGAGTCTAGCATTCTTCTTTCTTTCCTTTTTCAAAGCACTAAGAGCACTAATAAGTTCACCTTTAAGATCTACTTCACTTTCCTCTATATGTTTGCTTTTTGAATCATCAAGGCCTTTTTCAGATTTCTTATCACTAGAGGTGCTACCCTTTTCAAAAACCATACATGCATCCTCATACATACTAGCAACCGAATCATTAATTGTGCAATCATCCTCAAGGTGACCAAAATTTCCACATCTAAGACATTTCATGATAATGAATCTATGTTTTGGTTCTTCCTCTTTTTCTGATATGAACAACATCTCATTTTCATTATCACTTGAAGAACTTTCACTATCACTACTAGAACACTTACTTGCTTTGTCTAGGTAGAAGCTCTTCTTGTGCTTGTGAGAATACCTCTTTCCTTGATTGCTTTGCTCATCTTTGTTCTTCCATTGATGCCTATGCCTTTCATAATCTTTGCTCTGACAGTCCTATTTATCTTCATCACTTTCAACCTTGGCAGCAATACAGTTAGTAGTATAATGACCAAACTTTCCACAATTGAAACATCTTACATTTTTCATACTTTTGTGCTTTCTAGAGAACTTGCATTTCTTGATGTAATATACCTCTTCATCACTAGAAGACTCATCACTATCTTTAAGCTGATTACCTTTGGAATAATCCATTGTGTTCTTTACAAGCTTTTCCTTCAAGCTGTTAAACCTTTTCGAAGGAACCTGCTCTGATACCAATTGAAGAACACAAGATTATACTGAGAGGGGGGGGTGAACAGTATAAGACCTATTTTTACTTTTCCTTTATACTTCAAAACAACAAAGCAATATATCCAAAGTAATTTCAAAACAATGCACAAGATCATTCACAAAGTGACACAACAATTTTTATGTGATTCATCCACAAAACTTTTCTCTAAAAGTTATCTCAAAGTTCTTTGGGAAACCTTCCCAATTACAATGTTTATGAGCCTCGTCTCAAAGGAGATATCTTCCCCCAATCTAAATTTATGAGCCTCTACTCAAAGGAGATACCTTCCCCTACCTCTGCTCTGGCTGGTGATCCTCTAGAAGACCTCTGCCTCCGCTGCCCTTAGCAAATGGAACTCTATCCATAGAAGACACTTGTCTTCCCTGCTCTAGCTGGAGACCTCTGTCCTCAACTCTATCACCTCAAATTTGGTCCTCAAATTTGCACTAAACATAGTCCTTCGGTCTAGCACAAATGTTCTCTTCCTCTGTCTTTGATCTGCACCAAACACAGTCCTTCGATTTGGCACAAATGTCCTCGGGTTCTACTCATAGAACCAATGCACCTCTGTCCTCAATTTCTCTGATAGAACTATCAAACTCAGCTTCACAAGTCCTCTGCTAGGACCTGTCCAAATCTTCTCACAAGTCCTCAACAGAACCTGTCCACAACCTACTCACAAGTCCCCAATGGAACCTGTCCAAAACCTGCTCTCAAGTTCATCAAGAAAACTTGCTTTGCATGAACCCACAAAGAGAATTGTTAGAGACCCAATGTGATTCATCAACCTCATAGAAGCATAAAGAGAATTTTTAGAGACTCAATATGTTCTATACTTAACTCCCAATCTCAATCTCAACTCAATATCAATCTCAAAAGAATAAGATAGATGTAGTATGCTTTTCTCAAGAACATGAAACTCAACCCAACAATTGCCAACCATGCAATGTCTCATATAACAATGATACTCATGTTCTTTCCAACAACCAATATCTTTTCTCAACCAATTAGGACTTCAACAACAATGCTCAAAGACAAGGTTTAACCAACATCATTCAACTCAATATTAACCTTGAAGCATTCAACCAATCATCACAAGAAAAAGGAAACAAGTAGAAATTCTTTTCCCTCAAAAGATATTTGAACAAAACAGCCACCAACACAATATCACCAAATGCAAAGAATAACTTGTTCAAATCAACTCAATGGAGTAAGCCCAATATCATGAATCAAGTAGAAGCAATAACTTGATAAAACAACCTCTATGGAAGCAACTCAACCATCAACCTCAAAACAACCAACCAAGGGTTTCACCAACTCAATGCAAGTAGCAAGACTCAAAAACATAAACCCTAGTGCACAATGCTTCCACTACCTCAAACCAAAATTATGCATTCACCAAAACTCTCATCAATGATAACAATGCATAAGTAGTCTTCAACAAACCAGAAACTAGGACTTATACCCAACCAAAGGAAACCTTGTTGAATACCTTTTCACTCCAATCTTATTTCAGGAAAACATACACCAATCATACTCATAAGAAGAATGTGCCCATACCTTATTGAAGTGAAGGAACCCCTTTGGAAATCTGCCACAATCACAAAGTTCTTTTGCCAATCTTCACAAAGGTTAGTAGATCACAAAATAATCAATATTACTCCACTTTTCAATCATCATTACCAAAGTCTTTAATTGCACAACTTCCTTATCTCTCCTAAAACCACTTGTACCATAAAATAAAATAAATCACAACATTGCATAACCTTATAACTCCCAAAACCACTTATACCATAAAATTAAAATAAAATATTACATAACCAATAACAAGCTTTAATGTAAATATATTTTCCTTACCCTTATATCTCCCTTACTCACAACAAAAGCAATTTTCGTCCTTTTCTAAGATGCAAATCCCCAAACTCAATTAAGTAAATTCTCCTTACCCTTATGTCTCCTCAAACTAACATAAAAACATACCTTAAAATTAATCATGACTCGTGCGCTGCAGACGGCTTGTTCGTCCCGTGTTAGAGCATCTTCAACCGGTGGGCCATTCTAGATTCATCCACTGTCACACTGTGCATCGCTGCCCATTCCACCTACTGGTTTTGTCAACACCATGTATCATTATTTATTCTACTACAGTATAAGGGAAACACCACGTCTTCGCTGATAAGTTTCTTTCTGACTTCAAAATATTGCAGGCTCTCCCTTCGAATGTAGTCACAGGCTCTTTCTTCTAGTGAAATCGTAGGCTCTCCCTTCTAGTGCAAACGCAGGCTCTCCCTTCTAGTGCAAACGCAGGCTCTCCCTTCGAACGCAGTCGCAGTATTTCTCTTCCAGTGCAATCGAAGGCTCTCCCCTGACTTCGTATGCTGGTCGCAAGACTTTCTCACTGTCTCTATCCACAAGGCTTCTTTCACAACAACTGTATGCAATACTTCTTCACTGCCTTCGCTTACAAGGTTTCGTCTAAGGATATCTCACTGCCCACATCTTGTTGTTCATCTTCGACTTCCTTCATATCATGATTTTCGAATCACCACTGCTGCCTTCCGTGATGTCGCCTCCGTCCCACTCTAACTCTCGTAGAGATTTCTCCTTCGTCGTCAATGCTTGCGCAATCTTCTGCCTCCACTCTTTGTTCTGCCACGCCGTCTCTTCTTATGAAATCGAAGGATTCTCAATCAAAGCGCATTCACCTTGAGATAAAATTTGGCCTTGTTTTTATATGCACTAAGATGCACTTTTAACACGTCGGCAAATTTAATTTAATTTAAATTTTAAATAAATAAAATTTAAACTAAATATTTAAAATTAAATATCTTCATCACCGGAGCACCTTTTTCAAAGAAACGAAAAGCCAACTTAGGTTTTAAGAAAAACCAATTCCAAATCTGTTGTCCATGGTTTTAAATAAAACCTTTGATTTTTTCTGCCTTGGTTTTCACAAAAAACCTTTCTGCTTCTTGACATCAATGACAACATCAATACTTGAGCAAAGGCAATGTACCTAATGTACCCAAAATTGCCAACAACTTCACCACTAAAATAGGATGTTATTTGTCTTTAGATTGGACAGACATATTACTAAGAATTCAAAATGGAACTAAGCTAAATATCCCATCAAAACCTCTCTATATCCATCATGTGTAACATATACCTTCAATCAAGATTAATACTAATCATACCTTCACTATAGAGGAAGGGTAGTCTAAATTTGACTTATCTATCAATGAAGTTCATTCTATTCTTGATGATCAGATGGACTAGTGGGAAGCTGAAACTTGGAGTTCTCATCTATATGAAGGATTCAAGTAAAAAGGTATAAGTAATTATTTGATTCAATGGATAACCCCTCTATCCATAAGATCATGAAAGCAAAGGAAGACCTGGCCAACATATGGAGACAATATTTTGATAGTGCAAAGAGCAAAAGAGGATCCAATATTGGTGTATGTCTGATTGCACCAAGATGGAGAATTAATTTGAGCTCATAAGGCTTTATGGTTGCATATTTTTTATCCCAATAAATGGGATCTACTTGAATATTTATCTCTTATCATAGTAAAAAAGAAGTCCCTATATAATTATGAATAGAATTGTGGAATTCAGTTATAAATAAAGTTTAAAATAAACTATAAACATGGAAAGGTAGATGGTAATTGTTAGTAGGAAGAGTGCAAATAATTAAATTAGTCTTATAGACCATTCCAACATATTATATATCTTTGTATATTATGCCAAAATTTATAGAAACTATTTTAATCTATATTATGTGGTCATTTTTATGGTTAGGATTACATGATAAAAGAAAAATTTCATTGGTGAAATGAAGCAAGGTGTATGATGATAAAACTAGGGGAGGTCTCCATTTAAGATTTCTTATGGATGTAAACTTAGCTCTAGGGGGAAAAGTAATTTGGATATTATATAAAGAGATCCAAAGACAATGGATAAGAATTCTTCTGCATTCTAGGCTTAATCCTTACTGCATTCTCACTACCAAATGGTTTTACATTATGGAATGGTTTATAAAAATCAATTGATCTAGTGACTAAATATATAATATGGGTGGTGGAAACTGCAGAAAAAAATTCTATGTGGATAGATACTTGGTGTGATAAAAGACCGCTCAATATAGATCTAAGTTTGAAACTATGATGAAAGTAATTCAAGATAAATATGGTAATAGGGTTTCAAAAATTATGTACAAGATCTTGGAAGGAAGTGTTGGAGGTATTACATTATTTGGTACCTTTATAAATATTTAGATTAGGGTGTATTTTTTATATTTGTGTTTATAGTATGTGTTTAGTTATTAGGTGTGAGTATGTGTCATGTAATTATGTGTGTGAGGTGTCTAGCAATTAAGGGAGAGTTATATGAGTGGTATATCAAGTTTAGAAGTAGGAAGTTATGTGCAATCATGAGAGACTTTATCTTTATGTAATATGCAATATTTATTATGTAAGAGAGGAATATGAAGAGTTAAGTTCTCCCATGAGTTTGAGGAGAGCAAAGGTCAAGAGTCATGTAATGTGAAGAGTCTCATGTATCTATATATTGAAGATAAAGCCATGTAATATGTAACTCGAAGAAGCTTTGAATTTATGCATTGCTTTAGTAGTTTCAATAAATATTTCAATGAGATTTATGTGAGATTATTGTTCATTTGATATATGCATGATTATTGATGTTATTTATGATCCTAGAAATTATTTAACCTATGAAGCATAGTAATATTTTGCTAACATTGGTATTAGAGCCACATTGAGTGGACTTCATGATAGCCACCTTGAGTGAAATAGCTACAAGAAGAGACAATTATAGATATTGGAGGAGGAATAATTACAATATTGGAGGAAGAAGATAGCAATAGTTAAAGCTTCTAGAAATTTTATTATACTGTGGTGAGGATATAAGGTGAATATTACGATATAGGAGTAAATATGAGTGAAATATGGCTAGCACCAAGTCTGGTGTAAATTGTAGTAAGGGCAATGTCAAAGGAGAATGTTACAAAAGGATATTCGAGATTTACCATAGAGAAGGTGTTTTGGGTTCATTGCTATATAGAAGACACTTGGAAAAATTACAATAGGCCGAAGGAGAAGGTATTTTGGAATTGCTACAACAGAATACGTTAAAAAAATTGTATTACATTGAAGGAGAAGGCATTATGGAAACACTACATCCAGAAGACATCAATAAGGAACACAACATATACTATGTTTAGGAATAGGTACATTTGAGGAGTACGTAGAGACTCGAGAGAGCCATGAAGTGCATACATTAGAGTTAGTAATGCATATGATTACTGATGTCTAACTTCTAGAGATTCAAAATTAATAAATTAGAAGGGCTGGAATATTTGGCAAAACATTGAAAGAACACAACACAAAGCAAATATGAAGTTGAAAATTGATTCATGTGGCTGAGATATTATGAAGCCAGAGATATTTGAGCACCATTTAAAGGTATACAATAATATTTAAGACATTTAAAATTTTTAGGCGCATATTTGATAAATTAATTTTATTTTGATAGTTAAAAGAAGGTGAACGATAATTAAATTGAAATGAATGAATGGGAGTTATAAGAAGGAATTAATTATTTGATTGAAAGAAAGAAAGAAAAAAGAAATTAAATATTGTAGAATTAAATTGATGGCTGAAGAAATTGATTTGATGAATGAAATGAATTAATTGATTGAAAGAAATTGAATCAATGATTGAATGAAATGAAATTGAATTGATTTGAAGATTTTTTTGAATAAGCTATGTGTGGCTTCTATTGGGGACACTCCTATTACAAAAATAAAATATTACATTGCTCTCATTACATTTCTAACAAGTTAATTAAAGCATACCCATATTTGTCTTTCTATCAAAGATATTCTTCATCTTCCTCAAACTGCTAAGTTTCCATAATAAAATCCTTTTTTTTTTCTTTTTTTTAGAGGAACTAACAACAAGAACCCTTACATGACACATAATGCCAATAGACAGAAGGAAAATAAACATAAAAATCACCCATAAAAAAGGAAAACAGTTTAATTATTTTTCTTCTATAGCAGAGGTTCTTCCTTCTTTAGAGTGGCAAGATCTAAGAATGCATTTTTGCACTTCAAGCTCTTGAGGTAATATCTAGTTGTAACACATTTTGTAGGATCTTCATTTTTAAAAAATTGACTATCACCGATTGTTTCATAATTAGCTTCAAGAATAGCATATGAGGTACTAAACTTTTCCATTGAACCATCTGGATGGTATTTAGTAACCATTAGTATTTTATCAATGATCTGATTCAAATTCTCTTTTTGGGGTTGAGTCTTTTGTTGCTCGCATGATTCCTATTAGAAAAATGATAGATTTAGAGGATGAGTCTCTTTCTTTTGAACTGGGACGTTTGAAGGTTTTAAATCATTCACATGCAAGGCCTTCTCCTACACCAAAGAGGAATCAAAGCATGATCATAGAATAGGGTATCTCTTCTTTAGGTGGCCATATTGCTAATAACCATAACATATTAGGGAGAATTTTTCATATTCAATATTTTGTATCCATTCCCCTTTTCTTGAGGATAGAGTAATGGATTAAGGCCCAAGAACTGAAACATCCATCCAAATAAACAATCTTGCTTTACTCATATTTATTTTACTAGAAAAATGTTTCTCTGTTTGGGAATCCATATATTGGAATGCACCAATGGCATTATCGATTTTGGTGAATATATTCTCTCCCTAAAACTCCATGGGAAGAGCATAAAGATTCACCTAGACTAGGAAGCCAATAACTTCTTCTGTAAAGGGATTGAAACTAGGAGTCCAAGGTCTTATATAAACATCCCTTTGTCCAAAAAATGATTATATCTATAATCCATTACCCTATCTCTATCAGTTAAATCAAAAAAGAATTTTCTGGGTAGCATAGTTACTTGGAATTATGTACTGATCCACCAATCTTTAATGTATCCTTTGAGCTCCTCCAAGCCTAGATTTTTGCCCTTGAGTTTGCAAATAATTGTTTGGGCTTCATGATCAATCAAATCCAACCCAAATTCATCCTTTGAAATCTTGATAGAGGGTAGAGGTTAATTAGGAAGCTCCACCTACGAACCCAAAGATCTTTGAGAGATATTTATTTTGATTGAAGAGGTGATCTACAAACAACCCTCTTCCTTCAATGCTTGACTGCACCTAGGGTTTGCATCCATTTTGCAAATACTGTAGCCAAATGTGTCTCTTTGTTCCATCACTTGACTCCACTTAGATTTTACTCCCATCTATCACTTGAATATTATTAATACATTTTTATATCTTTGAATTTATTGGAAGAAATGAATTACTAAAAATTGAATTAAAAGGAAATGCAAGAAGATTATAAAAATTTGAAATTTGAAATTGATTTGATATTTGAAATTGAAGTAAAATTATTTCGGGAGTTATAAAAAGAAAAATATTATTAATTAATTAATTAAATAAAGATAAATTGAATGAAATATTAAAGTTAAAAAAATTATGATTTGAAGGAAAATAAAGAAGATTTGAACTAAAATTTGAAATTGAAGAAAAAAGTGATGGAAGAGAAAGAAATTAAAGAATTGAAGAAATTGAACTATTGATTGATAAAATTAGAAGGAATATATAATAAGTTTATTTGATATTTGAAATTGATTTGATGAATGAAAATTGAAAGAAGTAATTGAATGAAAATTAAAATTGAATAATTGAAGAAAGAATTTTTTTTAGAGATAAAAGGGCTTCCAAAAAATTAAAATTGAAAGAAATTTGATTTTGGAGTAATAAATAATTCCACATCAAAGGAACAATTACCATGGAAAGAAAGCAAAGAAATATAAACATTCAATGTGTGTCATCAAATGATAACACAACCAAATAAAAGTCTTCAAGAAATCACTTACAAGAAGTTGAAAAATATGGGTCAATGGAATTAGTGGAATATCTACAATCCATTCACAAGAAGGCTAAAGATAGAGTTTCTTTAATACTTCAACACTACTTACATGGTCTTTTCAAGGATGCTAATAACCATTATGAACATCATATTGCAATACCTATTAGTTGTTGGAGAATATCACATTATTTGGTACATGGTAATGTACCCCCATCGTACCTAAGGTATAAATTTAAATATTAGAATAGTGTTTGAGAGTCTATAGTGTTGGAGAATATTACATTATTTGGTGCATGCTAATGTACCCCCATGGTACCTTCATGGTACACCTTGTAAATATTAGACTAGGGTCAAGTCTTAGATTAGAGTGTGAGTAAATATTTTATGTAATGTAATAATGTGTAGGAAATGCACAAGTATCATGTAAATGAATGTGCAAGTGTAATGTGTGTAGATGTGCACAAGTGTCTTATACGTAAGTTTGTACAAGTTTCCTTATATTAGAGAGTGCTAAGTGAAGAGTCATGTATAGGTGTGCATACAAGATAGAGTCATGTGTATGCAAGTGTCAAGTAGAGAATCCATGATACTTGACATAAGGAAAGGAAGAGTCTGGTATCCAAATAGTCACTCTACAATGGCTATCTATTACTCTATAAAGGAGCATATTAAACATGGCAAACATAGCGAGCATAGCGATCACAATGAGCATAGCGAGTATAGAGAGCATTACTATCATCATTGTAATATAGTTTTATGATACATTTATAAGAGGAAGAGGAGTAATAAAGTTTGCATATATTTGAGCAACTAATATTGTAAGTTGTACTACATGCTTTGTACATGTATGATTCAGGCTATTACATTCATATATTTTTGCATATTAACGAATGCTAGTTGATATATTATTAGCCTTTATTTACATATTAGTTGGATCATATTATTCTTATTTACATTATTATATTGATCTTACTATATTGCGACTATCATATATTTTATCCTATGAAATTTATCTTGTGAGTTTCATATTGATATTAAGGCTTCAAAAGCCATAAGTGGTATCAGAGCTACATCAAGTAATTTCTTGCACAAGTTGAATTTATTTTTAGCTGCATATCAAATCAATTTTTGTCCATATTGATAAAATTGGTTAGATTCTATCTAATTTAAATGGATATAGACCTAGACTCTATTGTAATATCAAAGTAAGCAAAAATTTAGGGTCTTTCCACAGTTGCAAAAACAACTAGTGAACACTAGGACTCAACTGTAAAATATTTCCATGGTTGTAGAAAAACTATTGAAGACTAGGATTCATCAATAGGGTCTTTCCACAATTATAATTAAAGAAGACTACGAATCAACTATTGGAGTGAATCAACTTGAAGACAATTGATTATTTAGGAAAATATCCAACCTTGACATTGATTTGAAGATTTGCAGATTAAAGACTAAGGCAGAATAAACTATCAAGATAGTTGGTCATTCAGGGAAAATCCATCCTAACATTGGGTTCTCTAGTAAGAAGTAAAATGATTTGAGTTCTTAGGTGTGACCTAAGAGAGAGTTGCAAAAAGTATTGATCGTCAGAAGAGTGAGAAGCTTCCTACAACATAGAGAATAATTTTATCTTCAAGTGCAAGATGAAGACATAAAGCTTTCATCAAGCGAAGATTAATTCAAGTTGCAGAATATTATAAGTTTTAGGTCTTGAAGTGATACCTTGACATAAATAATGGATTCAAGTTCAAAATATAAACCTTGAAAAAGCAAATATAGGAAGCCTCTTCCTTTTTTTCTTCTTTCAAAAACTTTAAGCAAGACCACTAATTATGTTTTCTTAGAATCAAAAAATATTAAGAACATATTAAAAATATTTTGTTATGTTTTTGTTAGTCTTTAGTTTTCCTTATTTTCTACTCTATCCTTTCTATTTCTCCTAATGGATCCCAAAATTATGAGTAAGTGAAGGCTTTCAAAATTTGATGAGATTCTTCAAGAAGATTATCATATTGATAGAGAGAATCATAATCTATAAGAGGAAGAAAATGAAGAAGCTGGTAATAACCTTGATCCTACTAAGGGATACAATGGAAACCTTACCTTTAAATCATTTGATCATATCTTGAATTCTTCAACTATCACAACTGTACCTTGAATAAAGCTATGGATGAGGAATACCGACTCGAGGAAGTTGGGACTTCTCATGATCAAATCATTTCTCCTCATAACATTCACACCAATACGTTGTTTGAATATTTGCATCATGTTAATCCTTGTCGTAAACCAATATATGTCACTATTGTAACCACCAATACTAGAAGGATTTTTCAAGTCCCTCCAACTAGTAGTGCATATCAAGATTATGCTCAATTTCCTCCTCATTATAATCATATTAATATTCATGCTTTTGTTCCATAAAATGTCAGTTACCCTCCACAAAAATATACCACATATCACAACCCATACCATAATAGTGTCAATACCTCCAACATTGGCCAGGTTCCCTTTCAACAGTATACCTATACCCCTCCCCTAGGGAATTTAGGGGTATTGCACAATAACAATCCTGATATGCAAAGTTTAACAAGTGTGGTGAAACAATTGGTTTCAAGAGTGGATATGATTCAACCTCCAAGCTTCACCTACAACTATAGATAAATATGCAATCTGCATTTAGACCTTGTTGTTACTTCTAAACCCTACCCTAAGAATTTTCCAATGTAGATTTTGCCTATTTATAAGGGAATAAAGGACCCTATTGAACATTTAAGGATGTTTAGGACAACATGCCCTGATATTATATATGATGATATGTTGTTGCTAAAGATATTCCCTAATATATTTGGTGGTATGGCATTGGAATGGTATTATCAATTGCCTCATAATTCTTTGAGGATTTTTGAAGAGACAACATAATTGTTTGTTCAACAATTCAGAGCTTATTTTGAGAAAAATGTGATTATGAAATATGTTTATATATTGAAACAAGGTAAGAAGGAAAGTTTTTTAGAATTCTTGTGTCGCTGAAGAAGTTTAGTTGGACAGATGAGATACACTTTACCTCTTCAAGACATGCTTGAGATATTTATTGGAAATTTACAAGAGTAAATATCTTATGAATTGGAGACAACAACAATTACTTATTTTGAAAAATCCATAGACCTAGCAAGAAGGGTATAGCAAGCCCTCATTTGAAGAGGTCAAATTCATCAAAATAAAGAAGAATATAGGACCATGAAAAATCATTATAAGAACAAGCATGTATTTGGTGATGAGGTAACAAATAGTAGGATTTTTAACAGTGTTGTTAACACCCTACAAAATATGGTGCTTAGCCAACCTCAAAAACCTCCACTAATAAATTTCACAAGACTCAATATATCTATGAATGTGGTCCTAAAGCAGCTTTTGGAAGCAAATATGATAGAGTTACCTCCCATAAGGTAACCTGATACCATGACTAATTGGTATAAGCTTGGTCAACATTGTGAGTATCATATAGTGGAGGGGCACATGACAAACTCATGTAAGAGGTTGAAACATGTGGTTTAGGACTTAATTAACGAAGACCACCTTGTTATAGAGGGTCCTTAACCTAATCCTTTAACAAACAATCAACATCCTACTCAACAAGCACACACAACTAATCAAGATATGGGGATCTTCCAAAACCCCATACCTAAGCATGGGCAAAAATCAAATAATCAAGTGTCATATCATAATGTGCCACCTCCCTACAACAACATGGTTGGTATGATAGCAATAAATACAAGACAACAAGCTCAAACTTCACCAACTCAAAAATCTCAATAGAATACGGGTTCTACATCTAATCAACCTTTGAAACTGCCCTTAGTTTTGAAGAGTACCCAAAAAAGGAGCACAAGAGTAGTAAAACACATTTAGTGTTGAAACCATAACCTAAAGTATCCTTTGACATTCAACAATTTTTAGCTAGTACCCCAACTAAGATCTCTCTCTTAGAGCTTTTGCAAACTTCTCTTATTCATAGGGAAGCCTTGTTGAAGCTTCTAAAACAACAATTTGTTCCTCAAGACATTTCCCCTAGTACTATGGATGATGTTGTAGGTTCTCTTGGGATACATAATATCTCATTTTTGGATGATGATATTCCTTCCTCAAAATTGTGAGGGGATTCTTCCCTCCATATTATTGCATTATTGGAGAAATATTTATCAAGCGGATTTTGATAGACAATGGTTCTTCCCTCAATTTATGCACTTATCAAATTTTTCAAAAAATTGGATTATAAGAGGAATATTTAACTAAATCCGATATCACCATCAAAGCTTTTAACAATGAGTCCCAAGAGGCATGTGGTGTTATATCTCTCCCCCTTAGTATTGGACATAAGATCTTAAATACCTTTTTCTTTGTGGTGTCTTGCCCTGCATCTTTAATATTCTTCTTGGATGCCCTTGGATTCATGTGATGAGGGTTGTCCCTTCTACTTTTCATCAATGTTTGAAGTTTAAATTCAAATATCAACTTGTTATCATTGTGGGTAACCCTCATCAATTTCAATATTGTTCAATGGTTGAGAAAGCTCGATATAATATCAATCTATGTCCACCAATCTCTTCATCTCACCAAGCAATTTGAAAATCTAAAGGTGAGGGAGGAACCATTAATCAATTTTTCATCATAGGATCAAGTCAATCCTTTTCTTCAAGAACCTCTTCTAGATCTTGCCAAGCTATCCTCTTCATCGAGGACTATGGGTTTACCCTATAAGAAGCATGAAGTTGTACACATTGGTACCTGTACCTTTTTCTTCGCAGTCTCCCTTAAAGAAAATATTTGTGGTAGCAACCCTCTTTTGGTAGTGTTCTTTTACCCACTGTTACTTTTCCAATGATTATCCACGTCCCAAGAAAATCCTATCTAGCATGGGATATATAGGCAAAAGTTTGAGGCCATGACAAAAAGGTATTCAAGAGCCTTTGGAAGTTGAGCTTTGGCCTGGGAGATATGACCATTAGCTAGCACTACACCCATGGCGGGTATCGCTCCACATCCAACCATCTTCATGAGTATAATACCCTTACAAGATAGCTTCATAGACACAAGGAAGGGGTAGCCTCCATTCATTCATTTGCAAGCATATATCCTTATAGGGTTCTTCTCCTATTTTTTTCTCTGTGTCTTTCTTTTATTGATATTTTGGAATTTTGCTTCTCTGCCTCTTCATTATCCTATTTTGCTTTTTCTTATTCCTTTTTTTTCTTCCCTTCATCCATGCATTTTATTTTACATCCATTTTAGATTTTATGTAGACATCGCATTAGTTAGATTCACTCATGCATTTCATTTAGTTAGGTGTGTTATGCATTGCATTCATTATGTTCATGATCATCATACAAAAAAAAAGGTAATAATGCAACTCAAATCTAATCCAAAGTTGGGTCTTTTTCTTCTTGCACGGTGAAAATAAGCTCATTTTCACCCTTCTCTCCTTTTTATGTCTTTTGTTTGTTCTTTTTTGCCTTGTATCCATCTGTTTGCTCTCTTTCTTCTATGCCAAACTTTTTGAGTTTCCCTAGGAATCTTGCATTCCTTCTGAAACTTGAGGGGGTATCCCGACCTAAGATGCATAAAAGTCCCTAATGCCTCATTTAGCATGTAAAATTTCAAAATTTCTGGAGTGGCACCATTTTTTCACCCCCCTTTTCTTTTGAACTAGCTATCCTTTTTTTTGTTTTCCGCGTCTCTCGTCCATAGGTTTCTACATCTTTCTTTGATGCATTTATTAGGCCATAAATGCATCAGAGGGGGCAAAATGTAGATATGGAAAATTGACCCACCCAAGTGATTCAATATTCCTATAACCCTTGGGAGGGCCCTCAAACTTGTCCAAGTACAAGTTTAGGCCTCTCTTCCCCTCCCCCTTCCTTTTTCCCCTAGTTTTTCCGAAACCACGATCAGCCCTTACGGGGCACGATTTTGGCAAGTTAGGATTTTCTCCTTGAAAACCCTATTTTTTGGACCAATCCTCAGGATGTTGACCCTTCCTTAGGTTTTCCCACTCTTTTGGCCTCAAAATATCTTATAAATAGAGGGTTTGGATCCTCTTTTTGATCCCAAATTTTTTTCTCTAAAGCTTTTCCTAAACAATTTTCGAGAAGTGTGATTTCAAGTGCTCTTTGGCTAACAATTATTTTGGAAATAAAGTATTCTAACAAGGTCAAGTGTCTTCTAACATTTTGCTTTTGCTCTATTGCTTATTTTCTACTCTTGGTGGACAAGTGTGGGAGCCTTGAGGAGGAATTTACCATTCTTATGGAGGACTTCATCCTTTTATTTGTTCTTTTGTTGCCATCAAGTTTATTCTTTCATTGTGTTATTTCTAAAATCATTTATTCTATATTTTGTATTGAAATTCACGTCCATTTATCAATTTTACACTTTTATCCTGAAATCATAGTTGCCTATTATAGGGCATGATTTTGATAGAACCCAAAATCATGGTTGCCCCTTACAAGGCGTGATTTCATTTTAGCTAGGTTTGGGGGTAATATTTCATTTTCCCCTCAATTGTGGCCATGAAGCTATCTTGTACGGGTGTTATACTCCCAAATATGTTGGGATATGGAGTGAAACCCACCATGGGTGTAGTGCTCGCTAATGGCCAAATATGAAGAGGTACCCACTAAGATGTATGCTCGCAAATGACCGAGATGGAGGTTGCTTCTCACATATGGCCATGAAGCTTATCATGTATGGGGTGAAGAGGTTATTTCTTTGCCAAAATGAGTACTACCCGATAGGGGTGTGGCATGTTCAAAATATGTATAAGCAAAGCAAAGCACAACAAAGTAGTGTGAGTGTGTGTGTGTGTTAGAAGAAAGAGATAGAAGAAAGAGGGAAGCAATAAGTGAAATATAGTGTGTGTGTGCATCCTTAATGAAATTTCAAGAGCAAAGAGGTGTGTGTAAGATAGTCAATGGTTGTATGAGTATCATAAATTATATTCATGCAATATCTATCCTATCCCATAAGGACCCCGTAACAGGTGAAAAATCAAGAAGGAGAGAGTGTGAACAAAGCAAAAGCAAAAGCAAAGATAAGAAGGAACGTACATCCTTTGTCTTGGTAAGGATAAGAAATGATTAAAACTTTCAAGGACAAAGTACATACAGAAGAAGAACTATATCCCTTAACTTGGAGAGAAATTTGATGATCATTTAAGTCTTCAAGGTCAAGGAATATAAGAGAAGAAAAGAGAAAGAAGATATGACATGATCAAATGCAATGATGAAAAATGTGTGGAGATGAGCCATAGGTTTGGGATTCGTTAGGCATCAGATCCCAGTATGAGTGCAATGCAGACCTAACTAGGTGTCATCACTTGTCATCCTCACGAAGTTCTCACAATTTTATTTGATTAAGCAGTCATGCAAATATGGTCAAGAAACAATGAAATTATATGGCAAGCTGAAATGTAAAATAGAATATCATACAAACCATGTAAAATATGACAAGCAGTCATGAAGTATGAACAAGCAAACCAGATGCAAACTAAGCTAAATGAAAATGCAAAGTCATGCATAGTATTTGTTTTACATCCATTGGTTCTTTAAATTCTTAAAGTCGACACAAATTCTAATTGTGTCACCTATCTTAACAAAAAGGATGGTAGTGCAAGGAACTGACCCATAAAAGAAAGGGCTATTATTGAGGATACCTTCATAACTCATATCACAAAGAGGATCATCCATAACATATTCTCTAGGATTTTTTGCACGGAAGTCATTATAAATTTTTATTGTGCCATCCTTTTTTATGAAAGTGGGAGAGACTCCTAATGTTTTAAGGTCTCTATGAGATAGAGAAATAGGGTCCCCTTGAGAACTAGAGGACCAACATGCATGATACAAGGGACCGACCTATAAAAGAAGAAGCTATCCCGTAGGATACCCTCATGATCTCTATCATAAAGGGTGTCCTCTTTAGTGTACTCCTCTAAGGTCAAAGCTAACTTAGGATGCACCAAAGTTACCACATTGCAAAACATAATGGTAGTGGGATAAAATGGTCCCTCATCCTCATCAGTCCACTCCAAGCCTTGATGATCTAAATATTCAGCATAAGTAATGATGTGATCATCATCATCAAATGGTAAATACTGTGTTTTATTAGGTATGTAGCCTACGCCACATCTCCCATTCTAAAGCTCAACTTCCAAAGGCTCTTGAATACCTTTCTGTCATGGCCCAAAACCTTTGTCTATATATCCTATGCTAGATAGGATTTGCTTGGGAAGTGGGTAATCATTGGATATGTAACAATGGGCAAAATAATGCTCTATAGGAAGAGGGTTTCTACCATAGATATTTTATTTGAGTAATACTCCTTTGAAGATAAAGGTACACATGCCAATGTGTACGACTTCACCCTTCTTATAGCGTAAACCCATAGTCATCGATGAAGGTGGTAGCTTGGCAAGATCCAGAAGAGGGTCTTAAAGAAAATGATTGAATTGATCCTATGATGAAATATTGATTAATGGTTCCTTAATCACCTTTATATTTTTAAATTTCTTGGTGATGTGAGATGAAGAAACTAATGGACGCAGATTGATATCAAATCAAGCTTGTTCAACCATTGAATAATATTGAAATGGATGAGGGTTGTCCAAAATGGTGATAAGTTGATTTTTTATTTCAAACTTTAAACATTGATGAAAAGTAGAAGGGATAACTCTCATAACATGAATCCAATGACATACAAGAAGAATATTAAAATAAGTAGGGCAAGATACCACATAGAACAATATTTCTAAGATCTTAGGTCCAACCCTAAGGGGAAAATATTTGACGTCGTAGGCCTCTTGGGAATCATTGTTGAAATAGTTGATGATGATATAGAATTTAGTTAAATCTTCCTCTTTTAATTCATTTTTTTAGAAAAATTGATAAGTGCATAAATTGAGGGAAGAACCATTGTCTATAAAAGTATGCTTGATAAATGTTTCTCCAATAAATGCAGTAATATAGAAGGAAGAATCTCCTCATAAGTCTAACGAAGGAATATCATCATTCAAAAATATGATATGATGTATCCCAAGGGAATCTACAACATCACCCATAGCTCTAGGAGAAATATCTTGAGGAATAGATTGTTGTCTTAAAAGCTTCAACAAGGATTCCCTATGAATAGAAGTTTGTAAAAGCTCTAAGAGAGATATCTTAGCTGGGGTACTAGCTAACTGTTGTTGATTATCAAAAGAGACTTTAGGTTGTGGCTTCAACACTAAATGTGGGTTTTCTACTCTTGTGCTACTTTTTTGGGTGCTCTTCAAAACTAAGGGTGGTTTCGAAGGTTAATTGGATGTAGAACTCGTCTTCTACTGATATTCTTGAGTCGGTTGATCTTGAGCTTGTTGTCTTGCAGTTACAACTATTATACCCATCATGTTGTTGTAGGAAGGTGGCACATTATGATATGATACTTTATTAACTACCTATTGCCCATGCTTAGGTTGGGGGTCTTGGACAGGGTTATGCATAAGAGGTCAAACCCAAAATGTACTTGTAAAAAAATGACGAATCCATTTTAAAACCCTGGCGAATCCTGGCCAACTTCATGTAGGAGGACATGGTGAATTACCTTATTTTTTCACCAAAAATTATAAAACATTGACAAATTTGAAATTTTTGATCATACCGGGTGCAAAAAAGGTCTCGATTGTAAACTGGGTGCTAAAAAGGGTCCAAATGCGGATCGGGTGCAAAACAAGGTCCGGATGAACTTGGGTTATAACCTAGGATAAAATTTTAGTTTAGAGGGTGCAAAACCGAGACTTCCCAAGAGGTCACCCATTCAAGTACTACTGTAGTCGAGCATGCTTAACTATGGAGTTTTTGATGGGTTGGAAAACATCAAGTCATCTTGGTTTTTTGAATATTTTTTTGTGGTTGTGAATTCTAAAAAAAAAACAAATGAGTCATTTTTTTTGCTTACCTTAAAGCCTTTGAAATTCCATTTTTTTCCTCTTTTTCTTTTCCCCACCCTGATCGAACCAATTTTTGCACTCAACACGCTCCACCTCGCTTGGCCCAATGCTACACCTGTTCCACTCCACCTCACCCGATCCAATTTTTGCATCCATTATGCTCCACCTTGCCCTGCCCAATTTTTGCACCCATCCCACTTCACCTTTCTCAGACCAATTTATGCACTCGGTCTTCTCCCCCTTACCCAAACCAAGATGCAAAAAGTGGTTCTGGTGCGAGCTGGGTCTAGAAAATGGTTCCAATGTGGGTCGGATTCTGAAATTGGTCTAGATGGTGCCCAATCTAGCATGCTCATACCACACTCTAATGTTTTAGTTGTATGGGTATGGTTGTCATGTTATGTTTACATACTACTATAATAGGTAAATTTGATGGGATAATTTTAAAAAATTATAATTTCAAGTAAAAAAGGATCCTCACTTTAGACGGGAGTGCTGGCAAATTAAAAAATAAAAAAATCATAATATTATTATAATCGCACAGCGAACCGACCCCTCAAAATTTTGGGTCCCAAAAATTCTGAGCAAATGGGCCGACATCTAGGATCCTCTTTTTTGCCAATTTCTAATTTTATAAATTTAAATATTCTCTCAATTTGTGAATATTTGCCACTGTGCATAACCCTGGTCTTAGAAGACCCCCATGTCTTGATTAGTTATGGGTGCTTGTTGAGTAGGAGGTTGATTGTTTGTTGGAGGATCAGGTTAAGGACCCTCTATAACAAGGCAACCTTCATCAATTTAGTCTTGAAAAACATGTTTCAACCTCTTACATGAGTTTTTCATGTGCCCCTCTACTCTATGGTACTCAAAATATTTACTAGGATTATACTAAGTAGTCATGGTATCAGGTTGTCTTATGAGAGGAAACTATATCATATTTTCTTCCAAAGGTTGCTTTAGGACCACATTCATAGGTGTGTTGAGTCTTATAAAATTTCTTGGTGGAGGTTTTTGAGGTTGGCTAAGCACCATATTTTGTAGGGTGTTAACAACACTATTAATAGGTCTACTATTTGTTACCCCATCACGAATCACATGCTTGTTCTTATACTAATTTTTGTGTCCTTATCTTATTATTTCTTTGGCTTAATTTGACCTCTT
The DNA here is from genome assembly GCA_028583015.1 of Wollemia nobilis. Taxonomy (NCBI): domain Eukaryota; kingdom Viridiplantae; phylum Streptophyta; class Pinopsida; order Araucariales; family Araucariaceae; genus Wollemia; species Wollemia nobilis. Next base: position 2,201,973 of record JAQPPZ010016747.1, on the reverse strand, counting down.
CGAACGAGGGCTTTCTCTACCCTTTTTTCTAGGTATATGGCTTGGTCAAAAGAAGTAATGGTTGTTATCTCCAATTCATAAGATATTTGCTCTTGTAAATTTCCAATCAATATCTCAAGCATGTATTTAGGAGGTAAAGTGTATTTCAACCGTCCAACTAACCTTTTTCAATGAGACAAAAATTCTGAAATTTTTCATCTTTACCTTGTTTCATCATATATACATCTTTCTTAGTCACATTTTTCTCAACATAAGCTCTAAATTGTTGAACAAAAAATTCCGCTATCTCTTCAAAATTCCTCAAAGAATGATGAGGCAACTAATAATACCATTCCAATGTCATACCACCAAGGCTATTAGGTAACATATTTAGCAACATGTCATCATATATAATATCATGGCATGTTGCTCTAAATATTCTTAAATGTTCAATAGAGTCCCTTGTTCCCTTATATATAGAAAAAAATGGTATTGGAAAATGTTTAGGGTAGGGCCTAGAAGCGACAACAGGGTCTAAGGGCTGATTGCACATTTCCTTGTAGTTGTAGGTGAAACTTGGAGGTTGTATTATATCCACTCTTGAAACCAATTGCTTCACCATACTTTTTAAACTTTGCATGTCAAAATTGTTGTTGTGTAATGCCCCCAGGTTCCTTAGGGGATGGGTATAGGTAGGCTATTGAAATGGAACTTGGAAAATTTTGGAGGTATTAACATTGTTATGGTATGGGTTGTGATATGTGGTATCTTGCTATGGAGGATAACTGACATTTGGTGGAACAAAAGCATGAATGTTGAGATGAGTAGAATGAGGAGGAAATTGAATGTAATCTTGATATGCACTACTAGTTGGAGGAACTTGTGGAATTCCCCCAACGTTGGTGGTCATGGTAGTAACATATGTTGGTTTATAAAAAGTATTAGCATGATGTGAATATTTAAACAAGGGGTTTTTATGAACATTCTTAAAGATATGGTTGGAGGAGGAGGAATCTCACCTCTTTCAAGCTGGGCTTCCTCTTCCTTAGCTTTAACCAAAGCCTAATTATGGTGTTTCATAAAACCCCACATATGTTCAAAATATGTGAAAGTGAAGCCTCCATTAATCCCCTCAAGAGGATAAATTTGGTACCAATTTCTTCATGTTCTTCCTCTTATTTATCTAGATTGCGATTATCCCTATCAATCTGATCATATTCTTGAAAATTTTGATTAGATTTTAAAAGATTTTGCTTACTCCTAATGTTGGGAGACATTAAGAGGAAGAGAAAGGATAGAGGAGAACACTAACAAAAGACACACAAGAGGATTTTAAAGATGTCTTTAATGTTTTCTAATTATAAACAAATAAATTTAGTGGTTTTGCTTAAATTTTTCAAAATAAAAACAAAAAGAAGAGGCTTTCTATCTTGGTCGCTAAAATGTGTGTTTACATCGGGTTCTATAAGTATGTAGAGGGGGAAACTACCCTATTGTGTACAATTCTCGATTGGATCTGTTGGGAGTCGAGGTTACTGCGAGGGTGTGTTATATTCTCTACACTTAATATTTGGAGAGATATTTGGGATAGCCTAAGCATTCCAAAAGTCAAAAATTTTGTATGGCTAGTAGGTCACACAAAATTTTCATCTTGGGATAACCTAATGAAAATGGATTTTCATAGCCCTTTAGAATGTGTTCTATGTAAAAAGGAAGAGGAGAGTATAGACCATATCTTAGGACATTTCTCAATAGTCTAGGAACTATGGCAATGGATTCTTAATATATTTGGTAGATGCATGGTTATGAATGGATGAATTGAAAAATGGTTAAAGCAATGGCAAAGCACTTTTAGATGTAAGGTGTTATAGATAATATAAGATACATAAAAAGATATAATACTTTGGACTATATGGATGGAAAGGAACAAGAGAATATTTAAAGGAAAGGAAAGAAATTTAAAGATAACGTAAAGGAAGATTTGTTTAGCCATAGAGGAGTCTAAAGTAGCCCTGTCAACCCACCCAATCCCTAATATTGAAGCAAAGAGCCTTGATAGATGGAGTTAAAGCATAAATTGGAATTATGATGGTGGGTATAAGAGAAACAAAAGGAAGAAAAAAATATAAAGTAGAAACCACTAGAAGTAGAGTTGGTCAAATTAAATTTTGATGAAGCTTTTAAAGGAAATACAAAACTAGGAGAAGGAGAAATAATGAGAAATAATAGGTGTGAGATTTTTTCACATTATGCTTTTAATAGTGAATTTAATAAAAATAATGAAGTTGAAGCTTGGGTGACTTTAGAAGGATTAAAAATATGTAGACAAATAAAATGAAACAAAGTATGGATGGAAGGTGATTCATTAATAGTAATAAATGCAATTTTGAGGAAAGTAAAGGCTTCATGGAACATACAAGATATCATTGTGGAAATACAAGACCTTGCTACAAAGTTTGAAGAAATTAGGTTTACACATATGTTAAGGGAAGGGAACAAATGTGCAGATAGACACTCAATAGAGGGGTTTTAATAGAGGATTATGAAGTTAAATTCTCTTTTCCATGGTTAGAGGAAGTAGTAATTTTAGTTGAAATTGACAAAAAAATCTAAAAGAAGCAAATTCAAAATAATGTTCCAAAGGATTACAAAATGTTTCGAGGGATCCATATATAGATCAATACATTGGAGGAAACTAACAACCCATATTTGATAAAGTGGACTATGATTTGGTGAAGCGAGTAGAATTTTGTATGTTGAAGCAAAAAAATGATATTAGATGGACTTCATGGCTAAATGGATTATTTGAGTTGTTGGTTGTTGGTTGGATTATGGGAAAAGTATAGATTGGAACTTTTCAACTTTTTGAGATTGCTAAACTAATTATTAGAATAATATCATTGTAATTTATTAAAATATCATTATAATATGAATGAGATTCATTTCATAACTTATTAAAATGATAAAATGTTTTTTAAATTGATTATTTGGGATTAAAATGAATTCCACATGAATTATATAATGACCCATAGTTTAGTTATTATTCACATATTCCTTGATAAGAATTAATCATAGAATTTCAACTTTTTGAAACTGCTAAACTATTTATTATAGTTCTTGTGGTTACACTTATCCTTTAGGAAGGAAACTAACAGTCTAGAGTTGGTAAAATGGACTTTGATAACACAAAATTTTAAAAAATTACTCTACTAAGATATAGTGCATAGGCAATAGAGGTGGTATTTTGGTATTGTGAAGGTTTTTGTAGGAAACTATGAAGAAGAATGATGCTAAATTTTGGAATATTTGTATTTACAAAGGAAATTGAAGAAAATTTAGAAAATGAAAATCAAGAATTCAGACTTTTTATGAAAAATGATGTAGGTATTTAGCTATAGCAACTCAATTGAGATGATAATTGAATATGTTTGTAAACTCTAAATATCTAAAGGAGATATTTATGATTTTTCAAGGGGGGACTTGAGTACAACCCCTTTTTTTGAAGTAAAAAATAAATGTAGTGTTCATGGGCCCATAGGACAATATGTAAATGATTACAATACAATGGTATTCATGGCTTCAAATGAAGATTAACATGTATTTCAATAGTTTTTAGAAATATTATAGATTAATGTTTGATCATTATTTTGCTAAATCACACCTTGGTTCCAATGGAGGAGAACACAATATTTGGGAAATAAGTTGCACTCTAGTCCTATGGCTAATTTGAAAATAAAGGAATTTTAGACAAAAAGAAATAGATTTACAAAGCTTGTGAGAATATCACTAACTCAAGTTGGAGTACATTACGTTCTTAAACCTAAATGATGTTGCTACTAAAAATAACATGTTCTATGGGTAAGAAGACAAATGTTTAGATGGAAGTACCAACAAAAAAACTAGGTAAAACTTACTTTTGATGATATAATGCTAGGAAATCTAGTTATGGTAGGCAATAGTTCTATCTATAGATGATATGGGTGTGTGTTTATTTGATTTCAAATTGGAATTAGGATCCATAATTTAAAATGTGATAGAACTAGAAGCTCTGATCATACATACTAGAATATTAATTCAATAGAATTTTAAATAGATTGTTTTGAGGAAAACACCAAAAATTATAAATGAAGGATTGTATAAAAAAATCCCACATGATTATAAGCTAAGACTATTTTTTGGACATTATATCATTATTGCATCAATTTCAAGAAGGCAAGATCATTTTTACATTCAAAGAACAAAATAAAGTGGTAGACAACTTATCTAAATAATAAGAAGAATAGGATTGCAATATGCAAACCTTTTATAGGGAACATGAGTTGGAAGTGGAAATAATGACCTTAGCAAGATGTGGAATATAAATATTAGTTACTCTAAAAGTCATAGGAGAAAAAATGATCCACGGTATAGCATTTGCTACTATTGTTTGGTCACTTTTATCAAGAAGCCTAAAACCAATTGGACCCTTAAATGGATGGATTTCAAGGATGTCTAAGCTATTAAAGAAAAGAAATATTTTAAAATAATTAGCTTCATAATTTTATGGTATATACCAAAATTAAAATTAAAATATTTATTTTTTAAGAAAATTGAAGAGGATTGAATTATCCTAAGAGAAATACTTTGTAATTTAGATGTTCTTAATTGTATTCTTAGTTTTATAAAGGGGAATTTTGGTAGGTACAAAAATCACGTGAGGATGAAGGACAAAGAGTTTATGGTCTTATGTATAAATATTAATGAATGAAATTTCAAAGTAATCTATGGTGTCATAATTTATAATGATAAGCTTATTGTGTATAAAAAATAAATAAGGCTCTAGAAATTTTTTTATTGTGGTCACCTCATTATAATAATTTGGTAGTGGTTTCCTATTTTACTTGGAGGAAAGTGTTGAGAACAAGTGTCAATGCCAAACAATGCCAAAGGGAGGCACATATCATTCTACAAGTCCCCTTTCGGATGGAGTTATGAGGCACATGTAGAGTTCATTTTAGCATTTTTAGTTAATATAATCCCTTAGATTATGTGTTCTAAGTATCATGATGGGAAAGAGTATTGATGGTTCTTAGCAAACCTCCATTGGGCCCAATTGAGAGCAATGATGGGAGTATCTAATTAACCTTTGTGACTTGAGCTATTAAAAACATATTACTTCACATTGATATTATAAGGCCACGAAATTTAAGATTTTGAACTAGTTAATAGGAACCACCTATGTCAATGACTTCATTTTAGTGTTGTTGTAGGGATTTTTGGAAGAGCTTGAAGAGGCTCTAGATGTGAGATCAATTTGGGCCATGAGATACAACCCCTTTGATGTATCACTTTTGAGATTAAATGCTTGAAATATGGTTAAAGTGATTGGGTTATCTTACCTCATTGCCTAGGTCAATGGGAAAATAGTGCCATGAATATTGACAAAGAAGACATTAATGGGATAAATTTTAAATTGGAAGAGAGCTTGAAGATAAATATTGACAATGATAGTTATATAGTAAATCAATTTGTGTAAGAGTGGTGTAGGAAAGCAATGTGGTCAATGAAGAATCACACTAGTGTAGAGGATGAAATGTGTAGTAGAGATGGCTATGTTTTTATTCCTTACTACCCTCCTTTGGATGAAGGTACTGATCTAGAAATATGCATTTTGATATGTCCACCCTTTATTTAAAGTGTAGCATGAGCACTAAGAAGTATATCTAATAAGAGTGGGGATGCAACATCCAAAAGGAAATCAAAGATTACAATACATGAGAGTAGGCCAATATGTCATAATACATAATTGATGGTAAAGAATAATGTGTAAAACAGATATTGTTAACAATTTCAAGCAAGGCATCACAAACATTATGGGATTCATTGGTAGGGAACCTTCACAAAGGAATAATATGCAAATATTACAAATGGAGGAGTTATGACTGACCATTATGTCATTGCAACATAGTTATGCACATTGTGCAAAGGATGTAAACTAGAGAATGTGGAAATGAGACCAACAAGATTGGAGGAACTTATGTTCATCACGCAACATGAAATTTCTAAGTCTCAAAGGGAGGCCAATTTTATAATGGCCCAAGTGATTATAGTAGAATTTTTAAGTGCAATAGCCGAAGTCATGAGGGAGGATAAGAACATTATACAATGTATGCATCACATGGTTGAAGATGGGTTTAGTGATTGCATGTTTTGTGCTTGTAATCCTAGTTTGTGTAAGGCATGTGAAATTCAAGGTGGTATAATTTGTGGAAGGCATGTGAACTTCAAGGTGGTGTAAGGTTTTAGTATTTGTTTGTGTTCTTATATACCTTTTTCTCTAATCTCATATTATGGAAAACCAATTTTTTGTATGCAAAAAGCTTTTGCAACTTGCTATCTTCTTTATAAATTTGTTTATTTACAACTTCTTGTCTTCTTTATAAATTTATTTATTTACAAATTCTTGTCTTCTTTATAAATTTGTTTATTAATGTAGTTATGGTTGCTCTTATGTTGTGGAAAACCACTTTTTATATGCAAAAGTCTTTTACAATTTGCCTTCCTCTTTATAAATTTATTTATTATTGGAATTATGACTTCATTGGAATGAAATTAGCTTAAATGGTAAGATTTAATGATTTATTTTATTTTATTAATTATTAAAAAATAAAATAAAACTTAAATGATGAACAACTCATGCAACAACGTCTACATGCCTAAGAGAAACATGCATAATCTTTGAATTTTGATAAATTCAAAGAGATTTTCTTTGAAAAGAATGTAAGAAGTTCACCTTCCTCTTTGTAAAAGGGATATGTTTTGTAAATGAAAGAATATTGGAGAAGTAGGCTTATGAAATTATATATTTATAAGTTTGGCATGTGGAAAACTATGTTGGATATTGTACAATTTAAACAATTCTTGTGTCATCTTGTGCAAAATTTAAAGAGTTTTGAAATCAATGGTCATACAAAAGAAACCAAAAAGTATTGATAGAGATATGACCATATGAAGAAAACCATTTGGAACAAGAGCAACATTAGGGCAATTTTTTCTAGAAAAATGTTTCATATTTTACGAGCCATATCTTTGTGAAGAGTTGTTTGATTTAGATAATTCTTAGACCAATTTATGCAGAATTTGAAGAGTTTTAAAAATAAGTAGTCATATGAAGGAATCCCATTAATATTATGGGAGATATGACCCTATGAAGTCAACCATCTAGAACAAGGGCAAATTTTCAAGTTATGAGAAATGAAATTGTAGATATTTGTCAACCAAGGTTTGGATGATAGGAGGAGAAATAGAGGGCCAGAGCATTGGTGAGGCGAGACATTCTATATGGTTGTAAGATTTTTTAGCTAAGTTTTATCTTTTCCTTCATTATCTTAGAAGTTTTGCATGCATATTATTGTAGATTTATTTTCAAATAATATAATCGCTATAGGATATAATGGTAAATTTTAGTAGATATTGAGTTATAGTTTCCTTCCAATGGATTGATTTATATCTAGATCCTTAGAATCATTCCTAGTAGTAGAGGTTAGGGAGGACCTCCTAGAATAGCAATCCTCATTGCTCAAAGATAAGGTAGTCATTAGTAAATTTAATGGTCTTGGCCAAGGGCTTCGATTCTAAGAAAATGGATTGATAGGAGATGGAAGTCTCCAAGAATGAGTCTATTCTTTCTTCCCAAAGGTTTCTTCCTATCCATTTTCTATTTAGGGGAGGAAAGAGATAGGATCCTCAAAGGGTGTTCTTGGTTTATGGGAAGAGTAGGTATCTTCCTTACTCGTTGATATGAAGGCTTTACACTTGAAAATGTAAATATATCCTTAGTATTATTATAGGTCGGGATGTATGGGTTGCCCATTAAATTATGGGAAATGGATACCTTTAAGGCAATAGGAAACACTTTGAGATAATTCCTTGAGATTTTATAAACTACAAAAAATGAATTCTTGGCCATTTATGCCCAAATATTGGTCATGATTGATATCAGTAAATATTTATCAAAATAAATCATTATTAAGTATGGGGATAAGTTGTGGACCAAAACCATATATTATGAAAGACCCTCATTAAAGACCCTCATGGGTTCTACTTGTTGTTTATAGTATGTCTTATTATTTGAGCCATAGCTGATGGTATCCAAATCAAAGATCCCGTTTGGAGAAAAAATTAGCACCATCTAACTCATCTAGTAACTCATCAATCATTAGAAAATGAAATTTATCCCTGATGGTGACCTTATTGAGTTCATGAAAGTCTATACATAGCCACCATAATCCATCCTTTTTTTGTACTAATGGCACTAGCGAAGAGTAGGGATTGACATTGGGTAAAATTACCCATGTTTTCAATAACTCCTAGACCAATTCTCAATTTTGGGTTTTTGTACATATGGATATCTATAAGGTCAAGTGTTAGGTGGCAAGCTCTTTAGAACAATTTGTATTGCATTATCATGGGGTCATCGTGGAGGTAGCCCCTTGGGTTTTAAAAATATGGAATCATGTTTACCTAGAATTATTTGCAAGTCCCCTTATTGTTCAGTTTCTTCAGTATTTTATGCTTGGATTGCAAACAATTGTTCCATTATCCCATGTGAGGATTTTTTAAGAGTTTCTCCATTTTGCTTGAGCTAATGATTTGAGTGGATCTCATAGGTGAGCCAGGATGTGTGTATTGCTTCTCATTTTGAGTGAATTGCATCCACAATTCAACAAAAGTCCATGTTATTATACCCAAAGTGTGAAGTCATTATGCCCCTACAACAACATTGCATCCCCCTAAAGGAAGAGCAAACATATATATTTTGAGTCTAGACTACCCTATCCTTAGCCTTAAATATTGACTTTAATATTTACAAGGTAATATTCCTCGATTGACTACCATAACTTAAAAATAATTACAAGAATGTATGTAACAATTTTCTTTCTTGGCTACCCGTGGATCAATGAAGTTATGTGTACTACCAAAATCAGTAAGGATTGTTAGCTTTTGATGCTATATATTAAAGGAAATGCAACCACAAAGTATAAAATGAGCATGCAATATTAACTACATGATAATGGAAATATCTTAATCATGTAAATAGCATGAGAAACTTCTAAAAATACTCATAAAATAGCCATTAATGAAAGCTCACGAAAATGAGATCTTTATACAAAATATGAAGACCTCAAATGCTCCATTCTTCATTCATGCTCTATATTGTATCTAACTTGAACACTACTCTACTCTATTGTGCTCTTGCACTCTCACTTACTTTATCTCCTTTCTCTACTACAAAGGCCAATATATAATGGAGTATACTCTTGGCCTTCCATCTTCCTATGACTCACTATATTCCTATTCTAGACTCATGTACACATGGACAAATGCACATTTACATCATTGCACATTCTAATAATACTTGTGCATTTATTTATTACATAAATTAAATACTCAATCCCTAATCTAAGATAAAATCCTAATCTAAATATGTACCCATGGTGGTACATTGGCATGTACCAAATAATGTAATATATTCCAACAAGGATTATGTTTCTTTTCCCCTTAAACTATCCTACCACCCTCATAATTTACGGCATTGAGACTCTTGCTAGTGCATAGACTAAAATTTTTGGTCGAGGTTCTTCCTAGGTTTTTCCCTTCGTCTAACACTCCCCTTCTTATTGTTCCTCTTCCCCTTCATGGGCGTCATTGGCCAAAGAATCATCCATATCCAACAAATACAATTTTTGTTATAGATATTTGTGTCTTGAAGAATATTTCTCCTCACAATTATAGCATATCCCCTATGGTCTATGAGCTTCCAATTTCTCTCAAGTTAGTCTCTTAATAATGGGAGATTTTTTCCCTGAATTTGATGGGGGCTTAGATGGGATTGGAAATCTGGTTTGTGGAAATTTAGATGTGCATCTCTAAGCAAAAATGATTCCTCTGCTAACTTAGCCAATCCTATTACTTGCATCATGGATTATGGTTTGAACATTTTTACTTCGGCCTTGATATCATCCTTCAACCCACTAATGAAATGACTTTGAAAAATTCCTTCACTCGAACCTTTTGTCCAATTAGCCAATTTCTCAAACTGAATTTTGGTATTTGTGAACAATGGAGGTCTATTTCAATATTGTTAGAGCTCTTGTAAAGTCCTCATATTCACTAAGACCAAAGCGAGTGAGTAGTTATTTTTTAAATTCTTTCGAGGAAATATCAGGATTTATATATTGTACCCCTTGATCCCATTGATGGGCTTCAAAATCAAAGTTAAAGGATGCCATTGATATCCATAAGTATTAGGGAAAATTGTGAAGATTAAAGTATTGATCTACTTGACACAACCACCTATCAAGATCCTTTCCATCAAACTTGGGAAAGTCTAACTTGGATATTTTATAGGGGTATTATTAAAAAGAGCATTGTGTGTCTCCTCTTTTGTACTCCCTAAATCACCAGCCTTTCCTTCAAATTCACCATTATAGTATGGTGGTATGCATGATGCGCTCCTTTAAAACAAACTTCAATATCATGAATATTTTTTTCAATCCTCCTTTATAATTTTTGTTGCCCACTGTTTAAATATTGTAGCTTTTTAAGTGTTCCATTTCTTATCCCAGTTGACCTTGCATTTGAGTAAATTATTGATTCAATTGCCCTATCTATTTGGACAACTGGTTTTGATCCATCTACCTCATAGCTCCTCTAGTTACTTCAACCAAGTATTTGTGATTTGGACCTTCTAAAAATACTTTACTAAAACTAGAATTCCTATTTTAACAGTTACTATTTTTTGTAATGGTCCTAAAAAAATGTTTGAGTGCTATATACCAAAATGATCAACTCAAAAATATGATTTAAATGGACTACCTCAAAATAATATTTTTTGGACTTTAAAAAACTTCACTGGTGCTATATACCAACACATTCAATATGGCAAGACAATCATAATGGACTAGGTCTCAAAATAACATTTTTCCTAGACTCATTTTTTAATTTTACACTGATTGCATCGATTTTCTACTACATTGATTGACTATTATTCCAATCTCCTATTCTGACTATCTGCTTACTAACTAATGTTTGTTCCTACAACTATCTAGACTATCAAGATTATATTTGTTAATGATCTCAATTGTATTCATAACTGTCACTATAACTAACTGTTACTCACACCATTTTTTGGTTTCTTACGACCAATAACGATTATTGTATCATAAATTTTTTTGGTGAGTGTAGCCTTAGTAGTATGCTCAAATCTATGTAAGGATTTTTAGGTTCAACAATTTATGTTTAGGGTTTGAGAGATAATAGAAATAGGGTGACTCTAGGCCAAGGTGTGTGTATGGCTAGTAGCCCTCTGATATATTATAGCAACAATCAATAATGCTCAAACTAATATTTTAGGCCACTACCCAAGGAGGATATAGCCAATATCCTTGGGTGCACTACCCACCTCTCTGACTAGTACAAGAGGGTAATCTTCCCAAGTGTTGTGCTCGATGCACTATGGATAGATGCATAGTTGAAAGCTTCCTAGGGGTTTTTCTTGTATACCTAAGGGTACATGGGAGCTCAAATTGATATACAGGTGTTTTTTAAGGCCTAGGTATTGGAGTTTGATCACCCCTCACTTCACTAGACATTTTATATGCAAACTATCTTAGCCAATAATGACAACATCTTTGTGATATTTTAAAATCCTTGGCATAGGATTTCTAACCTATTAAACTAAAATAGAAAAGAATGACTCAATTTTCATAGTAGGATATTTAACAAGAAAACAAAAATGAAGAAAAAATATACCTAACAAGATTAAATGGCAAGACAACAATTGTTATAGTTGCAGTAGGACGTGGCCCTAAAAAGCGCTCTGATACAACTTGTTAGGAACCTTGCATTTTTTTTTATTTGTGGAAAACATCCTAAAAGGAATGCCACTTTCGGGTAAGACCCAAGGAGGAAGGGGTATCCATTCTACCAAAAACGCCCAGGACTCGGACCTGGCCTACCATCTTTGACATACTCAAGGAGCAAACAAACACACAAAACTAATTTAAAAATAAGTAAATAACAACAAAAATAATAAAATAAAATAAAAAACATGCTCCTTGAGTGTGTCAAAAACAAAATCACAACCAAACACTTACAATAAGATAAAAGAAACCACAACACAAACCACATAGAAAAACACAAGAACCACATAACAAAACATAAATAAGACAAAAACAACATAACACTACAAAGACATAACCCAAAAAAAATATGAAAAATAAACACAACCTGACGGGGACGGGGACACCAATCTCCGACAAATTCCAATTTTTTTTTTTTTTTTAATTTTTTTATTAAAAAGCTTCGGGAAAATAATTACATTCCACAATAGCAAGATGCCCGCAGGCTTACAAAGACTAGAGATGCTCTGGTCATTCTCCCTCTCCCGTCCACCGTCCAGACTAAAACAAAAATTTCGGGTTTTAACGAGGTCCCGGTCCTCCCAGCCATCAATGCTCCCACCAAACAAGATTTTGATTTCAAATTTCCCTCCTTCCCGGGTTTTCAAAATTTTGACATTAATGGCAATCTCTGCCCGATCTATCCCGGAGCTTGCATTAATGTCCTCCTTGACCTGCACCGCCGCTCCGGTCAGACTGTCCTCTGCGCTGCCGTCTCCTCCATACCGGTCGTGCCCTGCAACAGAAGTTTTTTTTTTTTTTTCAAAAAGACCTTCATGAGGTGGTTCTCTCCCTTTAATGCACGCGGCTGTAAATTTTAATTCCATGATACGTGGCCTTCATCTTCACTTTGATACACGTATGCTTCCGCGTGCAAAACTTGCCATGCCTCCTCGTGGATGTAAAATATTTCAAACACGTGTCCTTCACAATTTTCAAGCTACACGTGGCTGTCCACGTGTCAATTTTCGACCTTGTCTGGCCGTCCGCCTCTAAGCTTGGTCTTGTCTTCTCATTGGCCGCGATATCGCGACATGTCGCGATATCGCGACCCAAACACTGCCTTGACGCTGTCCATTTAAAACCGTCGTGATATCGCGTCATTGGCCGCGATATCGCGACATGTCGCGATATCGCGACCCAAACACTGCCTTGACGCTGTCCATTTAAAACCGTCGCGATATCGCGACGTCGCGATATCACGACGTCGCGATATCGCGACCCAACCACCGCCGCGCCTTGCTCTTTCAACATCGTCGCGATATCGCGACGGAGATCACCCCTTGCCTTTGCTTCTCAACAACCGTCGCGACATCGCGACGTCGCGATATCACGACGGAATCCTCCCTACGTTCCAACTGCAAACAAATGTCGCGATATCGCGACGTCGCGATATCGCGACAGAACTGGTCCCTGCCTTTGCCACCACTTTGGAGGTCGCGATTTCGTGACCTCCCCCACTTTTGCCTTAGCTCTTCTACCAACTTCCCCTTCTGCTTTGCAACATTTTCCCTCCTCCGGAAAGGAACCAAAATACATCAAAATACAAAAACTTAAAGAAAAATTAGAAGGATGCAAGATTGCCGACACTGTTACCGGATGCTCCTACATCACAACCAAAACCTAAAAAATTAAAAAAAATAAAATAAAATAAAAATAAAAATAAAAAACAACCAACAACAGACAATAAACAAAAACAAAAAACATAAAAAACACTCACACATAAAAACACGAAATAACACAAACAAAGAGAAACCCAAGAACAAGAACGAAAAAAACACAAGAACAATAACAAAAAACATAAACATAAAAAAAAAAAACAAAACAACACAAAGAACACAAAAAGAAAAGAAAACAAAAGAACCCACCCACCTTAAAAAACTAAACAAAAAAAATAAAAAAGAAAAAAAAATTGAACATAACAATGACCTATCTAGACCAGAAGATTATTAAGGTAAGAATCAACAGAGGAAACAAAATAAAGAATAGAATGAGCTAGGGAACTAAAAAAACTGAATGAACCAAAGAGAAGCAAAAAAAAACTAGGTACCTTCAGAACTAGAGCCATCCAAAGAAATGATAGAAAGAAGAGCTTCCCTAATTTGAGAAGCCCACCATATAGGAGGGTGGCCATAACAAGTAAGATCACCTTTGTCCAAAGCCCAATTAGCTAAAGCATCAACACTCTTGTTTTGATATCTGACCACATGATTGTAATCAACTTTCAAAAATTCCATCTGGATTAATTGAATCTTCTCAGTAATTCTTTTTATTCTCCAGAACCTTGCATTGAATTAAAAGCACATCCACATAATTTTGTAATAATAAACATAACTTAATGCATATGATTAACAATATTACAACATGAAATGAAAATGTAGCATATTATATTGTAGAAACAAAAGCACATTATGGAATCGTAAACCACTTCAAGGGGGCAACCTCCTTGGAAGCAAAGCTTCATTATAATAACATATGACTTGACACATCCTATTGTCACATGGTCCTTTAAAATACTTTGGCTAACCCAACCCTAATGCTTAAGGATTCTCATCCATGTGCAAGTGGGGGTCCAAACTAGTAACTCCTCATTAACAATTGTTACATCTTTAAATAATTTCTTTCTATAATAAATAACGATTACATTATATGGGTCTGTAAGCCTAGGTGTCCAATGTACCACATGACTACAATTATTAATAATGTCAGGATAGGGTCCTAACAATTAAGAAGAAGGAAAGTGGTAGAGAAAATGTAGTAGTAGTTGTTAATACCTCTACCATTAATAAGAAATACCAAAAAATGAGCAGGATAAGTTAAAAACTTCCTCTAATTAAAATGTTAATACCTTTAAGAGGATAAGAGGATAAATCTAATTAAAAGGAAAGTTGTGATTAAATATTGAGTAATAGAATAATAAGACCTACTCCTAATACTAGAAAGGCAAAAAGAGAAAAAACTTCAAATTATCAAGCAAGAGCTAGGGAAACAAGAGCAAACATAGATAAAGGAACATAATCTAAGTTGGTTGAACTTCCTTTACCAAACAACAAAATGATATTGGTAATTTATAAGAGGGATTAGTAACCCCTAATGAGACATGATTACCATCTCATGGAATAAATGGGTGCTAATGCCCTCTCAAATCAAATGTGTATCAGGACCTCTATTTAAGTAATAAGCTTGATATTATTTATATTCAAGGAACTAAAATGACAAAGAAATAAGTTTCCAAAACTATGAAAGCGATATGGGCAAGATGTGAATGAGATGTTGTGGATTCAAGAGTGATAGGGGGATTCTAACATATTGGAATCCAGTTAGAACTTTCAATGAAACCATTCATAAAACTAGGCATTGGATAGCCTCATTATTCACATGCTACTTTGCAGATATTCATTTTGTCCTTATCAATGTCGATGGACCTATAACTCAGTCAGTTAGATCAAAAGTATGGAGTGGGATTGAAGCCTTTATGAGAATTAAAGACCAAGAAAACTGATTCATGATCATAAGTGTCATAACCAAGCTAGATGAAAAATTTGAGGGAATTAGGAAAATAACTCAAAAGTATGAGAGATTTATCATATTTTATTCAAAACAATAATCTATGGGAGGTTGAGTTTGAAGAGGACAACTATACATGGACCAACAACAGGGCATGCCAAAACTTGATATAAAAAAAAATAGGCAGATGCATACTCTTATATCATTTGCTAGATGAAGGGATTTGTGTTAAAATTAATACCTTGATAAGGATTGGTTTAGATCACTGGCCAATAAGAGTTAAAATGGTGGTAAGTGAATTCAAAAAATCATCATATTTTAAATATGAGCAGATGTGGAAATACCATCCTCAATTTGTTATTATGATAGCACAAACGTGGAATTCTTCAGGAAATGGTGGGCTATATACACTTTCAAAATAAATTAAATTAATGACATCTAGATTAAAAAAATGGAACAAGAACACTTTTGAAAACATTTTTGAGAAGAAAGAACTAAAAGATAAACTTCTAAAATTATACAAAGGTGAACAAAATAATCATGGCTCAAAGGAAAGGGAGTTGCTTAGTGAAAATCATAATATTGTAAGTACATAAAATTTTGGAGATTAAAATCGAGACAAACTTGGTTAAAAGGAGATAAAAACATAGTTTTTCATAGGATGATAAACATATAGAGATAATCATCCAAAATTAGTAGAATTAAATCAGTAGAAGGGGTTTGGATTGAAGACCAGAGTGAAATCAGAAAGGACGCAAGGCATTTTTACTAGAATACTCTAGGATTGGAGGAGATTGAATTTCTTAATGATATACTACTGCAAGAAGTACCTTTGGTTATAATTGATGAAGACAATAGCAAACTAATGGAGCCTATTACTCTAAAATATGTTCATTCAACTTTTTTCTCTTTTAATAAGTATAAATCCCTAGGTCCAGACTCTTTACACCATTATATCAACATAAATGGGAAATAATGAAGGATTCTTTATTGGTGGTAGTGAAATAGTCTAGGGTAAAACAATACATACCTTATAAAATAAATGTAACATATCTTACCTTGATTCCAAAAAATAAGGATACATAATTGTTTGATTCATTTAGGCCTAATAAGCCTATGTAATATGGCATATAAGATAATCTTCAAAGTGATGGCAAATTGGTTAAGACCACTATTAGATAAAATTATTTTAGAAGAGCAAGGAGGATTTGTGAAAGAGAGACAAATTCTAGATGGGATCATAGTAGCTCATGAAGTAATGCATTCAATAGCTTCTAGAAAAGAGACAACAATGATCTTAAAACTTGATATGAAAAAGCCCTATGATATGGTTAAATGGGATTTTCTTTTTGTAATGTTACAAAAGTTTGGGTTTGGAAAGAAATGGGTCAGATGGATTAAAACTTGTGTCTCTACATTATCATATTTAGTTTTGGTCAATGGGCTAATAATAAAATCATTTAAACCCAAGAGGGGTCTTAGACGGGGAGATCCTCTATCACCAAATTTGTTCATTATTGTGGTAGAGCTATTGGGAAGGAACTTGAAGAAAACATACAAAGATGGGCTAATAATTAGACTTAAGGCTAGTAATAACATCGACAACATCATCCATCAATAGTTTGTAGATGATACAACCCTTTTTGGGAGGGCAAAAAAAAATGAGGTCAAAGCTTTGAATAACTTATTAAATGAATATGAAAGAGCGTCAAGGTAAAAAAATAATAGGATAAAATCCAAAATTTACTTCCTAAACACTCCAGCAAGAATTAAAGTAGGATATGCAGGTTACTTCAAATGGAGGAGGCAAATTTGCCAACAACATATCTAGGGATGCCCTTATTTGAGGGGAGAATGAGGATGAAATTGTGGAATACAGTTATAAGTAAAGTTCAAAATAAACTACCAACATGGAAAGGTAGATGATTATTGTTAGCATGAAGAGTGTAGCTAATTGAATCAGAATTATAGGTCATTCCAACATATTATATGTCCTTATATTTTATGCCAAAACTGGTAAAAAATGTTTTATTCATAGGATTGAACCCGGGGATTGAACCCAGGTCACATCACCAATAATGCAAGTGGCATTTTTGCTAGTAGATATTATGTGATCATTTTTATGGTCAATATTACATGATAAAAATAAATTTCCTTTGGTGAAATGGAGCAAAGTGTGTGATAAAAAAATAGGGGAGGTCTCGGTTTAAGAGTTCTTATAGAAGCAAACTTAGTTGTAAGTGGAAAAGTAATTTAGAGATTGTACAAAGAGATTCAAAGACAATGGACAAGAATTCTTCTAAGTACATTGTTCCCAATGACCTAAGCTTAATCTTTACTGTATTCTTACTACCATATGGTTTTGTACTATGGAATAGTTTAAAAATATCAATTGATCTAGTTATTAGAGGTCTAAGATGGGTGGTGGCAACTAGAGAAAAAAATTCTATTTGGATGGATACTTGGTGTGATAAAAAACCACTCAATCTAGATCCAATTTTGAAACTATGGATGAGATTACTTTACGATAAATATGGTGATAGGGTTTCAAAAAATATGTACAAGGTTCAGGAAGGAGGATACAAATGGAAAGAAGATTTTTGAAATCTTAATAATGATAATAATATTAGGATGCAATTGCTAGGATGCAGTTGAGCAAAAAGATAACAATAATGATTATTTCAAGAGGAGCCGAGGACAAGCCGATTTAGGAGTTGAATAGCTTACGAGAATATGTAACAAGAAGCGAATATAATGTAAACACCAACAAAATATGAATGCTACAATAATATGGAGAGATATTTGGGATAGCCCAAGCATTCCAAAATTCAAAATGTTTGAATGGTTAGTAGGTCATAGGAAAATTTAATTCTGGGATAACCTAATGAAAAGGGGTTTTCATGGCCCCTCATAATGTGTTCTATGTAAAAATGGGGAGAATATAACCCATCTCTTGGGACACTGTTCAATAGTGTAGGAACTATGGCAATGGATTCTTAATATGTTTGGTAAATGCATGAGAGAAGAATGACAAAATTGAAGAATGGTGAAAGCAATGACAAATTACTTTGAAAGGTGAGGTATTCCTCTAGGATACATCAAAAGATACAATACTTTGGATTGTATAGTTGGAAAGGAACAAAAGAATATTTAAAGGAAATGAAATTAGTTTAGAGGTAATGAAAAAGAATATTTGTTTAGTCATAGAGGAGTCTAAACCAACCCTATCAACTCACCCAATCCTTAATCTTGGGACAATGAGCCTTGATAGATACAGTCAAGTGGAGAAACAAAAGGAAGGCAAATAATATAGAGTGGAAATCATCAAAAGTGGAGTTGGTCAAATTGAATTTTGATCGAGCATCTAAAGAAAATCTAGGACCACAGGAGGAGGAATAGTTATAAATATTAGGGATGAGATTTTGTCATACTATGCTTTCAATAGTGGATTTAAGACAAATAATGAAGTTGAAGTTGAAGCTTGTGCAACTTTAGAAGGATTAAAAATATGCAAATGAATGAAATAGAACAAAGTATGGATGTAAGGTGATTCACTAATAGTAATAAATACAATTTTGAGAAAAGCAAAGGCTCCATGAAACATACAAGGGATCATTGTGGAAATACAAGACCTTGCTAAAGTGTTTGAAGAGATCAGGTTTACATAGGGAAAGGAACAAATATGCAAATACTCTAGCCCATAGAGGTGTTTTAATAGAGGATTGTGAAGTTAAATTCTTTTTTCCATGACTGCCTAAATCAAATAATAAAAATAAAAAATTCTATTTTTTTATGAAAAAGATATAAGTATCTAGTTATAACAACTAAATTCTTAATATTAGATAAATTTTATTTGCCTTTGTAGCACAAGTGGTGAGGAGAAGGCGAGCTTGGCCCTGTTGAACAGGAGGTCCATGGTTCGAACCTCGGTGATACAAAGGGGATATACGGTTGGATTAAAACCCAAAGAAAAACTCCTTGGTGGAGTTGTTGTAACAGGTTGGGGAATTCCTGGTCAAAACCCCCACTTCTTAATATTAGATAAATTTTTGGGAGGTCCAAGGTTCAAACCATGGCATGGGTGAGTGTGTGAGGGGGTGGGTGTGTGTCTCCTTGGTGGAGTTGTTGTAACAGGTTGGGGGATTCCTGGTCAAAACCCC
Organism: Wollemia nobilis; assembly: GCA_028583015.1. Lineage (NCBI taxonomy): Eukaryota > Viridiplantae > Streptophyta > Pinopsida > Araucariales > Araucariaceae > Wollemia > Wollemia nobilis. The sequence goes on along the minus strand of JAQPPZ010016747.1, from coordinate 2,182,385 downwards.
CACTTCTTAATATTACCAAAAAAAAAACAACTAAATTGAAATAAGAATTAAATCTATTTGTAAACTTTCAAACTCTAAAAAAAAAATCTACATACTTGAGAGCATGTTTTTTTTTGGTAATTGAGTACTTCTATTAAAGGGTTTTGACTGGGTCCCAACCCCAGATGTACAGAAACCTTTAGCAGGTTGACAGAAAACACTATTGCAAAAATCCCATTTTAGGGGAGGTAGAGACACACCATTTGAGACATTCCCATGCAGGGGATTGTAGAATCAAAATTTCCACGCAGGGGATAATAGCATCAATAATAAGGGAATACTTGCCCATGCAGGGGCATATAAATACCATCATAAAAACCCATAAAACACAGCTAGAAACCCCACAAGGGGCACCTGAGAACTATCAAATCTAACAGACATGCATAAGGATACAAAAAATAGTACTGGTAGCATAAAACCGAAAAGACAACACAAAACAACCCAAAAAACAACCTAGCCTGGAGAGCAGACCTAGAGGTCGGCTTCCAGGGTGTCTTCTTTGGCATGCATTGTATTCTGCTATAGGGATTGCTTCAGGGCCAAGCTAGCACTCTCAAAGGCCATGATGAAGCTCTTCAAGAACATTCTGGAAATCCGGTTGGAAATACCAGAGGTGGGATTTGAATTCCCACTCAGATCTTCTAAAATATCGAGGGGGGAATTCTAGCTGGACTCAACTCTAGCTTTCTTGGTTTTGGACGATCTGCGGACCTGAGGGGACGCCTCCTCAATTTTAATTTTACGCTTGCCCAACGCCGCTTTCTTGTTGGTGGAGGGGGTAGGCTTGGAGGGAGTGGTTGTAGACTGAACGCCTTTCTTGGATGTAGGGGTTTGAAAGTCAAGAATTCCATCACTCGCCAAGGGCTCACTGGACAGGGAGTGATCAGGGCTGTGGGTGGGGAGGGATTAGGGGGGTTGGATTGCAGAGGGGTGGTCGCGATGGGCGGGTTGGAGAGAACATGATGGTAAATCACAACAAACAAACCTTGGTGAATGGGTGGTGCGTTCTTCTTGCGAGCCCCAAAAATTGATAGGCGGATAGACCGATGGAGGAAAGCAGGGAGGTTCATGGGCTTGTAGCCATGGGCGTGGTTGACCAAGGCCAAATGGAAGTTGGTCATGGGTTTCGTCGGGTCATCGCAGGCAATATATTGGATCATAGGGATGACAACGATGGGCCACGAGGAGGGAAGGGACTCGCACTCTAGGGACACCCCTATCCACCTGAAATCTTGGTAATTAGGGAAGCCCTCCAACTCTAGCTCCTATTCATGTTTATCATGCCAAATTGCATGACCAGTGAGAGGCATGTCAACTACTTCTACAATTAGGATAGGGGTTACTTTAAACCAAATATTCTTCACAATGACATGGTCGTTCGACCAAGTCTTGATGAAGTCGATCGTGACGTCCACTTCAGCCCCTTTGAATTTTGATAGAAGAGTGATTAACTTACAACCATGCAGGAAGGAGGACGATAGAGAGTCGAGCTGTAGAGTGCTTGGCTCAAGGTAGGCCATGGCAGTGGGAGCAAGGGTAAAGGGGGGGTGGCGGAGGAACGCGACCGAAGACTAGGGTGGCAACGGTGGATAACGTCAAAAAGCATGCGATGAGTACAAGATAAATAGGCGAAGGGAAGCTTGAATGCCATGCTGATCACCGAGGGATGGTGACAGGTGGACAAGTGATGGGCAGGCCAAGGAAGATGGGGATTGGTGAAGAGCCTAGGAGTAATATCCACATGGGTGGATTTAAAATTCACAAGGCTCTTGGCAAAGACAAAAGACGATGGAGAAACGTGCAGGAAAGTGGCAATACACGTGGCATTGGGATTATGCGTAAACCTTTGGAAATCGGTATTATGAGAATTAAGAGTCCACTTGGGAGAACCATGGTGGGAAACGTCGATTGAATGGCCAATCATATGATAGCAATGGAGCATACGAAATGGGAGCCTTCCTCGAGACATAGCGTGAATCAAGACCTGCATCACCTTGAAAAATAAAATCATTGGTTAGAGTGGGGGGAATTAAAGCACCTGTCGTGTTTGTCTGCAGCTGCGACTTGGGAGACACTTGGCGGAAAGGTGTTGCGCCACACCGAGATGGGTGTTTGGCCTATGCCCAGGTTGGCAAGCCTATTGGCTTCGCAGTACACATGGGCAACTGCCACCTAGCGATGCTGACCAATTAATTTCTTGCTTTCTTGAATCAGGGACCTTATGTTCCATGGGGGATTCTTGTCGGAGGTGATGTAGCCTATGATATTGAGGGAATATCCTTCAATGTGGAGATTTATCTGGGTGTCCCTGATCAGATGCAAACTTCGCCAAAGAGCCCACGCCTCGACGATATTGTTGGTTTGATGGTTCAAATTCTTCGAAAAATCTAGAACAATCTCCCCTCTGTGATCCCTGACCACTCCGCCTGCCCCTGCCAAGTCGAGATTCCCTTTGGAGGCACCATCGAAATTAAGCTTCAGCCAACCTTCCGGGGGGTTTCCAACGGGATTTTAGCCTGGGATGGGGTGTGGGATGGGAAGGGGTGGGAATGGGGATGTTGAGGGATTGGAGAATCTCAATTTCAGTCTTGCCGAGTGGGGAGTTAGACCAGGGAAGGAGTTGGGAATTCTCATAAGCATAGGACATAGCTTTGGTTGTCGTGGAAATCGGGTTGTTTGAAGCGGTGGAAAAAACCCTGCGATTGCGCTCGAGCCAGACTTGCCAGATGAAGTGGTGAAGACAAATTTTCCAAAGGAAAGTGACTATGGGATTCTTGAATGGGCCAGGCCATTGGATGAAAAGGTCCAGGAGGGATTTGGGGTGGGCCCACTAGATTTGGAACGTAGAAAGCATGTGACTCAGACCCTCTCTAGCAAAATCGTAATCCACAAGGAGGTGGTTGACAGATTCCCAGTTAGACAGACAAAGATGACACCTGTTGGGGATAGGGATGCCCCTTTTCATGAGGTTTTCAGTGATGAGGGCCTTGTTTTGAATGGTTGTCCAAGAGAAAAAATCTATTTTTTGGATTAGGCATTTGACCCACACCAATTTAAAAGGAATAGCAAGAATTTGGGGCTTGAGCAGGAGAGAATAGGCCGACTTGACTGAGAAGTCTCCACCGTCAGTTCCTGTCCATACAGGGAGGTCCGGGGTAGCTGTGGTGGGGATGATGGTGGTTCTCAGCAACTGGGATAAAGAAGTCCCTGCTCTGGCAAGATGCTCACTTTCATTGCCAGTTGGGAGAGTCTTCCAATTGCCCTGCCTATCAAAGTAGTCCTTTACCTTTCTTCCCCATCTTCTTTCCAGAATCGGTTTTAGGATGGAGATCTCTGGGATTCCCATGAGAGGTTTGTATTTTAGCCATGTGTCTTCCCAAAAATTGATCGAAGTTCCCCTACCTAGCTACCATCGGGTGCCTTTGATGATAAGAGATTTGGCCTGAATTACAGCCCGCCAAAAGGTTGATCCATTAATAGGGATGTTGTCATCCATCAGAGACGTGCTTGAGATATTTGCTTTGAACAATTGACACCCAATCTGCCCTGTAATTGGAGAAGAGCTTCCATGCCTGCTTGGCTAGGAGAGCAAGATTCATGTTTGTTGATCTTCTAAGGCCGAGGCCTCCTTGGGATTTTGGTTGGCAAACTCTGTCCCAGCTGACAAGGTGAAATTTTCTCATGTTTTTCGGGCCTGTCCATAGGAACTTCTTCTGGATCTGCTCGATTCTAGAGTGAACGGAGGCAGGGGCCTTGAAGACTGACATGAAATAGATCGGGATGCTCTAGAGTACAACCATGGTGAGGGTTGCTTTAGCTGCCTGGGATAGGAGGGAGCCTTTCCATGCTGCGAGTTTGCGTTTGATCCTATCAATGACATTATCCCACATAGAATCTTTCAGGATTTTAGTGAACAGAGGGAGGCCCAGGTAGGAAGTAGGAAGATCAACTATGCAGCATTGAAGGATGCGAGCAATCTTGCGCTGTCTGCTACCAGGGGTGTTAAGGAAATAGCATTTGCTTTTGAGATAGTTGATTTCTTGTCCGGCTGCTAAAGCATAGGTGTCAAGAATAACCTTTATGGCTTTGGCTTGGATAATAGAGGCTAAAGTAGCAATGATGGTGTCATCTACAAATTATTGATGGGACAGGGGAGGGGTGTCAGATGAGGCTTTGATCCCGGTCACACACCCAGAAGCATAGGCAAATTTGAAAGCTCTATCGAGGGATTCAACAAGGATGATGAAAAGGAAAGGAGACAGGGGGTCTCCTTGTATGATTCCTCTGTGGCTGGGGAAATAACCTGTAGCAGACCCGTTGACTAGAACGGAGAACCAAGGAGAGGTGATGCAGCCCCTGATGAGGTTGATCTAGTCTTTGTGGAACCCAAATCTGGATAGGACTTTCAAGAGGAAATCCCTGTCTACCCTATCAAAGGCTTTGCTGATATCCAGTTTCAGGAACATGGCCGCTTTTTTGTTGCATAGAGTCGAGTGGAGGGTTTCATGAAGTGATATGATGCTATCCGTGATGGATCTGCCTTCTACTGAACTACCTTGATAGGGATCTATGATGATAGGAAGGATTTTCTTCAGCCTGAGAGCTAGAGATTTGGTTAGAATCTTGTAGACAATGTTGCACAAGCTAATTGACTTGAAGTCAACCATAGATCTGCATTGAGGGGTTTTAGGGACCAAGGCAATGAAAGTGGAATTTGTCCCTCATGGGATGATCTTGGTGCGTTGGAGCTCCATGATTGCATTGTAGATATCCTCCCTTACAATGTCCCAGAAGGTCTGAAAAAATTGAGGGGGGAACCCATCTGGCCGGGGGCCTTGTCAACTTTCATATAAAATAGGGCAACCTTAATTTCTTTCTTGGAGAGAGGCTGGATCAGGGAAAGGTTCATCTCAGGGGTGACCAGGGGAGGGATGTTTCGCAAAAGGGCTTCCTGGGATTCTGGGTTGGTGGGAGGGGAAGTTCCCATCATATTGCTGAAGTAAGAGGAGGCCTCTTCTCGGATTTTGGAGATATCCTGAGAGACTGAACCATCGGACAGGGTGAGCTCTCTGATCTTATTTGTGCTTCTATTTCATAGAGAAGATGCATGGAAGAACCTTGTATTTGCATCCCCATCGTTGAGCCAGAGGGCTCGGGATTTTTGACGCCATAAGGTCTCTTCTCTAGCCAGGATGTTGTGGTATTCCAACATTAGCTATCTCTCTTCTTCCCGCTGCTGAGGGGTCCATGGTCATGTTGGATCTGCTGCTCCAAGGATTTGAGTTTGCTCAGGGTCTGATCTTTGTTTTCAAAGATGTTCCCGAATACCTCCTTATTCCAGGTTTTTAGGTTTTCCTTGACTATTTTCAGCTTTTGGGACACCTAGGATATGGTTGATCCCGAACATGGGGTCCTCCACCATTCATCGATTCTGAGCTTTAGGTCAGGGTGTTGGATCCACATGTTTTCAAATCTGAAGGGGGTTTTGAAATATGGGGCTATGTTTGATTCAAGGAGAAGGGGGGAATGGTCAAAACCGATCCTAGGGAGGGAGATGAGATATGTGTCTCCAAAGGGGGGGATGGCCTGTTGGGAAAGGAAAAACCGATCTAGCTTAACCTGCATATGATTTGGCCCTGCTCTTTTATTGCTCCACTTGAATTGGCAGCCTCTGATCTGGATATCCATGAGTTCATTCTCCGTGACAAAATCTTGGAAATCTAGGATGCTTTTGGAGGGAGTAGAGACACCCCCTTTCTTATCATAAGGGAAGAGGGGGGAATTGAAGTCACCTGCTAACATCCAGGGGAGGTTGGAGAAGGCATCCTTCATGAGGGATAGGGATCTCCACAGGGTGCACCTCTCCATGGGATTATTGGGGGCATAGATGTTGGATAGCACCCAGGTAAATTGGTTTTCCTTACAATAGAAGACCATATTTAAAGTTTTATTAGAAGAAGAAATTACTCTGCCCTCTACTTTTTTTGGATCCCAGAAGCACAATAGACCCCCAGAGGATCCCTCAGCCGGGGATGAGGCCCATTGATAGTTTTTCCAGACTTTTTGAGCTATGTTGTGAGTTTTGGTAGCATCAGTTTTTGTTTCTTGCAGAATGAGAATGGTTGGTTTGTACTCCTTCCTAATGGTTCGAGCTAGTCTTTGCTTGCTCGTACTATTGAGGCCTCTGATATTCCAAGAGAGGATCTTCATCTAGACACCTTGGTAGGTTTCTTGCCTCCCTTGCTTGGAAGAGGGGGAGGTTTGGGATTCTTTGCTTCATCCTTGGACTGGTTAAACAACTCTGGAAAGAGGGTTGACTGCACTCCATTTGCAACCTGGTTATCAGTATATTTTTTTATTTGTTTAAAAGTGGTGGGTCTGCCTCTTTTCCTTTCACTCCCTGTGTCAATAGGGCCTTTCTTGCTTCTGGTGATGATGGAACTGTGATCCGCTCTGATGTGGGTGGGACTGGAAGCATCCTCCATGGAATCTGAACATGATTTGGTTGGGGATGGAGGGTCTTCCAAGGGGGAAAGGGAGGATACATCATCGCGGAGGGGAGGGTTCGCATCGGTCAAGGGGTCCGAAGGGGGATTGTGGGGGAGGGGTGCATTAGGGATGGGAAAGGAGGGTCCAGATCTGGAAGGGGAGGGGGGGATGGGGGCGGAGGGAAGGGGGTTGCATGGGGGCAGATTCAGGGAAGAGAACTTCATCGTTTGAAAAAGATAAAGGCCCGAATCTATTGGGGAAAGAAAACATGGAGCATACATGTTCTGAGCTTGAAGAGGGATTGCTGATGAGCGGTTCTTGGTGGGCAACCTGCTTCCCTTTGAACTCTTTTTCCCGTCTATTGTCGAAGGGGCCTTTGAATCGATCATTGCGCATTCCCATATGGGTGCTCTGGTGTCAGAGAGGGGGAAGCTTAGCACTTGGCGCCTCCTGCTGGGGCTTGAGGGATGGGCATTGGGACTTGAGGTGTCCTTGGGATTTGCATTCGATGTAGAATGTTGGTTTGTTTTCATACTCGATTGCCTAGCACCATTGAAAATCCCCATAGATGAGGTTGATGCGGGTTGGGAGCTGGGATGCCAAATTAGTGTTGACACAGATCCTGGCCTGAGCCATGCGAGAACGGGCTTTCGTTGCAAAGTCGATGGCTACAAGATCCCCAATGTATCCCCTAATCCAATGAAGGATGTCTTCGTGGCAGAACTGGATGGGAAGATCGGGAAGGCGAACCCAAATGGGCGCGTAATTGATGTCTTGGGTTTGGGGGTTGAAATCCTCCCCCCATTTTCTCAAGAACAAGCTTTTTCTACCAAAAAACCACGACCCGCCAGTGAGGATTCGGGCATAGTCATCCTGGTTGTTCAAACGAATCAAGAAGAAACCCCTTGAGAGGGCTACTAGCTGGAAGCTTCCTGCTGTTCGCCATTTGAATCCGGCCCATTTCCTTATGGATTCCATGTCGGGTCTACCTCCCACGAATTTACCAACAAGGGAGAGGGATTCGATGGATAGTTTCTCTGCCATGACAAAAACGGGGATAACTAGGTTTTCTCCAGAGGCGATCACAGGGGGGTGAGTTGAAGTCCCAGAAGAGCTAGGATTTGGCTTACTCGCCACTTTCTCGTGGTAAGTCTGAGCAACAAAATCCTTCGAAGGGGGATTGCTATCCTCAAGGAGATCCAAGCTCGGGCTGACCTTCCCGCTAGGGTTCAGGTCAGGCCCCTTGGGATCGTCCGCCATGGTATCTACATCCGAGGGGGAATCCCCCCTGTTCCAAATCCCTTGCCCGAGCGTGGGAAATCCCGCCAAAAATCGCCAGAGTTGCAAAGGTCGTTGTTGGGATCGCCATCCTTCCCAAAATCTAGATTTTATCTTTCTTTCATACGAGAGCATGTTATGTAAGACGGCAAATTCCAATTTCCACCCCTATATGTCACATTATGGAGTGGTTGGCTTGCTGCAACATGTATTTTGGACTCTCTTTATCGAATAGTTGATGCGTATAAGGTTTAAGGCACTGCCCCAACCTAATTTTACCTATATAAATAATACAGGAATTCATTGTGCGTCCTCAGTTATTAGAGATACTATATTTTGAATTTTTTAACCGTGCATTTCAATTTTATTGAATACCATTTTTAATTGAAGTGTGTGCAACCTGGTTTATATAAAGCTCAGACTCACAAGATTATGAAAAGGTTTCATCCTTCCTATTGATTATATCAAAATCCGGGGAAGAAAATAAATTGTCACGTCTCTTGATTTTCTTGATCATTTTTGGAGGTAAATGAAAGAAGGAAAAGATTTATATTTTTACAAAGCCAGTGATTTCTGGCGAAAGTCCATCTTACAATACAAATATGATATAAGAAAGCATTTTAGAGATGCTGAATGGAGATTGAAAGCAGCAGCATATCTCACTTGGCCGCTCCACCTTTGGCACGCTGCCCCCAAAATGGCAACCATAATTCTCATGGTTTTAAAAAAATATTCCCATAAGAATAAGAAACGAGCAGGAGATTCCATGTTTTCTGTCAGTGACGTCCGTCCCCAAATTAGTGACTGCAAATAAGGGACTGTCATTCTTCTCCAATCTGATTTTGTTTGAAAATATACAACAGTATCTCATGGAAGGCTTAAATTATATTTAGACACCCTGCATTTCAGTTTTAAATAATAAAAATTATTAGTTTAGAAACTGTTAAAAACCTGACAATAAGAAATGTAAGAAGTAAAGATGAATCCACAACAGTAAGGATTTACAAACTCTCAATTACCTGTGAACTCTATGAAGCTGATCTTCCCTTGTGAATTTTGTCCGCAATCTCAGCAACAACAAGGCGTGTCAGAAGGAGCCCCGCAATAAATGCTGCAAGCATAAGCATACTGAATACAGTGTTCCATCCATGGGATGAAATAAAACCTGTCAATAGAGGACCCAATGCAGCTCCGACTGAGCCGGTTCCATCAATTATGGCTGTCACAGTAGCTAAAGCTCTTGAATTTCCTTTAAGCGAGCTGTGTGTTCCAAGATCAGTAGCCACCGCTGTTGTAATGAGGGCATAGGGTCCATTCACAAACATTCCTGCTAGCATCATCAACCCAATATTCACATGCAATGAAACGTTCCCATAAATCCTGTATAAGATCAGAACTGGAATAGAACAATACATAAAACTGGCTGCAGTGATAGCCCTGGCATTAAGTCTATCTGAAATGTGTCCTGCAAGAATTCCTCCTACTACTCCACCCACATCAAATAGTGTTGACAGATTGCCTGCTGTCTCATCAGACAAATATTCGCCTGCAATGGCTGAATTTAAGCACACCAAAGAAAAATCAGACACAAATGTTCTGCTTCTTTATTATGCTATTTATTATAAAACAAGACGAGAAATAAATCTAGCCAATCACATTAGCAGCCTCCTTTTTACCGGTTCAACAAACAAATTGCAGAATACATGCTCAGTTGACATAGAGAAGTCATGGTATACTCTACCTGTATGACTGATGTAGAATGGCAACCAGTAAAGAAATGTGTATGCCACAAGCTTTGAGAAAAACAGGCACAGGGCAAAGGGGGCCACCCCAGGAATTCTCCATGCCTCAATGAAGCCAATAGGCGTGGATGCCACTGACGATTTATGTAGCAGAGGGATTTCCACACTTTCTTCATCTTTTACACCAATTACTAGCTTTTGGGGCGACTCTTGTGAGCCTACTCCATCTTCCTCATCTCCTACAGATTCACTTTCACTCTTGTCTTCATCGCTTGAGTAAAATCCAACATCTTCAGGAGAAACCACCAAGAAAAGAAAAACAAAGACGCCCACAAGAGCTACCAGAGCTCCAGGAAGAAGAAAAGACCAGCCCCAACCATATTTCAAAGCACTGGCAGCAATCAGGGAACCGCATATGTTTCCAATGGATGTATGTGCATTCCAGATGCCCATTATGAGTCCTCTCTTCTTCTTCCCAACCCAGTTGCCCACCACAGCAACCACGGAAGGCCAGCCGGTTGCCTGAAATAGCCCTGCAATCATCTGAACAACGAGATAGAAAGAGAAATGATGAATATTCCACCAAAAGGCGGCACCAAAGAGGGCCACACACACGCCGCTACTGATCATACCAAATGTTAAAAACATGCGGAGGTCAATCCGATCGCCCACATGACCTGCCGCGTACATGCCCATGGAATACACCGCCAGGAATGCCACGTCCATCTCGCCAAGTATGGTTGTTCCATCCTTTCCATTGAAGGGAGCCCATCCATTTCCATTCCCTACCCTCTCTCTCAAATATTTGGGACTGCCACTGGGCCTTCTACCCTGAAAAACACCCTTGGCTATTATAGTACTAAAACCAGATACCTTAGTGGAAGAATCACTGTTGTCAGGGTCCAGAACACTCTTAACGATGGACGAAGGTTTTCTGGAAGCGTGATAAGACGCGTATGCCACGAATGTTAATATCAGAACCGATAATTGATATGCGCTGCGGCTTGGCTTGCGCGACCCACACTTAGACCTTATTATTTCAATAAATTTCACACCTGGGGGTACTCTTCTGCTTTCTCTACAACTAACTTCTTCCATTTCAGTTTGATTCGTCATGCCTGTCACCGAAAAAGGTCGATCAGGGGACAAGAAAAACCCTTAAAACCCTCTCCACGTTTTCACACAATAATGAATCAAACACAATATGAACTACTACACTTATATACAATAAAGACATCGACAAAAATTATGCAGGACCAGTTTCAGGGTTGTATTAATGCTCGATCCTCAATTACAATTGCATTGTTTTGGCCAAAAATTTAAAATCAAAATAATCCATGTCACTAACATCAATTCTTCCAATTTGAGTCTCTGTTTGCTCTGTAGTCTTAGGCGAGGATTCAACACCAGAAAAAGGGAAAAAACAAAAACATTTCTGAGACTCAGGGCATAAACCCCCTCCATAAAACGCAAGAAATCACACAAAATACTGGAAAAGGTACTGTAACAGGCGATTTCAAGCCGGGTAAAACACAATTATGCAACGATCGAATTTTAAATCTCCATACAAGTTACTATTTTGAACATAGAAAACGAAATCTAACTGCAATGGAGAATTTATGTTGCAGCCAGATACGGAATAATCAAATTCACAAAGCATTTAAGAAGAGGACTAATCACTTACCAATGAATGCAGGGGACGAATCCGGAATCCTGACAGAGATGCCGCCACAAATTGTGAAGATTATTGAAAATTCAACCTTCCGATTTGATCTGATTTTGGACAAAATCGATGAAATCTATTCCAGAGTGACAATGAAACACTAAAAAAGAAGCAAGGTGAATATCCAGAGCATCTGAGAGGTGGAGTGCTTTCATTCCATGGTTGTACCTTTCCATTTATTAATGGCCAAACCGTCCGTGATGACGAAGGCAAAAGCTTCCCCCGTTAAAGTCTGATCCACTTGTTTTACCGTGAGGTCATTAGACCAGTTAATAGGAATATTCGGCCGGAAGATTCTGATGCGGACGGTGATGCGAGGTATATTACATTTGATTCCGTTTTGCCGCGTCAGTTTTTGTGCGGCATGCCTCGGTTTTACTAGAAACCAACAAACGTGATTGAATATAATAATTTGTATAAAGAGTTTAGAAAGTAAAATGTCGGTTGGTAACTGTCGAGTGTCGAGTGTTTGCAGGTTGGTAGCGAGATAGAGTAGGCTGCCCTTAGTGGGATGGTAGTGACTGAGTGCTTATAGGTAGGCTACCTAATTTTTTTTTAAGGTTAACTTTTTCGTCTTTATCTAATAGCTAAGATTATACGCAACCAAAAAAACGAACATAGTTCTTCTTAAAATATCAAATTAATATATATTTATATTAATGATCTAGTTATATTTTCATTTAAAATTAACAAAAATGAAAAATATCTCTTCTTAAAATATCATATTTTTATATGATTGATCTTTTATGTTTGCATTTAAAAAAAAACATAATTCTTCTTAAAATATCAAATTAATATATTTTTATATCAATGACCTAGTTATAATTATTCTTAAAATATTAAATTAAATTAATATAAAAAAATTCCTCATAAAAAAATATTAAATTAATATATTTTTATATCAATGACCTTTTTATTTAATATATCATATTTTTATATGATTGACCTCTGTTTTGCATTAAAAAATAAAAGAGAGTGATGTAGACCAGTGATACATCCAGGCCTACACATATTTAAGGCAGCCACCCAAACCAAAAACTTTGCATCACGTTACGTCATACGTGAAAATTCTTACATGTCATTCTCACATCTTATCCTAAATGTTATAATATGTTGGTTATTACGTAAAGAATAGTAATACTTTTGTTTGACCTAGGGGAAGACTTGTTTTTAAGTGTTAGATTGGAAGTTGTTTGTATGGTTAAGTATTTATTAAGAAGATATTTAGGTTCAAATTTTGGGGGCAGTCTATTTACAAAGGTGGTATTCTTTGATGCATGCTAGATCAATGATGATGGTACGAATTCTGAGCTATAGATGGTTTCTATCATATTGATCAACAATGAGTGTAATAGGTTTGATGGAAGCAGCCCCTATGATTTGAACCCTATACCAGTTTTCTAAATATATATATAGAGGATGTGACCTTAAATTGAATTGAATTTAGATACTTTTATTATAAACCTTAGTCTTTTGGGTAAGATGAAGTCTACAAAGGTACACCAACTAAGTTTATTATAAGTCCTAGCATTTGGCTGCTACCAACCGACTTATCTCTTTTTGGTACAACATGATTTGAACTTGAGTATCAAAAAAAAAACGTACAACTACTACCAATTGACCTATCCTCTTTATACACCATGGTTTAACCTAGATCTTAGGAAGAAAAGCCCAAAATCCTAGCTATTACATTTGCACACAATATTATAAATGTTCCACTAATTATTCCAGGTAAAATGGTGGGCTAATAAAGTAAAATACTTGAGAAATACTTTGTATTTATATTATTTTAGGTAAAATGGTGGGTTAATAAAATAAAGTAAACTAGTTGAAAAATATTTTGTATTTGTATTTTAATAAAATGGTAGGATGAGAGCTGCAAGCTTACCACCTTCGGATTTTTTTTTAAGAGGTTTAGGGTTCATACCCTGTTTAGTATGAGGGGATCACGATCTCTTATAAAAACTTTAAACTTATTGAAAAAAATTTCAAAGTCTTCCTTCAACCCTATATTAACTTATTCAAATAAAATAAAGTGATGGGTTGGATGTTTGAAAATATTTTATAGTTTAATTGTTTAATTAACCACTCTGTTGTCTTTGCCGACAATGTTATAAATATATTCACTAACTATTCTAGGTGAAATGATGGTTAATAAAGTAACATAGGTGAAAAATATTTTATATTTATATTTTAATAAAATGGTGGGTTGGGTGTTTAAGAAGATTTTATAGTTTAGTAGTTTAATCTTTTAAGCTTAAAGGGTTTGGAAGAAGTAATGGGTAATATGATTTTATATTTTAAAGTTTAAATTTTATAAATTTTAAGATTTGTTTAGGAATTTAGAACTATTGGTTGTGTTTAGGGTGGAGAAGTTTAGGTTTTAAATTAAAATTTTAATTTTATTGGTAAAATTTAATATATTTTTAAGATGAATTTGAGTAAATGATAAAGATTATCTTTTATATTAAAATTTATATTTTAATTTATTTTTATTTTTAATTCCTAAAAACACTTTAAATTTAAGTCTTAATAGGATTTAAAAAGAGTTATATTCATAAATAATAAACATCTTAAATTTATTTGTTCCAACCTTATTATAATTAAAAATTTTAAATATATATAGAAAAGTAAATTTAAATTTCAACTTTATTTTGAACTATTAACCAAAGGAATTTTAAGGCCTTAGGGACATCATATAGGATCAAACATTTGTTCAAGAGAAATCTTTGAGATTAGGAAACTTTGATTGCTCTAAATCCTCATAACCCAATTTGACAAAGTATGTACCATCTTGAATAGATTCCAAACAGACTCGTCATTTCATGTAAAAACAGGTAAATAAAACTCTTGAAAATTTTTTGGAATATCATATGCTATTTTTTTTAGTTCCTCTCCTTTCTCTCCTTACATTAATAGAATCTTTGACCTTTGGGCCTTTACAAGCTAGACATGCTTGAGCCAGTAGTTGTCATTTTGAAGCAGATATAAGAGGATAAGGCTTCAACCAAGCACTAGACAAAAAACTTGTATAATCCCCCTCATTGACCGACCATCTAATATGTTTCTTGATCAATTAAAAATTATCTATTATGTTTATTGATCAATTAAAATTTATCTAATGTGAGGTTCCATGTTGGTGTTCATTTGGATAAGGTTTATTTCTTGAATAATTTGATTGCATTAAGAGTACCTATATTTTTTTGAAGTAGTATTTTCTCCCAAATGTTTCCTTAATTTTTGAATAATCTTCAACTAAGTTTTACCCCTAAGGCCAAACTCCTAAGTCTATGATTTTGTAAGCCTATCCTTTCAATATTCTTTCCTTTGTAAACCCTATTTCACTTACAAAGAAGAAACCTAAAGTTTTCCTCACATTCCTTCAAAAGAAAGTCTTTCAATTTTATGAATTTCTTATGCTATATATATTGACAATTTTGAAAGTGACATCATGTAAATAGGGATGGATTACACTATAGTTTTATGAGTTGTAGCCTTCTTGCTATGTTTAAGAACTTATCTTTCCAACCTTCCAAACATGATTTCATTCTATCCAAATGTAAGTCCAAAGCTTCCTTCTTTTTTCATTTATAAGACAAAGGAATATATAAGTAGGTTGATGGAGTTTTTCTAATTTTAAACCCTAAAATATCCATAATAATCTATTGTATATCTAAGGTGTTAGTTTTGAAAAATATTGGATTTTGTACTATTAACCAATTTTCCAAAAACTTTCTTAGAGCATGATAATATTGATTTAAACTCCATGCCTCATTGATTGAGGGATGACCCAAAATAAAAGTATCATCACACAAATTGGAGATGCAATTCAAAGGGGCATTTGTTGAAACCTAGACTCCTTAATTTTGTCCTTTCATTTTTACCTTTGGGAAAGCTCCTCCTAAATGCCTTGACAATAATAATAAATAAACAAGAGGATAATGGATCACATTCACAAAGTCTAACAAGGGAACCACTGATTAAGTTAGTAATGACACCTTGAAATGCCATATTTTGTATCTCAAAACAATATTTCTTGACTTCCTTAATGTGTTGATAAAGAATAATTAACTATGGAGCAGGTGTAATTTATGCTAATATTTTGAGCTTTTGAAAAATGGGAGCGGGAACAGGAGCGGGAACGGGATCGGGAGCGGGACCAGGTGCGTCTGTGGACGATGGCGATGGCGATGGCGGGAATGGTGGGTCGATGGATAGTGCTGGTCTGGCAGCTTTGTCCTCGGGCCCTGCAGTTGGTGTTGGGCCTACTGCAGGCCCACTCAGCATTTGTCACGGTGAAGACCCAAACGGTGCGGTGAAGCCGACGTCTGTTAACGGTAGGGTTTCACCTTCCTCTCTTTCCAAAACGTGACCTTGGTCTTTGTCCTTTGCGGATAAAGTCAGGACCTCGACTGGAGCGTTCTCTTTTCAAACTCCTTTGCCCTTCTCTATTTTGGGCACTGAAGTTTCGTTTCCAAGCGAGGCTATGGAGCCACTAATCTTTCAAGAGTCCCTCTCTCTGGTTGGGAAATTTGTCGGTGCCCGACCTGATATGGAAACTATCCGTGAATGGGCCCTTTCTAAATGGCGTCTGTCTGGAAGCATGGAGCTCGTGGCCTTTCCTAGGGGGTTCTTTATGATAAGGCTAAACAATGCCCTCGACACCCAACGCATTCTCACTGGTGGACCCTGGTTTTTCGGTCGTCGAAGCCTATTTCTACGGAGATGGGGGGAAGATTTCGACCCTAAAACTCAGTCTATCAACATTGCTCCGATTTGGATCAAAATCCATGGGCTTCCCCCATAGTTCTTCTATAATGATGCTCTCAAAGGCATTACTCAACCGATTGGAGATTTAGTTGCCATCGACCCTGCTACCAGAGCAAGATCCAGAATGACTTATGCTCGTGTCTGTGTCATGGCTAATCTGGATTCGGCTCTGCCGACCTGCATTGGCATCAACGTCGAGAGCTTCAGAAGACGTCAAGGGGTTGAGTACGAGAACAAGCCCGCTTTTTGTTTGGAGTGCAACACTCAGGGTCACTTGGCTTCTCAATGCCCTTCCCGAAAAAAAGATATCCCCAGCGATTCAGGCAGGAAGAAGGATTCCCAGATCCCCAACGTTCAGAAAAAGGCTCCTGGCAAGGGCCGTGGCCGTTCTACAAGCCCCCCTAAAACATCTGCTCCTAACAATGTAAGTGCTCCGCCTTCTCGTTCCAATCATTTCGCTCCTTTAAATAATCTTCAAACTAGTGAGGACATCTCCGATGACCTTCCCATAGATCCAAACATCTCATCCACACCCTCTGCGATTCAGTCTCCCTTGTCCAAGGGTAAGGCGGCAATGACCTCCCCAAACTCACCCTCAGATTTTGGTCCCTCTCACCTTCCTCTTCCCTTCCCACCCCTTCCCCCGACTCAGAACCGTCCTCTTACCCTCTCCCCTGAGTCTGTTGCCCTGTGCCAGTCTCCCCGTTCTCCATCCCCCCATAGGCCTGTTCCTGGGACCAACACCACCGTCATTCTTCAGTCATCCAGCCCTCTGAAATCTCCCATTCCCACCCCCAAAGCTGATGTCAACAAAGAGCAGAGAAGGGGAAGACCGTCCAATGCTGAAAAGCTTGCCAAAGCAGCTGAGATTGAAGCGGCTGATGGATCTGTGCCTACCTCCTTGGGCCCTACTTCCGAACAACCCACCCATCAAGATTTGGATGAGGTTAGACCTAAACTTACTCCGTCTCAAGGGAGAGGCAGAGGTCGCAAAGCAAATCCCAAGTCAAATCGATGAAGTTTGTCTCCTGGAATGTCAGAGGCCTCAACGGAACTGCCAAACAGAGGACTGTCAAGTCGGTGAGAAAAAACCTAAAACCAAATATCATGTTTCTTCAAGAATCTAAACTGGATGAGAATAGCAGCAATCAAGTTTGCAAGCTAATCTGGGAAAATAGCAATTTCACCTTTTGCCCCTCCTCAGGGGCATCCGGGGGTCTCCTTTGCTTGTGGGATCCGTCAACTATCGAGGGGAGAGTTCTTTCAGTCTCTGACAGAACCATCAACATTTTGTTCACTAATAAAGTCACCAACCTTCAATGGATTGCCACCAATGTTTATGGACCAAACAGTCCTGTCAACAGAAGATTGTTGTGGGATAACATTACCGCAATGCGCAATAACTTTCCTGACTTTCCTTGGATGCTCTGTGGCGACTTCAATACTCCCCTTCACCTGCTTGACAAGCAAGGAGGCAATCCGATCACTAGCCGCTGCATTGAAGATTTCAGCGAATTTGTCCACCTCAACGAGCTTATGGACTTACCGCTCCAAGGATCCAACTATACATGGAGCAACAGACGGGCGGGCATTCATCACATCCAAATTTGGCTTGACATATTTCTCTTGTCCAAAGAACTCATTCCTATTTTTGGCGATGCCAGGCTTCATAGTCACCCAAAAATTGGATCTGATCACAACCCTATAATTATGGATTGTTCTCGACCCCAGAAAACCTTTAAAACCCCTTTCAGGTTTGAGAAGATGTGGCTCACTCATCCAGATTTAGGTCGGTGCATTCGACAATGGTGGCAGCAAAACCTTTGTCCAAACCCTATCTCGAATCTTTTCCTCAAACTCAAAGCAGTCAAACTCAAGCTGAAATGCTGGAACAGGGAGGTTTTCGGCAACCTCTTTAGTGAAAAAAAGCTTCTGCTGGATGAGCTCATAAGGGTGGAAAATCTGATTCAGGGAGGGGATCAGAGGGTTGAAACGTTCATGGAAGAAAAACGCCTCCTTTCAAACCTTCACAATGTTTTGGCTAAGGAAGAGTCCTTCTGGAGGCAAAAATCCAGAAGCCTCTGGCTCAAAGAAGGAGACACCAACACGAAGTTTTTCCACGCTTCCACCTTGCGCCACAGAGGTTCAAATAAAATCTCTGAGTTGACCAAGGCTGATGGTACCATTGTCTCTGATATCCATGCCATCAGACAGGAAGCTGTGCACCACTTCCAGGAAATCTTAGGTCCAAGTGTTGACTGCCACCCCCGCACAACAAGTTCTTTGCTTCAGAACATTCCAATGATGGTGTCTAACGATGATAATGAGAAATTGCTCCAATCCTACACTGAAGAGGAGATCAAAGATGCCCTGTTTGCAATGGAACCCGACAAGGCCCCTGGACCCGATGGCTTTCCACCCCGGTTTTTTCAACACTTTTGGGATATTGTGGGCCCTGATGTTGTTGCTGCGGTTAAATTCTTCCAGAGAGCCAAAAATATGTCGAGAGAAGCCAATTCCACCTTCATTGTTTTAATTCCCAAGTCTAATGATCGTGCTTCCCTCTCCGACTTCAGACCTATAAGTCTCTGTAGTGTCATCTACAAACTTATCACCAAAGTTATGGCAAACAAGCTGAAAGACATCCTTCCCTCCATCATTGACCAGTGCCAAGGCAGCTCGGTCAAAGGCAGATTCATTGTTGATGGAGTGATAACCGTCCACGAGTTGGCTCATTCGGCATCTAAAAACAAAAAACCCAGTATGTTCCTTAAGCTTGACATGAACAAGGCTTTTGATCGGGTTTCATGGAAATTCCTGTTCGAGGTCCTTGAGAAGTTTGGGTTTCACAAAGATTGGGTTCAGATGGTTCGAGAATGTATCTCTACTGCTTGGTTCTCTGTTCTTATCAATGGTTCACCTGCTGGCTTTTTTCCAAGTTTTAAAGGCATTCGCCAAGGGGACCCTCTGTCACCCTTCCTCTTCATCATTTTGGCCGAAACCCTTGGAAGGACCCTTTCTGCTGCCTGCATCAGTGGACTCGTCTCTGGGATCAAACCAGCCTCAACAACCAATGCCATTTCCCATCAACAGTTTGTGGATGATACTATTCTTTCCTCTCATGCTTCTGTCCCCGAAGCAAAAATTATTAAGAGCATCCTTGACTCTTATGAAGAGGCGGCTGGCCAGAAAGTCAATTACCGCAAAAGCAAGCTATACTTCCTCAATACTCCCATCCACAGGCAAAACAGGATTGCTGAGATCCTTGGGTGTATCATTGGGAGCCTTCCAACTACTTATCTCGGATTACCGCTTTTCCATGGCAAATCGGTCTCGGCTATGTGGAACCCTGTTCTAGATCGTCTCAACAAGAAGCTTGCAGGCTGGAAAAGTTCATTGCTCAGTCAGGCAACCAAAGCCACTCTGGTCCAGGCTTGCTTGCAAAGTATTCCTATTTTTTTCTTATCCATATTCAAAGCTCCTGCTTCCATCTGCCAAAGAATTGAGCAAATTCAACGCAGATTCCTTTGGGCGGGAAACGAAAACAAGAACAAATTTCCCCTCGTTGCCTGGGACAAGGTTTGTTCCAAGAAAATGGATGGAGGTCTCGGCTTCAGGGACATCAAGCGAATGAACATGGCTCTCATTGCCAAGCAGTCCTGGAGACTTACCATCAACGAAAAAGCCACCTGGATTGACATCATCAAAGCTAAATACCTTCATCAGGTTCCCTTTCTTGGAGAGCACAACCTTCCTAGCGGATCTCATTTCTGGAATGGTGTCACTAAAACAAGGAAGATCATCATGGAAGGCTTAAGGTGGTGTCTTGGAAATGGATTGACCATTCATTTTTGGGATGACCCGTGGATCCGTGACAAACCTCTCAGCCAAGATCCTCATCTTGCTGTGCTCAAGACGGTGACCGAAGCCACCTTTGGAGATAAGGTGTGTCATTTCATTAACCCAGGCATTACAAGACCCGAATGGAAACACCTGGATCTGAATGGGCCTAGACATATCACCGAGGCGCTTAGGCGGTTACAAAACTTACTGAGGAGCTGCATAATCCCCAGCTCTCACAAAGATGACTCCATGGTTTGGAACCTTGAAGATTCAGGGCATTTCACTGTTAAATCTGCCTACTACAGCCAAGAAGTTCCCAGTGATGGCCGTGACTTATCTAATCTGGTCTGGGTTCCCAAGATCATTCCCAAGGTCAAATTCTTCTGTTGGTTGGCCATCCAAAATAGAATCCTCACCACTGACAATTTGATAACCAGAGGGCTTCTCATCCCCAATTGGTGCATCCTGTGTAAAAACCCGTGAGTCTACTCCCCCTTTTTTTTCGGAATGTCCCTTCTCCCTTGCAGTGCTCAACCAGGTTTTCAACACTTTCGCCATCTCCGTAGCCCTCCCTCATTCCATTCCCCTCCTTTTTCAACAATGGCCCAGGCCTTTCAAGAGCAGCCAACTCAAATTCATGTGGCAAGCTTGCCTTCACATTTTTCTATGGCAGATTTGGCTTGAGAGAAATGCCAAAATTTTCAAAAACCTTGCCACGAATGAGAAGATTGTTGTTGCCAAAATCTTGGCCCTTGCTGCGGAGAATGCCTCTCTTGTCTCATCGTCCAAACCCCCCCTCCGGGCCTTGAATTGGATTTAACAAATCATTTCAATCTTTTCAATTTTTCTGCAACTCCTCGTACTTCTGTCGACAGGTCTGTAATCAAGTGGGCCTTACCTCCTTCTGGGTGGCACAAGCTTAACTTCGATGGCACGGCCAAAGGCAACCCTGGAGCGGCTGGCGGAGGTGGAATTCTCAGAAATCACAGAGGAGAAATAATTTTGGCCTTTGCTCAGAACTTAGGAATTCAGTCTAATAATATGGCCGAGGCTCGGGCCTTGCTCCAAAGCTTGATTCTCTTGGAAGGCTTGACTATCAATAAACTCATCATAGAAGGAGACTCATTGCATTGCATCAACTGGCTCAAAGGAACCTCTGTGCCTCCCTGGGCCCTTGTTTCCATCTTCGAAGAATGCAAGACACTAATTGGCCTTTACCCAGAATTAATCATTCAACATCAATACCGGGAAGGAAACAAAGCTACGGACTGGCTTGCTAACAAGGGAGTTGACGCAACAGACATTCAGGTTTGGAGAGATTCCTTCCCAATCGGCCTAAGGGATGCTTCTTCAAGTTCCAATGTTTGCACAATGTGAGTGGGTTTCTGGGCTTCGGGTTTTCCCCCTGTGGCTGCGTCTTGGCATCTTGGAGCATTTTCGCGTCACTTTTCACAGTTGGTTGCAAAATTTCAGCTTGCCGCGTTATCAAGACTTTTATCTATCTTCAACGGCGGTCTTCCATTCTGTCGCGATATCGCGACCTTTTTTCTCTCCGGGTGCTTTTTTGCAAACTTGTCACGATATCGCGACACTTTTTGGCCTTCAGACGCTCCCTTGCTTCTTGTCGCGATATCGCGACACTTTTTCTCTCTCCAACGGCGGTCTTCCTTTTTGTCGCGATATCGCGACATTTTTTCTCTCTCCAACGGCGGTCTTCCTTTCTGTCGCGATATCGCGACCTTTTTTCTCTCCAACGACGGTCTTCCATTTTTGTCGCGATATCGCGACACCTTTTCTCTCTCCAACGGCGGCCTTCCATTCTGTAGCGATATCGCGACCTTTTTTCTCTCCAACGGCGGTCTTCCATTTTTGTCGCGATATCGCGACACTTTTTCTCTCTTCAACGGCGGTCTTCCATTCTGTCGCGATATCGCGACCTTTTTTCTCTCCATCGGCGGTTTTCCATTTTTGTCGCGATATCGCGACACCTTTTCTTTCTCCAACGGCGGCCTTCCATTCTGTAGCGATATCGCGACCTTTTTTCTCTCCAACGGCGGTCTTCCATTTTTGTCGCGATATCGCGACACTTTTTCTCTCTCCAATGGCGGCCTCCCATTCTGTCGCGATATCGCGACCTTTTTTCTCTCCAACGGCGGTCTTCCATTTTTGTCGCGATATCGCGACCTTTTTTCCCTCCAACGGCGGCCTTCCTTTTTGTCGCGATATCGCGACATTTTTTCTCTCCAACGGCGGTCTTCCTTTTTTGTCGCGATATCGCGACATCTTTTCTCTCCAACGGCGGTCTTCCTTCTTGTCGCGATTTCGCGACACTTTTCCTCCTAGGCTGCGGATCTTCAGATTGTCGCGATTTCGCTGCACTTTTTGTCCTCGGCTGCGGTCCTCCAGATTGTCGCGATTTCGTGACACTTTTTCGTCTTGGCAGCGGTCTCCTAATTTGTCGCGATATCGCGACAATTTTCCTCTTCGGCAGTGGTCTTCATTCTTGTCGCGATTTCGTGACACTTTCTCTTCTCGGCAGCAGGCTTCCACTTTCGTCGCGATTTCGTGACTCATTTTCCATTTCGGCTGCGGTCTTCATTCTTGTCGCGATTTCGCGACTCTTCTTCTCGTCCGGCTCCAACCTAGCAACTTGTCGCGATATCGCGACACCTTTCAACATGTCGCGATATCGCGACATCACCATTTTGGTCGCGATTTCGCGACACCTTCCCTAGTGCGAAGGTTTGCCAACTCTCTATTACTTTCTTCTTGGACCACCTCGGTCGTTATGGATTTCTTGTAATCTCTCTTGTACAAGGTTCAGGGACCTTTCAACACCCTTTCTACCAATCAAAAAAAAATTTATACTAATATTTTGATTAGACATAGTGAATAAGTAAAATGCATTACTATGCTATTTTAGTTAAATTATATATGATTTCAAGATTATTTTTATATTTAGTCGTGATTAGTTGGTTTATAAGCATTAGACTAATAAAACCATATATAAAGATGATATCTTGCAGGCCTCAAAGTGCTAATGTACCAAAATTGTCGTAGTGCGCTAAAATGGTTTGGTGCCAAAATGCACCAAAGTGCACTAGAATGAGCTAGAGTGCACCAAAATAGTGCCAGAGTGGTATGGTGGAATGCATTGAAATAAGCCAAAAAGTAAGAGCCAAAAAAAATGGAAATGTAGCATGGAATAGAACTTATATATGGAGAATAAAGTGAAGACTTTTGTGATTGAATAAGTTTTGCTAGTTAAAACAAAATTCTAAAGATAAAATTATGTTGTTAGTTCTAATAATTTCTTTTCAAATCTTAAGCTAAAATTATATAGTTAATTTTAAGATACGGAGAATGTTTGTTCTAAGATATGAAAAAATTAATTTCAATACGAGACAGATTCCTCTAAATAAAAAGAGTGTAAAATACCACTTAATTCGAATTTGTTCATCATTATTATCCAGTGTTTGAGATGATGAGACAGATTCCTCTAAATAAAAAGAGTGTAAAATACCACTTAATTCGAATTTGTTCATCGTTATTAACCAGTGTTTGAGATGTTTCCACAGGAAGAGGACTGACACTTTACTTGTTTATGCTTATTAATAGCAAGTGGTTGAGATTGTCGTAGGTGGATTCAACACCAGAAAAATGCGAGAAAAAAAAAAAAACATTTCTAGACTCATGGCATAAAAAGAGTGTAAAATACCACTTAATTCGAATTTGTTCATCATTATTAACCAGTGTTTGAGATGATGAGACAGATTCCTCTAAATAAAAAGAGTGTAAAATACCACTTAATTCGAATTTGTTCATCGTTATTAACCAGTGTTTGAGATGTTTCCACAGGAAGAGGACTGACACTTTACTTGTTTATGCTTATTAATAGCAAGTGGTTGAGATTGTCGTAGGTGGATTCAACACCAGAAAAATGCGAGAAAAAAAAAAAAACATTTCTAGACTCATGGCATAAAACACAAGCAATCGCACAAAACACCGGAGAAGGTACTCTAATAGGCGATTTCAAGCCGGGTAAAACACAATTATGCAATGATTGAATTTTGAATCTCCATACAAGATACTATTTTGAACATAGAAAACGGAATAACTGCAATGGAGAATTTATGTTGCAACCAGAAACGGAATAATCAAATTCACAAAGCATTTAAGAAGAGGACTAATCACTTACCAATGAATTGAGGGGATGATTCACAAAGCATTTAAGAAGAGGACTAATCCGGAATCCTGACACAGATGCCGCCCAAAATTGTGTGGAGATTAATGAAAATTCAACCTTCCGATTTGATCTGATTTTGAACAAAACCGATGAAATCTATTCCAGAATGACAATGAAACGCTAAAAAGGAAGCAAGGTGAAAATCCAGAGCATCTGAGAGGTGGAGTGCTTGCATTCCATGGTTGTATCTTTCCATATATTAATGGCCAAACAGTCCGTGATAAGGAAGCCTAAAGCTTCCCCGTTTACGTCTGATCCACTTGTTTTATCGTGGGGTGATTAGACCCGTAAATAGGAATATTCGGCCGGAAGATTCTGAGGTAGAGGTATATTATATTTGATTCCGTTTTGCC
Organism: Wollemia nobilis; assembly: GCA_028583015.1. Taxonomy (NCBI): domain Eukaryota; kingdom Viridiplantae; phylum Streptophyta; class Pinopsida; order Araucariales; family Araucariaceae; genus Wollemia; species Wollemia nobilis. Next base: position 2,157,902 of record JAQPPZ010016747.1, on the reverse strand, counting down.
GCGTCAGTTTTTGTGCAGCATGCCTCTGTTTTACTAGAAACCAACAAACGTGACTGAATATAATAATCTGTATAAGGAGTCTAGAAAGCAAAAGGTTTAACGTTACAGTCTTTGTCGATGGATTGTGTTCGATATGATTTCTAGAAATTGTGTTAGGATGAATTCATTTTTTTTGGTTTGGTTATTGTGAGAAATTTTTATGATCTAAGTATAGGATGAGTTATATTTATTTTTATGATCTAAGTATAGGATGAGTTATATTTATCAATTGGGAATTTAACACAAAGTTATCACATATCCATCCCCTCACACACTCCTCCACACCACGGTTTGAACCTTGAACCTCCTAAAAAAGAGCTAAAGCCCGAAACATTGTGCTACACCCCAATTCAGGTTGACTTCATCTTTACCTAATATACTACAATAAAAAAAACTCAAAATAATTTGTATAAGGAGCCTGAAAGGAATAAGCAAGTTGGTAGCGATAGAGTGCTTGTTAGTAGGTTGTCCTTAGCCCGTTTTGTTAGTAGGCTGCCCTTAGTCGGTAGGTAGTGGCCTACTGTTTGTAGGTAGATTGCCTGATTTCTTGGAGGGTCGAGTGCTTGTCGTGCTTGTCAATGTGGTAGTGGCCGAGGGTAGGTTGCCCGTTTCTTTGAAGGTTTGATCCCTTAACCAGTTGATAATGGTTGATGGTTGATCCCTTAACCAATTGATAGTGGTCGATGGTTGATCCCTTAACCAATTGATAGTGACCGAGTGCTTGTGGGTAGGCTATCCGATTCCTTGGAGGGTTGGGTAAGCTAGTTGAAAAATATTTTGTATTTGTATTTTATAAAATGGTAGGATGAGAGCTGCAAGCTTATTACAATGACAAGACCTTTGGTTTTTTTTAAGAGGTTTAGGGTTACCATGTTTAGTATGAGAGGGGATCAGGATCCCTTATAAAAAAATATAAATTCATTGAAAAATGTTTCAAAGACTTCACTATCAACCCTATATTAACTTATTAAAATAAAATAAAGTGATGGGTTGGGTGTTTTAAAAGATTTTATAGTTTAGTAGTTTAATTAACCATTGTGTTGTCTTTGCCGACAATATTACATAGATATATTCACTAACTATTCACCCGATGTTATATAGATATATTCACTAACTATTCTAGGTGAAATGATGGGCTAATAAAGTAACATAGTTGAAAAATATTTTTTATTTATATTTTAAGAAAATGAGGGTTGGGTGTTTGAGAAGATTTTATAGTTTAGTAGATTAATTTAATGTTGTCTTTTAAGTTTAAAGGGTTTGGAAGAAGTAATGGGGAAAATATTTTATATTTTAAAATTAAAATTTAATTTTTTTTTAGATTTATTTAAGAATTTAGAACTAGTGGTTGTGTTTAGGTGGAGAAGTTTAGGTTTTAAATTAAAGTTTTAATTTTATTAATAAAATTTAATATATTTTTAAGATGAATTTGAGTAACTGAGAAAGGTTATCTTTCATATTAAAATTTATATTTTAATTAATTTATTTTTTAATTCTTAAAAACACTCTAAATTTAAGTCTTAATAAGATTTAAAAATATTATTGGTAAAATTTAATATATTTTTAAGATGAATTAACCTATCCCCTTCATACACCATGGTTTAACCTAATCTTAATCCAAAATCCTAGCTATTACATTGTCTTTGCCCACAATATTATAAATATGTTCAATTAGGTAAAAAGGTGGGCCATTAAAGTAAAATACTTGAGAAATATTTTGTATTTATATTATTCTAGGTAAAATGGCGGGCTAGTAAAATAAAGTAAACTAGTTGAAAATTATTTTGTATTTGTATTTTATAAAATGGTAGGATGAGAGTTGCAAGCTTACTACAATGACAAGACCTTTGATTTTTTTTTTTTTAAGAAGTTTAGGGTTACCATGTTTAGTATGAGAGGGGATCAGGATCCCTTATAAAAAAATATAAACTCATTGAAAAATGTTTCAAAGTCTTCACTATCAACCCTATATTAACTTATTAAAATAAAATAAAGTGATGGGTTGGGTGTTTTAAAAGATTTTATAGTTTAGTAGTTTAATTAGCCATTGTGTTGTCTTTGCCGACAATAACAATATTACATAGATATATTCACTAACTATTCTAGGTGAAATGATGGGCTAATAAAGTAACATAGTTGAAAAATATTTTTTATTTATATTTTAAGAAAATGAGGGTTGGGTGTTGGAGAAGATTTTATAGTTTAGTAGATTAATTTAATGTTGTCTTTTAATCTTAAAGGGTTTGGAAGAAGTAATGGGGAAAATATTTTATATTTTAAAGTTTAAATTTTATAAATTTTTAAGATTTATTTAAGAATTTAGAACTAGTGGTTGTGTTTAGGTGGAGAAGTTTAGGTTTTAAATTAAAGTTTTAATTTTATTAATAAAATTTAATATAGTTTTAAGATGAATTTGAGTAACTGAGAAAGGTTATCTTTCATATTAAAATTTATATTTTAATTAATTTATTTTTTAATTCTTAAAAACACTTTAAATTTAAGTCTTAATAAGATTTAAAAAGATTATTGGTAAAATTTAATATATTTTTAAGATGAATTAACCTAATCTTAAGAAGAAAAATCCAAAATCCTAGCTATTACATTGTCTTTGCCGACAATATTATAAATATGTTCAATTAGGTAAAAAGGTGGGCCATTAAAGTACTTCAGAAATATTTTGTATTTATATTATTCTAGGTAAAATGGTGGGCTAGTAAAATAAAGTAAACTAGTTGAAAAATATTTTGTATTTGTATTTTATAAAATGGTAGGATGAGAGCTGCAAGCTTACTACAATGACAAGAGCTTTGGTCTTTTTTTAAGAGGTTTAGGGTTACCATGTTTAGTATGAGAGGAGATCAGGATCCCTTATAAAAAAATATAAATTCATTGAAAAATGTTTCAAAGACTTCACTATCAACCCTATATTAACTTATTAAAATAAAATAAAGTGATGGGTTGGGTGTTTTAAAAGAATTTATAGTTTAGTAGTTTAATTAACCATTGTGTTGTCTTTGCCGACAATATTACATAGATATATTCACTAACTATTCACCTAATGATATATAGGTATATTCACTAACTATCCTAGGTGAAATGATGGGCTAATAAAGTAACATAGTTGAAAAATATTTTTTATTTATATTTTAAGAAAATGAGGGTTGGGTGTTTGAGAAGATTTTATAGTTTAGTAGATTAATTTAATGTTGTCTTTTAATCTTAAAGGGTTTGGAAGAAGTAATGGGAAAAATATTTTATATTTTAAAGTTTAAATTTTATAAATTTTTAAGATTTATTTAAGAATTTAGAACTAGTGGTTGTGTTTAGGTGGAAAAGTTTAGGTTTTAAATTAAAGTTTTAATTTTATTAATAAAATTTAATATATTTTTAAGATGAATTTGAGTAACTTAGAAAGGTTATCTTTCATATTAAAATTTATATTTTAATTAATTTATTTTTTAATTCTTAAAAACACTCTAAATTTAAGTCTTAATAAGATTTAAAAAGATTATTGGTAAAATTTAATATATTTTTAAGATGAATTAACCTATCCCCTTCATACACAATGGTTTAACCTAATCTTAAGAAGAAAAATCCAAAATCCTAGCTATTACATTGTCTTTGCCGACAATATTATAAATATGTTCAATTAGGTAAAAAGGTGGGCCATTAAAGTACTTCAGAAATATTTTGTATTTATATTATTCTAGGTAAAATGGTGAACTAGTAAAATAAAGTAAACTAGTTGAAAAATATTTTGTATTTGTATTTTATAAAATGGTAGGATGAGAGCTGCAAGCTTACTACAATGACAAGAGCTTTGGTCTTTTTTTAAGAGGTTTAGGGTTACCATGTTTAGTATGAGAGGAGATCAGGATCCCTTATAAAAAAATATAAATTCATTGAAAAATGTTTCAAAGACTTCACTATCAACCCTATATTAACTTATTAAAATAAAATAAAGTGATGGGTTGGGTGTTTTAAAAGATTTTATAGTTTAGTAGTTTAATTAACCATTGTGTTGTCTTTGCGGACAATATTACATAGATATATTCACTAACTATTCACCTGATGTTATATAGATATATTCACTAACTATTCTATAGATATATTCACTAACTATTCTAGGTGAAATGATGGGCTAATAAAGTAACATAGTTGAAAAATATTTTTTATTTATATTTTAAGAAAATGAGGGTTGGGTGTTTGAGAAGATTTTATAGTTTAGTAGATTAATTTAATGTTGTCTTTAAATCTTAAAGGGTTTGGAAGAAGTAATGGGGAAAATATTTTATATTTTAAAGTTTAAATTTTATAAATTTTTAAGATTTATTTAAGAATTTAGAACTAGTGGTTGTGTTTAGGTGGAGAAGTTTAGGTTTTAAATTAAAGTTTTAATTTTATTAATAAAATTTAATATAGTTTTAAGATGAAAGGTTATCTTTCATATTAAAATTTATATTTTAATTAATTAATTTTTTAATTCTTAAAAACACTTTAAATTTAAGTCTTAATAAGATTTAAAAAGATTATTGGTTAAATTTAATATAGTTTTAAGATGAATTAACCTATCCCCTTCATACACCATGGTTTAACCTAATCTTAAGAAGAAAAATCCAAAATCCTAGCTATTACATTGTCTTTGCCGACAATATTATAAATATGTTCAATTAGGTAAAAAGGTGGGCCATTAAAGTACTTGAGAAATATTTTGTATTTATATTATTCTAGGTAAAATGGTGGGCTAGTAAAATAAATAAACTAGTTGAAAAATATTTTGTATTTGTATTTTATAAAATGGTAGGATGAGAGCTGCAAGCTTACTACAATGACAAGAGCTTTGGTATTTTTAAAGAGGTTTAGGGTTACCATGTTTAGTATGAGAGGAGATCAGGATCCCTTATAAAAAAATATAAATTCATTGAAAAATGTTTCAAAGACTTCACTATCAACCCTATATTAACTTATTAAAATAAAATAAAGTGATGGGTTGGGTGTTTTAAAAGATTTTATAGTTTAGTAGTTTAATTAACCATTGTGTTGTCTTTGCCGACAATATTACATAGATATATTCACTAACTATTCACCCAATGATATATAGATATATTCACTAACTATTCTAGGTTAAATGATGGGCTAATAAAGTAACATAGTTGAAAAATATTTTTTATTTATATTTTAAGAAAACGAGGGTTGGGTGTTTGAGAAGATTTTATAGTTTAGTAGATTAATTTAATGTTGTCTTTTAAGCTTAAAGGGTTTGGAAGAAGTAATGGGGAAAATATTTTATATTTTAAAGTTTAAATTTTATAAATTTTTAAGATTTATTTAAGAATTTAGAACTAGCAGTTGTGTTTAGGTGAGAAGTTTAGGTTTTAAATTAAAGTTTTAATTTAATAAATAAAATTTAATATATTTTTAAGATGAATTTGAGTAACTGAGAAAGGTTATCTTTCATATTAAAATTTATATTTTAATTAATTTATTTTTTAATTCTTAAAAACACTTTAAATTTAAGTCTTAATAAGATTTAAAAAGATTATTGGTAAAATTTAATATATTTTTAAGATGAATTAACCTATCCCCTTCATACACCATGGTTTAACCTATATCTTAAGAAGAAAAATCCAAAATCCTAGCTATTACATTGTCTTTGCGACAATATTATAAATATGTTCAATTAGGTAAAAAGATGGGCCATTAAAGTAAAATACTTGAGAAATATTTTGTATTTATATTATTCTAGGTAAAATGGTGGGCTAGTAAAATAAAGTAAAATAGTTGAAAAATATTTTGTATTTGTATTTTATAAAATGGTAGGATGAGAGCTGTAAGCTTACTACAATGACAAGACCTTTGGTCTTTTTTTAAGAGGTTTAGGGTTACCATGATCCCTTATAAAAAAATACAAACTCATTGAAAAATGTTTCAAAGTCTTCACTATCAACCCTATATTAACTTCTTAAAATAAAATAAAGTGATGGGTTGGGTGTTTTAAAAGATTTTATAGTTTAGTAGTTTAATTAACCATTGTGTTGTCTTTGCCGATAATATTACATAGATATATTCACTAACTTTTCACCTAATGTTATATAGATATATTCACTAACTATTCTAGGTGAAATGATGGGCTAATAAAGTAATATAGTTGAAAAATATTTTTTATTTATATTTTAAGAAAATGAGGGTTGGGTGTTTGAGAAGATTTTATAGTTTAGTAGATTAATTTAATGTTGTCTTTTAAGCTTAAAGTGTTTGGAAGAAGTAATGGGGAAAATATTTTATATTTTATATTTTAAAGTTTAAATTTTATAAATATTTAAGATTTATTTAAGAATTTAGAACTAGTGGTTGTGTTTAGGTGGAAAAGTTTAGGTTTTAAATTAAAGTTTTAATTTTATTAATAAAATTTAATATATTTTTAAGATGAATTTGAGTAACTGAGAAAGGTTATCTTTCATATTAAAATTTATATTTTAATTAATTTATTTTTTAATTCTTAAAAACACTTTAAATTTAAGTCTTAATAAGATTTAAAAAGATTATTGGTAAAATTTAATATATTTTTAAGATGAATTAACCTAATCTTAAGAAGAAAAATCCAAAATCCTAGCTATCTTTGCCGACAATATTATAAATATGTTCAATTAGGTAAAAAGGTGGGCCATTAAAGTACTTCAGAAATATTTTGTATTTATATTATTCTAGGTAAAATGGTGGGCTAGTAAAATAAAGTAAACTAGTTGAAAAATATTTTGTATTTGTATTTTATAAAATGGTAGGATGAGAGCTGCAAGCTTACTACAATGACAATATCTTTGGTCTTTTTTTAAGAGGTTTAGGGTTACCATGTTTAGTATGAGAGGGGATCACGATCCCTTATAAAAAAATATAAGTTCATTGAAAAATGTTTCAAAGTCTTCACTATCAACCCTATATTAACTTATTAAAATAAAGTAAAGTGATGGGTTGGGTGTTTTAAAAGATTTTATAGTTTAGTAGTTTAATTGACCATTGTGTTGTCTTTGCCGACAATATTACATAGATATATTCACTAACTATTCACCTAATGTTATATAGATATATTCACTAACTATTCTAGGTGAAATGATGGGCTAATAAAGTAACATAGTTGAAAAATATTTTTTATTTATATTTTAAGAAAATGAGGGTTGGGTGTTTGAGAAGATTTTATAGTTTAGTAGATTAATTTAATGTTGTCTTTTAATCTTAAAGGGTTTGGAAGAAGTAATGGGGAAAATATTTTATATTTTAAAGTTTAAATTTTATAATTTTTTAAGATTTATTTAAGAATTTAGAACTAGTGGTTGTATTTAGGTGAGAAGTTTAGGTTTTAAATTAAAGTTTTAATTTTATTAATAAAATTTAATATAGTTTTAAGATGAATTTGAGTAATTGAGAAAGGTTATCTTTCATATTAAAATCTATATTTTAATTAATTAATTTTTTAATTCTTAAAAACACTTTAAATTTAAGTCTTAATAAGATTTAAAAAGATTATTGGTAAAATTTAATATATTTTTAAGATGAATTAACCTATCCCCTTCATACACCATGGTTTAACCTATATATTAAGAAGAAAAATTCAAAATCCTAGCTATTACATTGTCTTTGCCCACAATATTATAAATATGTTCAATTAGGTAAAAAGATGGGCCATTAAAGTAAAATACTTGAGAAATATTTTGTATTTATATTATTTTAGGTAAAATGGTGGGCTAGTAAAATAAAGTAAACTAGTTGAAAAATATTTTGTATTTGTATTTTATAAAATGGTAGGATGAGAGCTGCAAGCTTACTACAATGACAAGACCTTTGGTCTTTTTTTTTAAGAGGTTTAGGGTTACCATGATCCCTTATAAAAAAATATAAACTCATTGAAAACTATTTCAAAGTCTTCACTATCAACCCTATATTAACTTATTAAAATAAAATAAAGTGATGGGTTGGGTGTTTTAAAAGATTTTATAGTTTAGTAGTTTAATTAACCATTGTGTTGTCTTTGCGACAATATTGCATAGATATATTCTTTTTTTGGTATAAGGTAGAGGTGGTTATAAGGTCCACAAACCTTTTACAAAGTCAAAATGGGCCGGTTCTAGCATCAAGCCCGTATAATCAAAATACAAAATGGATCTTTCTAAGACTCACATTAAGCCATACTTAGAGTCCAAAATCCTATACTTGTCGCTTGACTATTCAGGATAAAACAAAAACCAAACAACACCTAGCACTTACTAACACTAGGTTGTCGTACCGTACACTTGTCACCTCCCGGGCCCCAAAGAAATGGGATGCCTTTTCTCGCCTAATTCCATCTCGTCGGATTACTCATCATCAGCCCCTCCGATCTCCCCGATGCTCTAACAGGTTTGATCTTAGCTCTTCTCTAGCAACCAACACCAATAGTTCTTGAGGGAAGTTATCCTTCCAAATTTGCATCTCCCCAACAGAAACCGCAATATTTGCCATTAGATCCGTCGCTCGGTTCCCTTCTCTCGAAGGTGTGTTGGATTCGGGCATTAACCAAATGAGATTTATGAATCTTTGCTTCTAGGATAAGCTCCAATATGGTCCAAACTGGGGTCTTTATCCTCCTTAATTGCCTTGATTATATTAAGTGAATCCCCTTCAAAGATAACTTCCTTATAACCCTCAAGTCCGGCAATTCTCATTGCCTCGCATGCGAGCTCGGGCTTCGCAAAATGATTTGTTTGAGTTCCCAAAGGTTTCGCAAAGGCAAGGACCACTTTTCCTTCCTCATTTCTCAAAACTCCTCCTCGCTCCCGCAGCCCCGGATTTCCTTTTAGCCGCCCCGTCAAAATTAAACTTAACCCACTTTTGTGTGGGGGGTATCCACTTGACACCATCCCGTGGGTTGGTTGTAATGTCTAGGTCCGGAAGTTCCTCTCCCCGGCTCCGCAAAATCCTCCTTTCCCTTAGAGACATGGTCTCATTTTTGAAGAAGAAAGTTTTCCAGCTTTTCTTTCAAAGCTCGATTATTTTATTACCACATAACCTGGGATCTTTCTTACGTCCTTTAAATACTCTCTTATTTCTCTCATTCCATATCCCCCATAAAAAATGGGGTAAGCCGAGCTTCCAGAGCCAAGTCAAAAGCTTTGCCCGGAAGGGGGAAGCCCACCGTATGCGTAAGTCGACATGCTATTTGGACAGACCCAATCTATATGAAATTTGGACAGATCATTTGGAAGACTCGTACAAGAAAAATCACAAGTTAGAAATATATGACTTACAGATTCTATTGCTTTCTCACACAAGATACATCGATTGATGAATTGGAAACCTCTCCTTTGCAGATTATCTCGTTGTCGGGATCTTATTTTGAACCGCCAACCAAAAGAAGAAAGCTATTTTTGGGGTTAAATTATTTAACCAAATAACGAAGTCTGAGTCCAGCCCATTGAATCCCGAGTGGATTAACTTATAGGCGCTTTTACCGAATAGATCCCACTTGTAGTTTTGCCCCAAATCGCCTTGTCTCTTCCTCCCCAGGAATGATCTGGAACACCCTTAAAGCATCATTGAGTTTGGTTAGGGCCACCTTCTCTTGCTCGACAGATTATGAACTCGTGATTTTCTTCCAAGAAGAAGTTTCCCGTGCTACAGCAATAAAATCCCCTACTTTTCCTCCCATTTCCTTCGAAAGTTTATGTTGGAGGACCTGAAGGTCTAAGTTATCTTTCATAGGGGCCTCTTCCAACCACGGGTCTTTCCAAAAGTCCACTTGTCTTCCATTACCAATTCTCCATCCGATGCCTTTCCTGACTACCTCCCGACATTCGAGCAAACAATTCCAAAAATAGGATCCTCTAGGAAGATTATCACTTTCAGGAAGTCCCGATTATTTCTGATATATTTTGCCTTAAGAAGTTTTACCCATCCCAATTGATCATTATTGATAAATCTCCATACCCGTTTGCCAATCGTAGCTTGATTCATTTCTTTCATTCTCTTTAACCCCATGCCCCCCTGATCCTTGCTTGCACACACCTGATTCCATGCTACCAACGAAATTCTCTTTCTCTCCTCCGAACCTGACCACAAGAAGTTGCGTTGAATTAGCTCCAATGTAGCTCGAACCTTTGCAGGCATTCTAAATAGAGACATGCAAGAAATTGGAATGCTCTCAGAAAGTAGTTTGAACTAATAAGGCTTTTCTCGCGTGAGCCGAGAAGGCCGCCCTTCCACCCCGCTAACTTTTTGGAGATCCCGTCAATGACTGAGTTCCACAAAGTAGCCTTCATTCTTCCTTCGAACATAGGCATGCCTAGATAAGTTGCGGGTAGAAGCTCCTTTCCACAACCGAAGAGGTTAGCTATTCTTTCCTCCCTCCCACCAGGCGTGTTAAAGAAATAGATGCTACTCTTCTTATAGTTTATGTACCGTCCTGCTTCTGTCTCATACTTGGTTAGAATTCTCTTCAACTTCCTAGCTTGAGGCACCGAGGCTTTGGACACAATGATTGTATCATCCACAAACCGTTGGTGAGACACTGGCTCTCGTCGTTGAGGCCGGTTTAAAACCTTCCAATTGACCATCTGCCACCGCCGCTGAAATGTTCCTACCCAATGCTTCCGCTAAAATAATAAACAAGTATGGAGACAAAGGATCTCCTTGTCGCAACCCCCTTTCACTCTTAAAGTAACCGGAGGGTGACCCATTCACCATGACAGAAAATCTTGTAGTAGAGATACAACTAAAAATCAACTTAATCCACCGGGGACAGAAACCAAACTTACCCAAAATCTTGGTGAGGAACCGCCATGAGACCCGGTCGTAGGCTTTATTCATATCAAGCTTTAGTAACATACCCGCTTCCTTACTAGTCACCATTGAATGAATAACCTCATGAATTGTGATGATACCATCCAATATTTGTCGCCCTTTCACAAAGCCACCTTGGTTCATATCAATGATGAAAGGAAGGATAACCTTCAACCTATTGGCGATTGTTTTTGTGAGAATCTTCATCGTAGTGTTACATAAACCGATAGGGCGAAAACTCGGAAAATTCCATTGCTCCCACTAGTTTAGGGATGAGGACTAAAAAAGTAGCATTAACTCCTTCTCGGGATTTCCATGTCCTTTTGAGCCTCAATTATAGCTTCCACTACATCATTGCCTAGGATATCCCAGAACTTCTGGAAGAAAGTCGCAGGGAAGCCATCCGGTCCTCGGGGAGTTGTTACCATCCATGTCAAAAATGACCTTCTTGATTTCCTCCTTTGTGAAAGGACTAAGTAAGAATCCATTAAGATTATCAGTTACGAGGGGTGGAATGGCTGCCAACAGAGAGTCCTCTTCTTCAATAGTCGGATTTACATCTTCTAGCAACGATTTAAAGTACTCAACCGCTTCCCTCCTTATGTCTTCCATATCTTTGGTGTTAGACCCATCGGCCATCTTGATCTCCTTAATTTTGTTAGTACTCCCGTGGCGAAGAGTAGAGACATGGAAGAACTTTGTATTTCTCGTCACCCTCCTTTAACCAACGCAATCTGGATTTCTGCCTCCAAAAGGTTTCTTCAAATCCTAGCATCGTGTGGTATTCGGCTAATGCCTCCCTCTCCCCGGTTTCTCGTATCCTCTCGTAAGTCGCTTCCGACTTCACCTTCTCCTCGTAGTTCATTGATCTTGTCTTTTAGTTCTGCCTTTTTAACAAAAAATATTGCCAAAGGAAGTTTTGTTCCACTCTCTAATGTTAGCCTTCACATTCCTTAGTTTACATGCCACTTGGGCCGCTTTCGAACCATTATACTTTTTGTCCCACCATTGGGCAACCAGATCCTTGAGATCCGATGTTGGAACCACATAAGTTCGAATCGAAAGGGTCTCGATGTATCTTTTCTTAGAGTCCTCCCCTCGTTTCCCATAGAATTGGGTTGTGATCGGACCCGATTCTTGGGAGTGCCGTTAATGAAGAGTCCCCAAACCTCTCCAGGCATTCTTGAGAAAGAAGAAACCTATCTAATCTTATCTGAATTTGGTTTTCCTTCAATATTTTGTTAGACCATGTATAGGAGAATCTACGCAGGTCCACATCCATCACTCATGTTGCTCAACAAAATCTCTAAACTCGTAGATATCAGCAGCTATTCTTTGAGAGCCCCCCAATTTATCTACAGGATTAAGGTAGCAATTGAAATCCCCCGCCACAATCCAAGGGTAGTTGGGGACCGTCTCCCTCAATTCAGCCTAGCCGACTCCAAAGAACCCTTCTCGATCCCTCGTCTAACTCGGAGCATATACATTCGTTAAGATCCACTCTTCCCGCGTGGTTTTATCCACACATAAGAGACAAATAAACCAACTAGACATTCGAATCACTCTACTATCAATCACATTTTTGTTCCACATAACCAAGAACCCTCCTCGTTGTTCCAAGTGGCCTCTTGGCCTACTACTTCAGCTTCTCGCCAAGTCCTATTCTTAAAAGGAATAACTCTACTCTCCTCCATTTTAGTTTCTTGCAATAAAATCATATCCGGTTTGTGTTCTTGTCTAAGAGCATACAAAGCTCTTATTTTTGCAGGATTACTCCCACGAATATTCCATGAAAGAATCTTCATTTATGGGCTTTGGATCCTCGAGCCTTCGCCCCAAAGAGCAATACTGCTTGAGTGCCATCACCCACTCCTCGCTCTCGCTTCTTTCTCGCCTTAAGGCAAGCATTGCTAGGTTTCCCTCTTCCTACCGAACCATATCCCCATACATCCGCTCTAGGTTGAAGTTCCTTGGGATTCACTTGGCTTCTAGTAACCATCTTGGGTAGGTGAGTCTTGGTCTTTGGGGTAACAATCTGGCTTTCCAGGTTAACTGGTCTTTTTGATAGTGGAGATGATTCCGTGCTCTTAGCTTCTTGATTAGTAGATTCTTTTTTCCCTGCTTTGGGGTTACACTGATCTTGGTGGTTCACCTCTTCCTCCTGAGTATCCTTGCCTCGTATTATTAGTTTCCTCGCTCCTTCCTCTCGATTTTTCTCCTCTAAATCCTTCTCTTGAGTCTCCTCTACCTCGCATTCCACTTCTTGGCTGTCCATCTGATCTCCCTTCAAATGATTTAATGCATCAAAACTGTTCTCCACTCGGGATGTTGATCTCCTTGGAATTTCTTCCCATAAATTCCTCTCGCAGACATGGGACCACTTCCACCGAGCCTCCATAGGCCTCCCGTATCACCCAATCAAACTTACTTGCCCCATGGCGTTGATCTATGGGGTTCTTTCCTTTGTGATTTGGCTCGAGGCTTGTCGTATCATCTTAGGAGCAGAGTTGAGCTTGAGGGTTCCCATCAAAGGGACCAGCTCCCCTGTGAGAGGGTTTCGGGGCATAGGAATTTTTGGGAGGAGGGTTAAAACGTTGCCTCTTGCTTACAATAGGGCGAACAGGGTCTCTGATATTCGGATTTCGAGCTCCACGTCCTTGAGGCCCAGGTTGGGTAGGAATGGAGATCTACGGGGGAGGGATATTATTCTGGGTTTGAGGATCAGTATTTTGGAGTGGGGGCTGGTTCTTGGAAATGCAGTGGATACCCTGGTGCCCTACCTTCCCACAAACACTACACTTAAAAGACATATTTTCATATTCAAAGACCTGAGTATGAAGGCCAAACATAGACGACAAAATAATGGATTTAGGGAGCTCTTTACTCAGGTCCGCCAACACACACATGCGAGCAGTACAGAGTCTTGTTTTGCTCAAGGTTGCAGGATCAATAGCTATTAGTTCTCCAATCTCCGTAGCTATCCCAGCCAAGATTTGTTCGTTCCAGAAAAGCAGAGGTAATCCTGGCATCTTAACCCAAATAGGAGCCAAATCCAAAGACCCGAGTCCGGGGGTTGAAATCGGGGGTCCAACGCTTCGGATACAAGCCCCTTTTCCCAAAAAAACCAAGGACCTCCTTGGAGAGTCCTTTCCATGTCCCGTTCACATTGAAATGTCACCAAAAGTAAACTCTTGGGTAAAGCCTTAGTTATCATACCGACCCTTGTACGCCATTTTTGGATGGCCCATCTCCTTATGACTTCCATGTCCGGCCTCACCCCCATAAATTTAGCCACCAGAGATGTTCTACCCTCCATAGCCACATGCCGAGCTAAGGAATCCGGGACGTGCAACCTACCATTGACAGATTTTAGATTAAAACAAGAGTCGGATAATTTTTGCTTACCGCGAAGAGCATTAAGATATGAAGGTCTCCAGTTGCCATGTTTCTCTTTGTCTCCTTCTTGGGTCTTCCTTTGATCCCGACGCATAGAGTCCCGGTCCCCCTCGTAGAAATCTTCAACCGCATCCGCCCAACGCCCTTGGACCGGTTCCAATAGAACTTCCTTGTCCACATCCTCCGCCCGGGGGCCTCGCTATCTCGCCGGAGCCCCCACCCGTCGCGTCTCGCCGATCTGCCCTCTGAAGTCCCACACCTAGGGTTTGATGCCCCTAGACCTCTCGCTCCTCCTCCTTGCTGCTCCATCCGTCACAACTTGTTGCCTCCAAAATCTGCCATTTTTTTTTTTTTTTTAGGGCCAAAATTTTTGTGACCGCTACCGTGCACGGACTGCTAAAGTGGCGGCTGCTACAGTATGCATGCTTCTACAGTGTCGGTCGCTACGATTGGCGAATTTGATGGGAGACTGCTGCTCCCCTCTCCGACTGATGGCGGCTGCTGCTTCTGCTGCACTATTGCTGCAACCTCCTTCTAACTTTTTCAATATTACATAGATATATTCACTAACTATTCACCTGATGTTATATAGATATATTCACTAACTATTCTAGGTGAAATGATGGGCTAATAAAGTAACATAGTTGAAAAATATTTTTTATTTATATTTTAAGAAAATGAGGGTTGGGTGTTTGAGAAGATTTTATAGTTTAGTAGATTAATTTAATGTTGTCTTTTAAGCTTAAAGGGTTTGGAAGAAGTAATGGGGAAAATATTTTATATGTTAAAGTTTAAATTTTATAAATTTTTAAGATTTATTTACGAATTTAGAACTAGTGGTTGTGTTTAGGTGGAGAAGTCTAGGTTTTAAATTAAAGTTTTAATTTTATTAATAAAATTTAATATATTTTTAAGATGAAATTGAGTAACTGAGAAAGGTTATCTTTCATATTAAAATTTATATTTTAATTCTTGAAAAAACTTTAAATTTAAGTCTTAATAAGACTTAAAAAGATTATTGGTAAAATTTAATATATTTTTAAGATGAATTAACCTATCCCCTTCATACACCATGGCTTAACCTATATCTTAAGAAGAAAAATCCAAAATCCTAGCTATTACATTGTCTTTGCCTGACAATATTATAAATATGTTCAATTAGGTAAAAAGGTGGGCCATTAAAGTAAAATACTTGAGAAATATTTTGTATTTATATTATTCTAGGTAAAATGGTGGGCTAGTAAAGTAAAGTAAACTAGTTGAAAAATATTTTGTATTTGTATTTTATAAAATGTTAGGATGAGAGCTGCATGCAAGCTTACTACAGTGACAAAACCTTTGGTCTTTTTTTAAAGAGGTTGAGGGTTACCATGATCCCTTATAAAAAAATATAAACTCAGTGAAAAATGTTTCAAAGTCTTCACTATCAACCCTATATTAACTTATTAAAGTAAAATAAAGTGATGGGTGGGGTGTTTTAAATTTTTTTATAGTTTAGTAGTTTATATTACATAAATATATTCACTAACTATTCACCTAATGTTATATAGATATATTCACTAACTATTCGAAATGATGGGCTAATAAAGTAACATAGTTGAAAAATATTTTCTATTTATATTTTAAGAAAATGGGGGTTGGTTGTTTGAGAAGATTGTATAGTTTAGTAGATTAATTTAATGTTGTCTTTTAAGCTTAAAGGGTTTGGAAGAAGTAATGGGAAAAAAAATTTATATTTTAAAGTTTAAATTTTATAAATTTTTAAGATTTATTTAGGAATTTAGAACTATTGGTTGTGTTTACGGTGGAGAAGTTTATGTTTTAAATTAAAGTTTTAATTTTATTAGTAAAATTTAATATATTTTTAAGATGAATTTGAGTAACTAAGAAAGGTTATATTTCATATTAAAATTTATATTTTAATTAATTTATTTTTTAAATTATCAAAAATAATTTAAATTTAAGTTTTAATAAGATTTAAAAAAATTATTGGTAAAATTTTATATATTTTTAAGATGAATTTGAGTAGGGACTTAGTGGATTAGGGGGACGTTTTTCGCAGGACTGTCCAAAGTGTCAAACTTGTTCGCACTCGAATTGAGTTGAAATTTTGAGGGTAGATGCCTAACAAACCCTAGAACGTCTCCACAAATTTTCTAATCATTTGGAGCAACACAGATCCTAGCGCATCCCTATGTGTGAATGAAATTTTTAGTAAGCGACTATGCGAGGGTTTCATCTAGGTTAAGTGCAAGCAACTCCAAAGGTTGGTTTTTAGGACATTCGGGCCCAGCGACCAATATTTTTGTGGTTTTTGCTCAATATTTTAGCAGAAATGTTGGAGGGGATTCAAGATGGGTTAGAAATATATCTTTCAATAGATCTTCATGCTGTGAACTTGAGTGACAATGGCTTCCAATTTGTTGCACAAAAGAAAAGTGAAAATTATACCTTTCCACGATGTCTAAGGCATGGATTAAAGAGATCACGAAACAAGTTTCAAGTAGCTGATCAAAAAATGGCTTAGATCTCAAGTGAATCTAGTGCTAAGGTGCACCCACAAAATAAATCTACTATGGAAACCCCTATCAGGGTAAGAATTTCAAAGAATCAACCCCAAAGATGAATTTTAGGGATGTCCTCCGTGGTGGACAACCTCAACCTAATGCTAATATTAATCTTAGGGTTTCTTGTAAACCTCTAAGAATGCCTAATATTGATCCCAGGAAAACGGAGTCAGGATGTCTTAAAGCAACTGATGGAACTCCTATTGTTAAGCTTGATATGGGCAACATTTAGACTGACATTGAAGATCTGGAAAAAAAGGACTAATTTGTCATTTTGTGGGTTTTAGTTCGAGCCTATCTGCTTTCAAAATATGGGCTGCAAAAAGCTGGAAAACTAAAGGTGAGTTACAAATCTCCATTTATCCAAATGGTTATTTTCTTGTTTTATTTGCTAATAATGAAGATAGAGAGAAAACTTTTCAAGGGGGTCCCTGGTTCTTTGGAAGGGCAGGGCTTTTCATGAAGCCCTGACACACTAAATTTAAATTCGAAGAAGAGATGCCTTCTACAGGTCCTGTGTGGGTTAGACTCTTTGGCCTCCCAATTGAATTTTGGAATTTGACTATTTTTTCTTCAATTAAAAACTCTTTAGGAACATTTATGATGACTGCTGATTGTACTAAAAAATTTGAACATATTATTTATGCTCAAATTTGTGTTTTAATGGATTTTGATAAACCCCTACCTAAAAAGATCACTTTACAATTTGGGGAGGACACTTGGGAGCAAGTAGTGGACTATGAGAACATTTCTTTTTGTTGTAGAATTTACCATGAATATGGTCATTTGGCTAGTGTTTGCCCAAATAAAATTCCAGATCAAAAGAAAGAAGATATAAATTCAGTAGGTTTCCAAATGCCTAAGAATAAGAACACTTAGAAAAAAACCAATTATGTAGTATCAATCAAAGTTATCTGCCAATATGTTTGAAATTATTTCCACAAATGAGGTCCCAAGTGAGGAAGAGGAAATAATGGAAACATAAATCTTAGAAACACAATTTAAATATAAAGGAAAAAACTCAAAGACAAACCAAAAAATCAAAGGATTTCAATAGAAAAAAATGGAGAAAATATTCACAAGAAAAACAATCTTTTAAATGTTAAAACTTCAAATAATATAGGTCCCAATATAGACTATGTTGAACCTTATGGTAACATTTTGATTGTGTACAATCATTCTTCAACGTTAGAAGCCATCTCAAATTCAATTGGAGTAGGTCAAGAAACAAGAAAAAAAACTGAAGATGGATTCTAATAAAAATGCAGTTTGTAAGACTAATCAATATCATATGGTAAAAGAAGATGAAAAGCTTGTAGAGGAAGGTAATATTAATTCCCTTCCCAAATTTTTTAGCCTTGGTATTAATGAAGATCATCACTTGGAATATAAGAGGACTCAAAGGGAGTCTTTCAAAACAAAATGAAATTAGAAGAATAATTCAGATAAATCATCTACATCTTGTTTTCCTTCAAGAAACAAAGATGTTAATAGAGGATATAGAATCAATTGCTAGTAAAATTTGGCCAACTGGAAAAGTGATTTCCCTCAGTTCCCATGGGACTTTTGGAGGTATTTATTGCCTTTGGGTCTTTTGGCTATAGTTATTCAAAGTAGACATTCCAACCAAATTATGCTCTGCATTACTATTTATGCTCCAACTAATTTGGAGGAAAAGAGAAGATAGTGGAAGAATATTAGTTATATCATCTCTCATTTTCCTGAAGCTTGGATCTCGATCTAAGGAGATTTCAATATCATCCTCTCTCTAGATGAGAAAATGGGGGGAAATAGAAATTTGGATAGGAGCACTAACCTCATGAGCAAATATATTACAAACCTCCATCTTGTGGACATCCAACCAGATAATGGCCTTATGACTTGGTCTAATATAAGTTAAGGCTTAGCTTGTATAATGGAGATATTGGATAGGTTCTTGCTCTTTGACAATTTCTTAATCCATGGTCACATTCCTAAAGTGAAGACTCTTAACAATGCTAGTTCGGATCATTGGCCTATCATGGTGGAAATATGGAAAACCAATGTGAGTTTCTCTCCTTTTCGATTTCAATTAATGTGGCTTAGAGATAGTTCCTTTAAACCTCGAGTGCAACAATGGTGGAAGGAAGGTAAACCTAGGTATGGGACTAAGATGTTTTATTTTTACAAAAGCTTGCAATAAATTAAATCCAAAATCAAAACTTAGAACTAGAAGGAGTTTGGGTATGTTCATAAAAAAACATGAAGTTATTGCTCAGCTTGAAAATTTGAATAAGAAAATCCATTTAGATGACCTCACAGAGAGTACAAGTGTAGATGAAATTAAAATCATAGCTCAGTTAGAGGAATGGGAAAAAAAGAACTCTTATGGAAGCAAAAATCTAGAATTCAATGGCTCAAAGAAGGTGATCAAAACAAAATTTCTTCCATAAATATCTTCTAGCTTGAAGATCTCACAACTTTATTTCTTCCCTGAAATCAGATTCTAGAGATGTTTTCTACACTTGGGATGGCATGAACTCTATTGTTGTCAATTACTTTTCCAATCTTTTTACTGCTACTCCTCTTGACTTGGCTTCTCAACAAAATATTCTTCAAGCAATCCCTTCTCTTATCACTTCTGAGGAGAACTCTATTTTTACTACTTCTGCTACTATCAATGAGCTTCAATAGGTAGTTTTTAAAATGCAAAAATGGAAAACCCTAGGTCCTGATGGTTTTCCCATTGATTTCTACCAAGAGTTTTGGGATATCCTTCATGCTTATTTATAGAGGTAGTGGAAAAATCCAGGAAAGCCAAATTTTTTTTAAAGTTTATCAATAAAAAATATATTACTCTTGTTCCAAAAGCTTAAGAGGCTGATCATATCTCAGCTTTTAGACCTATTGCTTTATGTAATGTTCTTCTCAAAATCATTACTAAGATCATGGCAGAAAGGTTGAAGACTCTTTTGCATAATATTATTTCCCCTAAACAAGGATGTTATGTGGTTGATGAGATAGTTCTTGCTCAGGAAGCCATCCATTCCATGGATATGCAAAAATCTCCTTCCATGTTCATTCGATTAGACTTATCCAAAGCTTATGATAGAGTGGATTAACACTTCCTTATCAAAATTTTGAGGCAATTTGGTTTCTCTTAGGATTGGATTATGGGATGTATCTCTTTAGTTTCCTACTTAGTTCTTATCAATGGTAGGCCTTCTCAATTGTTCCTAGCTTCCAAAGGTATTAGACAAGGTGACCCCCTATCCCTTTATTTATTCATCATTATTTTTGAATACTTAGGTAGGGCTATAACCAAAAAGAGAGAAGAAAATACCCTTGAGGGAGTTACCATTGTTCATGGAGCTAGAACTCTATTTCATGTTCATTTTTTTTATGACTCTACTCTTTTAGGTAAAGCTACAGTTAAGGAAGCTTCTATTATTAAGCAAATCATTAGTTGTTTTTCTAATGCTATCGGGAAATTGATCAATGAAGACAAATCT
Organism: Wollemia nobilis; assembly: GCA_028583015.1. Lineage (NCBI taxonomy): Eukaryota > Viridiplantae > Streptophyta > Pinopsida > Araucariales > Araucariaceae > Wollemia > Wollemia nobilis. The sequence continues at coordinate 2,137,600 of JAQPPZ010016747.1, read as the reverse complement.
AAAGTAATTTTATTTCACTACTCTACTAGACAGGAATCCATGGTATTGGATAAATTAAGATATAAGAAGACCTCCCTACCAATCACTTATTTAGGTATTCTCATAAATATTTGAAGATAGAAAAAAAAATTGGAATTGGTTGTTGGACAAAGTCAGGAAGAAAATTGGAAAGTGAACCAATAGGTGGATTTATTTTGGAGGCAGAATTACCTTTGGTAAAATCAGTCCTTCAGGATATTCATATTTATGTTTCTATCGTGTTGAATATCCCAAAGGCTTTTCTTTGAGAACTAGATCAAATCAGTCATTGATTCCTCTAGGGTGGTACTAAGGAGAAAATAAAACGGGCCTTGGTGAAATGGGACACTTTATGTCTTCTTAAGAATGAAGGGGGGTTAGGATTCCGGTCTGCTATTAATAAAAACAAAGCTTTAGCTGCTAAATTATATTGGAGGATTTTGCATAACCCCAATGCTCTTTGGGCCAAAAATATCTGTGTTAAATATGCTGAGAACAAAAGTCCTGAAGACCTTGTTCGCTATCAATTACCTTCCAAAGGTTCTCTCATTTTAGTAGTTCTTAAGACTAGTGAGGATTTGATAAAGAAAAAAATTATTTTGGATCATTCATAATGGTCAATAAGTAAATTTTTGAACATATTCTTGGGATGGTCACAAGCCTTTGATAACCGAAAAGGATTGAAAATCCAACTAAGAATTCTATTATTTACAACTCAATTTATAGGCTCTAAAGGCCCAAAATACATAACCAAACCCACCAAATCATGGATTTGATCCAATATGCTTAACCATAAGCTACAATAGTGCAAAGGAGAATGCACGTAACTTCTAAGTTAAGAAAGAAAGGAAAAATGCTAACTAGAAGATCCTTTTAGCTATCTTGAAGTACACACTTCCTACTTTGAGTTCACACTTCCTAACTAACACTCCTAAGTGACAACTAGAAGACAACTAGTGCCCACAAGTGTATGTGAGAAGGAGACTCACTTACAATATTAATTTGCAAGAAATAAACTATGCAAACCTAGCTAGGAACTACTAGAGGGGTCATATGAGTGATCAAACATCAATCCTCATCATGCCTCCCCACAATAGAAGCATTGGCCTCCAATGCTTTTAGAAGAGTAGGAAAGTCATGGGACATCTGATGAAAAGAAATCCAACGAGCCTGATGTGGCAACTGTCCTCATCGAGCCACAAGATACGAGGTGGTAGACCCCTAGCGAGTCTGTCGAGTCTTCATGTCATAGATCTGATCGGAATCCAATGGTAACTGAGAATCAGGAACCACGTCCACAGGATGACTGATAGCTGGTGTGGTCTCCAATGTAGAGTCAAAGTACAACTTCAAAAGATCTACATTGACGACGTCATGAATCCCCAAGTGTGCGGGAAGATCAAGGCGGAAAGCATTCTCGAACACCTATTGAAGAATAGTATAAGGCCCATAGCGAATCGGTTTGATTTTACTATGAGTCTTATCAATAAAACGTCGCTTGTCAAGATGCAACCAAACTTTGTCACCAACCTGAAATGGATGAGGAATTCGATGTCGATCCATGGCATTTTTTTGCTGCTATTGTGTCTTTTGCAAAATCTCAATCACCTTTGATTGAAGATTGTGCAAGTGCTGAATAAATGAGTGTGCCTTGTCTTGCTCCTTCTGAAGATGTGAAGTGACAGGAGAAGGCAAAGACAAAGGTAACTCATAAGGTGCCAAGGGCTGAAATCCCATACAAACCTCAAAAGGTGAGTGACCTGTAGAAGAATGTAGGGCCCTATTGTAGGCATGCTCAATATGAGTGAGACTCAAGTCCCACTTTGCTGGTGAAGTGTGATGATAGATTCGTAAACTTTGCACAAGTGTACGGTTTACCACTTCAATCCGCCCATCGGACTGTGGATGATAGGCGATGGAAAAGTTAAGGGAAACTCCCAAAATTTTCCACAAAGAATGCCAAAAGTGACCCACAAAGCATGAATCATGATCCGATATAATGCTGGTAGGTAGACCAAAGGATCGCCAAATGCTTGTCAAAGAAAAATTGGGCTAAGTCTGGTGTAGAACATGTCTTACATCAAGGAATAAACTTAGCCATCTTACTGAATCTGTCAACCACCACGAACACACAATCATGTTGTCGCATTGTCATGGGAAAACCACTAACCAAATCCATGGAAATGCTTTCCCAAGGATGGGAAGGAATGGGCAAAGGCATGCCTAAGCCAAACTTCCTATTAGCTAGTTTTGAGCGACAACAAATCGCACACTGTTTGAGAAATCTCAACACATCCCTCCGCATTTTAGGCCAGTAGAAAAATCTTTGCAAGTGATGAAGTGTTTTGTGCTTCCCAAAGTGACCACCATAAAGTGTAGAATGAGCTTCCTTAAGAAGTGACACTCTAGGCTCACAAGGAACACAAACCTTGTCCAATTTGTAAAGAAGTCCTTCTTTGATGTAGAAATCTTGGAAAGGACGCAAATTGGAAGAAGAAGGCTTACTCACTTGCTCAAATATTTTCCCAAAATCAGGATCCTGTGAATACTGATTAGGCCAAGTCTAAAATCCCAAGTGTGAAGTGGACATAACTGTTAAGGCAAGAGCGGCAGGAGGCCTACTCAAACAATCAACAACAGTATTACTCTTCCCCTTTTTGTACTTGATCACCAAGTGAAATTGTTGGAGGTAAGAGGCCCACTTCATATGTCTTGATTCTTCAATTTTACTTTGAGATTGTAAAAACTTGAGAGGCATATGATCAGTGTGTACTATTGTATCTTTTCCCAAAAGATAATGTCTCCAGTACTTGATAGCTTGAACTAATGCATACAACTCCTTGTCATATGTAGAATAGTTCAACTTAGCAGAAGAAAAAGTTTCGGAATGATAAGCAATTGGATGACCATTCTGTTTGAGCACAACACCTAGAGCAAATTTAGAGGCATCCATTTCAATCTCAAAAGGTTGAGAGAGGTCAGGTAAAGTTAACACAAGTGCGGTACAAAGTTTCTTTTTCAATTTCTCAAAGGCAACATCTTGGTTTTTCTCCCAATGAAAGGGGACCTTAGACTTAGTGAGAAAATGTAATGGAGCTACAAGGGTGGAATACTGAGGAATGAACTTGCGATAAAAATTCGCAAGTCCTAGAAAACTCCTTAACTCGGTGAGAGTAGAAGGAGGGGACCACTTAAGTAAAACATCAACTTTAGTGGGATCTACCTGAATTCCACTTTCACTAATCACATAACCAAGGTAAGAAACTGAAGTATTGCCAAAAGAACACTTGGAAGGATTGGCATATAATTGATTCTTCGCAAGAAGATCAAGTGTATGATGGATATGCCCAAGGTGTTCCTCCCAAGTTTTTGAGAAGATCAATATATCATCAAGATATATTATTACAAATTTGTCAAGTACATCATGAAATACATCATTCATCAACCTCATGAAGGTTGCAAGAGCATTTGTAAGACCGAAAGGCATGACCAACCATTCAAAGAGGCCCATATTTGTCTTAAAAGTTGTCTTCCATGTATCCTCAGCTTGGATACGCACTTGGTGATATCCACTTTTGAGATCTATTTTTGAAAATAACTTAGCTCCTTGGAGCTGATCTAATAAATCATCAATGCGTGGTAGTGGATATCTATTCTTTACAGAAATTCTGTTCAAAGCACGAAAATCAATGCACAATCTCCAAGTGCCATATTTTTTAAGAACCAACAAAATAGGTGAGGCACAAGTAGAAGTACTTTCCTTAATGAAACCCTTAGACAACAAATCTTCTATTTGCCTTTTAATTTCTTCATTTTGCAAAATAGATTGTCTATACATGGGTGCATTAGGTAGTGAAGAACCAGGAATGATTTCAATGCTGTGATTAATTGTGCGAATTGGAGGAAGAGACTTTGGCTCCTAAAATATGTGTGAGTAATTTTGCAATATTTTATCCATTGAAGAGTGTTGCTTTGGAATGGAAGTGGATGTAGGAGTGTTTTGAGAGTGAATGAAAATTAGAGCAACGTCACCACCTTTTTTAATTGCCCTTTTTGTTTGCTTGGAATTTAGAATGATGTTAGGAGTGTTGGTGCTTTTAATGAGAAAGACCTTACCATATTTTTGAAGTGTGTAGGTTCTTTTGAAAGCATCATAAACAGCTCTCCGATCATACTGAAAAGGTTGTCCAAGAAAAATCCCACAACAATCCATAGGAGTCACATCACAAGTGACTTGATCTATGAAATGTGGGCCAAGTGCAAATTTTAATGTGCAAGTGTGAGTGATTTCTGAGCCCCTTCCACTATCCTTCCAACCCAAAGAATAAGGTTGAGGATGAGGCTCCATAGGTAACTTCAATCGCTCGACAATGGACCTCGCAATTAGATTTTTCTGCGAGCCATTATCCACTATACAATATGTTGCAAAATTATGGAGCAAATGAGCTCGAGTGATGAACAAAGCATCACGAGCGCCCTCTGATGAACTTACATTTACCAAGGTAACCTCATTGAGCTTACCTCGTAATTTTGTGTATACTCTACTTTCTCCTACTGACTCAAGGGGACCTTTCGAAGCATCTTGTTCTTGAGTAGTGATGACTAAACTCTTCTTCTTAAGCTTAAAACAATCTGCTTTTTCATGACCTTTTTTCTTACAATAGTTACAAAAATTTTTGGAAGAAGAAGGTTTGGAAGAAGAAGAAGAAGAAGAAGGAGTAGAAGCGGAAGGAGAAGGAGAAGAAGGAGATGGAGAAGAGGAGTTCTTATTTTGGGCAAAGTTCTTCTTTTGTGAGAAAGAATTATTCCCTTTTGATGAGTTAGCAACCACTTGAGGAGCAGGTGCGCGGAATCCCTGCGAATGCGCCTTGAACTTGTCCTCCGCAAGTTGCACCTGGTTGAAAACTGAATCCAATGTTTCTATAGAAACAAACATAATTTCCCTGTACAAATGCTCCAACAAGCCACTTTGAAATTTGAGAATCAAAGCTTTAATATCTTCCTCCACATTCAAAAGTATCCTGTACCTGTTGAATTGAAAGATATATTCCTGCACAGTCATATTAGTACTTTGTCAAAACCGAAACCACTTAATTACCAATTCCTTAGAATAATTGGAAGGATAAAAATTGGTCTTAAGACAGTCTACAAGCTCATCCCAAGTGGTAAGCTCATCATGACCCTTTTTCCTTTCGACAAGTACTTTAGCTACACTAGAAAGTTTTAGCTTAGCATATGGAACTAAATCATCATCTGACAGTTGAGTGTAAGAAAACCAAGAACTCATGTCAAGAATCCAACTATTCAAGACTTCAGGATTTCGGGATCCATCATAAAGTGGCACTTCACATCGAACTCTCAAGCGAGAATCATGAGCAGAAGTTGAAGCATTGTGGACAGAAATGTCATTTACCTTCACTGCAAGGTTACAAAGAACTTCTGCCATGGTAGTATCATTAGCTTTATCAGCTAAAGCATTCACAACATGTGCAAGTTCTGCCACTTGGGCAGCCAAGTCAGAAGCCATGTGAAACCGGGTATAAGCCAGGAGTAACAAGGTAAAAACACTTAAAAATCAGGGTAAAAAAATGTGGAAATACCCTGTTACAATGTAGTGCCTTGTAAAATACCCCTAAGGCTAAATATTATAAAAATTTAAACTTTACCTAAGGTTTAAAATTTTTTATAATTTATTAATTTAAAAATAACTTAATTAAAAATTAAATTTTAATTAATCAAAGATTAATTAAATTTAATTAAGTTATAAAAAATTAAATTAATAAATAATAAATAAAATTACATGCAGTAATTTTAAACCTTAGGAAAAGTAATAATTATAAAATATTTGATATTTACCCTTGTTCTTGCCGAAACTGCACTCCACTTTGTTTTGCATGAAATTTCGAAATCTATAGTTGCACGTTTCTCGAGGCGGTGCTATTTCAGTGTAACAACTAGTAGTTGCAAATATCGAGAAACTAATGACAAAAGGACAGAGACATGGTGTGTACAAAATTCTTCAGGTGCAATCCTCTTTGTGCAAAAATTTGTCAGGTGCCAATCACTGTGGGCGGCACCAATCTCCACCCGTCGATCGGACTTCTGACCTGACAGGTACTAAGGCCTGTCAGCACTAGCACGATGCTAGCACGACTACTGGCTACCCGAATGTGGACAGCCACGGCCAAAGGCGCTATCGTGCCTGATAGCTTTTGCCACAGGCACTGTCGCCTAACAGTGCTGACGTAGGCACTGTCACCTGATAGTGTCTGCTACAAGCACTGTCGCCTGACATCGTCTGCTGTAGGCACTAGTCGTCAAGTCGATAGTGCAACGAAGTCGTGTGCGTCAGCATGACGCACACGAAAATCCCCCGCGTGTTGCCGAACACAGTCGAAAAGGGCAAAACAGGCCCTTCGGCTTAATTTTTTTTTTTACAATAATATTATAATTAATATATCAAAAAAATATATATTAATTAAAATAAAAATAAAATTTTAAATTAACCAGAAGGGTTAATTTAACAACATTAAAAACTTAAATTTTTACAAAAATTAGCAATTTTTGAAGGTAAATTACCTTCAAATTTTCCTAACAAATTGCTAATTTTCTTTCATATCACCAAGACCCCTTCAGTAGCTCTCCTTTCAAGATCCAGTCGACACACGACCAGCGTTTGAAAGGCAACCAGACCCAAGTCGACACACGACCTAGTTTAGGTGATGTTTGATCTTCAAGACTCCAAAATGGCAGGAACAAATGGCTCCCTAATGCGTATTTCACCGTAGGAGTAGTCCAAACCTGCCAAGGGATTTTTGTAAGACAGGAATCGGGGTAAACTTTTCCTATACCTCTTGAGCATAAGCAAAAAGTTGGAACGAGGAGTTTGACGCCTAAGGAACTTCCTTCTGCGAATGGTTTTCAAGCTCCCCTTGAGCTTGAACCGAGTCCTCAATGAGAAAGAATTTCTCATAAGAAAACTATCTCCTTCCCTCTCACCTCACAAGCCCTAGTGCAAACATGAACTAGGCTCTGATACCAATGAAAAGGATTGAAAATCCAACTAAGAATTCTATTATTTACAACTCAATTTATAGGCTCTAAAGGCCCAAAATACATAACCAAACCCACCAAATCATGGATTTGATCTAATATGCTTAACCATAAGCTACAATAGTGCAAAGGAGAATGCACGTAACTTCTAAGTTAAGAAAGAAAGGAAAAATGCTAACTAGAAGATCCTTTTAGCTATCTTGAAGTACACACTTCCTACTTTGAGTTCACACTTCCTAACTAACACTCCTAAGTGACAACTAGAAGACAACTAGTGCCCACAAGTGTATGTGAGAAGGAGACTCACTTACAATATTAATTTGCAAGAAATAAACTATGCAAACCTAGCTAGGAACTACTAGAGGGGTCATATGAGTGATCAAACATCAATCCTCATCAATAACTCAATTTTCCAATTGGAGGCCTTGGATGGAGGAGCTTCACCGAGCTAAATGGATAAATGTGGCTAATTATTATTGGTACCATACTAATAATTCAAAGGTTGGTAGATATTGGATCCCTATTAAGGACTAGCCTATTCAAATCCCAAAAAGGCAAAGAGAAGATATCTAATGCATCCTTCATATGATATCTCTCTCTTGATTCCATGATAAATATTATTTTAGATGGAACAACACTACTAAGGGTGAGTATTCAATTGCTCAAGGTTATTTGACCTTATGCCATAATAATCCCAACCAATCATCTGACATATTTTCTCAGTTGTGGGCTCAAAATATTTGGCCTAAGGTGAGGTTCTTTACTTGGATTTTATTGCATCACAGGGTGCTTACTGGGGAGCATATTATGAAGCATGGTTTTCATGGCCCTTTTAGATGTGAAATGTGTGAAGAGAATGTGGAAACTCTCAACACTCTTTTTATTGAGTGTACTTTAGCCTCTAATATTTGGAGGAGAATGACCACTTTACTTGGCTTATAGTGGTCTGATTGTTTTAATTTTGAACAACTTTGGAGGGATTGGCCTAATCGAGAGAGTGTTGATCATTTTATTAGGCAGTTAGTTTGGATGGGTTCTACCATTCTTATTTGGAATATATGGAATAAAAGGAGCAACCAAATTTTTAATAAAGAAAGGAAGGATATTCACTATATCTGGAAAAATACCATTGCCAACTTAGTTGAATCAGTCCATCAACTCCTTAATCATCCCCAAAACTCCCACCAAAGATGGGATCAAGTGATGCAAATATTGAAGATTAACTCTTCTAAGAGAAACCAACTTAAAGGAAATGTGAGTAATTGCAAGATGGATAGAACAAGGAATTGGCAACCTCCTCCTAAGAATTTTGGAAAAGTCAATACCGATGGAGCCTCTAGAGGGAACCTTGGAAAAGCTAGTGTGGGAGGAATTGGTAGACTTTCAAATGGCTCCCTGTTTTACTTTTGCTGAGAATTTGGGTATTCTATCCAATAAGCTTGTTGAGGGGTATGGTATCCTTAGAGGCCTTAAAGAGGCTACTAAGGTTGGATGGGAAAAATATTCTAGTTGAGTCTGACTCTCAACTCATGATTAATATTTTGAAGACTCCTAAGAATCATAAGGTTGATTGGAGAATTAAAAGAATTATTGAGAAGATTCAGTTAATCCAAATGGGATTTTTGAAAGTTGATTACAATCATGTGGTCAGATATCAGAACTAGAGTGCTGATTCTTTAGCTAATTGGGCTTTGGACAAAGGTGATCCTACTTGCTACGACCACCCTCCTGGATGGTGGGCTTCACAAATAAGGGAAGCTCTTCTTTCTATCATTTATTTGGATGGCTCCAGTTTTGAAGGTACTCGTTGACAATTTTGTCACATTGCACAGAGGGGTAGAAAGATTGAATTTTTTGTAAAGTATTTCCTTTAATTTCATGAATTTGTTCCCTTGTTTTTTTTAGAAACAACATTTTCAAGCATTGTAGCAATTTTGGCTTTCCTACCACCCCCTTGTACATAAAATGAAGAAGAAAGAGCTTCGCTGTCGAACAAGCTAAGGAAGATAGCTTCATCGAAGAAATCGCTAAGGATGAAAACTACTTCGGGCCCGAAGTTCCTCAAACAACTACTTCGGGTGAAAACCTTGCGAAGCAGTGTTGCCGAAGCAGAAATTCTAGCAAGGCATAAAAAAGAGCTTCACGCCCGAAGTATTTCCAGTAGATACTTCGGGAAAAAGTTTTGCGAAGCAGAAATCAAGCAGCATTTTGAAAGAACAACTTTGCCAAAGAAAGACCGTGGACCGAATTAGCTAAGGCAAGAAAAATACTTCGGGCCCGAAGCATTTCAAGTAGCTACTTCGGGTGAGATTTTTGCGAAGCGGTGTTGCCAAAGAAAAATACGAAGGAAGAAGAATGAAAACTACTTCGCACCCGAAGCATTTCAAAAGGCTACTTCGGGCAAAAGTTTTGTGAAGCGAGATTTGAAGGAGCGCAGCATTGAAAACACTTCGTCGAAAAGCCGCCAAAGCATCCACTTTGGGCCCCTGCGCTAGCGAACCATTTCTACTTCGTCGAAAGTCGTTGCGAAGCATCTACTTCGGCCATCTCTCATGCGAAGTACTTTCACCCAAAGTAGTAGTGGCCATAAAGAATGCAACATCTTTCGAAGGCAGGAATGTGCTTCGACCAAAATACCCCCGAACCGCAGTTTTGAAGAAGGTTCATGGTGAAGCATTTTTAAGCTCACCAGCGAAGTATCTACTTCGGGCGAAGGGCCTCGCCGAAGTAGTTTTGGCACATCTTCCAGCGAAGCAATAATGAAGAACCCATCTTGTGAAGGAGATATGCTTCGGCCCTCCTCACCCCTGAAGCTATTTTGTGAAGCTCCACCATGCGAAGTGCAAATTAAGGAGAATCTGCTTTGGCACAAGTCTATTGCGAAGCAAAGTTGCAAACAAAGAACTAGCGAAGCACTTCAAGGGCACGTGCTCCAAGCCAGGTGTTTTCCCGAGGTGATCAAGTGCCTCATAAATGCATTTTTACGTGCCCAAAAAACTAGCTGTACATTTTTGGCAATTGGAAATGAAGTATCAGTCCATGATGAAGAGCCCGACGAGCATGGCGGCCACTCAAGCACCGCACCCGAAGACCAAGGATGCTCAGACGACTCATTAAATCATATTTCCCTAGTTGACCCGGTCGCAGCTTCCAGTTTTGGTAACGAAATTGAGAGCTCAGTCATGAGATCCACGAAGAGCCGACTTCTCAGCTTTCGAGGATGTACTCCTCCATTTTGTGTAATTATGGCTCAGAGGGTCGGGTCCTCTATAAAAACCCAGGCATTGTAATGAAAAAGGGGGGGGAATTTTTTGCTAGAAAGCTACTTTAACTTGTATTCCTGCGATTAATACTAAAGAGCTTTGGACTCTATTTCTCTCTTGTATGCTGCATTCTATGTTTATTTCTTTTGTCTGTCTTCATTTGCATACTGTTACTCTAAATCCTGAATTTCGGTGTGCGATTGGGGACTGTACCCTAAAATTCGCCCAAAGGATACATAGGGGAGGAAAAATGCTATATTGGCTTTCTTTTATGTTGCCTGGTGGGTAGTGGTTTCTGTTATATTCGCTTGTCCTAATCATCGTTACTTTGAACCCTGAATTTTGATGAAAGGGAGAAGGAGAATCCTGGAACTCGCCCAGAGGATACATAGGAAGGTTAATGTTGTGTTTCTTTCATTTATTCTTGGTGTTCCTTGCTGTCGCTTCAAGTTATTAGTTAGTGATCATGCTTCCTGTTCTCTCCCACTTTAAATCATTGATCTCTCTTCCCTTACTCCCTTTATTTCTTTCCTGCACCCTTACTCTTTTTATCTCTTTCCTGCACCCTTACTCTGTTTATCTCTTTCCTGCACCCTTATCTCAAAACACCAAAGTAGTTTAGCATAGGAGCCAACCTTTCTCCGGAGATTGGCATGAGGGGCATCTCTTCCCTTTGGCCTTTCAATGTTGGTCCAGGTCTAGGGTGCATACACTTACCCAAATCCTTTCCTGGGCAGATTTGATGACCAACAGTTTTTGGCACGCCCGGTGGGACCAAGGTCCCATATTTTAAGAATGCGAATCTCAAACCCGTCTCCACCGGGGCCAATAGTTCTAACTAGTTCCTGGTGTGACCCGATCAGTCTCACCTGACTAGTGGTAGTGAGAACCGATGCTCTCATTATCGAAAGACTCTTAGCATCTGGCGACTCTGTTTACCCGAGAATATTTAAGTCGTAAAGACCAGTACCAAAGTCTGTGCCTTCATGCAAACAAGATGGAGAGTTAGGAATAGAGGAGAGGAAACCGAGTTCTTTGAGCTAGATATCGATGCCTTTGGGGAGCGATCAAGGTTGGTCACCCCCGAGTCACTGTTACGTGGAACGTCCTCGCAAGAGGCTGCTATTGATGAACAAGGCCTAACTTCTGATAGCACAACATCTAGTTTTCCTCCCAATCCTCCCAACTCACCGAAGCATCCTAGTGCCTCCATTCCTATTAGTCGTCCTATTAGAAATCAAGGAGGAGCTTCGAGGATTCCTATTTCTCAAAATCTAGGAGCAAGTATGGCACAGCAGCAGCAACAACAACATCAACAACAACAACAACACCAACAAATGCAGCAACATCCATTTCCCAAGTTGTTCCCATCATGGGATTCTTTGTCGCTGCTAAATCTAGCAGGACAAGGGCAAGTGCCGCATGCTACTATAAAGAAGATCCCAACGTTCGATGGAACTGGGAAGACTGCTCTAGAGCACATCCAGGACATAATCTCTCTGGCAATGATCCATGACATCATAGAGGAGCGAGTTATGGTAAAGCTTCTGGTTCTTTCCCTTAGAGGAAAACTCCTCTACTGGTATAGATCTTTACCACCCGATACTATTATGGGATGGGACCAGTTAGCCGGGCAGTTGATGCGAAGCTTCAATGAGTCCTCCGATCCTACCTCTCTCCTGCATCGGTTCACTTCAATCCAGAGACATCCACAAGAAGAGATCGCAGACTTCAATGTTAGGTTTGCTCAAACTCGGCAGAGAGTACCAGTTGGACTTCGACCAACCGACGAAGCTGCAACATACTATTTCCTTTGGGCTTTCAACCCTGATATCAATATCATGGTAAGATATTCTAACATCAATACTTTTCCCGAGTTGTATGAGTTAGCCAAGAGGGCAAAAATGGATTTGATAGCTATGGGCAAGCTTCCCCAAAGGATGTCGATGCCCATACTTCCCGAATTCCCTCAATCCTAGTATGCGAGCGTCACCGCTTCGTAGATCTCTGTAACCCCTACATACCCGATCTCATCTTGGAACCCGAATCCTATTGTGTCTCAAATCACCACTCCACAAATTCATTTTCCCACATTTTCAACTCCGTAGCCCACTATCACTTCGGCATTCCCTGTACTGCCAGCACCACCTCAACACCCCGCCCTACCTCCAATACCGATGATGGCTTCATTGCCACTCGTTCCAAAAGCCGATGATATGCAAGCTAAAATTTTGCAAGAGATGCAGTCTCTGAACTCCACAGTTCAGACATTGTCCAACGACATGACCATTGTGAAGAAGAAGCAAGCGCAACAAGAATTTCTACCGAGAAGGTCTTATCCTACGCCTGCGCTTACCAAAGACCAAGCAGTCCAGCAAGGGAAGGCTTCGACGAGAAATGCTACGATTGATGAAGCTCCGAGCACTTTTGATTATGTATATTGGTGCTCTACGTGCAATGATCCGCATGAAGAGAATACCTGCATGCTGCACCAACACTATGTACAAACATTGGCGAGCAGTAGTCATGGCGGTCAAGTCAACGTCATCAAGAAAATGAGTCAAAACCTGGCGATTGGTGAAGAAGATCCGGTTGCAGTGCTTACCAGAGGAGGAAAGAAGGCGATAGAAGTGGATGCTACCCAGATGGCTCCCTTAAAAGTGCATGCTCGACCCAAGAAGGGACAATCATCTTCTTCGGCCCTGAACGAAGTTCCTCCGCCTACATCGATCAAAGAAAAAGCTCAAAAGGCCTCTGTCGGACCACCTCAGGCAAAAACTAAAGAGCAGGCTAGGGAAAAGCTCAAGTTTCCTTCACTGACTAAGCGACAAAGAGTTGAAGCTATGGAGCAGTATCACACCAGATATGAGCCGAGAAAGGAACCCGAGGTGCTCAGTTCCCTGGCATACAACATTGTAGAGGAGTTAAAGAGGATTCTAGCCAAGATCAGCTTGTACGATGCACTGCAACTACCTGGACAAGTGGACCTGCTACAAGAATCATTGAAGATGACTAAAGCAAAAAAGATAGCACCACTTGCTCTTGTGCAGACCCTATCCACATCTATTATGGGGAAGAATAGACCACCTCCGTTCTACCTGTCTCTACAGATGGAAGGGTATATTGTACATAACTGTATGATCGACTCTGGGGCCACGACAACAGTCATGCCGAAAGCAGTCTACGAAGAAATAGGGATGGAATATACGCAAAGTAGCCAAGGCGTACTCCAGTTGGATGGTACCCCAGTGAAGACTATAGGAGTGATCAAAGACATTCCTATTCGACTACATAAGATGCCTCAGATCACGGTCATACAAGAGGTAGTGGTCGTCGACCTGGAGCCATACTTTAGTATGTGCTTGTCAAGGGAATTCATAGCAAAACTGGGTGGATATCTGTCTATGGATTACTCTCATCTGGAGATTCCATTCAAAGGAAAGAAGGTGAAGATCTACAATGAAAAACCTTCTTCCTTCCTTGTGTAGAAGATGTCCGAAGAAGAGAGCAGCGATCCAGTGAATGCAATAGTGGAGCAAGTAGAGCAGGTGGACCTGGTCGAGGAATCTCTTGCGCAACTAAGTTATGAAGATGAGTTCTCATTGGCAGACTTTAATGCCATGATAGAGATCGAGATAGGATGTTATGCGATCGCCAAGCCTGAGAAACACACCCAACCAGAGAATAGAACAAGTGCCCAAGAAGGACTATGGAAGTTGTTCTTCGATGGTGCCCAATGTAAAAATGGTGCTGGGGTAGGGATTCTTCTAGTTTCACCATCCAGAGAGCAAAAGGAGTATTGCTACCGGTTGATATGGAGCTGCACCAACAATGCAACAGAATATGAAGCATTATGCCTAGGACTCAAGAAAGCTGACAAGTTAGGCATAAAGCACCTCCAAATCTTCGAAGATTCTAAATTGGTATGCAACCAGGTCACAAATAGGTGCACTTCAAAGAAACATTATCTAAAGTCATACCGCAATAGGGTATGGGACCTATGTGACCAGTTTGAGTCTCTCAATCTGTAGTCTATCCCATGAGAAAAGAATCGACATGCTGATGTTCTAGCATCCATCGCAGCCAAGTACTCTCCAACAAAAGACATGGTGCACAAGCCCAAAGTTGTGAGGATGATCTACAGACCCTCTGTCCCGGACAGAGACCTACATTGGCAAGTCTTTGACAATGACGAGCAGATTGTAAATTTCATGATCCAAGAAGCCGCCACAGTCGAAGACAAAAGCCCTGACAAAGAAGAATATGAAGGGCTGGTTCAATTGAAGAATAACCATGTTCCCAAGGGACTGATCACTCTTGAAAGCCTCTTTGATCAGAATGATCGAGCACTCTCTCACAGGATCAAAGTTAATGAAAAGAAGTATCAAGATTTAGAGCTTGAACCTGGAAAAGCAATAAAAGTTGGAACCGATTGCACTTTGAAAGAGATAGAACAGATCCAGACTCTGTGTAGGAAGTATCCCGACATAGTTGCTTGGTCTTATCAAGACCTCAGGGGATACGATCGATAGCTGATCCAACATACAATTGAATTGCAAGAAGGGGTCAAACCCTTCCAACAAAAACAAAGGCTGGTTAACCCGAAGATCGAGGTCCTGATGAAGGCCAAACTCTTGAAAATGCTCGAGGCGAAGATAATTTATCCCATCAAGCATTCTTCTTGGGTAGCAAACCTAGTCCCCATCAAAAAAAAGAATGGAGATATACGGTTATGCGTGGACTTTCGCAACCTGAACTAGGATTCTCTCAAGGACCACTATCCTCTTCCACAAATCGATCAGATCTTGCACTCGATGGCTGGAGCTCAATGCTTCTCCCTGCTCGATGGTTTCTCCGGATACAATCAGATCTGGGTCAAGAACGAAGACCAGCATAAAACAACGTTCACCACCAAGTGGGGGACATTTTCTTACCAACGAATGCCATTTGGCCTTTCGAATGCTAGTGCCACTTTCCAGAGGGTGATGGATCTAGCTTTTGGTGAGCTTCTGAATAAGGTTATCATCATCTATCTAGATGACATGACCATTTTCTCCCGAAGAAGGGAGGATCACATCGTACACCTACAACAAATTTTTGAAAAATATCGAGAGTTTGGCATCTCAATCAATCCGAAGAAGTCCATATTCATAGTCAACGAAGGAAATTTGTTGGGACATGCGATATTAGAAAAGGGCCTCACTATAGATCTCGACAGAGCCGAGGCTCTAACGAAGCTCCCACTCCCAGCAGACAAGAAAGGACTTCAATATTTCTTTGGCCAGATCAACTTCGTAAGGAAGTTTGTCCCCGATTTCGCCCAAGTCATCAAGCCGATGTCCAAAATTTTGAAGAAGGGTGCCGAATTCATCTGGACGGAAGAGAGAAAGGAGGCATTCAAAGAGATTAAGGCCCGAATCGCTCAGGTGTCGGTCCTGATCAACCTTGACTACAGTCAGGATTTTATCTTGTATGCCATAGGGGAACCCGAGAGCTATGTTGCGGTCCTGACACAAAAGGGGGAAGACGGTGAAGAGTGTCCCATCACGTTTCTGAGCCAGGTGATCAATCCCCATGAAGAGAAATACAATTTCATAGAACGTCAGGTGCATGCAATAATGAAATCTCTTAGGAAGTTCAAGCAGTTCATCTCCCAAAGTTGGGTTACGGTCTTTGTCATTCACCCCGACGTGCACAATTTCATCATCCAAGGAGAATTGGGAAGCAAGAGAGCTAGTTGGGTGAACAAGATACAGGAATTTGACATTGAGATCAAGCCCACAAAACTGGTTCGCGATCGTGCATTATGTCAAGAATTGGCGAAGAGCGTAGCGGCCGAAGCTATAGAATCTCAATGGGATGACTCGCCAACAGAAGGATGCTTCACAAACCAAGAAGAGGATGAGAAATATTGGGTTAGTGAAATAGTTGAATACTTCAACACCGACAGATGTCCTTCGCATCTAAATGCTTCGCAACGAAGGCATTTCAGGATTCGGTCTTCTCGATATACTTTGTGCCAAGAAGGCCTATTTTTTAGGAACATTGATGGTGTCCTTCTCAAGTGCATAAAAGATGATGATAAAAGGAAAGTCCTAGGAGAATTTCATTCAGGACTATCAGGAGGCCACTTCGTAGGGAGAACAATGACATTGAAGATCATCAAGGTGGGTTATTATTGGCCCACACTCTTCACCGATGCCTTCACCGTTTGTCGCAGATGCGAGCAGTGTCAGAAGTTCACCGGATGAAGCAGAAATGCTTCAATGCCCCTCCAACCGATACAAGTAGAGATGCCCTTTCAAAAATGGGGGTTGGATTTCATAGGGGCCATATCACCGAACTCCTCCGCTGGGACATAAGTTCATCTTGACCGCAATCGACTACTTCACCAGATGGGCCGAAGTAGTTCCCACGAAGCATGCTGATCAAGAGACTGTCATAGTCTTCCTTGAAGGGTTGATCACCAGGTTTGGCATCCCCAAAGCAATCATCATGGAAAATGGTCCTGGCTTCATAGGCACCAAAATCAATGAATTCCTCTATAGATATGGGATATATCATAAAGTATCCTCCAATTACTATCCACAGGGCAACGACTTGGTGGAATCAACCAACAAGACTCTGTTGAGGGTGCTAAGAAAGCTCATAGAGATGAACAAAAGGACTTGGCATCTCCTTCTAGATCGTGCCTTGTGGGCCGATCAAATTTCTATCAAGAAGTCAATCAAGACTTCACCTTATGCCCTGGTCTATGGCAAGGAGGCCATCCTACCTACTCATATAGAGATCCCTGCATTGTAGTTGCTAGAAGAAGAAGGAGTCAACCCTTTGGAAAATAGACTGGTTCAGTTGCTACAATTGGAGGAAGATCACGAGAGGCCTTACCAGAGCTTCGCTAAACATGCTCAGGTCACCCGAGATTGGTTCAAGAGAAAATCATCCGATCGCACATTCAAGGTGGGAGATCTAGTATGGAAGTGGGACTCCTGGAAGGCCAAGCCTAGAAATCACGACAAGCTGGATGCTTTCTGGGATGGACCGTTCAAAATCGTGAAGGTGAACTCGGCCAAATCTTTCATCCTCAAAGATGCAGATGGCCAGGTATTACCAATTTCTGTTAATGGTCTTCATCTGAAGACTTTTCATCGTTGAGGCAAAAAAAAATGTGTGTATGTACTTTTGTATATAATTTTCATTTGTGTATATACATCCTGTTTCGAGATTGCAAAAGCCAGGTACTACACTCCAAAATCTCCTTCGGGGACTTTTGATGCGAAGTAGTAGTTGCAAGGAGGTTTGCAGCGAAGCACTTTACCCTCAAAAGGGCCGAACCAAAATTCAAACAAAGGCACGAAAAGAGCTTCGCACCCGAAGCATTTTAAGAGGCAACTTCGGGAAAAGTTTTGCGAAGTAGATTTTAAAAGAGAGCCCTTGCGAAGCAGTTTCCAAGAAGGCAAGCTTCGGTAGGCGGTCCTCACGAAGCAAAGCGGCAACATGGTGAAGGAAAAGTACTTCGGGCTCGAAGCGTCAAAAGGCACCAAAGGTTCGCCACGAAGCATTTTCACCGAACCAACAATGTGTGAGATGGGAGAATTTAACATGTGCCTCGAAGAACGCATTGACAACAACCTTGAAAAGAGTTCGAAGTGGATGAATTTAAGGCAAAAGTGGTGGAGCACATCCCGAGGCGATTCGGTTAAGAGAAAATCCCACGTCGAGGTATGAGGTGGCAGTAGTTTACGCTTCATGATCACCAAAGCATGTGGCCCCATGTACTACGTTGCTATAGAGCCAATCAAAGGGCACAACAACTTCCTTCGTCCGAAGCATTAATTTAATTTTGGTAGGTGCCATAAATTAGGGTAGTTACCTTTTTTAGGCTATAAAACATGAAGCTCTAGCAAGGAGAAGGTTATTTATCCATCAGTTCACGCAAAACTAAGAGCCTTCGGTTACTCTGCAATTCTCCTGCCCTTTGCATCTAAGCCCTTCACA
This sequence comes from Wollemia nobilis, assembly GCA_028583015.1. Lineage (NCBI taxonomy): Eukaryota > Viridiplantae > Streptophyta > Pinopsida > Araucariales > Araucariaceae > Wollemia > Wollemia nobilis. Next base: position 2,119,268 of record JAQPPZ010016747.1, on the reverse strand, counting down.
TCAAAGCCCTCTGTATCAAGGACTCTGCCGCCATCATTTTCAACATGGGGAAGAAGAACTCCAAAGAGAAGGGGAAGGAGCCTGAAGTTGTAGGCCCTAAAAAAACAAAGAAGGGCAAGGAAGAGAAAAAGCATACTCCTAAGAAGATCAATCTCACCCCTCGCCCGAAAAAACAAGCCGATAGAAGAAGGAGATGACTCTGAGGAGGAGCAAATTGTAGAACCACCAATCGATGGGTGGGAGAAAATTAGAGACACGGAGCTCTCTAAGGGTGTGTCCGACCTCCGATGCACTATTGAGTTTATGGTGAGCAGACTCACCCCAGAGAATAAAAGGGTTGCTGCCTATTATTCTCAGATTTACTGGTACTTGACCCCGTATGCTCACCACTATCCAGAGTTAATCTGTGCTATCACGTAGAACTACCAGCCTGCATCCAGGCAAGTGTTGGACGCTTTAGGTCATAAATTATTTTCCATTCTAAAGGAAGATGTACAAGCAGCCTTCGTGCCACAGCAAGGTCCGCCCAAGGGCTATTCCGTTCGCAACGTCATTCTGAGCGAACAGATGGAGAGGTTCACCTCCAACAACTACATATTGAAATTCCTGTGCGAGAACCTCAAAAGTGGGCTCCCTTCAAACAAGCTACCCCAGATGCCCTTACCCTTGGTGGCCTTCAAGAACATCGATATTTTCTCCATCATTGCATGGGTAGCGGGCCTGTCGACAGATGCTTCGGTGCAACCCTGGCAGGTGTCTTTGGCCGAATGTATTTCAAGAGGGGAATTCTATGCCCCTGATGCTTCAAGACCAAGTACCAACCCAGTTTTCTTTGATTGGGCAGAATGGGTGGCTCGAACCTTGCATACACGGCTCACCAGTATGAAGAATTCGACGATGGGCCAATACTTCGCACCCTATTCTTTCCTTGTCTGGTTGTTTTTCTACCAAGTACATAAGCGATTCCCCCATATCGCCATTTCTCCAAGCGACGAGGATGGAAATCCTCTATCGGTGTACCAGTGGACTCCCCTCCTATTGAGGACAGAGTCCTATTATTATTTTAATCAACAATTTTTGGGACCCGCTATGCATTTGTTGAAGGGTTCTTGCCCTCGGGTCCCCCTCAGTTTGAGAGACAAAGTGGTGCAAGAGAAAAGGGGAGATGTGTTTCAACTGATGCAGGGGCTCGTAATTCGTATGTTCGACTACATTGGGAAGCCCTTCCTGCTACCAGTCTACCCCTTCGAGTACCAGTTCGTGTTGGAGGTCGCTCGGTAGAGCGACGCAACCAACGCCGTCTACGGCCATGGTAAAAAATGGGCACATACCTGTGACTTCCCCTTCAGGATGGGAGTAATTGAAGTATTTGCCTTAAAATAGAACATTTTCCTGGAGGAAAAGCTTGCCAATTTTGGCTTGCTCCAGATTCCTCAGCAATGGCTCTATGATCCCTTGGGAGTAATGAGGGATCACTTAAAATTCAAGAATTTCCACATCTGCCCCCACCCTGAAATTGTGGAACAAAGGAATAATCCCAATGGGAAGGATCTGGAGTGGCATTTGGAGAGAATGAGGACATTGCCTCCCTGGCATGAGTTCTACCCCATGGAGGTCGAGTTTGACCCTGACCAGTACCCCCTCCCAACTCCAAGCTCCACATTTTGGAGAAAGGAAAAGGATGATTTAAAGGAGGAATTGAAGAATTGGAGCGAGGAAAAATTAAGGGAATGGTGGATAATGAGAGTCCACCACCAGAAGATGAATTCTTATGGACTCTTAGCAGTAGATAAAGACTTCGCAATTCTTTATGAAGCCAATGTTGAAACTTGGAAGTCCATATCCTTTGTTGACTTTGTTCCTCCAGCTACCCCAGGATTGGGCGAAAGCCCAAGAGGAGCTGATGATGCTTCAAAGCAAGAAGAAGAGGAAGAAGCCAAAGCTACACCAACGACACTACCACAAGGACCATCAAAAAGCCATGACACAAGCACCAAAGAGGCAGAGCAACCATTGGAGAGGAAGAAAAGAAAGAGGCAAGAGAAAATTCAAGTGCCTCTAAGCCACCCAAAGTGACCTCGCACGAAGCTCGCAAGTGCTCCTGTCGGACCACCTATATCAGGCCCAGTCGAAGCAAATGTTGAAGATGTGGGGCCACCAAGTGTCGAGATGGTCCCAGACATAGACGTCATTGATGTGGAGGAACTCCTCCAAAAAGAGGGAGACCCCAAAGTAGAAGTTGTGGAGGTTAGGAGTGCCGAAGCCCAAAATGAGCAAGAGCCTATCACGCAAGAAGTCACTACGATCGCTCTACCTAAAGGGCATGTACATAAGCATTCTCCACCCTTTGCCTTAGTCTCTCACGTGTCTACCATGGTCTCGACCGAGTCTCCCCATCAGTCTCTCCCTCCCTCACAAAGTCAGTCGCCTCCTCACGCGTTGCCTCTTGCCACTGATCCCATTAGCCCCACTCCACTCGAGTCACCAGGCCGGGACAAGTCCGTTGCCACCACTTCACCGAACCCTGTTCCTCATTCCCCTTCCTCACATGGCATTATTGCACTCGCTGGAACTCCTAGTACACCTGTCATCGAACCTGTTGGTGAGGCATCCCCCATTAATTCTTTGTATTTGTTTACCCCTTCGGTTGGAGATCCAGCCTTATTTGAGTCAAAAATATCCATGATAAAGGAATTCCCTCTAGCCGAGAAGCTACTCCTAGCTCAACAAAATATAGAAAAAATGTTGAAGGAGGCGAGGAAGAAGAGAGGGCGCTCTCTGGCCCAGGTTGAAAAATGCACTGTCTTTGATTTGAAGGTTGGAAATTTGCATAAGGTAAAGAAGGTCCCTAAGGTCCCAAAGCCTCTGGATGAAATGACTCCAGTAGATTACGACTATCAAGAGAAGACCAAGGACCTGGAGCACCTGAACATAGACAATGAGTCTACGTCTATGCATGTCAGGATTGAGACTTTCCAAGAGCACGCAAACATCGCTAATCAGCGTAGGTTCGAAGCAGAGAGCGCCAACATCAAGTTGGAAGAGGAGCTAGCTAGAATCCGCTCCAAGTTGGAGGATTCAGAGGAGCAGTGTAAGCTTATGAAAAAGGAAACACATGCCCTCAAATAACAAATACTACAACTGCAGTGTTCAGCTGAGCACCAAGCGCAAAGACAGGCCAAAAATGAGCTGAAGGCCAAGGAACTTGAAAGCAAAATCTTGCAGACATAGCAACAGTTGTTTGAAAAGGTAAACTTGGAGTTGTTTGATAGAGGCAGAATCAAGGAGATTCGCTCGCACTTGCTCAAAAATTTCAGGTCTTGGGCCTCTAGTGCCCTATCAATTTTGATCTACACCATCGAAGCACAACATGCCGCTGCCGAAGGAAGGCCAATCATCGATGAGATTACTCAGAAAGCTAGAGGCCGACTCAAATTAGCTTTCGATGTCCAAAGCGCTAAATATCAGGACTTGCAGAGTCGGATAGCTAGAGATTGGTCTACAACTAAGGCCATAGTTCGTGCCTTCTTCTCCAAGGTGAGGAAAGCGTAGAAGGCGAAGGACCTCCTGGATGTGTTCAAGGACGAGCAACGTGCATCGATGGGCTATTTCCAAGATCTCTCTTCCTTGGGTTTCTCGAGCTTCACGGATGATGATGGGAAACTTTTGACCAAGGAAGAGATTAAGCCGGCATGGCTTCATTTTGAGGGTGACGTCTCAGAAATAGATGAATGGGCAGAGCCTATAACAAAAAAATAGGTCACAGATTTCATTTTGAGATACTGCAAGATCACGGCCTTCCTGAACGATCTGTATACCAGGGCCCAACATGTTGATATCGGGCAGATCGATCGGTTCCACATTTTGGTCAAGGCACTGCAAGATCAAGAGCCTTTTTTGAAGGGTGCCTAGGCTCATGTCCGTCGAACCATGAGAAAAATCCGTGATCACCTTGCCCCATCGCCGCAACATGAAGCCGCGCCAGAGGAAGCCGCACTAGAGGAAGCCGCGCCAACATAAGAAGCAGAAGAAGGCGAAGAAGAAGAAGAGGGAGAACAAGCTGTAGAAGCGCCCCCGGAGGTGGAAAAAGGAGAAGGGTCTGGAGGTAACTCTAGCCCAATGGATTAAAGTTGAGGGTTCTTCCACCGAGACGAGCTCGTTGCCCCGCGAGCCGCAAAGAATGTTGACAATTTTGTCACATTGTACAAAGGGGTAGAAAGATTGAATTTTTTTGTCAAGTATTTCCTTTAATTTCATGAATTTGTTCCCTTGTTTTTTTTAGAAACAACATTTTCAAGCATTGCAACAATTTTGGCTTTCCTGCCACCCCCTTGTACATAAAATGAAGAAGAAAGAGCTTCACTGCCGAACAAGCTAAGGAAGATAACTTCGTCGAAGAAATCGTTAAGGATGAAAACTACTTTGGGCCTGAAGTTCCTCAAACAACTACTTCAGGCGAAAACCTTGCGAAGCAGCATTGCCAAAGCAAAAATTCTAGCAAGGCATAAAAAGAGCTTCGCACACGAAGTATTTCCAGCGGCTACTTCGGGCAAAAGTTTTGCGAAGTAGAATTCAAGCAGCATTTTGAAAGAACAACTTCATCGAAGAAAGATCGCGGACCGAATTAGCTAAGGAAAGAAAACTACTTCGGGCTCGAAGCATTTCAAGTAGCTACTTCGGGCGAGATTTTTGTGAAGCGATGTTTCCGAAGGAAAATACGAAGGAAGAAGAATGAAAACTACTTTGCACCCGAAGCATTTCAAAAGGCTACTTCGGGCAAAAGTTTTGCGAAGCGGGATTTGAAGGAGCACAACATTGAAAACACTTCGTCGAAAAGCCGCCAAAGCATCCACTTCGGGCCCCTGCGCCAGCGAACCATTTCTACTTCACCAAAAGTCGTCGTGAAGCATCTACTTTGGCCATCTCTCATGCGAAGTACTTTCACCCGAAGTAGTAGTGGCCATAAAGAATGCAACATCTTTCGAAGGCAGGAATGTGCTTCGGCCAAAATACCCCCAAATCGCAGTTTTGAAGAAGGTTCACGACGAAGCATTTTTAGGCTCACCAGCGAAGTATCTACTTTGGGTGAAGGGCCTCGCCAAAGTAGTTTCGACACATCTTCCATCGAGGCAATAATGAAGAACCCATCTTGCAAAGGAGATATGCTTTGGCCTTCATCACCCCTGAAGCTATTTTGCGAAGCTTCACCATGAGAAGTGCAAATCAAGGAGAATATGCTTCGGCACAAGTCCATTGTGAAGCAAACTTGAAGAACTAGCGAAGCACTTCAAAGGCATGTGCTCCAAGCCAGGTATTTTCCCTAGGTATTTTACAAAGCGGGATTTGAAGGAGCGCAACATTGAAAACACTTCGTCGAAAAGCCGCCAAAGCATCCACTTCGGGCCCCTACGCCAGCGAACCATTTCTACTTCATCGAAAGTCGTCGCGAAGCATCTACTTTGGCCATATCTCATGCAAAGTACTTTCAACCGAAGTAGTAGTGGCCATAAAGAATGCAACATCTTTTGAAGGCAGGAATGTGCTTCGGCCAAAATACCCCCAAATCGCAGTTTTGAAGAAGGTTCACGGCGAAGCATTTTTAGGCTCACCAACGAAGTATCTACTTCGGGTGAAGGGCCTCGCCAAAGTAGTTTCGACACATCTTCCATTGAAGCAATAATGAAGAACCCATCTTGCAAAGGAGATATGCTTTGGCCTTCATCACCCCTGAAGCTGTTTTGCAAAGTGCAAATCAAGGAGAATATGCTTCGGCACAAGTCCATTGTGAAGCGAAGTTGAAGAACTAGCGAAGCACTTCAAAGGCATGTGCTCCAAGCCAGGTATTTTCCTGAGGTATTTTGTGAAGTGGGATTTGAAGGAGCGCAACATTGAAAACACTTCGTCGAAAAGCTGCCAAAGCATCCACTTCGGGCCCCTGCACCAGCGAACCATTTCTACTTCACCGAAAGTCATTGCGAAGCATCTACTTTGGCCATCTCTCATGCGAAGTACTTTCACCCGAAGTAGTAGTGGCCATAAAGAATGCAACATCTTTCAAAGGCAGGAATGTGCTTCGGCCAAAATACCCCCAAATTGTAGTTTTGAAGAAGGTTCACGGCGAAGCATTTTTAAGCTCACCAACGAAGTATCTACTTCGGGTGAAGGGCCTCGCCGAAGTAGTTTCGACACATCTTCCAGCGAAGCAATAATGAAGAGCCCATCTTGCGAAGGAGATATGCTTTGGCCTTCATCACCCCCGAAGCTGTTTTGCAAAGCTTCACCATGCGAAGTGCAAATCAAGGAGAATCTGCTTCGGCACAAGTCCATTGTGAAGCGAAGTTGAAGAACTAGCGAAGCACTTCAAAGGCATGTGCTCCAAGCCGGGTATTTTCCCGAGGTGATCAAGTGCCTCATAAATGTGTTTTTACGTGCCCAAAAAACTAGCTGCACATTTTTGGCAATTGGAAACGAAGTATCAATCTCTGAAAAAGAGCTCGACAAGCATGGCGACCACTCAAGCACTGCACCCAAAAGCCGAGGACACTCAGACGGCTCATTAATGCGTATTTCCATGATTGACCCGGTCACAGCTTTCAGTTTTGGTAACGGATTTGAGAGCTCAGTCACGAGAGCCACAAAGAGTCGACTTCTTAGATTTCGAGGATGTACTCCTCCATTTTGTGTAATTATGGCTCAGAGGGTCGGGTCCTCTATAAAAACCCAGACATTGTAATGTAAGAGGGGGGGGAAATTTCTGCTAGAAAGCTGCTATAACTTGTATTCCTACAATTAATACTAAAGAGCTTTGGACTCTATTTCTCTCTTGTATGCTGCCTTCTATGTTTATTTCTTTTGTCTGTCTTCATTTGCATACTATTACTCTGAATCCTGAATTTCAGTGTGTGATTGAGGATTGTACCCTGAAATTCGCCCAAAGGATACATAGGGGAGGAAAAATGCTATATTGGCTTTCTTTTATGCTACTTGGTGGGTAGTGGTTTCTGTTATATTCACTTGTCCTAATCGTCGTTACTCCGAACCCTGAATTTCGATGAAAGGGAGAAGGAGAATCCTGGAACTCGCCCAGAGGATACATAGGAAGGTTAATGTTGCGTTTCTTTCGTTTATTCTTAGTGTTCCTTGCTCGTTGCTTCAAGTTATTAGTTAGTGATCGTGCTTCCTGTTCTCTCCCAATTTAAATCATTGATCTCTCTTCCCTTACTCCCTTTATTTCTTTCCTGCACCCTTACTCTTTTTATCTCTTTCCTGCATCCTTATCTCAAAACACCAAAGTAGTTTAGCATAGGAGCCGACCTTTCTCCGGAGATTGGCACGAGGGACATCTTTTCCTTTTGGCCTTTCAATGTTGGTCCAGGTCTAGGGCGCATACACTTACCCAAATCCTTTCCTGGGTAGATTTGATGACCAACAGGTACCTAGTTTCTTCTTGCTTTATTTTTGCTTCTCTTAGTTCAGTTAAGGTATTTAATTCCCTCGCTCAAACTAATATTTATTTAGTCTAGAAAGGTCATCGTTGTGTTCTATTTTTTTTTCTTTTTTCTTTTCTATTTATGTGTGTGCTTTTTTTGTGTTGTTTTGTTTTTGTGTTTTTTTATGTTGTTTTTTATTGTTCTCGTGTTTTTGTTATTTTTTGTTTTTTTTGTTGTTCTTGTGTTTTTGATGTTTGTGTGCTTGTGTTTCTGTATGTTTGTGTTAATTGGTATTTTTTTGTTTTGGTGTGTGAGTATTTTCTATGTTTTTATTTTTCTCTATTTTCTGTTGTTGGTTGTTTGTTTTTTAATTATTATTTTTTAGGTTTTGGCTGTTTTTGTTTTTTTGGTGGTGTATTTGTAGCGTTCTGTTGTTTTTTATTATGTTTGTGGTTTTTTATGTTGTTCTTGTCTTTTTTCAGTGTGGTTCGTGTTTTTTTAATCTTATTATATGTGTGTTTGGTTGTGCTTTATATTTTTGACACACTCAAGGAGCATATTTTTTTATTTTTAAAATCTTTTTGTGTGTTTGTGTTTGTGTGTTCTTGTTTTTTGTTGTTTTAGGTTTGCTCCTTGAGTATGTCAAAGGTGGTAGGCCAGGTGCGAGCCCTGGGTGATTTTGGATGAAGAGATATCCCTGCCTCCTTAGGTCTTACCCGAAAGTGGCATTCCTTCTGGGATGTTTTCCACAAAAAAAAAATGAATTTGAGTAAATGAGAAAGGTTCTATTTCATATTAAAATTTATATTTTAATTTATTTATTTTTTAATTCCTGAAAACACTTTAAATTTAAGTCTTAATAGGATTTAAAAAGAGTTATATCTATAAATGAAGAACATACTAAATTTATTTGTTCCAATCTTATTATAATAAAAAAATTAAATATATATAGAAAAATTTAAATTTCAACTTTCTTTTGAACTATTAACCAAAGGAATGTTAAGGCCTTAGGGACATCATATAGTGATCAAACATTTGTTCAAGAGAATTCTTTGAGAGTAGAAAATTTTGATTGCTCTAAATCCTCATAACCCAACTTGACAAAGTATGTACCATCTTGAATAGATTCCAAACAAACTTGTCATTTCATGTAAAAATAGGAAAAACAAATTCTTGAAAAATCTTTTGAATCTCATATGTTATTTTTTTAGTTCTTCTCCTTCCACTAGGTGACTAATAAAATTTCATTATTTGGAGTTATTATTTACATTAATAGAATCTTCGACCTGTGGGCCTTTACAAGCTAGACATGCTTGAGCCAGTAGTTGTCATTTTGAAGCAGATATAAGAGGATAAGGTTTCAACCAAGCAATAGATAAAAAACTTGTAAAACCCCCCTCATTGAATGACCATATAATATGTTTCTTGATCAATTAAAAATTATCTAATATGTTTCTCAATCAATTAAAAACTATCTAATGAGAGGTTCCATGTTGGCGTTCATTTGGATAAGGTTAATTTCTTGAATAATTTGATTGCATTAAGAGCACCTATATTTTTTTGAAATAGTATTTTCTCCCAAATGTTTCCTTGATTTTTGAATAATCTTAGACTAATTTTTACCCCTAAGGCAAAACTCCTAAGTCTATGATTTTGTAATCCTATCCTTTCAATATTCTTTCCTTTGTAAACCCTATTTCACTTACAAAGAAGAAACCTAAAGTTTTCCTCACATCCCTTCAAAAGAAAGTATTTCAATTTTACGAATTTCTTATGCTATATCTATTGACAATCTTGAAAGTGACATCATCTAAATATGGATTGATTACACTATAGTTTTATGAGTTGTAGCCTTCTTGCTATGTTTAAGAACTTACCTTTCCAACCTTCCAAACATGATTTCATTTTATCCAAATATAAGTCCAAAGTTTCTTTTTTTCATTTATAAGACAAAGGATTATCTAAGCAGGTTGATGGAGTTTTTCTAATTTTAAACCCTAAAATATCCATAATAATATTTTGTATATCTAAGGTGTTAGTAATGAAAAATATTGGATTTTGTACTTTTAACCAATTTTCTAGTAACTTTCTTAGAGCATGATAATATTGATTTAAATTTAATGCCTTACTAATTGAGGGATGGCTCAAAATAAAAGTATCATTGCACAAATTAGAGATGCAATTCAAAGGGGTATTTGTTGCAACCTAAACTCCTTAATTTTTCCTTCCATTTTTGCCTTTGAGAAAGCTCCTCCTAATGCCTTGACAATAATAATAAAGAGACAAGGGGATAATGGATTACATTCATAGAGTCCAAAAAGGGAACCACTGATTAAGTTAGTAATGACACCTTGAAATGCCTTATTTTGTATCTCAAAAAAATAATTCTTGACTTCCTTAATGTGTTGATAAAGAATAATTAACTATGGAATAGGTGCAATTTATACTAATATTTTGATTAGACATGGTGAATAAGTAAAATGCATTACTATGCTATATTAGATAATTTTTATGTGATTTCAAGATTAGTTTTACATTTAGTTGTGATTATTTGATTTATAAGCGTTAGAATAATAGAACCATATAGAAAGATGATATATTATAAGCCTCAATGTGTTAATGTGCCAAAACTGTCATAGTGTGCTAAAATGGTCTGGTGCCAAAATGTGCCAAAGTGCACAAGAATGAGCTAGAGTGCACCAAAATGGTGCCAGAGCGATATGGTGGATTGCATTGAAATAAGCCAAAAATATAAAGGCCGAAAAATATAGAAATGTAGCATGGGATGGAGCTTATATATGGGGAATAAAGTGAAGACTTTTGTGGTTAAATAAGTTTTTCTAGTCAAAACAAAATTCCTCCCTAAATATAGGGATAGAATTATGTTGTTAGTTCCAATAATTTCTTCTCAAATCTTAAGCTAAAACTATGTAGTTAGTTCTAATATGTGGGGGATGTTAGTTGCAAGATATAGAGGAAGTTAGTTCCAATATATGAGAAATATTCCTTCTAAATAAGAGGAGTGTAAAGTGCCACTTAATTTGTTCATGTTTATTAGCAAGTGGTTGAGATGTTTCCATAAGAAGAGGAGTGTAAAGACACTTTACTTGTTTACGCTTATTAGTAGCAAGTGGTTGAGATGCTCCCAAGGGAATAGAAGTGTAAAGTGTCACTTGATTGTTCATGCTTTTCATTAGCAAGTGGTTGAGATGCTCCCATGAGAAGAGTCTAAAGTGCCACTTGACTTGTTCATGCTCATTATTAGCAAGTGGTTGAGATGCTCCCTAGAGAAGAGGAATGTAAAATACCACTTATACTATCCATGTTAATTCTTAATAAGTGGTTGAGAGGAAATAGGGATGTAAAATATCACTTGTATTATCCATGTTAATTCTTGACAAGTGGTTTGAGGAAGTGTAAGGATGTAAAGTGCCACTTGTATTATCCATGTTAATTTTTAGCAAGTGGTTGAGAAAGTGTAGGGATGCTTCCAATAGAATATGGATGTATACTTGTTATCTATGTCACTTATTAGAATTTGTTTATTGATATTTTCTAATAAAGTAAGGGTGTAGTTAGGTGTCACTTATATAAAAATATGTGCTTAGTTTACGTGTATTTTTAGAGGAGGATAAGAAAAATAAAGAAAAGAGAGGATGCATTTGGATTGAATATTTTGTAAAGGGGTAATTCCCTTATGTTTTTAATAAATAATGATTTTATCATTTTCTCATTTGTATGTATTTTTAATTGTATTGTAATTGAAATTTACTTTTCATTGGGTTGAGAAGTAAGGGCTCACTCCATCAACACAATGAAAAGTATTATTTCTTGTAGATATGTTTATAAAATAATTAATGAATATTTATTTATTTATTGACTTTTGTATATTATTTTAATTTGTAAATTTTTTTAATTATTCATTTTAATATTTTAAGTTAGTTTTAAACAACTACTAGATTAGATTTTATTTTTATGCAAGAGTGATAATTTATTTTCTTGCAAGTGTGATAATTTATTTTTCTACAAGTGTGTGATTTTAAATTTGTGCAAGTGTAATTTCTATTTCACCAAGTAGAAAACCTTAAAAAAAATTATACCAAGATATGTTTCCTTGCTCTCTAGAGGATACAACCATTGGACGCCACCGTGGATTTGATAAAATAAAAATGACATTATTAAAACTCGTTGGTTAGGATATTTCAAAGTGTTATGATACCATCTAATCTATTCACACCAACCTTGATCAAAATCAAAGTTGTGGAGAACATCATGTAGAAAACTCCAACAAACCCTATCATATGCTTTGTTCATATATAATATCATAAGCATACCTAGGTTTTTAATTGAATTAAGAGAAGGTATGACCTATGCAATGATTACAACATCAAGAATTTATTTAGCATGAATACAACCATTTTATTCCTCTAAATAACACAATCTAGAATGTTATTCAACTTGTTTGCCATAAATTTTAAAATAATCTTATAAATCATATTACAAAGGCTTATTGGACAAAAACCATCAAAATGTTTTGTTCAACCTTTCTTGGAAACCTTAGTAATATAGGTGACATTAGTCTCACTTATTATAGCCTTTCTTTTTAGTTATCTTCAAACACATCCAACATATCACTTCAATAAATATTAAATTTTTTGAAAGAAAATTGTAAGAAATCCATTAGAGCCTTGTTAGGATAGAAAGAGGAAACTACTTTGTGTAGTTCCTCTATAGATATCTTCTTCATCAAGATTTTATTTTGTCCATGTGTGATAGTTGATGGAATAGTTTGCAAAAGCTTACCTTATGCCTTCCTATCTTAGCCAACATCTGAAAAAATATTTTTTAAACGATTAATTGCTTCCTTCTTGATATCTTCTTCTTCCTTGATATTTCTTCCATTTAGAGTTGAATATTTTTTATGTGATAATTTTTTATTTTATTTTTGCTATAATATGAAAATTTTGGTATTTCTATGACTATCCTTGAGTCATTTCTCCTTATATTTTTGGAACCAATATGAATCCTCTTTTTTCAATGCATCATGATAATTAGAAATAATTATTTTTTGTAGACATAAGAATCCTAATCCATTCCATTGATTTTGACTCTCTTGTAATTTCCTAAGTTTAGATTTAATTTCCACCTTTCCTTTAAAAATGTTACCAAAAATTTTAACATTTTAATTTTTATTTGTCTTTTTAGAAATTTTATCCTTTGAACAAATGTCTAAATACATTATATTTCAAAATATATTTCATCCCACTATAATATAATCATTTGGAAGAAATCGAGGTCTTAAAATAATCAAATTCACATTCAAGAAGAGGACTAATCACTTACTAATGAAACCTGACACAGATGCCACCACAAATTGTGTAGATTCATGAAAATTCAACCTTATGATTTGATATGATTTTGGATAAAATCAATGAAATATTCTCTAAAATAACAACAAAACTCTCAAAAAGAAGTAATGTAAAAATTCATAACATGAGTAGTTGCAAGCTTATTGCAGTGATAAGGGCTTTGGCGTCTCTTTGGGGAGGTCCAAGGTTCAAACCTGACTTAGTACGAGAGGACTAGGACCCCTCATAAAAGCTAGTTTTTTAACTCAAATATATTTTTCCACAAATATGGTGTATTGGTTAGGGCTTTGGCCTCTCTTTGGGAAGGTCCAAGGTCCAAGGTTCAAACCATAACATACTCAAAAGGGGATAGGTTGGATGGTAGTGGTCGAGTGTTTTCTAGTTGGTTGTCCTAGTTCAATGCCCTAGAGGGTCAGGGTCTAATTCAATGCCTTGAATGATCAGGATCTAGTTTGATGTCCTAGTTCGATAACTTAGAGGGTCAGGATCCAATTCGATGCTCTAAATGGTGTTACCAATTTTTGGGAAAAAATCTAAAGCATGAGCTTTAGAGAGATGGAGTGCTTGCATTCTATGGTTGCACATTTCCATATATTAATAGGCAAATTGGGGCTTTGATAATGAATCTGAAATCTTCCTCTGTTAACGTTCGATCCACTTATTTATCGGGGGGGGTCACTATCTTATTTTAAAAATGATGAAAGACCTTTAAATAGAAATATTTGAATGGGACATTTTGATGTGGACGATGATGTGAGGTATATTACATTTGATTCTATTTTGCCACATCAATTTTTGTGGAGCATACCTTGAATTTACTAGATATCTAGAAATGTGATTGAATATAATCATTTTTATAAGTACCAAAAAGGGATAGGTCAGTTAGTAGCCATAAAAATGTGATTGAATATTATGACCCATGAGGAATATTGTAGTGGTAAGTCTTTAGGTTTTCATCTAGGAGACTCAATTTCAAACCTCAGTACAAGGGTGAGGACCTTTCATAAAAATTATATAAACCTAAATTATGTCTAACAAGGACAATGCAATGGTTAGGGATTTGGCCTCTCTTTGGGGAGGTCCAAGGTTCAAACCATGACGTACCCAAAAGGGGATAGGTTGGATGGTAGTGGTCGAGTGTTTATCAATTGGCTACCCTAGTTCAATGTCCTGGAGGGTTAGGATCTTGTTGACTTTATCTAACCCAATGGATACCTAATTCAATTTATAAGGTCCCATTGACTTCGTCTAGCCCAGTGGCTACCCCAATTTGATGCCTTGGAGAGTCAAGGTCCTATTGACTTTATCTAACCCAACGAGCTAGGGTTTATGTTGGTAGCATCCAATGGTGTTACTGATTCCTCTATGTATTAAAAATAATAATTTGTATATGGACACTAGAGATTTCCCTATGTATTTTTTTAATAAGTTATATGTGGTTTCTATTGGAGGCCACTCCCATTAAAATACCAAAATATTTTTTCAATTGGTTATATGGGATTGAAAAGGTTGCACACATATTACATCATCACCACATATTGGTGTTACAACAAAGCTTGGATATTATCCATGTATCGTTGGGCAAGATTTTAACCTTGGTCTCCTCCTTAAATATTGAGGAATCTAACCGGTTGAGCTAATGCCACTTGATTAAAATACCAAAATATTACATTTTCTGCAACATACGTTTTTATCATAGTTTTTTCATCTTTTTTCTCTTAAATATATTCTTCAACTTTCTCAAAGTGCTATGTTTCCACAATTAGCTCCTTGACATCATTTTGATTAAATGTCAAATTTCACTTGGCCATTTGCCTTCTAAAATTTGAATTTCACCGGGATGAAGATCAACACCATAATTTGTTAATTTATCTACTACCTTTTTTCCTTTTTATAAATATGCTCACACTGCTAGGAGATTGCCTCTAGTAATAGATGATGAACATTGTTGGCTTTTTAAGCCTTACTATCATAGAAATTCACAGGTCCCAATATAAAATAGTCACAATATTAAAGGTCTAAATAACAATATAATGAGTAGAATAAGATATGAGTAAATTAATATGTATATTAAGGCCTATATAATACTTAAAATAACATTTACTTATATAATAAAATATGAATGTAAATGGCCTAAGTCATTCATGAACTATACATGAAGAAAAATTATAATATTAATTGCTCAAGATCTATATATAAGCTTCATTCCTTTCTTTCCTCTTACAATATTGTAATCTGATATTCATATTACATTCTTATGGAGTATTATTTTCTCCATAATATAGTTTTTATAATGCGACTCTTAAATTACTTGACTATTGCTCTCCATATGACAAGTCCCATGACCTTTGGCTTGTCATCTTAGAACTTGTATACTAGATACTTCACTTTTCTTCTTGCATGCACACTTGACTCTGTGACATTTTAACATATTTACATGACTCTTACACTTCTACATGTATTTCTAATCTAAAACACTTGTGCACATCCTCACATTACATATTGGCACTCTTACATACAAAAGACTTGTGCACATTCTCTCAATATACTCTTGAACTCTAACTTACATGACACTTGTGCATTTCCTATACATTGCACTTTTACATGATACTTTGCATTTTTTATACATTGACACTTACATAAAAAGGGGAAATATAAATAATACACATAAATTAAAGACTCAATCCTAATCTATTACATATTTACAATTGTATCATGAAGGTACCATAGGGGTACATTAACATGTACCAAATAATGTAATTCCTCAATGCCCACTTGTATTACATTATTTGGTTATTGAAGACTTTAATATTCAATCTTGATCTTCATATTCAATCTTCAATCTTCAATATTTTATTTTTCGTTAGGATCTTTAGCATGTGATTCATTAGGTTCTTGTTTTGGCACTTGCTTTAGATTTGTATCTCTTTTTGCTTTCTTCTTTTTTACTTTCTTGATTTTCTTTTTATGTTTCTTTATTCTATTCTTTTTAGTCCTTATCTTGATATTACTATGTCGTCTCTCTAAAGTATCTCTTCTCGTATCCTGATGTTTTATAGCATGTGCAACATTAGTATATTCAGAATTCATTAAAAAATAACATCTTCATCAACCAATAGTTTTACTATAAGATATTTGAATTCATTCCCTTTAGATGTTTCTTCTAATTTTTGAATTTCTTGAACTAAGCTTCCTTTTTTATATTCTTATTTAAATTGTAGCTGAGGTTGTTGTTGATTATATTGACACTGTTGATATTGAGATTGAAATTGTTGTTGTCGTTGAGGATTATATCAATACTGAGGTTGATAGTGTATTTTTTGGATTGGTTTATTCATTTGACTTTATTGATTCATATTCATCTAATTTACTTGATTATATCTACAAAAAATTATACTATGACTTATTTTTTACATTTATGACATAATATTTAATCCCATTTATATCTATATCTAGAAGTCATAGCTATATTACTTAATATATTCTCTTTAGATACCAAGGCATTATTAGTCATTTCATCATTGACTGAGTTCTCTACTTCATATTCCTAAAGAATATTGAGTAAGTCATCAAATGTAGTCTCTTTGCTTAGAATTTGCAAATAAGTAACTAAATATTTGTAGCTTTCTAGAAGTGCTCTTAGTGTTACTTGGACAAGAAATTTATCTTCTACTTTTTCTCCCAAAGTTAATAGTTTTGCCTTTATATCTACTACTTTTCGAAGAAAAAGTTCTATAATTTCTCCACTATTAACCTTTAAGGAATACAATTAGGATTGTAAGTTCAAAATTGTAGCTTTGTTTTTCCCTTCAAATATTTTACATAATGTATTCCATGCATTTGTAGAAGTTTATACTCCACTTAAGTATGGTTGTATTTCATCAATTATTCCAAATGTTATTAACATGAGAGCCTTTGCATCTCCTTCAAATTTTTGTATTTCTCTTTCATCTTCACTAGGTTTTTTCTTTGTTCCATTTACTATATCCCATATATTTTCTATAGTAAGGATTGATTTCATTTTGTTCTTCCATGATGCAAAATTTGGTCATTTCAAAAGTTGGGATTTAGAAATATTTTTTTTATTTGACATAATGGAACTCATTCAAAAAGAAATCCTTTGAAGTAGTAATCCTTACATCTCCCAAGTTTAATATGCACTAAAAAAATATGAAATTTATAAATTTTAAATTTCTAACCTTTGATGTAGATAACCTTTTAACCCCTAAATATATTAAAATTGCTAAATTTCAATTTTTTTCAAAAAACTTCAAAAAATTTAAAATCTTTAGTCTTTAAAAACTTTAAATAACTCCAACCTAAAAGATTCAATCAAAAATATTTAAAAAACTTCAAAAGGTTAATATTAAAGCCTTTTAACTCCAATCAATCTTTTTTTAATCCTCAAAAAATAATATTAAGACTAAGTTGCAAACCTTATTTCTCCATATCTTAGAAAATAGATTAAATATTTTAATGAAAAAAGCTAAACCTTATTACTCCACTTTTACTTGTTAAATAATCCAATTCAAACTTTACTTCCCTCCTAATGGCCTAAAAAAGAATGTAATACCTAGTAACGTTAACTAGAATTAATCGACACAAACTTCACTATGCATGCTAACACCTATTGGAAATTATTCCAATTTTCTTTTCTTCAAACGTCTTTTGATTTCCCTGCTGCTCCTAGGCTATGTCTATCAACTGCTCCCAAGCAACATCTCTCTGTTGTTCCTAAGCAAAGTATTTCTGCTATTCTGAGCTATGTCTCTATGCATTTCTTGAGCTACGTCTCTCTACTATTCCTAAGCAACATCTTACTATTTTTTTTGAGCTATGTCTCTTTGTTTTTCTCAAACTATGTCTTTTATTGTTTCTCGAATGAGTCTCTAATGGAGACGTTCAAACTTCTCCCTAGTGTTTACAAGCATGTATTGAATATTTTCTAGTGAAATGGCTGAAAGCTTCTTCAAATGCTTCTCTGTTAGTTTCTCTGCTTAGTTGAATGCTTCTTTGTTACCTTCTTCGCTTGGTCGAATGCTACTCTACTTGCTACAATACGTTCCTTATGATGACGCGCTTCTTCACTGGATAGTGCCTTGCTGTGAACCGTATTGCTTTTCACTACATAGTTCTTTGTTGTGATGAGATTTCATTGACTTTAAAGGATTAACAACTCTTTGCTTCTTATTTTTATCTAGTATTTCTTCTTAGTAATATATTATTGGGTTGGCTACCTTTAGCTTCTTAATGGCCTATTTCCTTAATACTAATCATTAAGAATGTTACTCTATTTTTTTATTTATCACAAGTAGCTTATGCTTCTTCTTTAATATAGGTCTCTTGGACCTTTTCTATGATGCAGGTCGCTTGGGCCTCTTCTCTAGTATAGACCTATTTGACCCTTTTTGTGATGTAGGCCACTTGGGCCTCTTCTCTAATATAGGACTCTTGGACATTTTCTATGATGCATGTCACTTGAGCCTCTTATTTGATATAGGATTCTTGATCCTCTTATATGATGTAGGCATCTTGAAATTCCTTTACCAATGTAGAACTATTTCGTTCATTGTTGTAGTGTCTACCTTGAAGAACCTACTTCAAACTAGTGATCCACGGTTGAGACTAAAATGATATAAAGATATATTTAGACAACCAAGTTCTTCAATGTAGCCTAGGAACATGTGTCGTTCTCCTCTTATCTATGCTATACTGATGCTTAAAATATATCAAGGTCAATTCAATATTGACCTAATTCTTTAGAGTTTCTTTCTCTTAGGAAGCTTACAATGCTTTATTCTCTTTCTTTTCTTTGTGCTTACTTTCTCTCTATTTTGTAGAAGCTCTATATTGCTTCTTCTTCTCAAAAATCTACTACTCCTTTATCTCTATATATTGTTGGAAATTGCTTCAAATATCTGTACTTAGGAAGCTTTGAATGCTTCTCAATCCTTGGAAGCTAAAGTGCTTCTCTATCTCTGTAGGAAGCTATGATGTTTCTCAATATTTGTAGCAATGCTACTTCTTTATCTATCTAAAATCTTCAATGTCTAATGTCACACCTAAGAACCTAATATGATTCTCCTCCTTGCCAGAGAACCCAATATAAATATCAAGATGACTCTAAATATCCTTGAATGACCAACTCTCTCCTGAGTTGGTTCTTCCTATCAATATAGCTAATTCCTAGTATTTATTGGTTTTATTTCAACCAAGTGGAAAGACCATAGCATCCAAATTAGGGTGACTAACCATTGTCCCCTCAAACTCTACTTAATTAGACCTTTAAAAATAGATTCTAAGTTTGCACTGCCTGGACAAAATCTAAATTATCTTTATAAAAAATGGACAAAGTTAAATGTTGAATATGGTGGCTAATAAAATAATTCTATTAAAATAGACAGAGTCAGGTGGTAGCTCTGATACCACTGTTGGATTTTTAATACTTATTACCACTTAAATTCATAGGTCCCAATATAAAATAACCACAATATTAAAGGTTAAAATAACAATATTGAATAGAATAATACATAAGCAAATTAATATGTATATCAAGGCCTCTATAATACTAAAATTAACATTCACTTATATAATAAAATATGAATGTAAATGGTCTAAGTCATGAACTATGCATAAAGAAATCTTACAATATTAATTGCTCAAAATTTGTATACAAGCTTTATTCATTTCCTTCCTCTACAACACTGTAATATGATATTCATATTACATTCTTATGGAGTATTGTCTCCATAATATGGCTATAGTAATGTGACTCTTCAAGTACTTGATTATTGCTCTCCATATGACAAGTCCCATGACCTTTGGCTTATCATATTATCACTTGAATACTAGACTCTTCACTTTCTTCTTGCATGCACACTTGACTCTATGACACTTGCACACATTTACACGAGTCTTACACTTCTACATGCACTCCTTGTGCACATTCTAACATTACATATTTTCACTCTTACATACAAGATAATTGTACACATTCTCTCAATGTACACTTGTGCATTTCTTGTACATTGCACTCTTACATGACACTTGTGCATTCCTTGTGCATTACAATTTTACATGACACTTGTGCATTTTATACACATTGACACTTACATAAAAGGAAAAATATAAATCACACACCTAAACTAAAGATTCAACTCTAATCTATTACATATTTACAATTGTATCATGAAGGTACCATGGGGTACATTAGCATGTACCAAATAATGTAATCTTCCTTAAAAAACATTAGCAATAATATTATTTTTTATCCAGTCTCCACATCCATTTTTGTTAATAGCATTGATGATAATTTGTGAGTCCCCTTCAATTGAAATATATTTTCATCATTTTTCTACTATAATTTTAATCCTTGTAAGAAGTGTCCTAGCCTCTGCATAGTTTTTAGTTGAAGTTCCATATGATTTTGAATAAGTGAGGAGGTTTTTCCCTTCACTATTTCTAAAAACATCACCTCCATCAAATTTTTTTATTTTTGAGTAATACTTCTTATACACATCCACCATGGGGATTAAAATCAGGTCACATCATCGATAACGCAAGTGGCATCCTTGCCGATAGACCACACTCACGGGGATTTCCATCAACTTTTTTAATATTTCCTCTAGAAGCACAATCAAAATTAATTTTTATAAACCCAATTTCTAGACATTTCCATTTTACCATAGATTGAAGTAGATTCTTTGTTTTAATTCCATTGTTGCATATGACTCTTCCATGTATGTTCAAATCTTGTAGCCAAGTTATTAACACCTCTTTTTCTACAATTGAGACTTCCCATAATGAGCATCATATTTGGAGACATTCTGCAAGAGAGGCAATAATAAAATTCCAAACTTGGGCATGCTTTTGAGATTTATTTTTAAAAAAGTTGTTATTCCTTTCAAGCCATAAATTCCAACAAATAATGGAAAAGTCAATCCTCCAAAGAATACATAAAGCTTTAGATTTGAAATAATTAATCCATCATTTTATCAATTCTTTCAATGTTGATGAAGCTATGGAATGTAATTTCATATTTAAAAAAAAAATCCCAAATGGTGTGAGCAAACTAACAATGAAGAAGTAAACGGTTTGATGTTTCTAAATCCTTCTCATAGAAGGCACATTTAAAGGGTCCATAATATCCTGTTCTTTGTAGAATCTCTCCTGTAAAAATCTTATTTTGAACTGCTAACCAAAGAAATGTTGAGGCCTCAGGGAGAGCCTCTAATGACCAAACATTCTTCCAAGAAAAATATTTGGGAGAAGAAAATTTTGATTGTTCTAAATCCCCATATCCCAACTTGACCCAATATCCACCATCATTTGATAAATTCCAAACCAACTCATTCTTTCATGCAAAAATTGGCAAATAAAACTCTCGAAGCATATTTTGAAGTTTATTTACAATTTGTTTGAGTTCCTCTCCTTCAACCAAGTTACTAAAAGAAATCCATGATTTGGAGTTTTTGCTCATAATAATATAGTATTTGACCTTTGAACCTTTACATTCTAGGAATGCTTGAGCCAAATATGAGAGGATAAGGCTTCAACTAAGCATCAAGCTAAAAATTTTCATAACTCCCCTCATTGATCGACCATCTAATATGTTTCTTTATCAATTGCAAACTATCTTATATGAAGTTCCATGTTGACGATCCTTTGAATAGAGTTAAATTCTTAAATAATTTCTTTGCATCAAGAGAACCTATATATTTTTGAAGTAATATTTTTGCCCAATTATTTCCTTGATCTCTAAATAATAATCTTCACCCAAGATTTGTTCCTAATGCCAAATTTATAAGTCTGTAATTTTGCAAGCCTACTCCTCCAATATTCTTTCCTGTGGAAACCCTATCCCACTTACAAAGAGGAAACCTAAATTTTCCTCACAACCTTTCCATAGAAAGTCTTGTAGACACCAAAATCCAGCCACTTGCAAGTCATCTATACCTTCCTGTCAGCCACATGTCAATCATTCATCCTTCCCGCCATTATTTGGCCCAAATCCACACTTTCTCGCCATTATTTGGCCCAATTTCACCTTTCCCGCCATTTTTCATTCCCAAATTTATTTAAATTAATATTTATATATATATTTTTTAATATTTTAATATATTTTAATATATATATATATATATAAAGATACTTTAAGTGATTTAATCTGAGCCGTCCATCCTTCATTTAATCTCATCCATCCATCCATATTAATCCATTTCACAACCTAGATTTATTCTCTACCCTTGGATCCACTTTAATCTTAGCCACACATTCAAAGTGTTGTTAAAACCCTAAAGTGTGCCCTAAGAGTAGATTATAAATAGAGCCACCTTGATGGCTTAAACGCTACTTCTATATTGGCTATCTTTGCTATCTTTGCTATCTGTTGGACCTATCTCTTCTATTTCATCTATCTCTTCAGCCATCCATTGCCGCCCCTTTTTGCCGCATCCATCGCCGCATCCGTCGCCAACTTCGTCGCCATTTCTTCTGTAGTACTCTGCAGAATTCCCCATTCTTGTCACAAGTGCCCACGGGCGTTTACCCGTAGCCACAGACTCAGACCGATGTCTGAAACCTTGATCCAGAAGCACGCGGGCGTTCAGCGAGTGCACCAGGGCGCCTTCTGTAACCGATTTGACAGCCACATTACTTCCAGATGCCGCCTGATCTAGCCGCATTAACAGAGAACAGGTATAAATCAGTTTAAAGCAAGGAACTTCTTTTATTTTATTAATCTTTTGTTGAACTCCTGCATTCTATTTTTTTAGGGTTTTAAATTGTTGAGCCCTCTTATTAATTTCTAACTCCTTGATAGTGTTAATGTGTGCAGGATTTTAATGGCAGATTCGGTGTGTTGATAGCAGCTGTTTAAGCTGGAGTGGTCCAAGCTACAGGATACAACAAAGCCCACTCACTCTGTTGGGATTAAGGATACGTCTTCGTAAAACGCCACCACTTTATGCCAGCTAGGGTTTCGGAGAACCCTAGCACAAACTGTAATTTGTGTATCACAAAAAGGGTTACAGGCCCTGTTGTACTCAAAAGGAGTTTTTAAACTCCACTGATTAATAAAAATTGTTTGTTTTGTGCAACTTTCCTGTATTCCATTATTGTGGTTTTATTTATGTTTGGCGTTGTATTTTTAATCTACAAATTGCGATCACGGTGGGACCCCCTAGGGTTTCATGTTTTTAATACTTGCTTTACTAATCTATTCCTGTTTTCTGTTTTATTTTGCAGGTTCCAAAAATCGTGAAATTCGCTGTTCCAATGAACTAGGGTTTCTGAGCTTGCAGAAAACGCAGCAGACGTAAAGCAACGTCTGGAAGTCCAATCCAAAACGTAGAGGTGCGTTTCAGCCTGCGCAGACTCCCTTGGGCGTTTGCCGAAATGCAGAGGTGCGTTTCAGCCTGTGCAGACTCCCGTGGGCGTTTGAAGACAGTTTTACAGAAAAGCGTAGGCTTCTGAGTAAGTGCATTTTTCTTTAACTGTACTTTTTATGTTTTTGGTTTTTCTGCTGTATTCTGTTTCTTTTTCAGATCATTACTTTAAAATGAACAAAAACTAAGTAATCTGGAAAAGAATAGTTACTTTTAATTACATTTTTCTGCATTGCATTATTGGTTGTTGCTTGCATTAAAAAAAAAAAAAATTGCATACCTAGCTGCATATTAGAATAGCTACGAATTATCTGTTTTAGTCATCTAAGTAGGACTATTGATTGGATGTCAATAGTACTCCTGCCATTGGGTGATTCTAGGCAGAGAAGTGGACGAACCTTCCGGTTGCTCCTTTGATATCTGATATCATTGGTAGGTAGGGGGTTTTAAACGGTGTACTCCACTTCTTCAGAGGAAATGACATGTTTTCAGTAGCCTCTTGCTTAGATCATTAGAACTTTTGATTTATAGCTTTGTATGTATACATTAGACAACTAAAACACTTAAAATAAAATTCATCGCATTTCATATTGCATTTAAAACAGTAATATCTGGATTTCATCACCCGGTATTGCTTGAAGTTTAGTGACGGTGGAATTCATCTCCATCCATTAAACTTCTGCCTTAGACACCATAGGTCACCCCCGAGCAAACTTGCTAGATTTCATCACCAGTAAGAATCTCGTTGTCCTTTCCTAGCCATAGTTTTTACCTTTTTTGTGAATAATTCAAGATTAGATCACATGCAAAACTCATAAACCGAACACTTAAAATTTACTACAGATTAAGATTAGAAAATAAGTAATTAACCACAAGTAAGACACATTGGTTGAAACCTAGGGTGTGATCTGTTTCCGATAATTTCTTTATTGTAAATTTATCATTCCGGTTTTGCATTCTTCTTTTCTGAATTTGTTTAGATTTATTGCTTCATGGTCTTAACAAGGAATCAATCTAAAATGTTAAATCTAAATAATCAAATGGGTAATTCACAGAACATCCCCACCACCAACATAGCCACTTATCCTAGTGAATTTCAAGCAGGTTCGCCTGCATGTCTTTCACGTCCTTCTACCATCTATCACATGGCCATGCCCATGGAGGAAGACAATTCCTATCATATTACCCACATTGATATGGCCCAAGTGCAAACTCACTTAAGAGATGGCACTGGTTATGTCCTTGAGCCAATCCAAGATTCCCCTATGCAAGATTCTATTTTTCAGCGAGGATATTGCATCAACCATACCCGCTGGTTTCACTCAGGTCTACACTAACCCTTTTTTTGAGGCTAATGTTGTATCTGCTTAGTCGGATTCATCTCCAACATCTTCCCAGATGCTCAATTGTCCTCCTTTGGAGACAAATGTAGTGTCTTCCCGACCACTTTCTCCTCCATTTACCCGGGTGTACACCAATTCTCTCTATGAGGCTAGTGGAACATCCTCTAGCCATGACCAATTTCAACCCTCTTATTCCCAAACCATTTATGGTTTCACCCTACCTGGGGCACAGTCTAATGTTTCTTCCCAGGTACCGCCTACTTCAACCACCTTCATTGCCCCTGCTATGCAGTCTTCTATGACTACCATGGCAGCCTGACCTCCACCTTCATACAATCATCCCACCTCCTTTGGGTTAGAGATTAATAAGGTTAGGGAGTACCTCGACAAGTTGCTTCAGCAACAACAGCAACAAAATGCTCAACCACCTGTCGTAGTAAATCCTACACCTCAACCAATTTCTACCCAGCCAGCTTTTCTTAGCTCAGGCCCCACCTGGGTCCCCCAATCTTCGATGGTGTCTATTCCTACCCCACCTTTCTCCCAACCCAGTCCAGTTCATCATCCAAACCAATCACCTTCTTTTTGGTATCATCCATACCAACAACCTGTCCATTCCACACCGCCTAATCCAGGCAATTTCATCCCATCTCATCATTTTTCCACTCCTCCATTGCATCCTCATAATCATCAAACAAGTCAAAATTTTCATGAAGATTATCGACTCCATGCGATACAACAACAGATTGACAACCTTATGCTCAACATGCCTGGCTCATCTAGTCAGAAACCTATGCTAAGGTCGTTGATCAATCAACCAATTCATCCTTCGGTACCTTCACCGCCATATCCGACTGATTTCACATTATCGAAGTTTGAAAAATTTCGAGGAACTGAGGATCCTCATGAACATGTGAGCTCATTCATGCATGCCTGCTTTAGAATCCAAAATAATGATGCTCTTATGCTCAGAACTTTTCCTCAGACATTAGGGGGAGATGCTGTACAATGGTACAATCATTTAGCTCACCATAGCATTTATGCTTACGAACAATTGATTAATCTATTTTTAGAACGATTCTCCCTAAATGTACAAAGGAAAGTTTCATTGTCCGACTTATACAAGCTCAAGAAACATGACGATGAGACTGTTTATGACTTTGGAAACCGTTGGAGGGCTATCATTAATAAACTGCCATTCTCCCTACCAATGGAGGAGTTAACCAAAATTTTCACCCAGAGTTGTCTAAAACCTATCTCTTGGTTACTCCAATTACAACAATATAGGACTTTTGAAGAGGCTTTGGCCCAAGCAAGTATCATAGAAGACATTAAAGTCCAAGAGGGTGTTTTAAAACCCCGTAGAAAAGAATGGCAACAAAAGGGCCAACAACGAAATAATAATTATGGCCAAAACAAACAAACACAGGCTAGTACAACCTCAAATGTTAACCAAGTTAATCAAGTGGTGGCGAGTCAGCCCATAATGGCTCAACAACAACAAGTAATGCAAAGTCAACCGCAACCAATTACTTATCATGCGGTACCCGCCCCTCCTCAACTAGCTCACAATACTGAGCCAACCATGGAAACTCGACCTTGGCAAAACAATCGTCCCAAGTGACAGTTCACACCTTTAGATGAACCATATGCGGTCATATTCAATAAGTTATATAGCACAAATCAGTTAACTTTACCTGAGTTCAAACCTTTAGAACCATCTAGAAGGGGAAAGTATTACAAAGAGTACTTATTTTGTCCTTATCATAGGCAAAATGGGCACGATATCAATAATTGTACAACTTTCAAACATGTGATCCAAGATCTTATTGAGATTGGAGCCATTAAATTGGATAGTCCCTTAGCCCAACAAAATCAAAATCTTGGTATATTTCAAACACCCCTTCCACATTGGGAGGAAGCTCCAACAACTTCATGGGGAGTAACTCAGGTAACTCCTCCTAATCAAGTCAACCATGTACAACAATACCAAGGTTTTGTGGGTACTATTAACGTAGTAACCCGGGGTCAAAGGGCGAACCAACCAAATCAGGTCGAACCACGACCACCTGTACAAACCCCCAATCCACCTCAGGTAACAGTGACCCAACGACATGCTAGTACTTCTCAACAACCGCTAAATCATTCTACTCAATGCCAACGACCCATCATGTCATTAAGTAGCTGGTTAACCACCAGTTTAAAAATGGCTTCTGCCAAGTTATCGATCTATGACCTCATTCAACAATCTCCTCCGCATAGAGAGGCATTAATGGAAATATTAAAGTCAATCGAGCTTCAAACTCAAGATACTAATGCCTTCAACAACTTTGTGGGGAGTATTCAAACATGCATGGAGCCCTCCATCACTTTCTATGATTTTGAAATCAAACCTATGTCAACAGAAAGTATAGATCCTCCACTGCATATCATGGCCAAGATCGATCACAAGCCATTCAAGAGAGTCTTAATTGACATCGGTTCCTCAATCAATATCATTACAACATCGGCGTTGAGTCATCTAAAGCTGTCGCCATCCCTTATCACAAAGTCGACTTTTACTCTTAAAGCATTCAATGATGCTTTATCTTCCACGGTTGGCACGGTTAACTTGCCCATTGAGGTAGGGGCCCGAACTTTGCATACCTTGTTTCACATCTTGGAAGGGACCATGGCATACAATGTATTTCTTGGACGGCCTTGGCTTAGGGAGATGAGATGTGTCCCTTCTATACTGCATCAATGTCCGAAGTATGTATATGAGGGACGAGTTCATTGTGTACCTGTCGACATTGAACCCTTCAAACATTGCAACTATGTCTCAAATCCTTATGAGATTGTGTTTCCATCCACTCATCTTTTCTTGACCCCATCTACTTCTTCTATACCATATTCTTCTAAAGCTCCCATTCCTGAGGAGCTACCCATCATATCGCAACCATCTTCCTCTTTCGCTATTCCATCTCATTCACCACTTTCTTCATCAACTAATCTTCCTTCTTCTTCATCAGTGACCACATGCACATGTGGCCATGACCAATCATCTCTTTCCACGTCATTACCCCATTCTTCTACACCTTCTTCAACATCACCTATTATTCCTCCATCTTCCCAACCATCACCAGGTGATGTTTCACAAGTTAGTGAAGCATCAACCCAACCAAATCCTTCCAATTCTTCTATCCCACATTCTTCTATTCCATCATCTAGTCTTTCTCCCTCCCAAGTCAAGGTCCATCTCATTGATGCAAGTATTGGTGAGTATGCCATCCAAGATGTCCACATCACACCATTCAATGTGCAAACGAGTTAAAGATTTTGGTCGTCCACATGACCAACATTTATCCATTGGATCGGTTTATAACATGGGTTCTATGCCAAATTCCATTAATTTTGTATATGGGGGAATAGAGTCATCTTCTAGTCCTACCACCATACTAGAACCTAAGCATCCAGTCACTGCCAATATCGAAAGGATGGAGGGTTTTCCCTCTCGCTATTTCCACAGACATAATTGGCAGCAATTTGGCCTAGGTCGATACGAGCAAGGGGTAACTGAACGCATCGATATGCCATATCAGAGACCCACTGAGCATTTTGGTCTGGGCTACCAACCACTTCCATCCCTTTATTATTTTGAACGAGCTTTTCAAAGCATTAATATTAATTCAGAAGAAGAAATCCTCCACCCCGACGAATCCGAAGATGAAGCCTATGAAGAATTTGACGTCATGTCAAATGGTGATGAATCTGAAGAAGAGTCGGCGCCAATTGTTACCCTCACTGAACAAGACGAGTTTTATCTCCAATTGTTCCCTCTCCAAGAAGCCATCTTTCGCTTGTTTCTTCCACAAGAATGAGGTGAACCACCCCCTCCGCCACATCCATCGCTGCATCCGTCGCCAACTTCACCGCCATCTCTTCTACAGTACTCTGTAGAATTCCCCATTCTTGTCACAAGTGCCCACGGGTGTTAACCTGTAGCCACAGACTCAGACCGACGTCTGAAACCTTGATCCAGAAGCACACGGGTGTTCAGCGAGTGCACCAGGGCGCCTTCTGCAGTCGATTTGATAGCCACATTACTTCCAAATGTCGCCTGGTCTAGCCGCGTTAACAGAGAACAGGTATAAATCAGTTTAAAGCAAGTAACTTATTTTCTTTTATTAATCTATTGTTGAACTCCTGCATTCTATTTTTATAGGGTTTTAAATTGTTTCTGAGGGCTCACACAGTGGAGCCCTCTTATTAATTTCTAACTCCTTGATAGTGTTAATGTGTGCAGGATTTTAATGGCAGATCCGGTGTGTTGATAGCAGCTGTTTAAGCTGGAGTGGTCCGAGCTACAGGATACAACAAAGCCGACTCACTCTGTTGGGATTAAGGATACGTCTTCGTAAAATGCCACCACTTTATGCCATCTAGGGTTTCGGAGAACCCTAGCACAAACTATAATTTGTGTATCACAAAAAGGGTTACAGGCCCTGTTGTACTCAAAAGGAGTTTTTAAACTCCACTGATTAATAAAAATTGTTTTTTGTGTGCAACTTTCCTGTATTCCATTATTGTGGTTTTATTTCTGTTTGGCGTTGTATTATATGTATATACTAAAATAGTGGTTTTCACCACTACCAAAAAAAAAAAAATCAAATCAGAAAATTTCCAAAAAAAAAATCAAAATATATAAAAAATACTTTATTGCTTTATGTATGTGTGTAATAGTGGTTTTCACCACTACAAAAAAAAAAAAAAAAAAAAAAAAAAACTCAAACTACAAAAAAAAAAAAAAAAAAAAAAACTGAAAAACTATGTTGTTTTGCATCTCAGGTCTTCCGAGGTCTTCACCGGTTTTCCCTTCCATTCCACCCATCCTTTCTTCCATAAGTCGACAATGAATTTCGAAGACTTATTCACACCACTCCATAATCCATATGATCCGGATAGGCCAATCCTGATCAACCCAAGCCTGATTGGCATGGATCGGATTTCATCCCCTCCATCTATTTCAGAATTCATCCTTTTTGAGGAATTGTTAAGGGCTTCTGTCAACTACATTCCTCCTTCACCTCCACATTCACCTTCATCTTCTAAGCCAGAGGTCTTCCAGGCAGACATAGACGAGAGCAAGGCATAGGAGCTTGATGACATTTTAGATGACATAAATCTGATCCCTACTCCCCATCAGCTTGAGGAAGGTTCCCACATGTCTATTGAAGAAACTATCGATGTAGACATTAGTCCGGACCAAGATGGCACCCAAATTGTGAAAGCGGCTAAAAGTCTATCATCGAGAGGAACAAGAGCAAATGATTGCTCTACTCAAGCGGAAGAAGGAGATATTTGCATGGTCTTACAAAGACATGCCGAGGCCTAGACCCTAATTTGGTTGTCCATAACCTCACCTTACAAAAATATGCTAAACCCGTCAAACAGAAACTTAGGAAAATGCATCCTACCGTGGCCCTCATAGTTAAATCGAAGATTCGAAAACTTCCGGATGTTAAATTTGTCGTCCCGATTGATTATCCTGAGTGGCTTTCTAACATGGTACCCGTTCGCAAGCCTAACGGGGGATACGTGTTTGCACCGATTTTCGAGATCTAAATAAAGCGTGTCCTAAGGATGACTTTCCTCTTCCAAACATTGATACTCTTGTCGATACTGCGCTGGTCATGAAATGCTTTCGTTCATGGATGGATTTTCGGGATACAACCAAATTCGAATAAACCTCGAAGATCAACACAAAACAACATTTACCACACCTTGGGGAACTTTTGTTACGGGGTGATGCCCTTTGGCCTTAAGAACGCAGGTGCAACCTATCAACGAGCCATGACTTATATTTTCCACGATTATATGCATAAGATTATCGAAGATTATGTGGATGATTTATTGGCAAAATCTAAGACTCGACAAGAGCATTTTGATGTATTGGAAAAAGTTTTTGATAGACTTCTAGAGCATAAAGTAAGGTTGAACCCTAAGAAATGTGTCTTTGGTGTTACCTCAGGCAAACTCCTAGGTTTTATTATCTCTAAACGAGGTATTGAGGTGGACCCAAACAAGGTCAAAGCCATTATGATAATGTGTTCTCCAACTAATTTGAAGGAGTTGCGTAGTTTACAAGGAAAGATTAATTCAATCCGTCACTTTATTGCACAACTTTCTGATAAATGTAGGCCATTTTGCCACCTACTACAAAAGGGGGTACAATTTTCATGGACAGATGAGTGTTAGAAAGCCTTTGATGACATCAAGCAGTACTTAGCTTCTCTTCCAGTCTTAGCTTCGCCTCGTCCAGGGGTCCCTTTCAATATTTATATCTCAGCAACGGACTTTGCATTAGGGACAATGCTTGCACAAAATAATGAACAAAATCGTGAGCAAGCTATCTATTATATTAGTCGAACATTGGTAAGCTATGAAACCCGATATGCTTATGTAGAAAAGTTGTGCTTAGCAGTGGTTTTTGCCACTAAGAAACTTCATCATTATATGCTTAGCCATACAACATATGTCATAGCTAGAGAAAACCCTCTGCGTTATATGATGTCTCGCACTTATAATAACACTCGTACCGCTAAATGGATAATGTTGCTTACCGAATTCGATCTTGAATTCATTAGCCAAAAATCCGTTAAAGGTCAAGTTATAGCCGATCAACTTGCGGAAGCTCCACTACCTAGTGATCATCCTTTGATTATTGAGCTCCTAGATGATTCAGTATTTGCTATCACTGAACAAGAAGAGGACATCATTCCGAAGGAAGATGTTGACATCACGCTATTCTTTGATGGCTCTAAGTGCGCGAAAGGTCAAGGTGCTGGAGTTGTGTTTCATACACCTCAAGGGATTCCCATCCCTTTATCATTCAAACTAGACTTCCAATGCACCAATAATACAGCAGAGTATGAAGCCTTAATTTTAGGTCTTCAATCATCCATAGCTATGAGCATTAAGCGTATTCGGATATTTGGGGATTCTCAACTCGTGGTTAAATAAATTACAGGAGAATACCAAGCCAAAGAACCTACCATTAAGCTTTATCATGATGTAGCAATGAAGTTGCTCTATAAGTTTGATTGGTATGAGATCACTAGTTTGCCTCGTTCGACTAATAGATTCGCGAATGCCATGGCCTCTCTTGGATCATTGATTCCAAAGGACTCCCTTGGAGAGGTACATCCCCTAATCATTTCCACAATCTCTAAGTCTGCAATTGTCCGTGTTGAGTCTAAGGATGAAAAAGATGTTTGCTTTATCCATTCGGATCCATATGAGCCTTGGTCTAGTGAGATAGTAGCTTTCCTCAAGTTTGGAACACTCCCATCTGATTTGTCTCGAACTGCCTATCGTTGTTTTAAGCAAAAGGCAACTCGTTTTGTTCTTTTGGGGGATGTGTTGTATAAACATGGATATGATGGAGTACTCCTCCGTTGTCTAGAAGCGGGTGAAACACATAGAGCTATTGCTGAAGCCCATGATGGTACTTGTGGTGGTCATTTTAGTGGAATGGCCATTGCGAAGCGTATTTTACGTATGGGGTATTATTGGCCCACTATGGAACAAGATTGTTGCAAATATGTTAAACAATGTAAAAAGTGTCAAGAACACGCTAATTTAATCCATATACCATCACAAGATTTACAGACCCATCCAAAGCCTTTGGCCCTTCTCACAATGGGGTCTCGATTTAATTGGCAAGATTTCACTGCCTCTTCGGGACAGACATACGTTCATCATTACGACCATCGAATAATTCACAAAGTGGGTTGAAGCTATTCCTCTAACCAGTATGACAGGTCCTAGAATTGTGGAGTTTATACTTCACCATATCATTTGTCATTTTGGTATTCCCTCTAAAATCATTTATGATAATGGCAAGTCTTTTAAGAATAAGGATGTTCGAGCTCTTTGCAAAAAGTATAATATCCAACATAGTTTCTCAACTCCTTACTACCCACAAGCCTATGGACAAGCTGAAGCTTCCAATAAGACCATAATTGCTATTCTTAAGAAACTTGTTAAAGAAAATCATAAAGATTGGCATACACAAATCCCCCTGGCATTATGGGCTTACAGAACAAGCATCAGAACTCCCATTGAGGCAACGCCATTTTCTTTGGTCTATGGAGCTGAAGCAATCATGCCTCTTGAGCTCGAGATCCCTTCCTTGCGAATTTCTTTCGAGGAATTTATCGATGATGATCCTGCTAGACAAGCACGTCTTGATCAACTCACACTCATAGATGAAAAATGAATCAATGCTTTAGAACATTTGCGAGTTTATCAAGACCGATTGAAACGTGCTTACAATGCCAAAGTTCATCTAAGAGAATTTCAAGTAGGAGATCTTGTCCTTAAAGAGAATCAACAAAACACCAATGCATTGCTGCATCTTCGAGATAAATTCGCGGCTAATTGGTTAGGTCCATATATGGTCACTGAAAGAGTGGGTAATGGAACTTATAGAATTGCCAGTTTAGAGGGAGAGGAAGAACCCGAACCACTTAATGTTATACACTTGAGGGCATTCTATGCATAGTTTGAATTTTATATGTACATATATACATGGCTTGTACACAAAAAAAAAAAAAAACAAATAAAATAAAAAGAATTTGCATTTCATTGTTAGTTGCATACATCTCATTCAAAAACATTGCATTTCATGTGCATACATCTCATTGAAAACCATAACATTTCATTTTCAGCCATAGTTGCATATCATGTTAGAGACCATTCTATCTTTTGGATATAAAATTTGGTCAAGCAAAAGTCATGTTGCCTTAATCAGGGGCACCTTCATAAAATCCATCAAACCGAATTGTCATTCGTACACCCATTTTCCATTTGCACATATTTACATTGCCAAAATGTTTTCAGTCACTCAGCCATTCCTAGTGTTTTAAGCAAACTTTGAAATGCATGTCAAAGTTCTCTAGGGCCATATCACAAATTACACTAAATAAAATCTTGAGTATTGGGAAATGATTTCAAAAGTGGTCTTGAACCTATCACATTTTCACATCTTAAAAACATCTTGTGTCAAAGAGAGATAACACCATCCTTGGGTTGTGCCTTGAAGTGAAAAGGGTAATCCTCGTTTGTCCTATCATGCAAACATAGTCCATAAAACAGTGGTTCTTACCACTATCACAAGCAATCACAAAATATAAATATAAACAGAGTAGTAAGGATAGGGTAAAATTCTCATCATACTTCGATTGAGAATCCGATTCCCCAAAGATCTAAGGAAATGAACATTTTTCACACACCACTGATCCCAAATAAGTTGTAAGGATCGTACTACTTGTCCAATCGGACGGATAGGTAGTCATCCCCAAGGCTTACAAAGGTCAAAAACAACATGGACTATGGAGTTAACCTTCACCAGGGCTATAGACGCTTGACTGGCAGTGGAGTATACTCATTGCGTGGCGACATGTCTCTCCTCAAAAAGAGACCTCTGAATGCTCATACGGACAAACTAGATTCGGGGTCTTCTCCATAACAGGGTTACCTAATTTATGCAAGATGAGGTTAATGAACACACTTGCACACACACATGTTTTTGATTGCCTAGAGTCACTACCATGCTTCTGATTTGGTTAATGAACTCGCATGCACACACATTTGGTCCTAGTTGAATTAGGCAGTATTAGTAAGTTTGTTTGATACCACTAGCATGTTTGAGTCTTTGTAAAACAGTATTCCATATCAACCTCCATATCTTCCTCCATATCTTCTTCCATATCACCCTCCATATCTTCTTCCATATTCATGTCATTCCATACGTCATACATTCACAAGCCACCAAGTTCGGTGCCCCTGATTAAACAATTATGATAACAGTTTGCTAAATCTAACTATCTAAAAGTATGAGTGCTTCTTAGTGC
The DNA here is from genome assembly GCA_028583015.1 of Wollemia nobilis. NCBI lineage: Eukaryota > Viridiplantae > Streptophyta > Pinopsida > Araucariales > Araucariaceae > Wollemia > Wollemia nobilis. Next base: position 2,084,845 of record JAQPPZ010016747.1, on the reverse strand, counting down.
ATATTTCATTTACTTAGTCTCGCATTAATCATCTATAAGTTTGCATTCCATTCCATCACATATGCATCAAAAAATTAAAACATATAAAAACATGCATCACAAAAACATAGGCATTCACACAAAAGAGAGTAAAACACCAAATAAATAAAAGCTATGTATATATATATGTATAAAGGTCAAACTGTACAATGAATGCCAAAAGGCTACAATATACAATAGAGCACCAAGGCTCATAAAGAGTGCATCTAAGCACTAAGCTAACCATCAAAAGAGGACCCCTGAGACCTAGTAGGAGCCCTAGACCTAGTGGTGTGCCTAGACTCACTACGCCTAGAGACAGAGGAGGATGGAGGATCAGGCAACACAATGTGATGCCTAAACAATGTGTCCTCCAGATCCTCAATGTAATGAGTCCTAGACCTAAGCCTAGCTATGTCTATCCCATGCCGTCGCTCCCACTCCGCTAGCTCTGCCTAGAGTCTCGTCACCCTGTCATCCTGGGGCACCCTGGTCGCTCCATCCACATCCAACCTCCACCCGCGATCCCTCCACGGGCACCTTGAGGATGCGGTATACATCCTCAAGTGTCATCGTCATCTCTCCAGTCGGGAGCTGGAACGTCCCCCGATCTGGATCCCACCTCTCGGCCAAAGCTGAGAGGTACCCCTCATCCGCCCGAACTACCTCTAACCGGGCTACCTCCGCTAGTACCACTGCCTCCAATACCTCCCACTCTTCCTGGGACAACGACCTCCTCATCCCCAGAATGATAGGGGAGAACCGGTGTCGTGCCTCTAACACCCTAAGCTGCAAAACAACAAAACAAAAATTTGTTACAAATTTTTCCCAAAAAAAAAAAAAAAAAAAAAAAACACATAATAAGTACTTGCTTAAATGAACAAATACCTCAGCTGGTTGCGCTGGCGCGTCCACTCCCATCTCCGCCATAGCTCCTGCGTGCTTCACTCTCCCACACAACCTTTCACTTCACTCCAATCCCTCAGACACACTTCTCTCAAGCTCGAACGCACAAATGAGCGAAATTCTCGCTGAAACTGTTTAAATAGCTGGTTTTGGCACCCTAAAACGTAGTGGGGCATTTCATGGTGCATTCAGACGCAGTGCTGCGTCTGCAGAGTGCCTAAACACCGACGGGCGTCTCTGCCACCCAAAAATGCAGACCGGCGTTTGGTGGCAGTATTGAATAAAGGAACAAAATTGGCAAAATTGAAGCTTACCTCCTCCAAATTTCATCAAATTGCATTCATCCATTCTTCTTATCATAATAAAACATTTTGTGAAGGTTACAACAGTTTTGGACACAAATTTTGTCATTTCGCTCAAAAAGCGCATCATTCATCATTGTTTTACAAATTGGGTTAAAAATGTTCAAAACCTTCACAAAATTAACCACATTCATCAATTCTTTTGATCTATCGTCAACTTCATTCATTCTTCTTTCATCATGCATATTTTTTCCAAATCAAATTAAAGTAAACCTCGTATCTAGTGGTATATTCTATCACCTTGGCGATTGCAGCGATTTGAATCCATGCAATTCGGTAAGAAGATTGAACCACCATAAGGACACTTACCATTTATCATAATCAACTATTTCACTGTTTGAAAATTGGAAATCAATTTTGGATATTCTACTTTTCAAGTGACCTCATACCAAGATTAATTTGCTCAACAGTTGTCATTGATGGCCTAGTTCATGGGGCCTTAAACATGGACAATATTTAATATCATCATTATTTTGAGTCTTGCTAGAGATTGAGGCTACCTAGGTTGATTGGTTTCGACCCGAGGAATTATCCACATAGTCACTAGGAGCATCTCTGAGTTCTGGAATATTTTCATGCATCTTTCATCTCTGCATATCAATGGCACCAACAAGGCAATTTCATTAACAGTATGGACTCACACACAGGAGTTGGGGCATCCGTTATCAATTTCTAATTTTCCTATAGTGGAATTCATCTTACATGATCATGGAACTTACAATTTGGTAAAAATCCCTTTATAATAGTTGGGGCAGAAAACGGTCCATCTTTCAAATCCCTCATATCGTCTTCAATCATATTCTTTTCTGGTTTGTACACCAACCCCTTTCCTGTTGGGACATAAACAGATGGTTCATACACCAACCCTTTTTTTCACCGTTGGGGCAAAAACGGTTAATTTTCTTCCAAATTTCTTCCAATTGGCTTGTGAGAACCATTCTCGCTCGCCAATTGAGGGGGTAAGCTGATAAATTTTAAATATTCTTTTATTCTTTGGTCTTCAAAGTTGTGCTTTAGTCTTGAGAGAGATTTGCGTCTGATCCAGCTTTTCAGGTGTCTTAAGTTTTTGTGCTGCATTGTGTCTTCACACAAAGCAGCTCAAAAAGGGGCATCTGTAGACACCAAAATCCAGCATAATTGGTTTTTTAATGGAATGAAAAAAATGTATGGCCTCTTGTGCAATAATTATACCATCAAGAATTTGTTATTGTTCCTCTTGTTAGAGAATATCAAATTACGTGCAAGCAGAAAATACAATAACATAGAAAAAGAGTTAACACATATTTTTACGTGGAAAACCTGCAATGTGCAATAAAAACCATGGGGCAATGGCAGCTTCGATATTTTATTGATTTCGACAAAATTTTTACATTCAATAAATTTTTACATGCAAGGGGTCATTCCCCTTTTATAGAAAAACAAATGAAGACTCCAAAAAAATTTCATTTCCTTTTCAAAAAGAAAGACTCCAAAAACTGTTTGCTTCCTCTCCCAAAAGAATACTCTAGAAAATTGTTTGTTGCCTCTCACAACGTACGGTTGTATGGACGACCAAAAATTTTTGGGTCAAAGGCTCTGCCCCCGAACCCCCGGGCAAGAGGGAAGGTTCCCCCTACGACCCTCTCGACGCACCCAACACACATGAAAAACACGTGAAGATAGATCATAATAAAATACACCACCATACACCTCAGTGCTGAAGAACTTTGGAGATCTGGACATTGAATTCACCTCCTAACACCTCTAAGATAAGAAACCATAGAATTATCTTCAATCATTTTACCATAATTTTTGAAATGATCTTATAAATCATATTACAAAGGCTTGTTGGATGAAAATTATCAAAACATTTTTTCACATTTCTTAGGAACCAAGGTAATAAAAGTAGCATTGATGTCACTTATTATAGCCTTCCTTTTTTTTTTGTCTCTTCAACCGCAACTAACATATCACTCTTCAATAAATTCTAATTTTTTTGAAAGCAAATTACAAAAAATCCATCGGGGCTAGGTGCCTTGTTAGGATGAAAAGAAAAAACTGCTTCATGGAGCTCCTCCATAGATATCTTCTTCATCAAGCTTTCATTTATTCTTGAGTGATAATTGATAGAATATTTTGCAAATTTTTTTCTTGTGCCATCTTATCTTGGCCACAATCTAATAAAATATTTTTGAAATAATTAATTGCTTCATTTCTTATATCTTCTTTGTTCTCAATATTTCTTACAATTCGAAGTTATAATATTTTTGATATAACAAACAAAAAAAATTGCTTTTGTATTTCAATCTCCTTTCTTGAACCATTTCTCTCTAAAGTTTTGGAACCAATATGATTTTCCTTTTTTCAATGTATTATGATAATAAAAAAGTAATTATTTTTCTTTCATATAAAAATCCTGATTCATTTCATTAATTTCTATTATTTCTTATAAACTTTTTAACAATATTTTTTTTTTGATGAGTTTACATAAAATTTTATGAGAGGTATTGGTGCCCTCATACTGAGTGATAAACCTTTCAAAAAAAGGCCAAAGCCCTTACCACTACAATATGCTTGCAACTTAGATATTCCCTTGTGTGTAATAATTTGTATATGAACACAAAAAAGGGATAGGTCCATTGATAGCGGTTGAAAAGTGATTGAGTATAATAATTTGTATAAGGACCCTATAAAGGGATAGGTCAATTGGAAGTGGTCGAGATGTGATTGAATATAATAATTTGTATAAGGACCCTAGAAAGGGATAGACCAACTGAAATTTTTAGTTGTGGCTAATTGGTTCCTGAAATGTGATTGAATATAATAATTTGTATAAAAATCCAAATAAAAATAGGTTGATTAATGGTAGTTGAGTGCTTGCCAGTATATATTCAATTCCATACAGGGGTTGGGGTCTCGACTTCATTTTACCCTTACGTTAAAGGGCTAGGGATTATAGAGGTACTTTACTTAGGAATCCAAAAAAAGGATCATTTTACACCAGAGGGTTAGGGATTATAGAGATACTATATTGAAAGAAAAAAAAATTGTATAAGGAGCTCAAAAAAGGATAGGTCGGTTGGTAGTGGTAGAATGTTTGCAATGATTTTGGTTGAAGCTTTAAGATCTTGCTGACTTTGTCTTTATCCAATAAGTTAAGAATTAAGAAGTATATGATTTTAGTTGTAGAGACCTAAATTCGAAATATGATTTTCATTGAATTTTATGGTAAAATGGTTCCATTATACTTAATTATATATTTGGGCCATTAAAGTATCTTGAAATAAAAATAAAATAAAATAATATTTTAAAATGTAATTTATTTGGATTTGTGACTTATATTGATTCTACCATGTAAAAAAACATTTTATTTAAATAGTGGATTAGATGTTTTAGAAGATTATATAGTTATCTTTTAAGCTTAAAAGGTTTAAAAGTAAAACTTTCAAAAGAGGCCAAAGTCCTGACTACTACAATAAACTTGCAACTTAGAGATTCCCTTGTGCGTAATAAGTTGTATATGAACACCAAAAAAGAATAAGTGCATTGATAGGTATAGGTCCATTGATAGCAATCGAAATGTGATTGAGTATAATAATTTTTATAAGGATCCTAAAAAGGGATAGGCCAACTGGAAGAGGTCCAGATGTGATTGAATATAATATTTTGTATAAAGACCCTAGAAAGGGATAGGTTGATTAGTGTTATTCTTAGTGTATTGGTATAGTTTTGGATTTTAGTTGTAGGGACTTAAATTTGAATTATGATTCTCATTGATTTTTACTTTTTATTATAGAGATTTAAGTTTAAAAAAATGATTTCATTATACTTATTATACTTAAATATGTACTTGGATCATTAAAGTATTTAAAGAAAAATAAAATAAAAATAACATTTTATTTAAATGGTGGGTTGGGTGTTTTAGAAGATTATGTAGTTGTATTTTAAGCTTGAAGGGTTTGGAAGAAGTAATGGGAAAATGATTTTATATTTTAAAGTTTAAATTTTATAAATTTTAATATTTGTTTCTAAATCTAAAAATATTGGTTATGGTTAGGAGTGAGAATTTTATGTTTTAAATTAAAGTTTTAATTTTATTGGTGAGATTTAATATTTTTTTCAATTGAGGTTAGTGTAAGAAACTTTTATGACTGATGCTCAAGGCTAGTATCCTCATTCCAACCACGACCTCTGATAAGGGTGAGAACTGAGCTTATCAATAGGTGTCAAACACATAACCATACACACACCCATCTCTTTACACACTCACCCACACCGCGGTTTGAACCTTGGACCTCCCGAAGAAGAGCCAAAGCCCAAACCATTGCGCTACCTCCTCGGGATCTAAATTTAATATGTTTTAGTTAAGATGAATTTGAGTAATTTAAAAGGATTGTCTTTGATGTTAAAATTTATGTTTTTTTATAATTTAATTTTTCTAGAAACACTTCAAAGTTAAGTTTCAATAGCAATAAAAGTCATATTTACAAGCAATGATCATCTTAATTTTTCTTGTTCTAACTTTGTTACACTAATATATATATATTAGAAAATTAAATTTAAATTTCAATATTTCTTTATCTACTAACTTTAGGCCTTAGGGAGAGCATATAATAACCAAACATTTGTTCAAGAGAAATATTTGGGAGTAGGAAATTTCGATTGCTCTAAATCTTTATATTCCAACTTTACAAATTTCAAACAAGCACATCCTTGCATGTAAAAAAGAAAAATAAAACTCTTAAAGCATCTTTTGAATATCATATGTTATTTATTTGAGTTCCTCTCTTTCCACCAAGTGACTAATAAAATTTTATGATTTGAAGTTATTGTTCACATTAATAGAATCTTTGACCTTTGGGTCTTTACAAGCTAGACAAGACCAAATCAATAGTTGCCATTTTGAATTAGAGATAAGAGGATAAGGCTTCAACCAAGAATTAGACCAAAAAAATTGTATTATCCCCTTCATTGATTGACCATATAATATATTTCTTGATCAATTAAAAATTATATCTTATGAAGTTCCATGCTGATGATCCTTTGGGTAGGGTTTGTTTCTTGAATAATTTGATTACATCAAGAGAACTTATATATTTTGAAGTAGCCTTTTCTCCTAACTCTTTCCTTGATATTTGAATAATCTCTAGCCAAATTTCACCCCTAAGACCAAACTTCCAAGTTTGAAATTCCATAATGATGCAAGAGCATCCAAACAACAATGACCAACTAAAAAATAGTTGTAATTTCCATGCAAATGACTAGATAAAGTAAAAACAATTGTAATTTCCATGCAAAGGACCAAATGAAGTGATAAATATGCATTTGGGAGTTCCACCATTTGAGATAGCTAGACAATTCACATTTTTTAGAGAAAAGTTGGATTTTAGGGAAAAAAACAAAAAGTTAGAAGTCTCACCATTGGAATTAGTTGGCAAATCATTGTCCTCAAGCTTATAAATAAGACGATAACCTTGTACATGAGCATGCTGGATAAGAGAACTCTAGATAGAGAGGGAGAGAAAGGGAAGAAGAGAATGGAAAGACTTCCTTGCGTGAATGCTCTATTGTTTTACAAACATATTACTATAACGAAGTGACCATGTGTGCCAATGATGACTAAAATTATTTATTCTCCTTAGTGTTCATATTGTTATGTGCAATTATTGTATGTGCTAAGGAATTCATATTGCAGATTGTAAATGAGTTTTATAGGTAAGCGTAGCCAAGGAATGCCCATAGTCAAAGGAAATTAAAAATAAAAATTATCGACATGGAAGACAAAGAGCCCCACATAGTCGCTGCATCATATAAGCCTATCCTTTCAATATTATTTCCTTTGTAAACTCTATTTCACTTACAAAGAAGAAACCTAAAATTTTCCTCACATTCTCGAAAAAAAAATTCTTTAATTTTTATCAATTTCTTATGCTATATCTACTCCCAATATTGAAAGTGACATCATCTCAATAGGTATGGATTATGATGTAGTCTTTATGAGTTGTAGACTTCTCTCTATATTTAAGAACTCACCTTTTCAACATGCCAAACAAGATTTCATTCTATCTAAACATGAGTTTCAAAACTCCATTTTATTTCATTTAAGAGATGAAAGAATACCAAAATAGGTTGATGGAATTTTTTTAATTTTAAACTTAAAAGATCCACAATAATCTATTGTAAATCTAAGACATTATTAATGAAAATATTGGATTTTGTACTATTAACCAATTGTCCAATAACTTTCTCATAACAAAATAATATTGATTTAAACTCCATGGCCTTACTAACTGAGGGACAACCTAAAATAAAAGTATCATCGCATGAATTGGAGATGAGATTCAAAGGCATCATTTCTTGCAACCTAAATTCCTTATATTTTTCCTTCCATTATTGCCTTTGAGAAAGCTCCTAGTTCCTTGATAAGAATGATAAGTAGACAAGAAGATAATGTATTACATTTAACAAGTCCAACAAGGGAACCATTTATTAACTTAGATTTTTTAAAGTGCTATAGTAACATCTAATCTATTAACACCAACAAACTCTACCATATGCTTTGTTCATATATTTTTCCAATGAGTCTACACAGGTTTTTATGAGGGGTTTCAGTCCCCTCATATTGAATGGGGTTTGAAACTTGGACCTCCCAAAGAGAGGCCAAAGCCCTTACCACTACAGTAAGCTTGCAGCTTATGCTTTGTTAATATCTAATTGCATAAGCATACCTAGTTTTTTTTATTGAATGAAGAGAATGTATGACCTCATGTGAATTGATTACACCATGAAGAATTTATTTACCATAAACAAAACCACTTTGTTCCTTTGAAATAGCACAATCTAGAATGCTATTCAACCTATTTTCCATGATTTTTGAAATAATCTAATAAATCATATTACAAAGACTTATTGAATGAAAACCATCAAAATATTTTCTTCAACCTTTCTTTGGAACCATTGTAATAAAGGTAACATTAGTCTCACTTATTGTAGCATTTATTTTTTAGTTCTCTTCAACCACATCTAAAATATCACTTCAATAAATCTTAAATTTTTTGAAAGAAATTTGTAAGAAATCCATCAGTGCTAGGTGCCTTGTCAGGATGGAAAGAGAAAACTACTCCATGTAGTTCCTCTATAGATACCTTCTTCATCAATATTTTATTTTGTTCATGTATGATAATTGATAAAATATTTTGTAAAAGCTTATCTTGTGCCTTCTTATATTGGCCAACATCTAACAAAATATTTTTGAAATAATTAATTGCTTCCTTCTTGATATATTCTTCTTACTCAACATTTCTTCCATAAGAGTTAAATATTTTGATGTGACAAAAAGAAACATTTTTTTTGTTGTAGCATAAAAAAATTGGTATTTGTATGTCCTTCTTTTAGCCATTTCTCCCTATATTTTTGGAACCAATATTAATACTCATTTTTCAATGCATTATAATAATTTTAAAATAATTGTTGTTCTTGCACATAAGAATCCTAGTCCATTCCATTGATTTTGACTCTCTTGTAAATTTTTAAGCTTGGATTCAATTTCCTTCTTTTCTTTAAAAATGTTACTTAAAGATTTGATAATTCAAAACTTTATTTGTACTTTTAGATATTTTATATTTTGAACAAACATGTGCATATATGATCCTTCAAAATTAATTTCATTTGACCATAATATAATCATTTGGAAGAAATCAAGGTCTTGGATCCACATAGACTAGAAGCAAAATGGATTTGGATGACCATTATTGAGTAAATCACAAGTCAAAATAATGGGTTTGTGATCTAATTATTCTCACAATATGAGATCTAAATATATTGTGTATTATGTTTGCAACCATGTATTGGATAACAAGAATCTATCCAGTAATTTTGTTATATGAGTTTACCCCATATGTCTACTATCCCATGTATATTGAAAATTTGAAGGAATAACATCCCAAAGGTCATTTAGATTGACAAATAAAGGAAAATATTGCATTGATTTAAGCCATCTAGGAGTACCACCCTTATTTTACAAAGGATATAGAACTGCGTTGAAGTCACCTCCAAGAAGCCATAGTTCATAGTTATGAATCATCATTGTGTTTGAAAAATATATGCTAAGGTCCTTCCCACATATTTCATGAGGAACAACTATTGTTGGAGCATATACATTTATGATCCCAAGTTTGAATTTTTACACTTTCCCACAAAATAGTCCAACAACCTAATTAGTTTTATTTCCAGCAATTATCCATCATAGTTATGTTTGTCTCATATTGTCACAATACCAACAAAAGTTGCTATATAAGAAACTACCAAAATAATCCTCCATATTCCATTTTTTTTAAAGTATCCTTACATTACTCAATACTTAATTTTGTTTCTTGCATTATAATAAACTCAAAACTATAACAACCTAATAATTTCTTAATAAATATTTTTTAGGGGTCTTATTCATACCTCTAATATTCCATGATACCATTTCATCATTATTTCTTATCTTTGTTAGTGGACTTTGCCTAACTTTTTGTTAACATTTGTGATATTTTTTTTTGGCTTCCCAAATTGATATCCATTTGAGTTTCCTTTTATTTTTTCTCTCTTTGATGACCTTCCTCCCATTTTTCCATTCTCATCAATACATTCATATTCATCAATCTCTTCTATCCTTTTTATTGTTCATAACGACACTTATATATTAAATATTTATGCCACCCTAGAGAATATGATATGTAAGAAATAACCTCATATGCACTTTCTTCTTTAAGTTACCCTCAAAAAGCTAATTTCCATGGATATCCTCCATATGCATCTTTATTATGTTGCTTTTTAAACCTTAAAGTGCAATGGATACACTCTATAATACTTTTATTTTGTTATAAAGGGAGGATTTTATGCTACTTTAGGAAAATGAAGATGATTTACCCAAATTAACCTTGACCTCCTTCACCTCGTTTGCTTTAAAATTTGCCTCCCCATATTCCTTAACACCTTGAACTCTTATGAATTGTAAGTTATGCAATGTACTTGCTCATCCCTTATATCAATATTTTCTTCTAATGGTTGATTCGAGTAAACTATAATGGGCTTTTTCCATTTGATGATGTAGAGGAATTTTTTTTGCACTTTCTTGGATGTCAAAAATCCTTTATTTGATCTAGCTTCTACTATGATATAATCTCCTTGTTTTATATTGAAGTTTATTTCATGCCCAATATTTTCCATATCTTTGTCCATCATTTTTATTTTGTAATCTCTTGTCATGCGTCTAGTCTCATAACATTTATGGCATTGCCAATATTTTCATAATACACTTGTTCATACCATTCTTTTGATTAAGATTTAATTCTAATGGAATGTGATAAGGGTTTTAAAATATCTAGGGCAACACATATTCAAGTGTATACAAAATTATTTTTCTCCTTAGTAGTTGGTCCCTCTTGGATGAACTCCCCTAGAGTAATGCCAAAATTTTCTTCAATACCTCCTTCTGATAAGTTAATAAGAAAGTCCAAAGTCCTAATCCACATGAAAAGTCTTTTAATAGTTTCTATATTCACACAAAAATCTCACTCCATGGTATTAAATGTAACACATATTTACCCCTAAACCAAAGACCACCATCCAATATTTTATCCCTAATTTCCAAATTGTTTAAAATGATGAGGAAAACTCCTTTTGACAAAAAACTCAAGGAGTAATTTGAATTCAATCCTCGCTTCCACTTGATCCAATTTTAAATCTCTAAAAAAACCTATCTACTATACATAGAACTTACATATTAACCCTATGCTTTTAAGAACCATTATATCTTTCTCAATTATCTCATCGTTGATGATCACTTTTAATGTAGCATCTATTACCTAGATAGGGTTTGGCATAGATTTGCTCTTCCTCTTATCCCTAATTAGGGCATCCATATTTTCAACTAGAAAATCCTTTCAATAAGGACTTTTAAAAATGAATTTCTTGCCATGTTACTTAGATTTTATTCATAAGAATCCTTTAGTTTTTGAGTTTCTCCTAATATCTAGAACAAGAAGTGGTGCTTGCTCCTTGCTCACACTTTGCTTCTTGCTCACTCTTGCTTCCTATTCTCACTCACAACACTTGATTTCTAAAATAATAAATAAATGAGGCTTGCTTCCAGATCACACTTGCTCTTGGATTGCAATCACTCATAACCAACATATTATTAAATTCTATCTTTTATTGATTCATTCACAAAACATTTTTAGATAAATAACCTATTAGATTCTTATCATAATATTAATATGAAATAAATTCAAATAAAAGAAAATACACCCACATACACTATAATTCAACCTTCAAGGGATTGTCAATCCTATATTAAAGAGGACACCACATAATAAGGAGCCACATATTTTTTAATTGAATCTTTATGGTATTTTTGAAACCTTCAGTACATACTAGAGAAGAGAGAACAACACATAATGAGGAGTAAGGATTAAATAAGTTAGATGTTTGGATTATAAATTTAATTTTTTTATCTTAGTAATAAGGGACGAATTCAACCATCATGAAATAATTAGATCTAATAAGTATCTATAATGAGAGCCAAGAGGGAGAGACAAATTGTAACTATCATGTCCATGTATCACAAACTTAAACTTGTAGCTAACATATTAGTGAACTTTTGTTTTAATAATTTATTCACCAAGATGTTTTCGATTGATTGTCTTTCTTATGTCTAACCCTAATTTTAATATTAAATAATTTCATATAAAAGAAACTACAATCACACATTTTTATTTTAATCATCATGGAATTATCGAAGCCTAAGGTAAAGAGAACATATAATGAGAAGAAATCATTAAATATATATCTTCAATAGTTTGATTAAACTCACACATTCCCTAATTCAATTTGTATTATTGTTTGATATTCTAAAATATACTAGAGTAGAGAGGACAACAAAAATCAAGAATCCTAGACTAAACAATTAGATGTTTTAACTAAATTTTTTAATGATTTTATCTACTTTTAACAAATTTCTAAAACATTGAAATATTCGTGTTTATTAGGCATGAATTCAACCTTATGAAATTGTTAGAACCTCTAGTACAAATTAGGGTGTAGAGTATGACATATAGCAAGGAGTAAGAATTAAATAATTTACGTGATTGGGCTAATATTTTCATATATTTAACTACCCTTTAAAAAAATACTCAGAAATTTGAAAGTATTCATCCTAATTAGAGGTGAATACAAACTTTACAAAACTATTACTAGGGCTAAGAGTACACCATACAGTAAGGAACAAGGACCAACTAAAATAAAAAACTAATTTATTTATTATTATTATTTTTAATAAACTATGTGTGGCTTCTATTGAGGGACACTTTTGTCAAAATAACAAAATATTACATTCTTGTTAAGTCAACTAGACCATGTCCAACTTGCCTTTTTACAATCATCTCCTTCATATTATTTATATTGCCTTCTCAAATTTGAATTTCACCAAGATAAAGACTCTATTTGGCTACATTATTTGCTTTCCAATTTTCTTCTATATAGATGTGATGACACTTTCATGATATTGTATCCAACAATAGTTGATGGACATAAAAAAAAAAGTATTTTTATCTAATTCCAACATCATTTTTCTTGATAGCATTAATAATAATTCATGAATCCCCTCTCAATTGAAATATAATTCCATCCTTTTTAATGAAAATTTCGATCATTGTACGAAGTTCCTTAGCTTATGAATAGTTGTTAGTTGAAGTTCCATATGATTATCAGTAAGTAGAGAATTTTGCCTTCATTATTCTAAAATCCACAACCATGACCAACTTTTCTTGGATTTCCTTTGGAAGCACAATAAAAATTAATTTTGATAAGCCTAACTTTTAAATTTTTTAATTTTACCATAGATCAAATCAGATCCTTTTTGTTAACTCCATTATCATAAATAACCTTTCCATTTATATTCAAACCCCATAACCAAGAGACTAGCACTTGTTTTTTCATACGTGAAACTTCCCATGATGAACATTATATCTATAAATATTACGCAAAAGAGACAATAATATGATTTCAATCTGGGTATGATTTTGAGATTTGTTTTTATATTATGAAGAAATAGATCTTAAAGTAATTGGAGAATATTATCTTGTCAAATACCTTTTCTCCCCATGCTTGTAGTGATGCTCAATGTTCAACAATTCTTCTTTATGAATGATTTTAGTTTTAATCCACTCTTCATATTTAAGAAACGAAGATGGCTCTAGATAAATAGAGTTTTATTCTAATTCTTTGCCTAAAAAAATATTTCTAGTTTCTCTCATGCATCTTTGGTCATGGTTGAAACCCAAATATATGGTTGTACTTTATTAGCTACTCCGAACATGATGATCTATTGTGTTTTTCTATATTTTTCACCTTCTATATTAATATGGATAATGGTTCTATCTACAACTTGTCATACTTCTTCAAAATCAAGTTGTGTTATAAATTTGGTCTTCTAGGCAGCATAATCATTCCCCCTCAATAGTTAGGAATTGGGCAATAAGAACTTTGGTGAAACACTATCCATATCAAACTTTCACAAAAGTTGAAAAAATTTCTTCCACTAAACCAACATCAAAAATTCTTTTTGACAAGTATATATAAGTCTATACTCGTATTTTGATGCCTCAAATTGTAAGAAATGCAATTCCTCATCAAGAAAAATAAAAAATAGAAGTATTCCAATCTTTTTTATTTAAAAAAATCTATTTTCTTTTATTCTCCTACAATCAATCAAAGGCAAAAACTAAAAAATATGGTCTTTAATGAGCCCCCCACAATTCATGTGGGACAATAGAAATTTTAAAATTTCTTTCTATATGCAAATATACGTTATTAAATATCATCACATGAATCCATGCGTAACTGCCAGGTTGGTGAAAGTCAAATAATTTTGTGAATACCTTGATTTGGATGAAATATGTCTAAATGAATATTTCATTCTCAAACACCAATTAATTTTTGGGTGCCTCCTATCTTTGTTTGAGATCTTAGAAAAACTTTGAATGCAATGTATGGTAGAGGATTTTACATGTTGGGTAGCTTCCCCATTATCTTGATTGATGTTTTGCTTTAATAATACATTTGTAAGTAGAATATAAATTTTATTTTCATCGTTAATGTTGACATTGATGAGTTTGAGATATATTATAATTTTTTATGTATAGAGGATCGACACTTGAGTATGAATATTCTTGCTTCCTCAATAGAGGATCTCTTGTCTTGCTTATGAGTTTTTTGTAGAGATGAGACTCTAAATCTTGGTGGAGTCACCTAGGATGCTATGGAGATTTTATCGACTAGTTGAGATGTAGTTTTAGACACCTAAAATGTATAATCACAAGGAGACTCTCCAGACCTCCTTCTAACCCATATAATTCACATAGGGTAGTCTTAGGGCTATTTTATGTATTTTCTTAGCAAAAGGGTACTTTTTTCCATGGGAAGCATGATCGTCTCATCCAGGATGGTCTCCATGTTAGGACTATCTCAATGTAAGATAGTTGTGCACATGCAAATTCAAAAAAGGAATAATCAAGCAGTAGGACTACCTGTCAATGTAGTGGTTGTGTAAACTGTGGAAGTCACCATTCCAAAAACAATGGAATATAGTTGAATATTTTTATTGATTTTAAAGGGGTTACAACATGAGCTTCTCTCAAGAAAGGTTTTCCTCTTTTCTCAATGTGAATGTGATGCATTCATTGATGTCTTCCTATGTTCCTTAGTGTAGTCCTTGAATCTATTCTTTGTACTTATTTGGGCCTAATCTGTAGCTTTGAAGTTGTCGTAGTCTAGGTTCGCATGGTATTGTGCGAACCTTTGGCTCAGGTTCATTCAGTACTATGTAAACCAGACTGTTATCCATCATTTCTATCATAATGAGGTCTTGGTACTATTGCTTGATGTACGATAGGTACAAGAATGACAAAGAATAGTTTGGAGTGATTTTATCAAAGTTTTGGTAAGGAAAGCAAAAGAGCAAGAGATTTTTTATGGTGAAAATGACCATATATTTATATATTTTGGCCAAGGATAAGGGGTGAGGTATCCCATGTGAGGTGGCTTGTGGTACATGTGGCTACTTGTGTGAAGGAATCCCTCACACATGTGTGAGGATGATATGGAGAGTGAGTCATCTCTCCACATGTTTGGGAGAGATATTTAAAATATCCCTTTTTGGTGAGTGTGTGCACACATGTGTGAGCACAAATATCCTTTTAGGATAAGGGTGCACACATGTGTGAGTCCTAGTTAATTATGAACCCTAGTTAGGTTAGCCCTAGGTTAGGTGGATGAGGTGACATGTTAGGGTTTGGGTTCTAATTAAACTTGATTAACCTTTATTAATGATAAAGTGCTTTCTAACCATGGTGAGGGTTGACCAGGGTTGAATGTTTAAAGGTAGTCATGTGGAGACCATGATTAAGCGTAGGAAAGGACTAAGATAGCCCAAGGAGGCTCAAAATGGTGAATGATAAATGGTATTTTTAAGTTAATTTATGCAATTTTCAAGGGTTTTACAATTTTGTTGGTCATGATGGTGTAGGAGAAATGTGCAACGTTTTGGTGTCTACGTTTACACCTTTTTGTAATATGTTGTGTAAAACATGATCTACTACAAAAACATGATGGATGAAGGTGATGAAGTGATTGGAAATATGAAGAATTTGTGGGTGGATGATTACAAAAAATATGCAATGATAAAAATAGGTGATTCACGATTGGGTGTAATACTTTGCAGCATTATACTAGGTTATTTTGAGGGAAAACTTAAGATTGCTTTGTTTTGTGATCAATGTGAGATGCTCCAATTGTAGGCAGAACAAATGCCTCTTCAAATTTTTACTTTTGATTGATTGATGAGTGTGTGATGACATTTGTTAAACTATTAAATCTAAAATATGAGGGTATTTTAGGTGTAGCATTTAGAAAGTGGTATTATATGTGCCGCTCTAAATATTGGAGTCGAGATGTTTATTTAGGTGAATGGCATTCATAGCTTAGCAAATGTTTGATTTAGACTGGATTTATGTTGAGATAATCTTCAATAAAAAAATTCTTAGGTAAATGTCATACCTATGATTGGATTTTTGGTTGTTCGATCATGTGCAAAGCAAATTTGTTTGATTTTTTTGTATGAATAACCCTTTAAACAATGAATCAACAATGGAGTAGACGAAAAGTGACGGTGAGTCGATTGATGATAAAAAAAGGTATAAGGATGATGAACACAGTGATGGAAATTGAAAGAAATTTGGAAAAGTTAGAAAAAGGAGGATGATGTGGTGGATTAGTTGGTTCATGTGATAGTGCGTGAACTAGATTTGTATGTGTTTGCACAAACTAGGTTTGCACGTGTATGCACAAACCAACAAAACTGGATGAATAAAATTTATTTTTTGTGCACACAAGTGTCATTTGCACTACACAAAGTGAAGAGGAGAAGAGTGAGAGAAAAGTTTTGAAGCGTAGTGCTACCAAAATTTTGAGCCAAATATTAGAGATGGTGAGTGGATGAGCTAGCATGAGCAACATTGGCATTGTATCATAGGTAAGTGCATGAAAACCCTAGCTATTTAATTTACACAAATTTTGAAAAGTATGAAAATGCATGTTTGAGTGTGAATATGTGTTTGCATGTGTTGTATGACTGAAATGTGTGCACAATGTGTGAAAACGGCCAAATGGGTATCCAAATTGCATTTGTTTTTAATTTTAACTGTTGGATTACGATGTTAAATAGTGTCTATATTGCATGTTTACGAGGCTTTACTGTGTTTGTGTATGTTGGGTGTGTTATTTTTGCATTGCGAGCAAATTTTCACCATAAATGGGCATAATGGGTATCCAAAAATACCCTCTATTGAAGGTTCACATAGCAGTGCGCAAACCAGGTTCGTGCAGAAGTGTGCGAACCTCTTTTTTCTTTTTATTTTGGAATGAAGGATGTGTGTATACAATGAATGTTTTCATGTAAAACTGATAATAAATTTGTATACATGTGAAACCGATGATGAATTTGTATACATGTGAAACTAATAATGAGTTTGTTTGATGTGTGGGACAAATGTAGGTGAAGAATATTGAGTTGCATCATCGCATGCGAACTTTGAAGGGTGTTTTATCGACAATGTGGAAAGAGGAGGATGGGGAGTGGATGGGCATTGTGGGCTATAAGGGCCTATAGCAGTTGCATAGTGTACACGTAAATAGTACCTATATAACAACCTTGTGTGAGAGGTGGGACCCTGATAGGAACACCTTCCATATTCCAATAGGGGAGACGACGATCACGTTGGAGGACATATATCGAATATATCAGTTATCAATAGAGGGCATCACAGTGAGGGTAATAGTAGATAGTGCACGTGATGAAATTTTACAGTGGATATTTGGTGCTAGGTGGGGAGAGGTACAATATGATAAGGGAGTGGACTATGAGTAGTATTGGAAGGGCAAGATGTTGCCCAACCGCCACTGCATGACAATGTTGATGATTATGAGTTATGATTTGCCAGATAGTTAAGGGATGAAATTTCCTTGGAATATGATGGGTATTGTATGTGATATGGTAGAGTAGGAGGTGGTATTTGCATGGGCACCCACATTGCTAGCACAGGTATACAAAGAGTTATATGAGATTGTGAGAGCGGGATGATAAATATTGAGCTTTAGCCCATTGCTACAGGTTTGGGTGTGGGAGCATATCATGATGAAGCATCCCATGAGATTGCTAAATAAGGTGCATGAGTTTATGGATGATTTTGTACCACATGCCTTAAGATGGTGGACGGATATGGAGATGCAAGTGCGATGGGGGCATGAGGGAGATGGTTTATTTTGGTGAGGGATACTCGATGACCTAGTACCTGAGCATATCATGTGGAGACCTTGGAGGGATGGAGTTGTATGGTATGAGTATGAGGAGCATTTGGGTAATATCCACCAAGGTAGATGGGTGGTGGAATGGTATTAGTGATAGGTGGAGTACTTTCCATTTAGCAAGGTGATGCACCAGTTTAGGTTATGGTAAGGATGGCCAGATCTACCTATTATGATATGGATGAGATAGGGATATCAGGGAGTATGACCTATAGTACCTCCATTGGATATGTTGAGAGATCCACTGATGGCTATTATTGACATGGATGATATGGACATGACTCTGAATAATGATATATGGTGGACAACATAGAGGTGACATCCATGAGTTAAGGTGGTGGATGGATGGGTGGATATAGTGGGAGGATTATCTATAGTGGAGTTGTACCTATGCTAGATGTGGAGTCAAAGGAGAAGGTGGAGGAGTCTCTTCGATGAAGGAGGTAACATCAAAATAATGTGGTAAGATATCCTAGAGCTAGGTAGCCTGAGTGATAGGAGGGTGGTTGAGGCCAACCATTGGATGAGGTTGTATCGATGGATGAGGAGAGGGGATGATTGATTCCAGATGATGTGGTTAGATATACTAGAGCTATATCACTTGAGCAACATAAGGGTGGTGGAGGCCAACCACTAGATGGGGTTGTATCAATGGAGGAGGAGTGAGGGGAATCTATACTTGATGTGGATGTGATATTTGATTTCCAAGATGTATTAAACACTTAGGATGAGGCGGTGCTACTATGGAATATAGTGCAAGATTTGGAGGGGAAGTTGATCGAGTGTGAGATAGAGTGGGCCACTAACAAAGTGGTATTGGCGGAGGAGAGGCAAAGGGTAGAAGAGATATTAGCTGTAGCTCTAAGAGAGGTGGACCAACTGGAAATATAGAGGGACACATTATGGGAGAGAATGATGAGGTGAGGGTACAAATTGCAGTTGAGCAGATGAGTCACTCAGAGAGTGTGGAATAACTACAGTGCTAGGTACAAGAGACTATGGTTGTAGAGGAGAAGGTGAGGGCAGAGATTCTAGTGTTACATGAGAGTGTGCAATGGACATAAGAGGTACAGGGAGATGTAGATGCAGTGTGAGCTATAGAGGTGGAGGTAGCATGTCTACATGAGGAGATAGAACAATATCGATAGGTGCAAGAGGAGGCAAATAGGGTGAGGATAGCAGGTGAGCATGCTAGGATGAAGGTGGTAGACTTACGAGCTAAGATAGATCATTTGTAATGAGAAAATGTAGATTTTACTGGGATGTACATAGATGAGGCATCGATGAGGGCATAGTGCAAGGTGCAGTTGATTGTGTATGGCCATGGGCTTCTAAAGTACATAGGATCATAATATCGTACATATTAGCGGTAGAGTCAACAAAGTGCCCCTTTTGTGGTGTTGGGAGGGCAAATGATGGCAGTGTGAGTAGCCTCACAAGCATTCGGGAGTGCCCTAGAGTTGAGTAGAGAAGCTAAGGAGTAGAGAGTAGAGGTGGTATCGATGGCACAAGAGGATAGCAGGGAGACTCCTATTAGGTAGCAAGGATGATATGTCTCGTAGATGTTTTCGATTGAGGTGGTGGCTAGGTGGTCTACCATATATATATTATGTACACAGGATTTTATAGCTTGAGGTTATTGATGACATGATATATATATATATATATATATATATATATATATATATATATATATATATATATATATATTGGTTTTGTTTGTGGCTTTATATACATGTGTTATGATTTATGTGGATGAATGAATAGTGTAGGATTATGTGCATGTATGATGTAGAATATGGTAGATGTGCATGAGTGTAATATGAGAGAATATGTAGGTATGTATTAGTAGGTATGAATACATATGAGAAATGATATCATTGTAGATTAAGAGTAATCAGAAATGATGCAATGTATATGGATGAATTTGATCGGATGTAGAGTAGAGAATGCATGAGAATCAAATGAAATAACTAATATGCAGATGAAGTGCATAATATGGATGTAATGCATGTATGTGTATGATGAAATGCATGTAGGAATAATTTGTATCGATACAAAACTAGTAGAAATGTGATCCATTCCTTTATCTCAAATATGTAATATGGAAAAAGGAGTTTTTTGTTGTAAATTTATCTATCATATTTGTAGCAATCAAACCTCATGAAAAACTAAACAAGTTGCAACAAAACTCATAACTATCCTAATTGAATGGAAGTCTATCATGGACTAGTGTGTTTGATGAGTGATGTTCACTAATCCATTTTGAGTGAGGTGGAACTAACCTATTGCAAACATAGCCAAAATAGCTATCTCATCCACAAGCACACAATGATCTATACAAGAGAAGGTCGCTAATGTGATAGATGTGTCACCACTTATAAGACTATTCCACTACCAGGAAGGCTCTTGTAGCCTATTGCTGGTGATGAAATCACCCCGTGATGTTATTTTAAACTGAAGGACCAAAGGGATTCAAGCATTATGCTAGAACTCTTAGAGGTCTTTCCTTTTGTTTTCTGCCCCTCTTCCTTTTTTTTTGATGATTTTTTTGTGGGCGTTGGCTTTTGTTTTATGCCCATTTTCTATTTTTGCTTATGCTTGTCCCTTTTTTTATCCCTAGATTTTATTTTGATCATGAAAATGATAAGATGAGTAGGGGAAAATGTTTGTTAAATGGTGATGTTTACGCAAGGAGTTGTCTTCAATAGACTCAAAATTTGCTTAATATGTGAAATATGTGAGTGGTCCATGAAAGAAATCAATCAACCAAGGAAAGTTGTGAGAAGCATGAGAACTTGTCAACTAGAGGTGACGTTTCAATTGAATTAACTAGCAAATGGTCAAATCATGCAAAACTTCATACAATCTGAAATCCTAAAAAGGGGAGTGGACATCAAAATGGTGATGTTAAAAAATGCATGTTTTAATCCATCATGAATGCATTTCTACAATGAGAATGTACAAGTATGGATATGGATGCAATGGATATACATGTGGGTATGCAATGGAGCATCACAAAATAAACTTGCATGGAGGTGGATATGAACAAGAGGAAGGAATGAAACTAAAAGAGAATGAGGATGAGAAATATCATGAATGAGGTAAATATGCTAAAAGAAGTTAAAAGAAAAGGAAGAATATACATGTAGTTGCCCCAACATGGGGGGATGTGTGTGAGATGGAAAAGCTAAATGTAAAAGAAGAATGTATGATTGACCTTATTGATATAAGTGATGGGTGACAAAGGTGATGGATTGTAACTAAAGTGTATGAGGTAGATTGGAGGAGATAAAAGAAACAAGAAAGTGAGGAAGAAGAAAAGAAAAGGAAATATGGAAAACTTAGCACATGTATGTAGTCGCTTGAAGGGTGACCATACAATAGTGTGAAATATCAAGAAGAGAAATTTAGGAAAGGTATGTAGCCACTCAAAGTGTGACCATACAACAATGTAAAATAATAAGAAGAAAATAAGTGAAGAAGGGACATTCAACAAAGGTATGTAGCCACTCGAAGCATGACCTTACAATAGTACAAAATAACAAGAAGAAGGAAAATGAAGAAGGTAAATTTATAAGAGGGGGAAGAAAGAAGATAGGGGGATGAACTAAGGATGTGAAGAGGTTAGATGTACATGTCATGAATGACTAGGTGAATTGTTAATGTGGCCAGTGTCTGGATAGGGTGTGTGACTATGTATCTAATGGAAGTGGTGGGGCATGGAAGGAAATGACACAAGTGATGGTGTCGAGTGTGGAACTAAATGAGGTAATATTCCCTATTGTCTGGTAGGAGAGGTGACATGCTCAAAATGTAGTGGATCCTTTCTATCCACCATGTTGTGGATGAGGCATTCAAAAATGTAGCAATTGTTAATATCATATCCCTACTGACGATGGTAGACACAGAACTGATGTTCATTGCATCCCCTTGGTTTTGGGTGATGTGGATCATTTAGTTTAACTTTAGGTAGAACAAGGAGTCTTGCATGAAGCAGTTGGTGAAAGGTGTGAGACAGAGGATATAAGAGGATAGGCATGGGGTATATGTAAGGTGTGGGAGGTGACGATCGCTTGAGAGGTGTTTTAGGTGGAAGTGGGTAGACTACCGACCTTGGATATGGTGAAGTCTATATGCGAGGATGAGAAAGATGTATGGAAGGGGGTAATGGGGGATCAACCATAATGGAATGATGAGTGGGTGATTAGCATCGACAATGAATTAAATGTAACTCAAGGTTGTCAATTTGGGTGAGAATTTGTTGGAGGTCAATGAGTGGAGGAGATGGTATCAAAGCAGTAGGAGAATGAGAACCCATAGGTATGGGTGAAGTTGGATATGGGTGTAAGTACGAGGATCATTGGGGTGAAGGAGGTGAATATGAATTATGATGATGCAATGGTGGTGGGTGTTGAAGGTAAGTACCATAGAATGGGACTGAAGGTGTCCTGAGGAGAGGTGGAGCTTGTGATGGCTACAAGGAGTGACGATGCCAAGATAGGTATGTACATGAAGGGGTGGTATGGGGAAGATGTTGTTGAAGATCTTGGTCATATGGTGATATACCATTGAAAAAAGGTAAAGGTAACCCCAAGGAGTGGGAGAAAGTGTGTGGGTTCTCCTTTTTGGGAAGAAAGGAGATAAATAAGTGTGTCTAGTCGAAGAAGTAGGCATGTACAGATCTCGCTCATAAATGAAGGTGGGAGGATATGGATTCCTCTTCATGGGTTACGAGGAGGGGTAAGGTTCCCCCCCATTGGAAAAGAAGGAAATGGTGGTATTATTATCGTTAGAGTGAGGAAAGTGATGAATATCTATGGTCGAGATAAGGAGGAAGGGTGGGATTGTCATGGTCAATGTGGGAAGATAGAGGAAAATTATGAACATGGACAGAGTCATGTGGCTCTATATATCCTGACAAGGGAAGCATAGGGAAGTCTTGCATGACTAGGAGCATATAGGCATAAGAAATGACTGAAGCTATGTCATGCTAAAAATATAACTCAGTGTATGCTCGTCCAAAAAGATCTGTGCATATCTATGTCCCGAAGGCAAAGGTGGTGTAACCAGTGATAATGAACCTGCAACACAAAAATCATAAATAACATCAAAAAAAAGTAGAAAATAAAGGTTTTTTGTTATGGAATACAAAATGAAGAGTGTGTATTTGGTGTAATATACATAGTGAGTGCACTGGTGAGATGATATATACAACATAACTGTGATGGTATGTACAATGACTAGTGAAATGTCCCTAAAATAATTAGGCATTGAAAGCACAAATATGGATGATTTTGATGGGTTTGAATTCTACAAGACCTTCGAGATTGGCCAATCTATAGGCCCTAGAATTGAAGTTGTGGGTAATTATGTAAGGACCCAACCAATTAGGTGTGAATTTATCATGAAGCTGGTGGGGTCGGATAGTGATCTGTTGGTTCTCCTTAAAAACTAAGTCATCGATCTAAAATTCTTGTTGATTTACTTTACTATCATAGGCACAACAAATATGACCTTGGTAAACATGAGTGTGTTTGATGGCATGAATACAATGTTCATCCAAGAGGGTCAATTTGTTGAATTTGGCCTAATGAGCGATATCATCATCAATGAAATCTTGCATGGATATGCGTAATGAAGGTATCTCAAGCTCTAGGGGCATAATGGCTTCAACACCATAAACTAGAGAGAATAGTGTTACCCCAGTCAAGGTGCGAATGCTTATTTAGTAGGCCCATAATGCCAATGGCATTTGATTATGTCAATTACGATGAGACTTTATGATAGTTTTGCGGAGGATGGCACATATGGTCTTATTGGTAGCTTTTGCTTGACCATTACCCTGTGGGTAGTATGGTGTAGAGAAACTATGTTGGATATTGAATTTGGCACACAATACATGAAAATTTTTGTTTTTAAATGATGTACCATTATCAAATATGATCTGAGAGGGGATTCCAAATTGGCATATGATGTGTTTAGTGATTAACACAAGGATTTTATATCCTGTCATTTGAACAAGTGGGATAGCTTTGACCCACTTTGTGAAATATTTGGTAGCGATAATGATGAACTTGTGGTTCTTGGATGAAGCAGGTATACTTTTTTGAATAAGATCCAAACCCCATTGTGATAAGGGTCACATGGATTGGATAGGTTGTAAATCTTGTGAATGCAAGTGTGTGAGATTGGTGTATTACTGATATTTGATACATCATATAACATACTAAAAAAATCACTTTCCATATTGGGCCAATAGTATCCCATGTGTAAGATGCATTTGGTAATGGCCATGCCACTAAAGTGGCCATCGCAAGTTCCATCGTGATATTTTTGAACCACTTTTTGAGCCTCATGTGGATCGAGGCAATGCAGAAGGATGCCATCATGGCTACATTTGTAGAGTATGTACCCTAGAAGCATGTAGCAAATTACCATTTGCTTAAATGCCCATTAGTAAGCATGTGGTAAATCACAAGGGAGAAAACCTAACTTGATGTAATCCTTAATTTGAGAAAACGAAGGATCATGTGGTTTGATGTGGATGACATGGATGCCATCATCATGGGAAGGGAGTAAGGGTGAAATAGTATATTGAGATAAGGTATGAATGAACACATGCATTGTATCAAAGAGTAGATTTTACGGTACCAGAGAGCCTAGAGAAGCCATGGTGTCAGCAAAATAGTTGGAAGAGTATGGGGTGGCATCAATATCATACCACTCAAGCTGGACAAGCCAGTATTGAGCGATCTGCTTATACTATTGAAGTATAGGGTATCAACATTGCCATAATTCCTTAACCTGATTAACGACAAGGAGAGAGTCACCAAATATTTAAAGATATTTAATACGCATATAAAGTTCTTGATTTAAGCTAAGAATGAGAGATTCATATTTGGCATTGTTTTTATACAAGGAAAAATCAATTTAAATTAGAAGGGGAGTGGTTCGCCATCATGTGTGAAAAAGACAATCCTAGCATCCCCAACATGTGCATAACGAGATCCATTAAAGAATAATGTTAGATTAGTTGGTGTTTTTGGTTCCACATATTCTTCAACTTCGAGAATGTGAAAAATTGAATCATCGAAAAGTTGGATGAGAAGTGGCTTGTCATAGAGTAATGGAGTTGTATCGAGTTGGTCAACAATCACTTACCCCTTGATGAACTTTTGAGAGATGAACTCAAGATAAAATTTGGTAAGGAGCATAATATATTTGGTGGTACGAGAGTTATGATAACTTTTATTGATCATGTACCAGAGGGGGTTATCATGAGTGATCACAAAGGTTGTATGGTTAAGCATATAATGGCATAATTTTTGTGTGGCAAAGACAATAGCCAGGCATAGCTTTTCCATGTAAGCATACAGTATTTCATAACTAACCAATGTACAACTGATGTAGTACATATCTTGTTCATGGTTGAGCATATTCTTCTAGACCAATAGTATGCCTAGTACAAAATCTATGGTAGAAATGTATAAGAAGTATCGTTGTTGCTAATGTGGAGGAGATAGAATTTGTGGAGAAGTGAGAAGATTTTATTGCATCAAAAGCTTGTTGGTAATAAGAATCCTAATTGAAAGTGATCCTTTTATGCAAAAGGTGGTTAAATATCTTATATTTGGTAGACAATTAGATGATGAAGCGACAAATTGCTTGGATTTTTTCTGAAAGGCTACATAGTTGTTTGAGATTCGTAGGAGGAGGCATCTTGAGAATAGCTTTGACTTTGTTGGGATTGACATTAATGCCCCGTGGGAGATGATGAATCCTAATATATTGCTTGAGGTAACACCAAAGACACATTTCTTTGGGTTCAATCACACGTTATGTTTAAGGAGACGATCAAACATTTGGTGGAGGTTTTCAAGATGTTGGTAGCACTTTCTAGATTTGGCAATGAGATCATTGCAATAAATATGCAATGAAGTCCAAATTAGGTGTGTCCACTAGATCTGGATGAGAGGTGTAGTGAAGTGGGGTGAAAAATCGATAGAAACTATATTAATGAAAGTAGGCGAGATTGTGGAAGATGGTGATTACGAGGATGAAGACTCAAAAGAATGTGAAATATATGTTTGATTTAACAGAGGATGTAAAACCACTGGTGGAGAGCGAAAGTGAGTCGTAGAACGATAGATCTATCAGTGATTACTCAAGGGTATGTATGAATGTATAGGTAATGGAGAGGAAGGTGGAATGACATGATATGGGTGAGGTGAGGTGATAGAGAGAGAGCAACAAATATATCAACTAGATCATCAACGATGTAAGCAAATGTGGCATTAAAAAGGGGTGGTTATTGAAAGAATGTACATGGTATGTTGGTGGTGGAATGGGGGAAGGAAATTCATTAGGAGCATTTATTTAAAGCTCAACGTGCATAGGAATTGGTGCATGATTAAGAGTGAGGTCTCATAGTTCATCTTCTAGTGAGTGAACGTTTGTAGGGTGATAACCCAAACCAATATTTTTCCTAGGTAGTTGAATGTAGGGGTTAATAGGCATCCATAAGCCTTGTTCATAACATCCTAAGCCAAAACCATGCCAATGAAAACATCAAAGATAACGTAAAGCAAAGTCTGGATTGGACATGTGCTCTAAAGTGTCACAAAAGCTAGATTGTGGTGGCAGGGGCTCAATTACTAGGATTAATGAATCATGACCTGCAAAAATAAAATTTATACAATTTTCGGGCAAACCAAGTGGTACGACTACACCTATAGTGAGTACTACAATAGAGGGGCCGACCAAAGTCACAAACAGATTGGATTGTGGGAGGATGCACATGAGAATCATGGATATTATATTTATTGGGACCAAAATTGGTCATGAAAATTGATACCTACAATGACATATGAGGTGGTGAAGCAAGGAGTTAGTTGGACATCAATATAGGTAGCTCACTGTTCCTAATTATGGCATTCAAAAACGGTGGAAAGAATAGGATGAGCAACATGTGGAAACTATGATGAGGGGTGAATAAGAGTCTCGCAACAAGGTAAGGTGAAATACTGAGGTCAAGGATGAAAGGGAAGTGGGGGTGTATGAGGATTTGGAAGAATGGGAATATTTGTGGGGGAAGACAGATGGGATGGAGTAGGAGGCCACACAGAAGATGGAGAGAAAGGTGCAGAAGAAATAGGGCAACTCGTAGAATGAGATGGAGGAGAGGGAGTAGGAGGCCATATGGAAGGTGGAGAGAAAGGTATGGATGAATTAGAAAGATCCATAGAAGTGGGTGATGGCATGTGGGAAGCGAACACAATCGAATGTACGTGCATCACTGATGGGTGGTGCAAGGATGAGGAAGGTGGTGGGGTAGGAGTTTATATTTCTACTTAAAGGTGTAAAGGAGCAGGGATGACAAGGGTAGAGGATGAGGAAGGTCTTAGTGAAAGGTGGTAGAACCTTGAAGGTATTAGAAAATATTTAAATAATAAATAAATAAAATAATACCTAATTTAATAGAATCACTGTTGCATTGATAGGGGATCCCTCCAATGGTTTCATATAAACATATTTTTTATATTATATTCATTGATTCATAAAAATGATATATTGTACAATGCTTTATACCTACCCTAACCCGAACCCCACGTCACTTCATCATGACGATTCATAATAATTAATATATCTAATTATTATGACTATATAACTTAACCATAATAATATAGTAATTAATTATAATTAATTATTATATTATTAGCTTATACTAACCTTAGTATATGAAATTTATTATAGTATTATTATTAATAATAATTAGAGTTAGGATATAGGATCCTAACATGTTACCTCTCCTCGAAAAAAATTTATCCTCAAAGTTGTAATGAAGGAAATGGGTACTGAAATGTATGAAGTATTATGGTCCTTGGTAGATAAAAAATTATCACAAAATTTGCAGTGAAAAGCATTGTAAAAAGTTGCTAAAAAAAAATTCATCGAAATAGTTACTGCAAAAATCGTTGAAAAAGTTGCTACAAAAATCGTCGAAAAAATTGCTGCAAAAATTGCTGAAAAATTGTCGCCCAAAATTGCTAAAAGTGGTAAAAATTGTTTGACGAAAATTGTTGCTTCAATGATCGGTTATATCACACTAATTTTGAGACACTCAAGGGTGTTTGAATAAACCTCCTTGGTTGATGCCTCTCTCGTATATGAGCGTTCATATATGCTTGTCTTTTCCCATTAATTATTTTCTTAATTTACCTTAAAACATCAAAGGAGTTGGAGACTCGGACTATATACTGAAGATTAAGACAAGCTGGTGGTAATGTGGACAGTTAGTTGAGTGCCATTTCAACTTTTAATTGTCATCCAATGTGTCAATTTTTAATTTCATCTAATAATGAATTGTATTATAATGTTTTAAAATCCTTTGTTTTCGTGCTCCAATGACGTCAATTATGAACGAAGATTGGAAAAAGTGCTTCTCCTCAGAATTTTTGAATTGCAACATAAAATTGAGTTTATTTATCGGAGGAATGAGAGATCCGACTTGCCTATTTTGCTGTATTTCCATGGTGGTGGATTTTGTTTACTCTCGTCAACGTTTGTGAAGTGCCACAACTTTCACAAAAAGTGGGTGACCAACTTGGAAGCCATGGTGGTTTTTGTCAACTACATATTGGCTCCGAAGCATTACCTTCCTGCGGCTTACAATGACTAGGCTTACCATTACTCCATCGCAGTGCTGGACTAGCTTCGATGCCAAGCACGTAAAGCTGCCAATACCGATCCTTGTATATATGACCATGCTAATTTTAGCAACACATTTCTTGTGGGAAAGATTACTTAATTGCTTGGCTAAGCTGAATAGATATTAAATGTTAGAGATATTTAGCTAAATTTTATTTTAAGTATAAATTGACATTGGCTTGTCAATAACCTGAGAATATTAGAGTCATTCCTCACAATTTTTTTTATTGGTGTTAATTGTAACTTGTATAGATTCAAACGGAAGTATAAAAAAAAATCTGTTAATTTTGCCTTTGGGATCCTTACAAACAAAATAATTTTCATTTTCTTCATAGGATAAATGAGTTGACAGCTGAAACGATGGGATTGATGTGATGACGACCCGTTATCTTCTGTACTGGTGCGCCACTCTTTCTCTCCTTTTACCCTTCACAAATTATTATTGTTTTCAAAATTCAATTGCAAAGAAGACGGAACTCACAAATTTCTTAAACTCCCAACCTTATTCTTGTAACTGGGTAAAAAAGTGTATATTATTTCTGATTGGACCTATAAAACAATTTGAAGTACACAAAACATATCTCTCAAACTATCGCCATAGTCCCTCCACTTCATATATATCTAGTGGTAGTTGTCGACCATATATGATTATGTGGTGTTATCCGTTAATCCATTGGATTATATGCAATCGAGCCTTTGGCCAGTAGTGGAAAGTGTTTCATGGGTGTTATCTCTGTGAATTTGGTGGAATATTTGTGAAAAATCTATTGGATCATCCAATTATTGATGAGGGTGCCCTTTATTCCTAATTTTGCTACGGACTCTTCAACTCTTGAGAATTTTCCTTTGTTGAAATTCTCACATATATTTCACTCTGTACTCTTATCATCATACCACCATGTGTTTCTTATTCTCTGCCGACATTAAGTCACTTATATCTACTTTATCAATCATCTATGCTATGTTTTTTCAGTTTTATCATTATAAGTAATATTATGAGTAGTACAAGTTGAATTGCATTGTACTTTCCATCAAAGAAGTCTTCACTGTATTTTGTATTATATTTGAAATTAACCATGGAAATTTGTGAGATAGTGAGTAAGAGCTCCATGGAGAAAATACTTCATCAGAACTCCAACGTTGTTTTCCAGTCTATCTTAAGAAGAACAAAACTCCTTTGTTGTTTACCATGGTCAGAGCTAAACTACTACCATTCATAAGTTAGCCAAAAGAAAATATTGAAAAGGGGCCCACTGCATCACACTAAGGACAACACATTCATATCGAAGTGTTCGAAACCTTAGCCAACTCCAAGTGGACAGTTGTTATCTCAGCTTAGGTTTGCTCATTCGGTCGTTGATAGTATATCAAATGATTTATACTTTATAAATACTATTTATTTTCTTTTTATTGATGTAGACGTTTTGTTTTGGTGTGGGGACTGACAGAGAAAGAAGAAAGGTACGTCAAGAGACAGAACAATGGAGAAGGTCCACAACGTTACTTCCTTGGCTCCTTTTTTAATATACCTCATTTGCGTGCACAAATGAAATGGTTGCTGGTCATCAACAATTTCTTTATACCTTTTAATGTGTGTTTTAGTTGCAGTGAAACCTCCTCAACGTCGGATGCAACTCAATGTCTTTCTCCTTCACTTCACAGGTGACCTGCATGCTAGGGTTGATGTTTTCTATGTGCACTCTTGTCCAATAAGCGTCTGACATCTCTTCACTACACTATTATTTGTACAGGTTTGTGTATGTATTGGTTGTGAAGAAATGGGTATGTTATTATTTTCCTTGTGCCTTATTCAGGATTGAATGAGAGATCTTATTATAGCAGAATGCAACCGTTAAATCAATGTTTTCTTGAATAGCTAAACTTCCACTTACAAGCAGCAGAAATAGTTTAATGAATTCGTATTGCAATCACCATCTTGGTAGTTATGTTATTGATGGCGGTATTAACAGTTTACTCATTACTTCATCAATCAAAAATATCACTTTTAAGCTTTGGTGAATCTTCGATGCACACACATTCATCCTAGATTTAGTTTCTCAATATAATTGATGGTTCTTGTAATCAATGCAACTTACGTTTGGTAGCTTACAACCTTACTCGTGTAGCATATCTAAAGAATAAATATTCTTGAATGCCTACCCACTCATGGGGTTTAATTCCATATATGTAAATCTCTTAGTTTTAGGCTCCAATACGAGAGGTATTGCAGAAAGCATTGATTCATCTTCTTTCAGGCGTCATAGGGAGCTCATTACTTATAAGGAGATTTACTACCGTCGTTACAAGGGTGGTCAGATTTTATCTAATTATATTGTTGCATCATGAAAGCTACCAACAACTAGAGTCCAACATACTATAAGATTTGTTTTCTATAGTTGCTAATCTCAAACTTAATGTTAGGAACTTGAACAGATGAAGACAATCAATATCTGTGAACCTTTGCTCTCCTTGCTCAACAGATCAGTCAGTTACTGCCTCATCTATTTTGAGGAGATTTTAATATTATTATGTATTATTGTCATCATATTAGGCATATCTGATTCATTATTGCTGTCTAGAGAAATGGCAGTAGTTTTGGTAGCGGTTTCCTTTATTTTCAAGTCAGACCAGATGTGCCATTTTTGATTCCTAGAGGAGGCCAAGGTGGAGGGCGACAGCTCAGAGGAAATTTAAACTCTATATCACCACAAAAGCAACAATCCTTATCTTGTAATTGATCAAAATGAAGTGGGTTGAGGCCCAAATTTGTGCAATAATAGTATATAAAAACTCCATTTTTTGGGCTCCATTGATGGTTGAGGATTCCTTTGGTGTTATTTGAAATTTTCTACTTTTCTCAGGCGGTTTTGCTTCCATAAGCCTGATTACTCTTGGAAACCTCAAAACATGTGCATTATTGCTGGAAAAAACCTCTACATTGTTGGTAATGTTTTCTCTGGGAAAGCTATCCTCCTCTTCCTCATACACTTCTTTTAAAAAAAAAATTGTATTTTTAGGGTTTCGATTATTTTTTTCGAAAGTGCATTATGTACCATTTTAAAATCCATAGCTATGGGCTCCTTCGACAAAAAAAATCTAGGGTTATCATCTTCATTTGCAACTTCCTCTTTTTCTTCATGGGCAATTTATTTTTCCATAAAATCCTCAATGATCTTACTAATAATGTTTTCTAAACGTGGCCAGTGTGCTTCCCTCCATCCCCAAAATTCTTCCTTCCATTTTCGAACTTCTTGGTCCCATATGGCTGGATCCAACATGCTCTGATACCAGATGGTAGAACCCTGAAGGTTCTAGCAAATATTTAAATAATAAATAAATAAAATAATACCTAATTTAAGAGAATCATTGTTGCATTGATAGGGGATCCCTCCAATGGTTTCATATAAACATATGTTTTATATTATATTCATGGATGCCTTCAAATGATAGAATTGTACAATGCTTTATCCCTACCCTAACCCACGTCACTTCATCATGACGATTCATAATAATTAATATATTTAATTATTATGACTATATAACTTAACCCTAATAATATAATAATTAATTATAATTAATTATTATATTATTAACTATACTAACCTTAGTATATGAAATTTATTATAGTATTATTATTAATAATAATTAGGGTTAGGATATAGGATCCTAACAGAAGGTCCACGATGTTATAGAATTTGAAAGGATCACCATCGATGGGAATGCAATGGACTAGTCCATTATGAATGTATTTGAGACAATGGTGCAAGGTAGACATAACACATTGCATATCATGGATCCATGGACGTCCAAGCAAGAGATTGTATTGCATCTCACCTTGAATGACATGGAACAAGGTAGACATGGTTATCACACACACTTGGATGGGCAAAATGATGGACCCTACTATGGAATGAATAGAATCATCAAAGGCTCAAAGTTTGATGGAAAGTGTATCAAAATGAGTAGGTGGAATATGAAGATGATGAAGGTCAAGGGTAGAGATGATGTTGATAGAAGAATCAGTATCAATGAGCACACACTTGTAAGTGATGTCATTTATGGTTGCTTGGATATGTAACGGAGGATCAACTTCCTCTCCCATAAGCTCAGTAATTTTGTGATCATGGAAGCTGATCAAAGGTTGGTTGCATCATGGTATATTCTCAATAAAATTAACAAACGCATTGGTATCGCTAGTTTCAAGCTCAATGGAGTGAAGAATATTATTTAAGGCCTCATGATGAGGGTGAGATTGTTGTAGATGATCAAATATGGACAACTTCACTAGGGCATTGTGAATTTGATGGGTGAGACTACCATGAATAGTGATTATATTATATGGTATAGATGGTAAAATATTTGATGCGATGAGTGAGTGAGGAGAAGTAAATGGTGGCGGATGTGAGGTAATGGGTGCATCCTGATGCAATAAATAATGTTGATTATGAGTAGTGACTTAACCATTCCCACCACTCTACGTGAAGGAGGTTCATGGTGGATGTGATTGAATTACCTTGATTGGGCCTGTTGAGTGGGTTGAGCCCCTTTAGGATTAGTCCCTCCGTGTTCAGGTAATGGGTTTTAATAAATACCTATATTTTGGTTTTGTGGTGCAAGGGGGTTCACAAATTGGATAGTACCATGATTGATAAGTGTTGGACATTTTGAGTCTCTAAGTCAAAGTTGTCATTGATGTCACCAGATGAAGTCATCATTAATGTCAAGGACTTCGTCAAGAAATAAATTTGTCAAGGTTGTCATTTGATATCCAAGAATAAGCTTCAAATAACGTCAAAGGTCAAGAGAATCAGTGCAGAAGTTAAAGGCAAAAGGGCTCCATAATATCTTAATAGTATATGGAAGCATAAGTTAAAAGGGTTTTCATAAAAACCCAAGGAGGCTTATTGCAAAGTTGAAAAGAGGTTTAATATTTATTTTATAAAATATTTAAATTCATGTGAATTTAAATTTTATAAATAAATGTTATTTATACCAAGTTATGCAATGGGAAGGACTTAATAAGCCCAAAGGTTTATACCAAGTTATGCAAGGAGAAGGACTTTATAAGCCCAAAGGTTTGTTAAATAATTAATTTATAATATTTAAATTCAAAATAATTTAAATAAATTATAAATTAATAAAGTCTAAAGTGCCAACGTTCAATGGTTTAAAGGAAATTCGAAGCGCCGACGTCACATGGTTTAAAGGAAATTCAAAGCATCGACGTATTCAAACAAGGTGGAAATTACTATATAAAATATGCCCAAGGGGCATTAATTTGCATCCTTGCTCGAACAAAAAATTGCATGCGAATTGTTTTTATAATGAGCTCGTGAAAGAGAGCGAAATTCATGTTTGGTGTGCCAGAAAATAGAAAGAAAACGAAGGGAGCAGAACCATTGGGAGCCATACGGGCAGCTTGGCTTAGTGGCAAGATGGCAGTGACTAGAGTTCTTGGACGCAAGGAGACCAACGTTAAAAATGTTACGGCTTGCTTGGTAGTTGTGTTGGGTTGAAGGCACCAAAGTCGAGGCACACGTTTTGCTAAAAGTAAGGTGGAGATTTTTGAAGCACATGGTGCTTCCCACACTCCAAGCGAGCATGTAGCTTGCACGATGGTTGGAGCCATAGCTAAGATGTTGGTCATGGGATGCGTTGAGGGTTCGAATCCCTCAAAAGGTAAGGTGATTAATTTTTTAATTATTTTTAATATTGCCTAAATTTGGGAGTTAAAAGGTTTGCTAGGTGGAAATAATTAAAAGGGATTGCTAGTGGAAAATTATGTTAGTTGGAAATTGTTTTTGGAGTTATAAGGAGTTTGATTTTATTTTTAATAAAGTCTTAATTATTATATTTGCATATTGGAGGAGTAAGACTTTAAGAGTGTTGATTTTATTTTTAAAAGGACTTTTTCCAAAGAGATTATTATGAGGGTAATGGTTAAAGTGTTGGATATTATTTTAAAGTTGGAGTGATAAGGTGTATTTTGTTTGATATTATTTTGTATTGTGTTTCCTTGAGAAAAACTATTATCTTCTAACCCTTATTGATATTGGCAAAAAAGTAATTGTGAGTGTGGAATATTTGTGTGGTCTACTCCTTTTCAAGCAAAAATGTATGGGCAAATTCTTCCTTGGTTGAGTTGATTGATTGGATTTCTAGAAAATAAAGTTTGGAGTGAAAAGGATTTGATTATGGTTTCCTTTTCGAAAGTGTTTGAGTTAATTCTTCAAGGTTTTATGGAATTAAGAGTTGTGATTAAAACCTTGTTTTATAAGCATTTTTGTTGAAGCTTGGTTGTGTGAAAAACTTGAGTTAGGGTTTTGTAAAAGAACGAGTATCATTTTTATGTGAATATTTATTTATAAGCATTGTTGTTGAAGTGAGTTTTTGTGCAAATAACTTGAACTAGGGTTTGAAAAGAACATGAGTATCATTGTTATGTGAGATTTGTTGTTAAGCATTGTTGGAAATATTTTGAGTTGATGTTTACATGCTTGGACTAGGGTTTGTGAACAAGGGTTGTTTCATTGAGTGATTGGTTGAGTAGATTTGATTGAGCCTATTCAAGTGGATGTGTGAAATGATTGTTCAAGTTCCATAAAATAAATTATCCTATATTATGATTTGAGTTGAGAAAGTGTTTGAGCATTGAGTTGAAACATATTGGGTCTCTAACAATTCTCCTTATGTTTCTAAGAGAGTGATTGAAAGTGATTGAGCATTGTGATGAGTATAGAGCATATTGAGTCTCTAACAATTCTCTTTATGTTTCTATGAGATTGGACAAGTTCTGAGTGAGCTTGTTGAGTAGATTTGAGCAGGTTCTGAGTGGACCTATTGAGTAGATTTAGACAAGTTTTGAGTGAGCTTGTTGAGCAAATTTGAGCAAGTTTTGTGTGGACTTGTTGAGAATATTTGAGCAAGTTCTATGTGGACTTGTTGAGCATATTGAGCAAGTTCTGTGTGGACTTGTGGAGCATATTTAAGCAAGTTCAGTGTGTAATTGTTTAGAAGATTTGAGCAAGTTCTGTGTGGACTTGTTGAGCAGATTGAGCAAGTTTTGTGTGGACTTGTTGAGAAAATTTGAACAAATTCTGTGTGGACTTGTTGAGTAGATTTGAGCAAGTTCTGTATGGACTTGTTGAGCATATTTGAGCAAGTTCTGTGTGGACTTTTTGAGCAGATTTGAACAAGTTTTGTGTGGACTTGTTGAGCAGATTTGTGCTAGACCGAAGGACTATGTTTAGTGCAAATTTGAGATAGATCTTTGGAGGTGATAGAGTAGAGAGGACAATAGTCTTCGAGTGGATAGAGATCCATCAACCAGGGTAGTGAGGATAGGTCTTCTAAGTGGGGACAAGAGTATTTAGTGGAAAGAGATCCACAAGCCAGTGCAGTGGAGGTAGTAGTATTCTAGAGGATCACCATCCAGAGCAGAGGAGGAGGAGTTCTCCTGTGGATAGAGATCCATGAAATTGATTTAGAGGATTGGTGTCTCCTTTGGATAGAGGTCCATAAACATTGTAATTGGTAAGGATTCCCAAGAGATTTATTGAGAAAATTTTAGTGAAATATTTTCTCCATGGAGTAGCCCACATTAGGTGAACCATGTAAATTGTGGTGTCTCTATTGTGTGTGGTGATTTGTGCATTGCTTTGATTACTGCTATTGATATTTATATCTACATATTGCATAATATATATTTGGAAATAAAAATAAAAAGTGGTCTTATACTGTTCACCCCCCCTCTCAGTATAAGCTTGTGTTCTTCAATAAGATCATAGACCACATCATGAAAGGTGTGGCAAGAACCGATGTCATGGCTATGCTATCGATGGTAAGAACAAACGGCATGTTCATTGTACCCACAAGGTTTATGCCAATTTGGATCTTTGGATCTAATATCAAGTAAAGTAATATGACTAACATCAAACATTTGCTAGAATAAAGTTGGTAGAGGCTCAAAAATTGGAGTCCAATTGTGTTGTGGGAATTGAGTACGAGGAACACGAGCTTGTTTTGGATTTGATGGAGGAGGTGCATTAGTACAAAACAAATTTTCTTATGAATGAGGAGGTTGTGAGACTAACAAAGAATATG
The DNA here is from genome assembly GCA_028583015.1 of Wollemia nobilis. Lineage (NCBI taxonomy): Eukaryota > Viridiplantae > Streptophyta > Pinopsida > Araucariales > Araucariaceae > Wollemia > Wollemia nobilis. Next base: position 2,047,862 of record JAQPPZ010016747.1, on the reverse strand, counting down.
GAGAGGCTACCACTATTTGATTGGTCTATGGTAGTTTGGAAAAGGGTAGATTTGGAGCATTATGATTAAAGTAAAAATTGGAGGGGTATGATGTATTCTACTAAAGTTTGATTTTACCAAATTGAACTTTGATGTTCTCAATAACTTTCACCTAAGAGATGGCCTCATAAAATGTGTGGCTTTGAAGTAATTATAAAGTCATAGAAATGTGCTTGTGACAAATTTTAGTGAATAGTATGATGAGTTTAGTAGAAGAGAGGTTGTAAGTCAGGTTGTGAATGATCAATATTTATTGAGAAATAAAATCAATGATAGGTTCATCATCAGCCTGTCGCAAGGTGTACACATAAAAAAATCATCTTTTTCTTGATGTTGATGGAAAAGTGTTCAAGGAATGAGTTGGACAACTACTCAAATGTAAACAGTCTATGGCATGGAATATTGTTGTACCAATTAAGGGCTTGTCCCCCAAGTGAAAGAGCAAAAGTGCACAACATGAGAGGATTGCTACCATAAAACTAGTAGCCTACAAGTGGCAATTGTTGATGTGTTCTCTAGGATCATCCTTACCCTTGTACTTCTCAAAATTTGGAATCTAAAACTGGTAAGGATGAGGAGGAATGGGAACCAAAGGATGAATGGGTTCATTGCACAACTCATTATATGTGGGCTTTTGGGGTCCATAACTGATCATACGTAGATCCAATATTTTGATTTGTTCTTGTAAGAGTTGGAGTTTAGTTGATGGGGCAACCACATTGGAAGAAGAAGAGAGAACTGGGTGTGAAGAGGATGGGGAAGAGTGTATCTGTGATGAAACAATGGAAGCATGAGAATGATGAGGATATCGTAGTTTTTTCTCCTCCTATTTTGAAAGGGGAATGTACTGAAACTATTCCTATGGGTACTATGGATAGAATTTTTGAAATATGGGAGTAGATGTGAGAACCTACTATGGGGTAGACATCTACTATGAATGGAAAAATTATGGCTAAGAAAATTGTACCAGGTGCACGATAACCTATTGTGATGGTTGTGTGGTTGATGTGGAAGGCTAGAAAGGAAGTGATGTGAAGAATGTATGCACAATAGATTGTGGTGGGAAGAGTGGTATTTGAAGAGAGGATGAATTTGGATTGCGAGATGTCATACAAAAATATGTGACCTATGCAAGATCGGATGAACAATGAATAGAAAACTTTGGTTGGGTAGAATAGCATGGGGGATTGGTAAGATAACATGGATAAAGTGGATTATATGAAGAAAGATGAATGGAAGGAGGAGCCTGAAATGAATGAGGTGGAGGAAGGAAAAATATGGAACTAGATGAAGGTGGAAATGGAGTGGAAGATGACACACCATACATCCCAAAAGTGGGGAATGTAGGTGGTGGAAGTGATAGAGTATAAGCATCGAAGGTGGACAATTATGAAGAGGTAGTGGTGAATGCATCTACAAAGAATTGTGGAGATGAGACTTGTTGCTGTTGTGATTGATTAAATTATTGTGATTGTGATGGTGGTTGCAATATTTGAGCTAATGATGAAATATGTGAGTGCTATGAATGTAGTTTTTATAGCATTTGTGAAGTGTATTGATGGGATGATGTAAGTGGAGTGTATTTTTATTGTAATGATCATTGTTGCAGTGTTGAATGTGATGAGGACGTGTGAGTGTCAGAAGTGAAATATTGAGGATCCAAAACCATTCCTACTGAGGGAGTATAAGAGATAGTCTCAGGGTTAAGATGATAAAGCAAAGGGGGATCACCCCTAAGAAGAGAATAAGATGGATCCTGAAGAAATGGATGAGAAGATGTGGTTGAAGGTGTAGACATGGAAAATTGACCCACTTTAGTGGGCAATATTCCTTGAGCCCTCTGGGAGACCCCTTAGACTTTCCTAGGGCAAGGACAAGGCTTCTCCCCCCTATTTTACCTTTTTTCTCTCTATGCAAAATCGCGCTCACCCTTGATGGGGTACAATTTTGCATAGGTGAAATCATGGTCGGCCTTGATGGGGTATGATTTCACCTTTTTAGGGTTTTGTCTAAGGAAACCCTAATTCTTTAGGTTTGGCGTGTTTTACGTTGACCCTCCTTGGTTTCCCACCCATCTCACCTTCAAATCCGCTATATAAGGAGGGTTTGAATTCACTTTTCACACACTCTCATGCATGACAATATTTGATAATTAATGCTAACGATGATTATTCTTGCAAAGTGTTTTAGTGTTCACTTATTGATCTGCATCCTTCTTCTTTTGCAAGCAAGTTATCTTTGGAGTGTGAAGTTTGATTGGTTTTCTGCTGCATTGGATTGTTGATTGTTGTTGCTCGCTTTGGTGGATTTGTGTTGAAGCCCTAAGGAGAGATCAACTATTCGGGAGGTCTCAACCCTTCTACTTTCTTTCTCACTGTCTTCTAGGTGAATTCACTCTATTACATGCTTGTTTTCATTCATTGCATCTCACATTTATTATTTTGCTTTGATCTGAGATGTTTCATCTCACTTCTACGAAATCACACCTGGGTCTCTATGGGGTGCAATTTCGTTGGTGCATTATCGCGGTCACCTATTATGATGCACGATTTTACCTAAGCTATACCTAGGGGCAAATTGTTATTCCATATTTCATAATTGCATTCTAGGTTGCATCTAGGGCATAGTGTCATATTCTATTCTATGTTTCTATCATATTATTTTGTTGTGCTTTCATATGTTTGATTTCTTCCAAAGGTCAATTTCTACTTTTTTTATTATCAAAGTTTAGCTAAAAGGACCTAGGGGGCTTGACTACTATGCACCTCCAAGAACTATTGTATAGTGGCCTAAGCAGGCCCCCTAATGCTAATCATATTTTTCAAGTGTTTGTCAAGTTATCTTGCAGGAACATGAATTGTTGATATCATTGGATAAAGGATAAAAGCAAGGATAAATCATCGGATGAGATAAGTGTTCTAGTTAGTCTCTAGGTTGTTTGTTGAGTGCCTTATATTTCTATTGTAAACCTTAGATCTGATTTTAATAGAAATATATTTAATTAATTTCTAGGCATTTGAAGGATAAACAACATATAGTGTGCACTTAGGGTTAATACTATTTGTGCATATTCTCTTGAGCCCTTGCTTAAAGATTTTCTATCTTGAAACCCTAGGTTAGAAAAGCATTCAAAGAAAGAATCATAATAGGGTTAGCTCTTGTATTTTTGCATTGTCCTTTATCTTTCATAGCATAGATCTAGAAAGGCCAAATTTAGGTGATTGTCTTGAATCGAATACATCAAACATTCTTGAAAACTAGAGGACTTGGAGTGAGTCCTTAAACTATTCCTGGTGAACCCTTCCCCCTAGCACCAAGTGTAGAGAACAACATACCCCTCGTGGTTCACCTCAAGGCTTTCTCTCTTTGCGGATCCAACCTTGAGAATTGTACACGGTAGGGTAGTTTTCCCCCTCTACATCTTTGGTGAACCCGATGTGAACACCTCATTTCTTTTTAAACATCTTAAGCAAGATCACTAATTCTATTTGTGTGGCTAGAAAAACCTTAATAACATATTTAAAAATATTTTTCTATGTGTTTGTTGTTAGTATTTCTCTTCTATCCTTTCAATGGCTCCTCTTCTTAGAAGTCAGTGAAAGCACCTTGAATCTGATTATGTTCCTCTAGAATATGATCATATTGATAGAGAGGATCCTAACATAGATCCAGAAGAACAAGATAACATGGAAACTAAAATGAGTTTTGATCCTTATGAAGGACCTAATGGTGGGTTTGTCTTTTCATCATTTGAGCATATTTGGGGCTTTATGAAAGCTAATAGGGATAAAATACTGGAAGGTATGGAATGGGAGGCTCATCTCGAAAGAGGTGAGACTCCCCCACTCCCCCCTCCAGTAAGCTCCCCTATGCTTGATCAAAATAACCCCTTGCCTAAATCAATGCATCTTAACAACTTAAACCAGGTACTTGATACTACTACAACAACCACCAACATTGGAAGGAATCTACAAGTCCCTCCAATTAGTAGTGTCACTCAAAATTATTTTCAATTTCCTCCTCAATCTTCTAATCTCAACACTTTTGCTTCTATTCCACCAAATGTTAGTTGTCCATTTTCACAAGGTGCCACATATAACAATAGTATCCATACCTCCAACTTGAATCAAGCATTGGTTCCTCAACACACATATGTTCCTCCTTTAGGGAATCTGGGAATAATGCATAATAGTAATCTAAAAGTGCAGAATTTGACAAATATGGTAAAGCAATTGGTTTCAAAAGTTGAGATGATTCAGCCTTCAAGTTTTACTTACAGTTATAAGGAAATGTGTAATCAGCCATTGGATCCTATTGTTGTTGCTAGGCCTTATCCTAAGCATTTTTCTATGCTAGTTTTACCTATTTATAAGGGGATAGAAGATCCAATAGAACATCTAAGAAGATTTAGAATAACTTGCCATGATCTCATTTATGATGACATGTTGTTACTCAAAATATTTCCTAAGAGTCTTGGTGGCATGGCATTAGAATGGTACTATCGATTGCCTAATTATTCCTTGAAGAGTTTTGAGGAAACAACAAAATTATTTGTTCAATAGTTTGGTGCTTATATTGAAAAGGAAGTAACAATGAAAGATGTTTATAATTTGAAACAAAGTAAAGAGGAAAAATTTTCAGAATTCTTGGCTCGTTGGAGAAGTTTAGTTGGATGCTTGAGATATACTTTACCTCCAAAGGATATGCTTGAGATATTTATTGGTAATTTACAAGAACAATTATCTTATGCATTAGAGACTACTACTATTACATATTTTGATCAAGCAATTGATTTAGCAAGAAAAGTAGAAACTTTTAAAAAGCCCAAAAAAAGAGGAGAAACTATAAGTCTCAACATAAGAATAAACACATAGGAGGTGATAGTGGAATGGATAGTAGGCCTGTTAATAATGTTACTAATAACCTACAAAATATAGTACTTCAAAAACCTCCACAAAGGAATTTTACAAGGCTTAATATGTCTATGGAAGCAGTTTTGAAATAACTTTTAGAAGCCAATGCAATTGAGTTACCTCCTATAAGGCAACCAGATACTACAACTCATTGGTATAAGGTAGGTCAACATTGTGCATATCATAGAGTGGAAGGACATTGGACAAATTCTTGTAAAAATTTGAAACATGTGGTTCAAGATTTGATTGATGTAGGACGTATTGACTTAGGAAATTCTCAGATAGTAAATAATCAAGTTCCTACTCAACAAACTTTAACTACCAATCAAGATATGGGAATATTTAAAGATCCATTGCCAAAATATAATCAACAAGTAACAAATTAGGTGGCTCATCAGAATGAGCCTCCTCCCTATGGTAATATGGTTGGTATGGTTGGGATAACTACAAGAAGGCAAGCTCAGACTCAACATCCTCAGCAAGGATAGAATTCTGTATTACAACCCAGTTTGGTTTTGAAGAATAATAAAAAAAAATTTTAGATACAGGGACTCCACCTATTGTATTGAGACCACAGCCTAAGGTTTCATTTGATCTTCAGAAGCAGTTGGCTAATACTCCAACAAAGATTTCAGTTTTAGAGCTCTTACAAACTTCTCCCAACCATAGAGATGCTTTGATGGAATTTCTAAAGCAACAATCGGTTCCCTCAGATATTTCTCCTAATGCTATAGTTGATGTCATAGGTTCTTTTGGGATACATCACATCTCATTCTCAGATGATGATAAACCTTCCTCAAACTTACAAGAAGATTCTTCACTTTACATCACTGCACTTATTGGGGATACCTTTATTAAGTGAATTTTAATTGATAATGGTTCTTCCCTCAATTTGTGTACATATCAATTCTTTCAAAATTTTGGATTAAAAGAGGAAGATTTAACAAAGTCTGATATCATTATAAAAGCTTTCAACAATGAGTCCCAAGAGGCCTGTGGTGTCATATCTCTTCCCCTCAAGGTTGGGCCTAAAATATTAGATACTTTGTTTTATGTGGTACATTGTCCTGCATATTTTAATCTTCTTCTTGGATGACCTTGGATTCATGCAATGAAGGTCATCCCTTCTACTCTTCATCAATACCTCAAGTTTGAATTTAAAAACCAAGTTGTCACCATTCCGGGTGACCCTCGACCATTTGAGTTTTTCTCAAATGTAGAGTGAGCTCGATCTGAGTTTAACCTGTGTCCTATTTCTTCAATGGTTTCTCCATGTTCCTCATCTCAGATATCAGAACAATTTCAAAATTTAAAAATGAGTGAGGAACACATCTCAAATTTCTCATCTCAGGATCATGATAATCAGTTTCTTCGAGAACCTCTTCTAGATCTAGCCAAGCTACCACCATCACCAAGAACCATGGGTTTGCCCCATAAGAAAGGTGATGTTGTACACATTGGCATGTGTACCTTTATCTTCATAGGAACTACCTTCAAAGAAAATATACGTGGTAGCAACCCCTCTCCCATTGAGCATTATTTTGCTCATTGTTACCTTTCCAATGATTACCCACTTCCTAAATAGATCCTATCTAGTATGGGATATGTAGGTAAAGGTTTGGGGCCACAACAAAAGGGCATTCAAGAGCCTTTGGATGTCGAGATCTGGCTTGGGAGATGTGGCATAGGTTTTATACCTAGTAAAGACCAACCTTTACCATTTGATAATGATGATCATCTTATGACTTATGTTGAATATATGGATTATCAAAAGTTAGGAGTGGGTGATGAGGATGATGGTCCCCCTTATTCTTCTGAGATCTTATTTTGTAATATGATTGGTTTTGTATGCTCTAAAAATAAGCCTTCTATTTTAAAAGAAGATCCTGCTTTGTTGTCTTATAATAATATTTATGTTAAAAAGAATGGTCTTGTTCAAAAATGCAATGATTATCGTGCCATGGCTGTCAGAGAAAGAGCTACGAAGGAACTTCTCTGTGATTTTCATCATAGATATGACTTGCTTTCTAGAAATTTCTTTGGTGAAATAGTCCATGGTACACTTGTTTCTTATGCTAAGAAAGGCGACACACTTAGATTTTGTGTCGACTATCATCCTGTTTGCTTAAACTAAAGTATAAAATAATAATAATAATAATAATAATAATAAAAATTACATAAAATCACTTAATTATCATTTAGCTATGCATTTGCATTTCCATTTGATTGTTCATACTACATTGTTGCTTGTCATCTTTTGCACTGCTTTCCTGACATTTAACACAACTTGCATGCTTGAATGTCATATTTTGCATGATTGCTTGTTCATGACTACTTGATCATATAGATTTTTGGGGATCTTGCGACAATGGCATGTGATGATACCTAGTTAGGTTGTAGCTCACATGCATTGCACTTTCACTAGGATTTTGATGCCTAGTAAGATCCCCACCTAGGGATTCTTCTTTAGTCTTCTTTCTTGCTTCTCTTTGTCGCTCAAGTTCTATTTTTCCTTGGTCTTAGAAGTATTGATTTATCATATTTCTTGGGTCAAGGATGATAGTTTGTTAATATTTTCTTGTCACCTCTCTTTTGCTTCCAAATTTTCTTCTTTGTCTTTTTGCTTTGACAAGGAAATATGTGTATTTATTTCTTCCTTTGTGTTTTTCAAAGTTGTCTTCTTCTTCACCTTTTCCACTCATTAAATGTTGTGTTTCATATCTCAAACCCCTATCAGGGGTAGCACTCACCTAATATATATTTTATCCTTATATTTCACCCCACATGGGATAATTATACATCCTAGCGGGTATCTTATCGGATATGATCTCCTATCGAGTTATACTCCCTTTTGACTCAATGGGCTCAACACCCCATTACAGGATAAGCTCCTTGGCCATTTTTAGTAGGCCTCGACATACATCCTAGTGGGTAATCACCCCACAATAGTCAATTAGTGAGCAACCACCCATAGCGGGTCAGACTCCAACACTTCATTCTTTATGGTGAGTACTACACCCATAGTGGGTTTAACTCCCCATTTTTGGTATGATTCATAGTATTTAATCACATTGGTCCATTGTGACCTACGCTGATTTAAATACTATGTTTCACCTATCCTTCTCTGTTTCATATGGTTGACCTTTGGATCTTCTTCTTCTTCTTTTGTCTTCTCCCTTTTCTTTTCTTCTTCTTTTCTTCCTTTTGTTTTCTTTCTTGTTTCTTATGTTTCTTTTCTTTCTTCCTTCCTTCCATTTCATCCATGCATGTCATATAGTTTTTGCATTTCATATAGTTTTGCATTAAGATACATAAAATATAAAACATAAAGAACACTTAATTAAATCATATCACATGCACACACATTCACACAAAATATAAAAGAAGTAGCTATGTATTACTCGATGAGAAAAGAGAGATACATTAGTGTCTGGTTGGTGTACCATAGTCTAATCCTGGTACACTCAACCAATCTTGAGGGATGCATACCATAATAAAAATTGGTATGTCATCCTGATCCCTAGCCCTAGCTCTAAGATCCTATCTCCTCTACTCTGCCAAAGGAGGAGGTGGTCCAAGTAACCACATACCCATGGATGGTGAAGCTGAGACTATCTATGATCGAGATCATGACCTACTAGCTAATTGGAGGGATGGAGGAAGAATCACTCTCTACCCCATTGGTACCACCTAGTAGTACATGGTCTCATAAAAGGTAGCCTATTGAATGGCCACCTCCAACCTCTCCCCTACCCTCTATAGCTCCACTTGTAGAAGGTAGATCCCATCACTAGCTTGGCTGCTCCCGATGATAGCCATCCCCTCTACCTAAGCCCTCTGGCGCTCTATATCTAGATGGCTCACCTCCCCTTAGATATGATCAACCTCTACTCGAGCTACATCCCTCTCTATCTCTATGGTACTCAATAAGCTTCGTAGTCCCTCGATCCTCTTGGACCTATCCTCCTAGAGTAGGTCCACCTATCTCTATAGAGTCACCACCTATGCTCGTAGCACCTCTACCTCCTCCCTCGGATCCCCTCATCTTGAGGCCTAGCCTCGATCGACTACTACTAATGTGGAGGCCTCTCTTGATCCTCTACCCAGTAGTACCCTGACCTCTATGGGGGTAACTCTAGATGCCCCTACCTCCCTGGTCCCTATAGTGTTGGTGTCCTCTATCACTAGCTCAATCTGGACCTAAGCCTATCTCTATCCTAGAGCTACATGGACCTATTGCACCCTCTCTATGGCCCTATGAGCTACCTCTCAAAATTCTCATTGCATGCCTGGGTCCATCACCTGGTGCCTCTATATCAAAACTAGTAAGGAGACCCTCCGAGGCATGACTCCTCTATACCACCACCTATAGCCGAAGGCCACTCCCATGTCATCCACCCTTGGGATCCATGTAAGGAGGATCATCCAAGTCCTCCTCTACCCACCTAGCCAAGTTAAGCTCACCTCCAACCCCTAATGGGTCCTGGTAGACTCTCTGGTACCAGTAATCCTCTAGGTTTAAGATTCCCTGTAAGATCTCGAACTACCTTAAGACTCGATCAAACTAGAAGACCTTTGGCTCCCCTCTCTCTATGGTCAACCATCTAGTCCTCCTGACCCTCACTAGCTCTATCCTATCCTTAGCCCATCCTGGGTGTAGATTCTAGGGTCACCATATAATCTTGGCCTCCCTCAGCTCATCTATTACCCACCTCGCTAGTGGTAGGTTCCCGACGTAGGTCCTCATGACCCGCTCTAGGGATCTGGACCATCTATATGTTATTGGCTGCTCTGAGCTAGATAATGGTCTTAGTAGTGCATCTAGTCTCCTACACCACTATGTGCTCCCAGCTCCATACCTAGAGCAAAGTCATACAAACTATCCTTGTATACCACTTGTACATGATATTGTACAATATCCTATATAAGTGGGCCAACACATATGGACCCCATGCGAACCAAACTCCTTGGTGTCGCATGTCTACTACTACACCCACCATAGTCCATGGTAGATATCACCTACTAGTGTGGCACATCAATAATCCTACCACCACCTCATAGAGCATGGTCATCAATGGGTCTACCCCATATCGCCCCACTAGGTCATCCATGACTATGGTGCTCTCTCACACCTGGTGGGTCCAACCTCCTAAAAATCATTGCAAGGTAGCTAGCCTCCCTCACACTCTATAAATCATCATCCCTCTGATAGGGATGTACAAGATGCACCACACATCCTCTAGTGTGATGGTCATCTCTCCTATGGGTAACCGAAAGGTAGATGACTCTGGGTACCATCTCTCCACTAGAGCCATTAGTAGAGCCCTGTTCGCCTCTACTCGAGGTAGCCTCACTAGGTGGTCTAGCCCCACCACCTCCAATGTGTCTCTCTCTGCCCATCTGAGTACCTCTAGCTCCACCTCCAAGGAGCCTACTCGCCACTCGTAGCTCTCGAGTACTCTAAGCTGCAATAATAACAACAACAAAATTTTCCATCAGTTTAATTAATCAATAAAATAATTAAATTAAATTGAATTAAATTTAAAACTTCAAAATTTATTGCTAAAAATCAAACTTTGCATTCTTAAAGTTTAGCTTGCTTGCTTCCTTCTCTCTTTTCTTTTTCTTTCTTTTCTTTTTTTTGTCTTTTCTCTCCCTTCAATGAAATCGTGCCTAGTTTTCTAGGACCATGATTTCATCGAGGTGAAGTCATGCCCCACTTTTTGTGAGGTGTGATTTCATGAAATTATGCTTGGTCCTTGTCATTAAGCATGATTTCATCGCTACCACCTAGGGTGAAATCATGGTCAGCATATGCACCTGGGTTGTACATAATAAAACCATCAATTTTTGCGGAAAACCACCCAAAAGCATGAAAAATTTTAAAAAAAAATTGAAATGCGAGGTTGGTTTTTGACCCTACCTCTGCCCGCTCCACCTCTGTGCCAACCTCACCCCTCATGATCATTAAACGGTGCAATGAGTAGCACCATCTCCTATTTTCTCCAGAGCTCCTTTCTCCTCTTTTGCACGGTAAAAATGAATTAGGGTTTTACCCCTTTTTCACTTTTATCCCTATTTTTTTTTTTTCTTTTCTTGCTCCTTTTTATTTTCATACTTTTTTCCTCTCTTCTTCTTCTTCTACGTTCACATTTTCGAGTTTTCATGAGGGATGTGTCCCTCATAAAACTTGAGGGGGCACCCTGGCCTTAGAGGTATTAATGTCCCTAATGCCTCGATTTATGTGTAAAACAAGAAAGTGTTCAGAATAACACCATTTTTGCACCACCCTTTTCTTCTAAACTAGCCACCCTATTTCTTCTTGTCATATTTTTTCTATGAGTGTTTACATATTTTCTTTGACACATTTATTAGGCCATAAATGCGTCAAAGAGGGGGTAAAATGTAGACATGAAAAATTGACCCACTTTAGTGGGAAATCTTCCTTGAGCCCTCTGGGAGACCCCTTAGACTTGCCTAGGGCAAGGACAAGGCTTCTCCCCCTCTTTTACCTTTTTTCTCTCTATGTAAAATTGCACTCGCCCTTGATGGGGCACGATTTTGCATAGGTAAAATCATGATCGGCCTTGACGGGGCACGATTTCACCTTTTTAGGGTTTTGTCTAAGGAAACCCTAATTCTTTAGGTTTGGCATGTTTTACATCGGCCCTCCTTGGTTTTCCCACCCATATCACCTTCAAATCCACTATATAAGGAGGGTTTGAATTCACTTTTCACACACTCTCATGCACGACAACATTTGATAATTAATGCTAATGATAATTATTCTCACAAAGTGTTTTAGTGTTCACTTATTGATCTACATCCTTCTTCTTTTACAAGCAAGTTATCTTTGGAGTGTGAAGTTTGATTGGTTTTCTACTGCATTGGATTGTTGATTGTTGTTGCTCGCTTTGGTGGATTTGTGTTGAAGCCCTAAGGAGAGATCAACTATTCGGAGGTCTCAACCCTTCTGCTTGCTTTCTCATTATTTTCTAGGTGAATTCACTCTGTTACATGCTTGTTTTCATTTGCTACATCTCACATTTATTATTTCTCTTTGATCTGAGATGTTTCATCTCACTTCTGCAAAATCGTGCTCGGGTCTCTACGGGGTGTGATTTCGTCGATGCATTATCGTGATCGCTTATTATGGGGTACAATTTCTCCTGAGCTATACTTGGGGGTAAATTGTTGTTCTATATTTCATAATTGCATTTTAGGTTGCATCTAGGGCATAGTGTCATACTCTATTTTGTTTTTGTCATATTATTTTGTTGTGCTTTCATATGTTTGATTTCTTCCAAAGGTCAATTTCTACTTCTGTTTATCAAAGGTCAGCTAAAAGGACCTAGGGGGCTTGACTGTTGCACCTCCAAGCACTATTGTATAATGGCCTAAGTAGGCCCCCTAACGCTAATCATATTTTTCAAGTGTTTATCAAGTTATCTTGCAAGAACAGGAATTGTTGATATCATTGGATAAAGGATAAAAAGCAAGGATAAATCACTGGATGAGATAAGTGTTCCAGTTAGTCTCTAGGTTGTTTGTTGAGTGCCTTATATTTCTATTGTAAACCCTAGATCTAATTTTAATAGAAATATATTTAATTAATTTCTAGGCATTTGAAGGATAAACAACATATAGTGTGCACTTAGGGTTAATATTGTTTGTGCATATTCTCTTGAGCCCTTGCTTAAAGGTTTTCTATCTTGAAACCCTAGGTTAGAAAAGCATTCAAAGAAAGAATCATAATAGGGTTAGCTCTTGTATTCCTACATTCTATATTTTTGCATTGTCCTTTATCTTTCATAGCATAGATCTAGAAAGGCCAAATTTAGGTGATTGTCTTGAATCGAATACATCAAACATTCTTGAAAACCAAAGGACTTGGAGCGAGTCCTTAAACCATTCCTGGTGAACCCTTCCCCCTAGCACCGAGTGTAGAGAACAACATACCCCCATGGTTCACCTCAAGGCTTTCTCTCTTTGTGGATCCAACCTTGAGAATCATACATGGTAGGGCAATTTTTTCCCTCTACATAAGGACATAGATTCTTATCGTCAATAATGAGAGACAAATATGGATCTCGTGGAGCTGTGTAGATAACATGATCACAAAAGATAGAAGTTGGATTGGTTGGAGATGAATGAGAGAGAAGAGGATGATCCTCATTAGAGGATGTGGGACGAATATTACTTGAAATGGAAGTCTCACCTTGGACCATGGTGTGCGTGTAATATAGTTTGAATCTAGTGAGAATATTAGGTATGACAGTGAAAGGTTTCCCTGTGAACTGAGAGAGCATTAGACTGATTGGAGGTAATGTGGGCAGTCTCCTCAATAATATGTGCTTGCTCGCATGCCTGGATATGAATGAGAATAGTGATGGTGATGTGTACCATAAATGAGTGTTCAAAACTTTTTAGAAATGATATTTTGAACTAGTGTGTATTCAGTACAAAAATCGTTGTGTTTCTATGTACTAGAACCTGGTTTGCACCCTGCTATGCAAACCTAAAATAGAGAATAAAGTTTGATAAAAAAATTAGTCATAGACTGTAAATATCCAACAAGTGAGAGTTTACTAGAAAGTGAATGTGATGAAACCAATTTTTATGAAATTACAATTCAAGAACGTAATTGAAATAAATTCTAAGTAAATAAAAGTAAATTTTGTGTTGTCTTGTGTATTTTAATGATAACACCAGCTCTAAGATATGACACTGGAAATGAAGTGAGACTCTAAAAAGAAATATCATTGGCACATAACCTCCTGCAACACCCAAGGGTGCACAAAATGGAAGTATGTATCAACAAGTGAGTGGTGGCTAAATGAAGGTGCAGTAAAAAGATATCCAAAGGGGGGGCTCAAAATAGTTAATGAGTCCAAATCCTCTTACAAGAAGAGGTGGCACTGTCTAAGACCTGCTATCGATATACCCATGCTTTCACTTCACCCTCCGATAGGCTTAGTCAAGAACAATAGTTACCTATTCACGAATTATGTAAACCTTGTGAACAAAGATATATAATCCTATCCTACTTCGAAGGTCCCTTCTAGTGATGAATTCTAGAAAATTAGTCTCAAGAGTAGGGGATTTTTTGGTGATGAATTTTGAAAAACCACTCCTGGGGGCTACTATGGTGTTTAGGGGGTGAGATGGTGGAAGGAGATGAATTCCAACATCACTAGTCTCAAGTGGGGATTGGTGATGAAGTCCAATATTACCACTGTGTATGAAACATGTGTGTGGTGGTGAGTTAACTACCAATGATAGGAAAGTAAATCTAGCTAAATACCTTTTTGTTAGCATAGCTGTTAGTTTATTTCATTATTAGCTAAAGGTTGTTAGCTTATTTAGGCATTATGTTATTTGTTATAACATAAGCCTATATTAGCCTCGGATGGTTCCGTAACCACCGGGCTATTATAGACCTTTTGTGTAATATTTATATTCCTCACACTGAATGATAATTTGTTCATTCTTTCTATATGGTATTAGAGCCCTTTGAATTCGCAGCTCATGTAGCTTGATGACTGGGTGAGATTGGAACAATTATCGAGATCTGCACTTGAAATACCTTTATTGGGACCTGATTGAATGAGAGCCATGACCTGACACGACGAAATCAACTTCTTGACGCAGTAGACACGACTATCGATGTGGGCTCGACTGACTAACCAAAATTTAGGTTAGTCGATCAAACAACTGGCTGAGTGCAATGGTCGAAGGCAACATAGAGAGAAACGATCGAAGGAAGGAAAGAAAGCAATGTGACAGAGTGCACGCACATCCCCACACGGGAGGTGAGCAGCCCCATGCGGGAGAAGACCCACCACCACCCTCTCGGGCAGCATCTCCCCGAGAGGAGACACCCTCTTATGTGAGGGTTGAGGTTTTTAAATGCCTCAAAGCCGCTCGGACCCATGCATGTGGGATAAAAATTCAAATTTTATTTTTGAAAACACGTCACCCTCCTTCCCATGGCGTCAACCTGCAACTGAGCACGTAATTTTTCCTTACGATCTGCAACGATGAAATCCTTTTCTTTTGCCATCATTGGATTTTGCACGTCATTTTGACCATTTTTGGTGGATTAATTTTTTTCCAAACCCTCAGATCTCCTTCGATCTCTAATTTCTTCCTTCCCCGGTCGTCACAAAGCACAGAAGATTTGCAGGTGATTTGCATTTGAGGTGATTTGCATTTGAGGTGATTTACAGGGCACAAGGAGCTGAGAAGTTCTTGTTTGATCGAGGTCTGGCTGAGGAGGTTGTGCAGCGAAATCTTAGACGATCGAGTGCAGAGAAATCTCTGCTCTTGCATAGAGTCATCACCGCCGCACTGCTCACAGATGCGGTCGAGCGACGATTTGAGATCCCGTCGCCCCGTGTTTCTTCAAGTAAGGGGAGGCATCTCCTTACTCACGTCGAGTCGCCTAGCTCAGCTAGCTGGCGGCCCAAGCGTAAGGCGTCCACGACAACGAGGTTGGGGGATAAAATCCCTCCAACCCCCCCTTGCACCTATAAGGTTATTTTTTTCTATTTGTTAAAGTTTTTATTTTTTTTTCTTTAATGTTTTTTTTAATTTTTTTCTAAGTTTAATTAATTTTTTTTATTTTCTTTGAAAAAAAAATTATTTTAAATAAAAATATCTATTTGAAATATTTTTTTTGAAAAGAAACTATTTAATTAAACTTTTTTGAAAAAAAATTTAAACATTGAGGAAGAAATTTTTCAAACTTAACAAGGGGGGCAATTTTTTCCTAAGAGGCAATTTTTTTTTTCAAACTGCAAAATTCAAGGGGGGGAGTGAAAGAATTTTTTCAGCAATTCTTCAAAATTGGCAAATTGTAAAAGGTGCATTTTCGGTGGAAACCGACACCTTAGGTTCATTATTTTTTTGTGGGCACTTTTTGATGTATGTTGCATTTATTTCCATATTGCAATACTTCATTAAGTAAAATCAAGCACTAATAAGTCCTCGGAACAATTAAAACCCATCCGTGCAATTTATTGCACTGCAGCATTTGGTATTTGTGATACCTCTGGCCAGCACTTACAGGTAAAGCTTTCGTGATTGCGCTACTGTATCCACCGCCTAATATAGCTAAAAAAATGACATCTAAGATTGTTCTCTATAAATCATTGAGGAGAGATAAGTTTTCCATATTTTGTATTTTTTTACTCCATCCATTACCCTAATAGTTCTTGTGTTTAGGCGTAAATCCTGATGAAAGTTCTGAAATTCGAAGTGTTTAGGGGAAGTTACGCCCCATGCATGAGGATTGAAGAATTTCTATGGTAGGTGCCATCAACGAGACTATTCCATTTCAGTACTACTTAAGTACCACGTATCGTATGATCTCTAAAAAATTACCTATAGTTTCCCTCACGTAAGAGCGGGTGATTTTTTTTTATCTTTCTAAATACCTATAGTCTCCCTCACGTAAGGGTGGGTATTTTGTATGGTATAACGACCTAGAAAAAGGTATATCGAAAGGGGGACCAATTGGTGTTATAAGGAACCTTCACAATGTTTGCAAAATTAATGACTAATTCTCATCAGTTGTTGAAAGGTCCTAATTACACACCATGGAAAAAAAATATGAAGGCAATCCTAGAAATGGATGACTTATGGGATGTTGTATCTGGAGCAAAAACAAGACCTTCATCTACTACTAGCGCTACAGCTCCATCTACCGATCAGAAAGACTTTGACAAGAAAGACAGCAAAGCACAAGTGCTCATTTTGCTTGTTGTGTCTGATGAAGTTCAACCCCATATTGTTGATTGTGAACATAGTAAAGAGGCATGGGATGCCCTTAATACTATATATGAGGGAAAAAATGATTCCACTATTCTATTCCTTCAATATCAATTACATAGTCTAAGCATGAAGCAGGGGGAGACAGTTGAACTTTTTCTTTGTAGAGTGTTTGAATTGAAAGCAAAGTTGAATTCTTTGGGAGAACCAGTTGATGACAAACTCCTTACCTCAATTGTGTTGAGAGCTTTACCTGATTCTTATAGGGTGTCGATCACTTCCCTTCAGGTGTCACTACGAAAAGTTACTTTTGTAGAGTTGGTCAATATGCTTCAAGAAGAGGAGGCACGCCAACTCCAATGAGATGATTCTTCTAACACTACCCTCTACACCAATAGAAAGGGTCCAAACAAGAAGAAGGGTAATTTTTAGAAAGGAGGTGGTTCTCAAAAGGATTCAAAATGAAAACAACCTCAACAACCAAAAATATATTGCAAGATCTATGACAAAGAGGGTCATGATACAAATAGATGTTGGCATAAGAATAAACAACCTAAATAGAAAGGCCAGAAAAAACCACACAACAAGAACAAGCAACCCAAGGTGAATGTTGTTGTTGAAGAATTTGACTCATATTCTGAGTGGGCACACAAGGTTCTCATGACTACCATAGCCTCCAAGCAGGTGAATCTTGTATGGTATGTCAATTCTGACGCTATTAAGCACATGATTGGTGATAAATCATGGTTTGAGTCCTTTGAGGCCAAAGAGGGCAAACCTGTCACTATTGTTGATGATAAAACCTATAAGGTTCAGGGAGAAGGTACTATTTTAGTCACTTTTTTTGATTGCAAGCTTTAGATTGAAAAAGTCCTCTATGTTCTAGGATTGGCGAACAATTTGTTGTCTGTCACACAAATTCTGGACAAAGATATGGTTGTGAAATTTAGTGTTAAGGGAGGCAAGAAGTGTTGTTCTATTACCAGGAGGGGTAATAACATTGCAACCACTTCATATAAGCATGGGTTATTTACCTTAGATGATATATCTACTCCACATGTAGCCATTACAGTCTCTACAAAGGAGGAAACTTCCCTATGGCACAAGAGATATGGGTATCTTAGTACTTGTTATTTACTTGAGCTAAGTAAGTATGAGATGGTAAAGGGTCTTCCTTCCATTTCTACCACATTGCCAGTGTGATCTGACTGCTTGGTAGGAAAGCAACATAGAGTACCTTTTGAGAAAAGCTCTACAAGAGCAAAGAAACCTCTGGAGTTGATTCACACCGATCTGTGTGGTCCTTTCATACCCATCAGTTGTGGGGGGAAGAGGTATTTTTAGTTATTTATAGATGATTACTCATAGAAAATGTGGGTGTTTTCTCTTACTCTGAAATTTGAGGCATTTGGTTTCTTTCAGAAATTCAAGAAATCTATTGAGAAGGAGTCAAGGGCTTCTATAAAGACTCTCCGCTCAGATCGAGGGGGGGAGTTTACCTCTAAAGAATTTTTTGCATTCTTGGCTGCACATGGGATAACAAGACAGTTAACTACTGCTTATACTCCTTAGCAAAATGGATTTGCTAAAAGGAGGAACCGTTCCATCATGGAAATGGTTCGTTGCATGCTCACAAGAGCTAGTCTTTGGCAACAATATTGGGCAAAAGTTGTCACCACAATAGTATATCTGTTGAATAGGGAACCCACAAAGGCCCTACAAGGAATGACTCCACAGGAAGCATGGAGTGGTAGGAAACCCTCCATTTCTCATCTACACATTTTTGGGTGTAAATCTTTCATGCACATACCAAAAGAGAAAAGGAAGAATCTAGATGAGAAGACATTGAAGTGTATTCTTCTTTGCTATGATGAGAACTCTAAGGGTTATCATTTGAATGATCCCTTGACCAAGAAGATTCATGTTAGTAGAGATGTTGTTTTTGATGAGGCTTTCACATCACAAAGTGCATCAGATGTATACCTAGATCTTGTGGAATCCAAAGATGAGAAGTCTCCTTCATCATCAAAGATTGGAGGTTCTTCTCCATCTTCTTCAAAATCATAGAATAAAAATCCAAAATGGTATACAAGTACAATCAGAGACTCAAAGCTATCTACTCCACCTGATTTGACTTTGGATAGGCCTCGTACTCACAACATGGCTCGACAGGAGAGAGCAGTAACAGAGACTACTGGGGTTGATGATCTTTGTCAATATTTTGAGGGAATTTCTGTTGATCCAGAGAGACCAACATAGGAAATGGATATAGATGAGGACAGGGTGTTTATGTCTTCAATGAATGAACATGAACCTATTTCGGTGCAAGATGCCCTTAGTGCACCATAATGGAAGGCTACTATGGATGCTGAGTATTAGTCTCTGATGAAAAAGAAAACTTGGAAGCTTGTCAATTTGCCATATGGAAAGAAGCCCATAGGCTACAAATGGGTGTACAAAGTCAAGTACAAGGCATATGGGACAATTGATAAGCATAAGGCTCATCTTGTTGCAAAGGGCTATGCTCAAAAGGAAGGCATTGACTATGAGGAAACTTTTGCACCTACTGCTTGGATGACCACCATTCAAGTTCTTTGTGCTATGGTAGCACAACATGGGTGGAAAGTTCACCAAATGGATGTCAAGAGTGCTTTTTTGAATGGTGATCTCCAAGAGGAATTCTACATGACTCAACTTGAAGGATTTGAAGTGGAAGGCCAAGAGCAAAAAGTTTGCAAGTTAGTCAAATCCTTGTATGGTTTGGAACAAGCTCCTTGAGCTTGGTATATAAAAATGGATAATCACCTTCTACAGCATGGATTTAAGAGATGTCCATTAGATGCAAACCTCTATTTCAAGAAAAAAGGTTCTGAGATAGTGTTGCTTGTACTCTATGTTGATGATCTTCTCATTATAGGGAGTTCAAAAACTATGATCTCTGTTGTCAAAAGTGACTTATGTAAATATTTTGAAATGACAAATCTCGGACTTCTCCATTATTATCTTGGTCTAGAAGTAAGCCAGAAGGAGCACTACATCAAGGTGTCTCAGAAAAAATACGCCAAGACATTGTTAGAAAAATATCGCATGACTGATTGCAAGCCAATGGCAACTTCGATGGAATTAGGGCTTCAGTTATCGTGGTATGATGATTCACCTTAGGTAGATGGTACTCTCTATCGACAGTTGATTGGGAGTCTCATATATCTAACAAACACTAGGCCAGATATTGTATTTGTTGTTAACTATCTTTTAAGGTTCATGTAGGAACCTAAGACTACTCACTGGAAAACAACCAAACATTTTTTTCACTAGGTCCGTGATACTATGGAATATGGCCTAGAATACAAGAGGAATGGTAAATTATTCTTGCAAGGATACATGGACTCCAAGTATGTTGGGTCGTTTGATGATCGCAAGTCAACTTTTGGATATATTTTTCATCTTAGATCCGGTCCTGTCTCATGGCACAACAAGAAGCAACAGGTGGTTGCTATCTCATCTACAAAGGCAGAATATCGTGCCGCACGTGAAGTCGTGTGTGAAGTGATATGGTTGCATCGCATTTTGACAAGTATGGGTCTTCCATCCAAATCTCCAATTCACTTGTTTTGCGACAACTAGGGTGTTCTGAACCTTGTCAAGAATCTAGTACATCATGAAAGAACCAAGCACATTGACACACAATGTCACTTCATTCGAGACGAAGTTCCAAGGCACCAAATTTAGCTTCAGTACATTCCCACAAATTCTCAAGTTGCAAAAATTTTTACTAAGGCACTTGCATGTGTCAAATTTGCATTATTTCGTAGCTCTCTTTGTATTGCTAAATGATGTAATCAGGGAGATATTAGTATAGCTAGTATTTATCTTATTACCCAAATAATGTAATAAGGGGGGATGTTAGCGTAGCTGTTAGTTTATTTCATTATTAGCTAAAGGTTGTTAGCTTATTTAGGCATTATGTTATTTGTTATAACATAAGCCTATATTAGCCTCGGATGGTTCCGTAACCATCGGGCTATTATAGACCTTTTCTGTAATATTTATATTCCTCACACTGAATGATAATTTGTTCGTTCTTTCTATACTTTTAAAAACACGCTAAATTTATATGCCTTTTGAAATTGAAATATATCCTAGATAGTTTGAAAGAAATAAATATTAGATGCTTGGGAAAGAGATTTGATATTTATTCTAAGAGCTTTGGAAAAGAGATTTGAAATCTATTCTAAGAGCTTTAGGAAAGAGATTTGAAATCCAATGAGGTACTTTGAAAAGAGATTTGAAATCTAACTAGGTGTTTGTGGAAAGAGATTTAAAATCTAATTTAATTCTTTTGAAAGAGATTAGAAACATGATCTAATGATTTTGAAAGAGATTTGAGATTTAATCTAATGCTTTTGAAAGCGATGTGAAATCTGAACTAGTGATGTAGAAAAGAAATTTGAAATTTGACTTGATGCTTTTGAAAGAGATTTGAAATCTAAAATAATGCTTTTGAAAGAGATTAGAAACCTGATCTAATGCTTTTGAAAGGGATTTGAAATTTGAGAGAGTGATTTTGAAAAGAAATTTAAAATTTGAATTGATGCTTTTGAAAGAGATTTGAAATCTAACTAAGTGTTTGTGGAAAGAGATTTGAAATCTAATCTAATTCTTTTGAAAGGGATTTGAGATTTAATATAATGCTTTTGAAAGGGATTTGAAACTTTATTTTGTGTTTGTGAAAAGAGATTTGAAATCTAATCTAATGCTTTTAAAAGATATTTGAAACTTGATTTTGTGTTTGTGGAAAGATATTTGAAATCTAATCTAATGTTTTTGAAAGAGATTTGAAACTTGATTTTGTGTTTGTAAAAAAATATTTAAAATATAATCTAATGCTTTTGTAAGAGATTTGAAATCTACCTAAGTGCTTTGCAAGATGAACAAGAAATGAGAAAAATATTTGAAAGATAGAGAAAAATAGTCATTCTGAGTAAAATACCTAATGTCGAGTATATTGGATGATCCTACTTGTATCTATGTTGTAAAATTTTATAGTTTGGAGAGGTTCACATGGTAGTGTTCGAAACTTACTACGCTAGGAAGTTCACATAGCAATGTATGAACCTTATTGTCTGAACTGTTCTAAACAGGTTTTTGAGGTAGGTAGAAAAATAATAAATCTAACTTAGTCCTGAGAAAGTATCCTACATAGAGAATGTGAAATGAGCATAAAAAACTTTATAGTGTCCCTAAAAACTATGAAATCAATGGTGCAAATGAGCAAATCATGGAAACAACAAAAACCCTAATATACTAAAGCCAAAATAAAGTTACAAGGAATAGTGTCACCTTGAGTATATCATGGCTAAATGATGTGTGATGAAAAGTGTGAGGGATAACAACTCCAAATGGAAAAAATAGGCTTTAAGCCTTCTCGACTTACTTTCCAGGCATTGTGAAGCAATAAAATATATATCTCACTATAGGAACTTGTTCTGAAGTAGTTTTATGAAGTTTGTGTAATAGTGTGTGAACCCCATATGGAGGTTCATATGGTAGTGTGCAAACTGAGTGTAGAATACTTTATATTTGTAGCAAAAATCTTGAAGTGTGTCTCAGTGCTATTATGGGCTCCCCTTTGGATTTACAATACATGCAATACAAAAAAGTAGGCCATAAAATGAGTTAGACAGCAATGGAGGTAATCTACAATAATTTGTGGGGGTCCCATTGGGTGTGCTAGAATATAGCTAAATATTTTTTATTGATTTTAAAGGGGTTGCAACATGAACTTATTTAAATAAAGGTTTTTTTCTTTTCTCAATGTGAATGTGATGCATTCGC
Source organism: Wollemia nobilis (assembly GCA_028583015.1). Taxonomy (NCBI): domain Eukaryota; kingdom Viridiplantae; phylum Streptophyta; class Pinopsida; order Araucariales; family Araucariaceae; genus Wollemia; species Wollemia nobilis. The sequence goes on along the minus strand of JAQPPZ010016747.1, from coordinate 2,025,303 downwards.
TGATGTATTCCAATGTCTCTTAGTGTAGATGGACTTATTGCATGTGAGCCATCGCTTGGGTGCTTGATTCTATCCTTTGTACCTATTTGGACCTTATATGTAGCTCTAAAGTTGTTGTAGAACAGGTTTGCATGGTAGTGTGTGAACCTCTAGCCTGGGTTTGTGTAGTATTGTGCAAACCAAACTGTTGTCGATCATTTCTATGGATTTCTATCAAAATGAGGTCCTAGTACTATTGCTTGATGTATGATAGGTGCGAGAGTGACGAAGAATATTTTGGAGTGATTTCAGCAGAGTTTTGGTAAGGAAACCAAAAGAGCAAGAGATGTTTCATGGTGAAAATAACCATCTATTTATAGAGTTTTTCTAAGGCTAGGGGGTGAGGTGTCCCCAATGAGAAACTATAGGCTCTGGTTAACTTGCTTATTTAACCTAGGAATAGAGTCCTTCAATATTTTATAAACAGACCAGGTATGGTAAGGATACCCTTGAGGTGAACTTAAAGTTTTTAACGTTTTATGTTCATGCTCTTCCAAATTTATGGTGATTAGTTAAATATTTTACAAATTTTGATCAAACTAAAATAATAACAATTCAATTATACCTTATGTATGATCGGTGCCTTAATCCTTTGGGTTATTGTAGCAAGATTTAATGATAATTCAATGAAAATAGAGAGAATGGAGAAAGATATAATTGGTGCAATTACATTCAAACGAATATCATAATAAACATAACAGTTGACCAACGAAAGAAACGTTCACTATGAATTCAAATAATGTAACCCATAATGAAGATACACACAAGACTGAAGACAAGAAAATAATAGAAAAGAAGCCCAAAATTGTATTAATATTTGAAATATGATTACATGAAGAGTTGGCTTGTAATATCCATTGAACTCTTGAAATATCAATACAATAAATATCCTTGTTCGAATATCGTAACAAGGACCTTTCACTCTTTCGTTCGAATATCACAACAGTCGAGTATTTAGACCTCTGGCTCAATAATCTGGAAATAATCTCATCTTCTTGGGAACATTCCTATCAAAAAATTGTACAAGAAAGGGAAGAATAAGGGATGAAAAAGAAGAAGAAATACAAAGGGGATACAACAGCAAATAATGGGCACTCGAGTATACCTCTTAGAAAAAATATGCTATATCAAAGCTCGATCCTTATTCTAGTTGTAGACATCCTTCTTATAGTTTTAGTAGCTTTGTAACTACTTGAACCACTTGCATCTAGACTATCCACTTGGTGCCATCTCTTGCCTTGTCATTGGCTGGATGCTTTACAGTTTGTTATTTTAACTACCTAAAAAATATGTCATCAAAATTGGTTGAAGCCCTGTCTGGTTTTCACCTATATTCTCTTTTCCCTTTTCTGTCATCGGGGTCCCCACGCTGCTTGTTGACTTAGGCACCTTTTGAATTTTCTTAATTGCCTCCTTCTCCTCTTGAATTACACCAATGGAATCGACTATAAGTATCCAGATTTCTTTGTCAATTTCACTGATTGTGTGAATCTTGTCCAATGCTCTCATTCCTTTTATTTTATCTTCTTTTATGAATGGTTTTTTGGTCTAAAATAATCTCACTACATCTAGGGTGAGCATCATCAAAGATATGAGTCAATCAGACAGTCTATCTTCATCAACCTCTTTGTAGGGGAATTTGTGGAGATTAATGTTGAGGTTCTTCAGGTGACAATTGTGTCTTTCTCTACTCTTTCTAACTCTTTTATTGAGTTATTACATTTGGGTCTTTCTACCTTGAAACTTATGACTTTCTCATACTCTACATGGCAGCTATAAGTTTTACCATCAATGGTGACCACTTGCCTGGATCTAATATTCTCATACTTAGCTTTACATATTTCATATACTGGGGAAATAACCACCATCCTCTTATCCACAATTTCTAATAGAGATTTTATTTCTTTATTTGTTTCTATTATTGTCCCAAAATATCTGTAACAACTCTCAATAATTTCTTCTTCCTTTTCTATTATTTTGATCATCTTTTCTTTGAAATTGGCTGTAAAATTCGAAGCCTGTAATGAACTACTATCAGAAGGAAATTGTACCTAGTTCTTACTAACTTCAACCTTTAGTTTCTCATTTTTTGACTTTAATAATTATACTTTAAATTTACAGGCCATCACCTTTTTATCAATGGCTAGTTTAGTCTGTGCATGGACCTGCACTCCCTATTTCAATAATGAGACTGAGTCTCCTCCCATATTTGCATCTCCTATGTTGGTACTTATCTGAAGTGAATGTATTCCTTGAGTAGTAATGGTGATGGTAGCCTTGTAATTTGGTTCTGACCATGATGAAGCAGATTCTAAACTTTACTCCTAGCCTGGGCTTCTGTCACCCTGTCTTCCATTATTGCTTCGATGTGCTCTTCCTCTTTGGAAGTGAACTATATGAATTCCTCTTTCCTAAATAGAGTGAGGATCAAAGGCTCTTCAGTTCCCATTCTGATACTCGCTCTCTTATGAGGGGAGAGCTTGAAGTGTCAGGAATTACTACTTGATAATCTCTGAAGATATCACTAAATCCTTCAACATTTTGTATTTTTTCCCATGCTAGGGTGGAGATTCTGATATATTTGTTATTAACCATGAAAGCCACTGGAACTTCTTGGGGAGAGCTTGTGGCTATTTGTTGTAAATATTATGAGGCCATCAAAGTAACTGTTAGGATTTTAGTTGTGAAGCATCTCAAGGTAGCACAAGTGGGCCAATATATTTTTTCTTACTTGCACTAGGAGACTGAGAAGTAAAAGAAGTAGTGATTGCCTCTTTTGTCACTTTATCCCTTACCTCAGCTACGATTTCAATATTTTTAGGTTCTAAACTCATAACTTCTAAAATAGGATTTGCAAAATCCTCTAGTGGTATGACAACTACTTGTGGTGTGATTTTATCCACCGTATATTTTCTTACTATCCTTAAGTCCATGAAGTAGTTTCCAACCATTTCTATATGAGTATGTGCCTTTGTTAGGTTTTGGTTGTTCTATATTTTCTCAAGATTGATTCCATTGTTTTGTTTCCATAGAATATTTTTCTTAAAATCATATTCCCTATGCTCCATTTATTTAGATTCAAGATCGATATTTTTGTAGCGGCCTTTAGGATTGTATGGTCTTTAGGTGATCTCTATAAAATGGTAAGTCCATCATGGGTAAAGCTTTCAACATTATAAGATACCCTCTATACACATACTGCCCTATTTTCCCTGGTGTTGTGAGCCAAGGAACCCTGGTCTTCTTCTTTTTCCATCTTAATTTGGCTTCTTCTGTAGATTGCCTTATTATCTCTAAGGCAACCAATGATTTTGGACAAAAAGTGGGCAAGGCTTTTGGTGGCAATTTGCCCTTGTATGTTCTGATGAAACTGAAATATTCAATGAGAAAGTAATCTCTAGATTCTATTTCTTGAAGATACTTGATTATACCTAAACTCATTCTAGGGGTTTCTTTCTCCGTGAGTACATGGTACATCAATGCCAAAAATCTTCCACAAAATTTTAAATAATTTGAAGTGCCATCATAGATACAAGGTAGTCTGTCTTGGATAATTTTCCCTGGTACACCTCCTAGCTGCTTGATGGCATCATATTTGAACTACCCAATGATCAAGTGAATGAGGAACAAATAGTGTGAGAAATGGGGCATAAAATCTCTATCCTTATTTATGGCCTCCTATAATTCTTTAAATTCCTTGTCTATCGTATCACATATTACATATTTCCACCTATACATTAGCATCTTATAGGTTTTTTTGTACTACACTATTAAGTACATTACTTTGATGTTGACCCAATAGAGGTCCTTAACTCCCATTATTATATGAATTATATCGACATAGTCTCTTGCCCATTTGTGGAATTGAGACCTATGAATGGTAAAATCTATCGATATCGACTTGTTGTAATTGAATAGATTCTCATAGAAGGTGGTGCCAATCATGTCTTGGGCCTGCTTTAAAATTACCTTTGCGTCATAGATTTGTTTGGTTGTTTCCAACCTGAACACCTATTTGATCTTCTCTGGTGCGATCCTATAAATGGGCTTGTTTCGGTCGTTAACCATAACTCTGGTTCTTTGGTCATACGAGATGGCTAGCCATGAGAGTAGCTCATGGGAGAAATGTATTCTCAAGAACAAGAGATTTTTCAAATTGGTTCTCCATTTGTTGTAGCGAGGAAATCTCTTGTATTCGTCTTCATATACCTTTTTGAATATGTTCTTCAATAGATAGTGTGAGCATTGCCACTCTTCTTATCCCTACACCTATTCTCCAGCTTTTTGGCGTTCATATTTTTGAATGGCATCTTTTCATCTAATATCTTGACTCAGTATTGAGCAACTTTGTTGGAGGAGGAGGCCATTTCTTGCATATCTATTACTAGGCTTCTCAGCATTCAGGTAGTTCAAGAATATTGTAAGCATTGTGAGTTACCTATTATCCTTACCATGTATTTAAATTGGTTCATGCATGAAATTTCACTAACATCGTACCAACTACCATTGCATTTTTGCCATTATTAGCTCTCCACCTTGATCTTTCATAATGGTCAGTTGATCAAGGATCATCGCCTTCTTGGTTGGTTCGCATAACTGGTCGTTAGATCATACATGCATCAAAACCTGAATCATTCGATGAGTACACATTGTATTAAAGCTTATGCTTAGACAAATCTAAGGATGAGATCTGTAGTTGGCTTGCATTCTTATAATTTCCAAATTGGTTTTGGTTGTGCCAGCGAAATCATCATTGATTTGAGTGTTGTGTCAGATTTCTCGAGCGAGGGTCCACAAATATTAGCTTTTACAATTTTACTATGGTTGATGGTTGATCAACCGATCAATTCTTTAATTTAGCTAAGGTTTTTTAGTTCACTGATTGGATGCTCGGTAGGTTAGCCATTTTCCGTGTTAGATTTTGATCAACATATACCTTTAATTTTACACGAATGAATATTTCAGCCATTGGATGTCATTATTCAACCGAATGGCGTAGGGTACTTTCATATGCATTGCGTTAAAAATATTGTGCTAGATTTCATCGAGGGGGTCAATTTTTTATAATATTATGCATACAAAATTAAATGATGGTGTACCTTGATTTTTGTTGAATTTACCTTTATTTGGCTTGATTAATCTACACCGTTGATTTCATTCGATTGATGATATTTTGATGGTTATAATTTGTTCAACTATTAGTATTTAGCATTTGTCTTCTTTTAGTCAAAAAATTTAATGGTTGTGCTTTAACCACACCATTACTTGGGTCGATAGATCCTCATAGTTGTTCAGTTTACCAATGCTATTCTTCGATCGAATGATATTTTCTCTTGACATTGGGCGGCCAATTTGTGTTATTCGTCAACTGATCGATTTGTTGACTGCTTGACTTTCATTTGACCCTTTACTTGTTTTGGCCGATTGTGTAATTTTATTTGGATAAAAATTGTTTATGTTTAGCCAATCAAGTTTTGACAGGTTTGTTACTACGATCAGCCAAAAAAATTATCATTACCTTTTTTGTCTTAAGGTATTATTTTTTTATCGTCGATCGAAAGACGAATTTGATCGACTGATAATTTTAGTGGGCTAACATTTCATTATAGCCAACCAAAATTTTTTACTGACAATGTTCTCTTTGTCAACCGATTTATAATTTTCATTTTGCTTTCAATTGTTCAAACTAAGTGGTCAATCGAAGCTTCCTTACCAGTGGCTAAATTCTTTGCTTTTAAAATTCTATTGGCTCATTTTTTATGGTCGTCAACCAAAAAATTTCTTTACCTTGGCACGAATGATTATTGGTCGGCTGGTATTTCTTTACTGTTGGCCAAAAACATTTTTACTCAGTCTTCGATGATTTTTTATTTTTGCAGTACTTTTTTTATAATCATCCAAAGCAAGAATTGCACTCTTTTTATGTTCAACCGATTGGGTCAAAAAGTTGTGATCCTTTTTTAAAAGCAAATGGGGAATCCCTTAAGTTTTTAATAAAAGGAAAAAATTAAATTGCTTAAGGGTGAGAGGAAAAATGGGGTACCTTAGGCATTTTGAAGGTATCGGTTAAATATGTTAATCCATGAAAATGTTTTGAGACAATTAATTACTTAAAATTTGACTTCCTTATCAACATATCACAAAACATGCACCTCATTCAAGACCTTTAAAAATTTTAAATTATGGGTACATTCATGTTGTATCAATTTTGGCTACAACATAGGCTTTGACTAGGACAAATGGTAAAAACATGAGTTATTTGAGAAATCTAGAATCTCTGGTTATTGATAAGGCTTTAGGCGAAAGAATTATAACCTTTATTTACCAGGTGAAAACTATAAAAATAGAAAAAAAAATAAAGCATTCAACCAGTCTAAAAGAGAGAAATATTTAAGCAAATAAAATCAAAGACTATGGTTTTAAAAGCAAATGAACTTTTCACTCCTAAAATTTAGACGTTCTAGCAATATATTTAAGGTGGTTTTGAACAAAATCAATCAAAAATAATTGCCACATGAAACCTCAGCTAAGAGTGTGTGCTTATGTGTTCTTTTATTACTTTCTCAAATCATATAGAATTTTTATCAGCTTGGAAGGAGTTAGGCATATTAACGATTTCACTCTTTCAAAGATATTTGCCTTGTCATTGCTCCACTGCCAATCAAGCATTTATACCTTTGGTGGAGGTGACCTTGATCCTTTGGACCTGATCTATTGCCATACAGGTATCTATAGCTGTAGTAGAGGTTATCCATATAGCCCTAAGCAATTGCTCAATTAGCATTTTTGAGTTTTTTCTTCTTTTAGGAAGAATTTTGATGAATTAAAAAGTATTTCAGTGTGATTTCTAGGTTAAATATCTATAAGGCTATGGTATTGAGTGTATTTGTATTTAGCCCAACTGCTTTACAAAGATTGATTAGATTCCTTAATTTTTGGAATTACTTTTGAGGTTGTGATAATGTATGGCTTTGGTTTGATGTGTCAAAACTCCCATCCTTTATCTGTTATATTCCAAGCCTCAAAATATTCTTACTAAAATTCTCACTTTCTAAGTTGCCAGATCATTTGTACTCAATCCCATATTCTCCTCTTTTAATTGACCAAAGATAAATCTCTGATAGACAAGCAAAATTATAACAGGAAGACTTAACAAAGTCTAGAATCGCTAAATAGATAAGCAAACGAACCTAGCTTAGAAAGGAAAAATGAACTAATAGAAATCACACAATTTTTTTTTTACCTTTTAATTTTTTTTTTGGTTCCCTAGCAGGGGTGGGTGTTGGCCATTTATTGGGATTTCCATGAGATCACCCTGTAAGGTTTACAACCTGTAAGTATTTGGGATGAAGATCTAAATTATTTGATAAGGGCCTACCCATATGGGTTCAAGCTTTCCTTTTTCCCATGTTTTTCATTTTTGGGATCCCAATATAGAACTATGTCTCCTTTAAAGAATGAAGTTCCTTTGGCTTTCTTGTTAAAAAGTTGCATGGTTTTCTAAGTTTTTTCAAATATTTTATCCATTGCATTTCTTATTTCTTCCTATAAATGTGCAATTCAATATAATATCCTCTATAGGGCATCAGGGTTTTCATGATCTTGTAGTAATAAAGACAATGTTATTATTTCTATACGAGGAGGCAATATGGCTTTTTCTCCAAATACCATTTCATAAGGAGTTTTTTTTGTGTTCCTTTTAATAGATATTTTGTCTGCCCATAAGGCAAATTTTAAATCACTATCCCATCCCTTTTTATTCTTACCAAATTATATTTTAATTATGGTAATAAAAATTTTATTTGATGACTCGATAAGACCATTTCCTTGAGGATAATAGTTAGCTGAATGAGAAAGTTCAATCCCATATTTTTCACAGAATTCTATCATTTCAAAAGATACAAAGTACTTTCCATTATCTATCACCAACCTCTTTCGAAATCTAAATCTGGTTAATATATTTTCCTCTAAGCAATTGATAACAACTTTAGTGGTTGAGTTTCTCATAGGAGATGCTTCCACCCACTTAATGAAATAATATGTTTTCGTGATAATTCATTAATGTTGGCTTGAGGAGTTTTGTTTTATTTCCCCAATCAGGTAAATTCCCCACTGTGTGAAGGGTGCTTCTATGATCACTAGTTGGAGAGGCATTGCTGCTAACTTTTTCTTCCCTACAAACACTTGACAGTTATGGCAGCTCCTTACATATTTATGAACATCTTTGAATAAGGAAGGCGAAATATAACTTGCTCTCATAATATTATTTTTAGTTACTTTTGAGATAAAGTGACCTCCATAGAATCCATCACAAAAATATTCTATCACTTATAATGTCTCTTTTTCAAATAATCACAACAATAATACACCATTTGTGTAACAACCCAGGTCTGACTCACCTGGTTATCAAAAACATAAATTCAAAAATTCAATTCACTTTAAAATAAATGTCACAATTTGACGAATGCACACCCATATTTGTATTAGTACTTTAGGCATAAATATTCACACTCCAAGATATTATACCACTGTAGACAAAATCTTAAGTTCTCATGATTGACCAACTTCCTGCAAAATATTACCATTTATGAGACCCACCTTCTCCTAGCTCAAGTATTGGGTTCTTGACAAGGTGTTGCCCTTCTAGGGCCCATAACGCCTGGAAGGATGGTCATATATTCTTCCCATATCGTAGCATAGAGGACATTGATATATGATCATATCTGTGTCCTAATGGTCCACTGAACTTGAACAAGTTTTTAAGCCCATGCTAGAGTTAGCATATTGTACTTGTGCTTGTTAGTTGTTCATATTTTCTATGAACGCTTACAAGGCCCACCAACACCTTGGCTACTGGATCTAGATATCTTAAATCATATCCTGGTTGATGATAATGCTACCCATACCATCTATCTTTTGACCTTCCAACTTCAAGGACCAACTCCTTAGTCTTGAGTAGTCATTGGCTATTTCGCAACCGACATATGAATCGTGAGAATCCTCACGTTCTACCTCGTACAACAACCTAGAATAGCATCTCATACTATCATTCGTTACTCTCCATAGCAGAAGTTCCTTTGACCCGTATAAATCTACTAGAGAACGGTTATCCTTGATTCACAATAGCCACCACTACAAACTTTTGGAGTTGGGTGGATGCTTATCCTTCTTGATGTGCATCTCCTTTTTCTTCTTGATGTGCTTCTTAGTATATCATCCTTCTCAATGGTTTTTAAAAGGTTTTGTTTGATTTAGTTTTGCTTCCAAAATTCATTTTCATTCCTTTCAAATAAATTTGGGGTTGTCTTAAATTTTAGGTCTTAATTCACATGCATATAAACTTTCCTAATATTCCACTATCTACTTTATTTTTGTAAGTATTCAAGTCTAAAGATCAGATTATAACATAACACTGCTCACAATTTTCTTTGAAAATATAATACTCTAAATATAATATTCTAAATATTCTACTTTGACTAACACTTAAACACTCTTAAACTATATCTAACCTATATAAATAATTAGATAATATTTATTAAAAGCTTAATTTTAGTATAAAATATCCTTTACGCATTTCGGAGAGAAATGTTAATATTGTCTATGAAAGACCCTTTCAAAAATGGTAATATTATCTATGAAAGACCCTTTGTTAATCTTTTCCATTTACTACGTACCGAAAACTTTTTCATTCCAACAAGTGTTGTAACAAATCAACTATTTAAAATTTTAAATGATAAAGATAAATCAACTATCAAAAATTCTTTATTCACCATCAAAGAAAGTAGCATATAACTATTAGTTTACTGGAGAACTCAAGTATGTTTGTTATTTAAGGTCAACCAAACTAAAGGTTCAACGAAGAAGTTTTCCTAGATTTCTATCTTTATTAAACTTTTTAAATCTAAGAATTTTCTTTTAATCTAATAAGGTGTCACATAGTTTTCTAAACATGAAATATTTTTCAATTAAAGTTTTTTCATAGTGTCACATTATAGTTTCATGATAGTGCAGATGGAAACCCCCAAAAAAACATAATCTATCAGGTGAGAACAACTATACAATTTTGTCTTAATTTTTACATCCAATGAATTTAGCTTAAGCTAAATTGCACCATAAAACTAATACTCCTTAATGCACACAACAGGTTATAAAAATAATTACTCTAATATTCTTATGTTATATTTTTAGTGGCATATTCCTATGTTAAAATTTCATTCAACTTTAATACCTCTTCTAACTTAGACATATTTCACAAAGTATAACTGTGGACCTGACCAACCAATAGTTTGCTTATAATACTTATGACTCACGTGCTTTTAAGCATAGATCAAATTCTTTCCTCTAAACTATGTTGTAAACAGTTTTGATAGGTGGACACTAGGGTGGGCGAAAGGCTCAAAGCACCCAGTAAATTTCTTTACTCAATGCTAGTCCAAGCATTGCATATATATATTAAAAAAATATGACTCACTTCACCTAATTCTAAAATTTACCCCATAAAATAGCTTTTCACAAATCTAACCAATAGAAAAGTCTTATAATATTACTATCATGTTACAAAACATGAACATTTAAATTTTTTATGAAAGTCTTAAGCTTTTAAAAATGAATTTTCAAATTTCCCGAACACGAACCCCAAGATTTTAGAACACTTTCTCCAATAACCGATGATGAGTTGTATTTTTTCTATTTATTAAAAAAACATTATCATCACTCTTTCTATAAGAATTACGGATTTGAATTATAATTTACACAATTATAAATATTTAAACATATCAAAACATCCTAATGTTTGAGGTTTCAGTTTCTTCCATTCTGGTCAGACACTAAAGAGCTAATTGTTCAAGTCAATTTAATCAATACTCTTGGCATTGAACGGAGACACTTACGAGATGATTGGCTAACAAGAGGGCACCAGTTGGTCATAGCTTCACTCAACCATAGTGATATTATTGGTTTCGAAAAAATAATAATTCATTTCAACAACAAGTTTTAAAAAATAATTTCAGAGGAAATTGGATAAAGCACGAGTATATATCATAATAGAACACTGCTAGATAAAGTTAATAAAGAATTAAACAAATGAACTTCTATGTTTCACATGAAGTTTGATTAAAGCACGTGTGCTCATAGTTATTTAGAATTTTATCTTGCTGATGAGATTTTATGAAAATGTTGACAAATTTTACACAGCCATACCCAACTATTCTTTTTAGAAGGACACTGTTGAGTTTATGACAATTTTTTTTACACAGTCGAACCTATTTTCAAGAAGACACTATTGAAGAATTCGTAACAACATAAAGATACATACCATCAGAAGAATATCCAGATTAAAAATAATTTATGTTTTCCAACAACCCATTCAAAAGCCACACACAACAATGGCACCCAAGACTAATTAATTAAGACAGGAAAACATGCACAACATATAATATGAAATATTCATCATTCCTCCACAGTTTTAAATTATGGAAACTATCTATGGTTTTAAGATGATTTGTAGCATAGTTTTCCAACAACTATAGACACCAGCTCATCCTCGTTTCTATAGCAAGCATTATGATAAAATACATATAGGTTTATTAAATGAATCACAACTAACTAGCCATAATTCTTATTGAAGTATTAACGGTGAACCAAAAAAATGATGGAAAAATAAAACTGTTCTTAACATCAATTTAGCTCTAATATATTGGTGAAAATTTGCATTCGCTTACAAGTCCCAACACTGAATAGAACATCTATGTACTTCATTTCATTTCAGAGTAGTTCTACCTCATTTTTTTTATTTTTAAAAAGAACATAAGTAAAAATTCTCTCCATAAATCCTTAATACACTTCAAACAAGAATTGATCATTCATCTCTGCTCTAGTTGTAAGCTTAACATTCACCAATATTTTTGAGCACTTCTCTCTCTTTTACGCATGCCAGAAAAATTGTTCACCCATCGGCTATATGTCGCAGGAGATGGAAAGATAGGTTGGATGTGAGTTTCGATCAGACATGGCCCCTTTAGCATGTATGCAATGCAAATGCAACTAAGCGCTAATTTTTTTTTTAAACACAAAATGCATTCTAATAAATTCATTACTAACGCAATTATGCTACCAGAGAATTCTTATAAACATTCCTTTCTTGAACCCTCAAAATATTATTCGAATTCATAGTTTGCAACCAAGTTCTAACATAACAGTTTCATACACATTTTATTAGAAGCTACCAAACTAATTCAAAATAATTGAATTAGATTTTCTATGAATGTATATTCATACTGTTAAATTCTATATTTTGGAAAGAAAACAAAAACTCAAACCTGTTATAGAGCAACCCGCACCCTCTCCCCCAATCACCTTAGCATGGATTAACTCTTCCAATAAACATTCCCTTCCCTTCTATCTTGATTTTTTTTTGGTTAATTAAAATATTTCATTATTGAATGAGTTTTAAGGATCCCAAAACCTTGGTACAAAAACAACTCTAAATGTTGCAAGCAGAAAGGATTTTCAATAGGGGATGCAGTCCCAAACTCGAATAAAAAAAGATAAAAATAGAGGATGCAGCCTTAGACATAAAGAGAAAGAGGAGAAGTGGGGGCACTACCTTAGAAGGATAGGCCACAAACAAAAATAAACTAGCTCCATGCAACGTAGTCGTAGGAACAAAAAAGATAAGGTCAAGGAAATCAATCCTCGATGGAATCCTCATACTCATCCTTGGTGTCATCTTTCGTAGGATCCTTAGGCTCCTCCTTAATAGAAACCACGTCCTCTGCTTCAAAAATTATGTCGAACTCCTGGGCAATATGCACTCCAAATAAAAGCTTCTAAAGCGATTTCCTATGGTTGATGATTGAGTTTACCATGGCATTCATCATGCCTATCATGGTGGAAATGATAAACTCCTTCAGTTGCTTCACTTCATATATCGCTTCCTCATCATTTGTCTTGATATCGATCACCTTCTTACTGCCTCTCATATCCTGATCCTGAAGACAAGCAAATTTTTTGATAGGCCCTTCCATTTTTCGAAACTGATGCTCTTCCTCACCTTAAGCTCATAGATAACTTCAATGGATTTCATTTTTCTATCTACAAGGGATAGGCGGGCAGAGGGTCCAACCGACTTTGTGTTTGGGTTTGGTTTACTCGGATTGGCTTGAGTGCTATGGGCTAGGATGTGGTTGTAGATGATCTTAAACAGTCCTTGGTGGGAGGGAAGGTCAAGACCTTTATTTTTCCTACAGGATGTTATGGATTAATTCATTAAGTTGACAAGAAACTGAGAAATATTTATGGGATTAATATCATCGAAGTGGTTGACGAAGGCTAGATGAAAACTACATAGCACTTTCTCAAGGTAATCAACCATGATGAAATCCATGACAGGCTTCATCACCTTATTACAGGGGGTAAGGATATCTCTTCTATAAATACCTTGCTTTGCTCCTTTGGAAATTCTATCATTGTATTTGAACTCTTTAAGTTCAACCTCCCAATTGTGTTTCTCCCTATGAATTGAGCATCCTTTTGTTGGCTAACCAGTAATGAGAGATAGGAGGTTGACATCTATGTGGAAGCTCCTTCCTCGGACCATCACACATCCATTTTCCCAAGATTCCAGAATGGCCATGGTAATATCAAGTTCCTCACCGGTAAACAAGTGGAAGGGGAAAAAATTATTTCAATAAGTATTCTCTCAGCCAAGATGTTGCATTTGATTTTGTTGGGCTTAATGAAACTCATGGTGGGTTGGAGGATGAGGATTGGGAATGAACCAAAAGGAATAACTGAGGACAATAGGGTCAGTAAATCTCTACACTAGCAAGGAGGAAGGATGGACAACAAAAGAGGAAAATTGGCTTTGCACAGAATGGGGATGCATAAGACGTCTGTGGTGGATTTATAGGAGAAATATTATAGAAAATGCCCCATATTATGAGAGTTGTTGTTAATGATATAAACAATGCACTTTGAATTTAGCACTAGGAAATTAGAAATATCAAGACTTTTTTGGAAATTATTTCCTAGAGGGGACGATCTCCAAGGAGATATGGAGGACTGATAATAATTATCCTTTAAGATTTGTGATGATTTGGTATAAGGCTGCATAAAATATTTTTGGAATTATTACCCACATCATCATTACCACTAATATCCTTCGAGAGGATATGCTTTAGACTCTAGTGCACAATCTTATAAATAAGACAATTTCCATTCCTTCCTCTCATGAGGAGCAGTTACATCCGAATAACATTGCCCTTGGTAATCCACCCTTTGGAGATTGTGACTCTGTCTTGGACTTGGATTTACTTAGCCCAATGTTGATGTAGTGTGAATACCAATGCAAAGGATAATTGATGTAATTGGAATAAATGTCTTTGTGAATCATCTTCTTGTTGGAAGTTGAAACACCGCTTAGGTCTCTGGACATGAGTGACAAAACTTGCCATAAATTGAAAACGAGAAAGTATTTCTTTTATAGGATTTGAAACACTACCTTCTATCTTGATTTTATTTTATAGGAGGAGAAAGTATTGATTTCCATAACAAGTGTCCGTTTTCATGCAAGGTTTACATCTAATGAATGATAGATGGAAATTAGATTTTTCATTAAAAGTGTGAATCTATTTAAATCTCCACTTACACCATACACCACGAACACCATTACTGAATGAATTTTATTTATTTTTAATTTCATATAATATATATATATATATATTTATATATGTATATTATTATTTTTATTTATTTATTTATTATTGTTATTTTTTTATTATATATTTTTGCTCGTATCATTAAATATGCATATTTTAATTATTTGGATAATATTGCCCAAAAAACTTCACATCCAAAAGTAGTGCATTTAAACAACAAGGATGAATGCAACTATATGAATTTTACCCGTGAGCTTCCATGTACTCACGAGGCCACATTATCCATCATATCCCTTCTTACCTTATGGACCCATTCTATATTTCCACCTGAAGGAGGGTATCAAAAGCTATCGAACTACTGCTTCTGTGGATAAGACCATGCTCTTGCACCTATTCTTGCATCCATAAAATTAAATAGCAATATCTTCTCCAAGAAAAAATAGCAAGCAATTAGATAGCTAAATTGAAAAAAATAGCAAATACTCAGCTAGCCAAATTGAGGGGATTTATAATTTGGTTGTTTCCAATAGAGTTTACCTTCTTGGGTGTAATATTTTTATGCCGGTTGTTTTACTAACCTCATTTTATTTTTTGACACACCTCTGGGGAAAGACAATGTTTGGAGGTATAATAGGATATCATCATACCATTTATATTCAACATTATCTTTTCTTCTGATATCATGCATGTCATCAATTGCGGTAATGTGTTGCATGCCTTCCCCTTATTTGTTAACCAAATATTTAGCTAGACCTTGTCCTTTGTTTATTTTCACAACATTAAATTCTACATCATACTACAATAATTTGACCATCCACCTGGTAGGGCTACCTATTGGTTTAGGTTGGGTGAAAACATATTTTATAGCAGTGAAAGGAACAACATAACCTTGTTTGAACTAAAAATACATTTAAAATGTTCCAATGCTTGAATCACAGCATAAGCCTATTTTTTAATCATCTTGAATTTCAATTGAGCTCCCTTGAATCCTATACTCATGAAGGCTTTGGGTCTTTCATTTCCTTCATCATACTTTTGAGAAATAACTACAGAAATAGTTTGATCATAAACGAATGAATATATGTTAATTTCTTTGAGTAGTCAGGGCATTTTAAGACTGGTGCAGTGGTGATAACAATTTTTAATTTTTTGAAAAGATTAAATATTTTCTTTTGTCCATTTTATGTCAACACTATTTTTAATCATGTTATTGATAGGTTGAGCTATTTCAACAAATTCTGGCACAAACCTTCTTACAAAATTAATTTTACCAAAGAATGATATGTCTCATTTCAAATTTTTTGGGGGAGGTATCTTGGCAATAACTTCTACTCTTGATGGATCAATGCTAATCCCATTTTCAGAAACTATGTGACCAAGGAGTTTTCCTTGTGTTGCTCCAAATATACACTTCTTTGGATTCAAGGATATTTTGAATTCTTTGCATCTAGAAAATGCTGTGGCTAAATGTTCAAAGTGGTCTTCAGGGTTTTTTGAAAACATTGTTTTGTCATCCAAATAGACAACTACTATTTTGAACATAGTCCCTTGAAGGTAATTTTCATGGCCCTCGGGAATTTTTCTCCTGCATTCATTAATCCAGATGGTATTCTCAGATATTCAAAGGTACCCCAAGGGGTAGTGAAAGCAATTTTATATCTGTCTTCAAGATTTACCTGATTTTGATTATATCCTGAGAATCTATATAGAAATGACATTATGGATGAACCTACTATAGCCTATAGCAGTTGTTCCATGTTGGTCAAGGAATAATTATCCTTGAGAGAACTTTTATTCAGATTCCAAAAATAAACACAAAGTTTGATCTCTCCATTTTTCTTCCTCACTGGTACTAAGTTTGCTATCCAAGAAGAAAATATTACTTTTCTAACTATTTTGGCATCAATTTTTTTGCATAACTTTATGTAATTTGGGGTTGAATTTTATCTATTTTTGCCTAAAAGGTTTAGTATCCACCTTGAGGGGAATTATGTGAGTCATGACATCATTTAAAAAAAAAATTAGGTCTTCATAACTTCAGGCAAAAAATTCTTTATTTTTATTCAAAATTTTGATGTACTATTCTTTCTCTTTTTCTAGTAATGCCTTATCAATATTAATAAATCTAGGCTCCTCTTTTGTTCCAATGTTCACATAATCAACTTCTATTTCTTTGAGGAGTGGTTTGTAGGCTTTATCAAAATCATAAAATAAGCTTTCCAAAGAAACTAGCCCCTTAGAAATTCTATTGGTTTTGAGTTGAATTACTTCAACTGGCTCTCCAATTATATGTTTCAATTTTTCTTCATCCTCCTCTTCACATATAACATCTGAGTACATATTCTAGAGGGTCATGAAATCCCTAATATCCACATCATCTTGAAACACTTGCAGATATACAAAATTATTAGGCACATAAGGTTTATACACAGAGATGGTTGGAAATCTATCCTTATACTCAGTGTCAACTTCTGGATAATCTACACCTAAAGCATTAATGGTTGGTAGGTCTGCAATATGATTCTTTTCTCTAGGAATGTAAGAGATGTTAAAATCTAGGAATTTATCAATTTTAGCTAAGACTACAAATTTATATTTTTTTAATCTGGGATGTTTTTTATAGTTACCTTTAACTTGTTGGATAATCAGTTCAACATCCCTAGTCATAATCAAGAAATTTATGCCTAGTTCTTTGGATTTTCTCAAGCCTAACAGTAAAGCTTCATACTCAGAAACATTATTGGTGCATTGGAATTCTAATTTGTAAGGGATTCCAAGATAGTTTCCCTTTATATTTGTTAAATTCATACCAGCACTTGCTTTTGTTTGGGACTTAGCCCCAAAAAATGATATGGTCCATATTTCATGGGTAAGAACTCTATTAAATACTGCATCTATTAGTTCTTTGGTTTCAGGGTCCATATGTTTTGCATCAAGGACTTCTACCAGGAAAGGATTATGCCAAACTAAGTACACTCCTATTTCTATCTCTTCTACGAAACTAACCAAATTAATCATGGTATCATCTGGTCTTACCAGTTCCACTGAATACTTGTTAAATGGTTCTCTTCTTAAAGTCACATTTTCTCTTCCTGAAATAGAGATTGTGGCATAAGACCAGTCTAGTTGTATGGAGCCACTCAATTGTTCTGCCTAATGTCTTCTTAACAACAATGAGAAGAAAGGGTCTACATCAACTACTGCAACGTCCATCACTATACCCTTCTTGGTATGTTGATCTAAGAAGACTAACAAGCTAGTGATAATCCCTACACATGGTATCTATCTATTGTATATTACTGTCACAGGAGGGGACTCCTTGGTACAAATTAACCCTGGTTGATATGCTATCTATTTGGGGATGATGATATGGGATGCAACACTATCTAGCATATATTTTTGAATGACATACCATTCTACTTCATCTGAATTATTTATGAGTGACACATAAAATGGTCTGGCAGATGAGGGTGTTCTAGTCTCATGGTTAGATGACTTAACTATATTACAAGATTGTGTTCCTTTTTGTTCGATTAGGCCAAAATCCTTACAGACCTGTTCTCTGTACTTTTGAATATTCATTAACTCACCAAAGTTAATGTTAACTTTTTGCTTACTCAGATCAGAACCAATATCAAATTCCATCTTATTAACATCTAATGTTTTGGTACATTCCTCATGTGTTGATGACTCATTTATTTCTACATTGGCAGGAGTAGTTTTGTTTTGATTTTTTTTTGTTTTTCTTTTTGTACATTATTATTTATAGTAGGTTTTTCTCTAGTATCCTTATTTGATATTATATTATTTCAATTGGGAACAGTCCTATTTCTTATATTTAAAGCATAGGATTCAATCTCTTCCACCTCTTGAGTTGTTGGTATTACCTTCCCTTGCTTCATTTTTTCATATCTAGTTTCTTGTCCTCTTTGTAGGGATTTTGTATTTTTGCAACTAGGATTTTGGGATGGTGGTTTGAAGCATATGAATCTATATTTTCCTCAAATAGCCTTTCTCTACATTCATCCTCTAGATTCCAACATGCATTAATTTTGATATCCTCTTTGGATTCCTCATCTAAGTTCACAGGATAATGGATTCCTAGATATATACCACAACAATTTGGGTTATGAGGGGCATCACAAGATGAACAGTAATAGGGTAAGTTTTCTGCTAAATTGACAGTGGGTATAGGATTTAGAACTAAGTCCAGGTCCTCTATATTTTTTTTCAATTATTTCCATTATTTCTATTTCTCTCATAAAGATTGTTGTTACTCCAATTTCTATTAAAATTTCTCCTATATGGTGGCCTATTGTCATATTGTTGTTTGTCAACCTAAGGGTGAGAATATTCACCATTACTCTCTTTATTTATTTATATTCTGGCTAATCTATTGTTCATGTTAAACATTTTTGACATTTGATTAGCTAGTTTCTCCATGGGATCATGTTCAGTTCTCTTCTATAGGTCGAATCCCACATTCTTAGGCCTTTCCTTAAGCCTTTTTTGAAGGCTTCCCTTAATCCTTTCCTTAGGCCTTCCTTGGGCATTTCCTCTAGCCTTTCCTACGGCCTTGCAGTGACCTGTTGTATTAAGGTTTTGGGACCCTTTAAAAACCCTTTTTTAATGAAATTTTAACTTATAAAAAAACCATAGTGTAGTGGTAGGAGTCATAAGGAGGTTCCTTATTAACCCTCATATACCATCTTGGAATGAATACCCAATGGTCATTTTCATGTATTATTTCTATCCCACATACCAATTGTCTCTCATGTATCGATGGGTATATAGGGAGACCTTAAGGTATGTAGGTTAGATAGGTATATCAAAGGAAGAAAATATAAGAATATAAAAATACCTTCTATTTCTTCTTTAAGTAGCTCTATAAATAAAACTTAATAAATTTAATATCGCTTCCCTTCCAAGCTATAGTTGAGTGAAACTACATGAATCAAAGTGTTGCTTACTAGCTAGCCCTTAACTCTGATCATTTATCTAATAACCAAGAGAACAAACTACCTTCAAAATTCCAATGTATAAAAATGAAGATGAGGGAACCCCTACCTTTGCTTCTTTATCCCCTATCCATGATAATTAAGGGAGAATAGTCTTTAAATCCCTTGAACCTATGGAATTTTTCTTACATAGGTATAGTGACCATCCTAAAATAAAGTAGTGATCCCTTAGCTATTTCTATTAGAGAAGGGTCTCTTTTGGACTACCTCCATCATCCTAAC
This sequence comes from Wollemia nobilis, assembly GCA_028583015.1. Classification (NCBI taxonomy): domain Eukaryota; kingdom Viridiplantae; phylum Streptophyta; class Pinopsida; order Araucariales; family Araucariaceae; genus Wollemia; species Wollemia nobilis. The sequence goes on along the minus strand of JAQPPZ010016747.1, from coordinate 2,005,367 downwards.
TCTAACCCCCTAGTCTCTAATCAAGTGGACCCATATTATAGATCCTTAAATATCAACCATAATGCATCAACCTCAAATTGTACAAACTCCAATCCTCCAATCATTACAACTTCTATAGATTATGGGGCACAAACCCCTCCATAATCCTCAAGACATCACTCATCCCTATGTCCTCTTAAGGAGTTTTTTTGGGTCAAAGTTAGATATCCCACTTCTCAAAAAATGAGCATAAGCTATATCCCTAATTTGGATGTGCTTCCTAGTGCTATAATTTCTCAATATTTGTAACAACCTAGGTCTAACTCACCTAGTTGTCCAACCCAGTCTTGCTCACTGGATTTATAAAGATAAATTTTTGGTTGGATTTAGGTCTAGGCAAGACATAAGATGAAAATTTCAACTTGAAATCACCCAATGATTTATTAGTACGAGGTATAAAAATCCTACTCTTGGTAATACTAATCGCTACAGATAGCCTCCCAAGGTGGTCGAGATTGGCCAGATCCCACAAAAATGTGCTTTTTATGAACCCATATTCTCCTTCCATTAGAGCTTAGATTCATGGTCGGGGTTATCCTCTAGGATCCCTAACACCTAGAGGGTGGATGCATAATTCTTCATCCCTTAGCATGGAGGACTTAGGTTCCTATGACCTAATTTCCATTCAAAATTGGATAAAAACAAGGGGTTAGCGTAGATATACCTTGTGCTTAATTGAGAGTCCAACTTCACTTGAAGTCAACTAGGGCCCACTAATACACTAGAGAAGGTCCTAGTATCTCTTGTTATGGTGCAATTAATGAGTCATTCCATACCAACTCTTTACTGAGTCTACTAGTATTGGTATTTAGCTATCTCTAGTTATCTCCTAATCGTATGATGAGCAAGGAATCCATCATCATACTACTCGTTTGGTAGCCTAGAGGTGACATCCGATACTGCCCCTCATTATCTTCCCATCTTGAACTTGCTTGTCAAGAGTACAATCACTCTTGAATCATAGTGATTACCTAACTCATAATCATCGATGTTGGGTGTATAGAGTTCCACCATCCTCCTCGATGGTTAATTTTTGTCCTTCATGATGTAAAAAGTATCAAATTATTCATCCTCCCATGATGAATTAATTTGGATTCTTTAGGATAATTCATCCTCCTCGATGAATTTAGGTCAATTACAGGGGTTTAACTAAGGTAGTGTAAATTTTCCACTCAATATCAAGTTTTATACATCTGCAAAAGAATTTAAGATCTCATAATACATTAACCATTTTCTCTCCAATATATATTATAAATTGAAATAATAAATTAAATCGAATTAAAATAAATAATGATTTACACATATTAATTCCTCGTAATCTAAAAAAGATACTTTAAATGAATATAGAAGGTAAACTTTAATTTTAACAGATTATATTTATCTAAATTCAACAACCACGTAAGCATATATGTTTTTACTTTTCTTTGAATAATAAGTATAACTTTATAAAAAAACTACAAGTATTCATAATAAGGCATGACATATTTCTAATTCAAGAACATTTATTTTCAAAAGATCTATTTAACTTTAAACTCAAGGTCCAACTAAATTATAAGAAAATGACAAATACATGTTATAATCAAAAACTACCCCTTTAAAATTATTTAATTACTACTATTAAAAGTAATAGTCAACAATATGATTTATAGGCATACTTATTTTATTAATATTTTAACATGGTCTGACGTCTAATACGTGTTTAGATAATATAGGTTTTAAAACTATTTCCTATGGTAATATTGGAGGTACAAAAGGGTTTTTGTTAGATTCACATAACTCAAGGAAAATTGAGAAGATAATTTATAAAAATACAATATTTTAATTAGAGTATAATGTAACTGCGGACTTCCATGCTCTCAAAATAAAAAACAAGCACCCGGTTCACAACTCATGTTAGGGGAAATAATGGACTTCTGTATTCACCTATCTAAAACAACATCACTATGCCTTTACACAACGGACCTATATCACAAAGCTGAGTCAAATAACCTCTTGACAAATGGTGATTAATCAAACATTGAAGCAAGTTTGTTTGCCTATGAAACCTTTGACTCACACCAAGCCAAAGTAATAGGAAAGAATTCAAACAACTATTTTAGTTTACTCTAAATTATCACATGGTTATACTACCTATACATTTGAACATCTAATTACAATTCCATTATATTGAAAATGGGAAGAGTAGTACACCAGTTTGAGTTTAGCTTCAAATCGTGGTATTTAAAATTAAAGGATATCAAAATGATGCCCATTTAGGCCTTTAAAAGGGAACATAAACTTTATAAAATGTTGTCATCTATCATGCATAGCGGCTCACAATAACATTAAAGTTATAAAATTAGAGGTATCTCATCTCACGTTAAACATACTTAGTTCTTACTCCTACTTCAACAATATAACTCAAAAAGATCAAACTTCCATTTCAAGCCCAATTCTAGTTTTAGAAAGTCATTTCAAATTTTATACAGATGGGTACTATTCAATATAATATATGGTCCTTCAATAAAATCTAGAACAACATACATATTAGTGCTTGGGTAAATAATCTAAAATGATTCACTACATTGAATCCTTATTGAATAATATTTAATTTGTTTATCAATAGAAATGAACATAGTGCATCAAGAGTACCCATCCGGATTCAAATTTAAAATAAAGTATAGTCTTTAATCTTCCACATTCTAAATGATGAAACTCAACCAATCATTTTAAAAATAAAAATAAATATGTGGTCTATCTATTATATTTAAATTTTTTCAACAAGGCAACCTTTATCGGGAGTTGCATTAGATAATTAACACAATCAAATATATCCTACAACAGTAATAATTTACTCTGGGTAAACTATTAATATATCCCCAGAGCAACAATACTAAGGGATTCTCATCTGGAGAGAAGATTAACACACCAAGTCAAGATATACAGTATATCATCTTAGGATATATTTATAAATTATTTTAATAAAGGGGATAACCTTCTATGAATAACATATTTCAATGATATAATATAGTCACCCTAGCAAAAAACTAAAGTTTAATGATACAAGAATTCAACTGACATAATGGCCAGCTATCAACTAGGCTTACATACATAGCTCCCATATTTCACCATATGAAACCACCATTAAAGACTTGATAATACACCGTTGGGTTAAATATCCCTATTGGATTGCCCAACAAGACCGATTCTTTTGCTCAACACAACCCATGTTTGCAGTACACAAACAAAATTTCACTTCCAACAGATTTCCTTAACGCCCATCTGATGGAAAGAATAGGATTGAGGGTAACATTGGATCAAAACGGCCCCATGCAAATGAATGCACTCTAAATAATTTTATTTTTAAATTATAGAGCACACAACATATTTGTTTTTCACAACCTACTTCACTTTAATATTAAAACAAATGCCTAGCTTGCATACTAAGGTAATCTACAGTTGCACTTCAACATACACAAGTTCACACTCAATTTTAGTTAAAATATATAGAATTTACGATTCAATTTTCAAGTGGTGTAGTATCAACTAACTTTCACTGATAACAATAATTTAAGAACCTATAAAAGTAACTTCTAAGCCTGATTTAGAGCAACAATTTAATCAAAGCATCAAACTCAATCAATGGTGCAATACAAAAAAATCAAGGATTATAACACACCTAAATTTAGCCATATCCTACTCATAGCAATAATTTCATATCTCAATTACAGTTAGACATCATACTATCAAGATAACTAACAACACATAAAATATTCTCAATAAAAGAAATTGAACTTCTCGACCTGAATATCTGTTGTTCACCAATGCACAATGATGCTTTTCTTTTTTTTTATTCACACACATGCAGAGTGTCGGGATACTTGGATGATCAGAACTATGGTTATGTTCCTTCCACTTATCAATATATAGAAATAATATGCATCCCAAAATGTACATATGGCATAACATGCATTTATTTATCCTCGAATATATTTTGAGTGGCACCTCCTACTAAGGTTCTTTAGAAGATACATTCGCATACTACATTTACATGCTTATTTCCATTATTTTTATTATATATATATATATATATATATATATATATATAAAATTAATAAACATTATTAAATTAAAATAAATTTTAAAATAAAACATATAATTTATAATTCAAAACATGATATTTTAATATCAATGAAGACAAGACATTCAAAATACAAACCAAACATAGTGCACCTATATGAATGCAACTATATGAATGTGATTTTAATATATATGGGATTCTATGTACCAATGGACGATGGTGTTTTTCACACCTCCATCATATTCCTCCTTACCTCTTGCGGTCAACCCTTATCTTTTCGCTTGAAGGAGGGTATCTATTTTCTGCAAACACAAACCCATCAACAATACCTCATTCTAGAAATAAAATAAATATAAACCAAATAACTATTCTATTAGGTTTGTTACATTCTACCCCACTAGGAATAAAGATAGTCTCTGTGTTTGTTATGTATACTCAAATAAATTAAACATCCATCCAAATGCCACAGGCCCACAATGCCACATCAAGTTCATATGCATTCATAAATCTACATTAGATATAACAAATATATTAAAGTTCATTCAAATAAATAGATAAAATATTCTTTCATCTCAGCCACATTCTTCCATGTGGTGTTCTTTGCAGAGTATTGGTCCCCTTAGACCTTACATTGATCAACTGCTCTTTTTATTAGTTATTTAGTTTGAAAACGAAGGATTTTAACTGGATGGAATTCAATGTGATGGGGGTCTGACATCTACAAATGACAAACATTCTAAACATGGAGAGGGTAAAAAACATATCTTCTGAGGAGGGACACATGGAAGGTATCATAAATTATAGACAAATTGGGTAACAAAGACAATTTATAGGCAACAAGATAGATTTTGGCAATAATCTCAAAGGGTCCCACAAATCTTGAGCTTGGAAGACTTAATTGAGATTTTTGAGGATTTTACCATTAGGAATACTCTATCACCTACATATAATTCCCTCGATGTCCTCTTAAGATCAATATAGCTCTTTTGACGATCCAAGGCTTCTTTGAGCCTCTAGCATATTTCTTTTAATTGCTCTTCCATTTGTTTGATAGTGTTCGATTTGATCATTACCCGATCTTCCAGATTATCCCATGATAAAGGAGTCTTGCACCTTCTCCTGTACAGGGCCTCAAAAGGAGCCATGACCAATGCAACACGATAACTATTATTGTATGCAAACTCTACTAAGTAGAGGTAGTATTCTCATTTTATCTGATTGTCCATGCATTACATTCATAGCATGTCTTCTAGGACTTGGTTGATTCTTTTAGTTTACCCATATATATTTGGGTGATATACAAAGCTAATGTTAAGCTTTATATCCTAAGCTTGACGCAAAGCTTGCTAGAACTCAGATGTAAATTGCGAGTCCCTTTCCGAGATGATTACTTTTGGAAAACCATGCAATCGTACCACTTCTCTAGAAATTTTTTGTGTTATGGCAGGTGCATCATCCTGCACATTCCCAGGTATAAAATGTGCTACCTTGGTTAATTTATCAACCACTACAAGGATAACATCATTTCTAAAGTGTATCTTGGGTAGTTCGACCTTAAAATCCATAGAAATGACCTAACATTTTTTAGTAGGAAGCTCATAAGGATATAAACAACCTATTGGGTATAAGTGCTTGTCTTTAAATTTCTGATATTCCAAGCATCTTACCATATAATTTGTTATATCTTTCTTTATACATGGATAGTAAAAATCCTTCATCATATTATCATGTATTTTTACTCCTCTCAAGTGTATGAAATAGGGAGCGTAATGTACCTCCTACAAAATGACATTCCTTAATTCTTTGTTGTTTGTAACCATCAAACTATTTCTAAAATATAGCAAGTCATCCTTGACTATAAAATCCTTATCATTTTCAGGTCCTTGCTTGACATTTCAAAAAAAAATCATCTTTCTTTTGTAACTCCTTTATTTTCTAGACTAAATCATACTCGAACTAAGACATCACAACTATATGCTTCCTCCTGCTCATAGCATCTACTAGTTTATTCTCCTTCCCTTTAATATATTTAATACCAAAGTTGTATTCTGCTAGGAACTTCATCCATCGATGTTGTATGGTATTTAACAATGGTTGGATAAAGATATATCTAAGACTTTGGTGATATATTTTCAACTCAAAGGTTTTTTCAAGTAAATAATACCTCCAGATCTTGAGGGCATGCACGATTGTTGTTAATTTCATATCATGGATGGCATAGTTTAACTCGTGTTTCTTTAGCTTCTGAGACTCATATGCTATGACTACTTCTTGGATAAGGACTCCTCCTAGTCCCTCAATGGAAGCATCCGTAAAAATTGTAAAGGACTTAGAAGGATATGGTATTTTAAGAATGGGAGCAATTGTTAATTTCTCTTTTAGTGTTCTAAAGGCTTCCTCACATTGAGTTATCCATTTGAAAGTTTTTCCCTTCCTCTAAATATTTGTTATTGGATGAGCATTTTTTTGAAAACCCTTTTACAAAAAACTTGTAATAGCTGGCCATACCCATAAAACTTCTTACTTCTAAAATATTTATGGGTATGGGCTAATCTATAATAGATCCTATTTTCTTGGGGTCTACAACAACCCCTTCAACAGAAATAGTGTGCCCCAACAACTGTACCTAAGGTGTATAAAACTCACACTTCAATAGTTTCCCATATAGTTGGTTCTTTCTCAAAATTTTGAGTGCAATCCTTATGTGTTGATTGTGCTCATCTTGGTTTCAGGAGTAGATCAAAATATCATCAAGAAATACAAGCACAAAATAATCTAATTATTCCTGAAGCACACTATTCATAATGTTCATAAAATTTGTTGGGGTATTTGTTAAGCCAAAGGGTAATACGGTGAATTTGTAAAGATCATATTTGGTTCTTAAAGATATCTTATAGGTATCCTCTTCTCGGATTCTTAATTGATGGTACCCAAATCTAAGGTCAATCTTGGAGAAAATTATGGCTCCTTTTAACTGGTCAAAGATATAATCGATTCTAGGCAAAGAATACCTATTCTTAAGCATTCAATAATAAATGCATAATCTCAGAGATCCTCCTTTCTTCTTGATGAAGAGGATAGGAGAAACCCATGGTGAGACACTAGGCTTAATTAGTTATTTCTCCAACAAATCATGTAGCTAAGTTTTGAGCTCATGTAACTCAATCATGGTTATGTATAAGGGGTAGTACCAAAAAAGTATTTATCAAATCGGGGAGAATCATCGTGAAAAGTGTATAAACTTTGGGGTAAATTTTTTTAATTTTTGAAGAAATTTTTTCAAAACATGGCGATTTTTTCTTTTTTTTTTCCACTGAAATTATCAATAAAATTTTATAGGTACTAGCAGAAGGTGACTTGCATGGGGTGAGTGGCATAAGGCGAGTGGCACAAGGTGAGTGGCACAAGGCGAGTGTAAGGCGAGTGGCACAAGGTGAGTGGCATAAGGCGAGTGGCACAAGGTGAGTGATAAAATGTGGCTAGAACAAGGTGAGTGGCACAAGGCGAGTGGTACAAGGTGACTGGTAGATGGCGAGTGGCACAAGTCAAATAGTAGATGGCAAGTGGTACAAGGTAACTAGTATAAGGCAACTGGTATATGGCGACTGACATAAGGTGACTTGCAGATGACGAGTGGCATAAGGTGACTTGTAGATGGCGAGTGGCATAAGGCGACTAGTAGATGGCGAGTGGCACAAGGTGACTAGCATATGGCAAGTGGTACAAGGCGACTGGAATATGGTGAGTGGCATAAGGTGACTGGCAGATGGTGAGTGGCACAAGGCAATTGGTAGATGGTGAGTGGCACAAGGAGACTGGAAGATGGCGAGTGGCACAAGGTGATTGGTATATGGCGAGTGGCACAAGGCGACCACCATAATTCATCAATAAGATGATGCCACGTGTCCTCTCTTCTACCACGTGTCATGCATCTATTAACTTTCACCGTGTAGAATTCTATAAATTCATTTGTAGGGTCATTTTTTGCCTCTTCCACAACGTTTTCCAGAGCAATTTTAAAATTTTTTCCAACATTTTCAAGGCGTTTTCCACAACGGTTTCCAAGCATTTTCAAAGCATATTTGCAGCATTTTGAGAAGGTTTTTGTAGCATTTCTAGAAGGTTTTGGCAGTGTTTTCCAGGGCATTTTTGAATGTTTTCCTAGTTTCTCAAACCATTTTCCTGCATCTTTTCAGATATGGCTAGCTCTTCCTCTCCTCTTCCCTCTAAAGTGTATTTCAAGAACATCTTGTGCCCCAACCTGAAGAGCATTTTCAACACTCCTGGAAATGATTCCCAATGGGTTTACACCACTGGACTTGTTGGTGTGTTGAAGATGCCATAATTGAACATTAATGTTTAGTTGATGCAATGGATCATTTCTTGTTACAACCATGATGTGTCCACTGTTTCGATGCGACTGGATAACAAGGATATTGTTTTTTTTGTTAAACCCTCTGATGTGCAGCGACTAACAGGGTTGCCATTTTTGGATGGTGTACTAGTGAACAACCAGTACGCCTTAATCGACGATGATAAATCCACCCTTGGAACCGTTTACGATGTTCATTCTAACAATTTGAAAGGTATAATTTGAAAATTTATTTTTTATTTAACATTAAATATTGTTGTGTTGTAGTTTCATTTCTCTAATAACGTTCTCCTTGTACTTTTTGTTTTCTAATAATGTTGTCTTTTTTTTCAATTAATTCTTCTAAGTCCAAAAGGAGGTTAAACATTTGCAATGTTGGAGACAAATTTCTATATGCTTGCATTGAATTTTTTCAGGCAAGGCTTATTCTGCAGGGGCGACCTACAAAAATGCCTTTTTGGGCACTTTCTTTATTGATTCATTGTATTGGTGGCGGTAGATTTGACTGGTCCACGCACATTTCCAACCGCCTAAAACATGACCTTTTGAGTGCCCAAAAAATTCAATCTGCTTATACAGTGACTACCAACAATTTTATTCTTTGTTTATTTTAGGAAGCTTATTTCAACCTTCAACAAAGTAGTCCTCCCACTGCATTGCACCCCATTTTGTTGTCTATTGGCATGTTTGATGATGAGATACAGGTAAACATATTTTTTGGAATATATTTGTTTTTTTTTCATTCTATCTTGTTATTCTCTAATTTTATTTTGAAAATAGAGAAGAGCATCTCAGTATTCAAGTAAAAGGGATATTGCATTTAGGGTTAGGAAGTATCTGCTAATTCTGATATGCATTCGCAGTCATCACCAATAACTCACACCAAACGTGTGAGGTCTCATGGTGATCGAATTCAGCATACACCTACCGCACCTTTTACTTCTAAAATTGTTAATGTCGACGTGGAAGAGGTTACCTCTAGCCCATAAGGTAACCTTACTCTTAAAAAATACTATTTTAAATGATTTATTTTAATGACTTAAAATTATGTTTTTTAATGTGTTTTAAATATTTTTCAGATAAAGGGCAAATGGTTGAATCATCAATGGTTGCAGAGTCTGAGTCTGGTATGTATGGTTTAAATAAATATTTTTTAAATGCTATTGTTATTTACACAAGATTAAATTTATGTTTTTGTGTGAAATTTAACATAGGGACCTGCTAGATTCAAAAGGCTGAAAAAACATATGGCTCCATCATCTAGCCAGCCACAACAACATTCATAGCAACAGCCATAGCCACAACCACAACAACAACCACAACCACAACAAGTTCCACCGTCTGTCCATTCAAAGCAAGTTCTTGTCCATCCACAGTAGGTTCCACCTGTGAGGAACCAATCACGCATGCGTGGTAAAATTTTCCTTACACCACCACCTCATCATGCAAGAAGTGCTACAGATACACAAAATGTGTCATCATCTAATGTTTCTATTGTACCGATATTAACCTTAGAGAATTTTTCAAATGTTGAGAGTGCATCTCAAATGCCCTCGGGAACTCTAGAATGTGACTTTCTTTATTAGGGTATGAATCCTAAAAATTACCCTTTAAATGCAAGTGATATTCTTGAGGATGAAGAGGGCATTGATGGAGAAGAGGATGTCAATGTAGGTGCCACCGAAGTTTCCCCCTCTACCCCACAACAAGTCATCGCCTGTAGTGTAACAGATGATGATATCCTAAACTTTTCTGAAAATGTGTTATTAGCCGATAGATGTAAAGTTGTAGTTCATAATACTCTTCTTTTGAATATTGATAAATTGAAAGAATGGGAATATCTGGCCAAGGTTTTTATTAAAGCAATCAATGACCGATATAAGAATTTTTCAAAGAGAAAAGAGTTGTTTTTAAAGGTTGAGAATGAGCCCCAAAAACTCGATGCTTTGCTACATAAAGTTGAATCTGGCACTATGGAGGCCGAGTCTACATACAGAGATGAAATTCTGGCCATTGTTTTGAATCATTTGGAAAACATCAATGCATAAGCCCAAGCATATTTCAATGAATGGGCACTAGATCAGAACAAAGTAGTAGTTGCAAAAACAACACGACTTACAGCTGATGTAAGTTTTACATCTAACTAATTTTTTTTTTGTTAAATATGTTTTGTTTATAAATATTAACCTTTTTTCATTTCTATTTTGTAGTCTAATTTCTAGCACCTAAAGCAACAAGTCGGTGCCATGAAAATTTTGATCAAGACTGCCAAAATTAGCATTAATAATGCTATTGAATTGAAGAAGAGGTTATAGCAGATGGTTAGAGAAAATAATTTGTTGAAGAGGATTATCAGAGATGGGGGCCTGGATGTCGAGGCTAAACTGAAAGAAAATGAGAAGGATCTGAATGCACCTTTCAAATAAGATCCAGTGAAGGAAGAGGGTGCCTTGTTATCGAGGATCAACACTACAACATAAATTTTGGTTAGGGTTGGGGCATTAGAAGAAAATGATATTGAGGTAGATGTGGGTGGACCTTCAGGAAACATTGGAAAAGAATAGAAGTTTGTTGTGTTGCATTTGAAGTGAAACAAAAACTCTTTATATTTTTATAAATTATTAAGACTGGTATTTTTTAAAAAATGAAATCAATGATAGAGGCAATTTTTGAAAAAATCGTATTATCATTTTGAAATTTTGTTTTTAATTATTGTTATGTTTTAATTTGAAGTGGAAGAAATAATGTTTGATATGTTTTGTAAATTTCGAATGAATGGTATCCTTTTTGAAAATTGAAATCAATGAATGAGACTATTTCTAAAAAATGTGTTATCTATTGGATTTTTTTTTTTTAATGTTGTTATGTTATTATTATATGTTTTAATGTATTAAGTAACTTGAAGTGGAAGAAATAATGTTTGATATGTTTTGTAAATTGCGAACGAATGGTATCTTCTTTAAAAATTGAATTCAATGAAAGAGACTATTTTGTTTTAATTATTACTATGTTTTGATTATTTATGATGATGTAGAAGTTTGTTGTTTTTAATTTGAAGTGGAAGAAATAATGTTTGATATGTTTTGTAAATTGTGAATGAATGGTAAATTTTTTGAAAGAGAACATTTCCAAAAAAATGTGTTATCTCTAGGAAACTTTGTTTTGAATGTTGTTATGTTTTGATTGTTTTTGTTGATATATTAAGTAATTTTGAAGTATGTGGATGTAGTAAGATGTTCTTTTATGTTATATGAATTAATTTGAAATGACATAAAGACATTTACTTTCACAAGTTGCCTATAACGATTTATACATTACAAATCTACAAGAAAAATAGAAACTTTAGACTAATACTTCAATAACAAGGCTATTGTAAAATGATATATAAAATATCCAATAACACATTTCAGATAATCCAATAATCAAATCATGTGTAATCAAAGAATATGTGTAACACATGTGTAATCAAATAATACATAATCAAATCAGAGGGCTATGCTATACAGAGTATCCAATGGCATCGAATCAAATTAAAATGATAAAATGTGAAATCAAATCAAATAATAATATGTGAACTCAAACATTCTGATATGTGAAATCAAATCAAATGATAATATGTGAAATCAAATCAAATAATAATATGTGAACTCAAATAAAATCAAATGAAAGCATCCTTTCATTCTGATATGTGAAATCAAATCAAATGATAATATGTGAAATCAAATCAAATGATAATATGTGAAATCAAATCAAATAATAATATGTGAACTCAAATCAAATCAAATGAAAGCATCCTTTCATTCTGATATGTGAAATCAAATCAAATGATAATATGTGAAATCAAATCAAATTATAATATGTGAACTCAAATCAAAATCAAATGAAAGCATCCTTTCATTATGTGAAATCAAATCAAATGATAATATGTGAAATCAAATCAAATAATAATATGTGAACTCAAATCAAATCAAATGAAAGCATCCTTTCATTCTGATATGTGAAATCAAATCAAATGATAATATGTGAAATCAAATCAAATTATAATATGTGAACTCAAATCAAATCAAATGAAAGCATCCTTTCATTCTGATATTTGAAATCAAATCAAATGATAATATGTGTAATAAAATCAAATGAATGCATCCTTGCATCATAGTGTTGGAAGCTGGAACAAACTCTTTTCATATTGTACAAAATATTCTGCACTCATTCCCAAAATTTCTTTCGTCACAATCTGACCAGTGTTACTATCATCCTCATCATCATCAATATTCGTTACACCTCTTCTCTCTGCCAAAGAATTCCAATGTGACATTGCTCTTTCATAAGGAAACTCTTCCACCTCATAGGTCAAAACATATAATCTCAAAAAATTCTTTAAATTTTTGTTCAACCTATTCCAAATTTTAGATTTTACATATGATAGTGCACTGAACACCCTTTCATCTTCCACGGATCCCAAAATCATCATTTGACATAATTCATATAAATGAAAATATTCACTCATAGTATGTTGTAAGATAGTACTTGGTTGTAATAATCTCCACAAATATGAAATAGAACCGGCTTCATGATGGTTAGAGAGCTGTGAAACTTGAGTAGACATTGTTGTTCCAAAATAGTTTGATTGTTTCATCAAAAGATCTCTGTTGAGAATGCCATTGATTTCAATACCATTGACTACAACACTTTTACTAAAATGGCCAGCAAGACTGCCCATGTATTTGAGAAACAAAGAATTTATATTCTGGTATTCATTACAAGGATCCCAAAACATCAGATTAACCACACCCATAGCCTCTAGCAATTCATCTCTTTGAAAATGGTCTCTTATTTCTTTTGTCAATGATTTTGCTATTTGTTTCAGTTTAAGTTTTGTATCGTCTACAACTACATGAAATATATTGTAGGTTATGGGAATTTTCTCAACTTCATTTGTAGCTATATCCATTCGCACACCATAACAATATAAAGGTATTTCCTTTCCATGGACATTAATACATAGATGATCGTTTATATTGAACTTCAGAAAACTTTGAGGACCATTCACGTTTGTTAATGCTCTCAAAATCTCAAACATGGGATCCATAAAATTTTGACCAGATGTGTACATCATATCAATATGCATGCAAATTTGTATTCTTGCCCTGATAAAATCCACAATATAAATTGATCTTTCTTGTGCAATTTTGATCAAAGTATTCATTTTTTCCAACATTGAAAGAATTCCACACAATGTGAGAAGAGTTTCAAAGTCACTCATTTGAAAAAGTAAATCTTTTGCCTTATCAACTGCCCTAAAATTTGCATACATAAACTCTATCAAGGATTGATATTCTTTGAAAACTCTTAATGTCGGTTGATACATCGAAATCCACCTAGTATCCACATCTTTCAATAGTTTTTTACTTTCGATAACTCCTAGTGCAAACTATTGAAACTCTAAAAATATTTTTGGACTACTTGAAAAATATTCATGAATTTCACGGACAAGCTCTTCCACTCTCGCAACATTTGTAAATGTATCCACAATTTTGTATGCAAGATTCATTCTATGAGCCATGCAATGAATAGGGATCAAATATGGGGCAACCGATGTTTGTAGTCTAACACAAAGACCATTCCTGTGTCCTTGCATTATAGCAACACCATCAGCTCCTACACATATTAACTTAGTGGCTATTTCAATTTCATTCATTCCTGCTTCTTTTAAACTAGTTACAACAACATTGTAAATGTTTTCTGCATTACAATTTTCCATCATTTTATGTATTCCAAGTAAATGAGGTTACCTTAAATGATTTTCCAATGTGTAAACATGCATGCAAATCCAAGATGTATTGTCAACAGTAGTCACCTCATCAATTGAAAGTGAAATAAATTTTACCTTTTTTACTTTCTCTCTGAGGTCATCCTGCTCAACCAATGAGAGATATTTTACCATTTTCCAACCACTTCGATCTGACCAATGGGCCCTGGGTAAGTTCTGCACATTAGCTAGTCGAAATAGAGATTTATAATTCATGAAATCAGACATAGGTCTACCCATCTTAAGAATAGAGAATACAACAACAAACTACAAACTTTTTGAAGCTAAAGTTAACTTATTCATTTTTCGAAATTGGGCTTGAATCGTTGCACCTTTCTCAACCAATGTTTGCTTTTGTTTCATTTCTTTATCATATTCTTATGTATTTCTTATATGTACGCACTTTTATGCATCCTTCCACCTATAACATTTTTGGTGTTGGTGGATCACCTTCTTTTGTTTTGATATAAACATTTCCACAATGTTTTTCTACTGTATCTTTCTTAAGTTGTAATCTATGCTCCTTTCCGTGTTTCCAAATGCAAATTACGTATCTCAATTCTGTTATAGCATCACTACTATTATCTGGCAGCACTGGCTCAATAAATGGAAATTCTGATATCCAATCAGGCTGAAATGATTTGTTAATTATCCACCTAGATAACCTTGCACGTTTATTTTTTTTTATGAAGATTCTTCGGAAGTAGGGACTGCATAAGAACTATTAGTTTCTTTTCCACTTGGCGTGTTAGATTTAGGAATCTCTTCATGTTGTTGTTCGATTTGATTGAGAATATTTTCATCTATGGACTGTTCATTAACGTGGATATGTGGAAGTGGAGGCATACCAGGGTTAACAGTGTTTTCTATAGAGATAATACTAGTGTCAATAGTAGGTTCATTATCACTATGGCATTTAAAATCATACCTTCTACAAATAAAAATAGACAATGCCATCAACCAAAAGGCACACTTCTTTATGAGTGAAGACATTATATTTAAAATTAACAAAGTAAAAAAATTAATTGATGAGTAAAGGTGTTCATACCTTCAGTTTGTGCAGATGTTGATGGTTGACCGGGTTTAGAAATATTATGAAAGTATTTGAGGATACTCCTTTTATTGGAAGACTGGCCTCCCTTCTTTCCACTGCTTGTAGTTGACATTTTACCTGTATGAATAGAAGAATAACATGAACAAAGAACATCATTTTTAAAAATAAAAATAACTGGTATAAAAAAGACTACTGCTAGAGACAGTAGAATATTTGTCCCAAGAATATCGTTCGCAAGTAGAATAAACCTCCTTATTGAGTGTCCATGAATAAAATGTTAAAATAAATTTAATGGTAAAAGAAACATACCTATAAATTGAGTTGCCTTATGCCACTCGCATTTTGCCAGTTGCCTTATTTTAGTTGCCTTATGCCACTCACCTTCTACCAGTCACCTTATTCCATTCACCTTATGCCACTCGCCTTATGCCACTCGCCTTCTTCCACTCGCCTTATGCCAGTCACCTTATTCCACTTGCATTCAGCCAGTCGCTTTTTGCTACTCACCTTATGACACTTGTCTTATTCCAGTCACCTTTTGCCACTCACCTTATGACACTCACCTTATGCCACTTGCCTTATGCTAATCATCTTCTGCTAGTCACCTTATGCCAGTCACCTTATGTCAATCGCATTATGTCGGTCGCCTTATGCTGGTCACCTTCTACCAATTGCCTACTGCCACTCACCTTCTTCTAGTCACCTTATGCTAGTCACCTTATATTGGTCACCTTCTGCCAGTCGCCTTATGCCACTCACCTCATGCCACTCATCTTATGGTGGTCACCTTCTGCCAGTCACCTTATGCCAGTCACCTTCTATCAGCTGCCTTCTGCCAATCGCCTTCTACCAATTGCCTTATGCCAGTTGCCTTATGTTAGTCGCCTTATGCCACTCGCCTTATGTTGGTCACCTTCTACCAGTCACATTTTTCTTTGTATCGCTCGCTATCCAAAAAATGTTGTAATTGTATGGGAGTCGCTGTCAGGGTTAGCTATATATATATAGGGGTACAAGGGGCGATTTGGGCGGGATATTTCTTATTTTTAATAAATTTAGGGTGAAAATTAGGTGGGAAACCTTATGAAAATGGGGCGAATTTACCCTTAAAAAAATTAGATCCCAAAATTTTTGGGTGAATGGGCCGACGTCTATGGTCCCAAAATTCGTAAAATTAACATTTTGAAAATCCCAATATTCATGCTAAATTGTGAAATTCACCACTATGCAAAACACTAAACTCAACAGAGGTCATTCTATATGGTGACCTCGCTATTGGTGTCGCACTAGAAAAAATTTCTATGGAGAAGTGAAACTCCCTTTGGGGTGGAAGTCCTGGCAAATCCTATGGGAATACATCCCTAAACTCATTCAACATGGGATACTTATGAAAAAGACTTGAGTTGGACTTGGCTTATTCCTTTTTGTTTAACTTGACCACATAGATCATTCCACCCTTTCTTATAGCCTTATTAACTTACATGGCTAATAAAAAGTGTGGTTTAAATGAGTCATCATCACAATGGACCTGAATATGCTACTTAGACTCATATGTGTAATCTAGCCACCTCTCTTCAAATTTTAGTGGGACTTTGTGAGATTTGAGCTAATCTACACCCAAAATTATATCAAAGGTATGTAAATGAGCTACATACAAATACCAGTTTGTTTTTCCTTATGGTAAGGTAATTTATGAGTTGAACACACATTGGTTGATTGTGTGGGTTTACCCTAACCCATATTTGACCTTCCACCCATTAGCCAAAAATTTTGGTATTTTCGGTATGTACCTTATAATACTAGTAGAAATGAAATTATCAGTAACTCTGCTTCAATTAGGATGTGTACATTTCTATAATAAATATGTCCATTTAAAAGAAAATGTATTTCCTGACCATCAAGTGTAGGATTACTTGTAACAATAAAAATTCAATGAGTAGGCTCTTTTGGTGCCTTCTTATTGTCAACTCTTTATGGACATTGGCTTGCATAGTTGGGGCCATGATACACATAACATCCATCAAAGGAAATTCTATTTTCTTGTTATCTTCATTTTTGCTTTTAGGTGTTGTTCCTTTCCCCTTATCCTGAATAGGTCTTTGCTCATTTTTTTCTAAAAAGTTCCTTTTTTCCTATCTGTCCCTATTACCTAAAACTTGAACCTGTTTCTATTCCTGTTATCAGTCTTGTTCCCATCCTTTAATATTTTATTTTGATATTTTCCCATCTTCCAAATCTTGTATTTTTCCTTTTTCTAAAATTTTCTTTATCTTTCTCATATGTCCTTTGGTAATACGCATTTTGATTTAGCTCCTCCTGTTGAGCCAAATCATAGGCCTTGGAAATATCCTCAGGATTGAGTAGACTAATTTTAGATCCTATTCTTGGGTACAATCCCAGGATAAAATTTTGTACCTTGAGATCTTCCCTATTATCATACTCCAGTATATATTTTAATTGTTGTATAATTTTTTTGTGATAATCACTAATAGACATGTTCTCTTGATGTAAGTTGGAAAATTTAGTGAATTTTTCTACATAAAATTACCTAATCAAAAATATCTTCCTAAATTCTTTCAAAAAGGTATCCCATTGGAGATCGACAACTTCAATTTTCTTGCTTCTCTTGTAGGTAGTTCACTAGTCCAAGGTTGGTCTTACTAGGTGGACAACTGTCCATGATTTTTTGGACTCAAACGAAATAGGTTTCATGGAGTAGTAGGTTTCAACCTCATTCAATCAATTTTCAACTGCATCTCCATCCCCTTTACCATCAAATTTAGAGATTACAACCTTTCTCAAGTCCTTGGCCAACTTAGTCCCAATATTTTTCTAACTTCTATTAGCCGCTATTGTTGGATTGTCAGTTCATGTTGTTGAGCTATTTGGGCTCTTTATTGTTCCATATGCTGAGTCATATGGGCTCTTTATTGTTTCATATGCTCTTTCTATTGGTCCATTTGACCTTGAAGTAGCTGAATTATTTTATCTAAGTTCTCATCCTTATGGATAGGTTCACTGGCATGCAACTCTTTCCCTTTTCACTATTCTTTGGGGTCTCTCTGCCACATCTATACCCCAACTTCTTTTTTATTTTATTTTCTTATGGTTTTCATATTCCCTTTCTCAGACTAACATCTAGCCCTTCTTACTGAGTTGTTGTGGGGTTATTTGATGAACTTACCCTCAATTTAGATGCCATTTTTTTCTTGATACAAAAGAGCTATGTTAATTGTTTGGTTTAGGTTCTTCCAAGCTTTCAAGGTTAACACACAAAATATTATAACCTAATATTTTTATAGCCTAGGGTTTCTCAACCTAGGGCTCTGATACCAACTGTAATAACCCAAGTCTAACTCACCTAGTTGTCTAACTTAGTCTTGCTCATTGGATTTACAAAGAGAAACTTTTGACTGGATTCAGGTCTAGGCAAGACATAAGATGAAAATTTCAACTTGAAATCATCCAATTTTTTATAGTACAAGGCATAAAAATCCTACTCTCGAGAATACTGACTACTACAAATGGTCTCCCAATGTGGTTGAGATTGGCCAAATCCCATAAAAAGGTGCCTTTTGTGAACTCATCTTCTCCTTCCATGAGAGCGTAGGTTCACAGTTGGGGTTATCCTCTAGGACCCATATCACCTAGAGGGTGGATGCATAATTCCTCATCCCTTAGCATGGAGGACTTAGGTTCTCATGACCTAATTTTTGTTTGAAATTGAATACATGCAAGGGGTTAGCATAGATATACCTTGTGCCTAGTTGAGAGTCCAACTTCACTTGGAGTCAACTAGGGCCCACCAATACACCGACTCATGTCCTGGTATCTCTTATCATGGTACAATTAGCAAGGAGTCATCCCATACCAACTCTTCATTTATTCTACTAGCACTAGTGTCTAGCTATCTCTTAGCACCAGTATCCTACTAGTTATCTCCTAATCGTATGATGAGCAAGGTACCCATCACCGTACTACTCATTCAATGACCTAGAGGTAACATCTCATACCGCCTCTCATTACCTTCCCATATTGACCTTGCTCATTAATAGTACAACCGCTCTCAAATCATAGTGATTACCTAACTCATAATCATCGATATTGGGTGTATATATTTCCACCATTTTCCTCGATGGTTAACTATTGTCCTTCATGATGTAAAAAGTGTTAAATTATTCATCCTCCCACGATGAATTAATTTGGATGCTTTAGGATAATTCATACTCCTTGATGAATTTAGGTCAATTAGAGGGGTTTAACCAAGGTAGTGTAGATTTTCCACTAAATCTTAGGTTTTATACATCTGCAAAGGAATTGAAGATTTCATAATACATTAACCATTTTTCTCTCCAACATATATTATAACTTGAAATAATAAATTAAATCGAATTAAAATAAACAATGCTTTGTACATATTAATTCCTCGTATTTTAAAAAAAACACTTTAAATGAATATGGAAGGTAAACTATAATTTTAACAAATTATATTTATCTAAATTCAACAACCACATAAGCATATATTTTTTTTACTTTTCTTTGAATAATAAGTATAACTTTATAAAACAACTACAAGTATTCATAATAAGGCATGACATATTTCTACTTCAAGAACAATTATTTTCAAAAGATCTATTTAACTTTAAACTCAAGGTCCAACTAAATTAAAATAAAATGACAAATACATGTCATAAGTGAAATCTACCCCTTTAAAACTATTTAATTACTACTATTAAAAGTAATAGTCAACAATTCAATTCATAAGCATACTCAGTTTATTAATATTTTAACATGGTCTAACGTCTAATACATGTTTAGATAATATAGGCTTTAAAACTATTTCCTATGGTAATATTGGAGGTACAAAAGGGATTTTGTCAGATTCACATCACTTAAGAAAACTGAGAAGATAATTTATTAAAATATATTTTTTTAATTAGAGTATAATGTAACTGCAAACTTTTGTGCTCTTGGAAGAAACAATAAGCACCTAGTTCACAACTCACATTAGGGAAAATAATGGACTCCGATATTCACCTATCTAAAATAATAGCGCTGCACCTTTACACAATGAACTTATATCACAAAGCTGAGTCAAATAACCTCTTGATAGATGGTGATTAATCAAACATTAAAGTAAGGTTGTTCGCCTATGAATCCTATGACTTACACCAATCCAAACTGATAGGAGAGGATTTATACAACTGTATTTAGTTTACTCAAATTTATCACTTGGTTCTACTACCTATACATTTGAACATCTAACTACCATTTCATTATATTGAAAAGGGGAAGAGTAGTACACTAGTTTGAGTTTAACTTCAGGTCATGGTATTTAACATTAAAGGATGTAAAAACGATGTTTATTCCAAGCTTTTAAAAGTGAACCTAAAATTTGTAAAATATTGCCATCTATCATACATGACGGCTCACAATAATATTAAAGTAAAAAAATTAGAGGTATATCATATCAGGTTAAACATACTCAGTTACTACTCCTACTTCAGTAATATAACACAAAAAGGTCAAACTTCCATTCCAAGCTCAATTCCAGTTTTAGAAATTTGTTCCAGATTTTTTACAAGTAGGTACTATTCAAGATAATATATGGTCCTTCAATAAAATTTAGAACAACATACATCTCAACACTTGGGTAAATAATCTAAAATGATTCACTACGTTGAATCCTTATTTAATAATATTTAATTTTTTTATCAACATAAATGAACATAGCGCATCAAGAGTACCCATTCGGATTCACATTTATAATGAAGTATAGTCTTTAATCTTCCACAATCTAAATGATGAAACTCATCCAATCATTTTAAAAATAAAAATAAATATGAGGTCTTTCTATTATATTTAAATTGTTTCAACAAGGCCACCTTTACCAGGAGTTGCGTTAGATAATTAACACAATCAAATATATCCTACGACAGTAATAATTCCCTCTGAGTAAACTATAATACATCCCCATAGCAACAATACTAAGGGATTCTCATCTAGAGAGAACATTAACACACCAAGTCAAGATATATAGTATATCATCTTAGGAGACATTTATAAATTATTTTAATAAAGGGGATAACCTTCTACGAGGAAAATGTTTCAATGATATAATATTAAGTCACCCTAGCAATAAACTGAAGGTTAATGATATAACAATTCAATTGACATAATATATGGCTATCAACCAGGCTTACATACACAACTCCCACATTTCACCATATGAAACCAGCATTAAAGACTTGATAATACATTGTTGGGTTAAATATCCCTATTTGATTGCTCAACAAGATTGATTCTTCTACTCAACACAACCCACGTTCATGGCACACCAATGAAATTTAGCTTCCAACAAATTTCCTTAATGCCCATCCGATGAAAAGAATATGGTTGAGGGAAACGTTGGATCAGAACGACCCCATGCAGATGAATGAAATCTAAATAATTTTATTTTTAAATTATATAGCACACAACATATTCATTTTTCCACAACCTAATTCACTTTAATATTAAAACAAATTCCCAACTTGCATACTAAGGTAATCTACAATAGCACTTCAACATACACAAGTTCACACTCAGTTTTAGTTAACAACACAAAATTTACTATTCAATTTTCAAGTGGTGTAATGTCAACTAACTTTCACCAATAACAATAATTTAAGAAACTATAAAAGTGACTTCTATGCCTAATTTAGAGCAATTTTTTAAGCAAAGCATCAGACTCAATCAATAGTTCAATACAAACAATTCAATCTATAACACACCTAGATTTAACTATATCCTACTCATAGCAATAATTTCATATCTCAATAATAGTTAGACATCATACTATCAAGATAACTAACAACACAAAATATTCTCAATCAAAGAAACTAAACTTCCTGACCTAAAGATCTATTATTCACCAGCGCATAGTGACACTATTATTTTTCTTGATTCACACCCACGTAGAGTGTCGAGATACTCGGATGATCATAACTATGGTTATGTTCCTTTCACTTATCAATATATAGAAATAATATGCACCCCAAAATGTACATATGGCATAACATACATTTGTTTGTCCTCAAATATCTGTCGAGTGGCACCTACTAAGGTTCTTTGGAAGATACATTCGAATACTATATTTACAGGCTTGTTTCCATTATTATTATTATATTTTTTAAATTAATAAACATTATTAAATTAAAATAAATTTTAGAATAAAACATGTAATTTATAATTCAAAAATGAGATATTAATACTAATGAAGACAAGGCATACAACATACAAACCAAACATAGTGTACCTATATGAATACAATTTTAATATATATGGGCTTCCATGTATGGTTGTATCCATGGACCGTAATATTTTTTCACACCTCCATCATATCCCTCATTACCTCTTGTGATCAACCCTTATATTTTTTCCTAAAGGAGGGTACTTGTTTCCTGCAAACACAAACCCATTAGCAGTACCTCATTCTAGAAATAAAGTAAATATAAACCAAATAGCTATTCAAGTAGGGTTGTTACATTGCTATCCCAATAACCTTTCTTTGATCTTGAGCATAAATGTAGGTTTTTCTAAAAACCACATTCTCATCATCTTAAATCCTATATCTTTCAATCATTTTGTCTTGAATGGATTAGGATTGATCTATACGATGCTTGCTTCAACATTGTATGCCCCAATGTCACAATCTTACCCTTTCATCAACTATTAAATTCTTCCTATACCACAACATATACCTCATGTGCCATAAAACCTTTTTTTAACTTAAAACCCTCACATTACAAATGAAGCAATTAAAATAACAAATGGCATCAATCCAAGGGTGTTAATCTAGCCACAAGTATTCTTATGAGGACTTATGCAACCAACCCCTAGATCTTATCATAGCTAGTCACCCCTTCCAAACTTTAAAACACCTATTTTTCATATGTATAAGGGGAAGGACCCAAATAATCATCTTAAGATTTTTAAACTTCCTATAGTGGCATCACATATGATGAGTTGTTGCTTCTCAAAATATTTCCTAAAATCCTTACTTGTCCTACCTTAAAATGGTATTACCAAAGACCAAGGCATACCCTCAAAATATTTAAGGACCTTGTTGAAATGTTTTTCCAATAGTTTTATGTTTAGTTACCTATATAAACTTAAGCAAGCTATGGATGAGACTTTTGTGGACTTCCTAGCAAGGTAAAAATATTTAGCGGGGAGACCTCAATAAGCTTTCCCATAAAGATACCTTATAGATATCATTATAGAAAACATTCATGAGCAATTGGCATTCTACATTAAGATGGCCAATGTGTCTACCTTTGGGGATGCCATAGATATGCCTAGGAAAATAGAAACTACCCTCATAAAAAAGAGGCATCTAAAAGATAAAAAATAAGAAGAAAAGGCTTCAACCCATCTGAAGAGATAGTATAAAAATAAGCATGTTGTATATGATAGAGTCACTAACTTGTTCCAAGCCAACAATGCCAAGCCCAACAATCAAAATCCAAAAGGAATTTCACTAAACTAGACCAAGCCCATATAGCTATCCTTGACTAGTTTCTTAATGCTTATATGTAAAGCTCCCACCCATTAAACCCATAGATCCAAAAAGGAAGAAAGCTCCTTGGTTATACCCTGTGGAACAATGTGTCTTTCGTCATGTCAATGGTATTACTACTAGTAAGTGCAAAACCCTTAGAAATATCATTCAAGACCTTGAATATGATGGTTGTGTTGTCTTCAATAAATCTAAGGCCCAATCCTCATCCAACCAATATCTTGGGATCTTCCAAGATCCATTGTTTAATCACAATCAAAAGATAGAAAATAAAATCCAATATAGGTTCATCCCCCCTCTAATTTAAAATGTGTATGGGAATGATCCACTTTTCTTAAATTGGTATTATCATAAGGTAAAAACACATAAATCAATCATCTAATTAGCCTCCTAGACCCTCTTTAGTCCTTTGTTCAAAATAACCCTCTTCCTCTATAGGACCACTACTAATCATACAATCTTAAAATAAGGATAGGGGTACTTTTGACCTTCATCAACTCATGAGTACCTTGGCCAAAATATATCTTCTCGAACTCCTCAAAACCTCTTCTACAAATGAAGAAATTATATTCAAACTCTTGCACAAAAAAAAGTTCCCTAAAGATATAAAACCTAGTGACCTCACTAACATGGTAGGGTCCCTTGGGATCAATCATGCCACAATGTCATTCTATGAGGATGATATTTTATCCACATTTATGGTCAGATAGTTTTTCCTTTACATTATAGGCTATATTGATGATACTCTTATCAAGAAAATTATTAGTGATAATGGATTAGCCCTCAATGTATACAACCTATAATTTATTAGCAATTTTGAGACTCACGGAAGGCAATTTGCTCTAGTTTTGAAGATATTTTATTTTGAGTGGTTTGCTTGGAACCCTTCTTATCAAAAACATCTAAGTCTAGAATTAGTGAGTAAATCACTCAGTATTAGCAATTAAAGTGCCTACAATTTCAAAGCAAAACACTCTACATAAAAAATCTTGAAAATTATATTTTGCTAATGAGCCCCAAAATTATAAGTGAATCACTCTATAAGTAAATTTTTAATTATTTATAATTTTTTATCCTAGAAATTTGTCCATGTAGGTATGTGTGTATAAGTTTATAAATAAATTATTGAAGGCTTAGAAAATGGGGAAATATCATCAAACTGTTAGAACTTAAGCTTTGAATACATTGCATTATACCAAGATAGATATTTAAAGTACATAGGATACTTTATTTAGGCATAACAAATATACAACTACTTATGTCCTATACCACATGCATGGACCTTATGAAGGGTGGTTATATCACATGCCCTATCACATAGACTATGATGGTGGTTACACCTTTGTCTTATAGTAGACCATACAAACCATGTGTTTGAGTGGCTACACACTTATAAATACCTACTATGATGTAATAATTCCTAACATTCCTTCCTTATTACATCATAGTCAAAACTATATTTTAGATTTTTTGACTTGGTGAATTTTAAAGATGATGTATTAATTTTGAGAGAGAGAAATCCTCCCCCTTAATGAAAAATTCCTACTATAATAATTAGGAGTGTCAAATTCTACCTATAATGCACTCCAAAAATATTTATTACAAAATACTTCTAATATTCAGTGATTGAGGTGTGTTTCTTCAATGTCTTCAAGTGAAGCATATTTTTCATCAATGTGGAGGATCTTCATTGAATACATTAGTTTTTGATGAGATAAAATGTTCTTGTGTCAAGTAGATTTGTTCCCAAATATTGTCTTAATGTTAGGTACCCAAGATAGGTACTTAATAATTTAATATTATATTGGTATAAGCCATAAATGAATTATTGGCTAATGTGGACTTGCTATGATGTAAATGTTACTTATGTAACCATTATTCATTAAAGAAGGCCACATGTCAATAGGCAATATAATAATACCATAGAATCATATATGTAACCGTCAAGTAATATTGTCATATTATTACTATGCACTTTGTAACTCATGTAAGGTGAACCACCACATGGTGACTTTGTAACTCATGGAAGGTGAACCATCACATTCTTGTATAAAGAGAGATGTATCCCCATTGTAAAAAGTAAGTCATATATGAAGTATTCTTGTAGAAGTATTGGCTCATGGAACTAGAGATCTTATGGAGTGGCTTCCTCCAATAAAGAGCATTGTACAATGTTGCCCTACCTTAAGGTTATTATCAATCTCTATTTTATTATGTGGATTGTTATTGTGCAATTTATTTATAGATGCATATTATTTATTTCTACATATTGTGAATGATTTATTGTAATAATAAGAGAGGTTAATAACATTTGGTATAAGAGCAATAATTCAAGCAAATGGGGGTTATTTTTGCAGAGCTAGGGCATATTTTTCCAGAAAAGCATCACATTTTGCAAAGGCCATAATTTTTAATTTAGTAGTCATTTTTAAAATATGTTTGTTGTAGCATGTAGATCATTTTGAGTACTACAAAATGACTGCTCATTTGTTAAATTTTGATAAGTACCGAGGAAGCCATGGTTGTTTGAAGTTGGGTTATTTATGTTATTTTTTGGTGGCGCAAAAAATTTGTTTCAAAAGAAAAAAAAATTATTAAATATTTTAGCAATCATTTTTAGAATATTTTTGTACCAGCATGTAGGTTATTTTGAGTACTACAAAAAGATTTTTTAGTTGTAAAATTCCGATAAAGTTTTGAGGGAGTTACAATTGTTGAAAGTTTAGCTTTTGATATTGCTTTTGGGTTGCATGGAAAATTCACGCAAAGGGAATTCATAACTCTCAATCCCGGTTAGCAAATCAGTTGTCATTTATTTTTTTGAAGAAAATTCTACATAATTAATTGTTTGAAGAAAGAAATAGATGAGATCTCAAAAATTTTAATTTTTGAGAATTTTTAGTTATTTAAATCTCTAGCTGCTTTGGAAAAAATTCATGGTATTGTCAATATTCACTGGAGAGAATGATAGTGATGCCAAGGAATGGTTGATGGATTGGAAAAAAAATTCTTTAAATTTTTTTGAGCTAGAATGGAAAGATAAGCTTTATGATTATTTGCAAGAGGAACCTTATTCTTGGATTTTAGACTTTGTGTATGATCATAAATGTATATACACCAAAGAAGAATTTGAAGTTGTATTTTTAAACAAATGGGAATTGGAGAAAAAGGATAATAAGGGAAGTAAATATTTGGTGTTACGAAAGCCAAACAGTGATCAAGAAAGATATTTGAGTTTAAAAAACTATTTTGTAAGTTTTTCGCTACATCTAGAAGGAAAAGGTTGTTATTTCTATAAACCCTGGTAGCCAATTTAGTTTCATTAAACTACTTTAGCTAAAAATTTGCAAGTTCAAAAAATTAAAGACAAATCTTGAGGTTAAGAATGTTCAAAGATTTTGAAGATTACTATGGATAAATATGTCTTACACTCATGTTTTATGCCATTGAGAGTGATGATATGGATATTACTTTGGGTTGTCCTTGGTTGTATTCTTTGGGTACTATTAACATTAATCTGCAAAAGAAGTTTATGAAACTATGGTACAAGAAAAAGAAGATAACACTGCAAGATATTTCTCAACATAAGGAGCAAGGATCCAAAGAAAAATAGGTAGCTATTGTAGGTAAAAAAATAAAATAATCTAAAATAGAATCTAAGGAGGAGGTAGTGCCAAAAATCAAAGAAGTAAAAGCAAGGGACAATCTAAATGAAGGAAGCAAGAAAGAAGAGTAAAAAAACTAGAACACGTTAAGGTTGGAGTATACTGCCATCCACACCACCATGAGAGGTAACCATGGGGACAAGTCATAGAGAAAAAAAGAAATTACAATGGATATACATGGAGGTATAGGAGCAACAACTATGGATATTCAAGTGGCACAAGGGCAACTTGGCAACATTGCAAACTACCACCAATCAAGATTTCTCTCGGATGGATGGATGATCAAGATCAGTACTAATTCTTATTTTCACTTAAAAGATCATATTATTTAGTTTATTCCTATGTTTCAAAGACGACATATTTTTTTAAGGGGGATGGAATGTTAGGTACCCAAGATAGGTACTTAATGATTTAATACTTTATTGGTATAATTCATAAATGAATAATTGGCTAATGTGGACTTGCTATGATGAAAATGTACTTATATGGCCATTATTTATTAAATAAGGCCACATATTAATAGGCCAAGGAATAATCTCATAAAATCATATATGTAACCATTAGGGAAGATTTTCATATTACTATTATGCACTTTGTAACTCATGGAAGGTGAACCACCACATGGATGACCTTGTAACTCATGGAAGGTGAACCATCACATTCTTGTATAAAGAGAGATGTACCCCCATTATAAAAGGGAAGTCATATATATGAAGTATTCTTGTGGAAATCTTGGATCGTGGATCTGGAGATATTGTGGAGTGGTTTCCTTTTAAAAATGGAGCATTGTATGATGTTTTCTACCTTAAGGGTATTATCAATCTCTATTTTATTGTGTGGATTCATATTGTAGAATTTATTTGCGGATGCATGTTGTATACTTTTTCATATTGGTGATGTTTTAATGTAATGAGAAGAGAGGTTCATAACACTTGATCAATTTCTTCTATTGTTGTAAGATCAATTATTTCTTATTTTTTCTTCCTTGTCATAGATTCATTCATTTTTTTGTAATTTGTAATATATTCATACTTCCTTTGTTCTTCATTGTGATGTGTTATCATGCATCTTGTGTCGATCATCAAATTTATTGATATCCAATACATGTATTGATTTTCTCTTGATATGATTAAATCAATCATCCTTTGCTTCTTATTGGACTTGTTCATTTGAAGAAGGCGTTATTTATGGTAAGCAATGTATTTACACTTTATTTGGTGTGATATTTATATTTGAATCTCCAATGCTTGTTGCAATGATTCTTCATACTTCTTTTTATCTTCTTCAAGTACTTCTATTGATGGTGAAGAACCACATTTTGAGTGTACTTATTCACTCTTAGGTCCTTGATTCTTGAAGTTCTTGGTTGCATTGTACCAATAATAATTTGAATGGTTTGAATGTATCCAGTTTTCTTGACCTATTATATGTTTGGAATCATACTAAAAATTGTTATATTGCTTTAACTCTGCTTGTGCAACAAACACATGTTATTCTTCTTCATTTTCTTGATTCCTTTTTTTTTTCTTTGACTTGATTCCCTTTGGCTACATTACTTTAATGTGTCTTTATCCAAATCTAATTTTATTTTTCTAAAGATGACCTTTCTTGTTTTTGGTTCATCTCTCATGAAGGAGATCCCATTCTAAATGGAATATGCCAATAATCCTTCATGGTGTGTCCATTTCTTCCATAATGATCACATGTATTTTATGTGTAGAAAGTCCTTCTTTGAGAATCAATCCTTTGATTTTGAAATCTCTAAAAAAAATATGTTGAAAGCGTTGTGGAAGTCTCATACCTCTTTTGAATGGTTGCTTCTCTCTTTGACTTGTTAACAATAATTGTTCTTCTTCTTCTATAGTATGCAAGGCTTCTACTTTCTGAAGTAGGTTCACCATCTTCTCAAATATTGGTGTTTGCTCAGTAACATTTAGTGTAGTCATAAATACATTGTACTTAGATAGGAGTGATCTCAAAATAATAGAAATTAATATTCCATTAGATACATATATTTCCAATGCTTGCAATGATGTTCTTCTCATGAATCCTTCTAGGTTTTCTCCAATCTTCATTTTTAGACAATGGAGCTGACTTTTGAGGAATAGAATATAATTTTGATTCTTTGCTTTAAATATTGTCTTCAATTTCTTCCATTAATATTTTGTTATGGTCGTATCTCTAATGTATGCTTGGACCTCATTTGTTATTCTAAACATGATGATGACTCTTGCTTTTCTATCTACCTTGTTAATTTTTTCTCTATCTTCTCCTTTTATACTAGGATGACTAAAGCTTCCATTTAATACTTGCCAGACTTCCTCAAACTCAAGTTGTATCATGATTTTGGTCTTCCAGTCAACATAATTGTTTTCCCTCAACAATTGGAAATCTGATAACAAGAATTTTGGTTCTTTACTAGCCATAGAAAACTTCCACAAAATCTCATTTTTCTCTTTTACTAAATCTACCTCAAAATTATCTTTCCAATGAGTATATATATGCCTATACTCGATTTTTAAATTATGCTTCACAAATTCAAGAAAGAATGTGTCTCGCCAAATAAGGTAGAGGGAATGTTTCTTTCATTAAATAATATTCCCTTTAAATTTTAAATTTCTTTCAAATAATATTTTTTCTCTTTTTCAAAAAAGGAATTTATACCTTTTGTTTCCTTATTTCTTCTTATCACAATGGACGTGAGATTCAACCTTTCAAATGATATTCGAAATAATAATTTATTCTTTTGTAAATATTATTTAATCAAAAAAATATTTTCAATACTTAATACCTTGGTTCACTTTTATTTTATTCTTCTTCAAATCTTTGAGAAGAATAATCATTTCTTTTCAACTTAAACTTTTTTGCTTTTCTATCTACACTTCTATTAAAAAATGCCTTGGCCAAACTTTTATTCCTTTGAATACTAAGGTGATACTTTTTATAACTCAATACATCAATGTCCACTCTTGACTACTTTTTTATTCTTTTGAAGTCTGAGGTGATATTTTTATCACTCAATATATTAACATCCACTCTTGGCCAATTTATTTTTTCTTTTGAATACTAAGGTGATACCTTTATCATTTAATAAATCAATTTTCACTCTCAGTCAATTCCTTTGTTTTTTTTACCATTTGTGGGTGTTGACAATGTTGAAGAGGTAGGTATCCTACAATTCATCTTCTATTTTGCTATAATTGATGTCACCCTCCTAATTATTCATATCTTTAAATTGCATTGGTATGTAGATTTCTCTAGGTTCATCTCTCTTAATAGTGTGTTTCATTGATTCTCCTTCATTGATTTTTCAATGTGATGGGGGACAGGATGTGCTTCACTTAGATCCTCTATTTTCTTTCTAACAATTCTTCTAAATGTGAGAGCAATTTTGAGAATTTATGTGTCAATTTATTGGTGTTTGGGTGTCTTCTTTTGGCTTTGAGCAAATGATTATCTTCTTTCCATTCTACAAGATATTTTTTCTTTTTATAGAACTGAACTTCCTCCCCTGATTTTTTTTTCCTTTATGCTAACATGATATTCTCTTTGAGTTCTTGTTTTACATGGGTATTTGCAATATTAATTTCTTTAAATTTGTATACTTGTTCTTCATGGGTATTTGCAATATTAATTTCTTTAATTTTTTATACTTGTTCTTCATGGGTATTTGCAATATTAATTTCTTTAAATTTGTATACTTGTTCTTCATGGATATTTGCAATATTAATTTCTTTAAATTTTTATACTTGTTCTTCATGGGTATTTGCAATATTAACTTCTTCTTCATAGGTATTTGTAAAATTTTCCAAGTTTAGCTTTCTAAATTTAGATTTTTCCTTCCTCATTTCAATCGCTTTATCTTTTCCTTTCCAAATGTACTTTGCTATGTCTCCCTAATATGCGCATATAGCTATTTTTAGTTATGACTACTTTCAATTTCTTTGATCCAATGGTGTTCTGCAATTATGTTGCTTCAATAAACTATTTTCTTCAAACAATCTTCTTTTTCAAATGTCTTCAAGAAAAGGCTTCAATAAGTTGATGTAAGCCTTTACATTTTATTAAAAAAATTCTTTGAATACCTTTAAAAAAATTAAATGGGTTGTATTTTTAGGCTTATTTTCAACTATTATTTTCAAAGTTTCAATTGGCTCTTTGAGCCTTTAATTTTAAAAAAATTCTAAATTTCTTTTAGTGCCTTTTCAATAGGCTATTTCTTCAAAAAAAAATGTAAATCTCAAGAAAGCTTTCAAATAGCTTCTTTCAATATTTTATAGAGCTTTCAATAGATTTCTTTAAATATTTATGGATATTTTAGTTGCTTCCTTCAAACCTTTTATTGAGCTTTCAATAGCTTCCTTTTTCTTGCTTAAATATGCCTTTGTAAAGGGTTTTCCATCTTGAAACTTTTTAATAACTATTATAGAAATTTCCCATGGAATATTTCTTCATGATCCTAATTTTTATAAGGGTACTTTACCCTTGAAACTTTTCAATAACCTTTAGATAATTTTCCCGTGAAATTTTTCTTTGCAATCACAATCTTATACAAATTCCTTTTTCCCTTGAAACTTTTCTTCAAATAATCTTTTGAAGGGTAAATTTCCCTTGAAAACTTTTCATCTCTCAAAATTGAAACTTCAAACAAAGTGCATCTTGGATTTCTCTATGTCAAAGCTAGATGAGGATCATAAGGGTATTATTTCTTCCTTCTACCTCCTTTGATATCATATGTTAGAATCTAAGCTTTGAATACATTAAATTATAACAAGATAAATATTTAAAGTACATAAGATGCTTTTTTTAGGCATACCAAACTCGTAACTACTTTTATCCTATACCACATGCATGTACCTTGTGAAGGGTAGTTAGAGCGCATGCTCTATCACATGGAATATAATGGTGGTTACACCTTTGTCCTATAGTAGACCATACAAACCATGTATTTTTAAGGCTACACACTTATAAATAAATTTTATAATATAATAATTCCTAACACAAATAATAAATATAATTATATACCATCAAATAAATACTAAAGGAAAGAGAAAAGAACAATCTATTGTATGGTTTATTTAAGAATATGAGTTAAAATATATTCTATTTTCATATCCTACCTTGTCAAAAGGTTAAATACCTATGGCTAACCTAGTTAATCAAGGCTTCACATCACAAAAAATTAATTATTTGAGTCAAAAAAGAGTTATCCATATGACCTAGCAAACTAGACTTGGTCTAACCTAGCCTCATACTTAAATTATACTAATCCTCTCTATAGGATATTGGTTGATGTAAATAACCTCACAAAAACCACTCTTCATTTGCCAATTTTATGTTAATAAGCCATCATCATCCTTTGGTATGAAAAATTACCCTCCCATAAATGCTTTGTTAATCTTAAATCCTCATAGATCTAGTCTATCAAACATGTTTAACATCCCTATAAGAATATTCAACTCCCAATATGGGATTATCAAGATTAAATTTTAACCTTGCTCAAAATACATAAGTAATGACTAGTAAAATGGGGTCATAGGTTTCCTAGATAAATACCAAGGGATCAACATTATCTCTTGTTAGTCAAGCACAATAGAATATGCAAAGTGTATTACCTCAAAACTAAGAATTCCCACAAATAGACCTAAATTATCCTCCTCATAATAGAATATTCAACTGCCTCCAAACCAACAATAGGTTTATCAAAATACTCCACCTAAATACCCTCCATATTATTATCATTTGTATTTGTATCCTCCATATCCTTTATGCTTGTTTCATGGCTATGTGACTTACTCATTGCCTCAGTAGCACTATGGTCAGCCCCCTCCTTAAGAAAATAATCCTAAAACTTCCCCTAAGCCATCAAATCAACTTCTTGACTGGACCTACCAAAGACCACTAAATTTGATGGCTTATTCTTCTATACCTCTAATAGTTATGAAAACATTACCTACATTTTATGGGAATGGAAACAAGACAACATTGGATCATCTCAATAAATTGTTGACACTCAAATTAATTCATCACCTATAGGAGGAGGGCATAAACGTATGCTTGCTAATCTACTCCCTTAATTATAAAATTGATTTATGGTATAGGGGATTATTAGATAATTTAGTTACAATTTGGAAATAAATAATGGAACCATTTATGCATATATTGGTAGCATAGTAAATGGCTACTCAATTTTAATTTTAATTGATACAAAGCAAAGATATCCTCAATAAAATATACATGATCTTAATACTAGATTC
Organism: Wollemia nobilis; assembly: GCA_028583015.1. Classification (NCBI taxonomy): domain Eukaryota; kingdom Viridiplantae; phylum Streptophyta; class Pinopsida; order Araucariales; family Araucariaceae; genus Wollemia; species Wollemia nobilis. The sequence continues at coordinate 1,971,551 of JAQPPZ010016747.1, read as the reverse complement.
TTGAGGATATTGAACATAATTCTATAGGATGTGATAAAGAACAAGTGTTGTCATTTTGCATAAAAGGTTTACAATCTAACTTATCTTTAATGGTTATTAATACCAACCATTATACACAAGTTGTAGCTTTGGAATAAGTGGCTAGAGGAAAGGATGTTCACATTCAAGTAGGGAAATATCCCTTGTATTGAGGTATATTACATTATTTGGTACATGCTAATGTACCCCCATGGTACCTTTATGGTATAATTATATATGTAATATATTAAGGTTGAGTCTATAGTTAAAGTGTGATTTATATTTCCTCTTTTATGTAATTGTTAATGTGTAAGAAATGCACAATTGTCATGTAAGAGTGCAATATGCAGGAAATACAAATGTCATGTAAGAGTGCAATGTGCATGAAATGCACAAGTGTATTGTATGTAAGAGTGCAAATATGTAATGTGATAATGTGCACAAGTGTCCTATAGATGTGTCATATAGATGTGTGCAAGTTTTGTAGAGTCAAGTGTCCATCAAGTATGCAAGTGGCAAGTTGATAAGCCAAGATTCATGAGACTTGTCATATGGATATCAATAGTCTAGTACTTGAAGAGTCATCTTACTATGGCTATATTATGGAGATAATGCTCCATAGAATGTATTGAATCGAATATAATTCATATATCTCATTATCTGATTGTAAGAAGAGCAATAAAGATTGTATATTTTGAGAAATTAATATTGTAAGTTTTTTTCATGCATAGTTCATGAATGATTCAAGCTATTTACATTCATATTTTAGTATATAAATTAATATTATTTTATTTATTATATAGGCCTTGATATACATATTAATTTGCTTATATTTTTTTTTCAATTGGTTATATGGGATTGAAATGGGCCCCACCCGTCTAATATCATCACCACATAGTGGTATTACAACAAAGCATAGATATTATCCATGTACCGCTTGGCAATATTTGAACCTTGGTCTCCTCTTTAAATGATGAGGAATCTAACTAGTTGAGCTAATGCTACTTGATATTAATTTGCTCATATTATTCTACTCACTATTATCATTATTTTAAACTTTAGTATTATAGCTATTTTATGTGATATTTTGAGATAACCTATGATATTTTGTAGTAGTAAAGGCTTACAAAGCCAACGGTGCCATCAGAGCTACCACCTAACTCTATCTAGTTTGATAGAGTTATTTATTTCGCACCATTATTAATTAACTTTGTTAGTTTTGATAAACTTAATTTAGAGATTGTCCACTTTAAAGGTAGTGAATACTTGGAATTTTTTTTTAAAAGGTCATATTGAATAGAAAAGGCTAGGGTCTTTCCACTAGGTTGAAGAAAAACCAGTGAAGACTAGGATTGGACTATATTGAAGATAAGGGCCAACTTAGAAGAGAATTTGGACATTGATTGATAGGTGAACCAACCTAAAAGGAAGTTGATAATTCAAGGATAGATCCATCTTGACATTGATTTGAAGAATTTGAAGTTTAAAATTTAAAAATTTAAGGATTTCCATATTGAAATTTGAGGCAGAATCAACTCAAAATATAGTTGAACATTCAGAGACATTTAGTTCCACCTTGACATTGATATTGGGTTCTCTAGTAAGAAGAAGAATCATATTGGGTTCTTAGGTGTGACCTAAGACATTGAAGATTTTAGATTTCATATTTATAGAAGAGGAGAAAGCGGCAGAGATTAAGCTATAGAAGTTTTAGAAGCTTCCTACAAAATATAAAGAATAATTTCAGCTTTTAAGAGTAGAGAAAATAGAAGAAAAGATAGTTAAATTTGTAGTGAATTGAGAAGTATTCAAAGATTACTAAGAAAATAGAATAGAAGGGCATCATGATAAATTTTTAAGAGGCTTAAGAGGTCAATAGATAATCAGCTCAATAAGCCAAGAAGAGAAAAGAGGCATATTTAACAAAAAATACCCATTTAATATTGTAGAATATAGATAAATATCCATCCGATCATAGTCATTCAACCATTTTCATTCATCCATAGAGAAGATAAATAGCCCATTTGGCCATATAGAAGAGGAATAGCCATATACAAGAGGAAAATCCATTCAACCATATAGCAAAGAAACAAGCCAAGCAACACAACATATAGCGAAAGGAAAGGATATAATATCAATGTTAAAATACATTGCATTTAAAAAGAAAAGCAAAAAAAATAAGTTTAATGTTGTCATACATAGAAGTGCAATATAGCATTAATTAAGAGCTACAAGTGCCATTTGAAGAAGACCAGTTTGAAGCAATAGAATGTAGAAGTAGAGAAGGCAACATGAGGATATCAATGAAGGAGGCTAAGGAAGGTAAAATATTATAGCATAGAATACTAGAATCTAAGGAGGAGCTAAGAAAGTCTATCTAGAAACTATCAAAGCTTTTAGTGTAGCAAAAGAAGCAATAAATATTCAGGTATTCAAGGAAAGAAGCAAAGCTTTTGCCATAGTAAAAAGAAGCAAATTTTCCAACATCTAAGTCTAAGAAGCAAAGCTTCATATTTCTAAGGAAAGGAGCAAAACATCCAACATCAAAGCAATATCATGGGTGAATAAATCTACAAGGAATATGAAGCTTCCAATGCCAAAGATGCAAGCAAGGAAGATAAAGCTTCCAATGTTGAAGCAACAAGAAAGGAAGATGAATCTTCCAACGTCGAAGTAGCTAGCAAGGAAGGTGAAGCATACAACACAAAAGGAAGGTAAAGCATCCAAAATCATAGAAATAGCAAGGAAGGGAAAACATTCAATGTTGAAGCATATACAACTAAATCAATAAGGCAAGTGCATCAATGCCTGCATAAAGTAACAACATAATAATTTGTTGTTATCCAAGAGTAACGCGTTGAACTTTATAACAGAAGGAAGTAAAGCATTTTCTAATGTTTTAATTGAGACATGCAAACCTCCACATGAATATTAATCATCGATTGGTACACTTGGATGGAGATTCACTTAAGTAATGAAGCAGTGAATGCACATCAAGAAGAATGTAAGAAGTAGTGAGCATGCGAAGCACAAATCAAAGAACAAGTCACATAAGGGAGAGATATAAGGTTAGTTTATTAATTATTATTATTAATTAGATTTTTTGGAGTTATAAGGTGCTTTGAGAAGAATTTATAAGGGAATTTAATTTAATTTAGGAGTTATAAGGATTAGTTTGAAATTTAAGATTTTCTATTTTTATAAGGTATGAAGTAATAAGCGTGTCTACTTTAATTAGTTATTTTTTTATTATTCAAAGTTTTTATATTTGAAGTTTTTAAAAAAGGTAGAAGATTTATTTCAAGAAAAAAAATTAAAAAGATTAGAATTTTTTTGAAATCTTGCAAATTTATTATTTTTAGAGTTAAGAGGTTTTCAACATCAAATAATTAGAAAACAAAAAATAATTGTAAATTTCATATTATTATTTGAGTTATAATTAGACTAGGGATTTATAAGGTTTACTACTTCAAAGGTTATTATTTGAGCTCTTTGAATGAGTTCCATTATGTCAAACAATAAAAATTTCCTTTTTGAATCTCAACTTCTGAAAGGACCAAATTTTGCATCATGGAAGAACAAAATGAAATCAATCTTAGCTATAGAAAAACTCTTGGATATAGTTAGTGGAACAAAGATAAAATCTAGTGTGGATGTAAGACAGATATAAATATTTGAAGAAGGTGATGCAAAAGCACTTATGTTGATAACATTTAGAATAATTAATGAAATTCAACCATATTTAAGTGGAGCAAAAACTTCTACAGAAGCATGGAATACATTATGCAAAATATTTGAAGGGAAAAATAAAGCTACAATTTTGAATTTACAATCCCAATTGTATTCCTTAAAGGTCAATAGTGGAGAAAGTATAGAACTCTTTCTTCATAAAGTAGTAGATATAAAAGCAAAATTATTAACTCTAAGAGAAAAAGTAGAAGATAAATTTCTTGTCCAAGTAACATTAAGGGCACTTCTAGAAAGTTACAAGCATCTAGTCACATCTTTGCAAGTCTTAAGCAAGGAGACTACATTTGATGACTTAGTTAATATTTTTTAGGAATATGAAGTAGAAAACTTAGTCAAAATGAAATGACTAATAATACCTTGGTATCTAAATATAATACACAAGGTAATATTGCTACAACTTCAAGATACATGTCTAAATGGAATTCAAGATATTATCAGATATGTAAGAAAAGGGCCATAGCACAATTTTTTGTAGATATAATCCAAGAAATTGGTATCAAGGAAATCAGATGAATATGAATCAAGGTGGTCAAATAAACAAGTCAATATAGTAAAGGTAGTATCAATCTTAATATTGATATAATCCTCAACGACAACAACATTTTCAATCTCAATATCAATGATGTCAATATCATCCTTAGTATCCATATGGTCATCAAGAACAACCTCAGCTATAGTATAGAGAAGTAAATAAAAAAGGAAATTTAGCTCAATAGATTCATGAAATTCAATAATTAGAATAAACATCTAAAGAATATGAATTCAAAGCTCTTTTAGAAAAAAAATTGATCAATAAAAATATTTTTTTAAGGATTTTAAAGATACTAATATTGTAGTTGTTATAGAACATCAAGATACAAGAAGAGATATTTCAAGAAGATAGCATGACAAGATCAAGACCAAGATAGAAAATAACAAAATAAAGAAGAAAAAGAAGAAGATCAAGAAAACACAAAATAAGAAAGTAAAAATAAATACAAATCAAAAGCAAGTACCTGAACAAGAGACAGATGGATCAGATGCTAAAAAACCAGCTAGAAGGACAAATATGGAGATTGAATACTAAAGTCTTCAATAATAAAATAATGTAATATAGGGGGTGTTGAGGTATATTACATTATTTGGTACATGCTAATGTACCCCCATGGTACCTTTATGGTATAATTGTAAATATGTAATAGATTAGGGTTGATTCTATAGTTTAGAGTGTGATTTATATTTCCCCTTTTATGTAAGTGTTAAGTGCAAGAAATGCACAAGTGTCATGTAAGAGAGAATATGCACAAGTGTCTTGTATGTAAGAGTGTAAATATGTAATGTGAGGATGTGCACAAGTGTCCTAGATTAGAAGTGCATGTAGGAGTCTAAGAGTCATGTAGATGTGTGCAAGTGTTGTAGAGTCAAGTGTCCATCAAGTATGCAAGTGGTAAGTTGATAAACCAAGAGTCATGAGACTTGGCATATGGAGAGCAATAGTCTAGTACTTGAAGAGTCATATCACTATGGATATATTATGGAGATAATGCTCCATAGAATGTATTGAATCGAATACAATTCATATATCTCATTATTTGATTGTAGGAAGAGGAGCAATAAAGCTTGTATACATTTTGAGCAATTAATATTGTAAGTTTTCTTCATGCATATTTCATGAATTATTCAGGCTATTTACATTCATATTTAAATATATAAATTAATGTTATTTTATTTATTATATAAGCCTTGATATACATACTAATTTACTCATATTATTCTACTCATTATTATCATTATTTTAATCTTTAATATTGTGGCTATTTTATATTGGGACCCATGTAATATTGTGAGATAACCTATAATATTATTGTGGTAGTAAAGGCTTAAAAATACAATACCTTGCTCCTCCAATGGTCTATGTAGTCCAAATTTCCTAGAATGTGCCTATACCTAGTTCCATACCTAGCATATCACCTATTCCTAATCCCTAGCCAAAGCTTTTGTGCATCCTTCTACATCACCATACTTCATGACTCATCCTAGAAAAAACATGTCATCCATTGTATCCTTTCAGCCATAACTTCCAGCCCTCCCTACTCCATCCAAATCAAGCAATGAGTCCAACAAAAATTTACAATGAATAAAGTGTTGGAGGTGATCAAAATATTGGTGAATCAAAATAATGCAACAAATAAATAGTGCCAACAATCACATAATTACAATCATAAAATACTGTACATCACAAAATATTAGATACCTCCACAAGGTGCTAATCAAAGAGTAAATAAAACTCACAATCATATGGCTAACATAAAATGGTAGATCTAACATGGTTTCTTCATTGTAATTATAAGCATAATCACATAGATTGTAATAGTGCCATCAAAATTTCCTAAACTATTTAGTGAAATTAGTAGTATCAGGCTCATTATGCCACCATAATACATAAAATTCTCTTCATATTGAATCCAACCATGTACTAATAACCCTAGGATTCATAACTAGTGCCTATCCTGCCCAATCCCAATAATGCAATCCTAGCTTATTTTAGCACAATGGAAATAGATGAAGAATCAAGATTTATAGATGATATTATATGCACTAATCAGCAAGGGGTTAACACTAGGGATAAGAGGAAGGCTTATGAAGAACAAACAGTTAAGAAGCAAGCTAAAACTGGAAAAAGGTATAATGATCGTTAGAAGAGAGAGGTTGCCTTTGCACTTGAAGGATAAAGGACCTGTCACAACATAGTAATAGAAATAGAAGGAGAAGGAGAATACAAAAGAGAACCACAATTATACCTCAAAGAGGGAAGAGAAAACATAAACTAACAAATACAAGATGATAGGTAAAGGTAATTATCCTATAACAAATAAAAGATATAGAGAAGCTTGCAAAAAATCCACTAAGAAGGATATCAACAAAGAAATAATATAGCTTGAGGAGGATGTCAAAAGGCAACTAAAATACCCCTCTCTCACAGGTGAAGGGTAAGCTACAACTACAAAGCAATATCAAAAGTTTATAACATAAGGTTAGGGAACCTCTATAAAGTTCAAATTCAACATTGCAAAGGAAATTAAAAGAACACAAAGCAAGGTCAGCATGCTAGAAGCATTAGCTCTACCAGGATAGTGGAACCTACATAAAGAAGATCTAAAAGAGAAAGAATAGAGATATGCTAGGGATAAGTTGTTGGAAATTTTGAGCAATAATGTTGTCATTGATGTCAAGTGTTTGGTGCAAGACAAAGTTCATCTTGGTACAAGCAAATTGTTAAAAGGAACGGTTATAATATTTTATATAATAAGCCAGAGAAGTTGATATTATAATATTTTAATATTAAAATATCTTGGCCAAAGCAGTTTGGAAAGTGTCGTGAACAAAGGTGTTGGACAAAGGTCTACAAAGGGTTACGTGATTTAAAAATTTGAATTATTTAATATTTAAATTAAAGGTTTAAATAATTTAAATTAAAAAAATTAATAACTTAATTAGTCCTTAAAGCGCCACATTTAAAATAAGGGCCCCATTTGTATTTGAGCACTAATGTCCTTGTATCAAAGGAATATGTGTATAAAAAGGGGGCATCCAAAGTTTTAAAGGTGTGATTTTGATATAAAAATATGATTCAAAAATAATAGAGCGCATGCTTTGATTTGAAACTAGGGGCGAGAACCAGAAAAAAAGGAAAACCCTCTTTCAAGGACAAACGCAATACGACGACAAAATTTCCTTAAGACCATACAGAGCATGTAATTTCGAATACTCGACGATGCAAAAGTGGATGGAATTTTTTGAGAAACACGTTGATTGGCTCGCATGAGAAATTCAAAAGGGAAGAAGGAATAAGACTATTTTCTTCAATTATTAACATAATCCACCAGATAGAATAGATGGCAGTCGGATCTGCGATAAGACGTGGGGAAAAGGTTAGTGTTTCGTATCACGCTGCATAGTGTTTTATAAGGTTTTTTGGTCTTCTCAAAAATCATGACAGAGGAATATATAGAACGGGGCAGAAGATAAGTTCCATCCACCTAAGCTAGTGCAGGTGGTCATGAAGATCTTTGGGAGAAAGAAGATCAGTGGGTCAAATCCTGTCGCCTACATTTTTGAAGGCGAAAGCAATCTCCGAGTTGGAAATTACGGGATGCCACTATCTAAGGTAAGATAATAACTTTTGTTTATTGTGATGTTAGGGACGTATAGGGCTAGTAACTTGGTTTAATGTTTGCTTTAAAAAGGTATGGGCAATATTTCTTTTATGGAATGAAATTTGGTATATAGTTGGAATATAGGAGATATAAGGTGAAAGGGATTTTTGGTACTATATTTAAAAGGGTTTTTCTATATGATATTGGAGTGATAAGTGTGTAGTTGGTTTATGTATCATTGTAATTATTTTATATTTGAAAATAAATTGGAGTGAAAATTACTTTGTAAGAGGGAGTTATAGGGTGTATGAGGTATTTTGATTGTTTGTATATTTTGCTAAAATATTTTGAAGGGTTTGATTATATGAGTTGATGCAATAATTTGAGAAACCAAGAGAGTGGTTTGGAATTTAATTGGGCACATTTATTGAAGGTTTGCTAATTCATAAAGAAGTGTTGTGCTAACCTTTTATAGTTGCAAAAGATATTGTGAGTAAGACAGGTTTTGAAGTTATATCTCCATCAAAGAAAAAAAGTATGGGCACATCATCCTTTGTTTGAAGTGTTGTTGGATTGAATATTGTGAAATAGAAAGTTGAGTGAAAAGGATTGTTTTATAAGCATTGTTGGAAATATTTGAGTGATTTTTTATATGCTTCATTGGGGAATGTTTAGAGAACAGTTGAAATAGAGATTGAAGATTATTTGAGTTAGGGTTTGAGACCCACATTATGCTCTTTGTTTGAAGAAGTATGAAAACACTTGTTTAGGGTTTGTGATCAAGTTGTGTTTCATTGATTGAATTATTGAGTGAAACTTCTTGAACATTGATTTTGAGTGATATTGAAAGTGAATGTGCAAACACTAGAAATCAAATTTGTGAAAGTGATAGACTTAATGATTAAGTAGAACATATTGAGATTTGATAGAGTACATCATTATCTATATGTTCCAGAGGTTAAAAATTTTTTGAATAGAATATGTCTAAACTACTTCAAGTTAAAGGAATTACTTTGAAGATTAGACAAAGCATTTGATAGCATTGTGTGCAAGATTTTAGATTGATTGAGCATATCTTGTGAGTTGTTTTGAGCATGTATTTTGAGCAGATTTGAGCAAGCCTTTGTGAAGGCTTGAGAGTATAATTGAGCAAGTTATTGAGAGGACTTGAAGGTATATTTGAGCAAGTCTTTGTGAAGACTTGAGAGCAAAATCAAAAATTTTCTTGAGAGGAATTGAAGGTATATTTGAACAAGTCTTTGTGAAGTCTCAAGAGCAAAATTGAGTAAGTTCTTGAGAGGACTTGAAGGCATATTTGAGCAAGTATTTGTGAAGGTTTGAGTGTAGAATTGAGCAAGTTCTTGAGAGGACTTGAAGGCATATTTGAACAAGTTCTTAAGAGGACTTGAAGGTAGATTTGAGAAAGCTTTGTGTTAAGCCTTAGGGTATATCTGAGCATAGATGATTGGTGATTTGTTCAATATTTGTGTTAAGTCTTAGGGTAGATCTGAGAAGATTTGACTAGTTATTTGTTCAAGCTTTGTGTTAAGGCTTGAGGATAGATTTGAGACAGAGTTTGGTGTAGATTTAAGAGCATATTTGTGCTAGAACTGAGACAAAGTTAGAGAAAATTTGTACTACACTTGGGACAAAGTTTTGTGTAGATCTAAGACAAAGTTGAGAGTAATATTTGGAGGTGATGGAGAAGAGAACAATAGTCTCTAGTGGATAGATATCCATTAGATAGGGTAGTGAGGATAGATATCTTTTGTGGAGAGAGATCCACAAGCCAAAGTAGTGGGGGCAGAAGTCTTCTAGAAGATCATCAGCTAGAGCAGAGGGGAAAGAGTTCTCCTATGGATAGAGATCCACAAACCATAGCAAGAGGAAATAGTTATAGTATGGAGTGTGATCCATGAACCAGCTAGGAAGATAGAGTTCTTCTGTGGAGAGAGATCCATGAACCAGTTGAGGAGAAATAGTTCTCCTATATCAAGTTCCACGAATCAAAGAAAAGAGGAAAGATTTCTCCTGTGGAGAGAGATCCACAAATCAAAGCATTAGGGGATTGATGTCTCCTTTGGAAAGAGGTCCATAAATATTGTAATAGAGAAGTGATTCCCAAGATATTTTTTGAGAAATTTTTAGTGGAAATATTTTCTCCATGGAGTAGTTCACATTGGGTGAACCACGTTAAATTGGTGTCTTTATTGTGTGTGATGATTTCTGCATTGCTTTGATTATTGCTATTGATATTACCATTGATAATATTGGATAATATTATTTGGGAAAGAAAAGTGAAAGTTGATCTTATACTATTCACCCCTCCTCTCAGTATAAGCTTGTGTTCTTCAAATCGTATTAGAGAAGGTTCCTTCAAGGAAGCCTAACAGCTTGAAGGAATATCTATAAGAACACACATGGCAAGGAAATGTAAAAGAAGAATCGTGAGACCTGAAAAGAAAGAAGACTTTTATTTTGAGACTAAGAGAAGGGAAGAAGAAAAATCAATGATATGTGTAGAGTGTGGTAAGCTTGGTCACATGGCACTTTATTATCCACAAAATGGGTATAATAGCAACAAAGAGGAAAAGGAATTTGATTTTGCTCTCAAAGATATTTTTTCTCTAAGAGGAGAAGTGGAAACAGGATCCAGTAGTAGAAAAGAAGCTAATTGTGTAAAAAGGAATAAGAAGGAACTAAGAATACTCAAATGTTTTATTTGTGGTAACTTTGGTCATCTTGAAGATCATTGTTCAAAATTTGGGTATAGTAGCAGTGAAGAAGAATGGTTTGGTAACCTTGGCCACAATGTAGCTTATTGTAATGGTTTCAGTAGCAGTGAAGATAAAAAAGAAAATAGGGATAGTCAAATTAGGTATACAAAGGAAATTATACTTTCGAAAATAGAATAAAAATAAGATGCTCCTATTGAAGTAGCAATCAGTGCTTCAAATGACAATGATGAGAGTCTTTCAAAAATTGAAGAGTATGAAGATGCTCTTTAAAACCTAGAAGAAGAGGAAGATTTAGAAAAAGGAAAGGAGGAAGCCATAGTTAAGGAACTTGTTGAGTTAAAAAGGGAGAACTTAATATTGAAATACCAAGTACAAGAAGATAATGAAACAAATTCAAAGGTTAAGGTTGAAGAGGTAAGGAAAATTGAAGAAGGTATGACTAAAAATTTAGAGGTAAAAGTCTTATAATGTGAAATATTAGAACATGAGGTAGTTTTACTAAGGAAGTGAAAGAGTCTAAATACAAGCTACACAGGTTTGAGAAAAGTTCAAAATCTTTGGATAACATTACCAAAGCACAAAGATATTCATTTATCAAAACAGGACTAGGCAATGAAGAAGATCTAGAAGTACAGAAAGGGGAATCAAGCTCAAAAGAAAATGAAGTCTCAAAGGGAACATCAAAATAAGTGACTGAAGAAGAACCTAAGACTTACGCCAATGTGTTGAGAAGTGATAGCATCAAAGAGGAAGGAAACAATGCACAAACAAGGTACGGGGATCATCACAAAGAAGGAAGAACTAAGATACCAATGGGTCTAAGGCAAGATTTCTTCAAATGATGTTTCTTCTCATGTAACAGGTTTGGTCACAAGGCTATGTGGTGTTGGGCTCATGAAAAGAAGGAATATGGTTTGACTAAGAGAAATTTTAAGAATAAATATCTCTTTCAAGGGTATTGATATTCTTGTAATTAGTTTGGTCATAAAGCAATTCATTGCAGGGTTCATGACAGGAATGGGTATGGCTTCACCAGGAGGAACTTCAAGACATTTGCACCTCCTAGGAACCACAACATCAAGTGTTTCAATTGCAATAATTTTGGGCATACAACAAAGTGGTGTAGAACATAATTTCTAGAACTTCTAAGGACATGCAAGAAAGAGGATTCTCAAAATTTTCAAAAATATTTGACTTCAAAAGTATGGAAAGAAAAATCTAAGAAGGGAGAAGAGCATTGTAATATGGGATTAGATTTACTCCCACCCCATAACTAATCACCTCAAGGAGAAGAGGTGGTGAGGGGGTTGAGCTAAGAGTTTTATCTTTAGCCCCAAAGGTGTCCCTTTGCCATTGATGTCAAAGTGGGAGATATTTTAGTAAGGGGGGAGCATTCAGTCAATGGAAGTAGTTTATCAAGGGGAGCAGTTTTGGTATCCAGTTGCATTAAAAGAATACTTTTCAGTAATGTTGACATCAATGACAAAGGAGGAGATTGTTGCAAATTTTGAGTAATGATGTTGTTATTGATGTCAAGTGTTTGGTGCAAGGCAAAGTTCATCTTGGTACAAGCAAATTGGTAAAAAGAATTGTTATAATATTTTATATTATAAGCCAGATAATTTGATATTATAATATTTTAATATTAAAATATCTTGGCCAAAGCAGTTTGGAAAGGGTCGTGAACAAAGGTGTTGGACAAAGGTCTACAAAGGGTTACTTGATTTAAAAATTTGAATTATTTAATATTTAAATTAAAGGTTTAAATAATTTTAATTTAAATATTTTAATTTTTTAATTAAGCCTTTAAGCGCCACATTTAAAAGAAGGGCCCCATTTGTATTTGAACATCGACGTCCTTGTATCAAAGGAATATGTGCATGAAAAGGGGGAATCCAAAGTTTTAAAGGTGTGATTTTGATATAAAAAGATGATTCAAAAATAATAGATCGCATGCTTTGATTTGAAACTGTGGGCAAGAACCAAACAAAAGGGAAAACCCTCTTTCAAGGACAAACGTAATATTACGACAAAATTTACTTAAGAACATATAGAGCATGTAATTTTGAATACCCGACAATGCAAAAGTGCATGGAAGTTTTTGAGAAACACATTGACTGGCTCGCGTGAGAAATTTGAAAGGGAAGAAGGAATAAGATTATTTTCTTCAATTCTTAACATCATCCACCGGATAGACCAGATGGTAGTCAGATCTACGATATGATGTTGTGGGTAAAATGTTAGTGTTTCGAATCATGTCGCATAGTGTTTTGAAAGGTTTTTTGGTCTTCTCAAAAATCATGACAGAAGAATATATAGAACGAGGCAGAAGATAAGTTTCATCCACCTAAGCTAGTGCGGGTGGTCATGAAGAGCTTTGGGAGAAATAAGATCAACAAATCAAATTTCATCGAGTACATTTTGAAGGTGGAAGCAATCTCCGAGTTGGAAAATATGTGACGTCACTATCTAAGGTAACATAATAAATTTTGTTTATTGTGATGTTAGGGAGGTATAAGGGCTAGTAATTTGGTTTAAATGTTTGCTTTAAAAAGGTATGGGTAATATTTCTTTTATGGGATGAAATTTGGTATATAGTTGTGTAGATTAAAGATACAACGCCAAACAGAAATAAAGAAATCACAATAAAGGAATGCAGAACAGTTGTACAAAATGAATGATTTTTATTAATCAATGGAGTTTAGAAACTCCTTTTAAGTACAACAGGGCCTGTAACCCTTTTTGTGATACAAAGTTATAATTTGTGCTAGGGTTCTCCGAAACCCTAGGCGGCACAATGTGGTGGCGTCTCCGAAGAATGTATCCTTAACCTCAATAGAATGAGTGGGCTTCGTTGTATCCTTTGGCTCGGACCACTCCAGCTTAAGCAGCTGCTATCAACAAATCAGATCTACCACTAGAATCCTGCACACATTTAAAATTATCAGAGTTAGAAACTAATAAGAGGGCTCCACCGTGTGAGCCCTCGAAAGCGATCTAAAACCCTAGATTTATGAAATAAAAATAAACGGAATGCAGAATTTAATAGCAGATTAATACATAAAGAAAGATTACTTGCTTTAGACGAATCTATACCTTTTCCTGTTAACGCGGCGAGACCAGGCGACGGCGATGGATGCGGAGAAAGGGTTTAGTTCAGACTTAGGGCCGTAGAAGACTCAGAAGACTCAGGATTAACAGCAATAGCCAACTCCAGACTTAGATTGGAAAGATAGGTAGGTTTAGCCGAAGAGATAGATAGGGTTTGAGCCATCAAGGTGACTCAATTTATAATCTACTCTTAGGGCACACTTTAGGGTTTTAACGACACTTTGAACGTGTGGCTAAGATTAAAGTGGATCCAAGGGTAGAGAATAAATCTAGGTTGTGAAACGGATTAAGATGGATGGACGGATGAGATTAAATGAAGGATGGACGGCTCAGATTAAATCACTTAAACTTTATTTATATATATTAAAATATATTAAAATATTAAAATATATATATAAATATTAATTTAAATAAATTTGGGGATGAAAAATGGCGGGAAAAGTGAAATTGGGCCAAATAATGGTGGGAAAGTGTGGATTTGGGCCAAATAATGGCGGGAAGGATGGATGACTGACACGTGGCTGGCAGGAAGGTATAGATGACTTACAAGTGGCTGGATTTTGGTGTCTACAAGTTGGAATATAGGAGATATAAGGTGAAAGGGATTTTTGGTACTATATTTAAAAGGGTTTTTTTTATGAGATTGGAGTGATAAGTGTGTAGTTGGTTTATGTATAATTGTAATTTTTTTATCTTTAAAAATAAATTAGAGTGAAAATTACTTTGTAAGAGGGAGTTAAAAGGTGTATGAGGTATTTGATTGTTTTTATGTTTTGTTAAAATATTTTGAAGGGTTTGATTATGATTTGATGCAATAATTAAAGAAACCAAGAGAGTGGTTTGGAATTCAATTGGACACATTTATTAAAGGTTTGCTAATTCATAAAGAAGTGTTGTGTTAACCTTTTATAGTTGCAAAAGATATTGTGAGTAAGATAGGTTTTGGAGATATATCTCCATCAAAGTAAAAGTTTATGGCTATATCATCCTTTGTTTGAAGTGTTGTTAGGTTGAATGTTGTGAAATAAGGTGGAGTGAAAAGGATTGTTTTATAAGCATTGTTGGAAATATTTGAGTGAGTTTTTATATGCTTCATTGGTGAATGTTTAGAGAACATTTGAGATAGAGATTGAAGATTATTTGAGTTAGGAAATGAGACCCACATTGTGATATTTGTTTGAAGAAGTATGAAAACAATTGTTTAGGGTTAATGAGCAAGTTGTGTTTCATTGATTGAATGATTGAGTGAAACTTCTTGAACATTGGTTTTGAGTGATATTGAAAGTGAATGTGCAAACATTAGAAATCAAATTTGTGAAAGTGATAGACTTAATGATTGAGTAGAACATATTAAGTTTTGATAGAGTACATCATTCTCTATATGTTCCAAAGGTTAAACAAATTTTGAATAGAATATGTCTAAACTACTTCAAGTTAAAGGAATTAATTTGAAGATTAGATAAAGCATTTGATAGCATTATGTGCAATATTTGAGATTTATTGAGCATATCTTGTGAGTTGTTTTGAGCATATTTGAGCAAGTCTTTGTGAAGGCTTGAGAGCATAATTGAGCAAGTTCTTGAGAGGAATTGAAGGTAAATTTGAGCAAGTCTTTATGAAGGCTTGAGAGCAGAATTGAGCAAGTTCTTGAGAGGACTTGAAGGTATATTTGAGAAAGTCTTTGTGAAGGCTTGAGAGCAGAATTGAGCAAGTTCTTGAGAGGACTTGAAGGTAAATTTGAGAAAGTTTTTATGAAGTCTTGAGAGCAGAATTGAGAAAGTTCTTTAGAGGACTTGAAGGCAGATTTGAGCAAGATTTTAAGAGGACTTGAAGGTATATTTGAGCAAGCTTTGTGTTAAGGCTTGGGGTAGATCTGAGCAGAGTTGATTAGTGATTTGTTCAAGCTTTGTGTTAAGGCTTGACGACAGTTTTTGGTGCAGATTTGAGAGTAAATTTGTGCTAGACCTAAGATAGAGTTATAGAAGATTTATACTAAACTTGGGATAGAGTTTGGTGTAGATCTAAGACAAAGTTGAGAGCAAGCTTTGGAGGTGATAGAGTAAAGAGGACAACAATCTCTAGTGGATAGAGATCCATTAGCCAGGGTAGTGAGGATGGAGGTCTTATGTGGAGAGATATCCACAAGCTAGAGCAGTGGGGGTATAAGTCTTCTAGAAGATCATCAGCCAAAGCAAGGAGAAAGAGTTCTCCTATGGATAGATATCCATGAACTAGAGCAAGGGGAAAGAATTATCCTATGGAGTGTGATATGCAAACCAGCTGGAAAGATAGAGTTCTTTTGTGGAGAGAGATCCACAAACCAGTTGAGAAGAAAGAGTTCTCCTAGATCAAGTTCCACAAATCAAAGAAAAGGGGAAAGAGTTATCCTATTGATATATATCCACAAATAAAAGCATTAGGGGATTAGTTTCTCCTTTGGATAAGGGTCCATAAACATTGTAATAGGGAAGTGATTCCCAAGAGATTTGTTGAGAAAATTTTAGTGGAAAGATTTTTTTCGTGGAGTAGCCCACATTGGGTGAACCATGTTAAATTAATGTCTCTATTATGTGTGATGATTTTTGCATTGCTTTTATTACTGCTATTGATATTGCCATTGATAATATTGGATAATATTATTTGGGAAATAAAAGTGAAAGTTGGTCTTATACTATTCACCCCCCTCTTAGTATAAGCTTGTGTTCTTCATAAGTAGTAAGAATCCACTCTAACATAGTAGATCAACAAAATCTAATGGTAGATCATCTATTAGACATTCAATTCAATGCATCGAATATATAAAATATCTCAAAATCAAAGATACTAAAGTTACCCCATTTTACATGACACTCAAGATTGAAACTAATATACTCAAAAGTTGCATAGGTGATTCAAGTGCAAAATTCATAGTTATACCTAAATTCTTTGTGAATAAATGGGTCTTCCTTATACCAATATGGTGAGACACTTAATCCAAATGAATGGCATAAGGTTCAATGTAATTGGGTAACTCAAAGACCTAGATATGACTATAGCCAAACATCCAAAATTTGTAGTAGTGTAGGAAGTGATAGCTTTGGACCTACCTCCATACTTAGGTATGTTATTGTCCAAAGAGTGGATGGATAAATTATCAAGGAATGGTTGCTTGGAAATAGACTATACTCATATGAAGGTACCCAAGGATGTGAAGGTAATCAATATTGAAAATGAACCACCTTGAAACTATCTTCTACAAAAGCTTAATAATGAAAATACAATAAACTAGAATGAGCTACCAAAATTTTTAGAAGATAATAAATATATTGAAGGTGACTAAGACCCATAGGTTGACATGATAAAGGGTGTATTATAACATGATAGAGACTTTGAGGTCTACAAAATTGAATTAGAAAATTATCTCATCAATGAAACACCTTCAAGTATTCTAACCCTCACAAGTTGAGAGGCAGATAATATTTGGACAATGTTTTTGGATGGCATCAAAACTAGGAATGAAGTAAACGTTGGTGTATAGTTCATCAACCCATAATATGCATACCTACAAACTATTATTCAATTTTACCAATAATATGATGGAGAATGATGCACTCTATACCAGTATAATAAAAGTTAAAATGATAGGAATCAATGATATAAGAATATATGGTGACTCTAAACGAATTATAAATTAGGTCAAATCCTAGTGTGCCACAAAAAATAGGCACCTAAAATCTTACAAACATTGAGTATAGGATTTGTTGAGAAGTTGTAATGCATACAAATTAAAGCAATACCTAGAGAATTGAACACAAAGTCAAATGAGTTGGCAATAATGGATATCCAATTCAACCTCACTAATTATATATGGGATAAACCTAAATAAATAGAGGTAGTATTTTGACTAGTAATTATTGATAATTATTTTTACTAGTAAGTCTTTAAAAATAATGAGAAAATAATAGAATTATAATAAAGAAGGGTCAATACATAAAATAAATTGATTATGGTGATGATATAAAATAAGGGGTCACACAACTAAAATCTAATTAGCAACCCATGGTTCTAATCACCCTAAAAAAATTGTCTAGCTCTAACAATGGTATAATAAGGATAAAACCCAATGTAAAGCCTTCTTTGTACCATCCAATTGAGGTGCTTTAAGGGAAGTATATAGTTCTTGGAAAATATTGCTCTCAATAAGAAAATAACCTTTCCATAAAGCTCTATGGTAAGTATGGAAACTTTACTACCTGGTCATACAAATATCGTAAAGTCTATGATCAAAACATCATAGAGAACACTATCAAATTGAAGCCTAATATTAAGCCTTTTAGATAGATATAGAGAATGATGAATCCAAAGAATTTGTGATGGAAAAAAAATTGAAATTTTTATAGCCCATATTGTAGTCTTGATCAAGCGCTCTCCATGGGTTA
Organism: Wollemia nobilis; assembly: GCA_028583015.1. Classification (NCBI taxonomy): domain Eukaryota; kingdom Viridiplantae; phylum Streptophyta; class Pinopsida; order Araucariales; family Araucariaceae; genus Wollemia; species Wollemia nobilis. Next base: position 1,953,380 of record JAQPPZ010016747.1, on the reverse strand, counting down.
CCAATATGGTGTTGGTATTTTAAAAAATAAGGATATAAGTCTTTGTATTGACTTCAAAAACTTAAATTGAGCCTCAATAAAATATCAATATATGTTATCAACTATTGATCAGATATTATATAAGGTAGTTGGGTCATATAGAATTTATCTCTCTTGGATGGCTTCCCAACATACAATCAGATTTGGAAAGATGAAGATCATCATAAAATAGCTTTCACCACCAAGTGGAGAAGCTTTACATAATAACAAATACCATTTGATCTATTAAACATAGGGAAATTCTTCCAAAGGGCTATGGACATAGATTTTGTCAAGCTTATAGGTGAGACCATTCACATATACCTCAATGATTTAATGGTATTTTCCAAAGTTAGGAGTAAGCACATGAACCTCGCAAGTAAATATTCCAAAGGTATTGGGAATTAAGTATCTCTCTTAACTCTAAGAATTCCATTTTTATGGTAAAAGTAGGTAAATTTATAGGCCATGTAGTTTCAAAAGGACTATCCATAAATTTGAATCAAACAAAAGTCATCCAAGACCTACCAATGCTCATGTTAGTTGAAGGGATAAGGTCATTCCTAGGTTAATCCACTTTATCATTAAATTTATTATGAATTTTACCTAAATGGTCAGACCCAAAACCAATATGTTAAAAGAGGATACCTTCCTAGATTAGACTGGCAAAGGAAAGAGAGCCTTCCAATATGTTAAAGATCCCATCGTTGGAGCTCTAGTCTGTCTTAACCTAAAATTATCTAAATATTTTAGGTTGTATATTTTTGGTACATGTGAAAGCATAGGCATCTATTTCGTCACATTGAGCTATTTGTTGCCCCTGATATTTGAACCTTGGTGCAAGCTATATAAACTATTTGTTCCAACTTTTGAACCAAGTACCCATTGGTAGTAAAATCTTAAGCATCATCTTAACTCAAAATAATGATAAATATGAGGAACATCCCATATCCTTCATGATTTAAGCCCTTTATAACTAAAAAGAGATATATACCCTTACTAAAAAGTAGGTGTTTGTTATTTAATAACACTCTCAATTGTTGTCTTTTGAAGCATTAATACTAATGTAAATATCACAAGAAAATAATCACAAGATATAATATAATGAAGTTGCAATATAATGGAATCAAATAATAATGTAACAAATATAATATGAGACAACTAATATGTATTATCAAGGCTTAATAATATATCAAATAACATTCATTAATATGTTGAAATATGAATGTAATAGCCTAAAACATACAATATAACAAGACTTACAATATTAGTTGCTCAAATGTATGCAAACTTGTATTACTTCTCTTTCTATTACAAATATCTCATAGAAACTCTCTATGTAGACAATATAGACTCTGTAGACAATGTAGGCATTGTAGGTGATGTTTTACTATGCCTCTCTATGGAGTAATATATAGCCATTGTAGGATGACTCTTTGGTTACTTGACTCTTCCTTTCTATATGCCAAGTCTCATGACTCTTGGCTTCTCTACTTGACACTTGCATACACATGACACTATCTTATATGCACACTTGGACATGACTCTTCACATAACTCTTCCTAATATAAGAACACATGTGCACACTTACATATGAGACACTTGTGCACATTTACACTCATAACACTTGCACACTTATTTACATGATACTTGTGCATTTCCTACACATTATTACATTACATAAAATATTTACTCACACACTAATCTAAGACACAACCCTAATATAATATTTACAAGGATGTACCAAGGTGGTACATTGGCATGTACCAAATAATGTACTATTTTCCAACATCAATAAGTTTAAATATCATCTATAATAAAGTAAGACTATAATGTTTAGAGTACACCTTGACATACACTTTATTGTATTGCATGGTGAGTTGGGAGAAAATTGGGTTAGGTGGATTAATAAAAATTTAAGAAATTAATATTGAGATCAAACCCATCAAACTGATTAGAGGAAGAGCTTTATGTGAAAGTCTAGAAAGGGTAATCTCTAAAGAAACCATGTAGTATTAAGTAGTCAAGATGTTGTTTGGTAAAGGAGCCACAAAAGTGGAATACAAGGAAGGATATTTCATATTTAAATGGGATGAAGATTGAGTAAAACTAGGGGTACACAAAAAAAAAAATCCTTATGGATAAATACTTACCAAATTATTAATATTGTAAAACATAAACCTACAAAATGACTTCCTTAGGAGTAAAGCAACCTATTTTCATAAACTAATAACATTTTTTTCCATTTTAATGATAATAAATCAAGCCAATATGTAAGTATGTACATAGTAGTGGCTAGTATTTTGATAAACATTATCTCTCCTCTTACTTCTACATGCCTCATTTCTCCTTTTTATTTCCTATTATAATTCCATGATTGTCTCCATAAATTTTTCATCCTTCCCCTCTGTCAATGCACCACCAAGATGATTTGTTTATAATTGATGTTCAAAAAAGTGTGTTGCTCACTTTAATCCAATGAATTAACTTATTCAAGATAATGAACCACTTGCTAAGATGAGTAAAAAATTCCCCTTCGGTCTCATCTCATGCCAACCAACAATGAGTGCAAATTGACCATTAATAGGTCAATCACGCTACCCAATTAGCCCATGCCAAGGTGCACACTACCTAATATCTATATAAACCCTAATGGTGGACCAAATAGTGCCATAATTTGAATGCAATGTTGGATATTTATTTTGAATAAGAAATAGAAAACCAAACTTTATCCCACAAATTTGAAAAGCCAAAAAATTTCTACATGCCTTGAAGAGTCACCATGACTGTTGGACTTCCTCAAATGTGAAATGAAGTGTTGTAACATTATTTTATCTCTTGTAAATATACAATAGAGTAATATAGCTATAGGAGGTTACTTAGAGAGATTTTGTCACACTTTTGAGTTCATTTGGAATGAAACAAAATTTTATTCCATTGACTTTATGAAAAGTATGCTTGTTGTCCTTGTTTTTTGAAAACTATAGTAAACTTTTAGAGCTCGTAACTTTTGTTTTACAGATCCATTTTTTATCTGTGATACGTCGTTGGAAATTTATTCTTGAATAGAATTCACTCCTAAAATTTCATCAATTAATAATTACTTTTGGTCCCTTAAATTTAGATTGTCGTGCTCTGCTACAATTTTGGCACTCTACTTTAACTACTATGTTTTTGTTGCACTTTGGTTCTCTTTGTTTTTTGGATCATTTATTTCATATGGTATCAGATCTTGGTTGGTTTTTGGGTTTGAGTTAAACTTGGGTTTATGGTCATTCTAAAATTTGATCAAGTTCTTGGATAATTTCATTGAAAAAATCCTTAATTTGTTGCTTGAGTCTAATGGCCAACTTCAAAAACCCATTACCCATTCTAGAATTTAACAGGCAAGATTATGATTATTAGAGCATAAATATGAGAATATTTTTAATTAGAAAATATATAGGAAGTAGTGGAGAGTGGTTATGAAGAACCACCTTATTGGAACACATTACAAGTAAATGATAGGACATCAAATAGAAAAAAAAAAAAAAAAAAATTCATTAGCCCTCTACCATATTCAGTCTGCTCCTAAAAATATTTTATTTCCATGTTTAGTTGCTACTAAATTATCCAAGGAGGCTTGTAATTCTCTTCAATAGGCTTACCAAGGAAGTGACCAAGTGATATTGGTTAAGTGGTAAACCATGAAGAATTTTTTTGAGAATATATAGATGAAAGAGGCTAAAAGTGTGGATTATTATTGTATTAGAGTGAAGGATGTGGTGAATAAGATGGTCATACTTTAAGAGATCTTGAAAAAGGATGTAGTTGTGAAGAAGTTATTAAGATCCCTTACCCCTAAATATAATCATGTTGCAATTATTTTTTAGGAGAGTAAAGATTTGTCTACACTTGAATTTGATTGTCTAGTTGGTTCTCTTATGTCACATGAGAAAATACTAAGATAAACCATTAAATAAAATTAGGAGAATGCTTTTAATTCTAAATTGATTTTTTTTAGAATAATTAAGCTGGTCCAAGCACAAGTAAACAAGCACATGGAAGAGGAATATATAATAATTACTCAATATGTAGAGGAGGAATAGGAAGAGGAGTTGTTGCTTCTAGAAGAGGACATGGAAGGGTTGATCAAAAAAGATATGAATGCTACAATTATCATAAAATGAGACACATTGCATGATATTGTAGAGATAATACCATAAATGTATATAAAAGAGCCCACTATATATATGAGGATGAAGTTGCACAAGGTAATGTCTTTACTAGTGAAATGGCTGAAAAAAATAGTCAAGAAGTTTGGTATCTAGACTCTGGTTGTTCTAACCATATGATTGGAAAGAAATATTTCTTTGCTGATGTGAATGAGAATTTCAAGACCAATATAATTCTTTGGAATTGATATTGGCACTAAATAAGGTACAAAAAAAATCATGATATCTACTACTATGCTCCCAATTTGAAGAATAATTTGTTGAGTGTTGGAAAACTTGTAGAAAAGAACTATAAAAATTTGTTTTATAATAATGAATGTATCATTTATGATAAGAATAATAGGAACCTTAAGGTCACCATTGTTCCTATGTCAAAGAACCAAATGTTTCATTTGAATTTTGGATGAAATGGGAGTATGAACATGGCACTTGAATTTTAAAAGTCTTGAATTTTTGTCTTCACAAGACATGGTAAATGGACTACCTAATTTTGGAGAGCACAAGGGTGTGTGAAGCATGTGTGACAAAATATTTCAAGGAAGGGGATTTCAATAGAAAAAGTATGGCAGGCCTCATACCCAATCCAACTTGTACATTCTAATAATTGTGGATCTATGGAAATACAAAGTTTGGGTAAGTCTTTATATTTTTTCACACTTGTTGATGATTTTTCAAGGAAGTTCTGGATGTATTTTTGAAACATAAGGATGAATATTTTGGCATGTTCAAGAATTTCAAATAATTGGTTGAGAATGAAAGTGGATATAAAATAAAGTATTTGAGAACTAACCGTGGAGGATAATTTTATTCAAATGAGTTCAATTACTTTTGCAAACAATATGGCATCAAGAGGCAACTCACTACTACCTATACACCACAAAAAATAGGGTAGCTAAGAGAAAAATAGAGCCATTATATAAATGGCAAGAAGCATGTTGAATATAAAAGGTTTGAGTAATTGTTATTGGTCTTATGCAGTTTATACAATAGTGTACATTCTCAATAGGTGCTCCACAAGAGCAGTACACAAGAAGACTCCACATGAGGCATGGTATGGCACAAAGCCCACTATAGGTCAATTAAGAGCTTTTGGTTATATTGCATATGCACATGTGAACTATGAAGTGAGAAAGAAGTTGGACCCCAAGAGTGAGCCATGCATTCTTATGGGTTATTCTTAAACAAGGTATATAGTCTGTATAATCCAAAAACTCACAAGTTTGTAGTCTCTAGAGATGTAATTTTTAATGAAGTAAGAGTGTAGAGTCATCAAAAATTAGTAGGTAAAATATTTTATGTTTAAGAAGATAGTATATTTGTGGGACAGCCTTCAAATATTCTACTCCTCCAAGCCCATCAAGCAGCCCATCAACAAGTTCAAAGGAGACTACACCAAGTTCAAGCATAAGCATCTCATCTACAAGTCCCACCAAGAATAAAAATAAAGGAAATATAATGCTCAAATCACATCCATCCATCCAAATTATGGATAATAACTTTCAAAGGAGGTTAACAAGAGTCCAATTGCAAGAGTTGGACCAAGTTGTTTCAAGAATGGAAAAGCTCCAAATGTATGGTGATGATGAAGAAGAACCAAAAGGTAAGTTGGTGAATTATGCTCTATTTTCTAGAGCTGATTTGGAACCTTCATGTTATGAATATGCTTGTACTAATTATGTTTGGGTGCAAGCAATGAAAGAATAAATTGAGTCCATTGAAAAAATGACACTTGAAAACTTGTGGAATTGCCCAAGGACAAGAATATTGTTGGATCCAAGTGGGTCTACAAAACAAAGTTTAACAATTATGGAAGCTTAGAAAGATACAAATCAATATTAGTTATAAAATAATTCACTCAAATATATGGTGTGGATTATAAAGAAACATTCTTCCCTGTTGCAAGACAAGAGACAATTTGGATGTCTTTTTTATTTGCAGCCAATAAATAGCCAAAATTTTATCACATGGATGTGAAAAGTATATTCTTAAATGGTTATCTAAATTATGAGGTTTACGTTTAGCAACGTCAAGGCTTTGAAGTGGAAGAAAATGAAAACCATGTTTACAAATTGAAGAAATCACTATATGGACTGAAGCAAGCACCTAGAGCATGGTACTCAAGAATTGATGGACACTTCCAAGATTGTGATTTCAAGAAAAGTAAGAATGACCCCACACTCTATTTTAAGAATGAAGGTGACGTTATTCTTCTTGTGTGCCTATATGTTGATTATTTGATCTACATGGGAAGAATTTTTGAAGATGATAAATAATTTTAAGCATGCTATGATGAAGAAGTTTGATATGAAATATTTAGGACTAATGCAATACTTTCTTGGTGTAGAAGTACATCAAGGTGATGGTAAAAGTTTCATTTATCAATAAAAATATGCAACATATATATGTTGAAGAAATATGGTATGGAAAATTGTAAACCAATTTGGACACCTGTGGCACATGAAAAAGTGTTGTGTAGAGATGATGGAGAAGAGAAATTTGATGAAAAATTGTTTAGAAGCATTGTTGGGAGCTTAATGTTCCTTACTACAATAAGACTTGATATTGCATTTGTAGTTTCACTTGCATCAAGGTACATGAATAAACCTTCACAAAACCACATGAGAGTAGCCAAGAAAATATTTAGGTATGTCAAAGAAACCTTGAATTTTGACATACCTTATGATGCTAAAAAAAAATAGAGCTTGTTGGGTACAATGACTTAGATTGGGAAAGTTGACTTGTATGATAGAAAATCAACTTCTATAAAAAAAATTCACTTGGTTCAAGAGTGATAACATAGAGCTCAAAGAAGAAAATTATTATTGTTTTATATTCTATATAGGAATATTATGTTGTAGATATCATAGCAAGTACATAAACGCTTTGGTTGAGAAAGGTACTTGAAGAAATTGGTGAAATTCAAAATATTCCAACAACATTTTTTGTGACAACACAAGTGCAATAAAGATTACAAAAAATCCAGTTCATCATAGTAAAACTAAACATATTGATTTAAAGGTTCATTTCATAAGAGACATGTTGTAAAATAAGGTTGTAGATTTGAAATATTATAGCACCAAACAACTTGCAGACCTATTTACCAAATGTGTCAATAAAGAATAATTTTTGAGATTGAGAGATAAACTTGTCTTACCATTCAACATCAAATGGGGTTATGTTGGATATTGATGTTGACTAAGAAAGATAAAACCAAAATTTCTCCCATGAATTTGAAAAATCCAAAAAATTTCTACATGCCTTGAAGAGTCACCATAAGTATTGGACTTCCTAGAATGTAAAATAAAGTGTTGTAACATCATTTTCACTCTTGTAAATTTACAATAGATTATTATAGTTGTAGGATATTTTTGAGAAATATTTGTAACACTTATAACTTCATTTGGAATGAAAAACTCGTTCTATTCCATTCATTTTGTGAAAATCATACTTGTTGTCCCTATTTTCTGAAAACTATAGTTAACTTTTAGAGCTCATAAATTTTGTTTTACAATCCATTTTTCATGTGTGGTACACCATTGGAAAGCTATTCTTGAACAAAATTTACTCTTAAAGTTTCATAAAAATTTTAGCACTTTGGTTCCCTCAAATTTAGACTGACATGCTCTTCTGCAATTTTTGCACTCTATTAAAATCGATGTGTTTTTGATGCACTTTGGTGCTCTTTGTTTTTTGCATCATTTACTTCATGTAAAATACCTAAAACATTGTATTGATACTCCTCATGCACTATGTGGTTTGTAACTAAGGTCACTAGAGTTGAACTCCATTGGAGATCCTCCTTAAATGACCTCAATCCCAAGAAAATTGCTTTATGAAGACACACATTGAACCATACCACTAAACCTTTCCAAAATTTTCCAAGTCTCAAACTACATCAATTCACTCCAATTTGATAAGTTGATTACTTATAACCCCTAACCAAATAACTTACAACCTATGAGAAATTCACTCCCCCTATCCTACTTTCTATAACCCTTCCAATCCTTAAGAAAATTATTTCACTTTTTGAGTGAAATTCTTCTCTTCACTAATTATTTTATGCACCCCAATGAGTAAATCACTTTATGTTTGTGAGAAAAATCTCCAAAATTATGAGTGAATTACTCCTTCCAAATAACAAATATTAACCATTTTTTCTAATTTTTTATTGTTTTATGTATTTTTCTATCATTTTGTCATCATCGACACCACTTCCATGTCCACCATCCCTTAATTACCTAAAACACAACTAGTCTTACCACATTCTACCCTACCCATTATCATTTTACTTTCACATATTCCCATCACATCAGGGGAGGCTAGACCATTAGAGAGGTAACTATAGAAGAAGAGGGAAAAGAGAGAGACATGGCTCCCCATACAAAGAGAACATAGAAGTACTATGATGATCCATATTGAAGGGTGGAGGAAAAAATATTACCCATTCAATTGAGCAAGTAGGGAAGGATTCCCTCCAAATATTTAATCTAGGGTCCCAAACTAGCTCCTAGAGTATAAGTGGAACATAGACATTGAGGTTTATAATGGATTTAGTGCCCCAAGTCTATATTTTCCTTGAGATAGCAAAGGTAGTGGTAGAGAAGTACAATCCTACAATAAGTATTTTTAGGCTCCCACAATAGCTTGAATATTCTTTCTATATAATACAAGTAGTCATAAGAAATATTGAAAGTTGTTGATGACTCAATTATGTGGGTTTCCTATAGCCCTAAGACACAAAAGGATTTTTATTATAAGTAATCCAATGCTTACTAGCAATACATTATAACCCATTTCCTAGAGAAGATAAATTTACCATCCAAATTTAAAATCCCATTGGAGTAGAGTCAATTCAAAGAGAGTGTTTAGATAGTGATGTTGAGGATAGTCACAATCCTAGGAAAAATACTAACTAAAATATCTATAAATATCACATTGCCCTATTGCACTTTTATATATCCATTTGGGGCCCTCCCAAATAACTGATTGTGCTCAATACATTTCCAATCAAATGGATAGTCAACTAAAGGATTTCAAGGAAAGGAATTTAAACTATGCCTCCCACTTGGCCTAGCTAATCTTATACTAGAAAAAAACTAGTTTTTCACTATCCAACTAAACCAAGTAGGATTTTATGGACAACCTTTATCAATTGTGGAGTGTATGAGTATACTCCATTAAGAAGTACTAAAAACCTCATACTACTTTTATGACAAGGTGTAGGAGTTCATTATGAATAATTTCAAGGGAAACATGCCAAGGTTGTTAGATGAGGCATGACAACTACTAAGTGATGGGAAATGGTCAAGTAGGGATTTCTAGTTGGAGAGCACCATATCATTCATTTGCCTATATGGATTCTTAGCCATACCCTTTGAGTTGATTGTACACATGTCCAACTACATGTTCAACTTGGAGTATGTGTGGAAACTTGATTATATGGACTTGAAGTACTTCAAGGGGTAGACAAAAACCACTTTCTACCTACTCAAGCAATCAATAATGAATAGTACACCAAGGTTGTATGGATTTCACTTAGTGGTAGAGGTAATATTTAGGGAAATGGACCTAGAATAGCTCATAAATTATTAGTCTTATAACCCAAATTGTTTCTTTAAATAGATCCTCAAAGACAATAATCTATATATCATATTCACTCGTGAGAAGTACAACATGCAACAAGAGGTCAATCTTCCTGAAAAATTATCTTTGCCAATCTATAAAGTGACCATGGATATGAATATGATAATTTTAGTTGGTACTCTAACCCACTAGCACGACACATATTCTATGCACAGAAAATGGATGACTTCAACCCCAACATCAAGCTAAATCACCCCAAGTTTGGGGTGCTTAGGGAACTTGGGTACATAGACTAAAATATTTATGTATGATAGAGAATGAGGTATGATACAAACAATATCACCAAGTCTACTGTAGATTTTTTATTTAATGTTGATGTGGAACTAATTATTTACATTGCAAACTAGGCTATAAATAGCCAAATACATTGTTTTTTTTTAAGAATCCTATCGGATAAGATTTTGGATAGGATATTGGATAAGATTTTGGATAGCATTATCTAGCCACTTGCTTTTCTAGAAGGTGTTTTTTATTTAATATTATGTGTGTCCTCATCATTCCTCCCCACTAAAGAAGCATTGGTCCCCAATGCATACAAACATGGAGGAGAAAGAGGTGGAATATATTGGAGGAGAAAGAGGTTAAAAGAAGCAAGGTGGTTCCATGCCATATGAAATATTCCTTGGAATATGCCATTAACAATGAATTTTAATAATAATATTTTTTTTAATAACATAATTATCTATATTAAATCACTAAGTTGTGAGGTGTTAATATGATGTGGCCCTCCTGCATGAAGGCTCGTCTAAATATTTTTTTATACGCTGAGAAGGCCAAAAAGATGCGTCCATGGTGATGGTTGCTAGGAAGGCTATCAAAGCAGATAAACTTGATGGTCGTGAAGCAACACTATGAGAAAAAAGAGTTACTAAGGTTAGTAGAAAGAGTAGAGAACCTTTGATGAAAACTATGAGAAGTTGTAAATGAGGCATCATATTGATGGGAGTAGTTTTGAGAGGTAAAACTAGCATTTCTAGAGGAATCTCCATGTGATAATTTTTAAAGTGGTAGCAACTTCTTCAAAATTTTGATCTGCATCAAATAAAATAACACTATTGCCATAAAAGGGAACAATATCATGAATTTTCCCTCTAAGAGGTAGTAAATCCACTTTCATAGGCATTGTATTTGCATATTTTTCTAAATCTTCAGCTTCAATAAAGAGGTCTTCACCTTTCAAATCTGCATCAAACAAAACTACAATATTATCAGGTAAAACAACAACATTATTTTCATCAATTTTTTCCATAGCAACATCGTCTAAAGGCAATATGATGGGCATCTTACCCATAGATCCTGGTTTGATTCTAGGTGTTGCTAATACATCATATAAAGCTTTGTCTTTGGCACTTCTACTAACACAATTGATGTAGTTTCATCAGTAGCGTCTTCTTCCTCATTAGGAAGAATTTCTTCTGATACCACAACAAATTTGGCTTCTTTAGCAAGTTCTTCTTCAACAAGAATAATTTCTTCTCCTACATTTTTTTAGATGCCATTTCATCTGCTAGCATGGCATATTGGATCAACTAAATTTCAAAAATGATCACTTTGCATTGTTGAGTTATTTCCTCCAGAGAGGGATATTGGATCAATAACATGGTGCCTAATGTGGAAGCAAAAAAGAATACCATTGGTTTGAAACAATATCAAACTAATTATTTACATTGTAAACTAGGCTATAAATAGCCAAATACATTGTTTTTTTTAAGAATCCTACCGAATAAGATTTTGGATAGGATATTGGACAAGATTTTGGATAGCATTATCTAGCCAATTTCTTTCCTATAAGGTGCTTTTTCATTTAATATTATGTGTGCTCATCAAATTTTTATTTCTCTACCATTTAGAATGGGATACACCCAAAGAGTATAAAGAGGCAAAAATAATTAGGAAAGTGAAAATTAATGCCTTAACCCTAAATAAACTCAAACTCGACAAGATAGAAGCGATGGAGATCACCATTTTAGTTGCATTGATGACACTAGCAATAGTTAGTTTGATAGTTATATAGATAACCATTAAGAGGTAGAATGGGTTTGGAAGGTATGGGTCTATGTTCATAGAAATACTAGTGATAAAATACCAACAATAAAATTGATAGATAACTTAGCTCAAGGAGGAAATCCCTTAATGATGCTCCTCCTAAGTTAAAAACAACCAATCAAATGGTTATTAATACATACTTTTCCACCTCATTTACACCATTAACCACTCTCCTTTATATTTTCATCACTTCTATTCTTGCTTCTCTCCCTTCCCTTTCTTTTGTTACACTTTCCTCATCCTCTACTAGTTCAACATATACTTATCTAAGTGGTACCTCACCCCAATAGTGACAATCATGGTGGGGACCACCCCTATTACATCCTTCCCATATCTCACCATCTAGATTACCATATTGTAACTACTAGTCCTTTACACCACATTTTCAACTATTTCACCTCTTATTGACACATTAGTAAAGTTTACATCACACTCCACTCCCTCCATTTCCACTACATTATCTATCATCATCACATAATTTTACCTTCTCAATCCACCATCTACTTCCACATGCACAACATGCACACCATTGTAGGCATGGAAAATCCTCCTTCAAGTGATGATGCCCATAACCCATCCCAAGAATTTTATTCTATAATATCTCCCCACAAACTAGCATGAAAGGTAGGCCAAGCTTGGATTTCGTATGGAAAGTTGAGGAGACAAACATCAACAATGTATTGTATGTCCTTGTTTCTAAGGAGAAGATATGGAATAGAGAATATTAAAACTTAGAAAAATAAAATTTAAGGTTTCATTGCTCATTAAATCACAACTATCAAGAAATAGGAACAAAGTGTGCATTGTTGAGATCACAGGCCTTGTTGACTTGACTAGTAGATTGTCTATGTTTGATCTAGAGAGGATAAACCCATACCAAATGGTCTAACTATAAAATAATATTACACTTGGCATAGTTATGAAATTTTACCACCTTGCAATTAAGGATTAAGCAACACAAATAAAAAATAGAGATCATGAGATAGAATTGGCTTAGTTGAAGGTATAGAGTAATCAAATCTAATAAGAAAATGATGGCCTAAATAAATATACTTCTAAGAAAGATCTATTGAAGAAGAAAATGAGGGCCTTAAATCCTAACTTGTTGAGACTAAGAAAACCCAACAAGGGCTTTAAGACCTTATGCAACAGCTAACAAAAGAGCAAAATTGACTCTAGGATAGCTTGAATTCTAAAGACCAATCAATTCTAGATTTGACATCCTTAAAACCCATAGAAGTATTTATAGATGCAAAGCTAGCTCAAGATATTCAAAATGTCAATTCCCTTTGAGAAAATACCAATGAATAAATGAAAAATATTTGTGAGTACTTTCATTTGACATCATTTGTAAAAGAAAGCCTATAAAAAGTCAAGAAAATTATCATACATATGGAAGGGAAGTTATCTATAGGGGATGAATATAAGGAGGTCCTCAAAATCTCCCTTTGAATTATAAAAATACAAGTGTAGTAGGATGGGGTAAAACATAAGTACTTGATCAAAAAATTAAGAAAATACCATATATCTAATGGAACATTTACACTTGTAAAGATAACATGATATATTTAACAGTTTGAGTTCAATAAATGGATAAGGAGATTCAAGATTTGACTACTATAGGGATTCCTATCATTTTTTTATAAAAGAAGCACATCCTAGATGATACCATAATAAGTGTTATGATAAAGGAGGAAACAAGCTTAGAAATCTATGATGTTTCTATAAATTTAGTACCTTGGCAATACTTGTAAATTCTTTCAAAATATGAAGGATAATACAATAATGGAGATTAGATAGTAGAGACATCTGAAAATTCTCAAAATTTGATTAAGCATAAATAAGTACCAATATGCTTGTAAAAATAAATCGATTTGATCCAAGTGTCAATTTTTTAGCTGAAAGGGAACAATTGACTTAAATAAGTGACTCAATCAATAAAATTGGCTATTTCACCTATAAATGTGAGTGATTCACACACAAAGTTTGACTAATTTGCTCATCAAGCTATAGCAAATTGTTTAGATAATCATAAAGGCAGATTGACAACATGGATCCTAAGGTAAATCTTCTAAAAAATAATATTTTAGCATGTAATGGCATATTGTCATTTTGGAATCCATCTAAGCCTATTAGAGGTATAATTGGAAACATATAACATATAGTGATGCAATATTGTGCTAAAGTTACCCCCAAATATTTACTTTTACTAGGAGAATTTTTTTCTCACCCGAGTGATACTTTTATTATAATCATCTTTTGGCCATGATAATTTAGAGCTACACTCCATGATATACATATTGTATGTCCTCATGATATTGTAATAAATTAGCAATTCCTTATGCATTCCATCAATGGCACCTCCCTTTTGGTTTGTAAGTGCACGATAGTTGTGGCATGGCCCTTTTAGACCATCTTGTGATTTGCTCATCATTTTCATAATCTAATTAATGGGTGAACATTGATATTATTTTTCTCATGCATTGATTGATCACACACTTTTCTCACTATAGTTTATAACTTGTATTTACTTGAATTTGTCATACCCTTAAACTTTCATGCATTTTATTTCTACACTTTACTTTTTTGCATTTTTTTCCACACATTAATGCAAGTTGGTTTAGATTAGCATAGGATTTTTCTACCAGGATAGTGGTGATCCAACCTAAATCTAAATGTTGAGATAAGCCATTTTCAATCCCTTCCAACTTTGTTGAAACTCAAATTAGGGGCACAAAATCTCAATTAGAAGTTAAAATAATTCCCTAGTTTAATAGGCAATTAATGGTGCCAAAAATTTGGTAGTGCCTAGATCCTACAACTATGGGTATGGTGGAACCCTTTGTAGTTATATATCAAGATATGGGGTCAGCCACAAATCATAATCAAGGTTTGTATATTAGATATCACATGAAACTAGACACACCTTGGCCAATAATATCCATATTGAACTTATTTTCAATCCTTTCCCAACTAAAACCAAAACTAAAATTGAACATTATCAACATAGACTAATGATTCATAAACACTAAGTGTAGTAGAACAATAGAATATATAATTGATAATATATCAATACATGGAATACATTAGATTTATTAGTTGTCAGTTGTAGGAGAAGTGAGTTATCAATATCAATTTGATAGTGTAGAGAACACCCAATCTAAAAATCAAAGAGGTTGGATGGTAGTTACCCCAAAAAAAAATTGGAATAACAAAAAATAGTTTGTGGTATAGTCCATTTTGATAATGTCTTCAAGTTGATCATTTTGGTATAACACCCATACACTTTTTAGAGATCCCAAATTCATCATTTTGTGGTATAGTCCATTTTGGTCCTCTCTTCAAGCTAATCATTTTGGTATATAATAGCCATACAATTTTTTTGAGATCCCAAAGTGCTTAAAATAGATAGAGGTACTAGAGTTTCCCAAGAGATTAAGAGATTTATTGAACAAGTGAGATGCTTGGAAAAGCAATAGCAAAAATTCTAATTGCTTCTCTAAATTAGACAAATTGTATATATTAGATTAAAAAATTAAATAGAAAGCCTAAATACCAAATACTACACATTAGATAGGCTAGCAGGAAGTCATGAAGGTAGTTATGAGCATGAAATATTTTTTGCTCTTCATACCATCCTCCATAATCAAATGATTGCAATAGCATCCTTCAACCTTGAGCATGAAGAAATTCAATGGTACCCATGGTTGGATAATATGCACCTACATATTATTTGGGTTGAATTTGAAATAGGATTACTCATCTAATTTGGACCTAATGAGTTTGAGGACTTCACTCGAGCACTCACCAAATTAAAATGGACAACCAGTATCTAAAAATATCAAACATAGTTTGAAAATTCGATAAGTTGCATAAGGGGATTAAGTGCAAATTTTTTCAAAGTTGTTTCATTATTGTGTTAAAGGAAGATAGTTGTATGGAAGTGAAAATATTCAAGCAAACAAGCATGATAGCAATAGCAGGTTTGGTTATATTTATTGGAGACAAATTCATAGCATAGAGTTATACCTTCAAGCCTCCTCAGGTTCGAATGTTGTTTACATCCCAGACCCCATCAAACCCAATAAAAATCCATCTCCAATAAAATTTATGACTCAAGAAGAGATGGTATAATGGAGGGCATAAGGACTGTGTTATAATTGTGATGACAAATATTCTCTAGGCCACAAGTTCATACAACAAAAATTAAACTTACTTGATGTGGGTGAACCTTCCACCAGGGAATCATAAGATGAAGAGAAGCATAAAGAATAAGAACCTAAAGAACCAAAACCCATAGAGGAACAAAATTTTTAGATCTCATTACATGCATTGGTTGGGATCTCAACTCCCTAGAACATGAAAGTGATATAAGGGATAAATACTTATTATCCATATTTATTTAGGTAGTATGCACAATTTTATTGATATATGGATAACCAAAAATGTAAACTATTACATATACTCGTGCAATTTTTTTGAAGTCATGGTGGTTAATGGTGGAACCCTATTTTGTAAGGTAAAATGCAGAAATGATAAGGTACAAATGAAAAAATACAATCTCAAGGTGAACATGTTTACCCTTCTCTTAGAAGGATGTGACATTGTGTTGGAAACTCAATGGCTATGTACATTGTATTATATAGTATAATACTTTGTAGCATAATAAATACACTTTTTGTGGTATGTCCTGTTAGCGCATATCAAATGCATCTATGTTATTTCATTAATTAAAAGACTCATCCGTGGTTGGTTAAGGAGGTTACCCAAAAAGGGGAGTTGGTTGGGTAACCAACCAACTTAATTGTAACTTATATATACCCATACGAAATCAATAAACATGTTCGCTTCATCATTTTCATTGCAGATTTTAACATGGTACCAGAGCAGTGCTAAGATAAAGGCGGAGCGAGCAAAGCAAGCATTAGAACTAGAACCAGGCGGATCGAGCAGAGGTGGAGCGAGATTAGAACCAGGTAGATCGAGACCAATCTAAAACCCCTAAACACGTAAAATAGTGACACGTGGAGGGACTAGACTCACCTAGTTCGAAGGAAAAAACCAGCATGGCATGATTACCCATAGGAAACCGAAGCACCTATTGTGACATTTTTATTAAAAAATATTGTCATTCTCCTTGCCTTGAGCATGTGGGATGAAAGGGCATAAAAACATTTTTTTTATTATTCTTTCATAGGACGTCGTAGATCGGAAAAAAAGAGATCATAGTGCCGAGTTCGAGTGTGGATCGAAGTGCCTAAAACTTGCCTCCTTCCTCGCCAGGTCATGTTGTGCGTTCGAGTGTGGATCGAAGTGCCTAAACCTGCCTCCTTCCTCGCTAGGTTGTGTTGTGACGATGCATTCTTTCTCACTCTCCACAGGTGCCACCGTAGAGGGGTTCCCAAACCTCAAAAACCTCCTTAAGGGGGCTTTCACATATGTCCAGACTCACCTCTGAGTGTGGCCGGGGTGGTTCGACGTTTCAATTGTGACGGTTTGGTGGGGGGTTCGAATCCCACCAAAAGTCATCTTTTTTGCTGACTTGGGCTTATTGAAAAAGGTTGCTGACGATGTTTGTTTCAAAGCTCACTGCCACCGAGTTGGTTTGGTCTTGTTCATTTGAAAGGTGCGCTTGGGAGTTCCAATCCCACCCCCGCCACATTTTGTTTGAATGTGACTTTGTTCAAAACAACTTTAAAAAAAATAAAAGTTGTTCCCACCAACACGCAAAGCAATTTTTTTTCAAAAATAAAAAATTTGCTAACACAAAAAAAATATTTAACACAACAATATTTTTTTGTTGTTCCAAGTTGCTCATAAAAAAACAACAAAACAAAAGCAACATTTTTTTGCCAAAAACAACTTGTTACACCACCATTTTTTTGGAATTTTTTCCAAAACAAAAAGGGGGGAAATATACTTCTTTCTTGAAAAATTCCCAACTCAAGGGGGGATACTAATACATCTCCTCACTCTCATAATGGCAACTGTGCATAAATATCTCTCCGATTCGCAATTGCTAAAAGGACCTAATTTTGTTCCATGGAAGACAAATATGAGAGCTATTCTTCAGGTAGAGGATTTATGGGATATCGTCAGTGGCATTTCAACACACCCTCAAACTATAGGAACAGATCAAGAAGCCTGGGATAAGAAGGATAAAAAAGATCTCATGTTTGTCCTCCTTGCTACTACAGATGAGGTCCAACCTCATATCTGTGATGCCAAAACTAGTCATGAGGCTTGGGCTGCTCTAATCACTATGTATGAAGGAAAGAATCAATCCACTATTCTCCAACTTCAAACTCAACTCCATACCCTCAGTATGAACTCTGGGGAGACAGTTGATTTATTTCTTTGTAGAGTGGCAAAGCTGAAAGCCAAACTAAATGCTATGGGAAAGCCAGTTGCTGATGATGTCTTGAACTCAGTCATTTTGAGAGCATTGCCAGATTCCTATAAGATGTTGATCACTTCCCTCAGCGTTTTTGGTAGACAAGTAACTTTTGTGGAGTTAGTGAATTTGATTCAGACTGAGGAAGCAAATCAAATTCAGAAATATGAAGTGCCCGATAATGCCCTTTCCACCCAACAAAAAGGTAAGAAACAAGGTCGATTTCAAACCGAGGGTGCTTCTTCTAAAGGAAAAGGGAAACAAAATCAACAGCGGGATAAATATTGCAAGATTTGTGATATGAATAACCATGACACCAACAGGTGTTGGTTCAAAAACAAGCAACAAGATGACCAATCTCATAAAAATAAAGGAAAAGAGAAACAAAAATATAATAAGAAACATAAGCAGCCTAAGGGACATGTTGCTCATGTTGAATCCAACTCGGACTCAGATCCCCCTGAGTCCGATTCAGACTCTGACTCTAAAAGAGCACACAAGGTTCTCATGACTCATACTTCATCTTCCCAGACTGATGTTGTTTGGTATATTGATTCAGGAGCTAGCAAGCACATGACTGGAGACAAATCATGGTTTGACACATTTGAGGAGAAAAAAGGAAAACCAGTCACCATTGTTGACAATCAAGTCTATCAAGTTGAGGGTGAAGGGAATGTTTTTGTCACTCTTCCAGATGGTAAATGTCAAATAGAGAAGGTTCTCTATGTCCCCGGATTAGCCAATAATCTATTATTTGTTCCTCAGATGCTAGATAGAAAAATGGATGTAATGTTTCGAATTGTGAAAGGCAAGAAGAAATGTTTTATAACCCACCAAGATAAACATGTTGCGATAGGTTCTTACAAGCACGACTTGTTCATTTTAGATGCCCTTTCCATGCCTCATGTTGCCTTGGTAGCCAGTACAAAGGAGGCCACTTCCCTCTAGCATAAAATATATGGGCATCTCAGTTCAGGATATTTGCTCGAATTAAGCAAGTATGAAATGGTAAGAGGTCTTCCTCATCTTTCTTCCATCTTACCAGTTTGCTCGGATTGTTTAGCAAGAAAACAACATCGGGTACCATTTGAAGCAAGCTCCTCCAGAGCAAATAAACCTTTGGAGTTGGTACACACCAATCTGTGTGGTCCTATGTCAACCAGTTATGGTGGCAAGAAGTACTTTCAATTGTTCATTGATGATCACTCCCACAATATGTGGGTGTTCTTCCTCAAATTGAAATCAGAAGCATTCTCCTACTTTCGTCAATTCAAGAAACTTGTTGAGAAAGAGTCTGGATGCCTCATCAAATCCCTCTGCTCCAATCAAGGGGGGAATATACTTCCAAATAGTTTTCATCATACCTAAAATAACATGGGATAAAGCAACAACTGACAACAACATACACACCTCAGCAGAATGGCGTTGTCGAAAGGAGAAATCGCTCCGTTGTGGAAATGGCTCATTGTATGTTAAAAGGAGCACATCTTGAAGATCATTATTGGGCAGAAGTAGTAAATACAACAACATACCTCTTGAATAGAGCACCCACAAGAGCTCTACAAGGCAAAACTCCACAGGAAGCATGGAGCGGAAAGAAACCCTCTATTTCTCATCTACGAGTTTTTGGATGTAAAGCCTTCATGCATATTCCCAAATAGAAAAGGAAGAAGTTAGATGAGAAAACCCTACAATGTATCTTTCTAGGTTATGATGACCATTCAAAGGGATATCGCTTGATCGATCCGACAACCAAGAAAACACATATAAGTAGAGATGTAGTATTTGATGAAGCTTTCACATCACATAATACCTCTATAGTAGTATATCATGAGGATGATGAGCCTAAGCAAGGAGTTTCACCACCTCAAAAAAGGATTCCAAAATGGTATACCAGTACTTTGAGAGATTCTAAATTAACCTCACTTCCAGATATGACCCTAGACCGACCATGTACACGCAGTATCACTCAGAAGAAGAAGGCAGAAGCATCTTCCTCAGAAGTTGATGAACTTTGTCATCAGTTTGATGAATTGTCTGTGGATGCAACAAAAGTTAGTGAAATGGAGGATGAAAGGGTTTATCTGACAACATTGGATGAAAATGAACCAGCAACTACTCAGGAAGCTCTTAGTAAGTCTAAATGGAAGGATGCTATGGAAGCAGAGCATACATCTCTCATGAAAAATCATACTTGGAAACTAGTAAATCTGCCCTCAAGAAAGAAACCCATTGGTTGTAAGTGGGTATTCAAAATAAAGTATAAGGCAGATGGTACAATTGATAAGCATAAAGCCCATCTGGTTGCAAAGGGCTATGCTCAGAAAGAAGGCATAGATTATGAAGAGACATTTGCTCCTACTGCAAAAATGACTACCATCCGAGTATTGTGTGCTATGGCAGCTCAGTTTGGGTGGAAGTTACATCATATGGATGTAAAAAGTGCCTTTCTTAATGGTGATCTACAAGAAGAAGTATACATGACTCAACCTGAAGGATTTGTTGTCAAAGGACAAGAACAAAAAGTGTGCAAACTAATCAAATCCTTGTATGGGCTAAAACAAGCTCCTCGAGCTTGGTACATCAAAATTGATAGTCACTTATTACAACATGGATTCCAGCGAAGTCCGTCAGATGCGAATCTCTATATCAAGAACAATGGATTTGACATAGTGATTTTGGTGCTATATGTAGATGATTTGATCATAACAGGTAGTTCAGAGAGTATGATTGATACAGTGAAAAATGACCTCAAATCATCTTTTGAAATGATAGATCTGGGGCTTCTGCATTACTGTCTTGGTTTGGAAGTAACTCAAAAAAATTATCATATCATAGTTACACAGAATAAATATGCCAAGACTTTGATTGAGAAGTATCGAATGACTAACTGTAAGTCAAAAGCTACTCCCATGGAAGCAGGACTTAAGTTGTCAAGATATGATCAATCTCCACAGGTTGATGGCACTCTCTATCGTCAACTAATAGGGAGTCTCTTATACCTAACTAATACCAGGCCTGATCTTAGTTTTGTTGTGGGATATCTTTCACGGTTCATGCAGGAACCCAAGGTAAGTCATTGGAAAGCAACAAAAATAATTCTACATTATGTCTGTGGTACAACAAATTTGGGCTTGGAATACAAAAAGAATAACAAGTTTTATCTACAAGGATACACGAACTCTGACTATGCTGGATCTATTGATGATCGAAAATCAACATCTGGATATATCTTTCATCTTGGGTCTGGCCCTGTCTCCTGGCATAGCAAAAAGTAGCAAGTAGTTGCTATTTCTTCTACAGAGGCAAAATATCGTGTAGCTAGTGGAGTAGTATGCGAGATAATATGGCTACGTCGCATTCTTACAAATATGGGTCTTCCAAAGAATCTTCCACTACATTTGTTTTACGACAATCAAGGTGTCTTGAATCTTGTCAAGAATCCAATTTTTCATGATCGTACCAAACACATTGACACAAGATGTCATTTCATTCGAGATGAAGTTCCTAAGCATCATATTCAGCTCCAATACATTCCTACTAAAGAACAAGTTGCAAATATTTTTACCAAAGCACTTGGACGAGTCAAGTTTGAAGCTTTTTGCAAAGCTTTATGTATTTTACCATTAATGTAATAAGGGGGGATGTTAGCGCATATCAAATGCATCTATGTTATTTCATTAATTAAAAGGCTCCTCCGTGGTTGGTTAAGGAGGTTACCCAAAAAAGGGAGTTGGTTGGGTAACCAACCAACTTAATTGTAACTTATATACCCATACGAAATCAATAAACATGTTCGCTTCATCATTTTCATTGCAGATTGTAACATGTCCACAGGTCAAACCCAACTCCCCAACTCCCACCAAATAAAAATAATTAAAAAATTATCTCAAGGAGTGGTGGCACAATTGTTTACACTACAAGCCTTAACCACCAACGAAACAATTTAGTTTACTGAATTACAAGAAATTATGGATAATGTTTGTAGAACCCCACAGGTTACCACCAAGGCACACCCATGATCATGCTATCTAGCTTGTCCTAGGAAGCATACCTCCCAATATTTGTCCTTATAGGTACCCCTATGTGTAAAATATATTTAAAATATGGTGTAGTAGTTGTTGGAAATAGGGGTCATTTGACCAACTGTCAACCTATACTCATCTCTAGTACTGTTAATTTGTAATAAGAACGATTCTTGATAGTTATGTATAGATTTTTGTAAACTGGACAAAATTATTATTAAAGGTAAATTCCCCATCCTAGTCATTGATGAGTTGTTGTATGAGCTCCATGGGGCTCACTTTTCTCAATGATGTATTTTTGTTTAGGATATCATCAAAAAATATTAAGGGAATAAGATATTCCAAAGAGAACTGTTGACAATTTTGTCACATTTCTTAAGGGGTAGAAAAAGAAAACAAATTTTGTACAGTGTTGTGTAAAGTTTTTTGCTTTGTTGTTTTTATTTTGAAAAGTTGCAGCAATTTTGGCTTCCAATGCCACCCCTTTGTATATAAAAATAGAAAAGAAAGAACTTCGCTGCCGAACAAGCTAGAGAAAAGAGCTTCGCCGAAGGAAAATGAAAAGAGCTTCGCACCCGAAGCATTTCCAGCACTACTTCGGGTAAAAGTTTTGCGAAGTAGTTTTCGTCGAAGAAAATACAAGGAAAAGAGAGTGAAACTACTTCATGCCCGAAGCATTTCCAGCAGCTACTTCGGGCGAAAGTTGAGCGAAGCGGCGTTCAAAAGAAAAGAGAGCTTCACACCCGAAGCATTTTCAACACCGCTTCGGGTGGAGTTTTTTGCGAAGTAGTATCACCGAAGTAAAATACAAGGATAGCAATAAAAAGAACTTCGGGCCCGAAGCGCTTCAAGCAAATACTTCGGGAGAGATTTCTGCGAAGCGGTGTTGCCAAAGTAAAATACAAAGGAGAAGGCAAGAAAACTACTTCGCATCCGAAGTATTTCCATCAGTCACTTCGGCCAGAAAACTAGCGAAGCAGAACTCAAAGGAGCATTGAGAGTACTTCGCCAGAAAGTTGTCGAAGTACTCACTTCGGGCCCCTCCATCAGCGAACCATTTTTACTTCGCCAAAAGCTCATTGCGAAGCATTTGCTTCGGCTAATTTTCTGCGAAGTACTTCTACCCGAAGTAAAGGGATGCAGCATTTTTTGAAGACAATTGCTTCGGCCGAAATCTTCCCGAACCACAGTTTTGAAAGAGGATCACAGCAAAGTATTTCTCCAAGGCATCGACGAAGCAATTTTGTCGACAAAGTGGCAAAAGCAAAGAGGTCCGTTTTGCGAAGTAGATATGCTTCGGCACTCCCCAACCCCGAAGCAGTTTTGCGAAGCTCAATTTTGTGAAGTATAATCCAAGGAGGAGTTTTTGCTTCGGCCCAGAGCCATTGCGAAGCGAAGTTGTGAATGAAGAATTAGCGAAGCGCTTCACGGGCACGCGTTCCAAGCCGGGTATTTTCCCGAGGTGATCAAGTGCCTCATAAATGCAATTTTTCGTGCCCAACAAGCCCGTTGCTCATTTTTGGCAATCAAAAACGAAGTATCACGCCATGATGGAGAGCCCGGCGAGCATGGCGGCCACTCGAGCACCGCACCCGGAGACCAAGGACGTCCAGACGGCTCATCAATGCACCTTTCCATGGTTGACCCGGTTGTAGTTGCCAGTTTTGGTAACAGATTTGAAAGCTCGATCACGAGAGCCTCGGGGAGCCGAATTCTCAGGGCTCGAGGGCGTACTCTTCTTTGCTATGTAATTATGACTCAGAGGCCCGGGTCCTCTATAAAAACCCAGGCATTGTAATAGAAAAGTGGGGGGAACTATCTGCTAGAAAGCTGCTATAACTTGATGTCCTGCGATTAATACTAAAGAGCCTTGAGCTTAATTCTTCTCTTTTATGCTGCCTTCTGTGCTTGATTCTTTTGTCTTTCTTCGTTTGTATGCTGAGATGCTGAACCCTGCATCCAGAATATGACCAGTGAATGTACCCTAAAACTCGTTCTGAAGGATACATAGGAGTTGAAAGACGTCGTGTTGGCTTTCTTTTATGCTGCCTTCTGTGTTTGATTCTTTTGTCTTTCTTCGCTTGTATGTTGGATGCTGAACCCTGTGCCCGATGTGCGATCGAGGAATGTACCCTGAAACTCGCCTGAAGGATACATAGGAAGGTTGATATCACGTTTCTTCCATTACTCTTGGTGTTCTTTGCTTCTACTTAAGTTGCTAGTTAGTGATCGTGCTTCCTGTTCTTTCCCACCATAAATCACCAATCTCTCTCCCCTTAACCCCTTTTATTTATTTCTCTAACTCTACTCCTTTTATTTCTTTCCTGCACTCTTATCTTAAAACCCCCAAGTAGTTTAGCATAGGAGCCGGCCTTTCTTCGGAGATTGGCACGAGGGGCATCTCTTCCCTTCGGCCTTTCAATGTTGGTCCAGGTCTAGGGCGCGTACATTTACTCAAAATCCTTACCTAGGCAGATTTGATGACCAACAGTTTTTGGCACGCCCGATGGGACCGACTGTGTCTGTCTCAGTAAGATCCATAACCAGTCAAGGTCCCATATTTTAATGCAAAACCCGTCTTCACCGGGGCCAATAGTTCTAACCTAGTTCTCGGTGTGACCCGATCAGTCTCACTTGACTAGTGGTAGTGAGGACCGATGCCCTCATTACTGAAAGACTCTTAGCATCTGGCGACTCTGTTTACCCAAGAATATTTAAGTCGTAAAGACCAGTACCAAAAGTCTGTGCCTTCATGCAAACAAGATGGAGAGTTAAGAATAGAGGAGAGGAAACCAAGTTCTTTGAGCTAGATATTGACGCCTTCGAGGAACAATCAAGGTTGGTCACCCCCGAGTCACTGTTACAAGGAACATCCTCTGTTGGCAGGCAAGGCTCAACTTCTGATAGTACAACATCTAGTTTTCCTCCCAATCCTCCCAACTCATCGAAGCGTCCTAGTCCCTCCATTCCTATTAGTTGCCCTATTAGCAATCAAGGGGGAGCTTCGAGAATTCCTGTTTCTCAAAATCCAGGAGCAAGTATGGCACAACAGCAACAACAACAACAACAACAGCAAATGCAGTAGCCACAGCCACCCAGGTTGTGCCCAGCATGGGATTCTTTGTCACCACTGAATCTAGCGGGACAAGGGCAAGTGCCGCCTACTGCCATAAAGAAGATCCCGATGTTCGATGGAAGTGGGAAGACTGCTCTAGAGCATATCCAGGACATAATATCTCTGGCGGTGATCCATGACATTACAGAAGAGCAAATTATGGTAAAGCTTCTGGTTCTTTCCCTTAGAGGAAAACTCCTCTAGTGGTATAGATCTCTACCACTCGGTAGTATTACGGGATGGGACCAGTTAGCTGGGCAAATGATGGGAAACTTCAACGAGTCTTTCGATCCTACTTCTCTTCTGCATCAGTTCACTTCGATCAAGAGACATCCACAAGAAGAAATCATTGATTTCAATGTTAGGTTCGCTCAAACCTGGCAGAGAGTGCCAGTTGGACTTCGGCCAACCGACGAAGCTGCAGCACTCTATTTCCTTTGGGATTTTAATCCCGATATCAGTCTCATGGTAAGATATTCTAACGTTAATACTTTTCTCGAGTTGTATGAGTTAGCTAAGAGGGCCAAAATGGATTTGATAGCTATGGGCAAGCTTCCCCAAAGGATGCCAACGCCCATACTTCTCGAATTCCTTCAATTCCAGTATGCAAGCGTAGCCGCTTCGCAAATCTCTACAACCCCAACACTCCCGATTTCATCTTGGAACCCAAATCCTATCGTGTCTCAAATCACCCCTCCACAAATTCATTTCCCTACCTTTTCAACTCCACAGCCCACTGTCACTTCGGCATTCCCTGTACTGCCAGCACCACCTCAACACCCCGCCTTGCCTCCAATACCGACGATGGCTCCATTACCACTCGCTCCGAAAGCCGATGATATACAAACCAAAATTCTATAGGAGATGCAGTCTCTGAACTCTACAGTTCAGATGTTGTCCAATGACATGACCATTGTAAAAAAGAAGCAAGCGCAACAGGAGTTCCTACCAAGGAGATCTTATCCTACGCCTGCGCTTACCAAGGACCAAGCGGTTCAGCAAGGGAAGGCTACGGCGAGAAATGCTGCGATTGATGAAGCCTCGAGTACCTCCGATTATGTATATTGGTGCTCTACGTGCAATGATCCGCATGAAGAAAACACCTGCACCCTGCACCAACACTATGTACAAACGCTGGCAAACAGTAGTCACAGCGGTCAAGTCAACGTTATTAGGCAGATGAGTCAGAACCTGACGATTGGCGAGGAGGAGCCGGTTGCAGTGCTTACCAGAGGAGGAAAGAAGGCAATAGAAGTAGATACTACTCAGATGGCTCCTTCAAAAGAGCAAGTTTGACCCGAGAAAGGACAATCATCTACTTCAGCCCCGAGCGAAGCTCCTCCGCCTGCACCAATCAAAGAAAAGGCTCAAAAGGCCTCTGTCGAACCACCTCAGGCAGAAACTAAGGAACAGGCAAAGGAAAAGCTCAAGTTTCCTTCCCTGACTAAGCGGCAAAGAGTTGAAGCCACAGAGCAGTACCGCACCAGATATGAACCTAGAAAGGAGCCCGAAGCACTCAAATCCTTGGCGTACAACATTGTAGAGGAGTTGAAGAAGATTCCGACCAAGATCAGCCTGTACGATGCACTGCAACTACCTGGACAAGTGGACCTGCTGCAAGAATCATTGAAGACAATTAAAGCAAAAAATGTGACACCGCTTGCTCTTGTGCAGACCCTATCCACATCCATCACGGGGAAGAACAGACCACCTCCATTCTATCTGTCCCTACAAATGGAAGGGTATATTGTACATAACTGCATGATCGACTCTGGGGCCGCTACAACAGTCATGCCAAGAGCAGTCTGTGAAGAAATAGGGATGGAATATACGTGAAGCAGCCAAGGTGTACTCCAGTTGGATGGTACTCCAGTAAATACTGTAGGAGTGATCAAGGACATTCCCATCCGACTACATAAGATGCCTTAGATCACAGTCATACAAGAGGTGGTGGTAGTCGACTTGGAGCCATATTTCAGTATGTGCTTGTCAAGGGAATTCATGACAAAGCTGGGTGGATATCTATCTATGGATTACTCTCATCTAGAGATTCCATTTAAAGGAAAGAAGGTGAAGATCTACAATGAAAAGCCTTCTTCCTTTCTTGTGCAGAAGATGTCCGAAGAAGAAAGTAGCGAACCAATGAATGCAATGGTGGAGGAGATAGAGCAGGTAGACCTAGTCGAGGAATCTCTTGCGCAATTAAGTTATGAAGATGAGTTTTCATTAGCAGACTTCAACGCCATGGTGGAGACCGAGATAGGATGTTATGCGATCGCCAAGCCTAAAAAACACTCCCAACCAGGGAATAGAACAAGTGCCCAGGAAGAACTATGGAAGTTGTTCTTCGATGGCGCCCGATGTAAAAATGGTGTTGGGGCAGGGATTCTTCTAATTTCACCCTCCGGAGAGCAAAAGGAATATTGCTACCGGTTGACATGGAGCTGCACTAACAATGTAGTAGAATACGAAGCATTGTGCCTAGGACTCAAGAAAGTTGACAAGTTAGGCATAAAGCATCTCCAAATCTTCGGAGATTCCAAACTGGTTTGCAACCAGGTCACAAATAAGTGTACTTCAAAGAAGCATTATCTAAAATCATACCGCAATAGGGTATGGGACCTGTTTGATCAGTTCGAATCTCTCAATCTACAGTCAATCCCACGAGAGAAGAACCGACATGCCGATGTTCTGGCATCCATCGCAGCCAAGTACTCTCCAGCAGAAGACATGGTGCACAAGCCTAGAGCTGTGAGGATGATCTATAGACCCTCTGTCCCAGACAAAGATCTGCATTGGCAAGTGTTTGACAACGATGAGCAGATTGTAAATTTCATGATCCAAGAAGCCGCCACAGTCGAAGACCGAAGCTCTGATGAAGGAGAATATGAAGGGTTGATTCAATTGAAGAATAACCACGTTCCCAAGGGACTAATCACCCTTGAAAGCCTCTTTGATCGGAATGACCGAGCTCTCTCTCACATGATCAAAGTCAATGAAAAGCAGTATCGAGATCTGGAGCTTGAGCCTGGAAAGGCAATCAAAGTTGGAACCGACTGCACTTCAGAAGAGATAGAATAGATACAGAATCTGTGCAGGAGGTATCCAGACATAATTGCTTGGTCTTATCAAGATCTCAGGGGATACAATCGATAGCTGGTTCAACACACAATCGAATTGCAGGAAGGGGTCAAACCCTTCCGACAAAAGCAAAGACCGGTGAATCCCAAGATCGAGGTCCTAATGAAGGCCGAACTCTTGAAGATGCTCGAGGCAAAGATCATATATCCCATCAAGCACTCTTCATGGGTAGCGAACCTGGTCCCAGTCAAAAAAAGAACGGAGATATAAGGTTATGCGTGGACTTTCGCAACCTAAACCAGGCTTCCCTCAAGGACCACTATCCTCTCCCACAAATCGATCAAATCTTGCACTCGGTGGCTGGAGCTCAACGCTTCTCTCTGCTCGATGGTTTTTCTGGATACAATCAGATCTGGGTCAGGGATGAAGACCAGCACAAAACAACATTCACCACCAAGTGGGGGACATTTGCTTACCAGCGAATGCCATTTGGCCTATCTAATGCTGGTGCCACTTTCCAGAGAGCGATGGATCTTGCTTTTGGTGAGCTTCTAAATAAGGTTATCGTCATCTATCTGGATGACATGACCATTTTCTCCCGAAGAAGGGAAGATCATCCACTACATATACAACAAGTTTTCAAAAAATGCCAAGAGTTTGGCATTTCAATCAATCCAAAGAAGTCCATATTCGCAGTCAGTGAAGGAAAGTTGTTGGGACACGTGATATCAAAAAAGGGGCTCGTTGTAGATCCTGACAGAGCCGAGGCTCTAATGAAGCTCCCACTCCCAGCAGACAAGAAAGGACTTCAATATTTCTTCGGCCAGATTAACTTCGTAAGGAAGTTCGTCCCCGACTTCGCCCAAGTCATCAAGCCAATGTCCCAACTCCTAAAGAAGGGCACCGAATTTAGCTGGACGAAAGAAATAAAGGAAGCATTTGAAGAGATTAAGGCTCGAATCGCTCAGGTGCTGGTCTTGATCAATCCAGATTACAGTCGGGATTTCATCCTATATGCTATAGGGGAACCCGAAAGCTATGCTGTCGTCCTGACACAAAAGGGGGAAGATGGCGAGGAGCGCCCCATCACGTTTTTGAGCCAGGTGATCAATCCCCATGAAGAGAAATATAATTTCATAGAACGTCAGGTGCATGCGGTAATGAAATCCCTCAAAAAATTCAAACAGTTCATTTCCCAAAGTCGGGTCACAGTTTTTGTCATTCACCCCGACGTGCGCAATTTCATCATCCAAGGAGAGTTGGGAAGCAAAAGAGTTGGTTGGGTGAACAAGATACAGGAGTTTGACATCGAGATCAAGCCCACAAAATTGGTTCGTGGCCGTGCATTATGTCAAGAATTGGCAAAGAATGTCACGGTCGAAGCTGCAGAATCTCAGTGGGACGGCTTACCAGCTGAAGGATGCTTCGCTAACCAGGAAGAGGATGAGAAAGACTGGGTCGGTGAAATAGTTCAATACTTCCACACTGGCAGTTGTCCTTCGCATCTAAATGCTTCACAGTGAAGGCATTTCAGGATGCGGACCTCCCGATACACTCTGCGCCCCGAAGGCCTGTTCTTCAAGAATATTGATGGAGTCCTTCTCAAATGCATCAAAGATGATGATAAAAGAAAATTCCTAGGAGAGTTCCATTCAGGGCTATCTGGAGGTCACTTCGTAGGAAGAACGACGACATTAAAGGTTATCAAAGCGGGTTATTATTGGCCCACACTCTTCGCTGATGCCTTCGCCGTTTGTCGCAAATGCGAGCAGTGTCAGAAGTTCATCGGTCGAAGCAGAAATGCTTCGATGCCCCTTCACCCGATACAGGTAGAAACTCCCTTTCAGCAATGGGGGTTGGATTTTATAGGGGTCGTATCACCGAACTCCTCCGTAGGACATAGGTTCATCCTGATCGCAACAGACTACTTCACCAGGTGGGCCGAAGCGATTCCCACCAAGCATGCAGATCAAGAGACTGTAGTCACCTTCTTGGAAGGATTGATCACCAGGTTTGGCATCCCCAAAGCAATCATCATAGACAATGGCCCTGGCTTCACAGGCGCTAAAATTAATGAATTCCTCTACAGATATGGGATATATCATAAAGTATCCTCCAACTATTATCCACAAGGCAACGGCTTGGCAGAATCCACCAACAAGACTCTGTTGAGAATGCTAAGGAAGCTCATAGAGACAAACAAAAGGACTTGGCATCTCCTTCTAGATCGGGCCTTGTGGGCCGATCGAATTTCTGTCAAAAGGTCAATCAAGACTTCGCCTTATGCCCTGGTCTACGGCAAGGAGGCCATCTTACCCATCCATGTTGAGATCCCTGCACTGTAGCTATTAGAAGCAGAAGATGGAGTTAGTCCGATGGAAAATAGGTTAGCTCAGCTGCTGCGACTAGAGGAAGATCGCGAAGAAGCATACCAGAACTTCGCCAAGCATACTCAGGTCATCCGAGACTGGTTCAAGAAAAAGTCATCCGATCGCACATTCAACGTGGGAGATCTGGTATTGAAGTGGGACTCTTGGAAGGCCAAGCCTGGGAATCACGACAAGATGGACGCCTTTTGGGATGGGCCGTTCAAAATTATGAAGGTGAACTCGGCCAATTCATTCATCCTCAAAGATGCAGATGGTCAAGTTCTGTCGATCTCTGTCAATGGTCTTCACCTGAAGACTTTTCACCGCTAAAGACGATTTCTTACTTAAAAAAAAAAAAAATGTGTATATATACTTCTGTATATATTTTGCATTTGTATATACATTCTCTTCCAAGATCACAAAAGCCAAGTACCACTTCCAAATCCTCTTCGGGGACTTCTGATGTGAAGTAGCAAGTACAAGAAGGTTCGCTGCGAAGAAGGCTACCAAAGGCACAAAAGGAGAACTTCGCACCCGAAGTATTTTCAGCAGCTACTTCGGGCAGCATTTTTGCGAAGTAAATTATAAGAGGCTCCTTGCGAAGCATTTACCCAAAAGGAAGCCAAACCAAAATTCGAACAAAGGCATGAAAAGAGCTTCGCACCCGAAGTATTTTAGTAGCTACTTCGGGCAAAAATTTTGCGAAGCAATTTTCAAAAGGGAAAGCTTCGGCGACCTTCGTAAGGCAGAGCGGCAACACGACGAAGAAGAAGTACTTCGGGCCCGAAGCATCGAAAAGTAGTCCGAACCAAAGGTTCACCGTGAAGCATTTTCAGCATCAAGTTCCTCTTCGTCGAGCCGAACACGCGCGAGGTGGAGAATTCGAAACGTGCCTCGGAGAACGTGCCAACAATGGCCTTGAAAGGAGTACAAAGTGGACGAATTTAAGGCAAAAGGGTGGTGGAGCACTTCCCGAGGTGATCGAGTCATAAAAAGAGAAAGGAAAAGCTCGCACCAAGGTACGAGGTGGCAGCGGGTGGCATCTCCAGTACAAAGTGTAATCATCGAAGCATGCAGCCCTGTGTACCACGTCGCTGCAGAAGCGATTTAAGAATACGGTAGCCTCTTTCATCCAAAGTACAAATTTAATTTTAGTAGGTGCCATAAATTCAGGTGGTTGCCTTTTTAGGCTATAAAAGCGAATTATTGGCAAGAGGGAAGTCATTTGTCCATCAGTTAGAACTAGACTAAGAGCCTTCAGATACTCTGCAACCCTCCCGTCCTTTGCATCTGGCCATTCACATTAAAGCCCTCTGTATCAAGAACCCTGCCGCTATCACTAGCAACATGGGAAAGAAAAACTCTAAGGAGAAGGGAAAAGAGCCCGAAGTTGCAGGCCTCGAAAAGACAAAGAAGGGGAAGGAAGAGAAGAAGCGTACTCCGAAGAAGCTAAATCTTCCCCTTCGACCCGAAAAGAAGCCAATGGAAGAGGGGGATGACTCGAAGGAAGAACAACTTGTGGAGCCACCAATTGATGGGTGGGAGAAAATCCGAGACACACAGCTCTCTAAGGGTGTATCCGATCTTCGACGCACCATAGAGTTCATGACAAGCAGGCTCACACCAAAAAATAAGAGAGCTACTGCATATTACTCCCAGATTTACTGGTTTTTAACCCCGCCTGCTCACCATTGTCCCGAGCTGATCTACGCTATCGCACAGAATTACCAACCTGCATCCAGGCAGGTGTTAGATGCTTCGGGACACAAACTATTCTCCATCTTGAAGGAAGATGTACAAGCAGCCTTCGCTCCACAGCAGGGTCCGCCCAAGGGCTATTCTGTTCGCAATGTCATCCTAAGCGAACAAATGGAGAGATTCACCTCCAACAGCTACATATTGAAATTCTTGCATGAGAATCTCAAGAGCGGGCTGCCTTCAAACAAGCTGCCCCAGATGCCCTTACCCTTGGAGGCCTTCAAAAATATCGATATTTTCTCCATTATTGCATGGGTGGCGGGCTTGTCAACGGATGCTTTGGTACAGACCTGGCAGGTGTCTTTGGCCGAATGCATTTCAAGAGGGGAGTTTTATGCCCCCGACGCTTCAAGGCCAAACACCAACCCAGTTTTCTTCGACTGGGCGGAATGGGTGGCCCGAACCCTGCATACAAGGCTCACTAGCATGAAGAATGCAACAGAGGCCAGTACTTCGCACCCTGTTCTTTTCTTGTCTAGCTATACTTCTACCAAGTTCATAAGCGGTTTCCCCATATCGCCATCTCTCCAAGCGGCAAGGATGGAAATCCTCTGCCAGTGTATCAATGGACTCCCCTCCTATTGAAGGAAGAGTCCTATTATTCTTTTAATCAACAATTTTTGGGACCCGCCATGCATCTGTTGAAAGGTTCTTGTCCTCGGGTACCACTCAGTTTGAGAGATAGAGTGGTGTTGGGAAAAATGGGGGACGTCTTCCAATTGACACAGGGACTGGTGATTCACCTGTTCGGCTTCATTGGGAAGCCCTTCCTGTTACCAGTCTACCCCTCTGAATATCAGTTCGCATTGGAAGTCGCTCGGTAGAGCGACTCTACAAATGCAATATACGGTCACGACCGAAAGTGGGCACATACCTATGACTTCCCCTTCAGGATGGGCGTAATTGAAGTCTTTGCCCTAAAATAGGGCATTTTCCTGGAGGAAAAGCTTGCCTATTTTGGCCTACTCCAGATTCCTCAGCAGTGGCTCTATGATCCTTTGGGCGTGATGAAGGATCATTTAAAATTCAAGAACTTCCACATCTGCCCTCACCCCGAAGTTGTGGAACAAAGGAACAACCCCAATGGAAAATATCTGGAGTGGCATTTAGAAAGGATGAGGACATTGCCTCCATGGCATGAGTTCTATCCTATGGAGGTCAAGTTCGACCCTGATCAGTATCCCCTCCCGACTCCAAGCTCCACATTTTGGAAGAAAGCAAGGGACGATTTGAAGGAGGAGGTAAAATACTAGAGCGAGGAAAAGCTTCGGGAATGGTGGATAATGAGAGTCCATCATCAAAAAATGAACTCCTATGGACTCTTAGCATCGGATAAAGACTTCGCAATTCTTTATGACACCAATGTCGAAACCTGGAAGTCTATATCCTTTGCAGATTTTATTCCCCCAGCTACCCCAGGATCAGGCGAAAGCCCAGGTGGAGCTAAGGATGCCTCGGAGGAAGAAAATGAAGTGGGGGCCGAAGAAGTAGAGCAACCATTGGAGAGAAAGAAAAGGAAAATGCAGGAGCAAATTCAAGTGCCTCCGAGCCACCCAAAGCGCCCTCGCACAAAGCCTACAAGTACTCCTGTTGGATCCCCTGCGTCAGGCCCGACCGAAGCAAATATTGAAGATGTAGGGCCACCAAGTGCTGAGACGGTCCCCAAAATAGACATCATTGATGTGGAGGAACTCCTCCAACAAGAGAAAGACCCCGGAGTAGAAGTTGTGGAGGTCGGGAGTGTTGAAGCCCAATCGGGCCAAGAACCAACCACGCAAGAAGTTACCACAGCCGCTTTGCCAGGAGGGCACGTAGGTACGCACTCTCTTCCCTTCACTTCGGTCTCTGACACATCCATGGTAGTCCCGAGTGGAAGCCCTCATCAATCTCTCCATCCCCCACAAGGTCAATCCCCCACTCAAAAACTGCCCATTGCAAGTCCAATCCTGCATAGCCCCACTCCTCCCGAGTCATCTGACCAGGATAAACCCGTTAAAACTCCTTCGCCTACCCATGTCGTCGTTCCTTCAATCCTAGGTCAAGGTGAAGGTAGTGTCCCAACACCAAGCCCCGTAGCCCACTCTCCCATAGCTCAAAGCATAGTCCCGCTTGCCGAAGTCCCTGCCACACCAGTCTCCGAGCCGTCAGGGGAATCTTTCCCTGTTAGTACTTTATATTTGTTCA
Organism: Wollemia nobilis; assembly: GCA_028583015.1. NCBI lineage: Eukaryota > Viridiplantae > Streptophyta > Pinopsida > Araucariales > Araucariaceae > Wollemia > Wollemia nobilis. The sequence continues at coordinate 1,918,533 of JAQPPZ010016747.1, read as the reverse complement.
CACCTTTGGCTGGAGATTCGGCCTTCTCTAAAATAGACTTATCTTCAATAAAGGAGTGCCCCCTGGCTGAAAAGCTACTCCTAGCTCGACAGAATACAGAGAAGATGCTGAAGGAGGCAAGAAAGAAAAGAGGGAAATCTCTGGCCCAAGTTGAAAAATGTGCGGTTTTCGACTTGAAGGGCGGAAAGTTGCATAAGGTGAGGAAGGTCCCTAAGGTCCAGAAGCCTCTGGATGAAATGACTCCAGATGACTACGACTACCAGGAGAAGACCAAGGACCTGGAGCATTTAAACATAGATGACGAATCCGCATCCATGCATGTCAGGGTTGAAACTTTTCGAGCACATGCAAACATTGCCAACCAGTGAAGGTTTGAAGCAGAAAATGCCAACATCAAGTTGGAAGAAGAGCTGGCTAGGATCCGCTCCGAGCTGGAGGATTCGCAGAAGCAGTGCAAGTTGCTCAAAAAGGAAACGCATGCCCTCAAGCAGCAAATTCTACAACTGCAGACTTCGACCGAGCATCAAGCACAAAAATAGGCCAAAAATGAGCTAAAAGCCAAAGAGCTCGAGGGCAAGATCTTGCGGGCCCAGCAGCAATTGTACGAAAAGGCAAACCTGGAGCTATTCGACAAAGGTAGGATCAAGGAGATCCGCTCTCACCTACTCAAAGGTTTCAGATCTCGGGCCTCTAGTGCCCTATCAATTTTAATTTTTGTCACCGAAGCTCAGCATGCCATTGCTAAGGAGGGACCAATAATAGATGAGGTGATCCAAAAAATCAAGAGGCGACTCAAGCTTGCCTTTGAGGTTCAAAGCATCAGATATCAAGACCTACAGGTCGCTGCTATGAGTCGAACGGCTAGGGATTGGTCTACTGCCCAAGCCACTATTCGTGCTTTCTTCTCCAAGGTGAAGAAAGCACAAAAGGCGAAAGACCTCCTTGATATATTTGAGCAGGAGCAGCGCACATCAATGAGCTACTTTGAAGACCTTTCTTCTTTGGGTTTCCCGAGTTTCACAGACGATGATGGGAACCTTCTCACCAGGGAAGAACTTAAGCCGGCGTGGCTCCATTTCAAAGGTGACGTCTCCAAAATTGATGAGTGGGAAGAGCCAGTCACAGAAGGACAAGTCACCGACTTCATCCTGAGACATTGCAAAATCATGGCTTGCCTGAATGACCTGGGTGCAAGAATCAAACACGCCGACATAGGGCAGATTGATCATTTCCATGTTCTGGTCAAGGCACTCGAAGACCAAGAACCATTTTAGAAAGGGGTCTGGGCTCATGTTCGTCGAACTATGAAGAGAATCCGTGACCGCCTTGTCCCATCACCACAGCAGGAGGCCACGCCACCAGACGAAGGAGCAGAGGAGGAAGAAGAAGCAGAAGAAGAAGGAGAACAAGAACCAGCTACAGAAGCGCTCCAAGAAGAAGAAGGAGGAGATGGATCGGGAAAAGACTCTGGCCCAATGGATCAAAATTAAAGGGTCCTCCCACCGAGACGAGCTCGTTGCCCCGTGAGCCACCAAGAATGTTGACAATTTTGTCACATTTCTTAAGGGGTAGAAAAAGAAAACAAATTTTGTACAGTATTGTGTAAAGTTTTTTGCTTTGTTGTTTTTATTTTGAAAAGTTGCAGCAATTTTGGCTTCCAATGCCACCCCTTTGTATATAAAAATAGAAAAGAAAGAACTTCACTGCCGAACAAGCTAGAGAAAAGAGCTTCACCGAAGGAAAATGAAAAGAGCTTCGCACCCGAAGCATTTCCAGCACTACTTCGGGTAAAAGTTTTGCGAAGTAGTTTTCGTCGAAGGAAAATACAAGGAAAAGAGAGTGAAACTACTTCGCGCCCGAAGCGTTTCCAGCAGCTACTTCGGGTGAAAGTTGAGCGAAGCGGCGTTCAGAAGAAAAGAGAGCTTCGCACCCAAAGCATTTTCAACACCGCTTCGGGTGGAGTTTTTTGCGAAGTAGTATCACCGAAGTAAAATACAAGGATAGCAATAAAAAGAACTTCGGGCCCGAAGCGCTTCAAGCAAATACTTCGGGAGAGATTTCTGTGAAGCGGCGTTGCCAAAGTAAAATACAAAGGAGAAGGCAAGAAAACTACTTCGCATCCGAAGTATTTCCATCAGTCACTTCGGCCAAAAAACTAGCGAAGCGAAACTCAAAGGAGCATTGAGAGTACTTCGCCAAAAAGTTGCCGAAGTACTCACTTCGGGCCCCTCCATCAGCGAACCATTTTTACTTCGCCAAAAGCTCATTGCGAAGCATTTGCTTCGGCTAATTTTCTGTGAAGTACTTCTACCCGAAGTAAAGGGATGCAACATCTTTTGAAGACAATTGCTTCGGCCGAAATCTTCCCGAACCACAGTTTTGAAAGAGGATCGCAGCGAAGTATTTCTCCAAGGCATCGACGAAGCAATTTTGTCGACAAAGTGGCAAAAGCAAAGAGGTCCGTTTTGCGAAGTAGATATGCTTCGGCACTCCCCACCCCCGAAGCAGTTTTGCGAAGCCCAATTTTGTGAAGTATAATCCAAGGAGGAGTTTTTGCTTCGGCCCGGAGCCATTGCAAAGCGAAGTTGTGAATGAAGACTTAGCGAAGCGCTTCACGGGCACGCATTCCAAGCCGGGTATTTTCCCGAGGCGATCAAGTGCCTCATAAATGCAATTTTTCGTGCCCAACAAGCCCGCTGCTCATTTTTGGCAATCAAAAATGAAGTATCATGCCATGATGGAGAGCCCGACGAGCATGGCGGCCACTCGAGCACCGCACCCGGAGACCAAGGATGTCCAGACGGCTCATCAATGCACCTTTCCATGGTTGACCCGGTTGCAGTTGCCAGTTTTGGTAACAGATTTGAAAGCTCGGTCACGAGAGCCTCGAGGAGCCAAATTCTCAGGGCTCGAGGGCGTACTCTTCTTTGCTATGTAATTATGACTCAGAGGCCCGGGTCCTCTATAAAAACCCAAGCATTGTAATAGAAAAATGGGGGGAACTATCTGCTAGAAAGTTGCTGTAACTTGATGTCCTACGATTAATACTAAAGAACCTTGAGCTTAATTCTTCTCTTTTATGCTGCCTTCTGTGCTTGATTCTTTTGTCTTTCTTCGTTTGTATGCTGAGATGTTGAACCCTGCGTCCAGAGTATGATCGAGGAATGTACCCTAAAACTCGTTCTGAAGGATACATAGGAGTTGAAAGACGTCGTGTTGGCTTTCTTTTATGCTGCCTTCTGTGTTTGATTCTTTTGTCTTTCTTCGCTTGTATGTTGGATGTTGAACCCTGCGCCCGATGTGCGATCGAGGAATGTACCCTGAAACTCGCCTGAAGGATACATAGGAAGGTTGATATCACGTTTCTTCCATTACTCTTGGTGTTCTTTGCTTCTACTTAAGTTGCTAGTTAGTGATCGTGCTTCCTGTTCTTTCCCACCATAAATCACCAATCTCTCTCCCCTTAACCCCTTTTATTTATTTCTCTAACTCTACTCCTTTTATTTCTTTCCTGCACTCTTATCTTAAAACCCCCAAGTAGTTTAGCATAGGATCCGGCCTTTCTCTAGAGATTGGCATGAGGGGCATCTCTTCCCTTCGGCCTTTCAATGTTGGTCCAGGTCTAGGGCGCGTACATTTACTCAAAATCCTTACCTAGGCAGATTTGATGACCAACAAGAAAATTTTAGAATCATGAAGGCCATTATGAATTCCTTAGCATGCCCTTCGATCTCGCAAATGCACCTTCAACCTTTCAAAGTCTTATGAATCCAATATTTAGGCTTTTTTTGTGAAAAATAATTTTGGGTTTCTTTGATTATATCCTAATTTACAATCACACTTGGGATGATCATTTGCAACATTTGGACCAAACCTTGTAACTCCTAGCTAATAATACATTCTATGCAAAATGGTATAAGTGTTCATTTGAAATATAGGATGTAGAGTATCTAGGCCACAAAATTTTAGTGGAAGGGGTCAAGGTGGATCCAAAGAATATTTATGCCATGCAAAAATGGCCCAAGCCACACACTTTTAAGGGTCTTTGGGATTTCCTAGGCCTCACCAACAACTATAGAAAATTTATCTATGATTATGGCAAGATTGTGTCTCTATCAATCATGATGTTAGGGAAATCACTCATTTATATGGTCAAAACTAGATGAACATACCTTCTTGAGCCTCAAACAATCTATGCTATTAACTCCCATGCTCAAAATACCCATTTTTTAAAGTATTTTATGATTTAAACTGATACTTTAGAAAGTGGAATTGACATAATGCTTACATACGGACAGTCATTGTCTTTCACTAGCAAGGCATTATTAGGAAAAAACTTGGGCAAATGAACATATGAGAAGTAAATTATGGTAATATTACATGTTTTTAACCACTAAAGGCCTTACCTTATTGGATTACATATATCAATCAAGATATTTGAGCAGTGTATCTCCATGCTTAAGCGATAAAAATGGATCATTAAAATATTGGGGTATGACTATGAAATAATTTATAAGACAAGGAGAATGTAATTATTAATGCCTTATATAACCAACTTGAGGACCAAGGCACATTATGTGCCATATTAACTCAACTTCCCTACTGGATCAACCAGCTTAAAGAATAGGTGAACCAAGTCTCTACCTTACAAAGACCTAATTTAGCAACTTCAACATGATCCTAACTCTTGGTCAAGATATACATGGGATGGGCAATATTTTAGATATCAAGGTTTCCTTGTTGTTCATGTAAATACACCATTTCATGAAAGTATACTACAAGAAATGCATGCTTTCCCAACTACATGACACTTTGAGTTCTTAAATACTTATAAGTGTACTAAACACATATTTTGATGGGCAAGAATGAAAAGGGACATTCAGAATTTTATGTAGAATGTGATATTTGTCAACATGTCAAAGGGGAAACTATATGCAAACCTAGAACACTCTAGCCTCTTCCTATTTCGAAGACCATTTAGATATATATTTCCATGTTTTTTATTTAAGGGCTCCCCAAGTCTAAAGGTAAAATAATCATTCTTGTGGTGGTAGATCGTCTCTCTAAGTATGTTAATTTTTATCCTCTAACCCACCCCTACGAGGCTTCAAAAATTTCACAAATATTCCTTGACTTCATTTTTTTCCTTCATGGCATACCATAACCCATTATTTTTCTACCATGATCCCACCTTCACTAATCATTTTTGGTAGGAACTATTCAAGCTACAAGTAACACATCTTAAGATGAACTTGGCATGTCATCTCAAACAAATGAGAAAAAATAAATTGTTAACAAGTACATAGAAATGTATCTTCATTGTTTTACATCTGAGCAACCAACTCAATGGGTCAAATGGATTTTTTTGGTCAAATGGTGGTATAATACTTTCTATTACTCCACCACCAAGATGACACCATATGAAGTTGTCTATGGATGTCCTTCATCATCTCTCCTATCATACATTTCTAAAAATTCCAAGGCTCAAGTCATAGATTCCACTCTTAAGAAATGTGCACAACTCGTCCAACATCTAAAAGAAAATGTGGCTATGCCATAGAATCATATGATACAATAGGCTTATCAACATCACTTAGAGTGTAGTTTTATTGTGGGGTACATGGTATTCCTACACTAGCAACCATACAAGCAATCATCCTTTAGACCTTATGGGTGTCAAAATCTAGCAGCTAAATTCTATGGACCATATAAGATACTACAATAAATTGAAAATATAGCCTACAAGATCAAATTATTGGTCTCCTTCATGCATTTAGTTTTTCATGTCTTCTCTTTAAATATATATTGGTATTCGAACACAAGTTCAATCAACACTACCACGGTTGGATGAAGAGGGCTCAGTAATATTGAAACCCAATGGTATTCTAGATCAACAGACATGCACACTTTGCAATTGTATACTCACTAATATAGTACAATGGCTAGAGTTTTAGATAGAAGATGCTACCTCGGAACCACTCCATAAACTTCAATAGTAGTTTCCTCACCTTAAGCTTTAAGGACAAAGCTTCTTGAAATGGGAGGGTATGTTATGACCCCATCCTAACATAACTATAATTGTGTATTGTTCCACCATGGGCACCAATGGTGTATGGACCCATTATGATGTAAATACTACAACGAGAGTTAGTAATGATGGAATTAGAAGAATTATGTAATAATTACTTTGTGTAAGTAGGAGTTATTTTAATGATGTAACAACTATTTATTTGTATATAGAAGTATTTATAAAGATAGGGTTAGAAAAGGAATGTATCATCTTATACTTAATTTTGTAACAAAGGTTTGCTTCAAAGGAGACCTACAATAATATATGTTGTGTTTTCTTTCAGTTATTTTCATAGCACTTGTGTTATCTATTTTCACATTTTTGTTAATTTTTACATTGCTATTATGGGTTATGCTTATTTTGATTAGAAGGTTGCTAATAGTTGATTATGTGTGAGAACAACACACTACCATGAAGGATATTAGTACTTGAGAGAAAAGAGATCATTCTTTATATTGTATGGATTTTCAATTCCACCCTCAGTCTTATCATATTTCATCCTAGATCATATATTCTACCATGAATACATGAGTTAAAAATACTATATAGATCATAAACACTTATTGGAAAATAAGAAACAATTATTCTATGAGCTTGACATCAAATGCCTATCCATAACTCTTCATCATAAGAAGTGTCATTGAGCATTTGAAAAAATTCTTAACAAATTTAATTTGGAAAATCTATAAGATTAGCATGCCTAGGAGCCCAAGAAATTTTTTTGTTAATAAATTGAAGAATTTGAGCACAAATACATATTACATACATTAAATATGGGTCAACATAGAAAAAGAGAAAAAAAATCAAACAAGATCAAGTGATGTAAAATCTAAGGTCACAATAAAAATAGGAAGAGGAATTCAAGAAGCTAAAGAAAGAACCCTTCCCATGGTTCTCTTTCTACCAAAGAGTGAAGTATGATCTTGCAACTAATCTAATCTATTATCAAAAGTTGAATTTATTTAAAGATAAACATAAGTTGAAGGAGGACAAGATCATTACATATTATACTAATGAAGGTAGAGATGTATACAAAGGTAGTAAAAATGATGGGATGAGATCTAGATATCACTTTCTCTACTAAATAGGATTCTTACACCAAGCATTAGTTCCAAGCACCACAGTCTACCACTATCAAATAAAGAAAAGGAATCCTAGTTAGAGTTAAATACCAAAAGAAATATTAAGATCCCTTCCTCCTTCAAGGGAAATAGAAACAATGACAATGGAAAAGGCAATTGGGGAGTAATCTAGGATGGCAACAAAAGAAGGCCCTAAATCACAAAGTGATATGGAAGTACTAGATTAATAATAAGAGGTATATGTAAGAGAGATAAAAAAAAGTAGTAGATAACCCAAGCCAAAAATCAAGAAAAAATATAAGATTTGATGTCCCATATATAAAACTTATGTCTTATAATATGATGACATAAGTATCATTAATGGGGAAAAGGCACAAGGAGTAATTACCTCCCATGAAGGAGCTACAACCTTGGAAGGTGTAGCTCCTGAGGAAAATATTGCAACCCCCTCCACTTCTATATATTCCATCACCTCTTCTACTCCTAGATCTTCCATCTCATTTGATTCTCCTCTGATATCTTAAATCCTATCTCATACCTTCATTATATCCACTTCACCATCACACAACACAGTCATCCCAACATTGATGATGATAAGATCATCCATGGCTCCTACATCATTAGTTTCAATATGCACTTCATTTTTATCACTTCCACCCACATTTTCATTTGTTGTAACCTCATAACCATCTAGAATAATCATGTCCACCACACCATCCACCAAATTCATCTCCACATCATCCACCATCCTTCATTTACTCCACCATCCACCTAAGCAGCCACCTTTTGATCTATGATAGCACCATTAGACACCTTATCTTTGTTGAGGTATATTACATTATTTGGTACATGTTAATGTACCCCCATGGTACTTTTATAAATATGTATTATATTAGGGTTGAGTCAGTAGTTGAGAGTATGATTTATATTTCCCTTTTTTTATAAGTGTGAATGTGTAGGAAATGCACAAGTGTCATGTAAAGGAGTAATGTGCAGAAAATACACAAGTGTCATGTAAGTTAGAGTGCAAGTGTGGGTTGAGTGTATGTAAGAGTGCAAATATGTAATGTGAGGATGTGCACAAGTTTCCTAGATTAGGAGTGCATGTAGGAGTCCAAGATTCTTGTAGACATGTGTAACTATTGTAGATTCAAGTGTCCATAAAGTATGCAAGTGGCAAGTTGATAAACCAAGAGTCATGAGACTTGGCATATGGAGAGAAATAGTTAAGTACTTGAAGAGTCACATCACTAATGCTATATTATGGATACAATACTCCATAGGAAATTGACCAAGAACAATTCCAATTTGTTTATCTCATTGTAAGAGGAAGAGGAGTAATAAAGCTTTTATAAATTTTGAGCAATTAATATTGTAAGTTGTTCTTCATGCATAGTACATGAATGATTTAGGCTATTTACATTCATATTTTAGCATATAAATGAATGTTATTTTCTTTATTATAAAATCCTTGATATTCATATTAATTTTCTCATATTATTATTTCTTGGGTCTTTATTATTGTGGCTATTTTATATATGATCCTATAAAATAATTTGTGATATTTTATGGTATATAGGCTTAAAATACCAATAATCTTTCACATTCCAACATTACATTTATCCTAGATTTTCTTCTATGACACCTAAGAACCAATAATTTACCATCATGACAATGATCTAGTTGAGAGTCAAAACATCAATATAAATAAGAGGGACACTCATGAAGGTAGACCCAATATTTATTACTTTGCCATGATTTGTCTAATCACCTTATCAAATATTAAGCATTGGTGGAGAGCATATCACTTTTGAAGTAGATAGATGCCTACATAGGTCAAGAAATATCATAAAATATATCACCTCCTAAAAAAATCCCACATCCTCATAAGAACTTTCTTAATTATGTAATGACTTGGCGATAAAGTCAAAAAGTTGCTCATCAAAAAAATCCTTCTAAACTTGATAAAACTAGCAATGTTTTACCCAATTATATCTATAGGACAATAGTCTTAGATATAGGTTAGGTAAGAAAGAAAATAGAGTTGACAAAAATAATTTCCAAGGCTATCCACACTAACTACCAATACATAACCCATAAGTTAGATAAATACAAGTAAAAAGCTAAAAATATGGTAAAGGTAATTGCAAGGCCAATGAGAATCATATAGATCAATTTCTATAGGAATTAGAGATCAAGAGGAAGTAGAAATAAGACCTATAGAAATAGTTGTAATATGAAAAACAAGAGAAAGAAGAGTTGAAGCATCAACTGGTATAGCTTAAGAGAGAAAAAAATATGACCAAGTGATAAAAGAATAACAAGATAACCATACTAAAAGCTCAAGAAAAATTTAAACAAAAAAAAATAGAAGTATAAAGCATAAGTATATATCATAAATGCATATGCAACCATGGATACCATTTGGTATCATATAGACATAAAAATGAGAAGACAAAGAGATTTCCTTCTATATTTGAAGGAATATAATAATCTCATTGACAATTTTGGCACACTTTTCAAAGAAATGAAATTAGACCTAGATGAAAATCCAAAATTTGTTTTCACTATCCTTAAAATATTGCATGATAAAAAATGATGAAGAACTCTTATACATAGATCTATATGACCAAAAAAATTAGGAAGTAGTTGGCAAACACACATCATAAGCAACAAAGGCTGCATGAATAAATCAATAATTTTGATGACATAAGGCAAGTAATCAATGAAGCTAAGTATGAGATCCAAAAGGAAACAAATAACAACTTACCGAATCTATTATTGGATAGAGAAGGGATCATAGTTGGTGAATAGTATGCATAGTTAGCTATAAAGAGAAATATCCAAATGAGACAAATGCAAGGAATGCCTCACCAATAAGCAACCTTTATCCTTTTAATATTAAATAACTTAGTTGAACAAATTACTAATGTATGTCAAATTAATAGTTGATAGTTAGGAGTTCACTAGAGCTCAACATGGTACATTGGAAGTGGCTCTCAAAGTCCTAGAGGAGTTGGAGATATATTTTATGGTAGACTAGTCTTCATTAATACCATTTGGTAGGATTCCATCCCCATATGATAGATAAATATCTCTAAAATATTTTTCAATTGGTTATATGGGATTGAAACAAACCTCACCCATATTACATCATCACCACATAATGGTATTACAACTTGGATATTATCCATGTATCGCTTGGCAAGAGTTGAACCTAGGTGTCCTCCTTGAATATTAAGGAATCTATCTAGTTGAGCTAATGCCATTTGATCTAAAAATTTATTCTTTTATTTTATATTCTTTATTCTTTTATCACATTATAATCCAATGAATAATGTGGGACTATAATCTACCAACAAGTAGGTATGGGTCCCATAGAAGTCACCAAAATAATAGTGGCTAATATCACTTTCTTGAGTGATTGATTGATCATAAATCCACCACGTTGTCCAAAGAAAATACATTGATCCCAATCAAAAAATATTTAAAACAAGCATGGGGATTAATCAAATAGGAGTATGAGATAAAATTCAAGGAATTGGTTGAGTAATTAATCACTTTTATTAGCTACTTACTATTCATACAAATTCAACCAACTGCCTAATGACCAACTCACTACATGATGATTGACTAGCTAATTATAGAATATGATGGAGTGTTAGTCATTGATTTAAACCATTGAAATAAAGTATTCTACTAATGGTATCATGGTGATGAATGCCTAGTCAATCAAAGCAACTAATTAGTTCAAAAAGGTGAAATGAAGGGTATCCAAAACCTTTGGATTTTTATCACCTAAAGGTGATATCATACCATAGTGTTGACTTGCTGAATTGGAAGAGGCCAATTAGACCTAAAGGATAAGAAACTATGCATCAAAGGCCGACTAACTATGTCATATGTAAGAATATAAGAATATGAAAGGGGGATATCTATGGTCAATGTGCCAAGCAAGGCTATGTTGACTTACCAATAGAACATCAACTTACTAAGTTGAGCTAGTGACATATGTTGACTTGTTATGGAGATATCAACCCACTAATATTTGTTAAGTCAAAAAGCACTGACTCATTGAATCAGGAGCCAACTCACTAAATCAAATAATTAACTCACTGAAAAACAAACATAAATGTATCGACTTGCTAATGAGAATTCTAGGAATGTGTGCACATGACCAATCAAAATTTCAAAGTGACATGGGGCCCATAATAACTACTTGATTTAGTTAAATTATTGTCTAAACTAACTTTGAGGAATAAAGCATCGTTAGAATGTAGTTGGAAGAAACTTAGCTATAAATTTGGCTAGATAAGCAACCATTTTTACGTCCAGTTTTCAAGAATTGATATTTCATGTAACTAGATTTACATTCTCTTTCTCGTAGTTGGAGTTAAATTCAGATTTTGAACATTGAAAATATGGGTGTAAGGTTTGTTTGTAAGTATCTTTTTAGTATACTTGAATAATTTTATGATGAATATGATAATGCGATGAATGGATAAATTATGCATGATATTTGTTATTAAGTTGTGTATGCATATTACCTCTTTGATGGTGAATAAATGGTATTTTTGGCTCTATCATCTTATATTTTTTAGTCATTTAAATTTATTTCATTGTAATTTTATATTGATGGTTTTCATATTATAGTTACTTGTTTTCTTAGGTATGTTTATTGGATCAAACTATATTTTCTATGGTTTTTAATATATTTGAGTCATCCTTCTTTGGAGGTTGAAATATTTTAAACCATTTTATCCAATGTCTGTCATGCTATGATAATGTTACCACACTCAATTATAAGTCTTAGTTCAACAACTTTGATTAAGCCTTGCACTCTTATTTTTTTCTAAAATGGCAACCACTAGTTCAAGCCTCTTTCTCTGAAATTAAAAAGTAATATTGATATTCTAGATCTTGAGTTATGTGTGTTGGAGCAATGTACTTTTAAGCCCATGGTATTTAGAGCAATTTGTGGAGAGTAAAATGTTTCATGCTCGAAACCAAGTTTCAAACCTCATGGGTAAACCTTAACATTTTAAATCAAATAAAATTAGCTTAACCAATTAGATTCCCCAACTTTCGAGGAGACTAGGATTTGAATCTTGCTAAGTGGTACATGCATAATTATTGTTGGAGTATATTACATTATTTTGTACATGCTAATGTACCACCTTGGGTACATAACTAGAGTAGGATTTCACCTTAGAGTAAGGTTCGAGTAGTTATTTCATGCAATGTACTAAATGCACGTGTTAGAATGTGCAATGATGTAAATGTGCCTGTAGTCCACATGTACATGAGTCATAGGTTAGGTAGATGAAGAGTCATGGGTAGATGAAAGGCCAAGGGACTTATCTCCCTATATATATGCCTTTGAGAGGGTTGAGAGAGTTGAATGAAGTAGCATTAGTAGCTAGTTAGTATAGTGAGTACAATGTAGATCCTTCATGTATTTTTGGAGTGTTCATGTCCTCCATTATATTACATTGTACTATTTTCATGAGATTTTATTAATGGCATATTTTTTAGTTATTGCAAAAGTTTCTTTATATTTTTCTTGCATATTATAGTGTCATTATTATATAGTTATCATTGCTTGCTTATTTTAATCTTGTGGTTGCATTTTATTTAATATATCATTAAAATCTAACAGTGATATCAGAGCACACTATAGATTGATAGGAAATAGGGAAAGCCACAAGAGAGATTGAGAGGAGATAGGAAAACTCATTTTCAAAAAATTTGAAATTGCATTTGGCTAGAGTCTTTCCACAAAGTTACAGAAAAACTCGTGAAGACTAGGAATTAGCATTGATTACACTAGATTGACAAATCAACTACTGAAGATTCATTACCTCAAGATTTATAGTTTATTCCATTACAGTTTCTAATATTTTTTTGCAGAAAAAGGATATTCAAAGAAATTTGAGAAGTTGGCTACAAGATCTAGTTCTTTGGAATCAATCTAATACATAAGGCAACAAGTTGAATATTGAATATTTGGAGGCCTAAGGAAAATATCCCATTACAAGATTTACATATTGAAGACTCCATAGCTAAATATTGAGAAGAAAGGAGAAGAAAAAATAAGCCACATTGAAGACTACATATCAATAAGGAGGTCCTAGAAAGAAGACCCCAATGAAGGAAGAAGAGACTCAAGGAAAAGAGTCCCAAAGAAGATTGAAGATTGGATATCTCCATTGAATATTGAAAACTTCACATTGAATAAGTTGAAGAGACCCAAAGAAGGTCCCATTGAAGAACTTCCAAATTTGGAATATTGGAGATTGAGAAAGACTAGCAAAGGTCCTCTTGCAAATTTTATAATCTATAGAGTTCAGAGATCCAAGAAGGAGATCTCATTGTAAAAATTCCATAGTTGAACATTAAAGAGATCAAGGAAGGTCTCATTGAAGTTTTGAAAATACTAGAGGTTGCAGAAATTGAAGGCCCAAGAGAAGAGGTCTCAAGGAAGAATTAAAAGGAGAAAGAAGGAGAAGGCTAGGAAAACCTCATTATATATTTTGGAGAAGGTCATTGAAGGAGATTTGGAGAAGACCATTAGAGGAGAATTTTACGAGAAATCATTGGAGAAATTTACTAAGGAAAAGTTCCTGATAAAGGAGATTTTGGGACAATTTTTGCCATCTAATAACAAGCCCAAAGGGAGAAGTATTTGGCAAGGAGTTTGCCAAATTTCAAAGGAGAATAGTTAAGACCTCAAGACATTCAGATTCTTGAGAAGAAGGCCAACAAATAGGCCAATATTGAAGCCATATTTTGACAAGGAGGTTGAAGGAGAAAGGAGTTAAAATAAACCACCAAATCTAAGAGATTTAAAGATTGTATTTGAATTTTTTGAAGGCTAATTCTAAGAAAGAATTGTGCTGATTTTACAGCATAAAATTAAAGGTCTCTAGGAGATAAGTCTCAGTTGTGATTTGGAGGAATTTCCTACAAAATTTTGAAGATTCAAGGACAACGTATAGGAGGATAAATTGACTACATTGCAATCTGAAAATTTCAGATTTGAGGACAGAAATTTGGGAAGCATTAATAGCTACTAAGTTTTATATTTTTAGAGTGCATTCTAAAGGATATTTTAAGCCACCAAATTGCATTTTCGGGCAAAAATTTAGAGGAGTTTCAAAGCTGCAAATTGGTGAGTTAAATAGTTTTTTTGGACAACAAAGAAAGATATGTGATTTCATATAACACAGTGCATAAATTAGGTGATCCAAATAAGCAAGAAACACATCATATATGGAGGTTAAAAATATATACAACTTAGGTACAAAAGGTTCATTATTTGAACACTTATATTAAGTTTCATTAAGCACCAAAATAGAGTTTAAAGTTGCAAAGGAAAAGGTTTCATATTAAAGTCTTCAAGGAAGTGCAGAAGATAGTTTCTACAAGGGTTAAAACCTAAACATAAGAAAGAGGATTTAAATATAAATATCAACATCCTACCTTCTATTGAAAGCAAAAAAGACTCTATTCTAAAGCATAGAGTGCATATACTGTAGTGCAAAGTAGAGCCATCTAAAAGGGGATACTATTTGCATGATTGAAAAGCTCGGAATTATTATTGTAAAGTTAACCAAGCAAAAGAGATAGAGGAGAGAGTTGCCTAGTACAAGAAGGCACCATTAAATCACTATTTACTAGAAAGGGATGGAGAAGAAGTAACCATACTAAAGGAAGGAATATAGCTTCAAAAAGGAGACCAAAAAGTCTCAAAAAACTTGGTGCAAGTTAAGGTATTTTATCTTAATTATTGCATATTTATTTACATTACATAATTACACCATACTTGTCTTGTCCAACATAGCAAAAGGAGTACAAAATTTATAGGGTCTTAAGGTATAAAAACAACAGGTAAATTACAATAATCAAGCGGTTGTATCATCAATATTGAAGATAAAACTTTGAAGAAAAGGAAAGAGAGCCAACTAAAGGTCTCTAAAGCATAGTGTTCAAGTTGTCTAAAGACACCAAATTTAGCACCATCGATCTCATGAAAGTAGTGCTCACGGTGCAAGAAGAACCTACAACTAAAAAGTGATCAAGGGCGGGCAACATAACGGCATTAGAAAGGATAGTATAATGCAACAATAAAGGAAGTTGCAAGGAGAATAGAATAAAAAAATTAGTAGAAAAAAATCAAGGTGCAAGTAGCAAGGTGCATTACCCAAGTGGATAAGGATAAAATATTAGATGAACAACCACCTAGAAGATAGTGTTGAAGCACCTTAAATCCACCTTCATTGAAGTAGAGCCACCTTTATTGAAAAGGAGCCACCATTTGTTGGAGAGGATTCATTGTTTGTTGGAGAGGAGCCACCATGCATTAGAGAAAGCTTGTTAACCGAAACAACTAACAAAAGTTGGTAATAATTAGTGATAAGGAATGTTTGAAGAGGTTGGTTGCATGCAAGGGAAGGAACCTCCACTTTTTGCATCAACCAAAGGAATCTTGTGCCACTTGGCACAAATGAAGAAGAGTGTCCCATCTACGTAATGCTCGCACATAGGTAAGGAGCGCCTATGTTTGGAGTAACGCTTCATTCAAAGCCAAGAAGGGATAATAATCATTAATTCAACACTCAAAGGATTGCACCACTTAAAATAATTCTTGCAAAATGTTGTAACCTCCAAATTCCACCTAGCAAGTGATCCTACATTCTAGTGCAACGTAAAGTGCCATGTGTCATGCATTTCAAGGAATAATGGTGTATAAATAGTCTATTCTAAAGAAGAGTGTGCCCATACAGCTTACACAATGGCCAAAGTGCATTGAAGGAGGATAATATTATCATAAGTCACCCATTGAACATAATAGCATTCAATACTCACTATCATACGTTGAAGACAAGCAAATACAATGCCTAAAGCTTGGATAGAGGAGTCAAAACTAGAGTCAATCATCTCTACAACATTACAAGGTATATTTTTACATGAATTTAATATTTAACTTCTATTAAATGCAAGGAGATATAAGGTGTATTTTATAAGGTTGAGTTTATTTATCATTGCATTGGAGATATAAGCAAATCACAACCTTATAGAACTACAAAGAAAATAAAAACAAGGAGATTATATCCTTAAGTGATATTTCAAAAGTGCATTAGCTGAAATACAAATATCATAATATTTGAAAATAATTAAAATATAAGATATAAGGTTTTCTACCTTGGAGAAATTAAAGCATTATTCTTTTACAAATATTATCATTTTCTAGATTTCCAAATTAGGGAGATATAAGGAGTACTACATCAAACTTTAGATTATTAGAATTTAGAAAATTAAACCATTGAAAATTAAGGACAAAGGAAGCAAAAACATTGAATTGCTTAAAGAAATTGGTGCTTATACTTGTCTCATATACAAATTAAATGAACAAAAGGAATTCAACCATAGAGAACTTCATCAAATTGAAAAGTGCATATTTCAATAGGGAGAAATAAGGTGAAATAGGAGTTGATAATTATATTACCATTATCTTCAAACATTAGGGAATCAACTCAAAAGAAAATATAATAGATGCTAAGCACTTTATCAATACTATAGCATACTATAAATACTTGGGAGATATAAGGGATTCTACAAAACTTGGAGAACTAAAAAGATCTTATCAAACTTGATCTTTTACTAAAATACTTGGGAGATAAAAGGTATTCTACCTAGAGATTGGAAAATTAAATTCCTATCAAAATCATTGATTGAACATTAATATTCTCAAGGTATTCTACAAATTTGAGAATTAAAGAAGTTCATTAAGTTTGATCTCAACATACTAGGGAGTCATAAGGTAGTCAACAATTTCCTAAAAGATAAAAGAGTCTATCAAACTATTCTCATACATAACACTAGGGAGTCATAAGGAAGTCAACCTCAAAGGATTAGAACCTTGAATTATTCAAAGATAAAGGAATTATGGATTATTGGTACATAGATTCTAAAGCAAGTAAATATATGACTAGAAACAAAATTTGTTTCAATGCTTACAAAGAAAATATAAAAAATCAGTTACTATAGCAAATAGTAAGACTTGTGAAGTGAAAGGTATAAAAAATATTCTATTCAATCTAACTAATGTTTTATATGTTCCTGGAATGACTATCAACATTCTTTCAGTTTCTCAATTTATGGATCAAAATATTATAGTATAATTTAAAGTTGTCAATGGAAAAAACAATGTCATATAATCAAATAAAAAAATAAAAATAGATCGATTAAGATCCTAATTTATCTATTGTATATATGCATTAGAATTCAAATAAATTTAAGCAGATTGTAAACCAAATAATGAAGAATTAAAGAATGGAGGTGATGAAGAAAAATTTTCTATACAAGGGTTATATAATTCTAAGAACAAAGGAAAAAGGAAAAATCCTATACAGGAACTTGATGACCATGAAAGAGTTTAAAAAATTTATGATCTTGAAGTCATAAAGACTAAATTATACTAACCATTCATTTGATCAGTATATAGAAAGGTAGAAGATTGAAAAAGCAAGAAAAGACAACATGAGTTCCAAAGAATAAAATGAATACTGAACCAATAGAAGGACAAGAACCAGATCAAGTTGAAGAACATTCAAAATATGAAGATCATATTGAAGACTAAAGTCTTCAATATCCAAATAATGTAATACAGGGGGTGTTGGAGTATATTACATTATTTGGTACATGCTAATATACCACCTTGGGTACATAACTAGAGTAGAAGTTTACCTTAGAGTAAGGTTTGAGTAGTTACTTCATGCAATGTAATAAATGCACAAGTGTTAGAATGTGCAATGATGTAAATTTGCTTGTAGTCCACATGTACATGAGTCATAGGTTGGGTAGATGAAGAGTTATGGGTAGATGAAAGGCCAAGGGATTTATCTCCCTATATATGCCTTTGAGAGGGTTGAGAGAGTTGAATGAAGTAGCATTAGTAGCTAGTTAGTATAGTGAGTACAATGTAGATCCTTCATGTATTTTTGGAGTGTTCATGTCCTTCATTATATTATATTGTACTATTTTTGTGAACTTTCATTAATGGTATTTTTTGAGTTATTGCAGAAGTTTTTTATATATTTTTCCTACAAATTGTAGTGTCATTATCATATAGTCATCATTGCTTGCTCATTTTACATCTTGTGGTTGCATTTTCTTTAATATATATCATCAAAAGCTAACAATTACCAAGCTTGTTGTAATACCAAAATGTGGTCATGATATAATATGGGTGGGACCCATTTCAATCCCATATAATCGATTTAAAAAAACAACTCTATATCTTGGATTTCTATTAGTAGTTTAATTAAGGAACTAAGAATTTTATTTACTACTTTTCATAATAGAACGCATTAATTTGGATTCTATCAAAATATTGTCAATACTATGTCAAGTTGGAATACAAAAATATACAATGATCATAATTTCTTTTTTAAGAATTTCTATTGGAAGAATTTTTAGTCACCTTATACCTTCCCTAAGGCCTCAAATTTCTTTTAGTTAGTAATTCAGCACAAAAAATTACAATTATAGTTTATAAATAAGAAGATGTCTTTGAACTTTGAGGTGTGCTCTATGTGAGCAGAACCTAGAAAAATCATGTTATCTACTTCATTATCTTTTTACTTCTATTATTTAGAAAAATAATAATAATAAAATGAGAATTTATTTGATTGTTCCATCAATGTTGAAAGAATTGATGAAATATTATCCTAATTAGTTCAAATATAAAGCATTATGTGGAGGATTATTTCTACTATTATTTATTGAAATATATGGATTAAAAGTAATAATGGACTTTTATAAATATCAAAATCATGTCCATGTTGGATTAATACTTTTTCCTTTATTACAAAGTGTTTAGTGATATGATGTTCATTATGGGAAGTCAAATATATGGAAAAATATGCTTTAGTGTCTTAGTTATAGGATTTGAATATACATATTGGGGTGATCTATGATAATGAAGCTAGCACAAAGTTTATGCATCAATCCATAATAAAATGTAAATATCTATAATTTGGATTCTTTAAACTTAATTTTGAAGTTCTTTTAGAGGAAACCCTAGGAAATTTAATGAGTTATTTATGGAACATTGAAGCAAAAATTATTTTCATATGTACTCCTATTCATATGTAATTTCAACAAATAACTATGCAAAGGCTATGCCACTTATTACATAGATCAACATTGTCATTAAAAAAGGATATATATATACTTTAATTAAAGGAGGATTTATGTATTATTATTAATCTTATCAACAAAAATTAATTTGAATATTGGAGAAAAAATAGCATTATTCAAGTGATATCCATCAATTATTAATGAAGTATCTAATACATGTCATTAAATTTATACATAATAAGACAATTGCAATGTTGATTTTTGTTTTGGTTAAGTTTAAATTTTAGACGGTAATTAACTAAGGAATATTCTATCTATAGAGAATGGTCATTCTATTTTCTATTATTTAAAGAAAAAAATTACATGTGACATAGTGACTTGTAAAAAAAAATCTCTTTCATGAATCAATAGAGCTAGGGAATTTTTTTTGAAAAATGACTCATCTTTCAAGATCCATATCTTTGTATAAAGTTGTCCTATTCAGACAATTCTTGTGCCATTTTGTGTGGAGTTTGAATATCTTTTAAATGAGTGGGTATAAAAAAGAATCTAAGCAGTATTGAGGGAGATACAACCATGTGAAGACAATTATCCAAAACAAGGGTAGAGTTAGGGCATTTTTTTTTAAATCTCATATTTTAGGAGCCATATATTTGTAAACGGTTGTCCAATTCAAATGATTCTTAGATAAATTTGTGCTAAATTTAAATAGATTTAAAATAAGTGTTCATATGAAGGAATCCAATTAATATTGAGGGAGATAAGACCCTTTGAAGTTAGCCATCTAGAACAAGGACAATGACAATTTTTTAAGTCACAAAAAACAAAAATGCAAATATATGTCAGCTAGGGTTTGACTGATAGGAGGATCAATAGAGGCCTAGGGAATAAGAAAGGTAGGATATTTTGTTTGGGCATAGAAATTTTTTGCTAAGTTTAATTTATCCCTTCATTATCTTAGAAGTTCTACATACAAATTTTTGTATGTTTATTTTTAAATAATATAATCACTATAGGATATATTGGTAATTTTTAATAGATTTGGAGTTATAATTTCCTTTCCATGGATTGATTTACAGTTAAATCTTTATAATCATCCCTAGCATTAAATTTTAAAGAGGACCTCATAGTTTGCTCAAATATAGGGTAGTCATTGGTAAATTTAATAGGTCTTGACCAGGGACTTCGACTTTGACAAAATGGATTAATACGAGATGGAATTCCTAAGGAATGAGTCTATCCTTTCTTCCCAAGGTTTCTTCCTAGCCATTTTTTATTCTAGGGAGGAAAAATATAGAATTCCAAAAGGGATCCTTGGTTTATGGGAAGAATAGGACTCTTCCTTACTCATTGGTATAAAGGCTTTGCACCTAAAAACATAAATCAATCCCTAGTACCAAATTGGGTCAGAATGTATGGGTTACCTATTGAATTTTAGGAAATGGATACCTTCGGGCCAATAATCAACACTCTAGGAGAATTCCTTGAGATTCTAGAAACTACAAAAGGTAAAGTCTTGGTTATTTATGCTCAAATATTGGTCATGATTGATATAAGCAAACCTTTACCAGAATCAATCATTCTTAAGTATGGGATTAAGTTGTGGATCCAAACCATGGATTATGAAAACATATCTTTCATATGTAGAAGATGTCATGAGGTGGGACATATTGAGAGATCATGCCCTAAGAAGAGTCCAACAAAAACATATGTAGAAAATTGCAAGAGAAACTTACAAATGAACATAGATGCGGATGATTTTCAACTTCCAAAAAATAGTTCTAGATAAATGAAAGTAAATAGAAAATGGAGACTAGTAAGAAAAAATAATATCAAATCTTAGAGGACATTGTACAACAAGATCAAATTATTAACAAGGAATTGTCTACTCGATATGATCCTGATTTAGGGATGAACATTCTTATTTAACCTAAGGAATATGCCTTATCAAATTTTGAAGACTCTCTTGAAGTACCATGCACCATTCAAGAGAAGGAAAGTTGTGGATAAAATCGTGTTAGATGTTAATATCTCTACTATTAACGAGGAAACACCAAAAAATGAGCAATATAATTCAAAAGCTTCCTTAGAAAATCCAACATAGAATAATTCTAACAAATATGAAAGTTGTGAAAGAATATTGATAAATAGAATAATAAGAGCTACTCCTAATATTGGCAAGAAAAAAAGAAAAAAACCCTCAAATTATCAAGAAAGAGCCAGGGAAGCAAGAGAAAACATAGATAAAGGAACACAAGCTAAGTTGGTTGAACTTCTCTTTACAACAACAAAAAAGGTATTGTAATTCATAGGCAGAACCAGTAGCCCCTAATGAGACATGATTACCATCTAATGGAATATAATGGGTGTTAATACCCCTAAAAGTCTATGTGTATCAAGGACCTCTATTTAAGTAATAATCATGATATTCTTTATATGTAGAAGCTTCCAAAATAATAAAATAAGTTTGGGCAAGATATGAATGAGATGTTATGAATTCAGAATGAGTGGCAAGGGTAATTCTAACATGTTGGAATCAAGTTAGTACCTCTTATGAAACCATTCATAAAACTAGACATTGGATGGTCTCATTAGTCACATGATACTTTGAAAATATTTATTTCATGCTTATCAATATCTATGGACCTACAAATCGATTAGGTAGATTATAAGTATGGGGTGGGACTGAAGCCTTTATATGAAGTAAAGGTCAAGGAACCTAATTCGTGATCATAGGATATTTTAATACCATAACCAAGCTAGATGAAAAAACTAGAAAAATTAAGAAAATAACCCAAAGTATGAGAGATTTCTCAACTTTTATTCAAGAAAATAATCATTAGGAGCTAGCTCTTTCTTGGCATGAAGGTAGAGTCTTGATTGGAGTACTCATGTTCACCATCAATATTGGTCTACTTGCTAAAGTGACCGATCTCCCTGACGATGGTGAGATTGTCTAGAGAGAAAAGCATTCTTTGGTTGGTGAATAGTCTCACTTCAAAGACAAAGTGTACCAGCTCAATGAAAATAAAGGCATAATCATGTGAGAGTCCCTCCCCAAGACTTGGGATAAGGTAAATATTCATGTTCAGCAATATTTCATAGTGGATGGTCCCAACACCATTCTTAGAAGCTTCTTGCTTGCCTTCCTAAATCAACTCCACAGCAAGAAGACCATCAATATCATGGAATACCTATTTAGGTCTATTGAGAGGTCCATCCTCAATATCAAGAAAGTATCTTCATCCTTTCCTATACATCAAGGTCTCCATATTATCCTATACAGACATATGCTTTAGGAGTCCTAGAGGGCTATCTTATCATGTGTGGGAATTCATTTGACTTAACCCCATATCCTTGAGTCTATCATTCACGAGAACCTTGAGCTTGATGTAATCGATGAGTCTATCCAAGACCCCCTCTCCTAAGACCAATAAAATGTTTGAATTCAAAACCAAGGCTGATGATGCAACTTCCACTATTAAGTTAGATTCCCATTGCTAGTCCTCTTGTACCAAGTCTCAGAATGGGAAAAGGAAGTCTCCCATCATATTTGAGCATGATTTTAAGATTTTGGAGGACTCTTCCCACCTCACAAAAATTTAAAGTAAATTGTTTTTGTATGTTCTTCTATTTAGAAGGGATCTCCTCATAGTGGCTCCTCCAAGTCATCTAGCCACACTCAACAGAGAGCTTGTGTACCATTCATAACCAAAAAAATCTACATCCAAGAGCTCGATGACTTGATGAGTGCCCTGACCAGAGTAGAAAAAATGAGTACCTCTCTACTCCAGCAGACCATAGTCATCCTAGATGAGTAAAACAACCAGGATGACTATGGTGAATGAAGAGCCTCCTCTTCTATTTTTATTTTGTATCAATGTTCTTCCTTTCTCTATTTGGTTGGTGGGATCCCTAAGCTCTGGAGTTCCTCTTCTTAGTTGTTTTGTGGGATTTCTATTCTCTAGAGACACCCTCTTTTGTTGTTCCCCTAGGCCTATCCTCTAGAGATAGCCTCTCTCATGACCTCTTAGTGAGTTCCTATATTTTTGTCTCATGAAGACTATCTCTCTTGTTTCCTTTGGTTGGCATTTTTCTTTGTTTCTCCTTGGCATAAATGGTTTTGGGACCCTTTCAAAACCCCTTCCTTCAATCAAAAAAAAAAATTGAGGATGAGTTTGAAGAGGACAACTATACATGGATCAACAATAATACAAGTGAAAATCTAATAACAAAAAATTTAGACTGATGCATACTTTTAGATCATTGGCTAGATGAAGGGACTTATGCTAAAAGTAACATCTTGACAAGGATTGGTGTAGATCACTGGCCAATAAAATTTAAATTGGTGGTAAGTGAATTCTAAAAAATATCATATTTTAAATATGAGAAGATGTGGGAAGACCAGCCTCAATTTGTTAATATGATAACATAGGCATGGAATTCTTCAATAAATGATGATCTGTATACACTTCCAAAATAAATTAAATCAATGATATCTAAATTAAAAGAATGTAACAAGAAAAATTTCAGAAATATTTTTGAGAAAAAAGAACTAAAAGAGAAAATTTCAAAATTCCAAAAAGGTGAACACAATAATCCAAGATCAAAGGAAAGGTAATATCTTAGTGAATATCATAATATTTTAGTAAGGATGAGAAATTATGGAGATTAAAATTGAGATATATTTGGTTAAAAATGAGATAAAAACACAATTTTTTCATAGGATGGCAATAGTACAGATATCAACATTCAAGTAGAATTAAATCGGTAGAAGGGATTTTGATTGAATACCAAAACAAAATAAAAAATGAGGTTAGAATTTTTTACCAAAATATTATAGGATCGAAAGAGATTGAAGTTATTAAAATTAAACTACTACAAGAAGTACCTTTAGTTAAAAAAGATGAATATGATAGTAAACTAATGGAGCCTATTACTTTGGAAAAATTTCATTCAATTCTTTTCTCTTTTGATAAGGATAAATCCCCATGTCTAGATGGTCTCTCAACAATATTCTATTTGTATAACTGGGAAATATTTTAGAATTCTTTATTGGTGGTAGTGAAATAGTCTAAGGTACAACAATACACACTTTATAATATAAATGCAAAATATCTTACCCCGATTCCAAAAAAGAAGGATGCAAAATTGTTTGATTTATTTAGGCCTATAAGCTTATTTAATATGCCATATAAGATAATCTCCAAAGTGGTGGCAAATTGGTTAAGACCACTATTAGACAAAATTATTTCAAGAGAGCAAAAAGGATTTATGAAAGGGAGACAAATTCTAGATGGGATCATAGTAGCTCATGAAATAATGCATTCAATAACTTTAGAAAAGAGAGTAATGATCTTAAAACTTGATATGAATTAGGCCTATGATAGGGTTAAATGGGATTTTCTTTTTGCAATGTTAGAAATATTTAGATTTGGGAAGAAATGGATTAGATATATTAAACCTTTTATCTCTAATAATGTTGGTCAATGGATTAGTAACATAATCATTTAAAGCCAGGAGGGGTCTTAGACATGGAGGTCCTCTATCACTTTGTTCGTTATTATGGTAGAAGTATTGGAAAGGAACTTGAAGAAGGCATACAAATATGGGCTAATAAATGGACTTAAGGCTAGTAATAACATCAAAAACATCACCCATCAATAGTTTGTATATGTATGTTGATCCCAATGACCCCAGTTTAATATTTACTGCATCTCTCTACCAAATGGTTCTACTCTTTGGAATGGATTAAAAAAATCTATTGATATTATAATTAAAGGTTTAAGATGGATGGTGGGAACTGGAGAAAAAAAATCTATTTGGATGGATACTTGGCATGTTAAAAACCACTCAGTTTAGATCCAATTTTGAAACCTTGGATGAGATTGCTTCAAGATAATAATGGTGATGGAATTTCAAACATTTTGTACAAGGATCTAGAAGGAAGATACAAATGTAAAGAAGATTTTTTACAAGTATACAAGACATTGATGCTAGGACGCAATTGAGTAGAAAGACAACAACTGTTATTATTCTGAGGGGAGCCAAGGATAAACTGAATTTGGATTTGAATAGCTTAAGAGAATACACAACAAGAAGTGGATATAATGTACAACACCAACAAAATAATAATATCACTAGAACATGGAGAGATATTTGGGATAGCCCAAGCATTCCTAAAGTTAAAATGTTTGTTTGGCTAGTAGGTCATAGAAGAATTTTATCTTGGAATAACCTTATGAAAAGGGGTTTTCATGGCCCCTCTCAATGTGTTTTTTGTAATAAGGAGGAGAGTATAGACCATATCTTGGAATATTGCTCAATAGTTTGGAATCTATGGCAATGGATTCTTAATATGTTTAGTAAATGCATGATGATGAATAGTATAATTAAATATTGGTTAAAGCAATGGCAGAGCACTTATAAAACTGGGGCTTTACAAACAATATGGGATAAATCAAATGAAACAATACTTTGGACTATATCTCTCGAAAGGAATAGAATAATATTTAAAGGAAAGGAGAGAAGTTTAGAGGTAATGAAAAAGAATATATGTTTAGCCATAGACGAGTCTAAACCAATCCTATCAACTCACTATGTTCCTAATTTGGAAGTAGAGAGCCTTGATAGATGGATTCAATTCATTAAACGAGAATTATGATGTTAGATACAAGAGAAACAAAAAGAAGGTAAATAATATAAAGTGGAAACCACAAAATGTGGAGTGGGTTAAATTGAATTTTGATGGATCATCTAAAGGAAATCTAGGATCAGTAGGATGAGGAGGAATAATTTGAAATAATAGAGGAGATATTTTGTCTCATTATGCTTTTAATAGTGGATTTAAGATAAATAATTAAGCTGAAGCTTGGATAGCTTTAGGAGGGTTAAAAATATGTAAACAAATGAAATGGAAGAGATTATGGATGGAAGGATATTCTCTCATAGTAATAAATGCAATTTTGAGGAAAGCAAAGGCTCCATGGAACATACAAGAGGTAATTGTGGAAATTCAATATCTTGCTAAAGAGTTTGAAGAAATCAGGTTTACACATATATTAAGGGAAGGAAACAAATGTGCAGATAAGCTATCCAATAGAGGGGTTTTGATTGAGGATCGTGAAGTTAATTTCTCCTTTCCATGGTTAGAGGAAGTAGAAAGTTTAGTTGAAGCTAACAAGAAAATGTTGATTTCTTGAATCAATTAATGATTAAGATTTACTTTAATTTTTTCCATTGGTAATATCTACTTTATTTTATAACAATAACATGTTTTCATTTTAGACTATTTATTATAATTTTTGTGGTTGCACTTGTGTTTCAGGATGGAAACTAGCAATCCAGATTTGGTAAAGTTGACTATGATAGTGTCATGTTTTGGAAATATTACTCTACTAAGATGCAAGGCATAGATAGTAGAGGTGAAGTTTTGGCATTGTGAAGGTTGATATAGGAAAATATCAAGAAAGATGTTAAATTATGGATTAATTGTATTCATACAAAAATTTGAAAAGATCCAAAAAATGAAAATCAAGAATTCAGACATTTTATGTAAAATGATGTAGGTTTCTAGCTATAGCATATCAATTGAGATGAGAAGTGTATATATTTGTAAAATCTCAAAATCTAAATAAGATATATGTAATTTATCAAGGGTGGGGGACCTGAGTACAACCCCTTATTATTTAGCAAAAAAAATAGTTTGTAGATGATACAATTCTTTTTTGAAGAGCAAGGATAAACAAGTCTAGAGCTTTGAAAATTTTATTAAAGGAATATGAAAGAGCATCAGGGTAGAAATTTAAAAGGATAAAATCTAAAATTTACTTCTTAAATACTCAAATCAAAGCAGGGATATGCAAGTTACTTCAAATGGAGGAGACAAATTTACCAGCAACATATATAGGATGCCCTTATTTGAGGGGAGAATGAGAATAAAATTGGGGAATCTAGTTATAATTAAAGTTCTAAATAAACTAATGGTATGGAAAGATAGATGGTTATCATTAGCAAGAAGATTGTAGCTAAGTAAATCAGTCGTACAGGTCATTCCAACATATTATATGTCCTTGTCTATTATGCCAAAATCGATAGAAAATAGTTGAATCTATATTATGTAGTAATGTTTGAGGTCATGATTGCAAGATAAAAGTAAATATACTTTGGTGAAATGGAGTAAGGTGTGTGATGATAAAACTAGGGGAGGCCTTGGTTTAAGAGTTCTTATGGATGTAAACTTAGTTCTAAGGGAAAATTAATTTAGAGACTGTGTAAAGAGAGTCAAATACAATGGGTAAGAATTGTTCTAAGTACATTGAGCCCAATGACCCAAGCTTAATATTTACTATATTTTCACTTCCAAATGATTCTACAATGTGGAATAATCTAAAAAAATTAGTTGTTCTAGTGATTAAAGGTCTAATATGGATGGTGAGAACTAGAGAAAAAATCTATTTGGATGGATACTTGGTGTGATAAAAAACCACTCAATCTAGACATAATTTTGAAACCACAGATGAGATTAATTCAATATAAGTATGGTGATAATATTTCAAACATTATGTACAACAAATAGGAAGGAAGATACAAATGGAGAAAATATTTTTTGACAAGTATACTAGACATTGTTGCTAGGAGGTAATTGAGCAAAAACATAACAACATTGATTGTTCTTTGGGAGCTACGGATAATCTGATTTGGGAATTGAATAGCTCAGAAGAATACACAACAAAAAGTGGATATAATGTAAACGACCAACAAAATAGGAATATTACAAGAATATGGAGATTTATTGGGGATAGCTCGAGCATTTCAAAAGTCAAGAATTTTATATGGCTAGTAGGTCATAGGAAAATTTTATCCTAGGATAACCTAATGAAGAGGGGTTTCCATGGCCCCTCAATATGTGTTCTATGTAAATAGGAGGAGAGTATAGACCATCTCTTGGGACACTACTCAATAGTTTGGAAACTATGGCAATGGACTCTTAATATATTTGTTAAATGCATGGTGATGAATGGTAAAATTGAATAAGGGTTGAAGCAATGGCAGAGCAATTATAAAAGTGAGGTGTTATAGACAATTTGTGATATATCAAAAGATACAATACTTTGGACTATATGGCTAAAAATAAATAGAAGAATATTTAAGGGAAAGGAAAGTGTTTTAGAGGTAATAAAAAGAAAGATTATTTCTAGCCATATAGGAGTCTAAACCAGCCCTATCATCTCACCCAATTCCTAATCTTGAAGTAGAGACCCTCGATAGATGGAGTTAAGTCAACAAATGGAATTGTGATGCTGGGTATAGGAGAAACGAAAGGAAGGAAAAGAATATAAAGCGGAAACCATCAAAAATGGATTTGGTCAAATTGAATTTTAATGGAGCATATAAAGGCAATTTAGGACTAGGAGGAGGAGGATGAATAATTAGAAATAATAAGGGTGAGATTTTATCACATTATGCTTTCAATAGTGGTTTTAAGACAAATAATGAAGCTAAATCTTGGGCAACTTTGGAAGGTTTAAAAATATGTAGACAAATGAAATGGAATAGAGTATGGATGGAAGGTGATTCATTAATAGTAATAAATGAAATTTTGAGGAAAGCAAAGG
Organism: Wollemia nobilis; assembly: GCA_028583015.1. Lineage (NCBI taxonomy): Eukaryota > Viridiplantae > Streptophyta > Pinopsida > Araucariales > Araucariaceae > Wollemia > Wollemia nobilis. The sequence continues at coordinate 1,889,620 of JAQPPZ010016747.1, read as the reverse complement.
CTCCATGGAACATACAAGAGATCATTATGGAAATACAAGACCTTGTTATAGAGTTTGAAGAAATCAGGTTTACACGTGTTAAGGGAAGGAAACAAACATGTAGATAAGATAGCCAATAGAGGGGTTTTATTAGAGGATCATGAAATTAAATTCTCTTGTTTATGGTTAAAGGAGTAGTAATTTTAGCTGAAGTTGACAAGGAAATATTGATTGTCTGAATCAAATAATGATTAAGATTTACTTTAATGTTTTCCATTGATAATATTTGCTATATTTATAACATTAATGTATTTTCATATAAACTATTTATTACAATTCTTGCGGTTGCACTTGCTCTAATAATATGCAGGGCATAGACAGTAAAATATTACTCTAATAAGATGCAATATTACTCTAATGATAGTGTGAACTTTGGAAAATATTACTCTAATAAGATGCAATGAATAGACAATAAAGGTGGAATTTTTAAATTCTGAAGGTTGCTACAAGAAAATATCATGAAGAACGATGTTGAATTTTAGAATATTTGTAATTACAAATAAAATTGAAAAATATCCAAAAAATGAAAATCAAGACTTCAAACTTTTCATGAAAACAGATGTAGGTATGTTGTGGTAAATCAATTGAGATGAGAATTGAATTTATAGTTAGAGAGTTGTGATTTTTCAAGGGTAGGGGACCCAAGTACAACCCATTTTTATCTAGCAAAAAATTGGATATTCTATCTATTAAATAAAATATGGAGGATTTGGTTAGATAAAATAACAAGTTCAAAGGAGATAAGATACATCTTTAGTAGAAAGATAATTTGTAAGGACTTAATGGAAATATGTCTTGTATATGTTTAATATACCTAATAATTGATGTAATATGTGTATATCTTGATGGAAGTGACCCCTTATAGAATTCACCATTCCAACTAGCCATAAAAAAATTTGTTATATCTAAATTTAGGTTTTCTTTCTTTTATTAGACAAGGGAATAATTGTATATGTTGATGGTAAATTTTTAAATAGTAAACCCTAAAATATTTACACTAATCCATTACAACTCAAGGGCATTGTTAATATAATATAGCATAATTTGTTGTATTGGTCATTTGTCTAATTTGTTATATTGTGATACCATGATGGGTATGATTTAAATTCCACAAACTCACTAGTCAAAATGATCTAAAAGAAGCCTTCTTCAACAACTTGGAGATGATATTCAAAAGGACTTATTTATTACAACTAGAATACATTTGATTCTTCCTTCCACTTTTTCCTTTGAGAGAGATTTACCTAATGGCTTAAGAAGAATGATAAAGATATAATTGGTCACCCTAGTAGAGTCTACTAGATTAATGAAAATATCCAATAAGGAAACCATTAATCAAAATATTATAATTTAAAACGTTAGAAAAACATCTAATTATTCACATAAACCTTAACAAAGAAAATTTTGTTTGAAAATATCATATAAGAAACTCCATCTAAATCAATCATATGTGTTTTTTATACAATATTTACAAGTATACTTGTTTTATCATGGATTAAAAATATGCATGGCATCTTCTATGATGATGGATTTTCTTACCATGAAGAAAATTATTTTGTTCCATAAAAATAATATAATTTAGGATGTGTTTCAATCTATTTGCCCTAATTTTAATGTTTTTGTTATAACTCAATTTTTTAATTAGTTATATGGTATTAAAATGGTCCCCGATCATATCACATGAGGATTGTATTATATTTCAATAAACCACATAGTGATATTTTCTAATAATATTCTTGATAATTATGCATATATTACGTAATAAGATTTGAACCCAATAGATTACAACATAAGCACAATAACTAGATAGGTACAAAATTCATCTTACCATATGGAACTAGTGCAGCAGTAGTAAATTTTTATGGTCCAAATCATCCTATCCAAAAAAGAGAAGCATGGCAAAACTTAGCACAATGGTTAGACAATGAGAAGTTTAGATCTCAACATGAATCTCTACCACTGGGAGAAGGTTGGAGGAATTTTAACAAGGGATCCAAATAGATATTTGCTTGATAAAATTATGGTAGATGGAAGCTTAGAAGACATTTGATTGACCAAAGGAAAGTACACTTGGAGCAATAGAAGAGCAAGGGAAAACTAGATTGCATAAATATTGGATAGATTCTTGATCAGTGAAAATATCCTAACACACTTTACCCTCACTTCTAGTCACATCATTCAAAACTCTATCTCAAATCATAAACCAATTCTCTTGGATAGTGGCCAAAGCCTACAACCCCAAAAAATATATTTTAAGTACAACTTTGAATGGGTAGTAGAAGAAGATTTTAGTGAACTTGTGGAAAGCACTTAGAACCAACAGGTCCAATCCACCAACCCCCAAGAAAAGTGGAAAAGCAAAATTTAAAATTGATGCACATGATAAAAATAATGGTTGATATAAAAATCGAGTCAAACCAAACAAGAAGCAGTTAATGCAATAACTAGAGCAGCTAGAAAAAAAAATTGAGGATCATCCTCCTCAACCATGGCAAGAAGATGCAAGAAATGACCTGATTCAGAAGCTCAATAAATTAAGCAGTGAAGAAGAAATACATTGGAGGCTTAGATCCCAAATGGTTTGGCTAAGCAAGGGGGATAGAAACACCCAAAAAAATCATCTGAAAACCATGCAATGCTTCCAAAGGAACACAATCAAGGAGATAGAGCATGAAGGAACCACTTATATAGACAGATAAAATTAAGGAACTTGCCAATCAACATTACTCATCTCTGCTCTATAGAGAAAATGGTAACCCATATTCCTAGGGAATACTGTTATAGCATATATTGATAGTATTAAGTTTGGAAGACAAATAGGATCTCAATTAGGCAATCACTATGGATAAACTTACGGATATTATAGTAGCTCTACCAAAGGATAAATCTCTCAGACTTGATGGATTCATAAACTACTTTTACCAACAATACTTACACATCATCGAAGAAAATTTGATAAGCATGATTCAGGATGTTAGGGTGAAAGGTAAGCTTATTAGATCCATCAACTCCACATTTATAGCATTGATTCCTAAAGAAAAAAATACCACTACCTTCTCTAGATTCAGATTAATTTCTTTATGTAACTCTTCCTATAAAATTATTACCAAATTGTTGGCCAATAGAATAAAGAAGAAACTTGAAAAACTAATAAAAAACCCTCCCACATTAGGGTCATCAAGTGGATCGAAGCATGCATAAAAAACCCATGGATAGCCCCCTTAATAAATGGAGAACCAAAAAAATTATTTCAGGATACAAGGGGAATTATACAAGGGTGTCCACTATCACCATACCTTTACATCATTTTAGCTGAGACTCTTGGAAGATTAATTAACCATCTTTGAAGGGAAAGAAAAATAGCAGGTATAAAGGCTACAGTGGGATGTAAAGTTGTAACACATGCCCAATTTGTAGATTATATCATTCTTCTAGACGAATCCACCAAGAAAAATGTTAGACAATTCAAGCAATACATGTATTGATTCACACAAGCTACTAGGGCTCATATAAACACTCAAAAGAATCAGTTCTATACACAAAATGTTGCAACAATAAGAGTCAAACTCTTTTGAACTATCCTAGAATTTTTGTCTGGCATAGAAAAATACTTTGGATATCTAGGAGTGCCCATGAGCTTCCACATCAAAGCCTCAAACTACTGGATCCCAACATTAGACAAGATGGTTAGGAGGATACAAAGTTACAATAATAGTTGGCTCAGTCTTACAGGAAGGAAATTATTGATCAAATTAGTGTAAGCTTCTCTTCCAGTCTACCAACTATTAGTATATCATGCTCCCAAATTTAATTTGTAAAATGCAGATAGAATCATAGGCAACTTCCTATGGCAAGGAGGTAGGCAATCAGAAAGAAAAAAAGTTCCTCTTGGTCAATTGGGAGATGGTCACCAAAAGTAAAATTCAAGGAGGAATAGAAATCAAAAAAATTGAGATATTTTCAAAAGCATTGGGAGCAAAACTTCTCTGGAATATGCTTAAATACAATCGAGCATGGAAGCACATACTAGTCAACAAGTATGTAAATAATCAAACACTTAGACAAACTTTCCAGATCTTCATTGGTTTAGAATCATATAGTGGCTAGAAAAAGCATAATAGAGGATAGAATTTATTGGTACCGAGAGATGATGAGTCAATCAATTTATGGGAGAACCCGATCCTAGGAAATCCACCATTAAGAGAGAGAACTCCAATTGAATTGTAGTATCGCTTGGAAAACCAGAGAATACTCAAATCAGGTGACTTGTTTTAGTGGACCTCATAAACTTTGAACTGGATACCCCTCCCATTCAATCTCATATTCAAGGAGATTGGGATTATTCTAAGTCCCACATGGTGAGAATTAGACCTCTTCATCCCACAAATCTAGATAAACTTATTTGGGATAGCATCAATAGTAATGGGAAATACTCAGTGCATCTAGGAGTTCAACATCTATAGATTGGTCCTACCAACAAAAAACTATCGATAGTGTGGAAAAATAGAGCACCACCTAAACTACAAGTATTCAGTTGGCTAGTCTCTCAAAATAAAATATTAACAAGTGATAATCTGTAAAAGAGGAGTATAGTAGGGCCTCATGTTTGTTACAGGTGTAGGTAAAATAGTGAAATAGTTTTCCATATTTTGTTTGAATGTGCGAAGGCAATTTTAATTTGGTTAGGAATAACTAAAATTCTTGGCACTTCCTACTCTGGAAGGTTAAACATAGACACATGTTTTATCAAGTGGAACAAAGAATATAAAGGTAAATTGGTAGGTAAGCCCCTCCTAAAATATCTATGGAGCTCTATACCATATTTTGTCATCTAGCACATCTAGTTGGACAAAAACTAGAGGATTTTTTAACACAAAGATAAGGACAACAAAACTCGAATATGAAGGATAAAAGAAGAACTAGTCCTAAATGTCAAATCTAGTTTCTATCAATAGCAATATGAAGAATATTTGTCATCCACAAAAAGAAGAATGATCTACCAACTTAATCTTCAAGTTTTCCTAACATAAGGAGGCTACAAAGCAAACTATTCTTTGCTTGACATATGTTTTTTGATGCTCTTTTGTGATGGTGCCTCCAAGTCCAACCTCTATCAAGTAGGAACAAGGGGACTAATTCTTATAGGATCCCATGAGATCTTGATCAAATACATGATCAACTCAGGAACAACATCTAACAATCTGGTAGAGGCTATTGGATGAAATCAGCTTAAAATTGATGGCAAAGCAAGGAATCACACAGGTCACAATTTACGGGTATTCTAAACTGACAATAACAACTCTTACCAAAAATAAATATTTTAGATCTTTACAATTGAATATTATTCAATATAGGATTAGACAACTAGGCTGGATAATTGGTAAAATATTCTATCAACATGTAAGGTGGAAATTCAACAAAGAGGTTGACACACTAGCGAATCAGGCAATAAATATAACCCCTAGTTATTACCACCAAATCATCAAGAAGCAGAAGGGTAGGGATGGTATGCAAGGATGATGAGGACTCCAATAATGAGGTCCATTTTTGTATTCATGTTCTATTTTTTAGAATGCTCTGTTCACTTTGATCTCTCTGATTAGAGAGTTTTGTACCTTTTTGTTAAGTAAATAGAAATTTTCCTTTTAAAAAAATATATTCGAACCCAACTGATCAAATGGTATTATCTCAACCAATTAGATTCCTCGACTGTCAAGGAGTATATCTGAGTTTAAATCTTGCCAAATGATACATGCATAATAGTCATACCATTATAATACTAGTACATGGTCATGATGTACTATAGGTGGGGCTCATTTCAATCCCACAAAACCATTTGAGAAAAAAATAAACCTAGTTGAGCTCATGTCATGTGATTCTTATGAAGCATGTTATATAGGTTTATTGAATTAAAATTATTAACATGTTTTATCTCACCTTTCTTAAGAACTAACATTATAAAAGGTGGCAACCCAAAAGGGGTGTTTTCCACAAACAAGCAAAAGATTTTATAAAAATTTTATTTTTTTTGTTTGTGGAAAACACCCAAAATGGGATGCCACTTTTGGATAAGTCCCAAGGATGCATAGGTATCTATTCTACCAAAAAAACCTAGGGTTTGCACTTGGCCTACCCACTTCAGTACACTCAACGAGCATACCTAAAACAACAAAAACAATAACAAAAAAAACACAAAAAACACAACATGAAAAAATAAAGATAATTAAACAAACAAACAAACAAAAAAATAAAAACCACAAAACAAACAAAAACAACATAAAGCATAAAAACAACAATAAAATAAATAAATAAACAAATAAATAAATAAAATTAAAATTAAATAAAAAATAACAAAAAAATACAAAACACATAAGAAAACCATAAAAACAACAAAACAACACACAAACACTTAAAAAACCAAAAACACAAAACCCAAAAACCAAAAACATGAAAAACACACAAAAACATAAACAACAACACAAAAACAATACAGTACAAAAAACACACACACCCCTCAAAAAACTAAAAAAAACTAAAAACAAAAAAACAAAACACAACTACAACCTTTCTAGGCCAAAATACTATTAAGACAAGATTCAAAAAAGGAAACATAGAAAAAATATCTAAGCTAGGGAACTAAAATACCTTGACCGAACCAAAGAGAAGTAAAAACAAAGCAAAAATGAGCTAGGTACCTCTAGTACTAGAGCCATCCAAAGAAAGGATAAAAAGTAGAGCTTCCATTATTTATAAAGCCCACATCTGGGATGGTGGCCATAGCAAGTAAGATCACTTTTGTCCAATGCCCAATTAGCTATCTTTGACCACATGATTGTAATCCACTTTCAAAAATCCCATTTGGATTAATTGAATCTTCTCAACAATTATTTTTATTCTCCAATCAACCTTATGATTCTTAGAAGGAGTCTTTAGAAGATTAATCATGAGTTGGGAGTTAGATTCAACCAACACCTTTTTCCATCCAACCTTAGCAACCTCTTGAAGGCCTCTAAGGATACCATACCCCTCAGCAAGGTTATTGGAAAGGATATGTAATGTCCCAAAAATAAATATTTTTGTAAATGTCTCCTACACTTAATTATAAAAGTGAAAAAGGGGTTCATGTGACTAGGAGACATAACTTAAGTTGTGTTTATTTATGTTTTATGTTTTTATGTTGTAATAAGGTACTTTAAGTGATTTTAGGGTTGGGAGCACTTTAAGTGATTTTAGGGTTGGGAGATTTCAACTCCAAATTAGAACCTCACCCTATATAAGGGAGTAAGACGTCCCATTTTGGGCATGTTATGTTGATATCATAATTGAATATTGAAACCCTAGAGGTTCCATGAGTTGAGATTGCAGGTCTTGCTCATTTCCATAGTGCATTGGAGGTGCATGGTTCGGGTCTTGGAAATATCATTGTAGGTGTTATTGCCCTAAAATACCAAAAATACAAAAAAAAAAAGAGGCATCCGTGAGGAGTTCGTGGCATTTTTGGGAGCATTTGTGTCATGTGTTTCAGATATGTTGGCAGCCCCAAACCCTACGCTTGTATTTGGGGTCATTTTTGAGGAGTTTTTGCATCTGTTCAACCTTGGGGAGTTGTTGTATTGGTTTGGTAATATTTAATATATGATACTGGCTGATTTCTCCTCATAATTGTGTTATTTTATGAGCAATTTCTAAGTTATTTTCTTGTTGTACTTAATTTCTACATTTTCGTAGTAAGGGTTTGTTGTTTCTTAAAAAGGGACATTACAAGTCGTATCAGAGTTGGAATCTTGCCAGCCTATGGTTAGTTTCAGCATTTTCAGTGTTTTTTTAGTTATTCGTGGTGATAAGTGTGTTTTTGTGGTGAAAAGTTGTGCCCTAGAGAAAATCGTGGATTTTTAAGGGATTCACGGATTTTTAAGGATTTTTTTTAGAAAATAAAAATTGCAGATTTGGATACCCTTTTGACCAATTTGCAGTTATGTGGTTTCAGAAAAAAAATTTGGTAGTCAAAATTTTTAGAATTTCATATTTCCATATTTTTAGGGTTTGATAGGGTTTTATACATCGTCCTCCTGTTCATCAGTATTTTACTATGAGAAACAGACTCGCTTTGGAAATGTCAAACAGGGAAGAGGTTGCGAAGCCTCAAAGGCCAGTTGATAGGACTGAGCAAAAATTTGATGCCCTACTTGACATGCTGCAAAGAATGGTGTCCTTACAAGAGACAAATCAGCAATAATTGAGGGCAGCTTTGGGCAACCCAAATGGCACAAGGAGGGAAGGAGAAAGGGGAGGCAACAACAATGGGCATGCGTAATCATCTAACTCACACACTCCCTTGCCTAGGCCGTCCAAGCCTATGTTCCTTGTTCCACCACCTCCACAGGAGGAAAATGAGGTAACTGATGAATTAGATGAATGGTTTGCTGCTTATAGTAATAAATCTGAGGGTTTTAGGGCAGCAGTTTCTTTTGATAAATATTTGAAGATTGTGGGTAAATTTGTTGTTGAGGCTAAAAAAGAGAAAAAGAAGCCCTTTTTGCATCAAAATGTGACCATTCCCTCATTTAATGGTCAAGATGGTCTTACAGCTAGGGCATGGCTTCAAAAATTGTAGACTTATTTTACCTTGGAGCCTATTTTTGAAGCTGATGCAGTTCAAATTGCTACACTCCACCTTGAGGGTAGTGCTTACTCATGGTGGCATCATGGGTTAGTAACCCAATGGCATGGTGATATTGATACATTTGATGAATTTTGTACCAGGGTTTTGAACAGGTTTGAAAGGAGGAATGTGGAAGAGTATTTCAAGGAGCTTGCCACTTTGAAGCAAACTTCATCCATTCATGTCTATGTGGAGGAGTTTGAACAACTTTCAGTTCATGTACAAAATATTTCACCCAAGAGGATAATTTTTCTTTTTATGGATGGTTTGTTGGAACCCGTGAAGGGATTAGTTAAAGCTTTTGAACCAGCCACTCTTGAATATGCCATTAAGAGAGCTTTAAGCTTAGAATATGTTTTACCTCCTAGACAGAAATATTTTGCACATAATCCACCTACTAGACCACCTTTTGCAGCCAAAAAAATAGTTTTTGGATAGCAGTATGGGCAGCAAGGAAACCTCACGTAGCAAGGTGGAAATGAGAGATTTTTATGGTAGGAATCCCATGCATGGAGAAGGTTTTAGATCTAGTTTTCAGCCACCTAATAAGACCCCAAATGGCCTACGCTTGACACAAGAAGAGAAAGATGAGCTAAGGAAACAAAATATGTGTTTCATTTGCAAGTCTCCTTGGCAAAGAGATCATAAATGCAGAGAAGGAGGTATGAAAATCATTGAATTACATTCTGATTCTGATTCTGATAATCCTAATTTTTATGAGGCAAATGAGACACCCTTGGAAGAGGAAGCACAAAGGGAGTATGAGGAAGTTCCTGAAGGTTCCCTAGCCACTTTAAGTGGGCTGAATCAGTTTTGCACTATTAAGGTACCAGGCAGATCTTTTGATGAAAAGGTTATTTTTTTAATAGATGGTGGTGCTACTTACAATTTTGTTGATGAGAAGTTTGCCACTAGAAAGAATCTTCCTACATCTATCATTCTTGGTTTTAGTGTTGCTATTGGCAATGGTGATCTTATCACATGCAACAAAGTGGTAAGAAACATAAAAATTAATTTTGGCAACATGGAAGTAGATGAGCAATTATTTGTTTTTCCCTTAGGAGGTATTCCACATATGGTTTTGGGTGTGCAATGGTTGTATTCACTTGGTGATTATGTTACTAATTATCAAAAATTATAACTAAAATTTGTGCTTGAAGGGAAAGATGTGGCTTTGCAAGGAATCAAGGAAAATGGGTCAAAATATTCTTGCAAAATTTTAGAGGTTTCATACAAAATAATGGAGAAGATGATAAGGCATAATGACGTTGAGTGGGCATCTGTAATTTTCAGTTCAGAAGGGAAAAAATCAGCCACCTATCATCCTCAAATTCAAGGTTTACTACAAAAACATCTTAAGGTTGATCAAACTAAAGTTTCAGTTGTACAAAGATGGCCTATACCATCCAACCTAATAGAATTGAGGGGTTTTGTGGGTTTATGCAGTTACTACAGGAGGTTAATTAAGGGGTTTTATTCTTTGGCTGCCCCCTTACTGAATCAACTAAGAAAGGGGCCTTTTCATGGTCCAATGAGGCTCTTTTAGCTTTTCTAAATCTAAAAGATGTAATGACTTCCACTCCTTTACTTGCTATTCTTGATTTTTTTGTTGCTTTTACTATTGCTTGTGATGCTTCAGGTGTTGGAGTTGGATTTGTACTTATGCAACAAGGACGCCCCATTGCTTATGAGAGTAGAAAGCTCTCAAATGTGCAGAAAAATTTTAGCATCTATGATAAAGAGATGCTAGCTATCATGCATGCCTTGACCAAATTCAAGCAATACTTAATGTGTGGCAATTTTGTGGTCAAAAATGATCATAACAGTTTGAAATACTTCTTGGGGCAAGTTGAACTGAATGGAAGACAACAGAAATGGGTAACAAAGTTGCAATCATATGATTTTGAAATTGATTTTGTAAAGGGTAAGAAGAATTCAGCTGCTGATGCACTTTCTAGGCACCCTAATTTTCATTCTCTTTCCATTATTTTTGCTGATTGGAAGGTGAAAATTATGGTTGAATATGCAAAGAATGATTTTTGTTCTAAACTAATAAATGGGCAAGTTGAAGATGATAGGTTCAGCCATAAAGAATGACTGATTTTTTGCAAGGGAAGAGTGTTTTTAGTACCTGAATCAAAGCTGAAACAAGCTTTAATTACAGCCATGCATGATGCTCCACTTGTAGGCCATCCAGGTTTCTACAAGACTTACAAACAGGTTAGAGAAATATTCTATTGGAAGGTTTTGAAAAGGGATGTCTTATTGCATGTTTAGGAATGTGTTATTTGCCAAGAAAATAAGGGGGAACATGAATTTGCAGTTGGTTTACTTCAACCACTTCCTATTCCCAATCAAAAATGGGAAAGTATCTCCATGGACTTCATTACTGGTTTGCCCAAGGTATACATGAAGGATTGCATATTTGTTGTTGTTGATAGATTGACAAAATTTGCTCATTTCTATGCCATTTCAACAACTTGTACATCCATACAAGTTGTTGATTTGTTTTTAAAGAAGTTTTCAGATTGCATGGTTTGCCTAAATCCATTATGAGTGATAGGGACAGCAGATTTTTGAGCATGTTTTGGCAAGAATTGTTTAAGCTATGTGGTACTAAATTGACTCCTAGTACTAGCTACCATCCCCAAACTGATGGGCAAACTGAAATTGCTAACAAATGGATTGAAGGATATTTGAGAAATTATGTTTCAGGTCAACAAAAGGCTTGGGTTAAATGGCTACACCTTGGTGAATACTGCTACAATTCTACTTATCATATGTCCATAAAAATGTCTCCATTCAAGGCACTTTATGGTTATGATGCCCCACACTTTTTAGATATGATTTTTGGTGATTCAAGGGTCCAAAAAGCTAGATACTTTGCAACAAAAAATCGAGATATTCTTAATGCTTTGAAGGACAATATGCTTACGGCACAAAATCAACAGAAGAAGTATGTAGATCAGCAGCGTAGTGAGCGCTCATTTGAGGTGGAAGACTTGGTTTATGTTAGGTTGCAGCCCTACAAATAGTCTACATTAAAAAGAAGTGGAGCAAAAAAACTCAAACCCAAATTTTATGGACCTTACAAGGTGTTGAGTAAGGTTGGACAGGTTGCATATGCTTTGGAACTTCCAAGCGGAATTAAAATGCATAATGTCTTCCATGTTTCTTGTTTGAAGAAGACCTTGGGCCAACATATTTAGCCATATTCAGATTTGCCACCCCTTGATGATGAAGCAAAGCTCATTCTTGAACCTGAATTGATCCTTGAGACAAGGGAGAGAAAACTTAGGAGTAGGACTGTCAAAGTATATCTTGTGAAGTGGAAGGACTTGCCTATGGAGGATGCTACTTGGGAAGGTACAAAAATTTTAGATGCTCCAGCTTTGACTTTTCTTGAGGACAAGCAATTTGAGGAGGGTGGACTTGTAATGTGCCAAAAATAAATATTTTTGTAAATGTCTCCTACACTTAATTATAAAAGTGAAAAAGGGGTTCATGTGACTAGGAGACATAACTTAAGTTGTGTTTATTTATGTTTTATGTTTCTATGTTGTAATAAGGTACTTTAAGTGATTTTAGGGTTGGGAGCACTTTAAGTGATTTTAGGGTTGGGAGATGTCAACTCCAAATTAGAACCTCACCCTATATAAGGGAGTGAGACGTCCCATTTTGGGCATGTTATGTTGATATCAAAATTGAATATTGAAACCCTAGAGGTTCCATGAGTTGAGATTGCAGGTCTTGCTCATTCCCATAGTGCATTGGAGGTGCATGGTTGGGGTCTTGGCAATATCATTGCAGGTGTTATTGCCCTAAAATATCAAAAATACAAAAAAAAAGGCATCCATGAGGAGTTCGTGGTATTTTTGGGAGCATTTGTGTCATGTGTTTCAGATTTGTTGGCAGCCCCAAACCCTACGCTTGTATTTGGGGTCATTTTTGAGGAGTTTTTGTATTTTTTCAGCCTTGGGGAGCTGTTGTATTGGTTTGGCAATATTTAATATATGATACTGGCTAATTTCTCCTCATACTTGTGTTATTTTATGAGCAATTTCTAAGTTATTTCCTTGTTGTACTTAATTTCTGCATTTTCGTAGTAAGGGTTTGATGTTTCTTAAAAAGGGACATTACAGGATACCTAAATTCTCAGCAAAAGTGAAAACCACGGCACCATCTAAAAGTCTACCAATTCCTCCTACACTAGCTTTTCCAGGGTTCCCCCTAGAGACTCCATCGGTATTGACTTTTCCATAATCCTTAGGAGGAGGCTACCAATTTTACTTGTTCCTTCCATCTTGCAATTACTCACATTCCCTTTAATTTGGTTGCCCTTAGAAGATTTAATCTTCAATCTTTGCATCACTTGATCCCATTTTTGGTGGGAATTTTGCGGTGATTAAGGAGTTGTTGGACTAATTCAACTAATTTAGAAATAGTCTTTTTCTAGATATAGTGAATATCCTTTATTTCTTGATTAAAAATCTAGTTGTTTCTTTTATTCCATATATTCCAAGGTAGAATGGTAAAAACCATCCAAACTAACTGCCTAATGAAATGATCAACACCCTCCTGTTTAAGCCAATTCCTCCAAATTTATTCAAAATTAGAAAAAATGGACCACTGTAAGCCAAGTAATATGGCCATTCTCCTCCATAGCTCAGAGGCTAAGGTACACTCAATAAAAATATGGCTAAGAGTTTCCACATTCTTTCCACACATTTTGCATCTAAAAGGGCCATGAAAACCACGTTTCATAAGTTGCTCACCAGTTAGCACCCTACGATGCAATAAAAGCAAAATAAAGAACCTCACCTTAGGCCAGAGCTTTTGAGCCCACAACTGAGAAAATATGTCATAAAATTGGTTGGGATTATTATGGCATAAGGTCAAATAACCTTGAGCAACTAAATACTCACCCTTAGTAGTGTTGTTCCATCGAAAACAATCTTTATCATGGGACCAAGAGAGAGATATCATATGCAAGGTGCATTGGATGTCTTATCTTTGAATTTATAGAATTTGAATAGGCTAGTCCTTAATAGGGATCCAATATCTACCAACCTTTGAATTACCAATATGGTATCGACAGTAATTAGCCACCTTTATCCAATTAGCTCGGTGAAGCTCATCCATCCAAGACCTCCAATCAGGAAAATGAGTTATCAAAGGTTGGTGACCATCCCAATAATCTGTTCAAAAAATTGCCTACTAACCATTATGAATGATCCAAAATAATTGTCTTAATCAAATCCTCACCAGTATTAAGAACCGCTAAAATGAGAGAACCTTTGGTAGGCAATTGATAGCAAACAAGGTCTTCAGGACTTTTGTTCTCAACATATTTAGCACAAATATTATTGACCCAAAGGACATTGGGGTTATGTAAAATCCTCCAATATAATTTAGTAGCTAAAGCTTTATTTTTATTGATAACAGATCAGAATCCTAACCCCCCTTCATTCTTAGGAAGATGTAAAGTGTCCCATTTAACCAAGGCCCATTTTCTTTTCTCCTTAGTACCACTCCAAAGGAACCAATGATTAATTTGATCCAATTATCGAATAACAGCCTTTGGGATGTTTAACATGATAGAAACATAAATTAGTATAGCTTGAAGGATAGACTTTACCAAGGTAATTCTACCCCTAAAAGAAAGCCACATATTGGTCCACTTTCCAATTTTCTTTTTAATTTTGTCCAACAACCAATTCTAATATTTATTTTTTTGTCTTTGAGTATTGATAGGGATTCCTAAATAAGTGATCGAAAGGGAGGTCTTCTTATATCTTAATTTATCCAAGACATGGATTATTGTTTGGTAGAGCAGTGAAAGAAAATGACTTTAGTATTGTCTTCATTGATCAATTGCCTAGTAGCCTTAGAAAAAAAGATAATGTTTTGCTTAATTTTAGAAGCTTCCTTAACTGTAGATTTACCTAACAGAGTAGAGTCATGAAAAAATTGAAGACGAGAGATAGACCTAGCTCCATGAGCAATGGTAACTTCCTCAAGGGTTTTCTTGTCTCTATTTTTGGTTATAATCCTACCCAAGCATTCAATAATAATGATGAATAAATAAAGGGAGAGGGGGTCACCTTGCCTAATACCTTTAGAAGTTGGGAACAATTGTGAAGGCCTACCATTGATAAGAACTGAGTAGGATACTGAAGAGATACAAACCATAATTCATTCCATCCAATCTTGAGCGAAACCAAATCGTCTCAAAACTTTGATAAGGAAGTGCCAATCCACTCTATCATAAGCTTTGGATAAGTCTAAATGAATGAACATAGAAGAATATTTTTACATTTCCATGGAATGGATGGCTTCTTGAGCAAGAACTATCTCATCCACTATTTGACACCCTTCCACATAACCTCCTTTTTTAGGGGAAATAATCTTATGCAAAAGAGGCTTTAACCTTTCTGCCATGATCTTTGTAATGATTTTGAGAAGAACATTACATAAAGCAATAGGTCTAAAAGATGAGATATGATAAGCCTCTTGAGCTTTTGGGACAAGAGTTATATAAGTTTTATTGATAACCTTCAAAATATCTTTGGCTTTCCTAGCTTCTTCCACCACCTCTAATAAATCAGCATGAAGGATATCCCAAAACTCTTAGTAGAAATCAATGGAAAACCATCAGGACCTGGGGTTTTCCCTTTTTGTATTTTAAAAACCACTTGTTGAAGCTCATTAATAGTAATAGGAGCAGTCAAAATAGAGTTCTCCTTAGAAGTGATAAGAGAAGGGATCGCTTGAAGAACATTTTGTTGAGAAGCCGAGTCAAGAGGAGTAGTAGCAAAAATATTGGAAAAGTAATTCACAACAATAGAGTTTTTATGCCATTCCAAGTGTAGACAACGTATCTAGAATATAAATTTAGGGAAGAAATAAAGTTGTGAGATCTTCGATCTAGAAGAGATTTGTGGAAGAAATTTGTATTTCGATCTCCTTATTTGAGACATTGAATTCTAGATTTTTGATTCCATAAGAGTTCTTTTTTTCCCATTCCTCTAACTGAGTTGTGAGTCTAATTTCATTTGTACTTCTACTCTCTATGAGGCCATCTAAACGGATTTTCTTATTCAAATTTTCAAGTTGAGCAATAACTTCATGTTTTTTGTTGAACATCCCCAAACTCCTTCCAGTTCCAAGTCTTGATTTTGGATTTAATATATTGCAACCTTATGGTAAAACAGTACATCTTAGCCCCATATCTTGATTTAACTTCCACCATTGTTGCACTCAAGGTCTAAAGGAACTGTCTCTAAGCCACATTAACTAAAAATAAAAAGGAAAGAAACTCACATTGGTTTTCTAAATTTCCACCATGACTGACTAGTGATCTGAACCAGCATTTTTAAGAGTCTTCACTTTAGGAATGTGATCATGGAATAAGAAATGATCAGAGAGTAGGAACCTATCCAATCCCTCCATGATACAAGCTAAGCCTTGCCTTCTGTTAGACCAAGTCATAAGGCCATTATCTGGTTGGATATCCACATGATGAAGATTTGCAATTTATTCATTCATGAGGTCAGTGCTTCTATCCAAATTTCTATTTCCCCCCATTTTCTCATCCAAAGAGATGATGGTATTGAAATATCATCCTATAAATATCCAAGCTTCAGGAAAATGAGAGATAATATAAGTTATATCCTTCCACTATCTTCTCTTTTCCTCTAAAGAAATCAGAGCACAAACAGTTATGCAAAGCATAATTTGATTGGAATGTCTACTTTGAATAGCAATAGCCAAAAGACCCCAACTACCAACCATATGGTGAATAACTACCTCTTTAGGGTCCCAAAGGTAAGTAATGCCACCAGAAGTCCCCTGGGAACTGAGGAAAACAACTTTTCCAAATGGCCAGATTTTACTAGCAATTGAATCCATTTCCCGTATTGACATCTTCATTTCTTGAAGGAAAATAAGATGAGGATAGTTTATCTGAATCATTCTTCTAATTTCATTTTATTTTAAAGAATCCATTTGAGTCCTCTAATATTCCAAGTGATGATCTTCATTAATACCAGGGCTAAAAAATTTGGTAAGGGAATTAATCGTACCTTCCTCTACAAGCTTTTTACCTTCTTTTATCATATATTATTGATTGGTCTTGCAACCTACCTTTTGATTAGAATCCATATTCAGTTTTTTTTCCCTATTTCTTGACTTACTCCAATTGAATTTGGGATGTCTTCTAACCTTGGAGAATGCATGTACAAAGTCAAATTGTTGTTGGAAGGTTCAACAGAGTCTATCTTAGGACTTGTATTATTTGAAGTCTTGCCATTTAAAATATTGTTTTTCTTGTGTATATTTTCTCCCTTTTTTTGTTGAAAACTTTTGATTTGTTGGTTTGTATTTGAGTTATTCCTTTCATTTCTAAATTGTGTTTCTAATATGTCTGTTTCCATCATCTCCTCTTCCTCACCTAGGGCATAATTTGTGGAAATAATTTCAAACATATTAGCTGATAACTTTGATTGATCCTTCATAACTATTTTTTTGAGTGTTCTTCTTCTTAGGCATTTGGAAACCTGTTGAATTTGCATCTTCTTTCTTTTGATATGGAATTTTATTTGGGAAAACACTAGACAAATGATCATATTCATGGAAAATTCTACAACAAAAAGGAATGTTCTCATAGTCCACTACTTTCTACCAAGTGTCCTCCCCAAATTGTAAAGTGATATTTTTAGGTAGGGTTTTTCAAAATCTATTAAAACATAAATCCGAGCATAAATAATATGTTCAAATTTTTTAGTATAATTAGAAATAATCACAAAAGTTCTCAATGAGTTTTCAATTGAAGAAAAAATAGTTGAATTCCATAACTCAATTGGGAGGCCAAAGATTCTAACCCACATAGGACCTGTAGAAGGCATCTCTTCTTTGGCTTTAAATTTAGTATGTCAGGGCTTCATAAAAAGCCCTACCTTCCAAAGAAGCAAGGACCCCCTTGAAATGTTTTCTCTCTATCTTCATTATTAGAAAATAAAATAATAAAAAAGCCATTTGGATAAATAGATGTTTGTAACTCACCTTTAGTTTTCCAGATTTTTACTGCCCACACTTTGAAAGCAAATAGGCTCGGATAAAAACCCAAGAAATGACAAATTAGTCCTCTTTTTCTAGATCTTCAATGCTAGTCTGAATGTTGCCCATATCAAGCTTAACAATAGGAGTTCCATCAGCTCCTCTAAGGCATCCTGACTTAGTTTTACTTAGATCAAACGTAGGCATTCTTAGAGGTTTACACGAAGCCTTAATATTAATGTTAGCATTAGGCTAAGGCTGTCCACCATGGACGACATCCTTAAAATTCATTTTTGGGGCCGATTCTTGGAAATCCTTGCCCTTGAAAGGGGTTTCCATTGTGGATTTATTTTGGCGGTGCATATTAGCACCAAATTCGCTTGAGATTTGAACTATTTTTTGATCATTTGCTTGAAACTTATTTCATGATCTCTTTAATCCATACCCTAGACATTGAGGAAAGGTATACTTTTTACTTTTATTTTGTGTAGCAAATTGGAAGCCATTGTCAATCAAGTTTACCATATGATATATTGAAAGATAAAATTCTAACCCATCTTAGGTTCCCTATAACATATTCTACTAAAATATTGAGCAAAAACCACAAAGATGTTGACCACTAAGGCTCGAATACCCTAAAAAATAACCTCTAGAGCTGCTTGCACTCAACCCATATGAAACCCTCGCACAGACGCTTACCAAAAATCTCATTCACACATAGGGATGTTGTAAAATTTGTGTTACTCCAAATGATCTAAAATTTTTTTGAGATATTCTAGGGTTTGTCATGCATCTACCCTCAAAATTTCAGCTCAATTTGAATTCGGATGAGTGAAATATGGTTGAAACAAGTTCAGTAGTTTGGGCAGTCTTGTGAAAAACGTCTCCATTATAAAAGTCTCATTGACTCACTTACTATAGACTTATTGTTTCCTATCCTTTTTGAACACAATCAACATATCATTCTTCAGCATATATACCTACATTTTTAAATAAAAATTCTAGGAAATCCATCAAGACCAAGTACCTTGTCAAGGTGGAAAGATAAAAGTGCCTCATTTGGCTCTTCCATCAAGATTTTCCTTATTAAGTTTCCATCCTGTCTTTTATATGATAATTCATTAAATATTTTTCAAAATCTCATTGTAGGACTACTTATCCTACCCAGCTTTTAATAAAATATATGTGAAATAATTGGTTGCTTCATTCTTGATCTCTTCTTCTTAATATTTCTTTTGTTTATATTTGATATATTTCTTATCTAGTAAAAGGAAAAATATGCGTAGGTAGGAGATCAAAGTTGAGCCATCATTCTCTTTTTTAAGAACTAATCTTTTAATTTTGATTTTATTGATAATTTTTCCTAGCTTTCTTATTCTCACTTTTTCAAATAAAGTAGACATAGAATTCACTACTAATGTATCAACATAGCTATCCTAAATATCATTATAAGCTTTGCATTTTAAGGTGGAATGTTTCTCCGTTTCCACTATAGTAGACATTCTTCCTTTTTATTTATCTTTAGGTCTCTTCTATCTACCTATCTCGCATTTGTGTTGATATGAACTAGTTCTTAAATGGGCTATAAACATATTTACTCTCTATTTGATATTTGTATTTATATATATTTATGTTTTCACTGATGGGATTGAACTTAAAGATAGTGCACCTTACTTCTTCCTAAGTATATTATCCACATTTTTTACCTAAATTTTTTTCTTAAATAGACTTTAATCCTTATTGTTATTTGACTATTCTATGAAATCAATATCCCACTTGATATTTTATTTTATTTAAGTGTAAGTGTTCTTTTTATGTTCACCTCATCTCCTACTATAACTTTAGGCCATCCATTTACATCTATTTATTCAAATCTTCTTCAAATATCTTAGAATATTGACCATTATGGTTGCATCCATATGAAAAAGTTTCTATTTCTACTAAGAGTATTTCGTATGAAATTAAAGCTTTTATTTGAATTTTTTTGTAAATGGTTTTAAATTTTTTATTTCCTTCTATTTCAAACTCAATGTACCATCATTTATAATAGCGCCTCAATTGGGGGGAGGTCACCATTTCAAATTTTTTGCTCCCTCCCTGGCTCTCGATCTGTGGATTTTTGGATGGATTTTCAGGTGGATCTCCTATTTTTCCAGGCCTGTAAGGCCTTTTCCATTTTCTGTTGGTTCTTGGTGTGCTTTTGGGATCTTCTCTAGGTCTTCCTAGGCCTCCCATGAAGAGCCTTTTCCACTTTTTTATGGGTGTTGTTGCTTGGTCGGATGGTCCTAGATTTTTTTTCTTCGATGCAGGTTGGTGTTGGTGGGCTTCATATTTTTCTTGGTTTGGAAGATGGTTATGTGGAGCTCTTTACTATGACTTTTTTGGTCTTTGGAAGGGGTACCTTGTGCTTCATCATTGTTCGTAGTGGTGGCTCTCTTTTCTTCTTCCAAACCTAGATTTTGGTTGTGGGTTGGCCTCTTGCTAGTTTGTTGAGTGAAGTGGCATCAGGAATCTTTTCTTTGCATCTTTATGGTATTTAGGGGGAAGACCACGATTTTTAACACTTGAAAAAAGAGTATCTTGTTGTTGCTTTCAGGATAGGCTTTCAGTGGTAGGTTCTGGGTCTTTCTCTATCTTGAAGACCCTTTGCTTATATGTTTTTGGGATTTTCTCTTTGAAAGTTGTATTATTTAATATGTTGAGATCATGGAATTTAGTCTACCATGATTTATTTTTATAGTTCATACTAATAATTTTAACTAATTAAATTAAATAAACAATTTTATTTTAAAAGAAAAATGTATACATCATTTTATACTTATTTTTAAATTGTTATATGAAAATAGGAATGAAAATTAAATTTTAGTGTCTACAAGACCACCATTAGATTCAAAACATAACCTCTTATTTGGAGTACAAAAATATTCACTATAAACTAACTTAAGTTTTTAAATAGATCTACTTGTATTGCATCACCTTTGTATTACCATGATATTTCAACATTTTTTTGTTGGAGAACAAGGGGTTTTACTCAGGCCTTCCACCCTTGACAAATCACAACTCTCTTCTTTAGAGAATGAGAGTTTACAAATAGATTCAATTCTCATCTCAATTGAGTTGCTACAGCTAGAAACCTACATCATTTTACGTTTAATGTTTGAATTTTTTATTTTTTATTTTTTAGAACTTTTTTAATTTTCTATATGAATACAAATGCTCTAAAATTCAGCATCCTTCTTGACATTTTCCTATAGTATTCTTAACAATACCAAAACTTCACCTCTACTATTTATGCATTGCATTTTAGTAGAGTAATATTTTCAAAACATTGCACTATCATAGACCTATTTACCACATTTGGATTGCTAGTTTCCTTCCTGAAGCACAAGTGCAACCACAAAATTTGTAATAAATAGTCTATATGAAAGCACATTAATGTTATACAATAAAGCAGATATTACCAATGGAAAATATTAAATTAAATCTTAATCATTATTTGATTCAAGCACTCAATATTTTTTAGCTTTAGCTAAACTTACTACTACCTCTAACCAAGGAATAGAGAATTTAAATTCATGATCCTCAATTAAAACCCCTCCATTGGCTAGCCTATCTACACATTTGTTTCCTTCCCTTAATGTATGTGTAAACTTGATTTCTTCAAACTCGCAAGATCTTGAATTTCCATAATTATCTCTTGTATGTTCCATGGAGTCTTTGCTTTCCTTCAAATTGTATTTATTACTATGAGTGAATCACCTTCCATCCAAAATTTGTTCCTTTTCATTTGTTTGCATATTTTTAGCCCTTCCAAAGCCATGCAAGTTTTAGTTTCATTATTTGTCTTAAATCTACTATTGAAAGTGCAATGAGACAAAATCTCTCTATTATTTCTAATTATTCCTCCTCCTGTTGGTCCTAGATTTTATTTAGATGCTCCATCAAAATTCAATTTGACCAACTCTACATCTAGTGGTTTTCACTTTATATTCTTTGCCTTATTTTTGTTTCTCCTATCCCCAACATCATAATTCCATTTGATGACTTGACTCCACCTATCAAGGCTCTCTACTTCTAGATTAGGAATTGGGTGAGTTGATAGGTTTGGTTTAGACTCCTCTATGGCTAAACAAATCTTTCTTTTCATTACCTCTAAATTGCTTTCCTTTCCTTTAAATATTTTTCTATTCCTTTTTAGCCATATAGTCCAAAGTATTGTATCTTTTGATATATCCCATATTGTTTGTAAAGTCTCACTTTTAAAAGTGATTTTTCATTGCTTTAACCATTCTTCAATTCTACCATTCATCACCATGAATTTACCAATCATATTAATAATCCATTGCCATAGTTTCCAAACTATTGAGTAGTGTCCCAAGAGATGGTTTATACTCTCCTCCTCCATTTTACAAAGAACACATTTTGAGGGGCGTTATCCCAAGATAAAATTCTTCTATGACCTTCTAGATAAAAAAACATTTTGACTTTAGTAATGCTCAAGCTATCCCAAATATCTCTCCATATTCTTGTGATATTCCTATTTTGATAGTGCTTTATATTATTTCCACTTCTTGTTGTGTATTCTCTTGAGCTATCAATTCCCAAATCAACTTATCCTTGGCTCCCCTCGAAATAATCATTATTGTTATCTTTCTACTCAACTATCTCCTAGCATTAATGTCATGCATACTTGTAAAAACAATTTTTTTTCCATTTGTGTCTTCCTTCTTGATCCTTGTACAAAAATTTTGAAACCCTATCACCATATTTGTCTTGAAGTAATCTCATCCATGATTTGAAAATTGGATCTAGATTGAGTATTTTTTTATCACACAAAGTATCCATCCAAAGAGAATTTTTTTCTCCAACTCCCACCACCCATATTAAACCTTTAATCACTAGATCAATTAATTTTTTAAAACTATTACATAGTGCACAACCATTTGGTAGAGGGAATGTAGTAAATATTAAGCTTGGTTCATTGAGGCTCAACATACTTAGAAGAATTATTGCCCATTGTCTTTGAATATCTTTGTACACTCTTCAAATTACTTTTCCCCTAAGAGTTAAGTTGGCATCTATAAGAACTCTTAAACCGAGACCTTCCCTAATTTTATCATCTCACATCTTGCTCCATTTCACCAATGGAAATTTCCTTTTATCATGCAAGACCACAAAAATGACTTCCTAATAAAGATTAAACTGTTTCTATAGATTCAGGCATAGTATGTTGGAATGGCCTATAAGATTGATTTAATTATTTGCACTCTTCTTGCTAATGATAACCATATACCTTTCCATGCCATTATTTTATTCTAAACTTTACTTATAATTGGATTCCATAATTCTATCCTCATTCTCCTCTCAAATAAGGGCATCCCTAGATAAGTTGTTGGTAAATTTGCCTCCTCCATTTGAAGTAACTTGCATATCCCTGCTTTGATTTTAGTTGGGGTGTTTATGAAGTAAATTTTGGACTTTGTCCTATTAAATTTTTGCCCCAATGCTCTTTCATATTCCTTTAATAAGTTATTCAAAGCTTTGGCTTCATTTTTCCTTGTCCTCCCCAAAAGGGATGTATCGTCTATAAATTGTTTTTTTTTTGCTAGAGAACAATGGGTTGTATTCGAGTCCCTCATCCTTAAGAAATCACAACTCTCTTATTTAGAGCATGAGAGTTAATAAATAAATTCAATTCTCATATCAATTGAGTTGATATAACTAGAAACCTACGTTGTTTTACATAAAATGTATGAATTCTGGATTTTTATTTTATGGAACTTTTTCAATTTTCTATGTGATAGGGATTAGGTATGTTGTTGATTGGGATTAGGTGTGTTGTAATAAGTTGTTCCCATTACGGAAATTTATTTTTAATTTTTAGTTATTGGAAGGGATAAGGTTATTTAATACGACCTTATCCATAACTTATGTTTGTAATACCTATTTATAGGCTTATTATGTTAATTGCAAATCAGTTTTAGATTGTCATTCATATCTCGTGTCTATTGTAAACTGATTCCTCATCATTGGTATCAAAGCAGGTTATGGATAAAGGTTAGTATCCTCTTCCTCTAGGTCAATATTGGTTCAAATGAGGAACGATAACACCTCTTGTAGATATGATTTGTGGATTTGATTACTTCTGTTACAGGCTGTTTGTAGTTGCAGACTTTACGGATTGTTGTTGAATCTGTATGCGAGTTCGTCCCACTTCGGTCGTGCATACTTGATAATTTCAAAAACTTCATTATGATGACCACTTCCAGCATCCATCGTATTTTTCAAGTGGTTTCTAACACTTCGTAATATTTCTCAGCAAAGAATCCAGCATAAAAAAAATTTCTTATGGTAACAAAATTCTTCGAAACACAAAATTAATCAAATTTTCAAAGGTTTTCCATCTCCAGCGGTCGTTCTTCCTCTCCAGTGATAGTTTTCCATAATTTTAAGTTCTTTTACCATGTCGTGTGTTTTTTTTTCTCCTCGCCTTCATAATTTTATCCCACATTCCTCAAGTTGTGGCCGCTTTGGGGTTTAAAATTGGTACAACACCTCTTTGATAATAGCCAACGCTCGACGAGCGTTGGCTATCTCTCTGTTCCTTTTTCCAACCCTAAAAAAAATCCTCTCATTGACATCCCTGCATTGAACTCCTTTCCCGTGCATTCATCACCTACCACATCACCAGTCTTTTTTTTTGCTTCGTTTGTCATCCATGTCTATGTTATCTTGCATTGTGTGTCACCTTCTATCTATCGTATCAACCTTGTTCTTGATCTTTTGGTTTACCTTGTTGATGTCATCCATTATCCCTTCCACATTATCGTGTTCTTATCAAATTTTACACTACCTAACACATTTTGTGCATCCATCAGTTTCCTTGCACACCACGTGCCACCATGACGTCCACCATCCTTTGACCACTAACTATTGGGTCCTCTCCATTGGCCATGGTCCACCTAGCCGTTGGTCATTAATTATATGCGTCACAATTGGAGGTTGTCCAATTTTCATTATTTATTACCATGAACCATTACACATTGAATTGACCATTTCCATCAATTCATGCTTGCCAATGCTAGCCGTTGTAAATGCAATGCTATTGGAATTTGAAAACTTGTCGTTGGAAATTACCCTACAATATTGTTGTTGGAAATTGTATATTGTGTCATTGCCACAATTAAATATTGCATTGTTGGTCATCATTAAATGCTAGTTGTGGGAGTTTAAAATAATTACTACCATTGATAATTATCGTTTGACCATTGCCAACTTATCATTGGGAAATATGCACAACTAGCCGTTGGCAGTAACTAGTTGGAACCAAACCAAATGTTTTACCATTTCTTCATTCATAAAGACCATTTACTATTTTTGCTTTTACAGGGCCATTATTTGTCCGAGTATACCCTTGCATATACTCGTTGGAAAGCTCATTTTGAGCTCTACCCATCCACCATGGTACTTTTTCTATTTGACCTTGTCTTATCTCTTGAATTGTGTCCAAAATATTTGTCTTTCAGTCTCACCTTTTTGCTTCGTGACCACCTTTCTTTATTTTTTGGTTTTTCTTCCTAGATCGCACCAGACATATGATCGTCAACATGGCCTTACCCAAAAAATTGGCTAGTCACAACCCACATTAATTCTTTGGCTGACACCATTAACGATATCAAACTTATGTCCTCAACATCCTCTCATTCCCATGCAAAATATGAAGTTCATATTTATGAAGGCTTTTGAGATCTCAATATTCTGAATACCTAGATACTTGATATGGAGACTTGCTTTGACTATAGTCAAACTATGAAATATGATAAGGTTCTATTTGCCAAACTAAAAAATTTTGGTATGGCTAAGGTCTTGGTAATTGAACGCCACATTCTCACGTAGGATTACTTGGTCAAAGTTTTGAAGACCACATTTTATTTGTCCCATTATGATGCTGATTTACAAATTCATTGGCTTCACCTTCAACAAGGACAAAATCAATCAGTTCAAGATTATGTGTATAAATTCAACCAGTTGTACGTTTTGCTATACATTGTGGATCCTACAGATTCCATGATTCTAAAGTTTAAAATTGGGCTTCTTGCAACTTATTTTGTGATTTGAAATATACTCTGTGCACCATACTTGATGATGTGTTCAACCATGCTTAGCTTGCGGAGGAGAAGTTCATTACATAGCATCAAGGACCTCGCTACTTATCTGGTGGTTCCCAAAATGAGTCTCATCAATAGGAACAAGCACCAAGGCACTCTTCTTATTTATCCCCTTATTCTAACCCCACTTATAATAACTCCCTTGCTTCTAAGAAAATATTCATTCTTCTTCTTCTACTTCTCAATAATTTTATCGATATTATAAAAAATTAGGGCATGATAAATTTGCATGTCCCAAATTACAGAATTCTAACAAGAAGAATTTATTTGTAAATTCTGATGAGGGAACATGTGATAACCCCATCAAGGCTACTGGCGAGGAAAATATTTATGAGGAATTAAGGGGACAATTAAATGATGTAACATTGATGCATCACAATTCCATCGCATGTGATCATGATAATATGTTCGTCATGCGTGCACTTTTGTTGCATAATTTTGTTATAGATTGTATCATTAACAATGGCTCATAGAAGAATTTTATTGTGCAGTCCATTGTTGATAGGCTTAAACTTCCCACAACACCTCATCCTCACCCATACTCTCTTGGGTGGAAGGATAGTAAAAACACTTCCAAGATCACACACACGTGCACACTTGCATTTTCTTTTGGCCCTAAGTTCAAATATAGGGTCACTTGTGATGTGACACCCATGGATTTTTGTGGGTTATTTCTAGGTAGGTCATATCAGTATGATAGACGTGTCATATATGATGTCTATCATAATACATATACATTGCAGCATGAGAACAAAACCTTTCTTTTCTGTAGTGTTCCACCCACAACACATCAGGATTGTGCTAATTTGCATCAGGTACGATCCATTACTTTAATTTTTAGCACACCACAACAACAAGACATCCAACTAAGATAACTTTTATCCACTTCATAGCACATACATCAGGCTCCTGTACCTATTACACCAATAATTATTCTTGTTGTACCAGCAATTTTTCTTGTTGCACTAGCACCTACTCCTATTGCACCAATATCTCTTCTTGTTGCTCTTTCTCCTACTCCAGTTGCAATTCCTCCTCTAGTTGTTCATTTGGTTTACACCACTCTACATCCTTCCTCCTTCATATTACAGGACTTTCAACATTCGATGGTATATCAAAAGTTACCATTCATACACACTCATCCTCTTCATATTGGCAGTCCACATTGCATCTATATGGATCCTCATTATGGAGCATCCCCACAGCCTTCAGGATTCACACCAGCTTCCTTCCCTTTTGAACACATTTGATTCCAATGCTTCTACAATGGGAAGGAATGATAGGGATTATGTGTGTTGTAATAAGTCATTCCCATTACGACCATTTATTTTAATTGTTAGTTTTTGGAAGGGATAAGGTTATTTAATACGACCTTATTCGTAACTTATGTTTGTAATACGTATTTATAGGCTTCTTTTGTTAATTGCAAATCAGTTTTAGATTTTCATTCATATCTCATATCTATTGTAAACTGATTCCTCATCACTATGTGAATTGAAATATTCCATAATTCAACATACTTCTTGATATTTTCCTATAACAACCTTCACAATACAAAAAATTCACCTCTACTATATGCATTGCATCTTAGTAGAGTAATATTTACAAAACATCGAAGGGGTGACCTCCAGATCTGTGCGGGAGGTCACCTTTTTACATTCTTGCTCCCTCCTCGACTCCTCCTAGGGCTCTTAGACAGATCTCCTGCTACGTTGTAGAATTCTAGGAAGATCTTGTTTTCTAGGGTTTCCATCCCTTCTTGTTACTATCTGGTGCTTGGAGGGTCTCCATGGTCATTTGTGCTTCTTCATGTGGTGTTCCAAGACAAAGGAGGCAAATCTCATTTTCTTTTGGCAGATTCGTAGTGAGCTCAAAATATTCCCTGGTGTTGGAGCAAGAGACCTCTCGTGATGGGCGGGAGGTCACCTCTTCATCTTATTGCTCCCTCTTTGGCTCTCCCTTGGGCTCTCTAGTGGATATCTTACCTTGTTGTGATTTTCTAGGCAAATCTCCTAGTTCTCCTAGGGATTATGGCCCTTCCTATTGTTTCTTGGTGCCTATATGGTCTCCATGGTCATTTATGCTTCTTCCTATGGTGTTCCATAAAATAGGAGGTAATTTTTTTTTTCTTCTGGCGGATCCATAGCATGTTCAAGAGATTCTCCAATACGGGAGCAAGATACCTCCCGTTATGGGTGGGAGGTCACCTCTTCATCTTCTTACTCCCTCTTTGGATCTTCCTTGGGCTCTCTGGCGTACCTCTTACTTTGCTATGAATTTCCAAGTAGATATCCTAGTTCTCCTAGGGTTTATGGCCCTTCATTGTTGCTTGGTGCCTATAGGGTTTCCAAGCCCTTTTTTGCTTCTTCCTATGGTGTTCCAGGTAAGAGGAGGCAAATCTTCTTTTCTTCTGGCGGATCCGAAGTGCACTTAGGATATGCCTCGATGCAAGAGCAAGAGACCTCCCATTATGGGTGGGAGGTCACCTCTTCATCTTCTTGCTCCCTCCTTGGATCTTCTTAGGGTTCTCTAGTGGATCTATTATTGTGATGTGGTTTCCAGGTAGATATCCTAGTTTTCCTAGGGTTTCTTGCCCTTCTTGTCATTGCTTGGTGCCTAGAGGGTCTCCAAGGCCTTCTCTATTTCTTCTTGAGGTGTTCCAAGAAGTCTTCTTGGGTGGTACTGCATGATCGAACAAACCTGGTTGGTGGTTTTGGTGTGGGGGTTGGATTTACTTCGAAGTGGGATCTAGTTTCTTTTATTTTACTTCTCAAGGGGGTCATTTGCTAGTTTCTAGGCTTGAAGGATGTCATGATTATTATCAGTTAAGTGTTTCCCATGGTTTACGTTTCATGGTTGGTGGATTAGGATTTTTGGTGGCTTTGTTTCACTTGACCTGCTTGTCAATATGGTCTTTCACTGGGTTATGGGCTTAGGGAAGCCCCTTTTGTTCCCAGTTGAGATTTTTCCATCATTCACAGTTCATGGCTGGCATTTCAGATGGATGTTTTTCTTTGTGATGCTTTCCAAGGTGTTCATTAACTACCTTCTCTAGGCTTGGGGAGGCCTCAGAATCATAGTTGAGTGTTTCTCGTGGCTGGCATTTTAGGGCTCATGTCTAGGGGTTTCTACTGAATTCTTTCTCATATTTTTTTGATCTTGGGGGGACCATGTATGGAAGAAGGATTCCATGGTTTATCCATTGATGGTATGGTTAGGATTTCTCTATGATCTAGGCATCCTCCGTCTATGGTTTGTCTTCGTTTGTGCTTCACCATATTCTCTAGGAGTTTGAATGGGGGCTTTAGCAGGTAGTTCAGTTTAGTTTGTGGATGGATCTAGACTATTTTGTGGATGGCCCTTTGCTAGTTTTTGGATGGTCTCTATGTCATTGCGAATGGTCCTATGTGGTTTTTTGTTGCTCCTAATTTCTTTGTAGATGGTCCTATTTCATTTGGTGGATGGTTCTATTTCATCTTTATGGGTGGTCCTATTTCATCTACGGGTAGTCCTAATTCAGTTGTGGATGACCTTCTAAGTCTATGGTTTTCTCCTATGTGGGAAAACCCTTTTATTTTGGGTGTGAGGTTTTTTTCTTTACGAAAAAACCCTTGAGGTTTTCCTGTTGCCCCTGCGAGGGCTTCTCATCTCAGCCAGTGTGGCTTTCTCACTTGCTCCTACGTGGGCTTCTCTTTCTCTATTTCAGTTATTTTTTTCTAATATCCCATAGAGAGTCTATTTCTTCAACTATTTTGTGGTTGGGATCTCTTCTCCCAACCTTCTCCTTTTGTAAAAGGTTACAGGATCCTTTCAAAATCCCTCTTTACCAATCAAAAATATATATTTCTAAACCATCACACAATCATAGCCCACTTTACCATTTTTGAATTGTTAGTTTCCTTCCTAAAGCACAAGTACAACCACAAAAATTGTAATACATGGTTTATATGAAAGCACATTAATATTATAAAATAAAGCAAATATTATCAATGGAAAATATTAAAGTAAATCTTGATCATTATTTTATGTAGGCAGTCAACATTTTCTTATCAACTTCAGCTAAAATTACTACTTTTAATCAAGGAAAAGAGAATTTAACTTTATAATCCTCAATTAAAACCCTTATCATATACAAATTGTTGATGGGTGATGTTTTCAATGTTATTACTAGCCTTATGTCCACTTATAAGCCCATATTTTCAAGCCTTCTTCAAGTTTCTATCCAAAACCTCTATCATAATAATGAACAAACATGGTGATAGAGGTTCTCCCTATCTAATACCTCTCTTAGCTTAAATTATTTTGTTACGAGCCCATTGACTAACACTGAATATGAAACTGTAAAGACATAAGATTTAATCCATATGATCCATTTATTCCCAAATCCAAACTTTTGTAATACTGCAAAAATAAAATCCCATTTAACCCTATCATAGGCCTTAATCATATCAAGTTTTAAGATCATTTATTTCTCTTTTATTGAAGTTGTTGAATACATAACTTCATGAACTACTATGGTCCCGTATAGAATTTATCTCCCTTTCACAAATCCACCTTGCTCTTCTAAAATAATTTTATCTAATAATGGTCTTAACTAATTTGCCATCACTTTAGAAATAATATTATATGCCATATTACATAGGCTTATGGGTTGAAATGAATCAAACAATTATGCATCCTTCTTTTTTGGAATCAGGGTAAGATATGTTGCATTTATTTTATAAGGTATGTATTGTTTTACCCTAAACTATTCCACTACCACCAATAAAAAAATCCTTCACTATATCCCAATTATGTTGATAGGATGTTTTAGAGATCCCATCTGAACCTAGGGATTTATCTCTATTAAAAGAGAAAATATCTAGATGAACTTCTTCTAGAGTAATAGGTCCCATTAGTTTCCTATTATCTTCATCAATTATAACTGAAGGAACTTCTTGAAGAAGTTTATCATTAACAACTTAAACTCCTCTGACCCTAGAATATTATGATAAAAGGACCTTGCATTCTAATTTCACTTTGGTCTTCATTCCAAACCCCTTCTATTGATTTTATTCTACTAATTTTGGATGTCGATCTTTGTACTATTGTCATCCTATGAAAAACAATGTTTTTATCTCCTTCTTTTAACCAATTATGTCTTGATTTTAATCTCTATAATTTATATTCCTTACTCAAAATATTATGATATTCACTAAGTAAATCCCTTTCCTCTGGGCTTGGTTTATTATGATCATATTTTTGGAATTTTGAAAGTTGATCTTTTAGTTGTTCTTTCTTCTCAAAAATGTTTCCAAAAGTGTTCTTGTTCCATTCTTGTAATCTAGATGTCATTAATTAAATTTGTTTTGGAAGTTTATACAACCCATCATTTTTGGAAGAATTTCACTTTTGTGCTATCATATCAAAAAATTGAGGATGGTCTTACCACATCTACTCATATTTAAAATATGATCTTTTTTTGAATTCACTTACCACCATTTTAATTTTTATTGGCTAGTGATATGAACCAATCTTTGTCAAGGTATTAATTCTAGTACAAATCCCTTCATCTAGCCAATGATCTGAGAGAATGCATCTATTTAATTTTTTTTCTATTAAGTCCTTGCCTCTCCTATTGTTGGTCCATGTATAGTTGTCTACTTCAAACTCAACCTCCCATAGATTATTATTTTGATTAAAAGCTGAGAAATATCTCATACTTTGGGTGAGTTTCCTAATTCCCCCAAAAATTTCATGCAACTTGATTATGGCATTAAAATATCCTATGATTGTGAATCAGGTTTCTTAGTCTTTACTTCCCATAAAGGCTTCAATACCACTCCAAAATTCTAGTCTACCTGATTGAGTTTTAGGTCCATAGACATTGATAAGGATGAAATGAATATCTACGAAGAAGCATGTGACTAAAGAGGTTATCCAATACCTAGTTTTATGAATGGTTACATAGGAGGTTCTAATAGGATTCCAACAAGTTATAATTCCCCTTGTCACTCCTTTAGAATCTATAACATCCCATTCACATCTCACTTGAACTACTTTCATAGTTTTGGAAAGTTCATATTTTATCATTTTAGTGTCTTGGATACAAAGAATGTTAGGCTTATTACTTAAACAGAGGTCCCTGATACACCTTTGCTTTGAGGGGACATTAGCACCCCTTATATTCCATGATATGGTAATCATACCTCATTATAGGCGACTGGCCCCACCTACAAATTACCATTGTCATTTTTTTGTTTGGTAAAGATAAGTTCAACAAACTTAATTTGTGTTCTTTTATCTATGTTTTCTCTTGCTTCCTTGGATATCGCTTGATAATTTGAGGGTTTTCCTCTTTTTTCCTTGCCTATATCAGGAGTAGGTCTTATTATTTTATTCCTCAATATTCTTTCATAACTTTCTTTTTCCTCAAATTTAACCTCTCCTGGATCTACTATGGAAGCTGTTGACTTGTCTTGCTCATTTTATGGTATTTCCTTATTAATGGTACATGTATTAACATATAACACTATATTTTATTTACCAATTTTTCTCCTAAATGGTGCATGGTACTTCAAGAGAGTCTTCAAAATCTGATTTAACACATTCCTTAGGTTCATCTAGAATGTTTGTCCCTAAATCAAGATCATATTGAATAGATTGTTCCTTGTTAATATGCTAAACCTATTGTATTGTGTCCTCTAAGCTTTGATCTAATTTTTATGCATAGGTTAAAGCCTCATAAGAGTTGGCATTTCTTCCAATATCCTTTCTTACTAGTCTCCACTATTTATTTACTTTTATTTGTCTATTTCTATTTTTTGAAAGTTGAAAATCATCCTCATCCTTATTCATTTGTAATTTTCTCTTGCGGTTTTCTACCTATGATTCTACTAGACTCTTATTAGGGCATGATATCTCAATATGCTCCACCTCATGACATCTTCTACATCTAAAAGATATATTTTCATAATCTATGGTTTGGATCCACATTTTATCCCCATACTTAAGAATGATTAATTTTGGTAAAGGTTTACTTATATCAATCATGACCAATATTTGAGCATAATAGCCAAGAATCCATCTTTTGTAGTTTTTTAAATCTCAAGAAAATATTCCAGAGTATTACCTATTTTCTTGAAGGTATCCATTTCCTAAAACTCAATGGGAAACCCATACATCCTAACCCCTTACATATTAACCCCTTACTTTTCAAAACCATTATATCATGCTCAATCATCTCATTCTTGATGGTCACTTCTAATGAAACATCTACTACTTGGACCAAACATTCCATATATTTGCTCTTCCATTTATCTTCAACTTGGACATCCATACTTCTAGGTAGGGCATCCTCACTTCCCATTAGGGCTTTCAAATATGACTTTCCTTAGAAACTAACTAGTGGGGTTGGGGTTGGGGATCGCTCCTAACTTGCATGACCTCTTGGCTCACACTCCCTCTCAAATTGCATTCCCTCTTGGCTCACACATCCTTCTAGCTTGTGCTCCCTCCCAGCTTGTACTCCCTCTTGGCTCACACTCACTCTTGTATCTTCTTTCTCTTGGTGTTCCTTTGTTTTGGTACTATTTTGGAAATAATACTTGTCACATTCATGGTAAGGGTTTGAAGCATTTATACACTCTAAATGAATTTGTTGCTCTTCTATCATATTTAAATATCTCAATATTAACCTAGATGTTGTAGGTGATTTGGAGAGGAGAGGGCAATCCTCCAAGGGAGGTCCCAAGTTTGAATCTCCACCCTACCAAAAAGTTGAATTGGGTACCCAAAATCCAATTGATAATGTTGGTGCGGGTAGAGGTCGGGTGCGACCCCCGGGTGACTTTGATAGTGTAGAACCCCCTGTTCATGGTCTCTTAGACCAAGGCAGACCCGCAAGGGGTTTTTCGCTTTAAAAAAATATATATCTCAATATTGGATCGCACTCCCTCTCGACTTGCACTCTCTTCTAACTTGCATTCCCTTTCATATTGCACTCCATCCTGGATCGCACTCGCTCTTGTCTCTTCTTTATCTCAATGTTCCTTAGCGTTGACTATATGTTGAAAACTATATTCATTGCATTCATGGTAAGGGTTTGAAGCATTGATACACTTAGAATTAATTTGTTGCTCTTCTGCCATATCTAAAGATCTCAAGATTGACTTGCACTCCCTCACGGCTTGCACTTGTTCATGCTAAAAACTACTCTACCTTTATCTTTATATTTTATAAAAATATATATTTATAATTTAGTTTTTCAAATTAGTAATAAACATAACTAATATATTATTAATAACTTTTTAAAAAGTAAATATTGTTATTATTTTTTTCAATGAGTTTACACATTAAATTTATTTAATCAAATTTATAAAAAAATTCAATGAGTTTACACAGGTTTTTATAAGGGGTCATGATCCCCTCATACTAAGTGGGGTTTCAACCTTGGACCTCTGAAAAAGATACCAAAGCACTTACCACTACAATAAACTTACAACTTAGTAAATATTGTTGTTTTTAATAACTTTTATAATTTTACCTCTCATGTTACAATAATAAAAACGACTAATATATTGTTAATAACTTTTACACAACTATGCCAATGGGGCCTTGGTTCAATGGTTGGACAAATAGTTGATGTATTCCACACCAAAGTTCAAATCTCAATGATACCAAATAGCCCAATGTGAATAAATTGATGTAAAAGGGAATAGGTAACCCTTTTAAAACCCTATTTTAAAAAAATAAAACAAAAATAACTTATACATAACTAATATGTTGTTAATGACTTGTCCTGAGGGGATAGCACAATGGTTCGAGGTTTGGCTCTTCTTCAGGAGGTCCAAGGTTCAAACCACTGTGTGTGTGGTTGTGTGTTAATCCTCTATTGATAATTTTAGCTCTAGATCTTACGAGGGGTCATGTCTGGGAGGGGCTGCTCAGCCCTAAGCATTAGTCATAGACGTTTCTCACACTAACCTAATCCAAAAAATATATATTGGTAATGACTTTTTGAAAAGTTATCTCATGGACTCAATCAAGTTGATACATTATCACCTTATTTATATTCTTGTGAAGGCATTAGGGTGAGCTTTCTCAAAGGAAAACATGGAATAAAAAATCAAAGATATCTAGATTGAAAAAAATGATCCCTTTGAATCTCATCTTCAATTTGTTGATGATACTTTATTTTATTTTTGTCATCCCTTAACTAGTGAGGCCATGGGGTTTTAATCAATATTATTATGCTATGATAAATATATTGAACAATTAATCCTATAAAATTTAATATTTTTTATTAACATTACCTTAACTTTACAATGCATTACTATGGATATTTTAGGGTTTTTAAATTAAAAATTGTTAGCAATCTACTTGGGTATTCCATGGTGGGAAGGCTACAACTCTTAACAATTACATTGTAATCCATACTTATTTGTATGATGTCACTTTCAATGTTGCTAGTAAGTATAGCATCAAGAATTGATAAAATTCAAAGAGGCTTTCTTTGAAAAGGATGTGAGGAAAAATTTAGGTTTCCTCTTTTTAAGTGGGATATGACTTACAAAGGAAAAAATATTGCAATAGGCTTGCGAAATTTTAGACTTATGATTTTAGGGGCAAAGCCTGGGCAGATATTATTTAGAGATCAAAGAAATAATTGGGAAAAATTAGTACTTAAAAAATATATAGGTTCTCTTAATGGAATGAAATTATTTAGGAAAAGAACCCTTTCCAAAAGATAGTCAACATGGAACTTCATATTAGATAGTTTTCAATTGATAAAGAAACATATTGGATGGTCATTCAATGAGGAAAATTATGCAAAACTTTGGTTTGATGCTTTGTGGAAGCCTTATCCTCTTATATCTAACTTAAAATGACAACTATTAGCTCGAGCATGCCTAGCTTGTAAAGGTCCAAAAATTGAAGACTATTAAAATGAGCAACAATTTTAGATCATGGATTTCTATTAGTAACCTAGTTGAAAGAGAGGAAATAAAACAAATTGCAGATGAAAACAAATTGCAGATGAACTTCATGAGATGCTTCAAAAGTTTTATTTATCGATTTTTTCACTAAAAATGAGTTGGTTTAGAATCTATCAAAATATGGTAGATACTTGGTCAAGTTGAGATACGAGGATTTAGTGTAATTGTTTTTTTACTCCCAAATATTATCCTTGGAAGAATTTCTCATCACTAGAGGCTCTCCCTAAGGCTTTAACATTCCTTTGGTTAGTAGTTCAAAGTAATATTCTTATAGGAGATAGTCTACAAAGAAGAGGATGTCATGGACCTTTCAAATGTGCCTTGTGTGAGAAGTATTTAGAAACATCAGACCATTTACTTCTTCACTGTCCCTTTGCTTATATCATTTGGGGTTACTTGTTTAAAAATATGAACATACATTGGGTAGTTCCATCAACATTGGAAGAGTTAATGAAATGTTGGATTAATTATTTCAAAGCTTAATAATTTATTTTTAATGGAGAATTTATCATGCCATTATTTGTTGGAATTTTTGGTTTGAAAGAAATAATATAATTTTTAAAATAAAATCTCAAAATCATGTCCAAGTTTGAAACTGTATTATTACCTCTTGCAGATATGGTGTTCATCATGGAAAGTCTCAAGTGTGGAAAAAGAGATGGCAGCAACCTGGTTATAAAAATTGAACATACATGAAGAGTCATCTATGATAATGAAATTAAAACAAAGGATCTATTTTGATCTAGGGTAAAATGGAAATGTCTAGAAATTGAGTTTATCAAAATTTATTTTGATGGTGCTTTTATAGGAAATTCAAGAAAATTCGATAGAGGTGGTGTTTTTTGAAATAATAAAGGCAAAATCCTCCTCACTTGGAATCATATGGAACTTCAACTAGCAACTATACAGAGGCTAGGTCCCTTCTTACATGGATTAAAATTATAAAATAAAAAAGGATAAAAATAGATTTCAATTCAAGGGGATTCATAAAATATCATTAATACTATCAACAAAAATGGAAGTGGGGATAGGGCTTTGGCCTCTCTTTGAGAGGTCCAAGGTTCAAACCGCACTCAGTATGAGAGGACTAGGACCCATCATAAAAACTTGTGCAAGCTCATTGAAAAAATGGATGTGGATATTGGATAAAAAATAATATTATTAGTGATGTTTTTTTATTTTATTAAGGTGCGAAGAGGTTTTTGAAAGGTCCCCATCTCTTTTACAAAATGAAAGAAATATCTAACATTTTTTTATTTATGGAAGGGGTTTTGAAAGGGTCCCCAAACCTTTTACAATGAGGAAAAAACAAGTGATACAGTCTCCCAAATGTTAAACACGAAAAAGCAAGAACAGGGAGATGATCACTGAAGAAGACAATTAAAATAGGAGATGGTCTCCCCAAAACCATCTCTAGATAGGCACAAAAAATAGGAGACGATCTCCCCAAAACCATCTCTAGATAGGCACAATGTTTGGAAGACAATTTTCTTAAGGAAACAGGAAACGATCATGCGTGTAGACACCAAAACCTAGCCACTTGTCGTCCATCCTGATTTTCCCACCATTTCCACCCATTATTCATATATATATATATATTTATTTTATATATATTTAAATATTAATATTATATATTTTATATATTTAATAAATATATATTTATATAAGTGAATTAATCCCAGCCATCCGATTTCACTTAATCCTATCCATCCATCCATATCAATCCATGCCACACCCTAGATTTAATATCCACCCTTCGATATGCTTTTATCTCAGCCACACGATTAGTGTCATTGAAACCCTAGCATGCCCTAGGTTGGATTATTAATAGGAGCCATTTTTATGGCTCAACCCCTAGAAGTTCCTTGGAAATCCTTGAGTCCTTGGCTACTTGAGTTCCATTCTTGTATCTGAGTACTCTCACCTTCCATCCTCGCTTGCCATATCATCTACATCCATCACCGCCCCTCTCGCCTAGCCAGATCTACTTCTGTAGACTTTCCTCTCAGCCATCGAATGCCCTCGAGCGCTTTCTATCATCGCCAAGCACCTCTGGGTGCTTCCCCTCCACCTCCAAGCACCTCTGGGCACCCTCCACCATTCCCGAGCACCCACGAGTATTTCCTACAACCACCGAGCACCCGTGGGTGTTTTACACCAGAATTTTGAAGTCCCCCTAGCCTCCGGGCGATGCTAGGGCATCATCGCACCAATCCACTACAACATATTTCATCAGATCAAAGAACGATAGATAAGCAAGGTAAATCAAAGTCATTGTTATTATATTTTATTGTGTTGCTAGTATTTGTTCACATTTTGTTATTGCATAGCTAGGGTTTAGTCTTGATTTTTGAGGGTCTCACATTGTGGAGCCCTCATTGTTATTACTAACTCATTTGCTATTTTCTTGTGTAGATCTGGTAGCATTACATTAGCATTGGACAACTGCTTAAGCTGGAGTGGCCCGACATCGGATAACTAGAAGCCCACTCACTTATGTTGGGAGCAGAGATACATTTTGAGACACCACCAACATTGTTTTCTAGGGTTTCGAAGAACCCTAGCTATTGTAAAATCTGTATCAAAGAATTCAAGGATTCTTATTGTAACAATGGAGTTTTGAGGCTCCCCCATTAATAAAAATCATTCATTGTGCAATATTGTCTTTTGAGTTCAATTTATATCTTGTTATTTGGTGTTGCATTTTTGTCTTCACAAATGGTGATCACGGTGGGACCCACTAAGGGTTTCTTTTTCTGATTTGCTTTGCTAATTTATTTGTTGTTTTCTATCTTATTTTGCAAGATTTTTAGAGGCGCGAATCGAGCATTTTTTGTTGGTTAGGGTTTTTGAAGACTTGTAGGAAGTTGCAGAAGGTGCGTGAACGCCCGACGGTGCTCGAGGGCTATCCAAAAATTCCCAGGTGCATTTTAGAAATGCCAGGTTTTTACAGAGAGTTGGAGCAGAAACATAGGCTATTTTGTAAGTCTACTATTAAAACCCTAGCTTTTATGTTTACGTATTCTGGCAATCTTACGTTTTTTTCAGGTTTCTAAGCTAAAAAGAACATCACTAATTAATCTGGGAAAAATATTCATACTAGCTTGCATATTAGGTTTCAGATTAGTCATTTGCATCCATCCACACTTTCTATTTGAAGTTTCTGATTTTTTGTTGTATTCACAAATTGAAAAATATTGCATTCTGATTTCATGTGAATTGAAAAATTGCATAATTAGTTTGCATTATAGGGTTAGGGATTCCTATTTTTGTAGGTCTAAGTAGGAACATTATTCAGATACCAAAAGTATCCCCGTACTTGGGTGATTTCATACGGAGGAGTAGACGAACCCCCCAATTGTCTAGAGTGGGTCTTAAGCGGTGTACTCTACATCCTTTGGAAAAATTGGTATTTTGGGTAGTGGCTTCTGATTTAGACTATCAAAAGTAGTTATCTTTCTAACATTGTATGAACACAATAGCAAATCAAAAATTTTAAAAAGAATCACACACTGCACAATTCACATTTAACAATAGTGGCTGGATTTCATCACCAACCATTGCTTGAGATTTGGTGATGGTGGCTTTCATCTCCATCCACCAATATCTACCCTTAGAAACCTTAGGTCACCCCCGAGCAAACTTGCTGGATTTCATCACCAGAAAGAATCTCGTTGCCCCAGCTTAGCCATAGTTTTTACCTTTCTTTGGTTAATTTAGATTAGCACATTTGAAACACACAAGATCAAAACCTAAGAAAATGAACTCACATTAAAAGGAGATAATCAATGAATGAGGTAAGACACACATGTTAAACAAACTTAGCATTGATTGTTTATTTTTCTTGTGAAATTTAAATTTTGTGTTTCATTTTACTGCATAATCTATATTTTGGTTTATTTGCTTTATGGTCTTAACAAGAAAATAAAAGAAAGCATTAAATCAAGATAATTCAATGGAACCTTCATCCACCTTCCCCACCACTTATGTGGTAGATTCCTTGAATGTGACATAGGCAGATCTGTCTGCAGGTCCCTCACATTCCTTGTCACCCACAACCTTTCATATGGCTATTCCCCAAGTAGAGTCAACCTCACCAACCATTGATCACCACATTACCCACATAGATATGGCATGAGTAGAAGCTCTTATGAAGTCTTCTAACTATGTCTTAGAGTTAGTCCCCAACTCACCTAGATAGGATCCTACTTTACAGTAGGAACTTGTTTATTCCCAGCCACCATCCAACTTTACCCAAGTGTACACTAACCCTCTTTTCGAGGCATCAGTTGCACCTTCCTCTCATATGTCCATTCCCCAACCCTCATGTGCTCCTAGCACTTCATACACATCCACATACACTAACCCCTTGTATGAAGCACATGTAAATGTTGCTTCACAAGTTTCAGCCTCACAAGTTACCATACCAAGTGTAACTTGTCCCCCAACCACATCTTCCATACCATCTGCTTCCATACCTTCCACTTCTGATAGAGATATTAATGAGGCATGGGAACACTTGAACAAATTGCTTAGGCAACATCAAAATGCTCAACAACAAGTGCAAGTGAACCCTAAGCCTTTACCAAACTCTACTCAGACTGTCCTCATTAACTAAGGTCCATCATGGACACCATAGTCTTATGTGGTTTCTATCCCTGTTCCTCCACCAAGCCATACTAATACCCATCCTATTCCCATTGGCCAACCCAACCATAACCCTCATGCATCAACTTCATTCCAAAATTCTCCATATTTTCATCATCAATCTCCCATTCATCAATTTCCATCAAATTCACCTAGTCATCATCACCAATCTCAGCATCATTTAGTCACTCCACAACATTTTTCCACCCCACCTCAAAATCATCAGGTAATTCAGGGCTTCCACATTCTTGAAGAAGACCCTCGAATTAAGGCCATGCAAAAATAGATAGATCAATTGATACAATATACTCTTGGTTTGACAAACTAGAAGCCAACTTTACATCAATTGATCAATCAACCCATTCATCCTTCAGTACCATCACCACCATATCTGGAAGATTTCATGGTGCCTAAGTTTGACAAGTTCAAGGGAACTAAGGATCCCAAAGAGCATGTGAGCATGTTTGTACACGCATATTTTAGAATTCAAAATGACAATGCTCTCATGCTCAGAATATTTCCTCAAACATTAGGAGGAGATGCCATAGAGTGGTATAATCAATTACCCAATCATAGTATTTATACTTTTGAGCAATTGATTGACCAATTCTTTGAGCGTTTTATCCTAAATGTTAGAAAGAAAGTCTCATTGTCTGATGTCTATGCTTTAAGACAACATGATGATGAGTCTATCTACGATTTTGGAAACCATTGGAGGGTTGTCATTACAAAGTTGCCATTCACCCTACCAATGGATGAGCTAATCAAATTATTCACCAAGAGTTGCTTAAAACCTATCTCTTGGATGCTTCAACTACAGACTTATCGTTCATTTGAAGAAGCTTTAGCTCAGGCTAGTGTCATTGAGGAAATAAAAATCCAAGAGGGCATACTTAAGCCTAAGAAAAAGGAATGGCAAAATAAGGGCCAATATAAAAGCAACTATTCTGGCCAACCAAAATCAACACAGGCTACCCCAACCAGTCATCCCAATCACGTTAATCAAGTGGTCATGAGCCAGTCGGTAATGGCTCAACAACAATCAGTGCAACAACCACCACAACAAATTGCTTATCATGCGGTACCCTCGACAACTCAAGCCATGCAAAACACAGTGCCAACTATAGAAAACCATCCCCGATGATAGTCTATCCAACAAAATCACCAATACACCCCTTTAGCCAAGTCATATGCTTCCCTTTTTCGAAGGTTGTATGAGACAAATAAACTTGCTTTACCCAAAATTAGACCAGATGATCCCGCTAAACGTAGTAAACACTATCGAGAACATTTATTTTATCCTTATCATAGGTAAAATGGGCATGATATTAATAATTGCCATACATTTAAAGACATAGTGCAAGACCTTATTGACTTGGGGGCAATCAAGCTTGACAACCCCCTTGCTCAACAAAACCAAAACCTTGGTATTTTTCAAACACCACTTCCTCATCATGAGGAAGTGCAACCAAATATAGGAGGGGCTAACACCAAAACTCCTCCTAATCAAGTCAATCATGTCCAAAAATACCAAGGGTTTGTAGGGGCCATCCATGTGGTCACTAGAGGTCAAAGAAATAATCAACAAAATGCAAGGCAACAACCTCAAGCAAGTGTGTCACAATCTCCCACATCGCCACCCATCCAAATTTCCCCCAATCCTTCATCACCAATCCACATCCCTAGTCAATCAAATCCTCCAAATCCACCCATCAATCATCCACCACGACTAGTCATCTCATTGAGTAGCCGATTAACCACAAGTCTAAAGATGGCTTCCACCAAATTGTCAATTTATGAGTTAATTCAACAATCTCCCCCACATCGTGAGGCATTAATGGATATTCTCAAATCCATTGAACTACAATCTCAAGATTCTAATGCCTTCAACAAATTTTTAGGGAGCATTCAAACATGCATGGAGCCTTCCATCACATTCTATGACTTTGAGATTAAGCCAATCTCATCGGATTTAGTAGACCCTCCATTGCATATCATGGCTCTAATTGACAAGAAGCCATTTAAAAGAGTCCTAATTGATATTGGTTCCTCTATCAATATCATCACCACATCTACCCTTCATCATTTTAACCTTCCCCCATCTCATATCACCAAGTCATCATTCACCCTAAAAGCATTCAATGATGCTTTATGTTCCATAGTTGGCACTGTTGTTTTGCCCATTGAAGTAGGGGTCAAAACGTTGCACACTATGTTTCACATCTTGGAAGGATCCATGGCGTACAATGTACTCCTTGGAAGACCTTGGATGAGGGAAATGAGATGTGTTCCTTCAATACTACACCAATGTTTAAAGTATGTTCATGAGGGACAAGTGCATTGCATACCAATGGATGTTGAACCGTTCAAGTATTGCAATTTCATTTCAAATCCTTATGAGTCCATGCTTCCTTCCACCCATCTTTTCCTATCACCATCAGCCAATCCATCTACCACTTCACCAATTTCCTCATCAAAGGATCCCATTCTTGAGGAGCTCCCTATCACCAATCCCCATCAAGCTTCCATACCCCCATCATCTTCATCATTGACTACATGCACATGTGGTCACAATCAATCCACATCATCAACATCCTTGCCATCCACATCATCATCATCCACTCAACAACCTTCCCAATCCAATCTATCGCCATCACCTAATGTTTCACAAGTTGAGTTGATGAATTGTGAGACATCTCCATCTTCACCACTTCCCAAGCCATCATCCAACCAAGGTCCTTCCATATCTTCCCAAGTTGAGGTCCACCTCGCTAATCTCGATATTGGTGAATATGTGGTCCAAGACATAACTATCACACCCCTCACCATTCCTAAGGCTAAG
Organism: Wollemia nobilis; assembly: GCA_028583015.1. Lineage (NCBI taxonomy): Eukaryota > Viridiplantae > Streptophyta > Pinopsida > Araucariales > Araucariaceae > Wollemia > Wollemia nobilis. The sequence goes on along the minus strand of JAQPPZ010016747.1, from coordinate 1,846,228 downwards.
GATTTCGGTCACCCATGTGACCCACCTTTAGCCATAGGAGCAGTATATGACATGGGTTCAGCTCCAAATAGCATAAATTTTGTGTATGGGGGGATTGATTCTTCATCAAATCCAGCACCCCTAGAGGAACCCAAAGAACCAGCACTTGCCAACATTCCAAACATGTCGGGATTTCCATCCCGCTATTTTCACATAGTCAATTGGCAAGGTCATGGCCTAGGATTGCATGAACAGGGAGTGTCTTAGCCTATTGATGTTCCATATCAAGAAGTGCACGACCGTTCAGGTCTAGGTTACCACCCACTTTCCACCACCTCTTCTCTTGAACAAGCCTTCCAAAGGCTTAATCTAAATTCAGGAGAAGAAGCCCTCCATCTCGATGATTCTGATGATGAAATCTATGAAGAATTTGAACTTATGTCGATAATTTCGGATGAATCTAAAGAAGAATCGGAGCCCATTATTCCCCATACCAAACAAGATGAGTTTTATCTCAACATGTTCCCCATCCATGAGCCCATATTTTGCTTGCTTCTTCCACAAGAGTGAGCTGCCCCTACCGGTGAGCCACCACCTCCATTCCATTAAGCCATTTCATAAGCCAACTTGTAACATATGTACATAACACAAAAATAGTGGTTTTCACCACTACCAAAATAATAAAAAAAATCAAAAATCAACAAAAACATTTTTTTTTCTTTGCATTGCATGTATATATCATTTAGTTAAATGCATTTATTTGTGTTGCTTGTTGTTGTTCAGGTTTACCAAGATCCTAGCATCGGTTCTTAGGTTCCATCCATTCCATCCAACCTTATTCCCTTTGCCCATAAATCAACATGAATCCTGTTGATTTATTCACCCCACTCCATAATCCATACAATCTGGCTAAACCAATTCTAATTGACATAAGTCTTATCAATATGGATCAAATTTCCTTGCCTCCATCCTTTTTTGAGTTTGTCTTGTTTGAGGAATTGTTAAGGGCTTCAACCAACTACATTCCTCCATCCCCTCCACCTTCACCTTCACCTTCACCTTCACCTTCACCTTCGAATCTCGAGGTTTTCCAGGTAGAAATAGATGAGGATAAGCCAGAAGAGTTTGATGACATCTTAGATGATATTCATATGATCCCTATGCCCCATCAGCTTGAGGAAGGTTCCCACATGTCCATTGAAGATACCATTGATGTGGACCTTAGTTCAGACAAAGACAATCCCCAAATTTTCAAGCTTGGTAAAATATTATCACCCGATGAACAAGAGAAATTAATTGCTCTCCTCAAGAGGAAGAAGGGCATATTTGCATGGTCTTATAAGGACATGCTCGGTCTTAACCCTAGTTTGGTTATCCATAATCTCACCTTATAGCTAGATGCTAAGTCGGTCAAACAAAAACATAGGAGAATGCATCCTACTGTGGCCCTCTTGGTAAAAATGAAGCTTCAAAAACTCTTAGACGTGAACTTTATAGTTCCTATTGACAATTTTGTCACATTACACAGAGGGGTGGAAAAATCAAATTTTTTGTAAAGTATTTCTTTCAGTTTCATGAATTTGTTCCCTTGTTTTTTTTAGAAGCAATATTTTCAAGCATTGCAGCAATTTTGGCTTTCCATGCCACCCCCTTGTACGTAAAATGAAGAAGAAATAGCTTTGCTGCCAAACAAGCTAAGGAAGATAGCTTCGCTGAAGAAATTGCTAAGGATGAAAACTACTTCAGGCCCGAGGTTCCTCAAACAACTACTTCGGGTGAAAACATTACGAAGCAGCGTGGCCGAAGCAGAAATTATAGCAATGCATAAAAAAAGAGCTTCGTGCCCTAAGTATTTCCAGCAGCTACTTCGGGAAAAAGTTTTGTGAAGCAGAATTCAAGTGGTATTTCAAAAGAACAGCTTCGTCGAAGAAAGATCGCGGTCCGAATTGGCTAAGGCAAGAAAACTACTTCGAGCCCGAAGCACTTCAAGTAGCTACTTCAGGCGAGATTTTTGCAAAGCGGTGTTGCCAAAGAAAAAATACAAAGGAAGAAGAATGAAAACTACTTCGCACCCGAAGCATTTTAAAAGGCTACTTCGGGCAAGAAACTTGTGAAGCGGGATTTGAAGGAGTGCAACATTGAAAAAACTTCATCGAAAAGCCGTCGAAGCACCCACTTTGGGCCCCCATGCCAGCGAACCATTTCTACTTCATCGAAAGTCATTGCGAAGCATCTGCTTCAACCATATTTCATGCGAAGTACTTTCACCCAAAGCAGTAGCGGCCATAAAGAATGCAACATCTCTCAAAATTAGGAACGCGCTTCGGTCGAAATACCCCCGAACCACAGTTTTGAAGAAATTTTGTGACTAAGCATTTTTAGGCTCACTAGTGAAGTATCTACTTTGGGTGAAGGGCCTCGTCGAAGTAGTTTTGGCACATCTTTAGCGAAGCAATAATGAAGAGTCTATCTTGTGAAGGGGATATGCTTCGGCCTTCATTACCCCTGAAGTTGTTTTGCAAAGATCCACAAGGTGAAGTGCAAAGGAGAATCTGCTTCGGCACAAGTCTATTGCGAAGCAAAGTTGCGAACGAAGAACTAGCCAAGCACTTCAAGGGAACGCACTCCAAGCTAGGTATTTTCTCCAGGTGATCAAGTGCCTCATAAATGCATTTTTACGTGCCCAAAAAACTAGCTGCGCATTTTTGGCAATTGGAAATGAAGTATCAGTATCTGAAGAAGAGCCTGGCAAGCATGGCGACCACTCGAGTATTGCACCCAGAAGCCAAGGACGCTCATACGGCTCATTAATGCAAGTTTCCACGGCTGACCCGAACACCGTTTCTAGTTTTGGTAACAAATTTGAGAGCTCAGTCATGAGAGCCGCGAAGAGCCGACCTCTCTGGTTTCGAAGATGTACTTTTTTGTTTTGTGTAATTATGACTCAAAGGGTTGGGTCCTCTATAAAAACCCAGGCATTGTAATGAAAAATGGGGGGGAACTTTCTACTAGAAATTTGTTGTAACTTGAAGTCCTACGATTAATACTAAAGAGATTTGGGCTCGATTTCTCTCTTGTATGCTGCCTTTTGTGTTTATTTCTTTTGTCTGTCTTCATTTGCATATTGTTACTTTGAATCCTGAATTTTGGTGTATGATTAGGGACTGAACCCTGAAATTTGCTCGAAGGATACATAGGGGAGGAAAAATGCTATATTGGTTTTCTTTTATGCTGCCTAGTGGGTAGTGGTTTCTATTATATTTTCTTGTCCTAATCGTCATTATTCTGAACCCTGAATTTCGACGAAAGGGAGAAGGAGAATCCTAGAACTTGCCTAGAGGATACATAGGAAGGTTAATGTTGTGTTTCTTTCATTTATTCTTGGTTTTCCTTGCTGCTGCTTCAAGTTATTAATTAGTGATCGTGCTTCCTGTTCTTTCCCACTTTAAATAATTGATCTCTCTTCCCTTACTCCCTTTATTTCTTTCCTGCACCCTTACTCTTCTTATCTCTTTCATGCACCCTTATCTCAAAACACCAAAATAGTTTAGCATAGGAGCCGGCCTTTCTCTGGAGATTAGTACGAGGGGCATCTCTTCCCTTTGGCCTTTAAATGTTGGTCTAGGTCTAGGGCGCATACACTCACCCAAATCCTTTCCTGGGCAGATTTGATGACCAACAGTTTCTAGCACGCCCGATGGGACCCGATCAGTCTCACCTTGTGAGTAGTAGTGAGAACCGATGCTCTCATTACCAAAAGACTCTTAGCATCTGGCGACTTTGTTTACCCAAGAATCTTTAAGTCATAGAGACCGATATCAAATTTTGTGTCTTCATGCAAACAAGATGGAGAGTTAGGAATAGAGGAGAGGAAACTGAGTTCTTTGATCTTGATATCGATGCCTTTGGGGAACGATCTAGGTTAGTTACCCCCGAGTCTCTGTTACGTGGAACATCCTTGCAAGAGGCCTTACTTTTGATAGCACAGCGGCTAGCTTTCCTCCTAATCCTCCCAACTCATCGAAGCATCCTAGTGCCTCCATTTCTATTGGTCGTCCTGTTAGCAATCAAGGAGGAACTTTGGGAATTCCTGTTTCTCAAAATCCAAGAGTACATATGGCACAAAAGCAAAAACAACAACAACAATAAATGTAGTAGCAACCACCACCCAGATTATTCCCAGCGTGGAATTCTTCAGGATCGCTAAATCTAGCTGGACAAGGGCAAGTGTTGCTTGCTGCTATAAAGAAGATCCCAACATTCGATGGAACTGGGAAGACTGCTCTAGAGCACATCCAAGACATAGTTTCTCTGGCGACGATCCATGACATCATAGAAGAGCGCATTATGGTGAAGCTTCTAGTTCTATATCTTAGAGGGAAACTCCTCTACTGGTATAGATCTTTACCACCCAGTACTATTATGGGATGGGACCAGTTAGCCGGGAAGTTGATGCGAAGCTTCAATGAGTCCACCGATCTGACCTCTCTCCTGCATAGGTTCATAATAATCCAGAGACATCCACAAGAAGAGATTTTCGACTTCAATGTTAGGTTCACTTGAACCTGGCAAAGAATACCAGTTAGACTTCGGCCATTTTATGAAGCTGTAGCATACTATTTACTTCGGGCTTTCAACCCCGATATCAGTGTGATGGTAAGGTATTCAAACATCAATACCTTCCTAGAGTTATATGAGTTAGCTCAAAAAGCAAAAATGGATCTAATAGCTATGGGTAAGCTTCCCCAAAGGATGCCAATGCCTATACTTCCTAATTTCTATCAATCCCAGTATGCAAGCGCAGCTGCTTCACAGATCTCTGCAACCCCTGCACTCTCGATCTCATCTTGGAATCTGAATCCTATTGTATACCAAATCACCACTCCACAAATTCATTTTCCCACTTTTTTTACTCCACAGCCCACAGTCACTTCGGTATTCCCTATACTGCCAGCACCATTCAACCCCCTGCCCTACCTCCAATACCAACAATGGCTCCATTACCACCGATTCCAAAATCCGATGACATGCAAGCCAAAATACTGCAATAAGTTTAGTCCCTGAACTCCATAGTGCAGAACCTATCTAACAACATGACCATTATGAAGAAGAAGCAGGCACAACAAGAGTTTCTGTCGAGAAGATCTTATCCTACACCTGCGCTTACTAAGGATCAGGCGGTCCAGCAAGGAAGAGCTTCGGCAAGAAAGTTGTAATAGACGAAGCTCCTACCACTTTCGATTATATACATTGGTGCTCCATGTGTAATGACCCTCACGAAGAGAATACCTGCATGCTGCACCAACATTATGTACAAACGCTGGCGAGTAGTAGTCATGGCGGTCAAGTCAATGTCATCAAGAAATTGAATCAGAACCTGGTAATTGGTGAAGAAGAGCCAGTTGCAGTCCTTACCAAAGGAGGAAAGAAGCCAATTGAGGTGGATGCTACTCAAATGGCTCCCTTAAAGGTGCATGCTTATCATGAGAAGGGACAACAACCTCCTCCAACCCCGAATGAAGCTCAACAGCCTGCACCAGTCAAAGAGAAGGCCCAACAGGCCCCTATAAATACACCGTAGGTGGAAACTAAGGAACAGACTAGAGAGAAGCTCAATCTTCCTTCGTTGACCAAGCGGTAAAGGGTCGAAGCTAAAAAATAGTACCACACAAAATATGAGCCGAGAAAGGAACCTGAGGTGCCCAGTTCCCTGGCATACAACATTATGGATGAGCTAAAGAGGATTCCAGCCAAAATCAGTCTGTACGATGCACTGCAATTACCTAGACAAGTGGATCTGTTGCAAGAATCATTGAAGCTAACCAAAGCAAGGAAAGCAACACCGCTTGCCCTAGTGTAGACCCTATCCACATCCATTATAGGGAAGAATCGGCCATCGTCGTTTTACCTATCTTTATAGATGGAAGGGTACATTGTACATAATTGTATGATCGACTCTAGAGCCGTGACGAGTCATTTCGAAGGTAGTTGTTGTGGCTGATCCACAACGTACCCCAAAATTGGGGACCCACATTTTTTGCATGTGTTCCAAGAAGATTGAAGTGGCCCATAGGCTAAAGATCAAGGAAAAATCAAAATACCACAAGGAGGGAGAGTGTCGCGATATCGCGACATGTGGCAGTTTCACGACCAAAGGAGAAAAGGTGTCACGATATCGTGACATGTTGCACCATCGCGGCCAAAAGAGAAAAAGTGTCACGATATCACGACATGTTGCACCATCACGGCCAAAAGAGAAAAAGTGTCACAATATCGTGACATGTTGCACCATCACGGCCAAAAGAGAAAAAACATCGCGATATCGTGACATGTTGCACCATCGCGGCCAAAAGAGAAAAAGTGTCACGATATCACGACATGTTGCACCATCATGGCCAAAAGAGAAAAAGTGTCATGATATCGCGACATGTTGCACCATCACGGCCAAAAGAGAAAAAGTGTCACAATATCGTGACATGTTGCACCATCACGGCCAAAATAGAAAAGTGTCGCGATATCGCGACATGTTGCACTGTTGCAGACAGAGGAGAAAAAGTGTTGCGATATCGCGACATGTTACACCGTCGCGGACAGAGGAGAAAAAGTGTCGCAATATCGCGACATGTTGCACCGTCGCGGGCAGAGGAGAAAAATTGTCATGATATCGCGACATGTTGCATTTTCACGACCAAACAAGACAAGAAAGAACAAGAAAAGAAAAGTGTCGCGATATCGCGACATGTTGCGTTTTTGCGGTCGTACAGGAAAAAGTGTCGTGATATCACGACATGTTGCGTTTTCATGATTCAAAGAAAAGAGAGAGGGAAGAAATAAAAAGTGTCGCGATATCGCGACATGTTCCATTTTCGCGACTAAAAGCAACAAAAGTGAGCAAGGAAGAAAAGTGTCGCGATATCGCGACATGTTGCATTTTCGCGGCCGTACAGGAAAAAGTGTCGCGATATCGCGACATGTTGCGTTTTTGCGATTCAAAGCAAAGAGAGAGGGAAGAAATAAAAAGTGTCACGATATCGCGACATGTTCCATTTTCGGCTAAAAGCAACAAAAGTGAGCAAGGAGGCAAAAGTGTCGTGATATCGCGACATGTTCCATTTTTGCCAAGGTAACGGACCTGCATAGTGACGCGAACATAAGGACAAAATCCAATGAACAAGACAAAGCATTACATAAGAAATATTTAATGATTTGAAATCATTTAATATGGTCGTTACACACGGAGGGAAACGAACGCAAGCCAATGAGGAGAAAATGTAGCGAAGGGCCACAAAATGGAAACCAAAGCACACGCAGTCAGGGAAGGTGAAACGAGCAACCATCGAAAAATGAAACAAACCATCATGGAAGGGGAAGCAATTTTTTTAGAAGTTTAAATACGCCATTCAAAGAGGCCAGAAGGGTCAGAAATTGCTACGAATAGAGTTGTAGATTTGAAGGCGAGAAGGCTATTCTAGACCTGTTTAAGTTGTTTTTCTTCCACAGACTGGTTTGGGAAAACTAGAGATTCTGCTATTGTAAAATGACATATTTTTAATGCAGAATTTTTCAAAAATTTGCATCTTGTGGGCAAGAAAGAAGGAGATTTTCTTTGCATGCTATGGATTTAATGTTTATTCTTTCATTTTTTTTAGATTTCGAATAAATAGATAATGTTAATGCCATTTTTTTGGGTTACATTAGGCGAGTATTTGAAATCTGAATCTTATTTCATACCCTAGGAACCAGCACTTAGTCTATGGGGATTGTGCTTGTTTTGCATGTCCAATAGGTTAGGTTGCATGCATGGAGACCTCACATCTTCGGTCTTGTCGAAACAGGATAGCATCATACTGAGTACACTTTATCTTCAGTTTTCTGTATTTCATTTTCATTTCCTGCATTTTATTTTTTCCAAAAATTTTAACTTATTTTCAGGCATTAAACAAACATTTAAAAAATTCAAAATCCAAAAAACAATGAACAGTCATTAAAGTTTCATGATGAAATAAACCAACATTGCCCCTTGTTTACAGTTACTTGCAATCACTAAGGTGTTCCAAGCATTTAAATTGATTATCTTTATTTGAGATTACTAATACACAGTTGCAAATGCTAATACAACGAAGACCTTGGAGAAGTTGTTTATTTAACTTCTTTGCAAGAGGGGATTTGGAACCCAAATCCTAAAGGAGAGTGTAATTTCACAAACGGGTGAAAATACCACTCAACAGTAGTATGCGAAGAGATAGGGATGGAATATACGCGAAGCAGCCACGACGTGCTCCAGCTAGATGGTACCCCTGTGAAGACCGTAGGAGTGATCAAGGATATTCCTATTCGACTACACAAAATGCCTCAGATCATAGTTATACAAGAGGTGGTAGTCGTTGACCTTGAACCCTACTTTAGTATGTGCTTGTCGAGAGAATTTACAGCGAAGTTGGGCGGATATCTATCTATGGATTACTCCCATATGGATATTCCATTTAAAGGGAAGAAGGTAAAAATCTACAATGAAAAGCCTTCCACCTTCCTCGTAGAAAAGATGTCCGAAGGAGAAAGTAGCGATCTTGTGCATACGATAGTGGAAGAGATAGAGCAGGTGGATCTGGTCGAGGAGTCTCTCGCACAGTTAAGTTGTGAAGATGAGTTTTCATTGGAAGACTTTAATGCCATGATAGAAATAGAGATGGGATGTTATGCCATCGCCAAGCCTGAGAAAAACATCAAGTCAGATGATAAGGTCTTCGTTGAAGGACTGTGGAAATTGTTCTTCGATGGCACCCGATGCAAAAATGACGTTAGGGCGAGGATCCTTTTAGTATCACCTTCTGGAGAGCAGAAGGAATATTGTTACTGGTTGGTGTGGAGTTGCACCAACAATGCAGTAGAATATGAAGCATTATGCCTAGGACTCAAAAAAGCAAAAAAATTGGGCATAAAGCATCTCCAAATCTTTGGAGATTTCGAATTGGTATGCAATCAAGTCACAAACAAGTGCTCTTCAAAGAAGCACTATCTCAAGTCATACCAAAACAGGGTATGGGACTTGCTCGACTAGTTTGAATCTCTCAATCTGTAGTCTATTCCAAGAGAAAAGAATCGACACGCCGATGTTCTAGCATCCATCATAGCCAAGTATTCTCTAGCAGAAGATATGGTGCATAAGCCCAAATCTATGAGGATGATTTACAGGCCCTCTGTCCCAGATAGAGATCTGCATTGGCAAGTCTTTGACAGTGATGAGCAGATTGTGAATTTTATGATTCAAGAAGCAGCCACGATTGAGAGCAGAAGCCCTGACGAAGAAGAATATGAAGGGCTAGTTCAATTGAGGAATAATCATGTTCCCAAAGGGTTAATTACTCTTGAAAGCCTCTTTGATCAGAATGATCGAGTAGTTTCTCATAGGATCAAAGTTAATGCAAAGCAGTATCAAGATTTAGAGCTTGAGCCTGGAAAAGCAATAAAATTTGGAACATATTGCACTTCGAAAGAGCTAGAGAAGATCCGATCTCTATGTAGAAAGTATCCCGACACAGTGGCCTGGTCTTATCAAGACTTAAGGGGATACGATCGACAAATGATCCAGCATACAATTGAGTTGCAGGAAGGGATCAAACCTTTTCGATAGAAGCAAAGACCCATCAATCCGAAGATCGAAGTCTTGATGAAGGCCGAACTCCTAAAAATGCTCGAGGCGAAGATAATTTATCCCATCAAACATTCTTCTTGGGTAGTGAATCTAGTCCCAATCAGAAAGAAGAATGGAGATATACGATTATGCGTGGACTTTCGCAACCTGAACCAAGCTTCTCTCGAGATCACTACCCTCTCCCGAAGATCGATCAGATCTTGCATTCGGTGGCTGGGGCTCAAAGCTTCTCCTTACTCGATGGTTTCTCCGGATACAATCAAATCTGGGTCAGGGATGAAGACCAACATAAAACCACATTCACTACCAAGTGGGGAACATTTGCTTACCAGCGAATGCCATTCGGCCTTTCGAATGCGGGTGCCACTTTTCAGAGGGCAATGGATCTAGATTTTGGTGAGCTCTTGAATAAGGTCATCATTATCTATCTAGATGACATGACCGTATTCTCCCGAAGAAGGGAGGATCACCCCTTACACTTACAACATATTTTTGAAAAATGTCGAGAATTTGGCATTTCAATTAATCCGAAGAAGTCTATATTCGTAGTCAGCAAAGGGAAGTTGCTGGGACATGCGATATCGGAGAAGGGTCTCACTGTAGATCCTGATAGAGTTGAGGCTCTAATGAAGCTCTCACTCCCAGTAGACAAGAAAGGACTTCAATCCTTCTTCGGCCAGATTAACTTCGTGAGGAAGTTTGTCCCCGATTTTGCCTAAGTCATCAAGCCGATGTCCGAACTTTTGAAGAAAGGTGCATAATTCATCTGGACGAAGGAAAGAAAAGAAGCATTCAAAGAAATAAAATCTTGAATTTCTCAAGCACCGGTCCTGACCAACCCTGACTATAATCGAGACTTCATCCTATATGTTGTAGGAGAACCTAAGAGCTATGCTGTGGTCTTGACACAAAAGGGGGAAGATGGTGAAGAGCGCCCCATCGCGTTTCTAAGCCAAGTGATAAATCCTCATGAAGAAAAATATAATTTCATTGAAAGGTAGGTGCATGCAGTAATGAAGTCTCTTAGGAAGTTCAAGCAGTTCATCTCCCAAAGTCGGGTTACAGTCTTTGTCATTCACCCTGATGTGCGCAATTTCATCATCCAAGGAGAATTGGGTAGTAAAAGATCCAGTTGGGTCAACAAGATTCAAGAATTCGACATCGAGATCAAACCCACAAAACTGGTTCATGGTCATGCATTGTGTCAAGAACTGGCGAAGAGCATAACGACCGAAGCTACAGAACCTCAGTGGGATGACTCACCAGCAGAAGAATGCTTCGCCAAACAAGAAGAGGACGAGAAATATTGGGTTAGTGAAATATTTGAATACTTCAACATCGGTAGATGTCCTTCACATCTAAATGCTTCACAGCAAAGGCATTTCAGGATGCGATCCACCCGATATACTTTGTGCCCCGAAGGCCTATTTTTTAGAAACATTGATGGCATCCTTCTCAGGTGCATAAAATATGATGATAAAAGGAAATTCCTGGGAGAATTTCATTCAGGATTATCTGGAGGCCACTTCACAGGGAGAACAACGACTCTGAAGATCATCAAGGTGGGTTACTATTGGCCCACACTCTTCGCTGATGCCTTCACGGTTTGTCACAAATGCGAGTAGTGTCAGAAGTTCATCGATCGAAGCAGAAATGCTTTGATGCCTCTCCAACCGATACAAGTAGAAATGCCCTTTCAACAATGGGGGTTGGATTTCATAGGGGTCATATCGTCGAACTCCTCCACTGGGCATAAGTTCATCCTGATCATGACTGATTACTTTACTAGATGGGCTGAAGCAGTTCCCACGAAGCATGCTGATCAGGAGACTGTCATAGCCTTCCTTGAAGGATTGATCACCCGGTTTGGCATTCCCGAAGCAATCATAACAGACAATGGTCCTGGCTTCACAGGCACCAAAATCAATGAATTCCTCTATAGATATGGGATATATCATAAAGTATCCTCCAATTACTATCCACAGGGCAACGGCTTGGTGGAATCAACCAACAAGACTCTGTTGAGGGTGCTAAGAAATCTCATAGAGACGAAAAAAAGGACTTGGCATCTCCTTCTAGATCACGCCTTGTGGGCCGATCGAATTTTCATCAAGAAGTCAATCAAGACATCACCTTATGCCCTGGTGTATGGAAAGGAGGCCATTCTACCTACTCATATAGAGATCCCTCCATTGCAATTGCTAGAAGAAGAAGGAGTCAATCCTATGGAAAATAGACTGGCTTAGTTGCTACAGTTGGAGGAAGATCGCGAGAAGGCCTACCAGAGCTTCGCTAAACATGCTCAGGTCACCCGAGATTGGTTCAAGAAGAAATCATCCAATCGCACATTCAAAGTGGGAGATCTGGTATGGAAGTGGGATTCTTGGAAGGCCAAGCCTGGAAATCATGACAAGCTAGATGCTTTCTGGGATGGACCGTTCAAAATCGTGAAGGTGAACTCGGCCAACTCTTTCATCCTCAAAGATGCAGATGGCCAGGTATTACCAATTTTTGTTAATGGTCTTCATCTGAAGACTTTTCATCGCTGAGGCGAAAAATAATAATAATAATAATAATATGTACTTTTGTATATAATTTTCATTTGTGTATATACATCCTGTTTTGAGATTGCAAAATCCAAGTATTACACTCCAAAATCTCCTTCGGGGACTTTTGATGCGAAGTAGCAGTTGCAAGGAGGTTCACAGCGAAGCACTTTACCCTCAAAAGGGTCGAACCAAAATTCAAACAAAGACATGAAAAGAGCTTCGCACCCAAAGCATTTTAAGAGGCGACTTCGGGCAAAATTTTTGCGAAGTAGATTTTAAAAGAGCCCTTGCGAAGCAGTTTTGAAGCAAAATTTGGTGAAGTAGTTTCCAAGAAGGCAAGCTTTGGTAGGCGGTCTTTGTGAAGCAAAGCGGCATCGCGACGAAGGAGAAGTACTTCGGGCCGAAGCATCGAAAAATAGCCCACACCAAAGGTTCATCGCGAAGCATTTTCAATGACGATTTCAACTTCACCGAAATGGAAGCATTTAAAATGTGTCTCGGAGAACGTGCAGACAACAACCATGAAAAGAGTTCAAAGTGGATGAATTTAAGGCAAAGGTGGCAGAGCACATCCCGAGGTGATTCGGTTAAGAGGAAAGCTCATGCTCAAGTACGAGGTGGTAGCAGGTTGCATCTCCAATGCAAGGCATAATCATCAAAACATGTGGCCCCGCGTACTACGCCGCTGCAGAGCCAATCAAAGAACACGACAATCTCCTCCGTTCGAAGCGTAAGTTTAATTATGGTAGGTGCCATAAATTTTGGTAGTTGCCTTTTAAGGCTATAAAATGCAGGGCTCTAGCAAAGAGAATGTTATTCATCCATAAATTCATGCAAGACTAAAGAGCCTTTGTTGTTAATCTGCAAGTCTTACGCCCTTTGCATCAAAAATTTTGGTGCCAAAGTCCCCTGCATTGTAAACCCTGCTTCTGCTGTAAGACATCCAACATGGGGAAGAAAAACTCCAAGGAGAAAGGAAAGGAACCGAAAGTAGCAGGCCTCAAAAAAACAAATAAGGGCAAGGAAGAGAAGAAGCATACACCAAAGAAGATCAATCTCATCCCTCACCCAGAAAAATAGTCGATAGAAGAAGGAGACGACTCTGAGGAGGAGCAGCTTGTAGAACCACCAATCGATGGGTGGGAAAAAATTAGAGACACAGAGCTCTCTAAGGGTGTGTCCGACCTCCGACGCACTATTGAGTTTATGAAGAGTAGACTCACCCTAGAAAATAAGAGAGTTGCTGCATATTACTCTCATATTTACTGGTATTTGACCCCGCCTGCTCACCACTGTCCAGAACTAATCTATGCTATCGCGTAGAATTATCAGCCTACATCCAGGCAAGTGTTGGACGCTTCAGGTCATAAATTGTTTTCCATTCTAAAGGAAGACGTGCAAGCAACATTTGCGCCACAACAAGGTCCACCCAAGGGTTATTCAGTTCGCAACATCATTTTGAGTGAACAAATGGAGAGGTTCACCTCCAACAACTACATATTGAAATTCCTGCGTGAGAACCTCAAAAGTGGGCTCCCTTCAAACAAGCTGCCCCAGATGCCCTTACCCTTGGTGGCCTTCAAGAACATCGATATTTTCTCCATCATTGCATGGGTGGCGGGCCTATCGACAGATGCTTCGATGCAACCCTGGCAGGTGTCTTTGGTCAAATGTATTTCGAGAGGGGAATTCTATGCCCCTGATGCTTCAAGACCAAACACCAACCCAATTTTCTTTGATTGGGCAAAATGGGTGGCCCGAACCTTGCATACACGGCTCACCAGCATGAAGAATTCGACGACGGGCCAGTACTTCGCACCCTGTTCTTTCCTGGTTTGGTTGTTTTTCTACCAAGTACATAAGCGATTCCCCCATATCGCCATTTCTCCAAGCGGTGAGGATGGAAATCCTCTGTCGGTGTACCAGTGGACTCCCCTCCTATTGAGGACAGAGTCCTATTATCCTTTTAACCAATAATTTTTGGGACCCGCTATGCATTTGTTGAAGGGTTCTTGCCCTCGGGTGCCCCTCAGTTTGAGAGATAGGGTGGTGCAGGAGAAGAAGGGAGATGTTTTCCAATTGACATAGGGACTGGTGATTTGCCTGTTCGGCTTCATAGGGAAACCCTTCCTGCTACCTGTCTTCCCATCCGAGTACCAGTTCGCTTTGGAGGTCGCTCGACAGAGCGATGCAACTAACGCCGTCTATGACCATGGTCGAAAATGGGCACATACCTGTGACTTCCCCTTCAGGATGGGGGTAATTGAAGTATTTGCCTTAAAGTAGAACACATTCTTGGAGGAAAATCTTGCCAATTTTGGCCTACTCCAGATTCCTCAACAATGGCTCTATGATCCCTTGGGAGTGATGAGGGATCACTTAAAATTCAAGAACTTTCATGTCTGCCCCCACCCCGAAATTGTGGAGCAAAGAAATAATCCCAATGGGAAGGATCTAGAGTGGCATTTGGAGAGGATGAGGACATTGCCTCCCTGGCATGAGTTCTACCCTATGGAGGTCGAGTTTGACCCTGACCAGTACCCCCTCCCAACTCCAAGCTCCACATTTTGGAGAAAGGCAAAGGATGATTTAAAGGAAGAATTGAAGAATTGGGGTGAAGAAAAACTTTGGGAGTGGTGGATAATGAGAGTCCATTGCCAAAAGATGAATTCTTATGGACTCTTGGCAGCAGATAAAGACTTCGCAATTATTTATGAAGCCAATGTTGAAACTTGGAAGTCCATATCCTTTGTCGATTTTGTTCCCCCAGCTACCCCAGGATCGGGCGAAAGCCCAAAAGGAGCTGAAGATGCCTCGAAAGAATAGGAAGAGGAAGAAGTCGAAGCTACACCAGAGGCACTACCACAGGGACCATCGGAAAGCCATGACACAAGCGTCGAAGAGGCAGAGCAACCATTGGAGAGGAAGAAAAGAAAGAGGCAAGAGAAAATTCAAGTGCCTCCGAGCCACCCAAAGTGACCTCGCACGAAGCTCGCAAGTGCTCCTGTCGGACCACCTATATCAGGCCCAACCAAAGCAAATGTTGAAGATGCGAGGCCACCAAGTGCCGAGACGGTCCCAGACATAGACGTCATTGATGTGGAGGAACTCCTCCAACAAGAGGGAGACCCCGAAGTAGAAGTTGTGGAAGTCGGGAGTGCCAAAGTCCAAAAGGAGCAGGAGCCTATTACTCAAGAAGTCACCACGACCGTTTTGCCAGAAGGGCATGCAGGTACGCACTCTCCACCCTTTGCCTTGGTCTCTCACATGTCCACTATGGTCCTGGCCAAATATTCTCATCAGTCTCCCCTTCCCTCACAAAGTCAGTTGCCTCCTCGTGCGTTGCCTCTTGCCACTGATCCCATTAGCCCCACTCCACTCGAGTCACCAGGCCAGGACAAGTCTGTTGCCACCACTTCGCCGAACCCCATTCTTCATTCCCCTACATCACATGGCATTGTTCCACTGGCCGAAGCTTCCGTCACACCTACCGTCGAACCTTCTGGTGAGGCTTCCCCCATCAATTCTTTATATTTTTTTACCCCCTCGGCTAGAGATCCAGCCTTATTTGAATCCGAATTGTCAATAATAAAGGAACGCCCTTTAGCCAAAAAGCTACTCCAAGCCCGAAAAAATACAAAAAAAATGTTGAAGGAGGCTAGGAAGAAGAGAGGGCGCTCTCTGGCACAAGTTGAGAAATGCGCTATTTTTTATTTAAAAGCCAAAAAGTTACATAAAGTAAAGAAGGTCCCTAAGGTCCAGAAGCCCCTGGATGAAATGACTCCAGCGGACTACGATTATCAGGAGAAGACCAAGGACCTGGAACACCTGAACATAGACAATGAATCTACGTCCATGCATGTCGGGATCGAGACTTTTCGAGCGCACGCAAACATCGCTAATCAGCGCAGGTTTGAAGTGGAGAGTGCCAACATCAAATTAGAAGAGGAGCTAGCTAGAATCCGCTCCAAGCTAGAGGATTCAGAGGAGCAGTGTAAGCTGATGAAAAAAGAAACACATGCCCTAAAACAACAAATACTACAACTATAGTGTACCACTGAGAACCAAGCACAGAGACAGGCCGAGAATGATTTGAAGGCCAAGGAAGTTGAAAGCAAGATCTTGCAGTTGCAGCAGCAGTTGCACCAAAAAACAAACTTGGAGCTGTTTGATAGAGGCAGGATCAAAGAAATCCGCTCACACTTGTTAAAAAATTTTAGGTCTCGGGCCTCCAGTGCCCTCTCAATTTTGATCTACACCACCGAAGCACAGCATGCCGCTATCGAAGGAGGGCCAATCATCGATGAGGTCACTCAGAAAGCTAGAGGCCGACTCAAATTAGCTTTCGATGTCCAAAGCGCTAAATATCAAGACTTGCAGGTCCCTACGATGAGTCGGATAGCTAGGGATTGGTCTATAGCTCAGGCCATAGTTCGCGCCTTCTTCTCCAAGGTGAGAAAAGCATAGAAGGCGAAGGACCTCCTGGATGTGTTCAAGGATGAGCAACGTGCATCGATGGGCTATTTCCAAGATCTCTCTTCCTTGGGTTTCTCGAGCTTCACGGATGATGATGGGAACCTTCTGACCAAGGAAGAGATTAAGCCGGCATGGCTTCATTTTGAGGGCGACGTCTTAGAGATAGATGAATGGGTGGAGCCTATAATAGAAAGGCAGGTCATAGATTTCATTCTGAGATACTACAAGATCGCGGCCTGCCTGAACGATCTGTATACCAGGGCCCAACATGCTGATATCGGGCAGATCGATCGGTTCCATGTTTTGGTCAAGGCACTACAGGATCAAGAGCCTTTTTCGAAGGGTGCCTGGGCTCATGTCCACCGAACCATGAGAAAAATCCGTGATCACCTTGCCCCATCATCGCAACATGAAGCCACACCAGAGGAAGCCGCGCCAGCAGAAGAAGCAGAAGAAGAAGGAGAAGAAGAAGAAGAAGGAGAACAAGCTGTGGAAGCGCCCCCGAAGATGGAAAAAGGAGAAGGGTCTAGAGGTAACTCTGGCCCAATGGATTAAAGTTGAGGGTTCTTCCACCGAGACGAGCTCGTTGCCCCACGAGCCGCCAAGAATGTTGACAATTTTGTCACATTGCACAGAGGGGTGGAAAAATCAAATTTTTTGTAAAGTATTTCTTTCAGTTTCATGAATTTGTTCCCTTGTTTTTTTAGAAGCAATATTTTCAAGCATTGCAACAATTTTGGCTTTCCCTGCCACCCCCTTGTACATAAAATGAAGAAGAAAGAGCTTCACTGCCGAACAAGCTAAGGAAGATAGCTTCATCAAAGAAATCTCTAAGGATGAAAACTACTTCGGGCCCGAAGTTCCTCAAACAACTACTTTAGGTGAAAACCTTACGAAGCAGCGTTGCCAAAGCAAAAATTCTAGCAAGGCATAAAAAAGAGCTTCGCGCCCGAAGTATTTCTAGCAACTACTTTGGGCAAAAGTTTTGCGAAGCAGAATTCAAGCGACATTTCAAAAGAACAGCTTTGTCGAAGAAAGACCGCGGTCCGAATTAGCTAAGGCAAGAAAACTACTTCGGGCCCGAAGCACTTCAAGTAGCTACTTCGGGTGAGATTTTTGCGAAGCGGTGTTGTCGAAGGAAAAAATACGAAGGAAGAAGAATGAAAACTACTTCACACCCGAAGCATTTCAAAAGGCTACTTCGGGCAAAAGTTTTGCGAAGCGGGATTTGAAGGAGCGCAACATTGAAAACACTTCACCGAAAAGTCGTCGAAGCACCCACTTTGGGCCCCCATGCCAGCGAACCATTTCTACTTCGTCGAAAGTCATTGTGAAGCATCTGCTTCGGCCATCTTTCATGTGAAGTACTTTCACCCAAAGTAGTAGCGGCCATAAAGAATGCAACATCTTTTGAAGGTAGGAACGCGCTTCGGCCGAAATACCCCCAAACCGTAGTTTTGAAGAAGGTTCACGACGAAGCATTTTTAAGCTCACCAGCGAAGTATCTACTTCGGGCGAAGGGCCTCACCAAAGTAGTTTTGGCACATCTTCCAGCGAAGCAATAATGAAGAGCCCATCTTGCGAAGGAGATATGCTTCGGCCTTCATTACCCCCGAAGCTGTTTTGCGAAGCTCCACCATGCGAAGTGCAAATCAAGGAGAATCTGCTTCGGCACAAGTCCATTGCGAAGCAAAGTTGCAAATGAAGAACTAGCGAAGCACTTCAAGGGCACGCGCTCCAAGTCGGGTATTTTCTCGAGGCGATCAAGTGCCTCATAAATGCATTTTTACGTGCCCAAAAAACTAGCTATGCATTTTTGGCAATTGGAAACAAAGTATCAGTCTCTGATGAAGAGCCCAAAAAGCATTGCGGCCACTCGAGTATTGCACCCAGAAGCCAAGGACGCTCAGACGGCTCATTAATGCAAGTTTCCACGGCTGACCCGATCGTCAGTTTCTAGTTTTGGTAACATATTTGAGAGCTCAGTCATGAGAGCCGTGAAGAGCTGACTTCTCGGGTTTCGAGGGTGTACTCCTCCATTTTGTGTAATTATGGCTCAGAGGGTCGGGTCCTCTATAAAAACCCAGGCATTGTAATGTAAAAAGGGGGGGGAACTTTCTGCTAAGAAAGCTGCTGTAACTTGATGTCCTGCGATTAATACTAAAGAGTTTTGGACTATCTTTCTCTCTTGTATGTTGCCTTCTGCATTTATTTCTTTCATCTTCCTTCATTTGCATGCTATAATTCTAAACTCTAGATTTAGGCGTGTGATTGGGGACAGAACCCTGAAATTTTCTCGAAGGATACATAAGGGAGTAAAATACTATGTTAGTTTTCTTTTATGCTGCCTGTGGATAGTGTTTCTACATATTCACTTGTCTTAATCGTCGTTACTCTGAACCCTGAATTTCGGCGAAAGGGAAAGGGGAGTCCTGGAACTCATCCAGAGGATACATAGGAGAATTAATACTGCATTCATTAGGTTTACTCTTGGTGTTCTTTGTTGTTATTCAAACTATTGGCTAGCGATCGTGCTTCCTGTCCTTTCCCACCTTTAAACTACTTGATTTCTTCCCTTATCCCTTTTATTTCTTTCCAGCACCCTTGCTCTTTTTATCTCTTTCCTGCACCCTTATCTTAAAACACCGAAGTAGTTTAGCATAGGAGCCGGCCTTCTCCAGATATTGGCACGAGGGGCATCTCTTCCCTTCGGCCTTTCAATGTTGGTCCAGGTCTAGGGCGCATACACTTACCCAAATCCTTTCCTGGGCAGATTTGATGACCAACAGTTCCTATCAACTATCCTAAGTGGCTTTCAAACATGGTCGAAAACCTAACAAGGTTATATGCATTTGCACTGATTTTTGAGATCTTAACAAAGCGTGTCCTAAGGATGAATTTCCTCTCCCAAACATTGAAACTCTTATCGACACTTGCGTTGGCCATGAAATGCCTTCTCTCATGGACGGTTTCTCAGGATACAACCAAATCTGAATAAATCTTGATGACCAACACAAAACAACATTCATTACACCTTGGGGAAATTTTTGTTACAAGGTGATGTCCTTTGGCCTCAAAAATGTAGGTGTCACTTATCAACGTGCCATGACATACATTTTCCACGACTACATACATAAGATTATTGAAGATTATGTGGATGATATCTTGGTTAAATCTAAAACTTGACAAGAGCACATTGGTGTATTGGATAAAATTTTTTACTGACACCTAGAGCATAATGTAAGCTTGAACCCCAAGAAATGTGTCTTTGGTGTTACCTCAGACAACCTTCTAGGATTCATTATCTCCAAAAGAGGTATTGAGGTGGACCCAAACAAGGTCAAGGCCATCATGGAGATGCCTCCCCCAACTAACTTAAAGGAATTACGTAGTTTACAAGGAAAGATTCAATTAATCCATCATTTTATTGCGTAACTTTCTAACAAATGTAGGCCATTCAATCACCTACTACAAATGGGGTGTCATTTTCTTAGATAGATGAATGTAAAAAATCCTTTGATGACATTAAGCAATACCTAGCTTCTCCACCAGTCTTAGCTCCTCCTCATCCGAGGGTCCCATTCTATATTTATATTTCAGCAATGGACTTTGCATTAGGGAAAATGCTTGCACAAAAGAATTAAAAAAATCAAGAGCAAGTTGTCTATTATATTAGTCGAACATTGGTAAGTTATAAAAATAGATACACTTTTGTAGAAAAAGTGTGCTTAGCAGTGGTTTTCACCACTAAAAAACTTTGACACTACATGCTTACTCACACAACATATGCATAGCTAGAGAAAATCCTCTACATTATATGATATCTTGCACTTACAACAACACCCACACCACTAAATGGATAATGATCCTTACTGAATTCGACCTTGAATTCATTAGCCAAAAATCTATTAAAGGTCAGGAAATAGCCGATCAACTTTTGAAAGCTCCACTACCTAGTGATCATCCTTTGATTATTGAGCTCACAAATGATTTGGTATTTGTCATCACTGAAAAATATGTCATTTCGGAGGAAGACGTCGATATCACACTATTATTTGATGGCTCTAAGTGCGTGAAAGGTCAAGGTGTTGGATTCGTGTTTCATATACCCCAGGGGGTACCTATCCTCTTATCATTCAAACTCAACTTCCAATGCACAAACAACACCATAGAGTATGAAGCCTTAATCTTAGGTCTTCAATCAACTATTACTATGAGCATTAAGCATATTAGGATATTTGGTGATTCTCAACTTGTTGCTAAGCAAATCACTGGGGAATACCAATGCAAAGAACCTACCATTAAGCTTTACCATGAAGTAGAAATGAAATTGCTCTCTAATTTTTATTGGTATAAAATCAATAGTTTACCACGTTCGACTAATATATTTGTAGATGTGATGGCCTCCCTTGGATCATTAATTCTAAAAGACTCATTTGGAGAGGTACAACCCCTTATAATTTCAACGGTCTCTAAATATATAATTGTTCGTGTTGAATCTAAAGATAAAAATGATGTTTGCTTTATCTAGTCGGAGCCATATGAGCCTTGGCCAAGCCAAATTGTAGCATTTCTTAAGTTTGGAACACTCCCATATGACATGTCTCAAACTGCTAAATGCACTTTCAAGCAAAATATAGCTCATTTTTTTCTCTTGGGGGACATGTTGTATAAACATGGTTGTGATGGAGTCCTTCGTTGTCTCGATTATAGTGTGGCACAAAAAACCATAGTTGAAGCCCATGATGGTACTTATAATGGTCATTTTAGTAATAGCCATTGCAAATTCTATTTTATGCATGGGTTATTATTGGCCCACAATGGAACATGATTGTTGCACTTATGTCAAACGTTGCAAAAAGTGTCAAGAACATGTTAATTTAACTCATGTACCATTACAAGCTTTACAACCTATTAAAATCCTTTGGCCCTTTTCCCAATGGGATCTATCTAATTGGTAAAATTTCACCTCATTCCTTGGGACAACATACATTCATCATCACAACCACTGATACTTCACAAAATGGGTTGAGGTAATTCCTCTAACTAGTACGACAAGACCTAGAATTATGGAGTTTATACTTCATCACATATTTTTTTATTTTGGTATTCCCTCAAAAATCATTCCAGACAATGGTAAGTCTTTCAAGAACAAGGGCGTTCAAGCACTCTGTGAGAAGTATAACATTCAACATAATTTTTTGACTCCTTATTACCCATAAGCAAATGGACAAGTTGAGGCTTCCAACAAGACCTTAATTGCTATTCTCAAGAAATTTGTCAAAGAAAATCATAAATATTGGCATACACAAATATCCTTGACATTATGGGCTTATCAAACAAGCATCTGCATGCCTATAGTGGCAACACCATTTTCTTTAGTCTATGGAGTCGAAGAAATCATGCCTCTTGAGCTTGAGATCCCCTCCTTGCGAATTTCTTTGTAGGAATTCATAGATGATGACACTGCTATACAAGCACATCTTAACCAACTCACACTTCTTGATGAGAGGTGATTCAATGCTTTAGAGCATTTACAAGTTTATCAAGACCACCTAAAGCATGCTTACAACGCCAAAGTTCATATACGTGAATTCTAAGTAGGAGATCTTGTCCTTAAAGAGAACCAACAAAACACCAATGCATTTTCATATCTTCATGATAAATTTACGGATAATTGGTTAGGTCCATATAGTTACTCAAAAAGTGGGTAATGGTAATTATAAGTTTTTCAGTCTAGAGGGAGAGGAAGAGTCTGATCCACTTAATGTTATACACTTGAGAGCATTCTATGCATGATTTAATATATATATATATATATATACATATATATATATATATATATATATATATATATATATATATATATATATACATATATATATATATATACATATATACATATATATACATATATATATATATATATATACATATATACATATATATACATATATACATATATACATATATATACATATATATATATATACATATATACATATATATACATATATATATATATATATACATATATATACATATATATATATACATATATATACATATATACATATATATACATATATATATATATATATATATATGCATGGCTAATACACAAAAATATTTACATACATTTCATTCACAACATTGCATTTACTTTGCATATACATTACATTTCAAAAACAATGCATCAACATACATCTCATATTGCATTTTACATTTCACAAACATTGCATTCACACACATTTCATTTTTCATTTACGTCCACATTCACTTTTCATATGAGGGATCATTTATTAAGTCCAAGGTCTTAATTGGTCCAACAAGAGTCATGTTGCCTTAATCAGGGGCACCTTCACAATATCATCCACATAATTCTACCAAGTCAAATGACCATTAGCACAAACCACACATTCAAAATTCCTAGGTGTTTTCGGTCACTTAGCCACTCCTAGTGTTTTAAGCAAACTCCAAAATAAATGTCAAGTTATTTTTAGGACCATCACACATATACACTAAGAAAATCTTGAGTTTTGGGAATTGAATCCAAAACACTCTTGAACCAAACACAATGTCACATCTTAAAAACATCTTGTGTCAAATAGGGATACCACCATACTTGGTAAAAACCTCGAAGTGAAAAGGGTCATCCTTGTTAGTCCCATCATGCAACATAGTCCATAAGAACAATTGTTTTCACCACTATCACAATTTCTTCCAAATCCAAAAGATGGAGTAGTAAGGATAGGCTACAATTCTCATCACACTTAGGTTGAGAATATGATTTCCCAAAAATCTATATCTTTTACATCACACACCACTGATCATTGGGTTGTAAGGATCATACTACATTTCCAGTCAGATGGTTAGATAGTCATCCAATGGCCATTAGCACAAACCACACATTCAAAATTCCTAGGTGTTTTCGGTCACTTAGCCACTCCTAGTGTTTTAAGAAAACTCCAAAATAAATGTCAAGTTATTTTTAGGACAATCAAACATATATACTAAGAAAATCTTGAGTTTTGGGAATTGAATCCAAAACACTCTTGAACCAAACACAATATCACATCTTAAAAACATCTTGTGTCAAATAGGGATACCGCCATACTTGGTAAAAACCTCAAAGTGAAAAGGGTCATCCTTGTTAGTCCCATCATGCAACATAGTCCATAAGAACAATTGTTTTCACCACTATCACAATTTCTTCCAAATCCAAAAGATGGAGTAGTAAGGATAGGCTACAATTCTCATCACACTTAGGTTGAGAATCTAATTTCCCAAAAATCTATATCTTTTACATCACACACCACTGATCATTGGGTTGTAAGGATCATACTACATTTCCAGTCAGATGGTTAGGTAGTCATCCCCAAAAATTAAGTAATCAAAAACACAAATCGTGGACTATGGATTTAGCCTCCATAGGAGCTATAGATGCTTGATTGGCAGTGGAGTACGCTCATGCATGGTGACACATTTCTTTCAAATATACATCTGACCGCACATAAGGACAAGATAACTTCTTTGTTCCATCCATAACAGGTTTACCCAATTTACTCAAGGTGAGTTAACAAAATTACTTACACACACATTGGTTCTTGATTTCCTCGAGTCATTACCATGCTCTTAATTCGGTAAATGAATTCACTACACATGCATTTGGTCCTAGAGGAATTAGGCAGTTTTGGTGAGTTTGTTTGATACCATTAGTATGTTTGAGTCTCTACAAAATAGTCAGTCTTCCATATCAACATCCATATCTTATTCCATATCAACATCCATATATTCTTCCATATCAACATCCATATCTTCTTCCATGTTAACATCCATGTCACTTCATGAGTCATTAACTCCATATACCATAAAGTTTGGTGCTCCTGATTAAACAAAAATTCTAAAAAATGGCCAAGCAAGATCTAAACTATGAATGATCATTAGAAAATTTGCATTCCATACCTTGCATTAATCATCCATATATTCCACCTTGCATTAATCATCCATAACATATCATATGCATTCATCATCCATATAAACATGCATTCCACAAAAAGCATTCACACAAACACATATAACACAAAAAGGTAAAATCCATGTGTATATATATATATATATATATATGTATGTATAAATATCACATGTACAAAGAGTGTCAAAAGGCTACATATAATAGAGCACCAAGGCTCATATACAAAAAGTGCATCTAAGCACTAGCTATGTCCTCCAAGAAGACCCCTGTGACCTAGGAGGAGCCCTAGACCTAGAGCTATGCCTAGACTCGCTATGCCTAGCAGCCTCGGATACAAATGAGGTTGGAGGATTAGGAAGTGGAATATGATGCTCCATCAACCTATCTTCCAATGCCTTGATATACCTATGCTAATACTGAAGATGTGCTATCTTGATATTATATCGATGCTCCCTCTCTAGTAGCTCAGTCTGGAGCCTCACGATCCTCTCATCCTGAGCCATCACCATCGCATCCCACTCAGCTACCTACTGCTCTAGCCGTACCTGATCCTCCTCGTCTCCACATCATCCACATATCCATTGTCTCCCCCACTCTCGGGAGCCTTCCTAGCCATATCCTTAGTCCTCCTCCTTTGACTATCTTATCGAAGGTATCGCTATCACTTGGGGGCCTCATGGGTCCCCTCACCATCACCCTTAGCCTCATCCCCACCTCTACCAACCACTACTCGAGGTGATGCCCATGGTGGTTGTGTAGCGAACCACGCATCATACTCCATGGTAGTCCTTGCATCATCCACATCTAGGAGATCCATCTCCTCATCATCCTCACAAGTCATCCTCCATGGCTTCGCACATGGTATCCTTATCTCCTCTTGATGCCTCCTATAGTGCACCAGCTCATCTGGGACCTCCTACCTCAAACAAAACTATCAAAGTACTCGTGAGAACTAAAAATACTCAACCTCACTATGATATCTCCCAACCACCCACCTAGCCTGTCGCACCCATCACAGATGCTCTCCATATCAGGTCCACTTGATACCTCACCATAGTCTCCATATCACTTGGGTGGATGTTAGTCCAACCCACAAATCCTGGTACCACTAACTCATCCACATCAACTGACTTGATTGTACCTCCTCAGCCACCACCCATTTCCTAATGTAGGGTTGCTCCCTACCAAATCCTGCTACTGGTAAGCCCTCTGATCGAGCCACACTGAAGTGCTCCCATCCCCAACACTACAGCAGCAAGCTACATCCTAATCCCTTCCTCCCCTTTCTCATCACCTCATAGAGCTCCCAGTACACATGTGCTAATAAGGCAGGAGCCCATGCATACACTTGTCGCATAGTGAGCATATCGCTCACTAATTCTATCAGGTTGCAAGGGAACCTGCATCTAGTGTTGTTTGGGGCCATGATATTGGCCAACACGAACATGACCAAGGCACAGAGGGCATCCAACTCCTTGTCCACATACATGGACAAGTAAGGTATACCTCCACTCTCCACCCTCACACCCTACCAACCATCACCAAACATCTTCCTCATCTCCGTCCCTCGATCACATCCAACCTCAACATGAATCCCCTCCACTGGAACCTTGAGGATGCGGTATACATCCTCAAGTGTGATAGTCACCTCTCTGGTAGGAAGATGGAAAGTTCCCCTATCTGAATCCCACATCTCTTCCAAGATAGAGAGGTACCCCTCATCTGCCCTCACCACATCAATCCAGGCTACCTCTGCTAGCCCCACTGCCTCCAGCAAATCCCAATCATCCTTCATCACCACCTTCCTCATTTTAGGAATGTACGGTGAGAACCGATGTTGAGCCTCCAAAATCCTAAGCTACAACATAGCACAAAACACTTGTCATTTACACATTAAAAACAAATCAATCATAATTTTTTTTATTTTTGCACAAAAAGAAGAGAGTTACCTTGGCATCTCGCATTCCAGCCTCAGCCCCAGCCTCTACACCCGCTCCCTCCGTCACCATAGCTTTCGTGCCCAAGTCACTTCACCTCACTTCGGTCCACTCTCCCAAACGTAGCTTCTCAAACTCTCAAACACATAAATGAGCTTCATTTCTCGTCCTTTTAGCTATTTATAGCTATTTTAGGCACCTTCAAATGCCCATGGGCATTTCCTGGCACATTGAAGCACATCTAGGCATTTACAAAAGCACCCAAACATCGACCGGCATTTGCACAGGCTTAAAGCACTTTATTGGCGTTTGGCTTCAATTTTGACAAAAGATAAATTTTTACAAAATAGTGGCTTATCCCCACCAATTCAATCCATCTTGCATTCATGCATCTATTCCATCATTTTATCAAGTTTTGTGAAGATTCCAATTGATTTGGATGCATAATTTTTGTTTGCGACCACAAATTGCAAATCTGCTTAACAAGTTACAAAAGCACTCCAAAATGGTCCAAATCTTCACAAAACAAAAATAATCATCACTCTCATCAATCATACATCATCATAAAAATCATTTTATATCATCATTTGCATATTTGCCAACTTGAAACCCATCCTTCGATATGCTTTTATCTCATCCACATGATTAGTGTCGTTGAAACCCTAGCATGCCCTAGGTTGGATTATTAATAGGAGCCACTTTGATGGCTCAACCCCTGGAAGTTCCTTGGAAATCCTTGAGTCCTTGGCTACCTAAGTTCCATTATTGTATGAGTACTCTCGCCTTCCATCCTTTCTTACCATATCATCCGCATTTATCGCTGCCCCTCTCGCCCAGCCAGATTGCTTCTGCAGACAACTCCCTTAGTCGTTGAACACCCTTGGGTGCTTTCTATCACCACCAAGCACCTTTGGGTGCTTCCCCTCTACTGTTAAGCACCTCTAGGTGCCCTCCACCATTTTCGAGCACCCACAAGCGTTTCCTATAGTCGTTGAGCACCAATGAGTATTTCTTGTAGTCGTCGAGCATCCATAGGTATTTTATGCCAGAATTCTGAAGTCCCCCTAGCCTCTAAGCGATGCTAGGGCATAGCCGCACCAATCCACTACAACATATTTCAACAGATTAGAGAACAATAGATAAGCAAGTTAAATCAATGTCATTGTTATTATATTTTATTGTGTTGCTAGTATTTGTTCACATTTTTTATTGCATAGCTAGGGTTTAGTCTTGATTTCTGAGGGTCTCACACAGTGGAGCCCTCATTATTATTATTGACTCATTTGCTATTTTCTCATGTGCAAATATGGTAGCATTACATTAGCATTGGATAGCTGCTTAAGTTGGAGTTACCCGATATTGAATAACTAGAAGCCCACTCACTTCTGTTAGGAGCAAAGACGCATTTTAAGACACCACCAACATTGTTTGCTAGGGTTTTAGAGAACCCTAGCTATTGTAAAATTTGTATCAAAGAATTCAAGGATTTTTATTGTAACAATGGAGTTTTGAGGCTCCCCCCATTAATAAAAATAATTCATTGTGCAATATTGTCTTTTGAGTTAAATTTATAACTTGTTATTTGGTGTTTCGTTTTTGTCTTCATAGTGCGGATCTTAAAATCTGAACATAAAAATGCCAATGGGTTACACAAGGTTTTAACAATAAAATCAGTAAAGAAGGCTTAGAAAATTAAAACAAAAACAACCACCTTTTAGGTCAAACTACAATTTGAAACCAAGTTCCCACTCAAGGGAACTTCTTAGATTCAAACAATCTAAATCACGAGCTTCTCGCTTGAAAGGAACACAACAAAAATTTTGAAAAATATTTCCTGCTTAGGGAAATCAACTCCTGCAACTCGAACATGGAGAGAGGTTCCACACCATGGAACCCTACACCAACCAACTAGACCAGAAGAACTTATCCAATGAAAAGCGATAGTTAGCAACAGAGTTGGATGCGGATACAATCTTGAGAAAATATAGATCATCAACACCACCACCCAGTAGGCCTCTCCAACATGCTGACAAAGAAGCCAAACCCTGAACCCTCCTCTATTCCCATCATGAAAGCACTGGGTCCCCTTTCCAAGACCTCAAATTGCTACAAAGAAAAGAGTTCAGAGGAACAGACTCCTCTTCAAAAGATGAAGAAAACCCCAACCACCCAAGGGAAAGCCCTGGAAGCCAACACTGAAACCCCTCAACTACAACCATCATGAAAGCACAAGATCTCCTCCTAGTGAGACTACAAAAATCGTAGAGATGGGTTCATAGGGACTTCTACACCAACGACCACATGACCAAAGCTATTGAACCAAAGGGGTATTTGAACCCCTCTTTTGTGGAAAACGAGAAAGCCTCGGATCCCTAGCTAAGACCACAAAGAGCCATGGAAGAAGAGGTCCATTGAAACACCTTGTAAGTTGACTACAAAGGCCGTACAACCCTATCCACTACTGCCAAATCAAGAAACCATCTGAAAAAATCCTCCATGATAAGAAGGCGTCTGGTCTCTCCCTTAAAGACCATCAAAAACGTGGAAAATGAACTTACCAGACCATCTTGCGCATGGAATAAGCAACAAACCACACCATGGGAAAATGACCAAGGCATTCAATTCAAAAGGTGAACTCTGAAACCCCTCCTCTGTAGGCCATGATAAAGCCCTAAGCTCCCAAGACTAGTCTAATTGAATTAAAGATCTAAGCTTCCAAGACTAGTCCAATTTGATTCACTATCTGAAAGATCTAATATTAAGCTCCCAAAACTAGTCCAATTGAATTAAAACTGAGGCTGCTAAATTAGATATAAAACATGCAACCTTACACGTACACAATTACTTAGTAAACACAATGAATGAGTAACCTTTGAAAGGCCAAAAATATAATTTTAGAAGGTCCCCCCTATCTTTTGCCACCAAGACTGAGAAATGCTAATCGATTTGGGATCTGTTTGTCATTCCTCACTAAGATTTGGTTCTTTGTGCACAAGCTTGGTGAGATGGTGAGTATTAAGAAGAGAAGTGGACATGGATTACATGTGAGACATGCCATAATTTACCTTGAGATTGATGTTGAGTTTTGCATGCATCAAATCCATTTAAAACTACCAATTGAAAACTCATGAGTGTAATCGAGCGTGAACGAGATCTCCTTGGAACTAGTAGGCATGTGATTAGTAAACATGCTCCTTGAAATCCGTTGGATGACAATATTAAATCTAATAAAAAACAGTATTAAAAAACTTAAAAGGGAAAGACTATTCTAAGAAAGGAAGTTGCTGACTACTTCTCAAGGCATATTCAAATAGAATGAACTGATGCATGATTGGTCCAAATTGCCATTGCTGATAATGCTTCCAATGTGGGTCCCAATAAATCTGATCTCTTCTAGCCATAGTCTTATGTACTAGTATTTGCTCCAGTTGCATCCTATTTCTCCTCATTTGTAATGTTCAATAGCTCATGAAGGAAATCCCTATCCCAAATTCTTAATCTTCCTAGTTGATGCCCATAGTAGCCATCAGGTCTGTCACTTGGTTTCCCTCCTTATAGATGTGATTCACCCATGAATTATCCAAGAGTTTAATTTTTTTCTTTGCCACTCCAATCAGGTCTTCATTGTTCTAGCTTGCCTCAAGGATGCCTTCAGTGCAATTGATGATATTTAGCGATTCCCTTTCTATGATTACATCTTTTATTTTCAGCCTATCAAGAAGAAGGGCAATTTGATATAGTGCCTTTGCCTCCATAAAGTGGTTGGTTTTAACTCCTAAATTTTTAGCATAAGCAAGTAAGATGTCACCTTTATCATCCTTGATCACCCCCTGGCTCCAACCTTCCCTGGGTTACCTTTCATAGCCCCATAAAAATTCAATTTTACCTAGCCCAATGAAGGAGCCTTCCATTTAGTTTGAGATCAAGTGAGTTGTGTGGGAGGTCCTAAGGAGTTTGTCACCCTTACTAATACCCATTGAGAGCAACCATTCTTTCACTATCATTTTCCTAGGAGTCTTAGAAATTTATCACTTGTACATTTTTTGTTGATGCATTACTGACTCTAACCTCAACTGATTTAGGATCTCTTTTATGATCATTGAAGGCTCAATTTTTTCTTTCCTTCCATATACCCCAAAGGCAATGGAGGAGGATAAAATTCCACATTGTTTTGCGCCTTTTATTTTGATATTGTTCGAGGGAACCCATGAAATGCCAAATTTGTTTAGAATCATATTGAAGACCTCCCAAGAAAAAGAGCATTCAATAAAAAAGTGATGGACATTCTTCTAATTCTCTTCACATAAGTAGCATCTATTTGGAATCATTATTCTTATTTTGAGAAGATTATCTATGGTGAGGACCTTGTTCAAATGATTTTTAGAGTTAGATTATTGAGCTATACTTTAAAGATATCTAACCACCCCCAACCATCTCCTTCAAGAAGATAGTAGCTACAATGTAAAGCCCTCCTTTATGCCCCTTACAAATCATTGAATCATCCACTATGTTAGGGTTAATGACTTGGGATATTAGAATCTTATTTAGCTCCCTTAGTGCTTGTTCTCTTATGGAATATAGTCCATCTAGATGGATGGTCTTCCATATTTTCCTTCCTCCTCTTCAAAAATGAAGTCTACAACCCCAATGCCAAAGTGTTGAGATGTTATAGGTTATAAAATGGCCAAGTTTGGATCTTAAACCAACAAAGTGTTCTTGAACCAACTGTTGTTCTAGAATTTTATCTTCCTTCTATCACCTACTCTCCATCTTATTCCATTTTTTAGTAGGGTTTTGGTTTTTTGAAGATGATTCCAAAAGAAAGAGCTCTTTGGAGGGTTTTGTTCCTCAATGAGGTTTATACCCTATCTAAGGTACTTTGCATTAAGGATTTGGATACATCCATTATTATTATCAGTAAGCAGCTTCCATACCAGTTTAGCCATGAGAGAATGGTTCATTCTATGTATTTTCCTGAAACCAAGTCCTCCTACCTCATTTCTAGAGCAAACCTGGTTCCAGGCTACCAAAGCCATCCTTCTCTCTTCCACTCCTGACCAAAGGAAAGTTTTTTGAATTTGCTCAATTTTCTCACATATACTAACAGGTATTTTGAATAAAAACATGAAGTAAATAGGTATGCTTTTAAGGGTATACTTCACCAATTGGGATTTACTAGCCTGACTGAGGAGGGAGCCCTTCCACCTTGCAAGTTTTTTTCCATTTTTTTCCACTACTGAGTTCCAAAGGTTTTCTTTAATTCTTATCTTAAAGAGGGGCATGCCTATGTAGGTGGAGGGAAGACCCACTATCTCACAACAAAAAATTCTTGCAATGTGTGCTTGTATCCTTGGGGGGTGTTGAGGAAAAATACTTTGCTTTTAGATAAATTGACCTTCTACCCAACAACCTTCTCATAGATTCTCAACAAGTTTTTAATCTCTTTCACTTGGGGAATTTAGGAGCTAGTTACCAGTATGGCATTGTCCAAAAATTGTTGGTGAGAAATTGGGTTTAAGGCATTATCTAGGCAAACTCTTTCAATTATAACAACTGATATGACCACTATGATTGCCCTGTTCAATACCTCAACCATGATTATGAAGAGGTAGGGTGATAGGGGATCCCCTTGACATAGTCCCATTTGACTCTTGAAGTATCCTATCGCATATCAATTCACAATAATCAAGAACATTGTAGAGGATATACACTCCATGATCAACTTGATCCATTCCTGGTGGAAGCCAAATTTAGCAAGTACCATGATAAAAAAATCCTAGGAATCCCTACCATAGGCCTTTAATAACAAACCAAATTTTCCACTCCTTTCCACTGAATGAATAACTTCATGAATGGTGATTATCCCATCTAAG
The DNA here is from genome assembly GCA_028583015.1 of Wollemia nobilis. Classification (NCBI taxonomy): domain Eukaryota; kingdom Viridiplantae; phylum Streptophyta; class Pinopsida; order Araucariales; family Araucariaceae; genus Wollemia; species Wollemia nobilis. The sequence goes on along the minus strand of JAQPPZ010016747.1, from coordinate 1,813,787 downwards.
ATCAACCTACCCATTATGAATCCACCTTGGTTGGAATCAATAATGAAAGGGAGGATATCTTTCATTTTGTTGGCCATTACCTTGGTTAAAATTTTGAAAAGAGTATTACATAGGCTTATGGGCCTGAAATCCTTAAACTCTTTTGCCCCTACTACCTTGGTAATGAGTGCACGGAATGTTGAATTAACATCCTTTGGGATGTGGCCAGATTTTTGAACTTCATTTATGGTTGCAGTCACATCAGCTCCAATAATATGCTAAAATATTTGAAAAAAGTCACCAGCCATTGCAAAAACAACATTTTTTACCTCTTGCTCTGTAAAGAGGCTGGTCAGATAAGAATTTTTTTGCTTAGTTACTAAGGGTGAAATATTTTGAAGGTCATTAATTGTAGTCTCTTCCACCCTTTCAATAGTGCTAATAACATTCTTAAAGAAGTTTATAGCTTCATCATGAATTTCTATGATGTCATCAGTACTTGAGCCATCCCCTTGAAGGATTTCTTTTATCTTATTGTGACTTTTGTGCCTAAGGATGGACACATGAAAAACTAAGTGTTATGATCCCTCTCCTTGAGCCACAAAGCTCTTGATTCTTGTCGCTAGAACGTTTCCTCACATGCCAAGGTATTATGATATTATGATAAAAGTTGTTTTTCCTTGTCCCTAATTTCTTGTGATAAGTGGCCTTCATTGATAATTGTCTCAAACTCCATAAGTTGTTTCAGTTTCGCTTTTCTATAGAATAGATGTCCAAAGACATTTCTATGCTAGGATTTTATATTGTGTTTTATGAATTTGAGTTGAACCTGTGAAATCAATGGCATTGTGAAATCATTCTTCCACCATTCTGCTATACAAAATTCAAGGTTCTTGTGCCTTAGTCACATCGCTTCAAAGCGAAAGGGAAATCAAAAATTTATTTTGTTGGTCTATGATTCCAAAACAAGGGGATTATGGTATGAACCAACTTTTGGGAGCACTCTTAAGGTAGCATATCCAAAAATGAGTAGGCCCTCTTGCAAGTTTATAAATTGATCAAAGTATAATTTGGATTAATTATTCACCTAACCGCTTATTACTCCAAGTATATTTGACCCCCTAAGGTCCACAACCATAAACCCATTCTCATTTACAAAGTGTTCAAAGTATTCCATTCCATTTGTAATATTAGGATTTCAAATTTTCTTATCTGATGTGAACAAAAGGGAATTAAAGTCCACAGCTAAGACCCAAACAACTCCTTGGAATACCCTTCTCATCATACTTAGTTCCCATACTAGCATTTGTCTTCTTCGCATACTAGTATTTGGGGCATAAATTTTAGTCAACACCCAACTTATCTTAATTATATTGCAATAGAAAAACACATTAGTCAATCTATCTAAGGTAGAGATTACTCTCCCCTCTACATTATTGTGATTCCACATGCACAACAATCCACTTGAGGCTCCAATCGTAGGACTACCAAAAAAACTAGCCTTGTTCTATATAGATCTTCTTATTTTATTTATGTTATGCTCCTTCAAATCATTTTTTTATAGAAGAATAATTTATGGATTCAAGTATTTCCTCAATGACGACACCAGGTGATGTTTGGACAGGGCATTGAGGCCGTTGATATTCCAAGAAATGATCTTTATTTTTTAGATTTGGTCGAGTGTTTCTTCCCACACAGATTGAGGGTCAATTGTGTTCCATTAGATACATCCCTAGTCGTTTCCCTTTGTCTAATTTTAGACTGTGAAGGTCTGCCCCGCTTGGGATTGTTACCTACATCTACCTCTACTTTCCTCAAACTTTTGGTAATTATGTTAGGGCTGCCTTGGTCCTTCCTAGATTCTTTGTCTTTGGGATATTTATCATGCACTTCCTCACCTCCCTCCAGGATAAGTGGAGTATCGTTTATGTTTTGGGTTAGCATTACAATGATATTTTGTTCATGTTTTGTTTCCATTATTTGAATTTCCTAATTTTTTCTTCTATTGAGTATTGAAGGCAGTTAAAATGGTTTTGAATAGTCATCTCATTCAAAATAGAGGGAGGATTCTCAGGATGTTGACTTAGCTTTGTCGCTTCTTCTTCCATTATTTTGTCTTCTTCCTATGCATTCTACTTTGGATGTAATGGGGGCTCCACCTCCTACCTTCTTCCCCCTGCATCTTGGGTTGAAGTTCCTTCATTACCATATTTGTTTCCTATGGTCTTCTTTGGTTCCTAGTAGCGATTGTGAGCTTGGCTCCTTTTCTATGGACAATCGTGGCTAAGGTGCCCTATTATATGGGATAAGTCACACTTCACAGATAGGTTCTTGTACTCAATAGTTTGATTCCATTTCGCAAATATTAAAACCAATTTGATAGTCGAGGCTAGAAGCACTTCCATATTCATGTTCACACAGTTGTGCATGGATAAGTCATGATCTTGTCATCGTTGCAGGATCGATTGCTATTAATTGTCCTATATTTTGTGTGATACCTTTGAATATTTCCTCATGCCAATAGTGGAGAGGAATCCTGGGTAACTCGATCCAAATCGGAGCTTGGTTGATGCTCTAGGTGTATGGGTCAAAATTCATCGTCCAAGGAAGAGACCACGACACCCAAAAAAGTAGGGTCATCACTAGAGAATTCATTCCAAATCCTCTTCGCAATTAAGCCAAACAAAAAAAATTATGGGCATCGTCACAATATCCATGTGCCCTAGAGGGTGTCATTTCTTTGTTGCCCATTTTCGTATAACATCTAGTTTAAGTCTTATCCCAAGGAACTTACCAACTAGACATTGGTCGCCTTAAGCCACAACCATTTTCGTCAACTCATTAGGAATTATCAATCTTTCGTCTATCGAAGATAGATTAAAATTACAATCAGGGGCTTTTTGTTTGCCTTTCCTTGCATGCAACCAAAATTTCACCTCAGGGTCAAAAGATCAGTTTTGAGCCCTGATAACCTGCCTATCTCTCACCTTGGAAGCAATCAAAATTCCTACCCTACGATTTCTTGCCTGATCGCCCAAATACTCGAACTATTGCTCCTTGTTGTATTCTCCCATCCTTTTGATCTAATCCTTAGAACAATATTCCACTACCACACCACTTAACAAGAACCCTACCACAAAACAAAAACCCTACCATAGAACAAGAACTACTCAAACCATTGCTCATTGTTGTATTCTCCTATCCTTTCGATCCAATCCATATAACAGTATCCCACTGCCGCACCACTCAACAAGAACCCTACCACAGAACAAAAACCCTACCACAAAACATAATAAAAACCTTACCATAAAATAGAAACTGCTCAAACCGCTACTTCTTGTCAAATTCTCCTATCCTTCTGATTCAATCCATAGAACAATATTCCACTGCTGCACCACTCAATATGAACCCTACCATAGAAAATAAACCCTACCACAAAACATATTATTAGTGTTTTTTATCGTCTATTTTTAGAGGTAATTTTATTCTTGATGAAATGCAAATTTTAGAAGACAATTGGTCAAGTGAGTCTCTTAATTAAAACGATGTCATGAAGTTGATTATGGAAATATAGTTCTTTCAATAAGTTGATATATATATAATCAACTATATATATATTGTTGATAAAAAGGCATGTTAAATATAGTTAATCAACTTGTTCGTATTTGTAGCGCAAGTGGAGAAGGCGAAGGCGAGCCTGGCCTTGTTGAATACGAGGTCCAAGGTTTGAACCTTTGCGATGCAAAGGGGACACAAAGGTTGTGTGTTAAATTCCTATTGATAAGCATAGCTCTCGGCTTTACGAGGGGTCATGGTTGGGAGGAGACTGCTCAACCCTATGCATTGGTCGTAAGGGTTTCTCACACTAACCTATTTTTTTTATAATCTGCACCAATTACCTTATTGGCAAGTTCCCTTAATCCTCAGAAGGAGGTTCAGGTTTCAAGCCTGGCGGCCTGCGTCGGATACAAACCCCCCTCCCCCGACTAGCCTGAGGGGTATACCCGAATGGGATAGGCCCCGTGGAATGAAAAGTCTTGGCCCCTAGAGGATACGGGGAACAATTTTCCTTAACATAAGGTTTTATCTGCACCAGGTACCTTACTTGCAACTTCCCTCAATCCTCAAAAAGGAGGTCCGGGGTTCAAGCCTAGCGACCTACGTCGGATACAAAAAATCCCCTAGCTAGCCTGAGGGGTATACCCGAATGGGACAGACCCCATAGAATGAAAAGTCTTGGCCCCAGGGGATACAGGGAACGATTTTATTTAACATAAGGTTCTTGTCCAAGGGCAAACAATGCAACGGTTTGGGCTTTGACTCTTCTTCGAAAGGTCCAAGGTTCAAGCCGCGACGTGGACGAGTGTTTGAGGGGGTGGGTGTATGTTAAATTCCTTATTGATAGGCATAACTCTCGGCTTTACGAAGGGTCATGGTTGAGAGGAGATTGTTCAGCCTCGTGCGTTGGTCGTAGCGGTTTCTCACACTAACCAAATCAATATATATATATATATATATATATATATATATATATATATATATATATATATATATATATATATATATATATATATAGTTAATAAACCTAACACTAAAGGTAATATTATGGTATTTTTTTATTGAGTAAATACTTATTATACATATACATATCCATCGTGGGGATTGAACTCGGGTCACATCACCGATAATGCAAGTGGTGTCCTTGCCGATAGACCACATCACGCGGAAGTGGTTCAATAAAAGCCACATTTAATTTATTAAAAAAACTAAAAATTATTATTATTAATGATTTTTTACTAAATAAAAAAATGTTGTATATAAACCTAATTAGTATTGAATGATATTAATTCAATTTATTAAATTCCTTAAGGAGATCCACGTGGGATATTATAGTGGTTAGAGCTTTGAATTCTCTTTGAAGAAGTCCATATTTATTTTATTTATTTATTTTTATTTTTTCGGAGTAATACTTCTTATACACATTCACCATGGGATTGATCCCGGGTCACATCACCGATAATGCAAGTAGCGGCCTTGTCATATCACTGATAATGCAAGTAGTGTCCTTACTGGCAGACAACACACTCACGAGGATGAAGTCCATATTCTTTAACAAACCAAGTTCAACAATATGCATGTGAATGAGCTTATTAAAAAAAAAGCGAAATTAAGATCCTATAAAAACTACATATATATATAATTAACAAAATTTCTTTTCAATTCCAAGAAATTTAAGAAAAAAAAAAACAAAAATGCATGGAAGAAAATGAAACCATTTGCAAACTCCGATGCCTTCGGAGTCAAAGAGAGAGAGAGAAATTGTTAACTAGAGGAAGAAATTAGTTGGAACTATTGAAAGGGGATAACGAACACAAACTGCATGAAAGAAACAAAATGGCAATGGAAGCAATGGATGGGTGGTTGGTTGATGGTTTAGGTTGTTGAGAAAAATTTGCAATGCACGTCCGCTAACACGGATTTACAGTTCTTCAAATGTGCTATCCTTCATTGCCATGCCATGCCATGCTACGATTGCAGATGAACTGAAGGAAATGGCTAAATCCTGTAACATTTCTCGTTTATTGGTTTTATGGATGTCTATATGTCTTCCTTTTATTCCCATTCAGTGCAAAACTCTGAAGCGAGATGGTATTACCCTTTCTCAGATCCCTGAGTTTCCATATTATATTTCGTTTTGTTTTGGCAGAAACTGAGAATGAATCGTTTTCCTCTATATGTAATGTTATGGCATTATGACTTAAGCATGGAATGGAATTGAATTGATTTGGTGTGAAGTGCAACGAATGCTTTTGTAAATAGGGTTGGATGCGGATATATGACATTTCCTTGTTATTCGTTGTTTGGCAGTGAAAGCGTTGAACGAAATAAAGTCATCCCTGGGATGGAAGGTGGTGTATGCGTGGGTGGGCAACGATCCATGCGGAGACGACGATATGCCCCCATGGACCGGCATTACTTGCTCTGCACCAACTGCACAGGGAGATTATCGAGTTATCACGGAATTGTCAGTAGTCAATGTTCATCATTTAATATTTTTCTTTCGTTTGATTTATGTTAATGTAGACTGCTTTGGTGGTGATTCTTTTTTTGTAAATTTCTTAATTTGCCTATCAGCGTATTAACTTTAAAAAATGGAGCTTCTGACATACATTCTGACTCTGCTTTCTTTGGCATAAATATAATAGTTTGGTTATCTGTCCTTTTGGATAAAGATCGTGTGTGGTAACAGAAATATTTTCCAAACAATTAAAAAAAAGAAAGGCAGTGTAGCGCTTGCAGAAATATTTTCCAAACCTTGACTGCGCAGGAAAATTATGTTTACATTCTGGCATTGTTAAACATAAATAAAATGCACAAACATAAGTTATGCCATTTGACTGGAGTTTGAATGATACTTTGTTTAACAAATTAAAAAATCCAAAATATTTGACTATGGGCTTATCATTCCTCTGGCAGGCACAGTACTAAAGATAATAAGGGTCACATAAGTATCTAGAGTTGCAGCACAGGCTGGATTTCATATTGGTGTGCATCAACATATAATACCAATGAGAGATCTGCAGGGTGGAGACCAAACAAGCTGTCTCGCCTCTTTCTCTAATAATCTTGTTTTGGAAAATAAACATTGAGACCATATCTAAGCAAAGTGAAATCATCCGTCCCCACAGTGTGAATGAAGGAACAAACTAATGCTATTACATCATTTTCAGTGCCTATTTGTTGACTGGCATTGTGCTTATCTAGTTGGGTGCATCAAACTTCCAATTGTTTTCATTTGGGCCAAGAATTGCTTTGTCAGGGATATTTGTTTCCCTTGTGCAGAAGGTTGACAATGTTAGAGAATGCCTCCAGATAGACGTGTTGTTATGATCTTGTACCTGCTCGTGTTTGGATAAGCTGCCATTGCCCCGTGGTTTTTCCTGCACATTGCAGGTTTTCCACGTAAAAACTGTGTTACTGTTTTTCTGCTTGCACGTAATTTGATATTTTTTCTAACAGTTTCCTCTATTGTCTTCCACATTGTGATAAATAATTTACAAAGTAACTTCATTTTGTCAAATGTCGTTTTAATATTCCAAGTTTTCTTGCTGCAAAGCTTTTGTATAACCTTTAATTCCTCCTACATCTCACAATTGTCCTTCTAACTCAAAGTTACACTTTCCTTATCCATTTCCTTAATAATTAATGCTAGTGTTTCATCTCACTTGCAGATAATAACATAGTATTTAGACATAGCAAGATTTTATACCCTCTGATTTGTTTTTTTGTTTTCTTTTTCTTTTGGGGAGGAAGGGGGTGGTGGTGGAAGGGCCTCAAATCAATTAGATTCTTGTATTTTGTAATATCCGTGGGATTTACCATGTAGTATCTTCAGAGGGCCTATCCTTCAATTAGAGAAGATACTTGATCAATATCTTGCTCCGCAGTTTTTTCCTACTTGGGAAAATAGAACCAGGAAAAATTATAGCTATAGCCAACGACAAGGTGCAATAACAAAAAGCATTAAACTAAATAGCAATCTTTAGTGCTTACTCTAGAGGCTTTTACAGATTGACAATTTGATATACAACAAGCTTTATCAAGTAAAAAATTAAGGAAATACAAATTTGAACAATATGATAAGTAAAATGAAAGACTTCCCTTGTTTTACGAAGCAGAGTCTGAAACACCAACTAGGCATGCTGATTAGGCTACAACCTAGAAAGTGAGATTTATGTCTAGCTTATATAACCTTTTTTGCAGCTCATTGAAATAAATGGTACATCCCTAATAGACTATTGAGATCTATGAATTTTCCAATCCTTGCCAAGTCTTGCAAAGGTGACATAGTTAACCTTAGTCAAGGAGAGCTTTACCTCCTCTCAATGTTAGCCCAAATTTGCTATGAATCGCATGCCAATGTTGAGTCCTTTAGTCAGGGTATTTGGAGATACCTATCTATTATATTATGTTTCTTGCTATCTTCAACATAATTGTTTAGAGATTGTTGTTTGCTTAGTTGAATGTTTCGAGTTTTCTTGCATTTCAATGTAAGTCTTAACATGTTTGTCATTATTTCATTACAGAGAGCTTTATGGAGTTTCCATTATTGGGCGTTTTCCTCTGGCAGTGACAAATCTTTTGGACTTGACAAAGTTGTAAGTAATTATATCTATATCTATATATGTATATAGATATAAATGTGCTACGAGTATATTTTTTGTAGTAGTAGTGAAGATCTATGGTGTCATGCTTGACTGTTCCATTTGATTTTTTAACACATGGATACATACAAACATATACTTGTGCATGTCCTTTTAATGCACTTAGTAAGAAAATTCATATATTTAGTCAATTCAATGATATGTTTAATGGTACAACATATTTCAAATATACAAAGCTTGCTAAATATGAAGGCAAACTCAAGATTATTGTTCCATGATCAGTCTAAAACAATTTCTTTGTCTAACTACAAAATGACTGTTTGCTTCCATTTTAATACAATACAACTTTTGGTGTTATATTATCCTATTGCAGCATAGAAATATCTTCAGATTTTGATCACATAATCTGTATTGATTTAGGAATGAATTGCTAAGTGGAAATATGAAGATCTAGCTAAGCCTCAATAAATATAATTTCTCATACATAACTTGGTGATTCTTTCATAGATCCTGGATGCTTTAGAAACTGAAGTAATCAAGATGCATAGAATATAATGGTTGGAATAATTTTTCGAACTGTTATTAAGCAAATGAACAAATACAATTCGTAATAACTACAATTCACAAGAGCATTATGATACTTAAGAAGAAAGAACAAGACAAAGGTGTGTATTGATTATATCTAACACTTATTAGTTGAGGATTACCAAAGCCATAAAATATCCTTGTTTAGGATAACTTTAGCATTTAGCTATAATAAATCAAATTATATAATTTTTTGTTTATTCTTGCAAGATACGCATAATTAAGACATCTGGATTTATAAGAAAAACCTCTAAATATTCATAAATATCCATTTGAATAATTATTGTTCTAAATTGTTTGGATATCTGTAATGATACTTATGTTATCCTAGCCACATAGCTGTTTAGTTTCATTTCAATGTATTTGTTTAGGTATTCCATTTTTTTTTTAATCAGTTATATGGGATTGAAACGGGCTACACCCATGTTACATCATGACCACATGTATCGCTTGGTAAGATTTGAACCTTGGTCTTCTCCTTGAAAGTTGAGGAATCTAACCGGTTGAGCTAATACCATTTGATATTTTTTTTTCAATGGGTTATATGGGGTTGAAACTGGCCCCACCTGTATTACGTCATGACCACATAGTGGTATTACAACAATTTGGCAATTATGCATATATCGGTTGGCAGGATTCAAACCTTGGTCTCCTCCTTGAAAGTTGAGGAATCTGACTGGTTGAACTAATGTCATTTGATTTTTAGGCATTTCAATTTGGACAAAGTGTACACATGCATTTTTTTTTTAATTGGTTTTTTAGGATTGAAACGACTCCACCCATATTGCATCATGACCACATAGTGGTATTACAACAGTTTGGCAATTTTGCATGTATAGCTTGGCAAGATTAGAACTTAAGTCCCCTCCTTGAAAGCCAAGGAATATAACCGATTGAGCTAATGCCATTTGATGTATACACATGCATTTTGTTATGTATAGATAAGTTTGACTCGTAATTTTTTTGATGGCACAAGTTCACCTAATAATTGCGATCCCTGCAAATTTTCAAGTTGTGTCTTTAGATTCCTTATGATGGGCTAATTTTCGTTAGATTTAGTCAATTTTTTATTTGACTTTCCTTAGCTTGGCTGGAAAAATGCCATGTGGATGTGTAAATTAAAAAAAGAATTATAGTTGAAACATCATATACCTTCAATTTTTGAAATTTTATTCAATCGGCAAGCCTCTATCTTGAAATATTTCTCCGAGCACCTTTTTTTTTTAGTAGTTTATGTTACTGCACCAATAATGTTAATTTTTTTCTGGCTACATAGGATTGAAATGGGTCCCACCCATATTACATCATGACCGCATAGAGGGATTACAGCAACTTGGCTATTATGCATGTCTCACTCGGCAAGATTCGAACCTGGGTCTCCTCCATGAAAGTTGAGGAGTTTAACTGGTTGAGTTAATGCCATTTGATGCACCAATAGTGTTAATTACAATAAAGTAGCCCATGGATTGCTCAAATGGTCTTTGAACTGTTTTGTGATAGTATGATTAGGTAAAACAAAGCCACTAAGTTGTGATGAATCCTCAAAACCAGGCTAAAATTAATTTAGAAACTCTTCAAATCCTTTAAATTTTAGCATAGAGGGTTGGTATTTTGTATGCTAAATGAAACAACATGTGATAAAGAAATATGTAATGCAAATGCAAACTTTACAAGTAACAATCCAAACGTGTGCAAATAGAGTTAACACAAAGCAAATGTATCACCAAAGAGAAATGTGCAATGCAAATGATGCTACCAACATCAATACACTACCAATGGTAACCACAATGGAAGTAAGGAATGTATATATACAATTGGATGAGTGGAAGGTAGGTGGGTAAAGGTCTAACCACTTGCTCGTATCTGTATACATAAACAAAAAAATTAAATCCCCTACTTTACCTACAAAATGGTGTCACACATCAACATATGACATAACCTAAATATCGAACTCTAGACAATGTACAATCAAAATGCTCATATGTGTCATGGACACAGTCAATTACTCATTGCTATGATGGTACTTGAGCTGGTGCCACGTTGTAACTGGAACCTACATCTTCTCTCCCCTCAAAATTAGTTGATGTTGTTGTCCACTACGTCACTAGAACATGTGGGGTAGATTGTTCTACTAGAGTTGGTATTGGTGTAGGTATTGTTGGCCGCCTGACAAGAAGGGTCTTCAATCTCTTAATTGTTGTCCATGCTATATGGCACTGATCTCTCATTTTCTTCCCATAGTCCACATGTTGTCATATTGTTGGCATTAGTGTTGCAACTTGTGATCTCTCCTCTGAGCCTCCTACTTCAGAGTGATGATTGATTGCTCTCACTTATGCACCTATGCCTCTCTTGCATTGAGTGTTGCCTCTTGCTCACTTAGTGCTACTTTAGGAGTTGCATTCCTCTGATCCTTCTTTACCATTTGTTGATCATGCTCTGAAACGTGCTTCTAGTGTTGATGACATACGTACCCAATCTCAGTCCTCCGCAATGTAGCTTTTGCTTCAAATATGTCCCCTAAAAGTCACAAATCCTCCTCGACTGTTTGAGATCCCTCGATATCAACCAACACTTGTAGTTCCTTGGACAACTTATTCACTGCATGGGTGCTAGATGTTAGTCATTGGATTAGGTACTCTAGGTAGTTGAGCTTCCTGTATGGCACCTCAAGATCATAAACTATGGTGTACATTTTCGCATTGGGAGGAGTGGGGTACCCTTGCATCTATGCATAAGTGAGGTAGATACATGGTGGATATCTCTAAAGGATGGGGTTCCCAATAGTGACTCTGATAAATTGTCTAGGGGTCTAGCTTCTCATGCTTAGGTCACATTGATTCTATCCAACTGACCATGCTTGATATCATTGCGAGACTAGTTATAAGCCTTGGCGATCTCACTCACCATGCATATTGTGTTAGAAAATATAGCAAAATTCTGTGCAAGCAGAAAACACAATAACGCAGAAAAACAGTAACACAAATTTTACGTGGAAAACCTGCAATGTGCAGGAAAAACCATGGGGCAATGGCAGCTTGATCTTTTATTGATTTCGGCAGAATTACATTCAATCAACATTTACATGCAAGGGGTCATTCCCATTTTATAGAAAAAACAAAAACTGTTTGTTTCCTCTTCCAAAGGAAGAGTCCAAAAACTGTTCGTTTCCTCTTCCAAAGGAAGAGTCCAAAAACTGTTCGTTTCCTCTTCCAAAGGAAGAGTCCAAAAAACTGTTTGTTTCCTCTCCCAAGGGAAGACTACAGAATGCTGTTTGTTTCCTCTTTATAAGTTGCACCACCATGCACCTCTCTGCTAAAGAACATTGGAGATCTGGATATTTACTTCGCCTCCTAACATTCTCCCACTTGAAGTCGATATACAGGAATTCTTTGCCTATGTTTTTCCATCCAAGTGCCAATTGCCCAATGCTGCCCTTATCACATTTTCAGCAAGCCCAGAGAAGTTTCGCACCACTCAAACTTCTCTGTCTTGACCGACTTAGTAAGCAAATCTGCAGGATTCACTTCGATGTCGATTTTCTGCAACAGGATCCTACCTTCTTCCACCACATTTCTTATAAAGTGGTACTTGACATCAATGTGTTTCGTGCGATCATGGAATGTTGGGTTCTTCACTAGCTGAATAACACTTTGGCTATCACAATGCAACGTAATTTTCCCCTGCATTACCTTGAAGTCACCCAACAGTTGCTCTAGCCAAATTGCCTCTTTGTTGGCATGAGTCGCTGCAATATATTTTGCTTCAGTGGTTGATAAAGCCACCACAGACTGCAACTTAGAAGCCCAACTCACAACTCCATCAACAAGAGTGACAAGATATCCTCGTAGTGGACTTTCTCCCATCTCTATCTCCACCATAATCGAATCCACAAAACCTTTAAGTTGCAAACTATCCGATCCGTAGTAAATAGCAGCATCTGAAGTGCCTCTTAAATATCTAAATATCCACTTCACCGCATTCCAATGCTCCTTACCAGGATTTGCCATGTACCGGCTAACTACTTCCACTTCTTGGGCAAGATCCGGTCTGGTGCTCACCATGGCATACATGAGGTTTCCTACTGCTGATGAATACGGTACACGAGATATGCTTGTCTTCCCTGCTTCTGTTCTAGGACACTGGTTGGAAGACAATTTTAAGTGTGAAAGAAGTGGGGTACTAACTGGTTTTGCATTTTGCATATTGAAGCTCCGCAGAATCTTTTCTATATATGACTTTTGACTTAACCATATCTTTCTTCCTTTTCTGTCCCTGTGTATCTTCATCTCTAAAATTTGGTTTGCTGCTCCTAATCCTTCATTTCGAATGTCCTAGCCAGCTAAGCCTTAAGATCAATTATTTTCTTCATGTTGGGACCTGCAACCAGCATATCATCAACATACAACAGCAAAATAATAAAACTGCCATCGTCAAACCTCTTATAGTATCCACCATAGTAGTCAGACTCTTTTGGACTCCCGAGTACTCCTCCGAGTCCAAGTCCGACTGGGCTCAGCCGCATCGAGCCCACTCCGACTCCTTTTTTTTTTTGGACTCCATCGAGTCCAGACGAGTCCTGGGTCAAGTCCGAGATTGACTTGGACTCTCGAGTCCCAATGTCGGGACTCGATTGGCCCAAAAAAATGGAAGTTAAAAAATAAAAAGAAAAATTACGTCTAGGGCGGTTAAGTGTTGATGATGCTCCACAAATTAAGCATCCACGAATACAAATATATCTTTTTCCGATGGATACATCATCCGCGTCTTGTTTGGGAATGGGAACCGCTTCAGAATGCACGTATGCATGTCCTACGGGGTGTGGCGATTCGGGCGGAGAATGGCATGATTTTTGGAGGCATTCAATCAAGGAAGGCTTGAGGCCTCCAATGTTGAGACCTCTTCTGGAAAGTTCGTAGCGTAGTTCTTGCACCTTCATTTTCTCTCCTTCAATACACCCTCTCATGTCGCCGTCACTTTCGTCGCCGTTGCAGCCAATACACACCACCACGCCACAATGGAAAAAAATTTTAAAACGACAATTCATTTCGCTCTGAAACCCTCGACCGCCAACGAAACAATTGCTATGCACGAAGCTCCCCCAAAATAATAAATGTCGCTTCTACCTTGAAATTTGGTAAGCAGTTTTCAAAACGGCTTCCCATTCTAAAACCGGAAAAATGGCTAGGATTAAATATTAGCTTTTTTAATATTTGAAGAATTTTATTTTCAATTTTTTTTTTATCAGGATCCTTTTAATAAAAGTAAAGTTAATAGATCCCAAGAAACCATCTAGGAAATCGAATCTAGACAACCCACCGATTATTTTTAAACATGGTATTTGAATATTTTATTTATTAAACATGGTGGACTAAGTTAGGGTGATTTTGTCATACAGTAAAGTTCATCATTATTTAATGTTTTTATTATTATTTAATGTTTTGTAAAATGTTAATAATGTTTTTGAACTTTTTATATTAAGTTTTATTTTATCATTATATTATTTATTTTTAATTTTATAAACAAAAGTGGTCATGCCTGCAAAGGTCATAGTCTGTTCCGAATCCTCTGAGTGCACGCCATACCGACAACGATGGTATGAATCTCAAGCGACCGATGGTCCTCTTCATGCCGGGTTATAAAATAATGAGGTGGTATAGGCTTGTTGGGGGCAGCCCCCGTAGTTTGAACCTTGCACTTGGCAGTTACTAAAAATAGTGTGGATGTAACCAACTCCCTATGTATCCAAAAAAAAAAAATTATAAAACAAAATTATTAGCTTGCTATTAGAATATGCTCCTTCCTCTTGTTAATTTCTTATTTGTATAATGTTGAATGTTGAGTAAGTGTGTTAGAATATACTAATAAGTAATATGGAGGAAAACATTTATTTTTTCAATAAAAATTTGTATTTTTTTTCATTTTTTCTTTTTTCCGAGTTTTTACCGAGTCTTGCCAAGTTTTTTGCCGAGTCCCGAGTCGAACTTTCTGAGTCCGAGTCGAGTCCAAGTTTTGCTACTATGGTATCCACAATGATCAGCTTCACTCCTGCTGAAACCTTGGCTCTTCATGAAGGTGTCAAATTTCCTGTACCACATCCTTGGCGCCTGTTTCAACCCGTACAAAAATTTCTTCAGTCTGCAAACCAGATGCTCTTTGCCTCTTTCCTCATAGCCCTCAGGCTGATCCATATAAATCTCCTCCTCAAGATCACCATGCAAGAAAGCAGTCTTTACATCAAGCTGCTCCAGTTCTAAATCCGTGCAGCTACAAGTGCAAGTAGAACTCTAATAGTAGTCATCTTCACAACTGGAGAGAAAATTTCATTAAAGTCAATACCTGACTTCTGCACATAGCCTTTTGCCACCAAGCGAGCTTTATAGCATTCCAACAGCCCATCGCTGTTCTTCTTCACTTTGTACACCCACTTGTTTCCAACAGTCTTTCTTCCAGGTGGGAGATCCACAAGTTCCCATGTTTTATTCTTGCGAAGTGCCTTGATTTCCTCCTCCATGGATTTCCTCCACTTTTCTGCATTCTCAGACTCTCTAGCTTCCTAAAATGAACTAGGCTCACCATCATCAGTTAACAAAGCAAAAGAGGACTGATAAACATGAGAGTACCTTTCCGGACACTTTTGTGGACGTGTAGATCTTCTAACCCAATGATCTGTTGATTGTGGCTCTTGGTGTTGTGACTGTTGTTGCTGCTCTACTTGCTGTTCTACTTGTTGTTCTGCATGTTGTTTTGCATGCTGGTCAAAAAATTCAGCATGCTGGTCAAAAATTTCAGCATGCTGATTTTCATTTTCATCTTTGTTCATGTCTACTTCAACTGGTACAACATTAGGTGTTTGCTGTACCTCCTTCCTTTGCATGGATTTTTCATCAAAAATAACATCTCGGCTAATAATTACCTTGTGGGCAGTAGGATCCCACAGTCTATACCCCTTTACTGCATCTCCATTGCCAAGAAAAACACATTTGCTTGACTTCGGGTCAAGTTTGGACCTTTTTTTCTTTAGGCACATGGGCAAATGCATCACAGCCAAAGGTACGCAAATGAGAGTAATCAAATGGCTTACCACACCAAACCTCCTCTGGAGTCTGTCCATCCAACGTAGCTGTAGGTGACCTGTTAATGAGGTAAACAACTGTATTAACAGCCTCTGCCCAAAACCTTTTATCCAACATGGATGCGCTGAGCATGCTTCTTGCACGTTCCATGATTGTGTGATTCATCCGCATCAGCTACACCATTTTGTTGTGGAGTATATGGTACAGTCTTCTGGTGCTTAATTCCTTCCTGCGTACAAAATTTATTAAATTCCTTGGAGCAATATTCACCCCCATTATCTGACCTACGACATAAAACAGGCTTGCCCAAACTTTTCTCTACTCGAGTTTTGAAATCTTTAAATTTCTGCAAAGCTTCCGACTTCTTCTTCAAAAATAAACCCACACTCTCCTAGAATAATCATCTATAAATGTCAGAAAATAGATGGCACCATTTAAGGATTGCGTGGGGACTGGTCCAAATATATCCGAATGTATAAGTTGCAGAAAATCAGAACTCTTGCCAGGGCTTGCAGTAAACCGAACCCTCTTTTGTCTACCAAAAAATATAGTGCTCACACAAGTCTTGCAAGACTTAATCCCAAAAAGCATACCTCTGTCATGCAGAATTTTAAAACCTTTTTCACTCATATGGCCTAGGCGTTGATGCCATAGCATTACTGCATCCTGAACTTAAGTTGCTGCTGCTGCATGGTTTGCCACCGTATCACCGCATAAACGATATAGGGTCCCATAAGATTCTCCCTTTTCTACTACAATAGCACCTTTGGTAATTTTGCAATAGTTGTTACCGAAAGTGACAGAATACCCTAACTTATCCATCATCTTGATTGAGAGCAAATTCTTCCGCAAATCTGGCACATGTTGCACATCATCCTTTCTCTACCATCGTCCAGCTTGATCCTTATGTCCTCTCTTCCCACAATTTCTAAAGGGTGGTCATCACCCAAGTAGACCTTCCCACCACTATATGGCTGATATTTGTCAAACCAGTCTCTGTGAGGAGACATGTGGAAAGATGCACCCGAGTCCAAAACCCGGCATATAAAACAGATCTCGTTGTTGCTGATACGAAAGCCTCACATGTTGCCGTCTCTCCAGAATTTATTGTACTGGCCTCACCTGAAGGCTGAAATTGCTTTTCACCATTTTTTTCCTTTTTTAACTGCCAACAATCCTCCTTTGAGTGCCCTGGCTTCCCGCAATGCCAACACTTCCCTTTCAGCTTGCGTCCTTTAGACTTAGATCTGGACTGTGATCTACTTTGCTGACTCTTCTCGAAAGATCGACCTCTCATAGCTAGGGCTTCATTGGTTGAGGGTTCCAAAGACGTTTTCCGCCTCAAATCTTCTGCCAACAAAGCGACTACCACATCATCAAAAGTTAGATCTCCTGATGATGAATTGCTGATGGTCATCACCAAATGATCCCAAGTCTCCGGGAGGGAACAAAGTAGGGTGATAGCTCTATCCTCATCCTCCATATTCACATTAACTGAAACCAGTTTACTGATAAGGGTATTAAACTCATTCAAGTGATCTGCCATAGATGAACCCTCCTTCATCCTTAGGTTGTAAAGCTGTTTTTTCAGAAAAACCTTATTTGTTGCAGATTTTGTCTCATACAACTTTTCAAGCTTCTTCCAAAGGGCTTCTGCGGTCTTTTCTTCAACAACATTGAACAAGACGGAGTCCGCTAGGCATAGACGGATTGTAGAAACCGCCTTCCTATCCAGCGTTGCCCACTCCTCATCTTTCATGCTGCTTGGTTTACTCGCGACCCCTTTCAAGGCTAGGGCTTGGTCATTTTGAACCAACAAATCCTCCACCTTCATCTTCCATAGGGCGAAGTTCCTGCCATCAAACTTTTCAATCTCAAACTTGGTTACACTTCCAATCATTGTTGCAGCTCCCACTCGCACAAAACCCTAGGCTCTGATACCAGATGTTAGAAAATATAACAAAATTCTGTGCAAGCAGAAAACACAATAACACAGAAAAACAATAACACAAATTTTACGTGGAAAACCTGCAATGTGCAGGAAAAACCACGGGGCAATGGCAGCTTGATCTTTTATTGATTTCGGCAGAATTACATTTAATCAATATTTACATGCAAGGGGTCATTCCCCTTTTATAGAAAAAACAAAAACTGTTCGTTTCCTCTTCCAAAGGAAGTGTCCAATAAACTGTTCGTTTCCTCTTCCAAAGGAAGAGTCCAAAAAACTGTTTGTTTCCTCTCCGAAGGGAAGACTACATAATATTGTTTGTTTCCTCTTTATAAGTTGCACCACCATGCACCTCTCTGCTGAAGAACATTGGAGATCTGGATATTGACTTCACCTCCTAACATATTGCCCACATGCACCATTGCCCTGTCAAATTAGTTGAGAAATCTTCATATGCACGAGCTATCACATCTATTAATTCATAAAAGAATCCCGTCACGTGCTTATCAATTACCTCCTCCAATACCTTTGGCTAGCTCAATGGGCCACTCTATCATTCTAATATAAGGAGGTTGGTCCTCATCCAACTTGTCCTTGGTCCCCCAACACATGACCAAGCACATTGCACATTACAACTCCTTGTTGAGCAACATGTGCATTTTCAACCCTTCACTTCCATTGGCTGGCACTTTGGCTAACTCCTTCAACGTTAATGCACCCATGTCACAATACTTAGCTAGGTATTCTTGCAACCTAAAATTGTCCTGCCTCCTCCCTACAGGTCAGTCTTGTGGAGGACCAAGTATAACAATTTGCATTCAAAATATTGCATAGTGAATATGACCTGTAGCATATGTTGCCCCATGCCAAACTTGCTTTGACGTCTCTGTGGCTCATACATCATTGACATTTCTATCAGATATGGCATGAATAACTCGTTATCAAAGTATGGAGCTTGAAGAATGTAATGCATGAAAGCTTGATTGAAGTCATACTTCAATGCATGGTTGTGTTGATGTTCGTTCCTCTATTTGTAACACTTCTCAATTGTGGGCAAGGTCCACATAATTTCTAAGATGGAGAACTACATTCGCGCCTTCCCTTTTCCCTTAGTAAATGGTGAGGACATGTCTAGTGACTCCTATTGTCTCACTTGTGTAGGTTTTCTTGCTTGCAATTGTGCCAAGGGCTTCATAAAGGAAGACCCTCTTTGCAAAATTGGGTGCATGCACTTGCTAGTTAGATGAGCCTTCAATACTTTTTGGATTTTCGACTATTACGATGGCCATGACAATGGGTGTTTTTTGGGTGGTGGCATATTGGTTTGTGACCATGATTGCGACCTTTGCTTCCTTGACATCGAATGGTATCTATTTCACAACTCAGTAGAGCGAGTCTATGTGCAATGAATATGCTATTATGGTTGTGCGTGGGCATGGTGAAGTTGTCGTGTTTGGTGCATGTGCTAGTGTGTGTACCTTGCCATTTTGTTAGGGTGCCTCATGGTCTAATTTGTAGAGGAATCATCTACAACTCCGGGTCGACATGACGATGCACGCTCATGACATGGCTTCCTCGTATGCTAAGTTGTTGAGTTGTATGGAACGAAAACTTTTGATCATTCAATATGGTACAAACCAATGAATAATTGTAACCGTTGTGGCAATTTCCTTGTGATGACCTCTTCATTTTGACATTGCTCCTCTTCTGCAGTGACGTGTTTGAAACCCTTGTAGACTGTGCTTCACTAATCCTTCATTCGTAGGGGCTTGCAATACATGCAATCCTATACTTGACAAATGCATGACAACCCTAGATGCAATCGCTGCTTCATTGCACTTGCCAATGTTCTTTGTCAGCAATGTAGGCAATTTCGTAGACTCTAGCATGACAACTCTTCTCCGCTCACAGTCTCATGCCCTAGATGCTTCTTGTGCATTGACTTTGCACCAAACAACTATTTACTTTGCTGAGACGACTTGGTACTATTGGGTGACATCCTTGTTTAGTCAAACGACCTTGTATGAATGGCTGTACTCTTTCTCTTTGTCCCTGATGATTCCTCTTAGTTAGACAATGTGAAATGGATGATTGTACTTCCTCTTGTTGGATGACGTGCCTCTTGCCCTAGATGACACCCTTCTCCCTAGCGGGCTTGTACTACATCTAAATGACATACAACTTGTCTTAGATAGTATACAACCTGTCTCAAGTGGGATATGACCTTGTTTAGTTGGAAACAATGAATTGCCCGTCTTAGACGGACATTGAAAAACTCTCAAACGACAGTATGGGTTTCCTTTGTGTAGACAATGTATGATTCCTCTTTGTATTTGGATAGTGGAAGCAAACCCAAGCTTGGTGTTTCTTGTACCTCGTTCCTTAATGGTAACTTCTCACTAGATGACAATCTCCTCTTCACTCAATGCAAATGATTATATGAACTTAGAAAATTTCCAAGTCTTATCATACTTATTTGGTGATCTTTGCGGAACACTCATCAGCGTGTGCACATGCTTGTTGAAAAGTGTTGTGATGACACCTCATATTACACTAAGTGTCCACATAGTAGACAGTCATTGGCCAAATAACCTCTCCATCAGACGACCAAATAACCTCCTTGTATGTCTAGACAACCATTGGCCAAAGAACTTGTTTGCTAGACGACCAAACGACCCATCCATTGTCGACAAAATGACCAATCATCCTGATAGCTAGAGGGCCCATCTATTGGATGGCCTAGCAACAAACGACCAAATGGCTTGTCTATGAGATGGCATGATGAGAGATTGCTTATCCAATTTGTGCAACGCTTAGTTAAATTTCTCATTTCATTCATCCGTAATGTCGTCTTCTTTGGTCTTGTTGACAGCTCCAAAACTCCAAACAACCTGCCCCCTTGCCTAGTCGACTTGCCTCTTGGCTTGGACAACCTAGCATGGCTCGTACAACCTAGCACTAGGCCTAGGTGACATGCTTCATTGGCTAGACGACTTGTGACTTGGGCTTGAGGGCCCCTTTTTTGCGTTAAATAGTTGCTTGATTGAGTCAAACGACTTATCCTTTTTGTGCGATAGGACAAAGGATTTAGGTTTTTTTTAAGCGAGTGCTCCTTGCACCTTGATGACTTCCATGCATGTAATAACTTGTTCAAGGCTGAAAGTAGTTCATCCCATTTATCAAACAAGGTCCTTCATTGAGTGAGATCCAATGGGTCTTGTTGAACTACGGGCCATTGAGACCATTGAGTTCCTTGTTCATACTGTACATATTGACTATACCGTATTTATTGGCTATATTGATCTTGGTACAAGGGTTGTCTCCTTGGAGTGTACAGTAGTTGCTTATGGGATTGAACCAACTGTGGACTCTACAATATTTGTTGATATTGCAAAACCTGTTGATTATGGAGAGAAGTTTTTGAAGCTCTTGATACATCTCTAATAGGGTACGGAGGCATTGGGATGACGTTAATTCTTCCTGGTGGAGTCTCCACCAAGTTGCCCAAAGGCCGTATTGGTTGAAGACACTATCATTTTTTTTTTGGTTGCACAAATAACTCAATTTGTCACCTCCAAATTGAGAAATATTTGAGTGTAGACTTTACTTTTGGATTGTAGCAAAGCACACATTCACTTGAAAAGCAGATCATGCTTCTTCTTTAAAGAGAAGAGCACACTTGAAAAAGTAGAGCACACTTTCACATACTTGAAAAAAAACTCATAAATCTTGCATGGATTCAAGCCACATAAGAGCGAGGCATACTCTAATAAGAGCGAAGCACTTTTCAATGGACTTGATGGAATTTTAAAACATTTTTACAAAATGCCTAGTCAAAGGGTGGGGGCACTCTCACTTCAAAGTGAAGGGCTCCCAAAGATAACAAAATGTGCAAATTGGCTTTGTTAGCTTTCCAACTAGATTAGCTCATAGAAAGCCTTATCCAGGATCAAATCTAAATCAGATAAATGCCACTAACAAATATAACAATGAATCACACTTCCAGAATAACAACAATATTTCACAAATATATCTCAAATATATTCAATTATAAAATATTACAAGAATGATTCAAAGAGATTACATTGCATGGCTTTGTCTCCAATATATAACTTTACATGACTTTTCAATGTTCTAACTATTGCTCTCCTCAAACATCCGGGAGATGCATCCTTTCATATTCCTCTCATTAAGACAAAACTCTCATCTTGCCACATATCATGTGACTCTTCACTTTCTCTCGACATCTTGCACTTTCTCTCATATTAACACATTGCACATTCTTATTACATGAGACTTGGACTCATCCTACACATTGTCACATACTTTAGGGAGAATATAAATTACACACCCTAAACTAATATTTACAAATGTGCAATGGTACCATGGGGGTACTTTAGCATAGTACCAGATAATGTAATATCTCCAACACTCCCCTGTATTACATAATTTGGTAAGAAGGCTTTTTGCCTTCATCCTCTGATTCTTCTTTTTCTTCATTCTTTAACTCTGACTTTGGTATTGCTGGATATGTGCAACCTTCATTAGGTATGCCTTTATAAATTGTTTGTGTTTGCCTATGGATCAATGTATTTGAGTCGCCTCTGGGTCTCTACCTCTGGGTCACTGCCTTTGGGTTTCTGCCGCTGGGTTGCCTTTGGATCATCATTGCCTTTGGGTCAGTCACTGGAACAATCATAAGGCTATCATTTCTGTAGAATCATCACTACAGGTGCTTTCATTGTAGGCCAACTTCCAAGTTGTGCTTGGGTTATAACTTATAACCATTCATTTCACAATTCTTCATGGTAAGATTAATATGATTCTTTACGATCAACAACCTTTGATCACACTTGGTTTCCTTCTGTAGAAACCATACAAAATTCTTTTTATCTTATCCCATTTGTTCATACATTTCCATCCACAATCCATTTTTAATCTGTAATCTTGCTTTTCTTTATGTAGACAAGATATTTGAGAATGATTATGTCCTCCACAAATTTCACAACAATGAAGATTCCAACATTTCTCTATCTTATGTCCATATCTACCACAGTGGTTACATCTGTTCCCTGTTACAAAATTTCTTTTGCCATTCTGTCCTTCATTGTTACTGGTTCTATCAGTCTTTGTCACAAATTTGATGTCATTGTTTCTTGTCCCAAATTTAGTCCCTAACTCATTGCTGCTCGTCTGTATTGTATATCCAAGACCTTCACATTTTGGTCTTATTTCTGGTACAATTGGCTCTTTCATTCCTTGTCCATGTTTTCCCAAACCTGTGTCTTTGTATCCCATTTTATTTAACAATTTTGAACCAATCCCTTTAGTATGCCTTTCAAAATAACCAAATCCATCATCATACTGATTTCTTTCAATATCAAGACAACTTTGAGTATCACTATCCCTGTCATCATTTGAATCCATGTCATTATCAATTTTGATAGCATAAGCTTTCTCTGAACAATCACAAACTGTACTCAAATCCTTTGTGTTACATGCAACATCTGTTTTTGGAACAAGTTCTTTTGTCTTTGTCATGAATCCTAAGTCGCAAGTATCACAACCTGCATCGTAATTTTCTTTTTTATTTTGATGAGGATCACAACGTGCATCTTTTTCATTTTGATGAAGGTCACTAGTATCACAATATGTATCTATCATCATTGGTTTTGCTGTCATAGCCTCTATAAGTTTGTTCTTCAAATCTTTAATTATTTCCTCTTGTCTTCTATTCTTGTCTTTAAGAACTTCATTAGAAAGTAATGCCATATACATTATCTTTCCTATATCAGTAGGTAATGTAAAAACACCTTTAGAGTCTTCATCTGCTTCATCAAGCTTTGAACATAGATAATTATCAAGCAGTGAATTTTTTTCATTTTTGGCTTTTCTCATGATTGATTGTAAGACCACCTTTACCTTTATTGATGTATCTTTCCGACCTTCAATTTTTCCTATCATGCACTGTGTATAACACTTTAGATCTTTCAACATTTCCTTTGTCTCTTCTAGTGAAGCATCCTGAATGTCTGTTTGTTCTTCTTGAAGACATAAATTTTGTTTCTCTTCTTCATTTGTTTTTGACAACCTATGTTCTTGTATTTCTGATTTTTGATCATTTATCTTTCTTTTTGCTTGCTTTTTCCTTGCCATTTTGCACTAAAAAAATTTCACTCTTAAACTTGCAAATTCAATAATAATCAAATGTTCTAATCCTTTGGAGTAGAAGACCTTATTTCTCCAACCTTTAGTTCAAACAATTGATTTCATTTTAAAAACTTCAATTTGTTATCAAATTGCAAAAATTGCAATCAATTAAAATTTTCAAAGCAATTTTTCAATTCAATTGCAATAATAAAAAATTCAAATTCTTTTTAAAGCTGAATTCCTTTGGACTCCCTAATTAAACAATAAATAACTTTCACTTTTCAACTTTTCAAAAATCAAATGTGGAAGTCAAATATAAATTTTAAATATCCTTGTCACTCCAACTAATTTTTTTTTTTTAATTCACTTCATTCATTATTTAATAATCCCTTCAAGCTTCAATACTTTATTCACTATCCTTATATCTCCTAAAAAACTTTTCTCAAATAATCCTTTATTTAATTTTTAATTACCTTATTCCTTCATTAATTCATTTTCTTCCCCAACAATCAACTTTATTAAATATCTATTATGCACTCTCACTTTTAAAATAAACAACAAAGCTTATTTTTGTACCTTTTTCCTTGGCGCTTATACTTCACATGTGGCATTAATTTTGATGTGACAAATGTGGTTTGCAACACAAGCACAAGTGAGTTTCAAATCCAACAACTATTCATGGATGCTATTCTTCCCAAGTGGCATGGCAACATTTACTTTTGTTGTGTTAAATATTTTTTGCTCAGGATAACGTTCCTTTTAGTAATGGCCTGGACCAATTGTGTGTATTACTCTCCTAGCTGATGACTTTGTCCATCTCAGTATGACATCCTCTTAGAATCCCAAGCACAATTAGATAAGGAACTGATCAGGATGCCCTACATTCTCCAAACCAATGTCTTCACAGGCGGTAAGGGCAACAGGGAGCACCACATATATCTCAGGTTTGAACCTGTTGGCCACGAATCCGCCATGAGGAAAGGATTTGTCATTATTGCGCCCTGGACCCGCGAACCAACATTGAAAGGCTAGAAGGAAGGAACGCCTTCCGGGCCAATCTCCGGAGAAGGCCGGCTCCTTGCGGGGGGTTAGTAAGATGAGAGTGCAGGAAAGAGATAAAGAAACGGAAAGAATTTACAAATGAGAGTGGAGTTGGGTGGGGGGAACTAACAGTACGGCAACCAACAATCACCAATACTTGCTGCATTATAAATACAAAGCATGACTGAGAACTGCAAAATCTATGTGTACTTCCGATACCTAAGCAGTGTACGCACAGCAACAATGGTCCCCTAGCAAACATTCTCCCTACAAGGAGAACTAACAAAGACGGCAACGCATCAATCACCACTATGGACACTAACATAAGTAGAAAGCAACCTAGAGATATCAGATCCAGGTATATGTGTCATGTAGAGATTTTTACCGCACAGCTACAATGGTCCCCTAGCAAACATTCTCCCTACAAGGAGAACTAACAGCACGACAACGCATCAATCACCACTACGGACAGCAACGTAACACACAACTGATGGAACTGCTACCACATCTAGTCTATGAAGTACAAAAGTGTTTGGTTACGGCACAAACAATGCTAAAGGCGCCTGATCATCAAATGCTGAAACGAATCAACGAGCCATGACACAGGGAAGCGTAAAGCATAAAGCGTAAAGAAATAAAAGCAGCAGAACAGAACCAGGCATACAAATTATATTTATAAGCAGAAGCACGGTTACATTAGTTCCCTAACAGACATTCCCCTTCCACCCCCTTACAATGAAAACGTGGTGGCTATTTATAGCCCAAAGTTCCCCCCGTTACATTAATGGGCACAAAGTCCCAGTCAAGCATTAGCTGACAAAAGCAGCCGCGGAACTGCTGATGCTGACTTCTGTCGGGCTGGACTGTACCGTCGGCATGGTCTCCCTGAAGGTTGAACAGCCACGTGGCAACGCGTTGGGTAGAACTTTATATTGACAGGAATGCGGGTAGCTGAGGTAGGTGGAAACTCACATCAGCATTAAATGAGGCAGCTGGCATAAGTAGTGCGGCCCATGCCTGTCCTTTTGCTTGGCATGTCTTGGCTCGGATCCCAAAGTTGGACACTTGTCGGATGATAATGCTTGACACGTGTCTGCCTTGAAAGGCGCTCTATCCAACTTCGCCGGGATTAGAGCGCAATCGGGTAGCATAGGTGAAAAACAGCGCAGTCGGGTAGCCCTATTTCCCTATTGCGCACCGGTCAAAGGGCGCAGTTCGACTTCGCTGCGAAGTCGGGTTACGCACCGGCACTTGCTGATTCTCACCGCCGTTCGGACTTCGCCCCAGCACTTATCATTTTTCTGTCAGCCTGCCAGCCTGCCACTGCTACAAGGTGCGCCCAGAAAGAAGGGCGAAGTCGGACTTCGCACCAAAACTGGGCGAAGTCGGACTTCGCACCAAAACTGGGCGAAGTACGAACTTCGCACCAAAACTGGGAGAAGTCGGACCGACTTCGCACAAAAAACTGGGTTTCCTGGTTCAACTTCCCGGGGCCATAACTTTTGATCCGCTGACCCGATCGCCTATTATAATATATCGTTGGAAAGCTTGCGAGAAGATATGCAATAATAAAATATCCAGGGCTCATTTTGTCCATTTTATCGCCCCTGTTTATGGCCCGTGAAAACCCGAACACCTCAGCATGCCCTGACACTTAGCCATTTTTCAGGGCAACTGCTGTCAATTTTGAGAAGAATGAGAATGTAGGGAAGGGAGAGAAAGGGGGAGAAGGAAGAGCAGCTTTCTTACAAAAATTGAAAACATTGCACCCTGTGCAAAATGTGACAACAGAACCCACCAAAGATTGCCACTCCTATAGAGGATTTTACCTCAATGGATGCGCAACCTTCGTTCAACAGTCACAATGTTTGACGTTGGAGTACCTATAGTGGAAAAAGCTACGATCGCCAATATAGTTTCCTCAAATGGATCATAAAACGCTATACCATCTATAACTATTGTATCGACTAGGTCAGATATCCCAAAAACACCTCCAGAAAAAAAACTGTCAACAAATTGATGGTGCCTTGTTGTTTTGTGTCGTGTTTTGATGTTACTTGGCAAAACAAGCCTCGACCGTGTAGGACTGCTAGCAGCACTAGGCTAGGTCGTCAAAGTTTTGGGTGGATGACTCTCGCCTAAATGTCAGCTCACCCTCGTCTTTCAAAACACGGGCTCCCCAAAAATTTGGCCTGCAAATCTCGAATACCAGACATGTGATCTGGAAACTCTCAACCTTTTCTTTAGGTTAACTTTAGCTCCTATGTTTGTGTGATGTCCTAGGGCTTCCTCCACACCACTTTCTCAATTGCCTCCATCCATGATCATGTGGGCTCCAACAACAACAATCAACACATCTCTCCAAAGCATTAAAGCATTTCTTCGTCCAATCTTCACTTTGACTCTTCATGGCTACAACACCTTGTGGCTCTGATACCATTGTTAGCTTTCCAGCTAGGTTAGCTCACAAAAATCCAGGATAGAGTATAAATCAAATAAATGCCACTAACAAATATATTAATGAATCACACTTTGAGAATAACAACAATATCTCACAAATATATCTCAAATATATTCAATATCAAAATATTACAAGAATTATTCAGAGAGATTACATTGCATGGAGCTTTGTCTCCAATATATAACTTTACATGACTTTTCAATACTCTAACTATTGCTCTCCTCAAACATCCGGGAGATGCATCCTTTCATATTCCTCTCATTAAGACAAAACTCTCATCTTGCCACATCATGCGACTCTTCATTCTCTCTCTTGACATCTTGCACTTTCTCTCATATTAACACATTGCACATTCTTACTACATGACACTTGGACTCATCCTACACATTGTCACATACTTTAGGGAGAATATAAATTACACACCCTAAACTAATATTTACAAATGTGCAATGGTACCATGGGGGTACTTTAGCATAGTACCAAATAATGTAATATCTCCAACAAGCTTTCGTTTACAGCAGAGAACTTGTTTTTGGCAACAAGGCCTAATTTCATGTAGAAATCATGCATATGGATCCCATTGGGCATTCCAAGAACTATTGAACCACAAAACCGTCTGTATTATTACACCTGCAAAACTGCAGTTCAATAAATGGATGAGAAGGGATTTACTCTTCTCAACCTCCAGATTTGAGTCGGTTCCCTCTAAGCTAGCTGAAATAAAGTAGATCTTACTTAAGCAAATCTTTGTGGGAAAAGGGATGCAAGAAACTAGGCAAAATGCATAAAAAAATACGGTTGAAATCATAGCAAGATTAGCGTTATCCAATGACGATCTCAAGTGGTGGTTGAATAGCTTCAATGAATTATATTTGAAACACCTGAAATGAATGAGAAAGAGGACCAATAGGAAGTGAAAGAGCAAATCCACCAACACTTGACACCCATGAATGAAGAGGTTGCATAACATGGTTGATCCATGAACGCCATGCTTAGTTTCTCATTAATTGCAGAATTTCAGTACAAATGACAGCTGATTACAAAGAGTAGCTCTAAGTTTCTTGAAATTGTTGGAGGACCCATAGCATAAAGCTCTTATTTATAAAAAGAGTCTAGACTATCTCTTCTACTAACAATAGTAAAAGAAATTTAATCTAGCTACATATCTTAGCACTAGGAGACAATGTCGCCATAAAAAACTATTGTCTTGCTTGTCATTCAAATGAGATGCACTCAACACTTGTTATTCAAAGGGGGCATAGTCAACACTTGTCATCTGGATGGGGCGCACTCAACACCTATCATTCAGACAGGCTTTATTCAACACATGCACCTGGATAGGGTGCATTTTACTTAGGATGGGCTGCACTTGTCACTTGTCATTTAGATAGGACACACTTGTCGTTGGATAGGGCACAATCAACACTTGTCATTTGGGTAGGGCTCACTCAACACTTACTTGGATAGGGCTCACTCTACACTTGTGGACTTGAACGAGACACACTCTACACATGTCATTTGGATGGGGCACATTCAACACTTATCATTTGGATGGGGCGCACTTGAAGGCATCGCTTTTCCTCTTACGACATACACCACCTTGTTTGAAGACTTCCACTTGCCCTTGGGCCACCTGATTTTTGTCAGCAATAGAGGCTTTGTTAGGATAAACTTCAGATTTTATATCTTCAAGTGGAAACACAATAACAGAAAACAAAAAACAGCAACACAAGTAACATAGAGATTTACGTGGAAACCTGCAATGTGCAGGAAAACCACGGGGCAATGGCAACTTCTTTTTTTTATTATTTTCAGCAGAACTTTACATTCACATTACAACGTTTTCAACATTACATCATATGCAAGGGATCAAGTCCCTTTTATAGAGCAGAAGGAAGACTCCAAACTGTTCGTTTCCTCTCCCAAAGGAAGCCTCCAAAAACTGTTCATTTCCACTCCCAAAGAAAGGCGCCTAAACCTGTTCGTCTTTTGCATTTAGACATTTGTCCCAGACGTCTACAGCCTAGACGTCTGGCAGTTCTGCCTAGACATCTAGCAGCCTAGACGTCTAGTACTGCTGCCTAAACGTCTAGCAGCAGTCTCTGCTGGCTAAAACTGTATAGTGACTTCACTTCCTAACATTCTCCCACTTGAAGTCAGTATTCAGGAATTCTTCTGCCAAATTTTTTCATCTAGTGCCAATTGCCCAATGCTGCCCTTGTTACTTTTTGAGCAAGCCTAGAGAAGTTCTGCACCACTCAAACTTCTCTACCTTGACCGGACTTGTAAGCATATCTGCAGGATTCACTTCAGTGTCGATTTTTTGCAACAGGATCCTACCTTCTTCAACCACATTTCTTATAAAGTGGTACTTGACATCAATGTGTTTCGTGCGATCATGGAATGTTGGATTCTTCACTAGCTGAATAGCACTTTGGCTATCACAATGCAACGTAATTTTCTCTTGCATTACCTTGAAGTCACCCAACAATCACTCTAGCCAAATTGCCTCTTTGTTGGCATGAGTTGCTGCAATGTATTCTGCTTCAGTGGTTGATAAAGCCACAACAGATTGCAACTTAGAAGCCCAACTCACCGCTCCTCCAGCAAGAGTGAAGGTATATCCTGTAGTGGATTTTCTCCCATCTCTATCTCCACCATAATCAGAATCCACAAAACCTTTAACTTGCAAATCTGCCGATCCAAAGTAAATGGCAACATCTGAAGTGGCTCTTAAATAGCTAAATATCCACTTCACCGCATTCTAATGCTCCTTACCAGGATTTGCCATGTACCGGCTGACTACTCCCACTGCTTGGGCAATATCCGGTCTGTTGTTCACCATGGCATACATGAGGCTTCCTATTGCTGATGAATACGGTACACGGGACATGCTTGTCTTCTCTGCTTTCATTCTAGGACACTGGTTGGAAGACAACTTTAAGTGTGGAAGAAGTGGGGTACTAACTGGTTTTGCATTCTGCATATTGAAGCGCTGCAGAATCTTTTCCACATATGACTTTTGACTTAACCAGATCTTTCTTCCTTTTCTGTCCTTGTGTATCTTCATCCCTAAAATTTGGTTTGCTGCTCCTAAATCCTTCATTTCAAATGTCCTAGCCAATTGAGCCTTAAGTTCAACGATTTTCTTCATGTTGGGGCCTGCAACCAGCATATCATCAACATACAACAACAAAATAATAAAACTGCCATCATCAAACCTCTAATAGTATCCACAATGGTTAGCTTCACTCCTGCTGAAACCTTGGCTCTTCATGAAGATGTCAAATTTCCTATACCACATCCTTGGCGCCTGTTTCAACCCGTACAATGATTTCTTCAGTCTGCAAACCAAATGCTCTTTGCCTCTTTCTTCATAGCCCTTAGGCTGATCCATATATATCTCTTCCTCGAGATCACCATGCAAGAAAGCAGTCTTTACATCAAGCTGCTCCAGTTCTAAATCCTGTGCAGCTACAAGTGCAAGTAGAACTCTAATAGTAGTCATCTTCACAACTGGAGAGAAAATTTCATTAAAGTCAATACTTGACTTTTGCACATAGCCTTTTGCCACCAAGCGAGCTTTATAATTTTCCAACAACCCATCGTTGTTCTTCTTCATTTTGTACACCCACTTGTTTCCAACAGTCTTTCTTCCAGGTGGGAAATCCACACGTTTCCACGTTTTATGCTTGCGAAGTGCCTCGATTTCCTCCTCCATGGATTTCCTCCACTTTTTTGCATTCTTAGACTCTCCAGCTTCTTGAAATGAACTAGGTTCACCATCATTAATTAACAAAGCAAAGGAGGACTGATAAACATGAGTATACCTTTACGGACACTTTTGTGGACGTGTAGATCTTGTAATCCAATGATCTTTTGATTGTGGCTCTTGGTCTTGTGACCGTTGTGGCTGCTCTACTTGCTGTTCTGCATGCTGATCAAAAACTTCAGCATGCTGATTTTCACATTCATCTTCATACATTTCTACTTCAACTGGTACAACATTAGGAGTTTGCTGTACCTCCTTCCTTTGCATGGATTTTTCATCAACAATAACATCCCGGCTAATAATCACCTCGTGGGCAGTAGGATCCCACAGTCTATCCCTCTTCACTGTATCTCCATATCCGAGAAAAACACACTTGCTTGACTTTGGGTCAAGTTTGGACCTTTTTTCCTTGGGTACATGGGCAAATGCATCACAACCAAAGGTACGCAAATGAGAGTAATCAACTGGCTTACAACACCATACCTCCTCCAGAATCTGTCCATCCAATGCAGCTATAGGTGACCTGTTAATAAGATAAGCAACTGTATTAACAGCGTCTGCCTAGAACTTTTTCTCCAACATGGCTGCGCTGAGCATGCTTCTTGCACGTTCAATGATTGTGCGATTCATCCGCTCAACCACACCATTTTGCTGTGGAGTATATGGTACAATCTTCTAGTGCTTAATTCCTTCTTGTGTACAAAAAGTATATGGTACAATCTTCTAGTGCTTAATTCCTTCTTGCATACAAAATTTATCAAATTCCTTGGAGCAATATTCACCCCCATTATCTGACCAAAGACATAAAATCGACTTGCCCAAACTCTTCTCTACTAGTGCTTTGAAATCTTTAAATTTTTGCAAAGCTTCCAACTTCTTCTTCAGAAAATAAACCCACACTCTCCTAGAATAATCATCTATAAAAGTCGGAAAATAGATGGCACCATTTAAGGACTGAGTGGGGACTGGTCCAAATATATCCGAATGTATAAGTTGCAGAAAATCAAAACTCTTACCAGGGCTTGTAGTAAACCGAACCCTCTTTTGTTTACCAAAAATACAGTGCTCACATAAGTCTAAATTACAAGACTTAATCCCAGAAAGCATACCTCTGTCATGCGGAATTTTCAGGCCTTTTTCATTCATATGGCCTAGGCGTTGATGCCATAGCATTACTGCATCCTGAACAGAAGTTGTTGCTGCTGCATGGTTTGTCACCGTATCACCGCATAAACGATATAGGGTCCCATAAGATTCTCCCTTTGCTACTACAAGAGCTCCTTTGGTAATTTTGCAGTAGTTGTTACTAAAAGTGACAGAATACCCTAGCTTATCCATCATCTTGATTGAGAGCAAATTCTTCCGCAAATCGGGCACATGTCACACATCACATAACATCCTTTCTCTACCATCATCCAACCTGATCCTTATATCCCCTCTTCCCACAATTTCTAAAGGGTGATCATCACCCAAATAGACCTTTCCACCACAGTATGGCTAATATTTGTCAAACCAGTATCGTGGGGAGACATGTGGAAAGATGCACCTGAGTCCAAAACCCAAGTATATAAAACAGATCTATCATTACTGATACAGAAGGCTTCACATGTTGTCGTCTCTCTTGAATCTGCTGCACTAGCCTCAATTGATGGCTGATTTTGCTTTTCACCATTCTTTAATTGCCAACAGTCCTTCTTTGAGTGTCCTGGCTTCCTACAATGCTAGCACTCCCCTTTCTGCTTATGTCCTTTAGACTTAGATTTGGACTGTTTTCTACCTTGTTTACTCCCCTCGAAGGATCGACCTCTCACAGATAGGGCTTCATTGGTCGAGGGTTCTAGAGACGTTTTTCGCCTCAACTCTTCTGCCAACAAAGCAGCTACCACATCATCAAATTTGAGAGTTCCTGATGATGAATTACTGATGGTCATCACCATATGATCCCAAGTGTCCGGGAGGGAACAAAGTAGGGTGATAGCTCTATCTTCATCCTCCATTTTCACATTAATTGAAACCAGTTTACCGATAAGAGTATTAAACTCATTCAAATGATCTACCACGGATGAACTTTCCTTCATCCTCAAGCTATAAAGCTGTTTTTTCAGAAAAACCTTATTTGTTGCTGATTTTGTTTCATACATCTTTTCAAGCTTTTGCCCGCGGTCTTCCGCGGTCTTCTCTTTAGCTACATTGAAGAAGACAGAGTCTACTAGGCAGAGACGGATTGTAGAGACCGCCTTCCTGTCTAGCATTGCCCGTTCCTCATCTTTCATGCTGCTCGGTTTACTCGCGACCCCTTTCAAGGCTTGAGCTTGGTCATTCTGAACCAACAAATCCTCCACCTTCATCTTCCATAAAGCGAAGTTCCTGCCATCAAATTTCTCAATATCGAACTTGGTTACACCTCCTGTCATTGTTGCAACTCCCACTGGCACAAAACCTTAGGCTCTGATACCAGATGTTAGGATAAACTTCAGATTTACGTGGAAACCTGCAATGTGCAGGAAAACCACGGGGCAATGGCAACTTCTTTTTATTATTTTCAGTAGAACTTTACATTCACATTACAACGTTTTCAACATTACGTCATATGCAAGGGATGAAGTCCCTTTTATAGAGCAAACGAAAGACTCCAAACTGTTCGTTTCCTCTCCCAAAGGAATCCTCCAAAAACTGTTCGTTTCCACTCCCAAAGAAAGGTGCCTGAACCAGTTCGTCTTCCGCATTTAGACGTCTTTCCCAGATGTTTGCAGCCTAGACGTCTAGCAACCTAGACGTCTGCTGCCTAGACATCTAGTATTGCTGCCTAGACGTCTAGTACTGCTGCCTAGACGTCTAGGCAGACACTTAGACGTCTGCCTAGACGTCTGCTGCCTAGACGTCTAGTACTGCTGCCTAGACGTCTAGCAGCAGTCTCTGCTGGCTAAAACTGTATAGTGACTTCACTTCCTAACAGGCTTTGCATGAACCTGCTTAAAAGAAGAGCTATAACAAATTTCCAAGATACCTGGACAGGAAATAGAAGAAGAAAGAGATCATGAATCATTAGATCTTCATCAATAAGCTGAATCAATTGCCTAAAGGAGGAAGATGGATTGACTAAAGCACATCTTGAATCCTTTTCTTGCAAGCCTCCAAAAGACTAAAATCTGCTGCTTTTGTCACAAATCTAACTACATTTCCCAAGAAATTAGGCCAAAGATTTTGTTTACATAGAATATGATGAAACTGCCCTTTTGAAATAGGGCAATAGGATGAGGAATATTCTACACAATTTGAGGTCCATAAAATGATGTCACCAATGTGTAGAGCTTGGAAAATCGTGAGATTTGAAAAAAAACAGGCTCCAAACTCTTCCGTGTGCAAAAGTTAGGACCTTCAAAAAATCTATCCTAATAATCCTTAAAATTTGAAAAATTAATTTGCCAAACCTTAGGAAAGTGATGTCAAATTGCAGCCCGCCACATGTCATCTGCTCCTTTGCTGATGGCGACCAATCATTCTTCGCCACCTAGGCTCCACTAACACACTTAAAATTTTATACCTTTTTGCTCATGATTGGTCAAAGGCCTATTAATAGGTAAAAAGTATGCATGTGTGGCACAGAGGTGTCATGTCGGTTGGCTTGATAGCCACCCCTTCATGTCCTCAACAAAATGCAGTTGGAGGGAATCAAACCCGGGTTTTTGGGTGGTGAAGACACTCCACTAATCAACTTGCCAGACTCCCGGTTGAAGCAGAAATGGTATATTGCCACTGTTAAACTTAACACCATCATTGATTTCAACTGAAAAACCATCAAAAAGAGTCGGGACAGTGCTGAAGGGATTTGATCTTGTGCCATAATAGTCTCAAAACACTTCTTTTGACCGGTCTGTCCTTGCTTTGGATGCTGATAGAGATCCAAGTTGTCCCATAGGAAAGCTTGTGACTGAGTTTTCAAAAAAGGAGAGGAGGGGATTTGAAACCCCAATTTGTTAGCAAATTGGCCCAAATATAACACAGGTCCAATTTCCCAAGATTGTAAAAACTCTTACAAATAATCACAATACACTCACAACATCAATATTGCACAAAATAACTCTTTATTGATAATCAAAATCTCACAATACAAACTTCATTCAATTACATTCAAAAGATTACATAGCATGGAGCTTTGTCTCCAATATATAATTTTACATAGAAACTCTTCAATACTCTTGACTATTGCTCTCCTCAAACTCCTAGGAGATGCAACCTTTCACATGCCTCACATTATGACAAAGCTTCTCATGATTACATACCCTCCTACTTCACACCTTGACACATCTCACATGACTCTTCACTTCCACACTTGACACCTATCACCTATGATTCTTCACTTGCACACTTGACAACTCACACTTGCACACTTGACACCTTTCACACACAAACACTCTTCTCACTTTGACACATACTTTAGAAAAATATTAAACACACTCCCTAAACTAAATATTTACAATAGGGCCCCATGGTACTTCATGATACTCAATGGTACAATACCTCTAACAAAATCTCCCTTTTGTAAACAACTTATGACCACTCAGTTGGCTATGACACCGCACTAATGGACCAAGACGAAGATTAAGGAACATTTTGATAATGGAAATGCGTTGCAGAATACCATTCAAATTTTGAAAATGTGATTTGAACCTTGGTTGCAGTTAGTGGAAGAGTCTTGCATGCGTCGGAGTAACCAGCATGGCATTCTTGTCCACTGTCTTGCTCTGTGAAGATGAGCAACGTGCCCCTCGAACCAAAGGCGCCACCTATCCCCTTAGTGTGTGAAAGTGTCAAAATTAATTTGAATTTTCCTGCTGCTATAGATTCAAATTTTACTGCCTTCTGCAGATTCAAATTTTCCTGTTTTTCAATCCTGAAACAATATTCTTTTTGTGATCTTTGGATCATGTTTTTTGAAAGAATTGAGCACATATTTTCCAGGTCAATGAGGAAGCTTGATGAGCAATAGAAAATGATCTCCTCTTGGCCTTTTACGTAGAAAGACCCTAGGCTTTGAGGAATAATTTTCCCTATAATTTGGAGGAAGGATCAGTGGCTCCAAAACAACTTTCTACATGATCAAGCAATGTTGCTTCATACCTGCCCTGATACCATATTGGAATTCACAATATTTTCTAGAAACGAACAAAAGCAATCCATGCACTCAAATCGTATACAAAAAGCGTAAAAAAGGACGAAAGAGAGAAATATATGGTGATCACCATTAGGCAC
Organism: Wollemia nobilis; assembly: GCA_028583015.1. Classification (NCBI taxonomy): domain Eukaryota; kingdom Viridiplantae; phylum Streptophyta; class Pinopsida; order Araucariales; family Araucariaceae; genus Wollemia; species Wollemia nobilis. Next base: position 1,777,357 of record JAQPPZ010016747.1, on the reverse strand, counting down.
CATAAATATTCACTATATTATTTGTAGATAAGAATCACAACATGCCAATAATAAAATGAGGAGTGGTGGGGGGTATTTATACTAATACCAAAACCCCAAATACATAAATGATCTTAACCTTAAGCTGACATAACAAGAAAGGCTTTAAGGTTAATTACAAGTTTATAAGGTGGGTTTAACCATAACAAGGTTAACTGCAGCCCATAGGGCTTACATAATAAAATATTACAATAAATTCAATACATTGTACAATAAATGCCCTTAGGCCTATCCAATATTACATCATACAATGTTGGCCTTGGCCATGAATTAGATTACACATTCAACACTCTTGTCACTTGTTATTTAGACATGACACACTCATCAACACTTGTCATTCAGACAAGGCACACTCAACACATGTGATTCGAATGGGGCACACTTAACACTAGTGCAATCGGACTAGGCGCAATTTACACTTGTGCACTCAGACGGGGCACTCTACTTTGAATGAGTCACAGTCAAAACTCTATCTCAGAAGATAGGGCCTACTCGTTCGGGCTTAGGTCAAATTCCCTCAACATCCATTTCTACCCCCCCTTTCCTAGCTTGATGAAGTATTATTGTTTGAGACACAATGGTAGTAGTAGGCTACTACAGTTTGTTAATCACTTTTTTCATGTTGTATGGGAGTAGTTGGATACACCCCTAGATTCATTAAACATAAGTCGTCAATAGAACATTTATGCATCTCTTGCACTAATCACAATCACCTGGACACATGGGATGACAAGTTGCCTTACAACCGACATGCCTACATTTGAGTTGTACATTTTCAATTTGTAACACTCATTGACATAGCCTTCCATGCACCAATGACTTCTTATCCTCTTGGGCCAACAAAAGATGTGGAACAAGCAAAGTGCTTTCTGCAGCATATCCAACAAGTGCACCAACAAGCACAACATATTTTGACTTGCTAGTGGCAAAGGTACAAGGAACATCATGATGTACATTGAATACCACATAACATTCAAGTAGGCATGGAGTCTTTAGAGCAGTTAAAAGTCCTTAGGGGAAGCTCAGACCACCTTGCTATGGCCCATACACCATATTGCACTAGGCAGGAGAGAACATCTTTGTTGTCGACATGGACCATACCTTGTAATGCACGAAGTGTTCAACGTTGAGCTACATGAGTTGTACACCCTGACATTTGCTTGATCTAACCTTAGTTTAACATCCTTTAGACCTGAATTTTGAGCATTGACAGGTAGCGGAATAGGACCATTGCACCTACCATGGCACTGTTGTCACATTTTGCATGGGGTGCAATGTTTTCAAGTTTGTAACAGTGCTGCTCTTCTTTTCCCCTCTTCCTCTATTTTCCTTCCTTCTTCTCTCCTTTCCTTTTTTTTCCCGCATTCTCTTTCTTTCCCCCCTTTCTCGGAGTCCCCCAATTGGTTTTTAACTTTCCAGCAAGTTACCTGAAAAATGGCTAAGTGTTGGTGCGAAGTTCGCACTTCGCCCAGTCTGGGTGCGAAGTTCGCACTTCGCCCAGTTTTGGTGTGAAGTGCGCACTTCGCCCAGTTTTGGTGCAAAGTTCGCACTTCGCCCAATTCTGGTGCGAAGTTCGCACTTCGCCCAGTTCGGTGCGAAGTCCGACTTCGCCCCTTTTCTCGGGCGCACCTTGCAAGCGGTAGATCGGCAGGTCGACGAAGGAAAATCAAGTGCTGGAGCAAGTCTGTACGGCGGCAGACACCAGTTTTCGCCTGTGCGCAGTCCGAATTCGCAGCGAAGTCGGAATGCGCCCTTGACAGGCGCGCAGTAGGGAGACAAACCCAAAATTTGACCAAGGCATGAAGGCCTTCCCGACTGCACTGTTTTCTGCCCGCGCAACCCGAGACGCTCTGATCCCAAGCGAAGTTGGACGAACTGCCTTCCAAGGCAGACACGTGTCATACAGCATCATCCATCATCCGACAAGTGTCCAGCTTCGGGATTAGAGCCGAAACGTGCCGAGCAAAAGGACAAGCATGGGTTGCACTGCCTGCGCCAGTAGCCTCATTTAAAGCTGATCTGAGGTCTTACCTGCTCCAGCTACCCGCATCACTGCCAGAGTGAAGTTCTGCCCAACACACCGCCGCGGAGCTGTCCAGCTTCCAGGAAGACCATGCTGCGGGTACAGTCCGGTCCGACAAAAGGTCAGCATTTGCAGCCCTTTCGCCGCTTTTGTCAGCTTATGTTTGACTGGGACCTTGTGCCCATTAATGTAACGGGAGGTACTCGGGCTATAAAAGCCCACCATGAATTCATTGTAAAGGGTGGAAGGGGAATGTCTGTTAGGGAACCACTGTGCCCATTGTAACCGTGCTTCTGCTTATAAATATAATTCGTATGCCCGGTTACGTTCTCGCTGTCTCGTTTTTTATGCTTGCCTTTCTTTATATTCATGCCTAAGGCTAACTTTGTGTCATGGCTCGTTGATTCACTTCAGCATTTGATGATCGGGTGCCTTTAGCATTGCTTGTTTAGAGCACCCTCCGTACTTCATAGATTTAAAGGATACATAGAATAGATGTGGTAGCAGTTCCATCAGTTATGTGTTACGTTGCTGGTCCGTATCTGGTGATTGATGCGCTCCCGTACTGTTAGTTCCTTGTAGGGAATGTCTGTTAGGGAGCCATTGAAGCTGTGCGGTTAAATTCTCTACGTCACACATATACCTGGCTCTGATATCTCTAGGTTTGCTTTCTACCCATGTCGGTGTACGTATCTGGTGATTGATGCATTGCCGTGCTGTTAGTTCCTTGTAGGGAATGTTTGCTAGGGGATCATTGAAGCTGTGCATACACTGCTTAGGTATCGGAAGTACACATAGATTTTGCAGTTCTTAGTCATGCTTTGTGTTTATAATGCAGTAAGTAGCGGTAATTGGTGTGTTCCCGTACTGTTAGTTCCCCCCACCAACCTCCACGTATATTTGTAAATTCCTTTCCGTTCATTTATCTCTTTCCTGTACTCTTAGCTTAAATCAGAAAACCCCCAAAAGGAGCCGGCCTTCTCCGGAGATTGGCACGGAAGGCATCTCTTCCTTCCGGCCTTTCATGTTGGTGGGCGAATCTGGGCGCATTAACCCGAAATCCTTTCCTCATGGCAGATTCGTAACCAACAGTTTCTCTGGCACGCCCGGTGGGACCCTGGTCCCACGTTTGAAGAGAGATTTTCTAATCAGTCTCCACCTGGCGCTAACAGTGGATCCTGAGCTCTCGATGAGACAAGGAAGTTTCTCACCCCCGACAGAATTGAAGCACCGGTGTTCGCTTCATTGCTGTTCCAAATCTGAACACCTGGCGACTCTGCACGAACAAATCCTCTGAGTCCGAAATACCGGTCCCAGCACCTTCATGCACACGAGAAGGTGGCAAGCAAGGGATCCGAGAAGCCCGCCTGAGTTCTACGAACTGGACATCAACGCTCAAGGCGAAGTTCCCAGGCTGGCTAATCCGCGAGCTCGTTTCGACGAAGCCGAGGCTGAAATCCAAGAAGAGGCCGAAGCTGAAGTTAGAGGAGCTGAGTAAGAAATAGAAGAGGCCGAGGAAGAAGATCCTGCATCCTCGGAAAGTACCGACACTGAGTACACAACTGACGGCGGAGAAGAAGAGGAAGAAATGGCTGCCCAACAGCCGAATGACGATGATCTCTTCCCGGCGGTGGACTCTACGGGGCCCTTGGCCCTGGTCGGACAGCAAGCTGTGCCCCCTGCTGCTTTAAAGTCTATTCCCACATACGACGGCTACGGCAAGACGGCGTACGAGCACATCCAGGACATCCTTGCCTTGGCCGCACTGCATACTATTACCGATGAAAGTGTGAAGACCCGTCTGCTGGCCCTTTCCCCGAGGGGAAAGCTTCTCTACTGGTGGAGATCGCTGCCAGAGGGATCCATCACAGGGTGGCCCCAACTTGCCAGGAGGCTCATAAAAGGATGCAACGAGTCTGCTGACCCTACTTCTCTACTGCATCAGTTCCAAGCTATCCAGAGACATCCTCAAGAGGAGGTGTCTGATTTTAACATCAGGTTTGCGAGATCCTGGAAACGGGTACCTCGCGAACTTCGGCCTTTAGCCGGCATGGCTGCTCACTACTATCTGAGATCCTTTAACTCAGACATATGCCTGCTGCTGAAGATCGCCAGAATTGAGAGTTTCCTGCGCTGTACGAGGCTGCCCAGCAAGCTGAAGCTGACATTATTTCCATCGGCAAGCTTCCGTCCAGGGTGCAGGAACCCATTCATCCCGACTTCCCCAGATCCCAGTATCCTCCTGCTTCTGGCGGTGCGCCGTCCACATCAGGACAGCAGCCCCAGCAGCAGTGGAATCCAGCGCCGGTCGTAACTCCTTACGGCCCGCCTCAGTTGCATTATCCTCACCCGCCTCCCTCCGCTCTGCACTTTCCAGCACTTCCTGCTCCCCCGCAGTACGCCCCTTATTCTAACCCTCCTCCACTGGCCGCATTGCCTCCACCGGCACAGTTGCCGCCTCCCGACAGCAGCATCCAGAACACGATTCTACAGGAAGTGCGGGCTTTGGCCTCCGGATACCATGCCATGTCCAATGACATGACCGCTATGAAGAAGAAGCAGGCCCAGATGGACCTTGCTAATAGGAGACCATATGCACCACCCGCGCTGACAAAAGACAAAGCCCCAGAACACCAGCCGCAGAGGCGTCCGCCTCCAAGAAATGCTGCTATAGAAGACCCACCTGGTCCTCTCGACCAGGTTAACTGGTGCACTACGTGCAATGACCCGCATTCGGAGGAAGACTACACTTTGCACCAGCACTATATCCAGACCTTGGCCGGCAGCGCTATAGAGGATGATGAACTGTACATGATCCTGGATGGCGAAGCCAACTTCGCCCTCCTAGAAGAGAATCTAGCACCGCCTGCCAAGGAAGAAAAGAAAGCTGCGGATGCGGCCAAGCCTTTGCAAGTCTACGCAAGAAGAGAGAAACCGCAGCCCGGCGGGCTGCCACCATACAAGCGGTCGTGGCCCTACACAGCCCAGGAGAAGGCATCCAAAGATAAAGCTCCAGTCAAGCCTTCTCCAGCAAAGGCTGCCCCTGTTCCAGCCAAACCTCCAGCAAGGGCCCCAACTCCGGCTAAAGCTCCTGTACCTCAGCCTCCAGCTGAAACCAAAGAACAAGCCCAGGAGAAGCTGAGGTACCCGTCTCTGACCAAGAGGCAGCGAGTTGAGGCCACCCAGCAGTACCGGACGAAGTATGAGCCAGCAAAACCAGCAGAGGGAGCTAGTACCTCGGGCTACAGCATTGTAGACGAGTTGAAAAGAACGCCCGCAAGAATCAGCATGTACGATGCTCTTCTGCTCCCAGGCCAGGTAGATCTGCTGCAAGAATCACTGAAGAACATGAAAAGCGGCAAGCAGATGCAGCCCGCTGTCCTGGTTCAACCTTTGACAGTCTCAGCCACTAGGAAGAACAGACCACCACCCTTTTATCTGTCTTTGCGGATGCAAGGGCACATAGTTCACAACTGCATGGTGGACTCTGGTGCTTCCTCGACTGTGATGCCGAAGGCCGTCTGTGATGAGATCGGGATGGAATACACACGTAGCAGCCAAGGCGTGCTGCAATTAGACGGCACCCCTGTCAAGACAGTTGGTGTCATAAAGGACATCCCTATCCGGCTGCACAAGGCTCTCGACATCGTGGTCATCCAAGAGGTCGTGGTTGTTGATCTGGAGCCTTACTTCGGCATGTGTCTCTCTCGAGAGTTCACTGCGAAGTTGGGCGGGTATGTGTCTCTAGACTACTCACACATGGAAGTGCCCTTCAAAGGAAGGAGACTGAAATTTTTTAATGAGAAGCCTTCCCCCTTCCTAGTAGACAAGATACCCGGAGGAGAGCTGGACTGCATGGTCCAGTTGTCAAAGGAAGAGCTGGTGACAGTGGAGCTGACTGAGCAAGCCCTCGAAGTGCTGCAGCTCGAAGACGAGTTCTCGTTGCGGGACTTCAATGCCGTAATCGGGACAGAGCAAGGCTGTTACTCCATTGTACAGCCCGAGAGGCTTGACATGTCAGCTGCGAAGGAGGTAGGACCTGCACCCGATGAGCTGTGGAAGCTTTTCTTTGACGGCGCGCGATGCAAGAATGGCGCCGGTGCAGGGGTACTTCTGGTTTCTCCAACCGGAATCCAGAAGGACTACACCTACAGGTTGGCCTAGAGCTGCACTAATAACTCGGCGGAATACGAAGCCCTGTGCTTGGGTTTGCGAAAGGCGGAGAGGCTCGGAATCAAACACCTGCAAATTTTTGGAGATTCAGAGCTGGTGTGTCACCAAGTTACGGAGAAGTGCGCATCCAAACAGCACTATCTTAGAGCGTACCGCAATCGGGTGTGGGACCTGATGGAGTCATTCGACTCATTGAATGTTAAGGCAATATCGTGTGAGAAAAACAAGCACGCTGATATTCTGGCGTCTGTTGGAGCCAGGTACGTTCCGGCTGAAGACGTTGTCCGAAACCGAAGCCGGTTCGTACTATCTACAGGCCTTACGTGCCTGATAAGGACACCCACCGGCAGGTGTTCGGTTGTGACGAGGAGATCGTCACATTCCTGGTTAACGAAGTGTGTGTAATCGAAGGTAGAGACCCTGATGACGAGCAATATGAGGGGTTGATACAGTTACGGAATAATCACGTCCCAAAAGGACTGATTACATTAGAAAGTCTCTTTGATCAGAATGACAGAGCAATATCTCACAGGATCAAAGTAGACCCGAGGCAGTATGCTGACTCGGAACTTGAACCTGGTAAAACCATCAAGGTCGGAACAGACTGCACGTCGGAGGAGCTGGAGCAGATCAGATCACTGTGCCAGGAGTTCCCCGACATCATGGCCTGGTGCTACGAGGATTTGAAGGGGTATGACAGAACTGTCATCCAGCATACTATTGAGCTAGAGGATGGTGCCAAGCCATTCCGACAGAAGCAGAGGGCCGTGAATCCGAAGATTGAGGCATGATGAAGACCGAGCTCTTGAAGATGCTGGAGGCCAAGATCATCTACCCCATCAAACATTCATCCTGGGTCGCGAATTTGGTGCCCGTGAGGAAAAAGAATGGCGACATTCGTGTCTGTGTCGACTTCAGAAACCTAAACCAGGCTTCCCTCCGGGACCACTATCCGCTTCCCCTAATCGACCAGATCCTACATATCGTTGCTGGAGCCCAGAGATTCTCACTTTTAGATGGATTTTCCAGCTACAACCAGATTTGGGTCAAAGATGAGGACCAGCATAAGACGGCGTTTACCACCAAGTGGGGGACGTTCGCCTATCAGTGCATGCCGTTTGGCTTATCTAATGCTGGTGCCACATTCCAAAGGGCCATGGACCTGGCCTTCCGAGAGCTGCTCAATAAGATTATTGTCATCTACCTTGATGACATGACTGTTTTCTCTCACCAACGAGGAGATCATGTTTCGCACCTACGGCAAATATTTGAGAGTTGTCGAGAATTCGGCATTTCTATAAACCCGAAGAAGTCTGTCTTCGCGGTGAAGGAAGGAAAGTTGCTGGGACATGTCATCTCCGAGGAAGGCCTCGCCATTGACCCTGACAGAGCAAAAGCCCTCGTTCGCTTGCCAGCCCCCATCGACAAAAAAGGGCTGCAGTCCTTCTTCGGTCAGATTAACTTTGTGCGGAAGTTCATCCCGGACTTCGCACAGGTGATCAAGCCTATGGCCGAACTGCTTAAGAAAGATACACGTTACGAATGGACTGATGAGAGAGAGCAAGCCTTCGAGGAGATCAAGGCCCGAATTGCACAAGCTCCGGTGTTGACAAACCCGGACTACTCCAAGGACTTCATCCTGTATGCGGTGGGAGAGCCCGAAAGTTACGCTGCAGTCCTAAATCAGAAGGGAAGCGATGGTGAGGAGCGCCCCATAGCGTTCCTGAGCCAAGTGATTCTGCCGCATGAAGAAAAGTACAATTTTATAGAGCGGCAAGTTCACGCTGTTATGAAGTCCCTTTGGAAGTTCAGGCACTTTGTCTCCCAGAGCAAGACTACTGTCTTTGTGATTCACCCGGATGTTCGTAGCTTCATCTTACAAGGAGAACCGGGTCACAAGAGCAGGATGGATTGCAAAAATCCAGGAGTTTGACATTGAAGTGCGGCCCACCAAGCTTATCAGAGGCCGAGCCTTGTGTCAGGAATTGGCCCGAAGCGCTGTAGCCGGCATCTCCGCCTGTAAGTGGGAGGACACAGCGAAACGCATCTACCTAGCCGACTCCTTATCGGAGGGGAGTGATTGGACAGATGAACTGGTGAGATACTTCTGCACCGGAAGATGTCCCGATCACCTGAACGCCTCACAACGAAGGAGATTTCGGCTGGGTGCACTCAAGTACACTCTTCGCCCCGAGGGGCTTTACTTCAAGAACATTGACGACATCCTATTGCGGTGCGTCATTAAATCCGACCAGCCTAGGGTCCTCGGAGAATTTCATTCCGGGATGCCTGGGGGTCACCATTCTTCAAGGCCAACGGCCTTAAAAATAATAAGGGCTGGGTACTATTGGCCCACTCTGTTTGCAGACGCGCATGCGGTCTACTCTAAATGTGATCAATGCCAGAGGTTTGCTGGCCGAAGCAGAAAAGCACCCCTGCCCCTTCAGCCGATTCAAGCCGAGACTCCGTTCCAGCAATGGGGTTTAGACTTCATTGGGGTGATTTCTCCTAACTCCTCTGCCGGCCACAAGTTTATTCTTACGGCTACTGACTATTTTACACGGTGGGCAGAGGCGATCCCGACCAAGAACGCAGACCAAGAAACGGTCATCAGGTTCATTGAGAGCCTGATTACCCGCTTCGGGGTTCCAGAATCAATTGTGACAGACAATGGTGGGATTTGTAGGCACTGTACTCACGGAGTACACCGGCAGACTTGGCATCTATCACAAGATGTCTTCTAATTACTACCCGCAGGGAATGGCCTTGCCGAGTCTACTAACAAGAACCTCCTGAAAATCATCCGGAGGACCATTGACAGAAACAAGCGGACTTGGCACTTGCTCCTAAACCGGGCGCTATGGGCGGACAGAGTTGTGTTCAAGAAATCCATAAGAACGTCCCCCTACGCACTCGTCTATGGCAAAGAGGCTGTCATGCCATCACACATCGAGATCCCTGCCCTGTGTATGTTGGACGAAGACAGGAGCAGCGGAGACCCGGTGGACGACAGACTGTGCCAACTCCTGCAGTTGGAAGAAGACAGAGAAAGTGCATACCAGGCCTTCGCTGATCACGTTGCAGCCACTCAAGGTTGGTTTACAAAGGCACCACTGCCCGAGTTTTCGAAATCGGGGACCTGGTGCTGAAGTGGGACTCATATAAAGCAAAGCCGGGTAATCACGGGAAGTTTGATGCTCTCTGGGAGGGCCCTTATCAGATTGCCCGGGTGAACCAGTTTAATGCCTATGTGCTTCGGGATATGGAGGGTCAGCTCCTGCCTATCCCTGTCAACGGGTTCCACTTAAAGATTTACCGCTGCTGAAGGTGCCCGAGTGGCCCTTCCTTGTAAAAATTTCCCTTATGCATTTTCATTTCCCAGCATGTATAGTTTCCAGCTTTCAGCTTTTAATTTCATTTTTTATTATTTGAGCTTAACTGCGGCACGGGAGAGAAAGACGGACTTCGCGGCGAAGTCTGTCGTCGCCCCTCAGGAAGGGCGAAGTTCGGCTGTGCAAAAGGAGAAGCAAATAAAGAAGCAAAGAAAAAGGCTAAAAAATGACCAAGTGTTGGCCGAAGTCCGACTTCGCAGCGAAGTCGGGCTTCGGGCCAGCCGAAATGCGAAGCTCGAACGGGGAAGAAGGCTAAGGCAAAGGAAAACGGACTGCGCCCAACTTTGGGCGAAGTCCGGCTTCGCGTGCGAAGTCCGACTTCGGCCGGCTTCCGCGCGAAGTACGCGCTGCGCACAGTTTCCGCGCGAAGCCCGAACTTCGCGCGAAGTTCGTACTTCGCCCGAACTTCGGCCGAAGTCCGAACCCGCCTCAACAATCGCACTGCGCAGCTCGTCCAGTTCGGTCTAAGGGAGCAGAAAAACGTTAAGTATTGGCCAAAGTCCGAAGGTTGCGAAGAAACCAGACTGCGCTCAATCTTTGAGCGCGGCAAAGAAAAGAAGAGCGGTTCAAACGCGCACTTCGCGCGAAGTTCGAACTTCGCCCGAAATTCGGGCGAAGTCCAACTTCGCCGGCGAAGTCGGACCGCGCCCAACTTTGGGCGAAGTCCGATTGCGCCTCGTTTTCTGGGCCAGTTTGGGCAAAAGTTCAAAAAATGAATAAAATATTCAAAAAGGTCTAAACTGGGCCCAAGGCGCGTTGCGACTGTTTCAAGGTGGGTTTCCGCACCAAAGGTTCTTTCTTGAGCAGTGTGCCTTGATTTCGGCAATGACGTCAGCCGTAGCGCAGCGTCCAAGACAAAATTAATGATTGCAAGTTCCTCAACAAAAGTGCAAGCAAAAGAGCATGGCACGTCTGCCGGAGTGCACTTTTTCCAAACATTCTCCTGCGCAGCCACCAAAGAACCTTCACTCAGCCGACCTACCCCCTCCTGCGCGGCTTTAATGGCGCTGTCTTTATCTAGAAAAGGGGGTCAGATGTGTTCAAACATGCCAGACTGCACAGATTATTCCTTAAACAGTGCAAATTATTCCTGTGACAGCGAAATCTGCTGTAGACGCCTTGAACTTGCAATTATTGCTGATTCGGAGAGATGGACAGAGGAAAGATGCCAATGTCAGCGCAGTCCAGCGAAAGTGGCGAACCAAAGGATTTACCACGGCCGGGCGTTTTCAGAAGTGAAACCCCGCCAGAAAGAAAGTCAAAATCCCGGCCTAAAAAAGTACAGCGTGGGCAAGCCCCACCACCTCCGGTAAATTACTTGGCGGGATACGAGGACGGCTCTTTTTCTATGAGCCTGACGAAGCTGCGGTCAAATGTGGAGAGCTGGGCCGACAAAGTTTCGCCCTCCCACCATTTCGGAGCGGCGTACAAGGCCAACCTCTTCAGATTCTTGTGCCCTCTTGTCCACCAATGCCCGGAACTGGTAGACCTAATTGTCAGACACTACAGACCAGTTACCCGGCAAATTTGCAGCTCTAGCGGTAAGCCCTTGTTCACACTGCGCAGAGAGACTGTCCAACCAGCTTTCGCCCCAGGGTTGGAGTACGACTCCAGCACAATCCTCAGAAAGATAAATTTGGGCGAGCAAGCGGGACGCTTCGCGAATACCAAACGGATGAGGGATTTCCTCAATTCAGAATTGAACGCCCCGCTTGCAGCTGGACAGTGGCCAACCGGCCCCATGCCCTTGGCGAAATTTCAGAGCAAGTATCTATATACCATTCTGGCATGGATTCTCGGCTGCGACTCCGATGAGCTGGTACAGCCATACCAGCTAGCGCTGGCAGAATGTCTCTTAGGTGGAGAATCTTACGAACCAGCGGCACAGAGAAGTGGAAAGCGCCCCATATTTTTTGACTGGGCAGACTGGCTGGCTTACGCCATTCATTCCAGCCTGGTGAAGATCCAGAAGAGGCAGTCTACCGATTTTCGTTTCAGTTTTGTTCTAGCCTGGCTTTGTTTGTACCATTTGCACCCCCTGATGCCCATCCTGAACCTGAAGAAGGTCAACGAGAGGGGAGAGCCACAGCCCGTCTACAACTGGACGGATGATTTATACCGGAAAGGGTCCTACTACAAGTTCAACTTCAACTTTCTGGGATTCGTCATGTCAGTCTTCAGTGAAAGCGAAATTCCACGCCCCCCCAGGGAAATGACGAGCGCCTTGATAAATCAGAAGCTCGGGGACGTTTTCAGACTGACGCAAGGAATTGTGGTCAGAATCTACGGATTCAAGGGCAAACCCCATTTGCTGCCCTATTGGTGTACAGAGCATCTGTTCGGGATGGAGGTTGCCCGGCAGATGGATTATGTTGAAGAGGAATTCGGTCTAGGAAAGAAGTGAGGACAGATTTTTCAATATCCTCTTTCCTGGGCAAACGTTGAGATTACTGAGGTAGGACAGCATGTCTACCTTGAGCAGGAGTTTTCCCGGATTGGCCTGGTTCTGTTGCCGCAGCGTTGGAAGTATGACCCATATGGGATAAGGGGAAAGTTCACACATCTCTGCCCCCGGGCAGATATAACCGAAGATAAGTGCGATGTGGTCCATGTGGACCTTGACTGGGAAATTGAATTGATGGAAGCTTCTCCCCCTTGGCAAGATTTTTATTGCGAGGAGGTGACATATGACCCCAAGCGAAACCCGGACCACCAGTTCACATCTCCAGGGTTTAAAAAATTTCTATCCAAGATAGCAGGCCTTAACTGGTCTAAGGAAAAGATTACGAGAATGTTGGAAGATGAGATGCCGCACGCAGCACGACAAATCCACAAGAAGGAATCTGGCCGTAGATGACGACTTTTCGGTTCTCTATGACCAGCATCATGACAGCTGGCGGCCGTTCGCATATCAAGGTTACGTTCCCCGAGGCCCCTTTGAAGACTATAAAGGAGGGTCTCCTTCCCAACAGTTGTACACTTCGGCAACTGCCAGCGTGGGCCCAGCAGACGTCCAGGTCGAACCAATGTAGCCCGTGGCTTCCAAGGCGGCGCCTGAGAAGGCGAAAGAGTTGGTCAAAGCAACGCCTGAGGCAATCCCTCAGACACAAAAGGCGCCAGCGCCGCCACAGAGCAGACCGGTTGCGGCAGATCCTCTGCAAGTCAAACCCCGGTACAAGTTTACCGTGGGAGCATCAGCGCCTGCTGCACCTGCTTCATCTCCTTCCTCGGATCCGACCATTGTTCCAGAAGAAAAGAAAAGGAAGAGAGTTGAAAAAATCAGGCGACCTAGCCTGATAGTACAGCAGCCAGTCGCAGAGCCACAGCCGTGTTCTGTCGTCGCAGGGACAATTTCTCTTGGCAGTCCCAAGCCTGCCGCCGAAACCAGAAGCACAGACATCCCCCTGGCATCAGCTCAGGCGGAGCCCGCAGGTACGTTTGCTGCCCCTGTCTCTTTGGTCTCATCCAGTCCTACTCCAACTCCGTCCCCCGCTCAATCTGAGCAAGTCATGACCGCATCCTCCTCCCCGTCTCCGCGCCCTTCTAGCGGTCCCCATTCTTTTGATCAGTTTGCTCAGAACCCTAACGTTTCCCTATCTCTGAGCACAACTCCAAACCCTTCGCTTGAAGTTAGTGCTGAAGCCATCCGTTCGCCGTCACATCCACTATCTCAGCCGCTTCAAACCCTTGCAGTATCAGCCGCTCCCATCTCCATTTCCCGGTCGCCCACACAAGCGGCCGATCCTTCCAGTGTCCATCCGGTTCCTCCTGATCCCATCCCCGCAGGAGAGACGTCTCAGCAGAACCCTAGGCTGGGGGAACCAGATTTCATGGACGACCTCCAGAATACAGACGACTTGCCCTTGGCAACGAGGGCTGTAGAATATTCTGTCTCTTTCCTCCAGAACCTGAAACGGAGGAGACCTGAAGAGATAGCCGCCCCGGTAAAGCGCGCCAAGTACGAGGAGAGTGCTTACAACAGAGAAAATAATCCCAAAAATGAAGAAGCCTCTCCGGGAAATGACCAGGGCGGACTACGAGCTCCAGACAAAGGAGAAGATCTTTGACGACATCAACAAGCAATACGAGATTCGGACGATCATGCGCAAAGCTGATAATCTCTTTGTCAAAAGTCTGGAGGAGCAGGAAGAGCTTTTCGGGTTGCAAGACAAGACCAGGCAGCTTGAAGAGGACCTGTCCAGGTCCACTGAGCAGCTGGAAGCGGCGCGGCAAGAAATAGATGAACTCAAAGCCCAGCTGGCCGCTTCCCAGCAAAAGGCCGCAACCGAAAAGCAAGCAGCCTTGGAGCAGATTTCTCAGCTCCAAGAGTCTTTGAAGCAGGCGCAGTCGCAACTTGCAGAAAGAACATCTCAAGCGACGACCTTTTCAAAGAAGAAAGTTAAGGAGATGCGGGCTGGTTTGCTGTGGGAATGCAAGCCCCACACCTACAAGGCGATGGCGGTTCTGGATTTCGCATCCAGAATCCAAGAAGTTTCGCCCGGGAAAGCCTGTGGTAGAGGAGGCCGAACGTCAGGCGAAGCAATGGCTGGACCTGGCGGTAAATCTTCAGGAGCGCGAGCGCGGCGGCCTCCAATTTTCTCCCGTGTCCTCATTCGCTGCAGAATGGGCAGGTGCAAGGGTGACCTTGCACAAATTTTTCAAAAAAGTTGAAGAGGTGAGAGTGGCCAGACGAATGCTAGACGCATTCGTACATGAAAGAGACATTTATTTGGCCCCCTTTCGCGCTCTTTCTGAACTAGGGTGCCCGGGTTTTGTTGAGAATGGCGAGCTTCTCACCCTAGATCAGGTGAAAAGGAATTGGCAGTCCTTCGAGGCAGATACAGCTGAAATCGATGGCTGGACTGAGCCAATTCAAGACAATCAGGTCACTCAGATGGTGTCCAATTATTGCAAGATCAGCTCCTACTTCCAGGAGTTAGAGAAAAGATACCTCACCATCGACCTGCACGCGGTCGCTGCTTTCCACGCAGCATTAGAAGATGTAGCTGACCGCCGGCCATTCGAGGCAGAAGCCTGGCGCCAAGCCCAGGCGGCCTACACTCGCATCTGCGAGGCAGAAGCAAGAGATGGAGAGCTTTCGGAAGGTGATTCTGAGGGGGCAACTGACAAAGATGAATCTGAAGAACAGTTGCCGCAAGGAGAACAGCTAAAGCAGCAAAAGGCAGGGGTTAACCCAAAGGATGAAGGCATGGATTCTTTGCGCCAAGGCGAGCTCGACACCCCGCGAGCCGCCAGAAATGTTGTCACATTTTGCACGGGGTGCAATGTTTTCAAGTTTGTAACAGTGCTGCTCTTCTTTTCCCCTCTTCCTCTATTGTCCTTCCTTCTTCTCTCCTTTCCTTTTCTTTCCCGCATTCTCTTTCTTTCCCCCCTTTCTCGGAGTCCCCCAGTTGGTTTTTAACTTTCCAGCAAGTTACCTGAAAAATGGCTAAGTGTTGGTGCGAAGTTCGCACTTCGCCCAGTCTGGGTGCGAAGTTCGCACTTCGCCCAGTTTTGGTGCGAAGTGCGCACTTCGCCCAGTTTTGGTGCGAAGTCGCACTTCGCCCGATTTGGTGCGAAGTCCGACTTCGCTCCTTTTCTCGGGCACACCTTGCAAGCGGTAGACGCGGCAGTCGACGGAAGGAAAATCAAGTCTTGGAGCAAGTCCGTACGGCGGCAGACACCAGTTTCCTGTGCGCAATCCGACTTCGCGACGAAGTCGGAGTGCGCCCTTGACAGGCGCGCAGTAGGGAGACAAACCCAAAATTTGACCAAGGCATGAAGGCCTTCCCGATTGCACTGTTTTCTGCCCGCGCAACCCGAGACGCTCTGATCCCAAGCGAAGTTGGACGAACTGCCTTCCAAGGCAGACACGTGTCATACAGACATCATCCATCATCTGACAAGTGTCCGGCTTCGGGATTAGAGCCGAAACGTGCCGAGCAAAAGGACAAGCATGGGTTGCACTGCCTGCGCTAGTAGCCTCATTTAAAGCTGATCTGAGGTCTTACCTGCTCCAGCTACCCACATCACTGCCAGAGTGAAGTTCTGCCCAACACACCGCCGCGGAGCTGTCCAGCTTCCAGGAAGACCATGCTGCGGGTACGATCCGGTCCGACAAAAGGTCAGCATTTGCAGCTCTTTCGCCGCTTTTGTCAGCTTATGTTTGACTGGGACCTTGTGCCCATTAATGTAACGGGAGGGACTCGGGCTATAAAAGCCCACCATGAATTCATTGTAAAGGGTGGAAGGGGAATGTCTGTTAGGGAACCACTGTGCCCATTGTAACCGTGCTTCTGCTTATAAATATAATCTGTATGCCTGGTTCTGTTCTGCTGCTTCTGTTTTTTATGCTGCCTTTCTTTATATTCATGCCTAAGGCTAACCTGTGTCATGGCTCGTTGATTCACTTCAGCATTTGATGATCAGGTGCCTTTAGCATTGCTTGTTTAGAGCACCCTCTGTACTTCATAGATTTAAAGGATACATAGAATAGATGTGGTAGCAGTTCCATCAGTTATGTGTTACGTTGCTGGTCCGTATCTGGTGATTGGTGCGCTCCCGTACTGTTAGTTCCTTGTAGGGAATGTCTGTTAGGGAGCCATTGAAGCTGTGCGGTTAAATTCTCTACGTCACACATATACCTGGCTCTGAGATCTCTAGGTTTGCTTTCTACCCATGTCAGTGTACGTATCTGGTGATTGATGCATTGCCGTGCTGTTAGTTCCTTGTAGGGAATGTTTGCTAGGGGATCATTGAAGCTGTGCATACACTGCTTAGGTATCGGAAGTACACATAGATTTTGCAGTTCTTAGTCATGCTTTGTGTTTATAATGCAGTAAGTAGCGGTAATTGGTGTGTTCCCGTACTGTTAGTTCCCCCCACCAACCTCCATGTATATTTGTAAATTCCTTTCTGTTCATTTATCTCTTTCCTGTACTCTTAGCTTATATCAGAAAACCCCCAAAAGGAGCCGGCCTTCTCCGGAGATTGGCTCGGAAGGCATCTCTTTCTTCCGGCCTTTCATGCTGGTGGGCGAATCTGGGCGCATTAACCCGAAATCCTTTCCTCATGGCAGATTCGTAACCAACAGGCACATATCAACATTTTAGAGTCATCAGGGCTAGACTATATACATATCAGGCTAGCCAGTAAATTGTTGATCAGATCCATGTGTGACCTCTATCTTGGAAACCTAACAATTGCTTCAAGAAGCTGAAGCATCATCCCTTATAGCATGATCATCCATGTGAGTAACTGCCTAGAAGACAAACTAGGTTGCACGAAGGACCATTACAAAACATTTGAGGCATCTATAACCATCCAGTCTTGGCTTGCATGTATGAACATTTGACATCTTAGAGGGTGATTTTGTTAGAGGATGCATGGGATCAGTAATCAATTGTTCGTTCTGTGCCACCATACAAATTTCAGAATTTTACATACAGAGAATTTGTCATTTACACATCTGAATGCATTGTATTCTATGTAATTTTGTTTGTATTTAATAAAGGAATACACTAAGCATATATTGACATATATGAGCCTCTTTGTAAGCATGTATCTGTACCATTCGCTATGCTTTGCTCTTTGATTATAATGCATCCATTTACTTGCTAAACTACTGTTTCTCTGCACCACTATAGTTTTTGATCAGCAATATAGATCATTATGTTGGAGATGCAAATGGTTGTGAATCTGCATCATGGTACCTGTTCAACCTTGGCGGAAGGATCATTGTGTGGCTATGCAAGAAACAAAAGGTTGTGGCTCTATCCACTTCAAAAGTTGAGTATTGTAAAGCACTTAATGCATCTGCAAAGACCACATGGATATGAAACTTTCTTTAGGAGCATGGTTTTGCATAACAGAAGCCACCTATGTTCTTGTGATAATTAGATACTATCAACATGATATACATTCCAATTGCCTATAGCACAAGACAGCATGTTGAAGTCCTCAATAATTACATTATGAGTTGAATTATTAGGACTTTTTTACCATGAAGTTTTGTAGAACAGATGATTAGGTTGCTAAAATTTGGACCAAGCCACCACCAAAAGCCAAACTTGTCAAGCTTAGATGAATGCATGGGGCACATGAAATTAAGATTTAAAGGGGATGCAAGATAATGTCACTTTCTTGTTCCCTCTAGTCTGGTTCAAGGGGGATCCTAGAATATGTGTTTGTGATAAACTTGACTTTCAAGGTCTTACAGTGTTTATTCATATTTGTGTTGAATGCAACCCATGGATTACCAATGATTGATGTTTTTCATCTCCAATTCCATGATTTGGGTGTATAAATATTTTAGCATGCACCATCCATGACATAAAGTTCTCATTTACTATTTATTGATGCTTGTGGCATCTATGTTTATGCTGCTATTGATACAGCCTTTTGTTTGTGATCCCTTCCTTGTATTGCCTTAGAGTTCACTTTTGACTATGTTGAAATTCTCTAGAATGATGATAATTCTTCTTTTGTTTACCTTTGCATATTCATAAAAATATGCCACAAGAGTCAAAGTAGTATTGCTTTTGATCGATATTTATCTCAAGCTTCCTCCTCCTACTATATGATATCTTTTCATCTCTAGCTTCAACTTGGTCTTAATTCTCTTGATTGTACTTCATTTTTTGTGAGATATGGGGTAGAAGATAGCAACAATACCTGTCTAAAAGCTCTTGCCCTCTTTTGAAAGAGATGACTAAAACATATTCAACACCCTCCCTTATTGGCATGGATGTGATTATAGTCAATATAATGATTACTTTAAATTGTGTATTTGGTCATTGAGAGATGGACCTTTAGGGAAGCTACAATGCTCCTCACAAACCTACTATCGTAGCATAACTCTTCTAGTCAATGCTATTTATAATCATTGATAAAAGTAGTTCAATTCATTGTAACACTATATCACATGGTGATTATACTTGTGCGTTAGGGACTCTCCCACTAAATGAAACTTGTACACACCAAAGGAGCATGAGGCTTCTTCCTACTTAATTGAAATAAAACTTGTTACCCAACTTGTGATAGCTTATGTCTCGCTTAATTTAGTACATCCAAATGCATGCAAAAAAGCCAAGGCATGCATGATTGAGAAAGATGAGAAAAAAAGGTATCTCAAGTGTGGGGGAGTGGTAAATATCACTAATTGAAACACATAGGCACTTATGGATGAGGAAAAGTCTAGTAGTTGCTCACTACTTACTGTTCTCTAGAATTAATGAGTCAACCAATGGATCAATACTTATTTATTTATTTATTTTATTTGATCAATACTTCTTATACGCATCTGCCGTGGGGGTTGAGCCCGGGTCTCACAACTGCTAATGCCCGGTAGACCACACACACGCGGATTTCAATACTTATTTTCAAAATGAAGCAGCCATAAGAAGGCCTAATCATTGCCTTATTGATTGCAGGAATCTTGACAGACAGCTCATAGAATTTGCTAGCTCCCTGAAAGCTATTGGACTAAATGCCGTCTGACATGATTTGCCAATTCATGTGCATATCAAGTATGTAATGAATATCAAAAATCTCAAACTGAAGCAGTCCTATGAAGGCCTGACCATTGCCTTCTGGATTGCAGGAATCTTGACAGACAGCTCATAGGATTTGCTAGCACCCTGCAAGCTATTTGACTAAATTCCCTATGACATGATTTGCAAGCCAATGTGCATATCCACATGCCTATGACACTATTCTTGTCTTTCAATAATTACTTACTTAGGATAGATTCCTTGACATCAAAACATAAATTAGTAAAAGCACTTTAGAGTGCATTCTTTAGAAAGAAAGAATACTTGAATTTGAAATGGAAGTTGATTTCACATTCTCTTTGAGAGCAACAGACTCCCTTCCAATAGAAATTGGGGACAAATTTCCTTGTAATGAAGGAAGAATTGATTAGTACATTAGTCTAAAGACTAAAGTGAGTGTTGGTATATATGTTCACATTCTGACTTATAGTATTTCTTGTTGTGTTCTACTTTTGTAACAGCTATGTTTAGGTGTCACTTTTGAGCAGTGTTGCCTATACAATCCCCCCTCCTCCCTTGGTCCATGTATCTCCGTATCTGAAATGGATATGGTTATGATATGGGCTGGATACGCCCTGGATACATATCCAGATGTATCCAATATGACTGGCTACAGTATTTAGGTCATCCACAGCCAAATCTGACTTAGGTATGACAAAAAAAATGAATGTGAATTAAAAAATTCTATTTTGCCTCATGTGAGAATATGACATGCTTCTTCCTCATGGACGGTGATTTTGAGGAGATTGTCGGTGATTCTAAAGAGCTTGCACGCCTGATATCCTCTCCTTGATGATACTGTGAGGGCAAACAAACTTTGTGGGCTCGAGGCTGTATCTAATGGTAGTCCTATGACATTTATATTCTTTCGACAATCGCCAAGAGTTTGATGGTGTTTATGGTCTATATCCAGCTTCTCCGTATTCTTTTAATAATGGATACTGTTTTGTGCAGTGCAGGGTCAACAACATTCCAGGTTGACAACGTTCTTCTTCCTTGAAGGCATTCTATTGCTTCAAAAAGCTATGCCCAATCATTATTCTCAATGGAATTTTTTAATGTTAAATATTTTAATATAAATTATTGGGGTATGTGTTGTGGAAGAGCCCCCTTGATGTAATGAGCTGACAAGCCCTTTTATGCCCAATTGTCAGTAGTCGCATTAATATAATATAATTGCCCATTATATATTATAATATAATAGTTCTTGGACACATATTTATTTATTAGTTATACATGTTATTGTTGGTTACGAATCTGCCATGATGAAAGGATTTGGGTTAATGCGCCCAGATTCGCCCACCAGCATGAAAGGCCGGAAGGAAGAGATGCCTTCCGAGCCAATCTCCGGAGAAGGCCGGCTCCTTTTTGGGGGGGTTTATGTTCAAGCTAAGAGTACAGGAAAGAAATAAATGTACAGAAAGAGATTTACAAATATATTCAAAGGTTGGTGGGGGGAACTAACAGTACGGGAACACACCAATCACCGCTACTTACTGCATATAAACACAAAGCATGACAAAGAACTGCAAAATCTATGCGTACTTCCGATACCTAAGCAGTGTATGCACAGCTTCAATGATCCCCTAACAGACATTCCCTACAAGGAACTAACAGTACGACAATGCATCAATCACCAGATACATACACTGACATGGGTAGAAAGTAAACCTAGAGATATCAGAGCCAGGTGTATGTGTTTATGTAGAGAATTTAACCGCACAGCTTCAATGGCTCCCTAACAGACATTCCCTACAAGGAACTAACAGTACGGCAGCGCACCAATCACCAGATACGGACCAGCAACAAAACACACAACTGATGGAACTGCTACTACATCTATTCTATGTATCCTTTTAATTCATGAAGTACAGAGGGTGCTTTAAACAAGCAATGCTAGAGGCACCTGATCATCAAATGCTGAAATGAATCAACGAGCCATGACACAAGTTAGCCTAAGGCATGAATATAAAGAAAGGCAGCATAAAAAACAGAAGCAGTAGAACAGAGCCAAGCATACAAATTATATTTATAAGCAGAAGCACGGTTACAATGGGCACAGTGGTTCCCTAATAGACATTCCCCTTCCACCACTTACAATGAATTTACGGTGGGATTTTATAGCCCGAGTCCCTCCTGTTACATTAATGGGCACAAGGTCCCAGTCAAACATAAGCTGATAAAAGCGGCGAAAGAGCTGCAAATGCTAACCTTTTGTCGGACCGAACTGTACCCGCAACATGGTCTTCTTGGAAGCTGGACAGCTACATGGCGGTGTGTTGGGCAGAATCTCCCTCTGGCAGTGATGCGGGTAGCTGGAGCAGGTAAAACCTCAGATCAGCTTTAAATGAGGCTACTGGCGCAGGCAATGCAGCCCATGCTTGTCCTCTTGCTCGGCACGTTTCGGCTCTAATCCCGAAGCTGGACACTTGTCAGATGATGGATGATGCTGTGTGACACGTGTTTGCCTTGGAAGGCAGTCTGCCCAACTTCGCTTGGGATCAGAGCGTCTCGGGTTGCACGGGCAGAAAACAGTGCAGTTGGGAAGGCCTTCATGCCTTGGTCAAATTTTGGGTTTGTTCCCCTACTGCGCACCTGTCAAGGGCGCACTCCGATTTTACTGCGAAGTCGGGCTGCGCACAGGTGGAAACTGGTGTCTGCCGCCATACGGACTCTGCTCCGGCCTTTTATCATCTTCTGTCAGCCTGCCAGCCTGTCAATCTGCCAGTTGCAAGGTGCGCCCAGAAAGTGGGGCGAAGTCAGACTTCGCACCAAAACTGGGCGAAGTGCGAACTTCGCACCAAATCTGGGCGAAGTGCGCACTTCGCACCAAAACTGGGCGAAGTGCGAACTTCGCACCTAGACTGGGCGAAGTGCGAACTTCGCACCAACACTTAGCCATTTTTCAGGTAACTTGCTGGAAAGTTGAAAAATCAACTGGGGACTCCAAGAAAGGGGGGAAAGAAAGAGAATGCGGGAAGGAAAAGGAAAGGGAGAGGAGAAGGAAGGAAAATAGGGGAAGAGGGAAAAAGAAGAGCAGCACTGTTACAACACTGAAGACATTGCACCACGTGCAAAATGTGACAACAGTTATTTAAAACATTTAATATAATAATTCACTATGTACAATATTTAAAAAATTGGTGTCAATGGCATTAGCTAACCGGTTATATTCCTTAACTTTCAAGGAGGAGATCCAAGTTTACATGTGTAATTGCCAAATTGTTGTAATACCATTATGTGGTCATTATGTAATATGGGTGGCGCCCATTTCAAATAATCAATTAAAAAAAATAATATTTAGAATATTGGGAACTGTTTATATATATTATTTAAAAATTATATTAATTTTTAAAAACAAGTAGGTGGTAAAATATATTTTTTAAAAATTGATTATATGTGATTGAAACAACCTCCACCCATATTATATCATCTCCATGGTGCCACGATACTTCATCAAGAAGTATAACAAGCCATATAGTAAGATTTGAACCCGAATCTCTGCTTTGGAAGTACACGTTTTTAATCAATTGAGCTCATGTATTTTGATAAATGGTAATATTTTATTGATATATATATATATATATTTTAATTGGTTATATGGGATTGAAACGGGCCTCACCTATATTACATCATGACGACATAGTGCTATTACAACAACTTGTCAATTATGCACATATCACTTGACAAGATTCGGACCTGGGTCTCCTCCTTGAAAGTTGAGCAATTTAACTGGTTGAGATCGTGCCATTTGATACCGTATCTACTAATATTTAAACAATATGAAATTTTATTCTATTTTTTAAACAAATTTTATTGATATGTATATTGTATGTAATATTTAAACAATATTGCACTTTTATTTTATTCTCTAAAGAAATGTTGTACCCATTTTGAGGTGTTTTGAAAATCAGCCGATTCATTTCCGATATTGTATTCTTTTCAGATACAATATCTAGGTGCATGCAATATCACAATAACACGGAACACATAAGAGAAACCAAGATTACTTGTGAGAGTTCCCTATATTGCATATCATCTTAAAAGTGAGCGAAAGCTTCCTTATAAAGGAGTACTATCAATAGAGTCAATCCATTTTATGAATATGGGATAGACCGAGATACACACTAAAGTGAAATACAACTTAAAAACATAAAATAATCTAAAGTCTCAATGACTTTATTAATGCCTTAGTCTAAAATATAATTGACCATTATTATCTAATATTAATCTAACACCCTCCCTTAACGGTCAATCTACTAACCTGTAATGTCCCCATTTTGGCTTGTAGGCAGTGTGGATGCAATTAGGTGTTGTTTGGACATTGCAGGGATGCTGATTGCTTTTAGATGCCAGTTTTTGGAAGTCATTCTGTGCTTTGATGATGGACTTACTATTTTTAGTAAGTCAGTGGCTAGGGTTTCTGACCGTGCAGACAGTGGATTGGTGTTCTATGCAGAATTGGGTATCCATATGTATCTTCAGTTGTCAGTTTTGAGTCCGTTTGGACACTGGAGCAGGAGACTTACTATTTTTAGTAAGTCAGTTAGGGTTGGCATTTTGGGAAACAGGAAATGTACGTTTGTCATCTACGGCGAAAAGGGTATCCGTTTCTACCATTTGATTGGTGATTGGATGTTGGGAGCCTGATTATTTTTAATGCCCGAAGTTAATTAATATTATATTTAAATGTAATATTTAAATATATTAAAGTTGGGCTTATATTTTTTATTAAAAGGGGCCTTGTGAGTACTCGTTTTAAAGGGGAAGAAATAAAGATTTGATTGGAAAGATTATTTTATCAATTTTAATTACTTTTGTCACCTTGGGAAGTGGGACACTCATTTTGGCTCTTAAGTTATGAAATTAATGTATTTCTTTTATCCCACATTCATCAAACATGAGGATCGCCCAACTTGAAGAAAGAATAAAAGGGCGTTGAGGAGGCATAAGGAGACATCTTTTGGCTATTGAATTCTCTTTGTCTTGAGGAGAGCTTGCAGGTTTGCAGGAGCTTCCAATTCCCAGCTTTGCTTGTGACGAAAACCACAGCAGAGGACGCCATTGTCGGGAGCGAAAGACCTTCTCACTTTGGCAGTTGCATTCTCAATCTATGGGAATGACTTGAGCAGATTGGGATACAGATTTTCAGTGTTTTTGTGACTTGGTGATGAGTTGAAGACCATTTTCGAAGACATTACTTGCAACTCCTTTCCACCACAGTGCCGCACCATTTGGGGGTGCAAAGACCTCGATTCTTCAGTGAATACTTGCTTGCTTTGGAGAGCATTACCTTGGGAGGTTTCCTATATCCCTACTGTACCATTACCAAGAAATTTGAGTGAACATTGAAGTAGATTTTGGTTAATATGATGCTGGCCGTATAGTACCAAGTTGAACGTATGCTTTGAGGAAGGATGTGAGGTTTAGAACTTTGTATTTCAAAAGTTATGAGCAAAAACTTGGATTTTCTGTAGCTGATATGTGTTTCCAGCTTTATATCAGTCACCAATAAATTCGGGTATTTTCATTCCCAGCTCTATTCCTTCATTGGGTTTGTAGTTAATGTTGGTATCTTGCTTGTATCCGAAATTCGTAGCGTTTGGAATAGTGGTTTGTAAGTTATGGATCATTTACAGTATGCTGCACTATCTTTTCTGAGTATGCATGACAAGTGTTTGTCAAAATGACTTATTGAAAATCTTAAGTGAATGAGATCCTTTGAAGGTAGGGGTTTGTATATTGAATGATTATATGTATTTCACACCAACAAAACTCAGAATATTCCAAATCAACAAATATTAAAGTGCAAACACAAACAATTACATAAGGGGAGCAGTTTTACAGTTGTCTCAGTTGGGGTGGGACACTACATAACCACACCAGGCTTATCCCGAAATTTTACATGTTTGTCAGGACCCAAAGACTTGGTAAAGATGTTTGCAGTTTGGTCCTCTGTTGGACAATACTGCAACTTAATAGTTCCATCTTCTACAAGTCGTCCGATGAGGTGACAATGTATTTCAACATGTTTGGTCCGCTTGTGGAAGACTCGGATTCTTGGCTAGTTTGAGCACCCCTTGATTGTCACGGAACAAGGGTGTCGACTTTGTCCGATGCATCTTCGTGTCCGAAAGCATCCTCCCGAGCCAAACCGCCTCACACACTCCTTTTATCGCTCCTCGATATTCCGCTTCGATCGATGAAAGGGCAACTCGCATGCTTGTTTCTTCCTAGCCCATGTGATTGCACCCATGCCAAGGCTGAAAACATACCCAGAAATGGATTTTTTGTCATCCACAGAACCTGCCCAACTGAATCTGTATACCCACACAGCCTGGGGTCTTTGCTTCTGCTGTACAAAATGCCAAAATCAGGTGTCCCTTTCACATACCTCAACACCTGCTTCGCTGTAGTCCAATGTTCTACTTTAGGCGTTGTCATGAATCTGGAAATGAAGCTCACAGCATAACTCAAATCAGATCTAGTGGATGTAAGATATATCAAGCTCCCCACTAGTTACCTGTATACTGACTCATTAACTGCCTTAGAGTTAGTTTTGGCTGAAAGTTTCAGCCCGTTCTCCATAGGTGTAGACAAGATTTTGCAATTTGTCATTTTGAACCTGTCAAGCAAAGTCCTAGCATATTTTGTTTGTGAGACAAAAATGCTGCTACCTGTTTGCCAGACTTCTACACCTAGGCAGTAATGTAGGAGGCCAAGATCGGACATGTCAAAAGCTTTACTCTAATTAGACTTGATCTGTTCTATAGCATTTGCCTCACTACCTGTAATGATGATGTCATCCACATATATAACCAGAAGGATGATCTCATTACCTATGCTTTTGATGTACATATTTGGATCTAAAGGACTTCGTTGGAACCCCTGTACACCCAAATACTTATAAAAAAAAAATGTACCATGCCCTAGGTGCCTGCTTCAGGCCATATATAGCTTTCTTCAGTCTGCAAACAAAGTGCTCCTTCCCTGTAACCTGAAAACCCTGTGGTTGGCACATGCAAACTTCTTCCTCCAAATCTTCATTGAGGAAGGCACTCTTCACGTCCATCTAATGGACCTTCCAGCCATTTTGAGCTTCCATGGCTAGGACTAATCGGATAGTGATCTTCTTTGCTATAGGAGTAAAGGTCTCCTCATAGTCGATGCCCTCTCACTGAGAGAACCCTTTTGCAACCACCCGTGCTTTATACTTGTCAAGTGTGCCATCTGCATTGTACTTGACCTTGTATATCCATTTGCAGCCAATGGGTTTCTTCCATGGTGGGAGAGTTGTGAGGTCCCAGGTTTGATTTTTCATCAGATTCTCATGTTCGGTTGCCATGGCCTTCTCCCTTTCAGGTCTCCCTTTTGTTGAGCAAGGTGTAGCGACAGTATTGTCATTGTTGTCAACACAGTCAGATAGATCGGTTGATGCAGTGGACAGGAGTTCAGAGGTTATTCAAAGTATGTACAGTGATGTTAAATGCTTATGAGGATGTTTATCCACCTTTTTGTATATTTTCGAAGAAGACCGAAGTGGCCCATATGCTAAAGATCAAAGAAAAAGCAAAACACCACAAAAAACAAGTGTCGCAATATTGCGACATGTTACATTTTCGCGGTCCAAAGCAAAGAGAAAGAGCAAGGAGAAAAAAGTGTCGCGATATCGCGACATGTTGCATTTTCGCGGGCCAAAGCAAAGAGAAAGAGCAAAGAAAAAAAAGTGTCACGATATTGCGACATGTTGCATTTTCGCGGGCCAAAGCAAAGAGAAAGAGCAAGGAGAAAAAAGTGTCGCGATATCGCGACATGTATTTTCGCGGTCCAAAGCAAAGAGAAAGAGCAAGAAGGAAAAAGTGTCGCGATATCACGACATGTCGCATTTTTGCGACTCAAAAAGGGCAGGCAGGCAGAGAAACAAAAGTGTCACGATATCGCGACATGTCGCATTTTTGCGACTCAAAAGGGCAGGCAGGCAGAGAAACAAAAGTGTCGCGATATCGCGACACTTTGCATTTTCGCCAAAGGAACAGAGTAGTTGACAGTGCGTCTGATACTAGTGATGAACACCCGGATAGTGAAACTGAAGACTGCATAGTGACGTGGACCTATAAGGAATAAATCGAAGATTGAATAAGGTAATTTGTCACATAAGGACAAAATTCAATGAAAAAGACAAAACGTTACATAAGGAATCTTTAATGATTTGAAATCATTTAAGATAGTCGTTACACATGGAAAGAAGCGGACGCATGCCCATGTGGAGAAAAGGAAACGAAGGGCCACAAAATAAAAACGAAAAGCCTTTTTGGAAACCAAAAACACATGCATGCATAAGGGAAGGAGAAAACGAACAGTCATGGAAGGAGAAAACGAACAGTCATGGAAGGAGAAAACGAATAGTCATGGAAGGAGAAAACGAACAGTCATGGAAGGAGAAAACAAACAGTCATGGAAGGAGAAACAAAATTCTTTCAGAGGTTTTAAATACACCATTCAAAGAGGCCATAAAATGTTGGTTGGTGCTCCTTTCTGTTGGTGCAGATAAATCAGGGGTTGGTGCTCCTTTCTGTTGGTGCAGATAAATCAGGGGTTGGTGCTCCTTCCAGGTGTGTGCTGGTAAATTGATTGTAAAGTTGGTGCTTTGCAAAGGCTAGATTTGTATGGGAGTCCAAACAGTTCATTTTGAGGATGTAACCAAATCGGTGAACCTCGGTACATCTTGTGTTGTGTGATGTTCTCTTGTTATACTTGCTTTATTTGGTTTCAAGTTTTCATTGTTTCGGCTTTAAGAGTTGAAGATTTAAGTTTTAAAAGAGCTACACACTCCCATCCTTCTCACTGAGAGAACCCTTTTGCAACCACCTGCGCTTTATACTTGTCAAGTGTGCCATCTGCCTTGTACTTGACCTTGTATATCCATTTGCAGCCAATGGGTTTCTTCCTTGGTGGGAGAGTTGTGAGGTCCCAGGTTTGATTTTTCATCAGATTCTCATGTTCGGTTGCCATGGCACAAATTGGTTGTGGCACAAGAGGCTCGGTCATATCAGTTTTGACAATCTAGTAAAAATCAGCTCAAAAAAGGCAATGAGAGATATTCCCACCATTGGAAAACCATCAAATAGCATTTGTGCTTCATGCCAAAAGGGGAAGCAAACTAGAGTCTCATTTAAAACAAGAGTACTACACAAGCAAACCTTTGGAACTAATACATACTGATTTATGTGGACCCATGAGAACGCAAAGCATAAATGGTGACAAATATTTTATGTTGTGTATAGATGACTATTCCAGGATGACATGGGTACTATTTTTGAAGCATAATTAGAAGCTTTTGAGATGTTCAAGGTTTTCAAAAACCAAGTTGAGAATCAAACAGGAAAAATGATTAAATGTTTAAGATCAGATAGAGGAGAGTTCATTTCAGAGGATTTTACAGAGTACTATGAAAAATATGGTATTAGGAGAGTTTTCAGCAGCCAGGACACCTCAGTGAGAATGGTGTGGTAGAAAGAAAGAACAGAGACGATGTGCAGGAAATGGCACGGACTATGTTGATCGAGAGCAAAGTAGCAGACAGATTTTGGAAAGAGGCAGTCCATACTGCGGTATACATCCAAAATAGGTGCATGTTGAGGACGCATGAAAGCAAAACTCCTTATGAGTTGTGGTTCGGTAAAAAGGCAACAAGAAGATACTTTAAAGTTTTTGGCAGCAAGTGTTACATCAAAAGAACTGAAGAAAACCTTGGTAAGTTTGAAGATAGAGCTGATGAAGGTATTTTTCTTGGCTATTCGTCAAAAAACAAAGCTTACAAATGCTACAACAAGAAGCTAAGGAAAATTGTGGATAGTGCCGATGTTAAAGTTGATGAAGGTAGGGAACGAGTAATTAGCTATGAAGAGAACTACCCAATTTATGAAGAGGTTATTGAAGGAGATGAGGAAAAGGAAACGAAAAAGAAACAAAAAATTGACTCAGATGATTCAAACAATGATTCAGAAGTGGAAGAAAATAAGAAATTCAAAACAGGCAGCTGGCAGAAAGATCATCCTAGAGAGCAAATAATTGGAGACCCCACAGTTGGTGTTCAGACAAGAAGAAGAGTAGAAAGTAACTACTCTCTATTATCTAGCATTGAGCCCAAAAATGTTGCTGACGCAAGCAAAGATGAAAGTTGGATGAAGGCAATAAATGAAGAATTAGATCAGATCGAGAAAAACAAAACTTGGGAGTTAGTACCAAGACCTGCAAATAAACATATAATCGGTACTAAATGGGTCTTTCGAAACAAATTGAATGAAGACGGATAGGTAGTCTAGGAATAAAGCAAGATTGGTATGTAAAGGCTATGCACAAGTTGAAGGTATTGACTTTGAGGAAACCTTTGCACTCGTGGCTAGACTAGAGGCAATTAGAATGTTTCTGGCTTTAGCAGTTTACAAGAATTTCAAAGTTTATCAAATGGATGTGAAATCAGCATTTTTGAATGGGAAACTCGAAGAAGAGGTTTATATTGAGCAGCCAGATGGTTTCCAACTTGGTGATGATCCCAACTTGGTTTGCAAGTTGAAGAAAGCATTATATGGCTTAAAACAGGCATGCCGAGCATGGTATGCAAGGCTAGACAACTATCTTACTCAACAAGGGTTCAAGAAAGGTATGGTGGATAGTAATTTGTATGTCAAAACAGAAAATGGCCATCTTATTGTTCTTGTTGTATATGTAGATGATATCATATTTGGCAGCAGCAAAGATGAGTCATGTAAAGATTTAGCAAATAAGATGCAGAAAGAATTTGAAATGTCAATGATTGGTGAACTTTCGTATTTCCTCGGGTTGCAAGTTAATCAAAATGAGAAGGGCATATTTATTTCTCAAATTAAATATGTGAAAGAGATACTAAAAAAGTTCACAATGGAGGATTGTAAGCCAGCTAAGCACTCCCATGACGACAGGTTGCAAGTTGAGCAAGGATGACAAATCTCCACATGTTGATCAAACGATGTACGGATCTATGATTGGGAGCTTATCGTACTTGACAGACTACCGCGACTCAGATATTTTGCAGGTAGTATGCATGGTAGCACGATTTCAGGCTAGTCCCAAGGAGACTCATGTGACAGCAGTGAAGAGGATTCTTCGGTACCTCAAGGGTACTATGGAGTATGGGTTATGGTATCCGAAAGGTAAGGACTTCACTCTTATTGCGTATTCAGATGCAGATTGGGCAGGATGTGTAGATGACAGAAAGAGTACCAATGGAGGTGCATTCTATCTTGGAGAAAAGTTGGTCGCGTGGCACAGGAAGAAACAAGAGTCGGTCTCCTTATCCACAGAGAGGCGAGAATATATTGCAGTGACAATGTGTTGTACGCAGGTATTATGGATGAAACAAACCCCGAAAGATCTTGGTATTAACTTCAGTGAGCCAATTTCAGTTAAGTGTGATAACACCAGTGCCATTAACATCTCAAAGAATCCGGTTATGCATTCTCGCACAAAACATATTGCTATCCGGTATCACTTTTTGAAGGAGAAAGTTGCGGAAGGTGAGGTTAAGTTGAATTTTGTTCCAACAACAGAGCAAGTAGCGGATATATTCACAAAACCATTGCCCAAGAAAGTCTTTGAGTACCTTCGCAATAAATTGGGAGTGGTCACGCTTCCCAAGAATTGACTAGCTATCGGGACCACATTCTCAGGGGGAGCATTTGTGTATTTGTTTATCTTTTTGCTCATGTTTGTGATTTTTGCTAAGTGTAATAATTTTTGCCCGAGAATGTTGTGCATGGACTCGGGGGAGTTTGCAAGCAACCCTTTGGTATTGTTGTCAAAGGGGGAGAAGAGTTAGGAAATTGCACGTGTGTTGCCAACAATTCCAAAGGGGGAGATTGTTGAGCAAGGTGCAGCGACAAGATTGTCATTGTTGTCAACACAGTCAGATAGATCGGTTGATGCAAAGTGGACAGGAGTTCAGAGGTTATTCAGAGTATGTACAGTGATGTTAAATGCTTATGAGGATGTTTACCCACCTTTTTGCATATTTTCCAAGAAGACCGAAGTGGCCCATATGCTAAAGATCAAAGAAAAACCAAAACACCGCAAGAAAAAAAAGTGTCGCGATATCGCGACATGTTGCATTTTAGCGATCCAAAGCAAAGAGAAAGAGCAAGGAGAAAAAAGTGTCGCGATATCGCGACATGTTGCATTTTCGTGGGCCAAAGCAAAGAGAAAGAGCAAAGAAAAAAAAGTGTCGCGATATCGCGACATGTTGCATTTTCGCGGGCCAAAGCAAAGAGAAAGAGCAAGGAGAAAAAAGTGTCACGATATCGCGACATGTTGTATTTTCGCGGTCCAAAGCAAAGAGAAAGAGCAAGAAGGAAAAAGTGTCGCGATATCGCGACATGTTGCATTTTCGCGACTCAAAAAGGGTAGGCAGGCAGAGAAACAAAAGTGTCGCGATATCGCGACATGTCGCATTTTCGCGACTCAAAAAGGGCAGGCAGGCAGAGAAACAAAAGTGTCGCGATATCGCGACATGTCGCATTTTCGCGACTCAAAAAGGGCAGGCAGGCAGAGAAACAAAAGTGTTGCGATATTGCGACATGTCGCATTTTCGCGACTCAAAAGGGCAGGCAGGTAGAGAAACAAAAGTGTCGCGATATCGCGACATGTTGCATTTTCGCCAAAGTAACAGAGTAGTTGACAGTGTGTCTGATATTAGTGATGAACACCAGGATAGTGAAACTGAAGACTGCATATTGACGTGGACCTATAAGGAATAAATCGAAGATTGAATAAGGTAATTTGTCACATAAGGACAAAATTCAATGAATAAGACAAAACGTTACATAAGGAATCTTTAATGATTTGAAATCATTTAAGATAGTCGTTACACATGGAAAGAAGCGGATGCATGCCCATGTGGAGAAAAGGAAACGAAGGGCCACAAAATAGAAACGAAAAGCCTTTTTGGAAACCAAAAACACATGCATGCATAAGGGAAGGAGAAAACGAACAGTCATGGAAGGAGAAAACAAACAGTCATGGAAGGAGAAAACGAACAGTCATGGAAGGAGAAACAAAATTCTTTCAGAGGTTTTAAATACGCCATTCAAAGAGGCCATAAAATGTTGGTTGGTGCTCCTTTCTGTTGGTGCAGATAAATCAGGGGTTGGTGCTCCTTCCAGTGTGTGCTGGTAAATTGATTGTAAAGTTGGTGCTTTGCAAAGGCTGGATTTGGATGGGAGTCCAAACAGTCATTTTGAGGATGTAGCCAAATCGGTGAACCTCGGTACATCTTGTGTTGTGTGATGTTCTCTTGTTATACTTGCTTTATTTGGTTTCAAGTTTTCATTGTTTCGGCTTTAAGAGTTGAAGATTTAAGTTTTAAAAGAGCTACACACTCCCATCCTTCTCACTGAGAGAACCCTTTTGCAACCACCTGTGCTTTATACTTGTCAAGTGTGCCATCTGCCTTGTACTTGACCTTGTTTATCCATTTGCAGCCAATGGGTTTCTTCCCTGGTGGGAGAGTTGTGAGGTCCCAGGTTTGATTTTTCATCAGATTCTCATGTTCGGTTGCCATGGCCTTCTCCCTTTCAGGTCTCCCTTTTACCTCCTCAAACATCTATGGCTCAAAAAATTCCTGAACATTGGCCATTAGAGCAAAGTTGACCGTATTAGGTTTCTTGCTTTTGTTCCTCGATGATTGTCCCTCGATCATGTCACCCACTCGAACATCTCCAATGGAGCTGTGCCACCACTTTGATCTCTTCTTGGGATCCTTCTCATCCAAGTCAGTGCCGTCACCATGACCTAGGCTACTGGTATTTGTGTCATCTGAATGCTGATTTGGGCTATCTACATCAAAATCTGAGCTTGAAAACTCCTCATACTCAGAATCCTCCCCCCTTTTAGGTGGAGCTGCTTGAAGCTTGATACCTGAATCCTTAGCCACAACGAGATGTTCTTTTGCAATTTTGATCTTGAAAGAAGTCTTCAAAGACCCAACTTCTTTATCCACTACAACATCTTTGTTGAAGCTCAACTGGTTGGTGGCAACATCAACCAACCGATAAGCTTTATGACTGTCACTGTACCTTGTGATCATCAGTTTCTTGCTCTTAGGGTCTAACTTGGTTCGCTTCTCTTCTGGGATCTAAGCATATGTAATGGAAACCAAAGACTTAAGATGGCTAGCGTTGGGCTTCCTCCCAAACAATGTTTCCTTTGGGGTATTCTGCTTCACCGCCATTGTTGGAGATCTATTCAGCAGATATACTGCTGTAAACACTGCCTCAGCCCAAAACCTATTTGGAACACCCTTGTTCTCCATCATGCACCGGGCCATCTCTGTGATAGTTTGGTTTTGCCTTTCAACCACTCCATTTTGCTATGGAGTGTAGGGTGTAGTAAACTGCCTTTTGATACCATGTTTAGCACAAAAGTTGTGGAATTCTTTTGAACATAATTCTCCACCATTATTAGATTTAAGAGTGGTAATATAACACCTTGAATCTTTCTCTACTAATGCTTTGAATTTTTGAAATTCATTAAACACATCAGATTTCAGTTTCAAAAAATACACCCACATTTACCTACTGTAGTCATCAACAAAAAGAAGGAAATACTTGGCACCTATGATGGATGCCGTGTTCATTGGTCCACAAACATTTACATGAACCAGCTAAAAGACTCTGTTTGCTCTCCAAGCTTGTCCTTCATCAAATGGCATTATGTGTTGCTTCCCTGCCTGGCAAGCTCCACAAACACCCTATACCTTGTTGCCACATTTGGCACGGGGTGCCATGTTTTCAGTTTTTGTAAGTAGCCTGCTCTTTTCCTTCCTTCCTCTCTTTCCCTTTCTTCATCTCTCCCTTTCTCCCTCTTCTTTGCAGTCTTATTCCTCCCTCTTCCCCTTAAAAACTTCCCCCAGCAAAGTTTCTAGAAGTGTTCCCTGAAAATGGTTAAGTGTCAGGGCGCACCCCGACTTCGCAGCGAAGTCGGAGTGCGCCCTCCAGTTGGAGCGCAGTAGGGACAGTGCAAAGTGCGACAGAACAGGAAAATGAGCAAAATTTGACTAAGTGCTGGGGCGCAACCCGACTTCGCAGCGAAGTCGGGGTGCGCCCTTCTTCCTGGGCGCACTAGGGAAGCAGTGCAGCAAAAAATCATCTAAGTGTTGGGGCGCAATCCGATTTCGCAGCGAAGTCGGGTGCGCCCCCTTTTTAGTGCGCAGTCCGAACGGCAGGGATGACAACAAAGTACCGATGCGCAACCCGACTTCGCAGCAAAGTCGGGGTGTGCCCTCCGACCGGTGCGCAGTTGGGTAAACTAGTCCAGAAATTGACTAAGGCACGGAGGCCTCCCTAACTGCGCCGTTTTCAACTGGCGCAATCCGGCAACACTCTGATCCCGGGCAAAGTTGGATAAACTGCCTTTCAAGGCAGCATGTGTCACTCATCAACATCTGACAAGTGTCCACTTCAAGATTCGAGCCGAGACATGATCGGGAAAAGGACAAAGCATGGGCTGCACTATCTACGCTAGCTGCCATCATTTAAAGCTGATAAGAAGTTCCATCCGCCACAACTACCCGCACTCCTGCTGACTAAGGGTTTGACCTGACACACCACCACATGGCTGTACATCTTTCAAGGAGACCATGCCGCAAGTACAGTTCTACCCGACAGAAGTCAGCATCAGCAGCTCCTTAGCCGCTTGTGTCAGCTAATGTTTGGTCTGGGACTTTGTGCCCGCGAATGTAATCGGGGGGAACTTGAGGCTATAAATAGCCATGTAATTCATTGTAAGGTGGTGGAAGGGGAATATATTGCTAGGGAACAATTGTAGCTGTGCGTTTGCCTCTAATACAAGCATATACTTGGCTCTGCTTACCGTCTTTTATCTTGTATGCTGCCTCTCCTTGTCATTTCTGCCTCATGTTTCTTGTATCATTGCTTACTGTTGTACTGAACTCGGACTCTGGTATTTGATGATCAAGTATTCCTGGAATGCATAGATAGAGGATACATAGGATTAATGATAGCTGTAGTTTCAATATGTGCTTTGTAAAGGAATGCTGTTAGTAGCAGTGATTGATTCGTTGCCGTGCTGCTTATTCCCCCCACCTAACTCCACATTTGGATTCTCTTTCCGCACTTTTATCTCTTTCCCTGCACTCTTATCTTACACTAAAAACCCCACATGAAGCCGGCCTTCTCCGAAGATTGGCACGGAAGGCATTCCTTCCTTTCGGCCTTTCAATCTGGTGGGCGAATCTGGGCGCAATAACAACAAATCCTTTCCTCATGGCAGATTCGTAACCAACATATCTATTGCTGGATGTCAGGAAGTCCATCTAGCAATTTCTCTCGTGCTAATTGAGAGGTAGGTCAGATTTAGGTGCCCATACCGCTGATGCCAGAGTGTATTGATGTTCGGTGCACTCTTGGTTGCTAATGCATGCTCCTTGACTTGTTCGATGTCAACCAGTCTGCACAGTCCATGATCCTCCACACCAAGAGCAATAGTCTTCTTGGTCTCTTTGTCAACTATGTAGCATTTGTAATTGCTAAAGATGACATCTAGATGGAGGCAGTGCCTCATAATCTGACTAATTGAGAGTAGATTAAGCTCCATTCCTAACACATAATACACATTTAGGAAAATTAACATTTTCCCTTCACAGGAAATCTACACATTCCCTTTAACCACTATCGTGAAATCTTGCCCACCTTCGAATGTCACTGAATCCTTGCAGAATTCACAAGCGGTGTACTCCGAGAACTAATCCTTCCTGTTGGTGAAGTTTCGTGATGCACTTGAATCTATGTACCAAGTAGATGATTTGGGCTGATCTGCTTGTTTCTTGGCCATGAATGCATAGAAGGCTGACTCCTCCTTTGTATGCTCTGCAACATGAGCGTTCTGCTGAGACCCTCCTTGGTTGGTTTTCTGATCTGCCAATCTATATCTGCAGTGCTTCTTCATATGGCCCACCTTGCTACAGTAATGACATGTGATGGTCTTTAGACTCTTGGTTGCATCCTCACCGTTGCCTTGTCCTTTCTTTGTCCACTTGCCTTTGCCCTTGACATTGGGTTGCAAAGGCTTGTTCTGAACCCTCTGTCTCACTATTGCTACCGAACAATTTCTTCCATCTATCTTGTTGTAAGAGCTTATTACACAACTCTTCAAAATTTAGGTCAACATTCGTAGTGGTGATGTTTAGGGTTTCAATGAAATGCTCATAAGCACGTGGTAAGCTTTTCAGCGTTATTACCACCATGTCCTTTTCTTCCATTTCTCGACCAATGGCTAACAACTGTTCTTTGATATCCTTGATCTTAAGTAAATGCTTTTGCAATAATGCATGTTCATCCATTGTGATCAAAAACAACATATTTTTCAGGAAGAAGGCTTTGCCCTTGTCCGAAGTCTCATGCAACATTCTCAAATGCTTCCAAATCACTGTTGAAGTCTTCCCTGTTTGAACTTTAGGAAGCATCTCATTTGTTACGGACAACTTAAGCAGCATTACTGCTTCTCTGTCTCGTTCATCAAACTTGTCTTGGTCTTTGCCTATGCTTGTGGGTCAAGTGTCTTTGCTTTGGAAGATATTATCCAAGCATCTGTACCCAAATATGGCCAACATACACTGCTTCCATGTATTGTAGTTCTTCCCATAAATGAAATGAAATGAAATATTATTAATGTCCGTGGTGGGCCAAAAAAACACTCAAGGAACTATAAGAAGGATAATAATGACTTCTAGCTAGTAGGCTAAAAATCCTAACAAAGAAAAGAACTAAGATAAATACAAGACGAAACAAGACACAGGCCAAATAGAAAGGGAAAAGAAAAGGGAGAGCAGAGGGGGGGAGGGCTGCAGTCCAGAAGAGAGGAGTGCATGCCAAGAAGAATGGAGAGAGAAGGAGGGGGAGGGAGCAGCCCAAGAGGGGCAAGCTCCAAGAACCCCCAGAAACTAATCTCTCCTAACAGTTGAGGCCAAAGTATTGGAGCTGAAGAAGTCCACGATATGTCTTTGACCAACGCTAGTTCGGAACCCTGACAAACTGTGGGTGCGCTGTCTAGTGACCCAACTTCCGTCCAAACTGGATGATGTGGGGCGTTTCCGTCCGGAGTTACCTTGTTCGTCGGAGGTAGTGAAGTATGTTGTGATGAGCCGACGTTAAGGAGGGTGAGATCCATCTGGAGGAGAACTTTTATGTCATCAAAGCTGAGTTATCTCCCTAAGAAAGAGTGCGAGACACCGCTGGTCCGGGTATCTGAAGAAGGTAGAAATAGATCGAGAGTTGTCCTTGAAAAGGCAATGGAATCTATCTCGGATCTCATAATAAATGGAACAACAAAAAATAAAGTGAAGGGTTTCAACTTCACCCAAGGGCCATAGCTACAGGTCAAATGTGCAGAAATATATACTGAAACAGAGGAAAATGCTGGAAATACCTGTTCTTTCCTCCCTCTGTCCGCAATACTAGAGTAAGAACACCTGGATACTGGATCTAAACACCTGTGGCAGCCATGTATCGTTGAAAAACACAAAGATTTTTAATAAATCTTCTCAAAAACAGCTTTAAATAACACAGAACACACAAATCTTTGAAAAATATGTCCAAAATCAGCAGCAAAACACTCAGAACACTGTCAATTTCTCTTGGATCTGCTGGAAATATCCAAATCAGCAACCAATTCTTCCAGAACTGCAAATTTGGGCAGCAGTACAGGCAAGAACAACTTCAATTTAATTCCAACTCTTCTATATTGTCAATAAAACTCAGAAGTTCTTTTGATTGGCTGTCTAAATAAGCCGTACAGGTCAAACTTCGTTGATCGGCTCAATTCATAGTGCTATATGGTCCAGTATAGCCATACGGATGTCCTTGGTGGCTCATGTGTGGGCTAAAAACTCCTTGGCGGCAGCTGATTTAGTGGTTGGCGGCTTGATTTGAGCTATGGCTGGGGCCATACGGTCTTTTTTTTTTTTTTTTAAAATCAAAGCGACTTCCTCTTAAAAAAAAATCTTGGCTTTAAAACCAAAAACCCGAAAATCAAATCAATCCTGGCTTTGGCTGATCCGAAACCCTTTTGGCTCTTTGATGTGCCACGCTACCGATCCCTCGATCTGTCTCTGCCGACAACAGTCCCTAGGTCTTGTTGTCACATTTTGCACGGGGTGCAATGTTTTCAATTTTTGTAAGAGAGCTGCTCTTCCTTCTCCCCCTTTCTCTCTCTTCCCTACATTCTCATTCTTCTCAAAATTGACAGCAATTGCCCTGAAAAATGGCTAAGTGTCAGGGCATGCTGAGGTGTTCGGGATTTTGCGGGCCATAAACAGGGGCGATAAAATGGACAAAATGAGCCCTGGATATTTTATTATTGCAGATCTTCTCGCAAGCTTTCCAACGATATATTATAATAGGCGATCGGGTCAGCGGATCAAAAGTTATGGCCCCGGGAAGCTGAACCAGGAAACCCAGTTTTTTGTGCGAAGTGCGCACTTCGCCCAGTTTTGGTGCGAAGTCCGACTTCGCCCCTCTTTCTGGGCGCACCTTGTAACTGGCAGGCTGGCAGGAAAAATGACTAAGTGATGGGGCGAAGTTCGTACTTCGCGCGAAGTCCGAACTGCTCTCCCTTGTCCGTGCGAAGTCCGAACGGCGGTGAGAATCAGCAAGTGCCGGTGCGCAACCCGACTTCACAGCGAAGTCGGACTGCGCCCTTTGACCGGTGCGCTGTAGGGAAATAGTGCTACCCGACTGCGCTGTTTTTCACCTGTGCTACCCGATTGCGCTCTAATCCCGGGCGAAGTTGGACAGACTGCCTTTCAAGGCAGACACATGTCAAACAGCATCATCCGACAAGTGTCTAGCAAAAGGACAAGCATGGGCCGCACTACTTATGCCAGCTGCCTCATTTAAGACTGATGTGAGTTTCCACCTACCTCAGCTACCCGCATTCCTGTCAATATAAAGTTCTACCCAACGCGCTGCCACGTAGCTGTTCAACCTTCAGGGAGACCATGCCGAGAGTACGATCCGAGCCGACAAGTCAGCACCAGCAGTTCCGCGGCTGCTTTTGTCAGCAAATGTTTGACTGGGACTTTGTGCCCATTAATGTAATGGGGGGAATTTTGGGCTATAAATAGCCACCACGTTTTCATTGTAAGGGGTGGAAGGGGAATGTCTGTTAGGGAAATACTGTGCCCATTGTAACCGTGCTTCTGCTTATGAATATAACCTGTATGCCTGGTTCGTTCTCGTCGCTTCGTTTTTTATGTTGCCTTTCTATTCATGCCTTAGGCTAACCTGTCACGGCTTGCTGATTCATTTCAGCATTTGGTGAGCAGGTGCCTCTAGCATTGCTTGTTTAAAGCACCCCCTGTACTTCATTAGTTAAAAGGATACATAGAATGGATGTAGTAGCAGTTCCATCAGTTATGTGTTTTGTTGCTGGCCCGTATCTGGTGACTGATGCGATCCCGTACTGTTAGTTCCTTGTAGGGAATGTCTGTTAGGGAGCCATTGGAGCTGTGCGGTTAAATTCTCTACATAAACACATATACCTGGTTCTGATATCTCTAGTTTGCTTTCTACTCTTGTCAGTGTACGTATCTGGTGATTGATGCATTGCCATGCTGTTAGTTCCTTGTAGGGAATGTTTGCTAGGGGATCATTGAAGCTGTGCATACACTGCCTGAGTATCGGAAGTACGCGTAGTTTTTGCAGTTCCTGGTCATGCTTTGTGTTTATAATGCAGTAAGTAGCGGTAATTAGTGTGTTCCCGTACTGTTAGTTCCCCCCACCAACCTCTGGACATATTTGTATTCTCTTTCTGTACATTTGTCCCTTTCTGTACATTTATCTCTTTCCTGTAATCTTAGCTTAAACAAAACCCCCAAAAAAGGAGCCGGCCTTCTCCGGAGATTGGCCCGGAAGGCATCCCTTCCTTCCGGCCTTTCAATGTTGGTTCGCGGGTCTAGGGCGCAACAACGACAAAATCCTTTCCTCGTGGCGGATTCGTGACCAACAGGTCTTCACACTCGCACAGACTTGTGCTGTAGCTCTGACACCATATCACGATAACACAAAACACATAAAAGAAACCAAGATTACTTGTGAGAGTTCTCTATATTGCATATCATCTTAAAAGTGAGGAGTGAAAGCTTCCTTATAAAGGATTACTATAAGTTGAGTCAATCCACTTCATGAATGTGGGATAGACCGAAATACACACTAAAGTGAAATACAACCTAAAAGCATAAAATAACCTAAAGTCAAAATGACTTTATTAATGCCTAAGTCTAAAAGCTAATTGACCATTATTAATCTGATATTAAATCTAACATGCAACACTGCTTTTGAGTTATTGCTTCTTGGGACAACTCTTTAGTATGCAATGTGGAAATTGTTTTAAGGAGGATATTTATCAATAAGGCATTCATACATGCACATAGAATTTTAGAGAGTTTAGTTTTTATAATGTTTTCTCCTTTAACGGTGGAAGCTTATTCAACTTTCTTAGTTTGCTTCACATTTTCACCATGCACACATATCACAGTAATAATATTTTAACATTATAATTAATAGCCATGCCTCTGAGATGTGGGCTACTCTAAGACAGAGATTAACACAACATAGAAAGGAGAACATGAAATCGCACAAAAACCCTCCTAAAAACACTTAATCAATTTTCTTAGTGTGCTCCACCTTTTCACCATGCACACATATCACAGTAATTACATTTCAATGTTATAATTAATAGCCATGCCTCTGAGATGTGGTGGTACTTTAAAACAAAGATTAACACAATATAGAAAGGAGAAAATGAAATTGCATAAAAACCCACACAGAAACACTTCATCAATTTT
The DNA here is from genome assembly GCA_028583015.1 of Wollemia nobilis. Classification (NCBI taxonomy): domain Eukaryota; kingdom Viridiplantae; phylum Streptophyta; class Pinopsida; order Araucariales; family Araucariaceae; genus Wollemia; species Wollemia nobilis. The sequence goes on along the minus strand of JAQPPZ010016747.1, from coordinate 1,736,284 downwards.
CTAATCTGTACATTCTACTTCAATGCAATTCCCTATACTTACATATACAATAGGATGTCTCTTGGTGTTGTCTCTAGAGACTCTTGGTGCTTCACATTCTCTCTAAATTTGGGTGAGAGTATTTCTTTTTCTTTTATTTAATTCACTTGCAATTTCAATTTTGTTCTATTCTGATTTTTATCTTATTCTTGTCCTGTTCTGTTTTTTGTCTCACTCCGTATCACAATTTTCAACACTCTCGCCCAAGAGACTAAACGGGGAAGTTTTTGTTCCATCTCTGAGTGAAATAGACTGATTCTTTGCCACTGTCTTTGTAAAAATGTTTACATACTGATCTTTCAAATTGCACTGTTTCAATTCAACTTCCTTTTCCTGAACTAAGTCTCTATTAAAATGATGTTTCAGATCAATGTGCATTGATTTTTTATGAAAAACAGGATTTTTAGTCATTTGAATTGCATTCATGTTGTCACAAAAAATGGTTTGTCTTTCTTACTTTTTCACCAAGGTCTTCTAGGATCTGCCTCAACCATATTGCTTGTGTGCTTGCTGATGTAGCTGTTATATACTGTGTCTTTGCTGTTGAGAGTGCAACCGTTGCTTGTTTCGTCAAACTTCAAGTTACTAATCTATTTCTCAACGAGAAACAATTTCCTTATGTAGATTCCCTATCATCAATTGAGCCTCCCCATTCTGAATCACTGTATCCAACCAACTCAATATTATTGATTGAAGTATAATGGATTTAATAATTTAAATTTCCTTTCACATACCTCAAAATTCTCTTGGCTGCTCTCATATGATTTTCTGATGGATTACTCATTAAACTTGAAACCAAATTGACTGCATATGCAATATCTGGTCTTCTTGTTGTCAAGTACATAAGGCTGCCAATCTAACTTCTATACTTCCTCTCATACCCTCTTCCACTTCCATCATCCTTGCACATTCTAACTTTGTGCAAGTGGGGCAGCAACATATTTGCAACTTTCCATGCCAACTTCTTCAACCTATCATGTGCATATTTAGATTGACAATTGAAGATCCCATCATGCGTTCAATGTACCTGCATGCCAAGAAAATAATATATCAAACCCTAATTGCTCATTTTAAATTCTTACATCATGGCTTGTTGAACTCTCTCTTCATTCTTGGTGAACTTCTCGGAAAATAGATCATCAACATACAAGAAAACAATCAAAATATCATTACCTTTGCTTTTGTATTATAATGTGGGCTCATTCATACTTCTCACAAATCCACACTTCAAGAAGAATACATCAATTCTTGAATACCATGCCCTTGATGCTTGTTTGAGTCCATATAAGACTTTTTTTTAACTTGTAGACGCATCCTTCTTGGTCTTTCACTTCAAATCCTTGTGGCTGTTCCACATACACTTCTTCTTCAATCGTATCATTCAGGAATACACTCTTTACATCAAGTTGATGTACAATCCATCTTCTTTGGGCTGCAAAGCTAAGATTATTTTTATTGGGTCTTGCCTTGCAACAGTTGTATATGCCTCATCATAATCTATTCCAATTTATTGTGCATACCCCTTTGCCACTAGCCTTCCATTGTGCCTTTGAATTGATTCATCACTATTGTACTTGGTCTTGAATACCCACTTCACACCAATTACCTCCTTGTTCTTTGGAAAGTTCACACAACACCCAAGTTTCATTCTTTTCAACTGCTTCAATTCCTTTTTCATGGCTTTGATCCATACCTTGCTTTGGGCTGCTGCTTCAGAACTTGAAGGGTCCACTTCAATTGTGGAAAATAGTCCATAGTTTGCCGTATTATCTTCTTGTTCCTTTTGCCTTCTTTTGTTTTACTTCAATAATGTTGTCCCTATGAAAAAGGACATAATTTCCTTTGTGTTGGGTCTGTAAACATATTTAATGAAATAGAATACTTGAACAGAGTAGGTCGTTTCTATGCTAGAGTTATATATTCTGCAACGTATATAATCCAGGCATTTTCTGTATTAGAATTGTGCACACACACACACATATATATTCAAGTCTCTTTAATGGCTAGTTTTTTTTGTTTGGAATCCATTTAAACATGTATGCATGAATATATACTGATTCATTCAAAATATACATACTGATTGCAGGGATCTCCATGGTAATAAATTGATTGGTGCAATTCCTCCCCAAATTGGACGACTTAAGCAGCTTAAGATATTGTGAGTTGACTACTTAAATAAACACTACCATCCATTGTTTGAATCCATGTAATGGTTTGTAATTATGTTTACACATGGCTAGTTTTAGTAAATAATATTACTTTCGAGGTATGTTTTGTGCCATTTGTTCTCACCAGATTTTAGAACCCTAGAGACAATAAATTACAATCATTTCACTATCATCAGCATGATTTGTTTTAGTTGATGCTGGAATAAATGTTCAATTGGCATCTTACTGAATAGTACAGGCTTGAGACTACTCGTCTACTATTGTGGCTATTTTTGTATTTTTTTCTTCCACCGTTGCTCTTTGTTAAGTTTTCCAAACCCTAGACAACTGTTTTCCTATGTTTCTAAACATGCAACATGCAACAGCCACACTGACGGCTGGAAAATGAACAGAATAAACAGCGGAATGAACAGAATAAACAGGTGAAGTCAAAACTATTACTGAACCTGTATATTTAATATAATGGAGGAGATTACAGTTACAACAAGACAGCCTGCTCTCTTGCTGCCTTTCTGGCCAGCAAATCACTCTTCCTCCTGGTCAATAGCCTTGCTGTTCTCCTTCAGCAATCTGCCTTCACTTCCTTCTGTTATACTTTCTATTATTGTGTAAAACACTCTTGCCCTACTCCTTTTATGCTTGAAAAGGAAACCCTAATCTCTCTAACCCTAATCTATTCAGATGTATGGTCAAGATTACATCTCATCTCATCTTGAGATGTGTGGTCAAGATTGAATCACTTAAGTGAATTACAAAATAGAATCCGAAATGTCTCGAACCACTTCTAGCATGTTCATACAAGAAGCCTATGCAAGAAGTTCCTATCCGAGCTACATTTCTCAACACTCTCTTCACCCTCTTTGCTTCTATCATAAACCTGGGTTGTGTTAATCATCATAATGATTATAAGGTATCACGTAGAGGTCATTTGGTTGAACCAAGCACAAGCCAACACCTGGGCAAATTGTCTACTAATGACATGACATAATTCTGGTCACCATTGTATTGGATGAAGATGGAAATAGTTTTGAGACCCATGGAATGTTGTGATGCAAATTGCATCTTGGCATCTTGTTACCAATGGTTAACTAAAATTATTTTAATTCTTGAAATCTGGATCAAGTTTCAGCGGCTAAAGGGGCTGCCCCAACCCTTCAAAATCGCCTTCTTTGTCCCTATGTTCAAGCACTACTACCCCCTTACATTTATATAGGGAAAGTTGTATGCTTGGCATATGTTATTCTACAAGTTCCAGACATTAAACTTTCCCTGAATTGAAGGGTCTATGGGGGTACCAACCACTATCCTCTAGTGTCTATAGGGTGGGCCTCTAGAGGAGTTAAACCTGGTGAAAACACCTACATGCCAGCTCCCATTGCAAGCCCAATGCAGGAGGAATCACCCTAGCCATGCATTAGGACTGATTCCTTCCAGCCTTATTTGGGCTACAATCGAAGGAATGACCTTTCACTTTTGTTGTGTTAACGTAGTTCTGCGGTTCAGGGTTCTGACAAGGTGCTAGTTGCGTAGCTGGTAGAAGGTTTGCCCTACCAAAGTGACCAAAAAAGGCCATGGATGTCTACAAATGTGAACTTGGGATGAAATGGGTTGGAAAGGCTTCAGGAGGTATGGAGACTCATCATGATGCATGATTGTGAACTTAGTGCATGCACAAATGACACTAACAGGCGTGAAGAACATCATTGAGCTCAATTTCAGGACATTCCAAGCTCTTGTATGCATTGACTTCATCCACTTTAGTCTATTTCTTCTACATAAGGTAAATTACAATCTTTTGAGAGTTTGAAGATGTTTGGGCTCCTCTCAAGTGCTTGGCAAGTGAAAAAAAAGCCTTAGAATGCCCTTGTAACTTCCCAAAAGGGCAATTGATGGGATTTCCCTACAACCAATGTGAAGCCAATGCCCAGCATATGGGGAAAACCCTCCTTAACCAATGAAGTGAAGTGCATGAAACTCTAGCAAAACATTGGGGACTCACAATAAACAGGTGGTAAAGGACCATGGGGGCAAACAAAGGTGAGTTAACAAAAAATTACAGAAAAACCATCAAGAAACTTGAAAATTGGCAATGCATTGGTTACTTTCTTGCATAATAGATACCATCTAGGTGATTGTAGCACAGTAATGGTATTCCATGATTGAAGGAACATAGAAGAGTAAATGACAGGAAATATCAGCAATAAACAACATTTAACATGTATGAGAAAGAAATATTCAGAACTGAAATGGAACAGAACTGCACTTTGTCATTTGCATTATGTACGAACAGCAATGTACATTCATGTACAGCAGCAATATTATTCACTACAATTGCTCACAGTCACATGCAATTACTTGCACACACATAGATATGCTCCTAGGTACACACAACTAGATGGCTGAACGAATTATCATCATGGCTGCATTCAGAAAATGTAAGGGGTCTACATATACTATTCCTAGGAAGGGGGAGGTAGTTGCCAACTTCTGGAACTTTTATACCTAACCCTAACTGCCTTACATGACACTTTTAATTACAAAACATCCTAGTTTCACGACATTTGAATTACATGTACATCCAAATTACATGAACATCCGAATTACATGTACATTCTAATTACATGTACGCTAATAATGTCTAATAATCATTTCATCAAACACTTAGCATACAAACTACAAAATGACACAAAATGACAAAACTATATGTACAATCAAAATTGCTTTCCCGTACTTGGCTCTGTATGCTCTTGTTTAGTCTTCAGGTGGCACCATGTCAGAATTGGCTGCTATATCTTCCATCCCCTCTAGATTGGTCAACGCCCTCATTGATGATTGTTGTTGCTCTTGAGGGCTTTGACTTTGCTGTGGATGGGGAGTGGATTGAATTTTAACAGGTGCAGCTCCCAAATGCTGTACTTGCATCTTGAGGGTATTGGTTTTGTCCTTTAGGCACTTGGCAAAGTTGGCATAGGCTCTATGTCTAGCCCACTATAAGCCATAATTTTGTGACTTCTGCTTTGTAGCGTGGTGGTGAGATTCTTGACAATGGAGAAGTGGAATGATAGGTTCATGAACCAATCGAGACTACAACCATAAGGTCATGCTCACAGTTATACAACATACTATCCTATACAACAGTCACAAGATGACACAATGTGACTTGTACGACATAGTATTATCAATTGTACGACACAATCTTATCACTTGTACGACACAATGCATAAGATGATGCAGTGTACAACAATCCAATTCCTTAGGTTTACATGGCATTTATTGTACGATAATCACACTTACAATGCTCAAGTCTTGCCAAGCAATACTTATAGAAGTAAGACGACAACCTGTCGAGCCTGCACTTGTATGACAATACCCTCGTACAATCCTATAGCAACTAACTCACGATTCTCCTTTAATGGTCGTCATTCCTTGCAACCTGCAACTACAATAAACATGCCCTGCAATACAATGATAACCATACCAACAAATACAAGGCAAGTATGACACAATGAGGATCAATGTATTGGCATTAACTTGGCATTCACATTACAGAGTCATGGCAAACTACAATGTATGGAAAGAGCATATACACACATGCAGGAATTACTCTATACTGTGCGTTCTTCACAATGGTCGTACACATCCCATACCATTGGATTGTCACGAATGGAGGGGGGTTCTATTTATTACCAACTTTGGCTGTTACATTCGACGGTTTCCAAGACAACACATTCCAACCGCCACCCCATGACTTAAGAAACCTTACAATGTCAATATTTCTTCCCAATCTACCCCTTCTACTCCACAAGTTTTATACATAATGGATACCAAGATTTTAATCGTTGCCTCTTCCGTTTTCCCTAGGGTAATACGGACTAGACTGTGAATGTAAAATCTGAAATTCCGTTGTCAACTTCTTAATTACTTCATTCACAAAGTAACCTCCTCTATAACTTGTTAATTGTAACAGGATCCCGAACTAGGTGATCACTTGTTCATACAGGAATCAGGTTGTACTCTTCGTCAAATTATTTGGTATTGCCCTTGCCTCTACCCATTTTGTGAGGTATTCGGTTGCTACTACTATATACCGACACTTTGTCTTGACTTGTCCTTAAAGGTTCTACAAAATCCAAACCCCATATTTCGAATATTTATTGTGGTTGTGATGGATGTAGTGGCATAAAGTCCCTTTGCAATGACTTTCCAGCTCTTTGCCATGTATCACACTTTTTAACAAACTCCTTTGGATCATGATAGAGGGTGGGCTACCATAGCCCTGCTAGAAGCAACTTCCTTGTGGTCGCATCTGGTCTCATGTTCCCTCTTGCCAGAGCTTTGTGAGCTTCTGTTAACGTTACGTTGACTTCCTCTTCCATTACGCATCTCCTCAAAATTCCATTAGGTCCTATTTTGTACAATAATCTTGCTATCAATTGAAAAGTGCTAACTTTATATTTATCTTTCTCCTTTCTGCTACTGATGTCCTTTAGTAGTTCTCCAGTGCATAAGTATTCTTCGATCCACTTATACCATGATGGTATAGTCCTTATTGTAAATAATTGAGCGTCAGGGAATTCATTTGATGCTTCTCTTCCTGTAGGTTCCCTAAGCGAATCTTTGATAGTCGATTCATTATCATGTTTTTTTCTAGGTTTGACCACTCGGAATACAAATTCTTGTAACATGATGAGCCACCTGCTAACTTTTCCGTGTATAGTCGGTTTGGTTATTAAGTATAACAGTGCCTGGTGATCCACATAAAATGCGAAAGGGTTGGCTAGCAAATAGTGTCTAACTTTTTGGACAACATACGCCATCACAAGTGCTTCCCTTTTAGTTGCACTATAATTCTTTTCGACTCTTGACAACAACTGACTAGCAAAATAAATAGGTTGGTCTAGCCTAAGTTGCCCATCCTGGGCTAATGCATGTCCAATTGCAAAATTGGATGCATCCACATGGACATGAAATTCCTTGTCCCAATTTGGAAATACTAGAATGGGTGTACATACCTCTGTTATGAAAATCGACAAAAAATTGCCGGAATCGCGAGTCATTCGCGAAACGAGTGACTTGGAAAACTATCGCGAGTCCGATGATTCATTGGCGATTTTTTAAAAAAATTGGAATCGACGATTTTTTTCCGAGTCGGCTGCAACCGCGTGGGTAGAGGCTGTGGCTGATAAATAGAAAAAAGCAACAGTTTTTTATAGAATAATCTCCTGACCTCTTGTAAAGACAAAAAAACACTCTACCGTCCGATTTGTGACCTAGTAATGAATGATCCAGATTTACAAAGGAAAAAATACATCTATTTTTGGCGACAATATTTAAAAATACAAAGGAAAAAATACATCTACTACCGTCACCGCCCCCCCGGACCCCCTTGGTGACAGTAGTAGGGGGGCAAGCTCCCCCTACACCCCCCTTCGTGGAGTGGGTCCAAGTGCGACTGAAAACAAGACCTCTGAATTAGAGAGAGAATCAAGCTCCACAACCAACAAATTAGGGCTTGTTTGAAATTAGATTAGGGCTGTTTGAAATTAGGTTAGGGTTGTTCTCAAATTTAAAACCCAAAACCTTAAACCCAAAACCCTAGTCTAATGTTAATTCATTGTCATATGCATGAAAAAAAAAATTGTTTTCTTCGGGTTTTTTTTTGCCGATTCTTTCCCCGATTTTTTGCCGATTTTTAAACCAGCCATTTTCTCTACTATGGTACATACTAACTTTGCAAAAAGGAATAGTCTTCCTTGTTAGCACATCTAAAGGGTAAGACACTTGGCAAAATTCCTTATAAACCTCCTATAGTATCCTATGGATCCTAGGAAGGTCTTCAATGAACTCACGTCATGTGGTTCTTCCATGTTCACTATGATGCGAAGCTTATTAGGATCTGTTTTCAATCCTTCTCTACATACTATGTGTCATAGTAATTTGGCATACGGCACCAGTAGCTTGCATTTTCTTGGATTGAGTGCCAAGCGAGCATTCATACATTCATCCAGTGCTTTTATGTGCTCATCCTTCTTCCAATATAGTGACCAGTCATCTAAGAAGGATTTGAATTTCCTTGTTGACATTTGCTCAAATATATACAAAATAATTCTTTGAAATGTGGTTGGGGCATTACACAGCCCAAATGACATTATATTATATGTGTAAATACCATTTTCTCCAACAACCATTGTCTTTAGTTTGTCTTCTTCCGCAATCTTATTTGGTTGTACCTCTTCTAGAATGGAGTTAGTAAAAGGTATTGGAAAGGGATCCTTTATTGTCACAACATTTAGACTTTTAAAGTCTACACATATGCGGATACGATTCACCTCCTTTAAATTAATTTTGTGTAGAGTGCATTGGAGGTATTTTGTGCAAGATCAAATGCTGTGTATGTAAGAGAATGTTGTAACAGACTATCACTAATGCAATCTTTGGTCATACTTATTCATCATTTACTATTGCTATTCATTGATTGCTGCAATAGATTAGATTCAATCTTGTCATTTGTATTCTTTTCCATGTTTTGCTGTACAGGGCCGTCTAGGCAGTTACTAGGTCGTTCAACATAGTTGCCAAGCCATACAATGCAGTTGCTAGGCTGTCAAGACTGAAGGTAAGCCATCCCGCTAGCGCTAGCTGTCTAGGAAGAGTGCAGGCTGTCCAATTCTCAGATTGGGCCGTCTGGAGTAGTGAATAAGGTCATTAGAGACAAGGAGATGATGTAGGTCGTACAACTGCATCAGTGCAAGTGGTAGATAGTTAATTTGTCAATCCAAGTTGTTCCTCCAAGGGTGGAATACCACCAACGTGCTACATTTGGCGTCTTTGCTGTTTAAGTTTGAACCAACACTACATGAAGCTTGGAGAGGTGGATGACATATAACTTACCACAAGGACGTGGGAGACGTGGACGTGGAAGAGTGAGAGATCAGCCAATTTGCAAAAATCTGAGGATTGCACAACAACAAGAACAAGAAGGAAATGGGCGTATTGAGAAAGACTTGCATGTTGCTAATGAAGGATTGCACGAAAGAAGAATATTGACAGAACTTGCTGGTGAAAAGATACAAATACCCGAAGTTGAACGAGTTTGGAATCCTCAAGTGTTGGATAGTTTGGACGAGGAACAAGAAAGGTGGCAAACATACTTTTTTAACGGCAGAAGATGGAGTGCAAGTGGAGGTGCAAAGAGCAAACGAGGTTCGGGCCGAGGAGAATGTTCGCACGAGTTGTGAAGAAGGCGCAAATGTGGAGCGTGCACAAGATGAGGCGAAGCAATTGGTGATGCCAGCTAAAGTGCAGGGGAGAGTGCCTAGAGGTGCAAAGGACAGAGTCAAGTACAAAGGAGACCGCAAGAGAGTGTGCTTAGGATACTAGATTCAATACTTATGTATTCATGGAGGAGATCCCAAAGTGTGGGAGTGCAAGGTAGCGACCAAAGATTGTTTGCAAACAAAGGTTCATCAAGTGAAGACGAACAACACCAATGGCTAATATTATTGTAGCTGTAGGAAAATAGAAGTGCCTAAAGTTCATGGGTGATTGGAAGGAAGATCTAGAATGCCATATCAGAATATGTGAAACAATATGGAAAGCCAATGTCATAGATGATGAAGGTTCATGGCTGCGACTGTTTCCTACCACGTTGCGTGGAATAGTGATGGATTGACACTTAAAACGAGAAGAACCCATTATAACTTGGGATGAATTGAAGACTGTATTCAGTAAAGAATTCAGATTGCTTTGAGACTATATGGAGATCATTGGAGAGAACTACTCAACGAAGCAAAAGAAGGATGAGAACATAAAGCCATAAAATCGTCTATTGAAGGAACTTATCAACAAGATGGAAGCAAAACCAATGGATGGGCTGCAAAAATGATGGTTTCTAGATGAATTGTTGTTGCGGTACAAGAAGAAGATAAGAAGCATTTGATAGAGCACTAATTTTAGAAATTGAGATGAAGACAACCGCAACAGGTGGAGGAAGTGCAAACTATGATTGAAATGATGATTTAGATAGTGATCGAGATGACTTGAGCACCACAATCGAGGCCATGTGGAAGGACCTGGAGCATATGATTAATGATGAAAAGGCTGAGAAGAAAAAAGACATGAAGTTCTGATTGCAAATTAGGACACACCGATGTCAATTGTCCAAAGAAAGCATTTTGCAATATTTATGTATGAAATTGTGGGGCATGTTGTTGATTGTCCTTTCAATCTCAAAAGCACTAGACTATTGCCACATTTTGCTAAGGGGTGAAAATTTTGAAAATTTTGAAGACTGCTGCCTTTCTCAGATCAGACCCACCTCTTTCTCCATCCCGAGCCTCTAGTCCGGGAAGTCTCCAGATTTGCAGTGTTTATGTTTCGGCTTCTCAGTTTCTAGTTTTCAATTTCACTACTCAGCAGATTCTGCAAAGTTTGGGAAAAGCCCTGAATTTTTCTAAGTTAGGGGCACTCTTGTGGTCGCTCCCTTTTTGAGCGATCCCGGGAGTCGCTCCTTTTTTCGGCGATCGACGACGACTCAAAACAGCGATGCGCAATGGATGGAGAAGAATGGAAAATTGACTAAGTGTTGTCTTCCCGTGAGTCGCTCCATTCTGGAGCGACTCTCGTCGTCGCCGATCTCCATCGACCCTCGGCGTTAGCGACCATCAGCAACAAGCAAAGACATCAAAAACTCCTAAGGCATGGACGGTTGACGCCGGTCGCTTGATTCTGGAGCGAACCCCGTCATCGCCCCTCCTTTTCAGCGACTCTGTCGCTTCTGTTTCCAGCAAACTGCGACGGTTGATAAAAATAAAAAAAGTTTCTAAACTGCGACGGTTGATAAAAATAAAAAAAGTTTCTAAGTGTTGGTCGACACCAGTCGCTTTATTTTGGAGCGATTCTCGTCGTCGCCCAACTCTGCCAGCGACGCCCGTCGTCGCTCCGGTTTTCAGCGATCGTGGGCGACAAGGGGAAAATTCAAAAAATGTCTAAGTGTGGTTGACGCCGGTCGCTTCAGTTGCCAGCGATCTCCGTCATCACCAATTTATCCCAGCGATCTCCAACAACTGCAATTTTTAAATGTTGACGCGGGTCGCTCCACTTTGGCAGCGACTCCTGTCGTCGCTCATTTTTTCAGCGACCGTGGGAGAGGGATTCTAAAAGCTTCGCGACTCCCGTCATCGCTGCTGTCTCCCGGCGACCCCCGTCACCACCACCCCCCCCCCATTCAGCGACCGTGAGCAGAAAAGGACCAAGTCGCCAGTTTTTTCCAAGGCAAAATGCGTCCTGGGTTCGCTCCATTCCGGAGCGATTCCCAGGGTCACGATCTCTTTTGAGCGACTTTTATCACCCCCCCATTTTGGCGAACCTCCGACTTGGGTCATGAACGTGCGGATTTTGGGATTTGAGCCAATCAGAGCAGAGCTGAAGGCATACTTCGAAGACAGTGTAGGTGAGCATTGATGGTGTCTTCAGAGGCAAATTATACTGTACCTACCGCATTAACGAGACGCGCCTTCTCAACCACCATATCTGTCCGGAGCCGTACCAATTTCAGGTGAATCTTGCTGCAGGTATGCTCACGGCCAGTAGGGGTCAAATCTCGACAGCTTTTACAGTCTTTGGGTTCTGTGCATCATTGTAATTGGGGGGAACATATTGCTAAGAAAGCTGCTGTAATCAAACACTTGCTTCTAATTCAAAGCATACTTGGCTCTGACATTTGTCTCTTTCTTTTATGCTGCCTTTTGCAAGTATTTCTACTTATATTTATTTATTTTTTTGATTGCTGTAATTTTGCATTCTAGATTAAAGCATTGGCAATTAAGTGAATCTGGAATACCGAATGAAGGATACATAGGAAGGAATAACAGTGTTAGTTTCTGTTACATGTTTTGTTTTGATTGCTGTTGGTTTGGGTATTAGCTAGTAATCGTGCTGCTTGTTCTTTCCCACCATAACCGCATGCTATTTACATTTCTTCTTTGCATTTTACAAATATCTTTCCTGTTCCCTTATCTCAAACACTAGTAGATTAGTATAGGATCCGGCCTTCTTCGGAGATTGGCACGGAAGGCATCCCTTCCTTCCGAACTTTCAATCTGTTGGGCGAATCTAGGGCGCAAAAGACCAAAATCCTTTCCTAAATGGCAGATTCGTAACCAACAGACACCTGATGTTGACAGTGCAAAAGGAGAGTAAGGAAGAAAAGTTGAGCACTTGAAAGAACGGACAAAACCACCAAGGAAGAAGGTAGCTACAACAAGGAAATCGATCCGTAGGAGGAGAGGGTTGATTGTAGTGATTTGGATGGGAAGCCAATTATCCAGTGCCGAAGATGTCAAGAGTGGGGACACTTTTCACTCAACTATCAGAATGCCTTGACAAGAGGAGGCAACAAAAACAATATTAAAGTGACGTGTCAACGGTGTGGACCGGGCAATCACAAGGTGGCAAATTGCCCAAAGAAAGCAAGTACAAGTAACTTATAGAATGTCAATTTTATTGACATTGAGGACTCTTTACAAGACCAATAGAAGAAGGAAAAACACGCTCTAGGAAGAACAATACTTGAACCATGCTAAAGAGGAGAGATGGTAGGAAGCATGTGTCCAATTTGAAGAAGAGACGAAAAAAACCAATAAGGAGAGATTGCATGAGGAAAAGAAATTAAAGGAACCCATCAAGATTGAAGAAGAGGACATAGGAACAAACCAGTTGGTCTTGTAAGTATTGAATACGAGTATGGAAGTGAAAGTATCTAGTTTACTAGGTCCAATATCGGAGCTATATACAAAGGTAGGAGAGATAGTGTGGACAAGGAGGATGGAGGAGCCACAATGCCAACTGGAAGCAACACAAATAAGGATGGATTAGTATATTGACCCAACACTCTTGATGATAGATGCGGGGAAGAAACCAACATTGATTCACATTGAATTGCTTTATCACAAGTTGACTCAAGTAATCATTGATGGAGGGTCAAGTGTAAATGGAAAGATTTGGGGGCACCATTTTTGTGATCTCCCAACTTTCGGTTGTGTGGCGTAGACCAATATGGGATAGAGATGGAGTACAAATTGCACAACAAATGAAGACTGCTAATCAAATGTTCATGGATTTTGTGGTAATTGATATGTAAAAGCCAGCCTATGATGTTTTGTTGGGACGCGGGTGGCTACGCACGTCAAAAGTAAACCACAATTGGGAGAAGGATTATTTGACATTCAAGTAAGGCTAGCACAAGTACGTGATTAACTTGAAGAATTAGTTTGTAAGTGAAGAATTGGTGACATTCGATGAGTTTGGGAGTTCATCATTAGAGGATGAGAATGGACAAGAACCAAACGAAGGTGTGCTGGAGTTGGAGGAATGCATGGAGGATGAGGAACGCTCTGACAACGGACTTCTCCATTGGCAAATGGAAGACTATGAAGTCTTCCAGCCAAATTGTATGTGTATCAACACAAAAGAAGACCAATATGAACCAGTGTGGGGTGTATATGAGATTGGTGAATGCAATCAGAATATGAAATCTGCAGCCAAGGTTGAAGAAGAGAAGTGGACTTTTCCACAAAATTTTGCAGAATACAGTGTTGGCAATTCCTTGATTGACGAAAAGCTAGCACATCCATTTGATGTATAAAAAGTGGCAAAAGAACCTGACACCATACAGTATGGACCAAAGATGGTGTAGGTAAACCTCAGTGTAGGAGATGAAGAGAAGATGATCCATTGCAGGGACGATTGGGATCCGGTCTTGAAAGCAATGAATTTCAAAATATTCATGCAATATAAGGTCTTCACATGGACCTATAAGGATTTGAAGGGGATTCTACCTGAATTGTGTGTGCGTTGGATTTCGTTGGTTTCGGGTGCACAAATAGTACAAGAAGGCCGTACAAAATGAATCCAAAGTGTGCAGCCTTAGTCAATTCAGAAATTGAAAAGATGCTAGACATTGGAATCATTTTTAATGTGATTGAGAGTGACTAGGTGTCAACAATCGTGATCAATTTGAAGGAGTGTGATGTCCCCTTTTCATTGAGTCAGGACATGTGGGACCCACGAACCCATTTCTATACTTCTCGATGGGTGAGGGATGATTGCTAGAGAAGTATATATTGGTGAGGATTGGTTTCATTTATTTGTCCTTGGTGTTTTTATGAGTTTTGGACCATCTACTATATTTTAGGAGGTTGGTTGGAGGCGGGGCACTCACCGTTAGTTTCCTCATGGGCGATTACAAATTATACCTCTTGAGCCACACATAACTAGTAGTGATGTCTCTCCTAGTGATTTGAGCAAAGTAGGGGTTGCCCAAGTCTCCAAGGATGATGATGCCACAAGACTTTCAGCTTGCAGTCCATGGTGCCGGTTGACAATTTTGTCACATTGCTTGGAGGGGTAATGAAAATCAAAATTTTGTAAAGCATTTTCTAAATTTTCATGAATTTGTTCCCTTGCTTTTGAACATTTTAAAGTATTGCAGCAATTTTGGCTTTCATTTTTGTCCCCTTTGTACATAAGCTATATGTGTAAGATCTTCGCCACAAAGCAAACCAGGTTTAGGAACTTCGCAGGAAAAAGAAGGATAGCTTCGCCAAGAAAAGAAAACAAGAGAGCCCAGATAGTAGCCCAAAATTTGCTAAGGCATAGAAGGAGCTTCGCTAGCGAAGCAGCCTAAACAGTCACTTCGGGTGAAGACTTTGCGAAGCGGTGAATGCAGAAATTTCTAAGTGTTGAGAAAGTGCTTCGCTAGAATTTAAGCGAAGCATCCGCTTCGGACCCCTCTCCTGGCGAACCACTTTTCCAAGCATAATCTACTTCGCCTCAGACCGCTGCGAAGCATCCACTTCGGCCAACTTTTGCGCGAAGCTCCCTCATTCGAAGCATTAATTAGTCAAAGAAATATTCTAAGGCAAGAATGCGCTTCGGCCGAAAACCTCCCGAACGACTGTCTTAGAGGAGGTTCACAGCGAAGCATTTTGAGGTCCATTGGCGATTATCTGCCGCTTCGGACAAAACCCCCTACGAAGCGGCATTCAAACCGTTTTTCTGGCGAAGTAATAAGCGGTTAGGAGCCACATTTTGAAAGGTGATCATCCCTGCTTCGGCCCACATCTGTTGCGAAGCGAAACCCCGAATGTGAGTTTGGCGAAGCTCCTTCGAGGGCGTTTTTCTCAAGGGCACACACCCCTAGGCCGGGCATTTTTTCGAAGCAATTCAGTGTTTCATATATGCGCTTTTACTTGCCCGAAAAACTCGATACCCATTTGTGGCAACGGGAAAAGAAATATCAGCCGCGGAGAAGAGCCAGAGGGACTTGAAGACCCACTCGAGCACCGCACCCCGGAAAATCCAGGACAAGTCAGACGACCCATAAATGCAGATTTCCCCGGCTAATGCGGCCGTAATGGTTAAATGTGGAAAAGGATGTGAGAACTCAGTCGCAGGAGGAGCAAAAGCAGATTTTCCAGGTTATCGAGGGCGTACCTCTAGATTAAGTGCATTAATGGCTCAGAGGGTCGGGTCCTCTATAAAAACCCACGAATTGTAATGAAAAGGGGGGGAACTTTTGCTAGGAAGCTGCTAAAACTTGATTTTCTGCAATTGATATTAAGAACTTTGGGCCTCATTTCTCTCTTGTATGCTGCCTTTTGCGATTATTTCTGTTATCCCATTTCTTCATTTGCATACTGTAATTCTGCATCCTGGATTTAGGTGTGTGATTGGGGATTGGACCCTGGAATTCTCCTGAAGGATACATAGGGGAGAAGATACTACGTTAAATTCTTTTTATGCTGCCTGTGTTTAGTAGTTTCTGTAATATTAATGTATTCCTAATTGCTGTAATTCTGCAATCTGGATTAGGCATAGGAAAATAGTTGAATCCTGGAACTCTTTCGGAGGATACTGTTGTCACATTTTGCACGGGGTGCAATGTTTTCAATATTTTAACAGTGCTGCTCTTCTTTTTCCCTCTTCCTCTATTTTCCTTCCCCCTTCTCTCCCTTTCCTTTTTCTTTCCCACATTCTCCTTCTTCCCCCCTTTCTTGGAGTCCCCCAGTTGATTTTTTAACTTTCCAGCAAGTTACCTGAAAAATGGCTAAGTTTTGGTGCGAAGTTCGCACTTCGCCCAGTTTTGGTGCGAAGTGCGCACTTCGCCCAGTTTTGGTGCGAAGTCTGACTTCGCCCCACTTTCTGGGCGCACCTTGCAACTGGCAGGCTGGCAGGCTGACAGAAGATGACAGAGTGCTGGAGCAAAGTCCGTACGGTGGCAGACGCCAGTTTTCACCTGTGCGCAGTCCGACTTCGCAGCGAAGTCGGAGTGCGCCCTTGACAGGTGCGCAGTAGGGAATCAAACTCGGAAATGCACCTAAGGCATGAAGGCCTTCCCGAATGCACTGAGTTCTGCCCGCACTACCCGAGACGCTCTGATCCCAAGCGAAGTTGGACAGACTGCCTTCCAAGGCTGACACGTGTCGAACAACATCATCCATCATCTGACAAGTGTCCAATTTCGGGATTCGGGCCGAGACATGCCGAGCAAAAGGACGAGCATGGGCTGCATTACCTGTGCCAGTGACCTCATTTAAAGCCGATTGGAGGTTCTACCTGCTCCAGCTACCCGCATACCTGCCGAGACGAAGTTCTGCCCAACACACTGCCACGTAGCTGTCTAGCTTCCAGGAAGACCATGCTGCGGGTACAGTCCGGTCCGACAAAAGGTCAGCATTTGCAGCTCTTTCGCCGCTTTTGTCAGCTTATGTTTGACTGGGACCTTGTGCCCATTAATGTAACGAGAGGGACTCGGGCTATAAAAACCCACCATGAATTCATTGTAAAGGGGTGGAAGGGGAATGTCTGTTAGGGAACCAATGTAACCGTGCTTCTGCTTATAAATATAATTTGTATGCCTGGTTCTGTTCTGCTGCTTTTATTTCTTTACGTTTATGCTTTACGCTTCCCTGTGTCATGGCTCGTTGATTCATTTCAGCATTTGATGATCAGGCGCCTTTAGCATTGTTTGTGCCGTAACCAAACACTTATGTACTTCATAGACTAGATGTGGTAGCAGTTCCATCAGTTGTGTGTTACGTTGCTGTCCGTATCTGGTGATTGATGCGTTGCTGTGCTGTTAGTTCTCCTTGTAGGGAGAATGTTTGCTAGGGGACCATTGTAGCTGTGCGGTTAAAATCTCTGCATGACACATATACCTGGCTCTGATATCTCTAGGTTGCTTTCTACCCATGTTAGTGTCCGTATCTGGTGATTGATGCGTTGCCGTGCTGTTAGTTCTCCTTGTAGGGAGAATGTTTGCTAGGGGACCATTGTAGCTGTGCGTACACTGCTTAGGTATCGGAAGTACTCATAGATTTTGCAGTTCTCAGTCATGCTTTATATTTGTAATGCAGTAAGTATTGGTGATTGTTGGTTGCCGTACTGTTAGTTCCCCCCCACCAACTCCAAGTATATTTGTATATTCTTTCTGTACATTTATTTCTTTCCTGTACTCTTAGCTTGAACATAAACCCCCCAAAAAGGAGCCGGCCTTCTCCGGAGATTGGCTCGGAAGGCATCTCTTCCTTCCGGCCTTTCATGCTGGTGGGCGAATCTGGGCACATTAAGCCAAAATCCTTTCCTCATGGCAGATTCGTAACCAACAGATACATAGGGAAGTTTGCGTGGTGTTCATTTAAGTTTTATTCTTTGTATTTATTGCTGCTACTTCAAGGTATTAGTTAGTAATCGTGCTGTTGGTTCTTTCCCACTGAATCACTTACATTTCTTCCCTTGCCCTCTTTTATTTCTTTCTTGCACTCTTAGCTTAAAACCACAAGTAGTTTAGTAAAGGAGCCGACCTTCTCCGGAGATTGGCACGGAGGGCATCTCTTCCCTTCGGCCTTTCAATGTTGGTCCAGGTCTAGGGCGTGTATACACACCAAAATCCTTTCCCGTGGCAAATTTGTGACCAACAGTTTCTGGCACGCCCGGTGGGACCTGGTCAGTCTCACCTTGTGAGTGGTAGTGAGAGCTGATGCTTATCTCATTGCTGAAAGACTCTAACATCTTGCGACTTTGTTCAACCTGAAAATCTTAAAGCCGTAGAGACCGGTACTAAAATATCCGTGCCTTCATGCAAACGAGATGGAGAGTTAGGAATAGTGGAGACGAAACTGAGTTCTTTGAACTTGATATTGACGCCTTCGGGGAACACTCTAGGCTAGTCACCCCTGAATCACTTTTATGCGGAGTATCCTCGCAAGAGGCTGCCTTTGACGAACAAGGTCTAACTTCAGACAGCACAACAACTAGTCTTCCTCCTAACCCTCCTAACTCACCTGATCATCCAAGTGCCTCCGTTCCAGTTAGCAATCAACAAGGAACTTCGGGAACTCCTGTTTTTCCGAATCTAGGCGCAAGCATGGCACACCAACAACATCAACAACAAATGCAACAGCAACAACAACAACAATAGCAACAACAGTCGCCGCAGCAGCCGCCCAAATTGTTCCTGGCTTGGAATTCTTCCGGACCATTAAATCTAGCGGGACAAGGGCCGGTTCCGCCTGCTGCTATGAAGAAAATCCCTACATTCGATGGTACAGGGAAGACAGCTCTAGAACACATACAAGATATTGTTTCTCTTGCGGCAATTCATGACATCACAGAAGAAAGAGTTATGGTAAAGCTTCTGGTTTTGTCTCTTCGAGGAAAGCTCCTCTATTGGTATAGATCCGTACCACTTGACACTATAACTGGATGGGACCAGTTAGCCGGAAAACTGATGAGGGGTTTCAATGAATCTGCCGATCCATCCTCTCTCTTGCACCAGTTTACAATGATTCAAAGACACCCGCAGGAGAAGATTGTTGATTTCAATGTGAGGTTCGCTCGAACTTGGCAGAGGGTACCAGCTAGACTTCGACCAACCAGCGAAGCTACAACGTACTATTACCTTAGGGCCTTTAACCCTGACATCAATGTGATGGTAATATATTCGAACATTAATACCTTCCCTGAACTGTATGAATTGGCCCAGAAAGCGGAAATGGATTTGATAGCTGTGGGTAAGCTTCCTCAAAGGATGCCGATGCCCATACTTCCAGAATTTCCTTAGTCACAGTACCCAAGTGCGTCTACTTCGCAAATCTCCACAGCCCCTGCGTATCCAATCTCATCATGGAACCCAAACCCCATTGTGTCCCAGATCACTACTCCACAAATACATTTTCCCACATTTTCTGCACCACAGCCCACTGTCCCTTCGGCAGTTCCCGTGTTACCAGAGCCACCCCAATACCCTGCCTTACCTCCAATACCAACAATGGCTCCATTGCCACCTGCCCCCAAAGCCGAAGATATGCAGGCTAAAATATTGCAGGAAGTGCAATCCCTAAACTCCATCGTACAGACCTTGTCTAATGACATGACCATCATGAAAAAGAAGCAAGCACAACAGGAATTTCTGCCAAGAAGGTCTTATCCCCCACTAGCGCTCACTAAAGATCAAGTGGTACAACCGGGAAGGTCTTCGGCAAGGAATGCCGTGATTGACGAAGGACCTAACACTTATGACTACGTGCATTGGTGCTCCACATGTAACGAACTACATGAAGAAAATACCTGCATACTGCATCAGCATTACGTGCAAACACTGTCGGTTAGTAGCCCTAGCGGTCAAGTCAATATAATAAGGCAAGCAGATCAGAGCCTGGTAATTGATGAAGAAGAGCAAGTTTCAGTGGAAAAAAACCAATGGAGGTAGATGCAGCTCAAATGGGCCCCCTTAAAGGTGTATACTCGCCGCGAGAAAGAGCAGCAACCTGCTAAGGCTCCAGACAAAGTTTCTCATCTTGTGCCAGCAAAAGAGAAGACTCAACAGGCCTCCGCAGCCTCGCTTCAGGCTGAAACCAAAGAACAGGCTAGGGAAAATCTTAAGCTCCCTTCGCTGACTAAACGACAAAGAGTCGAAGCCATGAAGCAGTATCGCACGAAGTATGAAGCTAAAAAAGAACCCGAAATACACACCTACCTAGTGTACAACATCGTGGACGAGCTAAAGAAAACCCCTGCCAAGATTAGTCTATACGACGCGTTACAACTACCTGGGCAAGTGGACTTGTTGCAGGAGTCCTTGAAGACAGCAAAGGCAGGGAAGTTAGCACCACTTGCCTTGGTGCAAACCCTATCCATGTCCATTACATGAAAGAACAGACCTCCTCCGTTCTACCTGTCCTTGCAAATGGAAGGGTATATCGTCCACAACTGTATGATTGACTCCGGGGACGCGATGACAGTCATGCCTAAGGCGGTCTGTGAGGAAATAGGAATGGAGTACACGCGAAGCAGCCACGGTGTGCTCCATCTGGATGGTACTCGTGTGAAAACAGTCGGCGTAATCAAAGATATACCTATTCGACTGCACAAGGTGCCCCAAATTGTAGTGATACAGGAGGTGGTAGTCGTTGACCTGGAACCATATTTCAGCATGTGTCTTTCAAGGGAATTCACAGCAAAGTTAGGAGTATATCTGTCCATGGACTAATCACATTTAGAAGTTCCATTCAAGGGAAAGAAGGTTAAAATTTACAATGAGAAACCTTCTACATTCCTCGTACAAAAGATGACCGAAGAAGAAAGTAATGATCCCATACATGCAATAGCAGAGGGGATAGAGCAGGTGGACCTAGTTGAAGAATCTCTTGCGCAGTTGAATTCTGAAGACAAGTTTTCACTGACAGACTTCAATGCCATGATAGATACAAAAATAGGATGCTATACTATCACCGAACCAGAGAAGCACATTAAGCCGACGAATAAGATGTCTGCCCAAGGGGAATTATGGAAATTATTCTTTGACGGCGCCCGATGCAAAAATGGCTCCGGGGCAGGAATACTTTTAGTATCACCGTCTGACGAGCAAAAGGAATATTGCTACCGGTTGGTTTGGAGCTGCACCAACAACGCAGCAGAATATGAAGCCCTATGCCTAGGACTAAAGAAAGCAGAAAAGTTGGGCGTAAAGCATCTCCAAATTTTCGGAGATTCCGAATTGGTATGTAATCAGGTCACCAACAAGTGCATCTCCAAAAAGCATTATCTTAAAGCATATCGCAACAAAGTGTGGGACCTGTTTGAGCAGTTTGAATCACTTAATCTGCAGTCCATCCCACGAGAGAAAAATAGACACGCTGACGTCCTGGCCTCCATCGCGGCTAGATATTCTCCAGCCGACGACATGGTACACAAGCCCAAAGCTGTGAGAATGATTTATAGGCCCTCCGTACCAGATAGAGACATGCACTGGCAAGTCTTTGACAATGATGAACATATCATCAATTTCTTGATCCAAGAAGCAACTACTATTGAAGGAAGAAGCCCAAAAGATGAGGAATATGAAGGGCTGGTTCAATTAAAAAACAACCATGTTCCAAAGGGGTTGATTACTCTAGAAAGCCTGTTTGATCAAAATGATCAAGCGGTTTCCCACAGAATCAAAGTCGACGCTAGGAAATATCAGGATCTGGAGCTTGAATCCGGGAAAGTGGTAAAAGTCGGGACAGGTTGTACCCCGGATGAACTAGAACAAATCCGATCTTTGTGTAAAAGGTATCCAGACATAGTGGCATGGTCTTATCAAGACCTGAAAGGTTATGATCGACAATTGGTTCAACATACAATTGAGCTGCAGGAAGGAGTCAAACCTTTCCGACAGAGGCAAAGGCCTGTCAACCCGAAGATCGAAGTCATGATGAAGGCCGAACTTCTGAAAATGCTTGAAGCTAAGATTATTTATCCCATAAAGCATTCTTCCTGGGTAGCGAATCTAGTTCCCGTCAAGAAGAAAAATGGGGACATTCGTCTATGTGTAGACTTTCGCAATTTAAATCAAGCTTCGCTAAAAGACCACTACCCTCTCCCGTAGATTGATCAAATCTTGCATTCAGTAGCTGGAGCCCAACATTTCTCCCTACTTGATGGTTTTTCAGGGTATAACCAGATTTGGGTTAGAGATGAGGACCAACACAAAACGGCATTTACTACTAATTGGGGAACATTCGCTTATTAGCGAATGCCATTTGGCCTTTCAAACGCAGGAGCCACCTTCCAGAGGGCTATGGATTTAGCATTCAACGAACTATTAAATAAGGTCATTGTCATCTATTTGGATGACATGACTGTCTTCTCCCGAAAAGAGAAGACCATCCTTCACACTTGCAGCAGATATTTGAAAAATGCAGAGAATTTGGCATCTCAATCAACCCGAAGAAGTCCATATTCGCAGTGAATGAAGGGAAATTACTGGGACATGTTATATCAGAGAAGGGGCTCGTCGTAGACCCTGATAGAGCTGAGGCTCTCTTAAAGCTCCCACTCCCGATGAATAAGAAAGGGCTGCAGTCATTTTTTGGCCAAATTAATTTCGTAAGGAAGTTTGTTCCAGACTTCGCTCAAGTCATTAAGCCGATGTTTGAGCTCTTGAAAAAGGATGCTGAATTCACCTGGACCGATGATAGAAGGAAAGCATTTGAAGAGATCAAGGCCCGAATCGCTCAGGCACCTGTTCTAACTAACCTTGACTATAGTAAGGACTTCATTCTGTATGCTGTAGGGGAACCTGAGAGTTACGCCACAGTCCTAACGCAAAAGGGATAAAATGGCAAAGAACGCCCCATCGCATTTTTAAGTCAGGTAATACAGCCCCATGAAGGGTAATACAACTTCATAGAACGACAAGTGCATGCTGTCATGAAATCTCTGAGGAAATTCAAACATTTTGTCTCCCAAAGTCGGGTTACAGTGTTTGTTATCCACCCAAATGTGTAGAATTTCATTATCCAAGGGGAGTTGGGCAGCAAAAAAGCCGGTTGGGTCAACAAAATACAGGAGTTTGACATCGAAATTCGACCCACAAAATTAGTTCGTGGTCGCGCGCTATGCCGAGAGCTTGCCAAGAGCGTCGTAGCCGAAGTAACAACCTGCCAATGGGATGACTTAATGGCAGAAGAGAGCTTCGCGAATCAAGAAGTAGATGAAAGGGACTGGGTCAGTGAAATAGTTGAATATTTCAACACTGGGAAATGTCCTCCACATTTGAATGCTTCGCAGCGAAGACACTTCAGGATGCGGTCCCTCCGATACATATTACGCCCCGAAGGCCTATTCTTCAGAAATATTGATGGTGTTCTTCTAAGATGCATAAAAGAAGACGATAAGAAAAGGGTCCTTGGTGAATTCCACTCCGGGTTATCAGGGGGCCACTTCGCAGGAAGAACAACAACTTTAAAGATAATCAGGGCAGGCTACTATTGGCCTACGCTCTTCGCCGACGCCTTTGCAGTCTGCCGAAAATGTGAACAATGTTAGAAGTTCGCCGGCCGAAGCAAAAATGCTCCCATGCCCCTACAACCAATACAGGTAGAAGCACCGTTCCAACAGTGGGGGTTAGATTTCGTAGGAGTTATCTCGTCGAACTCCTCTGAAGGACATAAGTTCATCTTGACTGCAACTGACTATTTCACTAGATGGGCTGAAACGGTCATTGCGTTCCTAGAGGGTTTGATCACCCGGTTCGGTATCTCTGAAGCAATAGTTACAGATAACTGTCTTGGGTTCACAGGTGCCAAGATCAATGAATTCACCTACAAATATGGGATATACCGCAAAATCATCTCCAATTACTATTCACCTACAAATATGGGATATACCGCAGAATCAACAAATAAGACCTTGTTAAGGTTGCTGAGAAAACTCATAGAGAAGAACAAAAGGACTTGGCACCTTCTCCTGGATCGAGCCTCATGGGCTGATCGGATATCTGTCAAGAAGTCTATCAAAACCTCACCCTACGCCCTGGTATATGGCAAGGAGGCTATCTTACCAACCCATATAGAAATTCCTGCATTACGGTTGTTAAACGACGAAGAAGAGGAATTCAGTCCCATGGAGGATAGACTAGCTCAACTGCTACAATTGGAGGAGGATCGTGATAAGGCCTACCAGAACTTCGCAAAACATGCTCAAATCACCCGAAACTGGTTCGAGAAAAAGTCCTCTGCTCGGACATTCAAGGTAGGAGACTTGGTATGGAAGTGGGACTCTTGGAAGGCCAAGCCTGGCAATCATGATAAAGTAGACGCTTTCTGGGATGGGCCATTTGAGATTGCAAAGGTAAATTCAGCTAACTCCTTTATCCTCAAAGGCGCAACCGACCAGACTTTGCCAATTCCTGTGAACGGTCTTCATTTGAAGACCTTCCATTGTTGAAAGGTTCCCTTAAAATTCTTTGCCTTTGTATATAATATCTTGTTGTTTGTACTTGTATATACTTTGTTTTAAGACTTTCAAAGAGTTAAATAGATAGTTAGAAGAGGATCGCAGCTTCATACTGCCGTAGCAATGGATTCCGTTTAAGGCTACTAAATCCGGCTTTACCAAGTCTAGTAGAACCTCCTTCGGGAATTTTTCGCGCGAAGTAGCTGATGCGAGTTGGTTCGCTGCGAAGTACCTTGGCGTCAAAACATGAAAAGGCTTCTTAGAGTCCAAAATAGCATAAAACGAAGACTGGGACCAGAGTACAACGCGTCGCCAACAACCAATATCAAGGGATGGTTCACAAATGCTCATACCCCAAAGGAGAAAGCAGATATAAACAGCTTCGCTCAGCAGCAGGCCTCACTGAAGAAGCAAATAGAAATACCTCTCCGAAGCCTCCAATTGACTAAGGCATGAAAAATGCTTCGCGGGAAAGGGACCGAGCGAAGTGACTTTCAAAAGAGATTCAACGAACCATTTCCCTATCTGTAAAAGCAATAGAGACAAAGAGACGCGTTAGATAAACGCTTCGCTCAAAAGGCAACTCAATCCCCACTTCGGGGTTAATCTTTCGTGAAGCAGCCAACGAGGCAGCAAGGTAGCCTGAATCCCGTGGGAAAAACAGCTTCGGGTCCGAAGTATGGAAGACCGGTGGGTCGCTTGAGGTTTGCCGCGAAGTGTCCTTTGCTAAGATCAGCTTCGCCAAATCATAAGGCGCAAAACGAGAAGCATTTAAAACGTGCTTCGAGATGTGTGCCAGCGACAACCTAGGAAAACGTTCAGGGCATGCGGGATTAATGCAAAGGTGGCAAAGCGTATTCCAAGAGAATTTAGTTATGATTAAAAGTCGTGCCCAGATACGAGGTGGCAGGAAGTTAGATTTTTGAAACATGGTCAGGACTTCGAAGTACATCGACCCGCGTACACCTGTGCTACGAAGCCAATTAGAGGGTGAGACGATCTCTTCGGCCTGATTTATGAATTTAATTTTGGCAGATGCCATAAATGGTGGTAGCCTCCACCTACAGCTATAAAACCCAAGTTTTAGCAGTGAAAAACTATTCACCTGTTGATAAGCATGAGTATAAGAGCCCTGGCCAGAAGTCTGCAATACTTCCATTCTTTGCGTCGAAATTCTGCTACTACTGAAAATCAAAATGGGAAAGAGGAATTCAAAGGAGAAAAGGAAGGAACCTAAAGTAGCCGGCCCGAAAAAATCTAAAAAGGTTAAGGAGGAGAGAAGGCATAGACCCAAGAGGGTTGACCTTAATATCCGCCCTGAAAAATAGGCTACGGAAGAGAGGGAAGATTCAGAGGAAGAGCAACCCGCAAAACCACCCATTGACGGGTGGGAAAAGATAAGGGACACCGAGCTTTCGAAGAGCATTGTTGAGCTCCGATATACCATCGACTTCATGAGAAGCCGACTGTCCGCGGAGAACAAAAGGGCCGCCGCTTATTATTCACAGATATACTGGTACCTGACTCTGCCAGCGCACCACTGTCTCGAGTTAGTCTATGCTATCGTGCAAAACTATCAACCCTCCACCAGACAGGTTCTGGACGTTGCAGGCAACAAATTGTTCACAATTTTAAAGGAGGATGTGCAGGAAGCTTTCGCTCCTCAGCAAGGGCCGCCCAAAGGATATTCTGTTCGTAATGTTATTTTGAGTGAACAAATGGAGAGGTTTACCACTTCCAGCTACATCATAAAATTTTTAAGTGAAAATCTCAAGGACGGACTCCCTTCAGGCAAGCTACCTCAGATGCCTCGCTCTCTGAAGGATTTTAAGAACACGGACATCTTCTCCATCATTGCGTGGGTCGCGGGCCTGTCTACAGACGCTTCTGTACACCCCTGGCAAGTGTCGCTGGCCGAGTGTATTTCGCGAGGGGAGTTTTATGCTCGGAATCTGATAAGAGGAAAAATCTGCTTTAGGAGCTCATATTTTCTTTCTTGCCCGACTTCGCCCAAAATTGGAGCACAACCAGGCAGCGCAAAGGGGAAGTGGCGCAGTTGGGGAGGCCTCCATGCCTTAGAAAATTTTTGGGTAGGCTTCGACATTCTTTGCCCGAGTGCGCGCAGGTAAGTGAGCGAACCCCGACTTCGCTGCGAAGTCGGGTTGCTCAACACTTAGTCTTTAGTGGAGGTACCATGATGGGCTGCTCAACTACGCTCTTCTTCCAGGGCGAAGCCCGACTTCGCTGCGAAGTCGGGCAATCCCAGCACTTAGCCATTTCTTCAAGTGAGTCGCCCAACTGCGCACGAATTTGAGGGCGCAGCCCGACTTCGCTGCGAAGTCGAATTGCGCACCCAACACTTAGACTTTTTTGGGATGTCCTTCACTGACAATGCCCAGGTGCGCACAAAACTGAGAGCGCAACCCAACTTCGCTGCGAAGTCGGGGTTTGCTCAATACTTAGTCAAATTTTGGGCTTAGCTCTCTGCACATCAGCTCCCCAAGTGCGCACAAAATTAAGGGTGCAACCCGACTTCGCTGTGAAGTCGGGTTGCGGCACCCGACTTTGCTGTGAAGTCGGGTTGCGGCAACACTAACACTTAAAAAATTTTGGGCCTTCGTATGAGCGCTGTCGGGCGGGGCCCGACACTTAGTCAATTTCCTGGCCCGAAATTGAGCTTCCTGGTCCTGCTTCCCCGGGCCATAACTTTTGATCCGCTGATCCGATCGCCTATTATAATATACCGTCGGAAATCTAGCGAAAAGATCTACAATGATAAAATATCCAAAGCTTATTTCATCCATTTTATCGCCCCCGTTTTTGGCCCGCGAAAACCTGAACACCTCCACATGCTCTTTACCGCTTTAAAGCTCCATACTTAGGCCAAAGTTTATCAAAAAATTTAATGTGGCAAAATTGCCAACAGTACTCTGAGGTGCTACTCACCTCACATACTAAGCATTTGTATTGCTGTCAACATGGCTGTGTGGGCCTTGTATTCTGTTGTATATTTAAATTTGCGATATCTTTAAATAAAGTTACATTCTTGTGAGAAAGACTCTCTTGTGCTCCATTTTCACTGTACAATTCTAAAGCATAACTTTTCTGGAGCCACAAGTTGTTTCAGGGAGTTGTCCTTGGCACCACCACATCATGGGGCTGTGGTGTGGAGCAAGTGGTATCAGAGCAGATTCATTTTCATTTGATGAGCAAATTGACAAATTGGTGAGCAAATTACAATAGTTGTCAAGGTTTTATAGTTATCCTTCTTTGTCTGGCCAAATTTTCTCAGAATTTCTTCAGTGGGTAGCAGCATGGGAAGGGGAAGAGGCAGAGGCAGAGGCAGAAACCGTGTGATGCACCTATGCACCCATGGGCCAAGTGGTATTGGGCCTAGTGTCTCATCACTCGCATGCCAATTTTGTGCCCCTGTTTTATATGCCATGGATATCATAATCCATGGATTTTGGACTGTGTACTAGGGTTTTGGAACTTGTAATGCAAATCAAATACTCTCTCTCTTTCTCTCTCTCTCTTTCTATCTACATAGATACATATATACACAGCTGGAGTGTCACTTTTATAGAGGTTTTTATGTCCATCTAATATGTTGTTAATCATGCAACAAGCGTACATGGTTGATTAAAAGTTGACTAATGGCCTTATAATATCTTTTTCATTCTCAAGGTGCTTATCCATATAAGTACAATACAATAAACTATAAGGTTGACCATAGCTAACAATATATTTTCATTCCAAATGAAGTATGTCTGTGACACACGTAACTATGAAGATTCAAAGCATAGCAAGAATGGCATAATTAGCACCGTATATCTTCTACTCTATTTATTTGGCTAGGCTTTGATTTGTGATTTTTTGATAATTTGTTTTTGAAGAGCATCTATTTATAGCTTGTTGTCTGAGAACAAATGAAAAGCTCCTTATAAATCTCATGAGACTACATGTTTTATGATGTGGAAAATAATAGACCAAATTTGTCATAAGTGTAGCGTTCCAAAGCCTCAACTTTACATTTCTACTGCCTGAAATTAACAATTTTCCACTTTGTGTATCATTTTTCTGTAAGGGTCCTTTACATTTGAGTGTATGTAACTCTAAAACAGTATATTATTGTTATTTTTTTTCCCTTCGTGTGGCATAGATAAAAATATGCTTTCGCCTTACCTTCATATTGTGAAAGATCTTTGCTTTGGTGGTTTTTTTTGTGAAATTTGTTACTATCAAAATTCTGTTTCCCCTTATGGTGTTTTTAGACTAATGCCAAATTAACTCATTCTTATATGTCTGACAGAAATTTGAGATGGAACAAATTACAAGATACAATTCCACCAGAAATAGGTGACCTGAAAAAACTAAGGAATTTGTAAGTTCTTATTTTTTTTCCTTTTCTTTTTCTATTTACATGATCTCTAATTTCTAATGGAATAAGTAAACATTGCATTTAGTTTTCATCTTGTATCATGTTCATAAGGCAATCTTGTTAATCATTTTCAATGGCAAATATTGTGAAACAGATATTTGAGTTTTAACAACTTGAAGGGGTCAATTCCAAAAGAACTTGGGAATTTACCTGAGCTTCGCTACCTCTATCTTCATGAAAATCGTCTTACAGGACGTATTCCTTCAGAACTCGGAAATCTTCCCAATCTTCGCCACTTGTAAATACTCAAACGTGACTCAAAATGATTTGCTGGCATTTTCTTTGATTTTTATACTTTATTTTATATGAATATTTGTTCATAATATGACGTTTTATTGTTGAAATTTCATTGGAGGAGCATGGAACTTAAAAGTCCAATGGGATCATGCTATCTGTTTTCAGGGATGTTAGCAACAATCATCTTGTGGGGACAATAAGGGAGCTAATCCGAATAGAGGGATGCTTTCCCTCTCTCCATTATTTGTGAGTACATACTTGTATAGGGAATTTGCTTTTCAAAAACAATACATTCATTAGACAGACGTAATATTTGTAATAAATTAAGAAATTTCTGAGAAAATAGGACATATATGGTTTAAACACCGTGTCAGGATCCATCAATGCATCATTGATCTATGCCAAATAATGATACTTGCATCAGAACAACACCCATAACATGAAAACATAAAAAAGGGTTGAAAATAATTACAATTAAATTAGCTTATAATAAGTCTTGATCATTTCATACGCATATGTATGACTCTGAATTAGTTCAATTGAAAACATGGTTTTGAAGGAGTTTCCGTAAAGAACCCATTTTGTGGGCCATGGATTGATATGTGCATAGATAGGCTTTTTATATTTTCCAGGTTAAATCACTTAAACAAGAAACAGGTGATTGATTAAACAAAGTTGTTGATTCATGCTTTTGTGTAGACATAACATTGTCTAACATAACTATTGTACCCCATAACCCTGTATTTTTATGTGTGTAGAAAGATTAATGCCTGTTGAGTAAATTACCTAGAAATATGTGCATGGCAATATATGCTGCTTGCACCAGTGAATTGTACACAGTAGCTTTTCCTTTTATGATGCTTGTTTTGGTCCTAACATATTTTCTAGGACTCAATTAACTTTTCCTCTTTTTCCATTTGATTGTGCGGGATCCACAAATTTAATTGTCTGAAATGTCAAAAGATAAACTTCAAAATATTTTTTGTGATTTGGTGTCTCTGTACTTTATGACATTTTTGGGATACTCATGTTGTGAGAAAATTTCTTGTGTGTAGATTGCTATCATTGTCTTTGATTTGTGTTTTATGCAACACAGACTAAGTCAATTAAGACGCTTTTCAACTTGTTACCAAATTGCTAGTGGCATTCAGTATTTGCTGGGGTATTTGTTTAGATATGTTTACTTGAATTCATTCTACAAGTACTTTACATAGTTTTTATGTTCTTTTTTCATGTCTTCTCAGTTTATGTACTATCTTGCTACTTCAACATGGTTTGCAAAAGGACTGCCTTGAAACCCTTTAAAGATCTCTTAAATTAAAATTAAAGATATCTAAAATTTGAAAATGTCATCATTTCTAACTATATTTTTCTTAAAGAATATTGTAACTTGGTGCTGTCCCTTTTTGTTTCAAAAGGCTGATAATGTTTTGATAGTAATTGACATTTTTTTTTTCTCCTTTCATTTTTTCCATAAGGTTTTCTTTGACTGTTGAGATGTAGTATATCCTAAAAACTCCTGTCTACAGCAATTTCCTCTCCTCATTTGTGTACAGGTTTCTCTTGGCACTTAGCTGCCATCTATATTGTCTACCATTGGTTTATTCAAAGTTGTTGCTTTTGAGTTACTTTGTCCAAAGTTAAATTGTGTAGATCATTCCCAAAAGTTTGTGTCTTTTAATTTTCTATTTTTATGGTCTGCTGCTCTGTCTTCTATTAGTTTAAAGCTCATATTGTAATACTGCCAGGGTTCCTATGACCTGCAAGAAATTTTGATAGGTCAAATAGTCTGAACATAGAAAGATTCTGCTAACATTTTCTTTATGGTTTTGACTTAATTATTGTTTTTCATGCGTTCAATTTCCTAGTTTTCCATAATAATAATTCTGGTTGGGATAAAATTTAAAACTGCATATATGCATCTTTTAGGGAAACTTGAAAGTCTCAAAATGCTTCTGATACACACTTGTTGGGTTTTCATTCTCAAACTTTGAGTAATTGTGATCTTTTCTGTATCAACTGGCATTCCTCTGCTTAATACTATGTGCTTTTAAGTATTGTACCTTTTTTTAAAGAAGCTACATTTGTTGCTGTCATTGGTATCCCAATATGGTTCCAAATTTTTTAAAATAGGTTTAAGAATGCATTCTTGAATCGGTATATAGGTGAGGAAGTTTACATGTAGCAACCATAAGTTTTTGACCTTGAGAGGAAAATCCAGTAATAAAGTTGAAGGAACCATTGTATGGTTTTAAACAAGAGCCTTGATTATGGTTCTCTAGGGCTGATGATCATTTCAAAAGTACGTGGTTCAAAAAGAGTATATCATATCAAACATGTTTCCATCATAAGAACTTCAGACAGAAAAATTATGGTGGTCACATACATGATCTGATTGTTATATGAAATGATTTAGGTCCGGTTGCAGGTTTAAAGAAACATTTAGATGACGGATCTTGGCTTCATACATTATTAGGAAAGTTTTGCAAACTGATGGCAGCATTTTTCATGTTATAATCAAAATATGTATGGGACATAACTAAGATTTAAAGATGGAAGCATGTAAGGAGAAAGTGACACTAACATAACATCAAATGATTTAAATTCAACATTGCACAACCAAGTGTTAAGAAGCTTGATTTGTTTGACAAATTATGCAACTGGCATACAATATATCTTTATTGCAGCACCAAAGATGTCACATTGATTGACAGTGAATTTATCTTGATATCAAAGGTACAATGAGAACGTCGACATTGGTGTATGCTTTCAACTTGGGATTGCACAATTTTGGATTGGTAGGATGTGTAGACAATATGTTGTCAACATTGATGAATATGCTATCATGGCTGAAAAACTATATTTCATGGATAGGCAAGCAGCTGTTAACCATATTATTGTCAATGACATAAGTGGCATACAAAGTGAAGGTTGGACCTGCATATGATGCAGTCTGCTTGATAAGATTTCTTCAAGATTTGGAATTGAAGCAGCAGTGGACAACATGGCTTTATTGTAAATTGTAATAATCAATGCCTGAGCCATTTTTCTAAAAATCTAGCATCATTTAAGGACAAAACATATTATGGTATGAAAGAGGTGGTACAGAATCAGTGTATTTATTTGACATGTTGCAAGTTAGAAATTGTAAACATTTTCAACAAAGCATTGAACAGGAAAAGTTAGTAAGGATATATTTGTTCCAAGAAGTAAAATGCACAAGAGGGAATTACAGGATATGTGTTAGTGTGTGATCATTTTGGTAAGTATGATGTTAGGAGTTCATATGTCACTTGGGAGTCTTTGATGTCATTACCATTCATTAATATTGTGTCATGCTGTAAAGAATAAATGAGAGTTAGTGTACATATCCAAGGTATTGTGAAGTCATGTAGATAAGTTTAAATGCCAGTCACTTTTCCATAAAGTGTAATATGTAGGTTAGTAAATACATTTGTAGGGTATTGAAGTTGGTGGGGGACAAGATATATGTGTTTTGCTTAATTCTTTGTATAGTTCAAGAGTTGCTTCTCATATGCTATATGCTATCAAGTCTGACTCTTCCCAAGGGCAACCTCCATTTGATCCTCTTACATTGAGTGTATATGGGTACTTGACCCTAGAGTAAGAGGGAGTTAAGGGTATTCACACCATACAACTTCCTAGGCTAACACTGCTAAAGTTTTATTTATACACCACACAAATCAAATTTTAAATGCACAAATTCGATAATGCTGAAAGCTAATGACCATATATATATGTATTTCATATGATGCTATGGACCTAATTAATAATTAATTATAATTTGTTTTCTTTTTAATATTTGGGTAAACACTTTTTTTATTGAGCTATAAATCTCACTTTTCCAATTCAAACTTTCTAATTTCACAATGGACAAGTTTCTCACTATTGATGCTTTTCACACAACTGCTTTAGCTACAACTTCAAGACAAATACTTCATTATATTATTAAATTTTGAAGAGTTTGATTATTCATATCAGCACCCTTTCATGTCTTAAGTCACACCAGAAGTTAAAGGTATTCATATCCTAGGTCAACAATTCTAGGGTTTAATTATACACAACATAGATTCAAAATCTATTTGCATAAATATTGAGAACTGTTGTTTATGATCATACATTTTTCCGTATAGTGTTATACACCTAAATTACTGTAAGGACATAACTACTCATATCAACACCCTTTCATGTCTAACGTTGCTTTCTTTCTATCTTTAGTGGCATTCTTTCACATCTCTAGTCATACACTTCCATCTCTAAGGTCAAATGCCTTTTGCATCATGAGTTGCATTCTTTTGCTTCTTGTGGCAGATAGATGCCAATTGGGTGCCAGGCAGAAGTTTAATTGGTGCTAGGCTGTGTAGTGGGGGCGACAATCAAATGCCGAGATGGTTACTGGGTGACATTGGAAAGTTGAGGTGAAGCCTCTCCTTGTCCAATGAGGGCAAAGTATCTCAAGATGGGAAAATTTGTTGTATACCGTATTAATACTTAAAGACACTGTTAAATGTTACAAGGGCATGATTGTTCATATCAACATCCCTGACGTCTATACATATGAAGTCTATTGTAGTCATGATCATCATCCATTTCCATGTTATTTAATATTAATAAAATATCTATTTCTTGTTGTAGACTTTTTCCTTTTTTTTTTTTGATCTCTCTACCACCTCATATGGTTATAAATTTATAGTATTTAGATTTTGAAATATAGTATATAGCATTATATTGCAGGTTTCTGGTTGTTTAAGTAAATTATAATTGTGGAACAGATGTTTCTAGCCCTTAATGTGGCATAAAAACGGCAAATTTTAGATTCTGTAGGGTTAGATAGTACCTGGAATTAAATACCCTTCAATAAGAATATGTATGGGGCAGGCCACTTAGCCTGTAGATTGGCAAATTGTGCTAAGAGGGCTGAATCATGGGTTTTTAGAAATAGGATGGCAAATTGCTATAGGGCTGTTTTTTTTTTTATGGATACAGTTTGTGCATTGAACAAGAAGAAAATATGTTGAGCAACTTTTGCAAATGTTGTTACTCAAAGGCTAAAATGGGACATGAAATATATGGAGAATGTATCTTGTTGTAGGCTTGCAATTAACTTCTTCTTCAGTTGCAACTTTTGTAATGTGGATAGAATCAATAGTATGTTAATCCTGGTTATAACTTCAACTGATATGTGAGCAGGTATTTATCTCTTTCCTCTTATCTTAATCTTGTTCTTGGCTCCTATATATATATATATATATATATATATATATATATGTTTTCTACCATTGTTGTTATTCTGGATTTATGTGTAATACATTCTTGGTTAAATTTGGGAATGACTTTTTTT
This sequence comes from Wollemia nobilis, assembly GCA_028583015.1. Classification (NCBI taxonomy): domain Eukaryota; kingdom Viridiplantae; phylum Streptophyta; class Pinopsida; order Araucariales; family Araucariaceae; genus Wollemia; species Wollemia nobilis. The sequence goes on along the minus strand of JAQPPZ010016747.1, from coordinate 1,701,756 downwards.
TCTCCCCTTTATTGTGTCCCATGTCTGTCTAATGTCACCCATACATCTCATAAATCTATTATGGAGCCACAAGGTGGATCAGTAGGTTCATAAGGTATTCTCTTTCAAGAGTGACCTGAAAACCACTATAGGATAGTTATTGTGAGGTACAATGCAATAAATTATAATAAAGTTGTCAAGACAAGTATGGATGCTTTCTTCTACTGAAGGCAAGAGGGAAACACACCAATATTTCCTAAGAATTATAAATAAAATGGTGGAAACACAAAATTCAGAAGAAGAGCAAGTAATGAGAACATGATATCAATATAAAATTGAAATTGATGAATGATTGAAATGAACAAATGTGATGCCTTTATATAGGCTCAGAGTGGTGAGGAATATATTTTTGGCCTCAACTGCACATAGAAAATTAATATTAAATTAGTCCAAAGGCATAAATACAAGCCAACTAGTGGTCAACTAAATAAGTTATAATTAACCCATCAAGGTGCCAATGGGCTTGAAAACCAACTTTATAAATGCCCCTACTTAAATGTGGCTTGGAGGGATTAGGGAAGTGGCATTTTGTTATCCTCCTCCTTAATAACAATTTCCAAAAGCAGGAAAATGTCTCTTCGAGTTTGCTTCCATTAGCGTGATGAAGATATGCATAATTTGAGAGAGACAATGCCTTTCCACTTGAAGAAGTGCTCCATCGAAATCTTATCAAATGGAATGATTGACAATGGAACATTCAGGCTGATTGCTTGCATAACTGGCATTATCATCATTTTTAACATTAGGATCATGGGTACTATGGGCACCGTTCCACACAATTGCACAATTCAAGGATGGTCTTCCCATTTCAACAGCAAGGCCTGAAAAAAAATGGATGAGCAATTAATTGGGAAAAAGATGCGCAATATTAAAAATAACAAAATAAGCATTATGGTTTTACTGTGCATCTTTCTTGTACAATGTTTTTGCAACAAATCACAATTTTTTGAAAAATTTGGCCATTTTTTTTTTTTGTAAAGAATAAGCAAAAATTCACTTCTCTAATAACTTGCTATTGTCTCTTTTTTTGTGGTTAAAAATCCTATGGCATGATTTTATTGCAATTTTTCTTGATTCTTGTGACATTGCTTGCCACAATACTTGATCCATAGTATGAGCTTGGAACCATAAATGAATTTCAAATATCTTCAAACAAATGACTTCCAATGAAGCTAAATGCAGCCCTCAGAATTCTAATAAAACAAAAAGTTTCCATACACAGGTGTCAACGAGATCAATGACCTCAAAGGAGAAAGAGACATGGTCCACATCAACTTGTGATATAGTGACCTTCAAAACATACCTTGGACAAGACATCATGAAAGAAAGTCAAATATGGGCATGCCCAATACGTGTGCAAGTTTTTCATGCAGAAAGGCATCACAAAGTGGTAAGATCTTAACTCATCAATGAACCAACCACGTAAAGTGATCACTCATGAAATGGCTCATATATGCGCAAGGTCACTCAGCCAGACATAGCTGTGGAAATCAATGATGAGAAGAGCCAAGAGGATCCGCCATAGAGTGAACACATCTATTAGACCTCAAACAAGAGCACAAAGGCTTCATATGGTCTAATGCATACTTATGAAACTGTGCGAGTTTGTCAGTCCGCGCCCGGGTCAACCCTCCTGGGGTTTTTAGACTCGGCTCAATGAGTTTTTTTGGACTGGAACTTGCGAGTTCAAGAAAAAAAACTTGTCTATTGCGGCAAAAATACAGAAAAATGGCATCAATTTTTTTTCCCCCTAAATTGGTCCCATTTTTGCTGTTTCCACTTGTAGAGAGAGCAAAGGTAAAATCAGACCCAAAAAACACTCATTTGCATCCTAAACTAAAATTCTTCCTAGTTTTCAATAATTTAACAGCCACCCAGCAGTTACTTTTGAGATAAATAAACAAGAATCAAAAGGAAGGCTTATGCCACAAGGCCCACCTGATTACAAAGGACCAAAGACAAAAGGAAAAGAAAAATTAGTCAGTATAGTTAGGGATAAGGTCAAAGAAGATCAACGATGGAAGTTGAGACCAAAAGGGTACACAACATTAAGAGGAATCTTAACCAATCTTGTATGGAGTTCCATGGCAATATGTCCCACCCCATGCAAAGTGTAACACCTTCAATAATGAAGAGCAAAATGTCTTTGCATTTCCATGTAATTTACATTCTCTAGAACATTCTTCTAACCATTGGGCCTAGGAACAAACAAATGCTTCCAAAATCCAAACAAACACAGGAAACATTCACCATGTTTAAGACAACTCAAATGCGTCAATAATTAGACATGAATGATTGGAACGATATAGTGCTTGGGCCCTCTCACAATCCTAGTGAGATTTATAAGACACATAAAATAGCAAGAGGCCATTTGAAGAAGCACATAATGCCCTTTGAAGACAAGTTGACTAATATTTGTGATACGTAGTTATGCCCTTTGAAGGATAATATACTATCCATACTCTGCCAGAGAATAGCATCAACCGTATTTAGTTTTGGTTTGAGCATTCCACCTGTGTATGGCCACAAAACCAGAATGGGAGATAACATGACTTGAAGGATTTTTTAACAGTAGCCACTAGCCTAATATATAACCATTTGTCTATGGGAGGCATCCCCTAGTACAGCCACAATCTGAGAACCTTTTGGTCAGAGATCTGCCTTAGGTAAGGATTTGGTATTTTAGTGCGCCTTAGACCCGGCCAACATTGAAAGGCCGAGAGGAAGAAATGCCTCCCGTGCCGATCTCCAGAGAGGGGCTGGTTCCCTTGCTATTCTAACTGGGGGTTTTGAGATAAAGGAACAGGAAAGAAATGGGAAATGACTGAAAGGGATGGGAAATATGGCCACAGGCCAGATAGAACAGGGGTGATGGACTAACAACACGATAACTCTATTGCATTCTGAACCAAATAGCCCTCAAATACAGATAACTAACAGAAATTAAACCAGAACATCTAGCATGCATAATCTCCAGGGCTACTCCAGAGTTCCTACCTTATCAGAAACTAAATCCAGATAATAGAATTCAAGTTTACAGTTAAAGCATGGAATAATAGAAGATAAGCAATAGAAGACATACACATGAAAATAGAAGTCCAGGTTTAGAGCCAGACATCAGCTGTATTGATAGCAGAATTCAGGTTTTCATTTAGCCTCTAGCAAACATCCATCCATTTTACAATAAAAGAGCGGGCTTATATAGAGAATTCTGCCGCTTGAGCAATAAATGCTGATTAACAAAATATAGCGGTGGAAGCCAAGATAAGGATTACAAGGAAGTACAGTCACAAAGTATTAACCAGGCATGGCAGAGACTGGTGACTCCTCAGAAATGTCGTTGAACCCCTTCAATGCCCTGACAGACTCGGCTCGTTGGCGCTGCCTCCTCACTCGCGGGGACCGCTTCCGTGGAAGATATGCTTGAAATCCCGGAACGTCCAGTCTGGAAGCTTCTCAGAATGGCTGCGCCTGATCGGATAAGGATGCCCTTCAGATTGCTGATGTGGAGTGCCTTCGGGAGAAACCGACACAAAGGCCAAAAGAGTCAACGGACAGGGCGTTGTGAGGTGTCATAAAACAACCTGGCGCACTTCCTCCTGTGCACCCGGCCTGGGCGCACTCCTTACTGTGCGCCCGGCTTGGGCGCACTCCTTGAGGTGCGCCCGACCTGGGCGCACTCTGCTCTGTCCTCAAATGCCGAAGCGGTGCTCTTCCTTGGTCCTCGAGGTTGAAAATGCTTCAGGGTACTTGGTACAAAACTCCATTGCCATTGGAAGGGGAATTTTCCTGCAAAGTCAGTACACAGAAGCAATTGCACATTGTTTTAGGTTCCGTAGCGAGGGTTTGGCAGAAAACTTAGGAGGGATAAAAACATATTAGAAAAGAGAACAAAGTTTCTAAGGAGCATAAATTACTGGAAAGGCTAATTATACACCATGTTGCAGAAATGACAACATCTCTGGCGGCTCGCGGGGAAATTGAGCTCACCTCAATGTCGAAACCCTAGGCCTTATCCATTGGGCTCAGAGTCATCATCGTTATCGCTCTCCGATTGCTCGCTGGTAGCAGCGGACTCTTCTCCCGACTCTTCTCCCTCATGAGTTTCGTTGTGCTGCTCTTCATCCCGGCCTGGCACCTCATCTAGGGGCTCATCCTCCTCATTTTGAGGGTCCTGGCCTGCGTCTTGTTCAGGGTTTTCATCTTGGCCTTCCTCTTGAGTGTCAACCTGTTCCTCAGCATGAACCTCTTTATGCGCCTCATCTCCTTCTTGCGCTTTGATTTCTTCTTGCGCTCTATCCTTTTCATTTTGAGGCGCTTGACCCTCATCCCGTTGGGGCCCAAGGTTCTCGCCTTGGCCTTCTTGCAGGGTGGGAACCTCCTCTGCCTGAATCTCTCCTTGCGCCCGGTTTTCTTCCTGCTGCGCTCCGATTCCCTCTTGCGCTTGGATCTCTCCTTGCGCCTGGGTATCTTCCTGCTGCTGAGGAGGCTCGGGTGGCGCGAGCTCCTCCTGGATGCGGTCATAGGTCGCTTGGACCAAGGCCCAGTTGTCCTCATGCATGGCATTACGCTTCTGGAGCTCTCGGACTAGGTACCCGAATCTTTCTAAATGGCGGACTTCAGCAAAATTGAACCTCTCACTGAGGTCTACGAGACAGGCTTCCATTATCGCGAATTTGGTGGTATACTGCATCACCTGCAGTTCAGTAATGGGCTCCTCCCAACTGTCAATTTCCAAAGTATCGTTTTCGAAGGAGTCCCACACTAATTGCAGTTCCTCTTCTTTTAGGAGATGGTCCTCCTCATCGGTGAAACCCGGGAAACCGTTCTGGGCCAGAGTCTCGAAATACATGAGAGCAATCTTCCTCTCTCTTTCAAGCATGTCCATGAGATCTCGGGCCTTTCGGGCTGCCTTGGCCTTCTTGAAGAAAGATCTGAGAGTTGTATCTGCGGCCGCCCATGACCGAGCCAGGTCAGACATAGGGGCAAGCTTGACCGACCTATCCAGGGCTCGTGCCTTCATGGCCAGTTCCAACCATTCATCAACCTCTGCCTCGACATCTTCTACGATGGAAGCGTCGTGGGAAACTGTTTGTTTGGCGTCCCAGATGAACGCCATGACTGAAGCTGCCCGACACGCTCTGCTTCTGAACTTGGACAGGAAGTGATTGCGCGCCTCCTTGACACGGTCTTTTGACAGGGTCGTCGTGGGCTCTGGCCTACTATCCAATTTAGTCCGAAGCTGCTGGATCTCAGCATCCAACACTTGCAGCTGGTCCTTGGCCTCTCCCTGAATCCTGAGGCGCTCCTCATAATCCTTCTTGGTGTCCTTCAGTTCCTGCTCCAGGTCAATCACTTGCTGCTGCAACTGTTTTACTTTTGACTGCTCGTCCTCGAGCTGCCCTCGCGTGAGTGCCAGGGTTTCTTCAAGTTGCGTATTTTTGGCCTCAGCGTCGTAGCAGCGATCCCTGAAATGGTCCACCTGGAGGTAGAGGGACGTCGCCTCAACATGAATATTCCCCGCTTTCTCCGCGGGGTCAGCAGTCTTCAGATCCTCCACCGTTTGTCGATAGGAGTAATCCGTCGGTGTCATTTCATTCAACGGCTTTTGTACCTTGGGCGCCTTTTCCATCCGGTGGAGTTGCATATTTTGAGGGTCAAAGACTACCCTCTTTTCTGGTCGGGCAAGCGCCTGCGCGCTTTTCCTTTTCTGGCCTTTGAGCCAGGCTGAGGAGTTCTGTTGGGCCTTACGGATGCTCTCAGCCATTGGTCCTTCTTCGTAAAAATCTAGCTCCTCAGGCTCAGGCTCCTGTATTCCAAAGAATGGGGTAAGGGGGAACAGAGCCCGCTGAGGGCTTGATTGGACAGGCGTCTCTGGGAGAGGTTGGGTGACAACAACAGTGACTGCAGGGACCATGGGGGGCGCTGGGGTTTGCGCGGCCGAAGCCGGGATGCTAGGTTCAGGAGGAGCCGTCCCCATGGTGGGTATTGTCGGAATAACTGAGGGAGCGGGGATAGGAGAAGGCTGGCCAAGACTTACTGTGGCCACAAAAGTTGTAACAGAAAACACCGAACTCTGGGGGTAAGGACGGAGGATACCGGGAAGGAGAAGGCGTTGGAGACTTTTGCAAAAGTCTCGAATGACTTGGAAACTGCAGGCAGGGGAGTATGGAACTGCGTCTGTAACAGAGGGTTTGGATAGACCTCGACAGGGGCGCCGAATGGAAGGTGGGCAGACACTAGGGTTTCGGCGCCGAGAAGTGGGGTTTCCAAAGGGGCAGATGAGAGAAAGAGAGGAATAGAAGACGCACCTGCGGGCTCGGACGTCTCCAGAGCCGACGTGGTGAACTGCTGTGTTATTGGGCTGGCTTCTCTTTCTCCGCCCGACGCTTCATTCTCCAGGTCAATAAATGGTACTTCAGCCTGCAGCGGCTGCTGCACCTGTTGCGCTTGCTGGGTACGTTGTACCTGTTGCGCCAGAGCAGTGACCCCCGAAGCGCTCCCTTCTTTGACTGCTGCCGCCGTCGGAGGGCCTGCGCCAACGAACTTAATTTTGAAAGTGCGAGCCTTCTTCACGGCACTTTGGGGCACGGGTGCATGGGGCGCACTTCGCTTCTTTGGAGCAACCTTTTCTTCTAGGATGGGCTGCTTACCCTTGCCCTCGACAGGTGGCGCCTGACTAGCTTGTTGCTCTTGCACTGCATACAGGTCATCCACCCTGCTGGGACTTTCCGTACTTCTGGGCACACGGTCGCCGAAGAAGACGGGCCGGTAGGAGTCATAATTTTCATCAAATATATCAGAAAATTTCTGATCTATCTGCAGCGTTGGGTCAGACACCCTTTTCTTGTGGTGGCACCTCATTATCCACCAGTTCGTAATCTTCTCCTCCGACCAATGGGGCACTTTCTCCTTCATGAATTTGAACATTCGGTCATCAGGGTCCTGCTCTGGATACCGCCTAGGGTTGTACTCAGCCTCCATGATGTAAAAATCGTGCCAAGGTGGGAAGGAGAACATCTTTTCGATGTGCCATTCGAGATCCCGCCCAGAAGGGTTATTACGCTGCTTCTCGATTTCCGGGCAAGGACAACGGTGGAATTTTTCCTTCGCAATATTTTCTTTGAAGACACCATCTGGGTCATATCTCCACCGTTGGGGTAGGTCAATCAGACCAAACTCATACAGGGTAACTGCCAGATGAACGTTTTGCTTATTTTGCGTCACTTTGATGGGGCCAAGCTCGATGGGCCAGGGGCAGGTGTGCTGTCTTTTCCGCCCCTTGCCGTACACATCATCTGCGAAGTCGCACTGGCGGGCAACTTCGAGGGCAAATAGGTACTCAGTAGCGTAGTACGGCAACAGGAAGGGCTTACCAGAAAACCCAAAAATCCATACCACGAGCCCCTGTGTTAGCCGAAAAATGTCTCCGAGCTGCTGGTCTATCACATAATCCTTCATTTCTTTCGGCACTCGTTCGCAGACACCAGTAATGATTTGCAGCGCCGGACCAAGGAAAACTCGGTTGAAGTTGTAATAAGACTCGCGCCTTGACAGGCTTGAAGTCCACTGGTATACCGGGAGCGCCTCGCCCTTCTCGTTAGTGCAACTCTTGTCAATGAAGGCAAAGCGGGGGTGTGAATGCAGCTGGTGGAAGAAGTACCACACCAGAAATGAGCAGCTCCGGAACGCCATGGTCCCTTTCTGCATCCCGCACAGCTGGAGGTGCAGCTGCCGGGACACCCAATCGGCCCAATCGAAGAAGATGGGCTTTATCCCTCGTGATGCAGCATCAGCAGCGTAGAAATCCCCATGGGACACGCATTCGACAATTGCCGCCTGCCAGGCATTTACCTGGGCGTCTGAGGCTTGGCCAGTAATCCATGCCAGCATGGAGAAAAGCTCGGAGTTCTTGAATCTCCGCAAGGACATAGGGAGCTGCGGCAAGGCCCCGGGTGCAAGTGTCTCTGTGTAGTGGGCCTCCATAAAACGCCTCATCTGCGACGAGTTGGTGTATCTATCCCCCTGCTCCTTGGTATCAATTTTTCGGACAATGACTTGACCAGGAGGTTGCCGCCCACAGGCAAAGGCTGCACGGATTTTATCAGTGGAAATGGAGAACAATCTGTTTCCCTCTGGATCCTTCACAGACCTAGTCCGAGGGTCGTAGGACTGGGCGATTGCACAGACCAACTCCGGGCAGGGGTGCACAGGTGTGCACAAGTACCAGTATAGGAGGGAGTGATAGGCAACTGCCCGATTGTTCACTTCGGACACCTTAGCTTTCATTTGCTCAATGTCCATGCGCAGCTTCTCTATACTGGTCCTGGTGAGGACACAGTCCCGAATTTTCCTCAGCTTATCTTCCGGTGGAGGCGGCAGGGGCTTCTCTTTTTTTTCTTTTATCTGCCCCTGTTCGCCCTCTGTAGATTTCGGGGCCATCTCTTTTTTTGCTTGGGCTCTCCCTTCTTGCCCATTTTCTGTGGTCAAATCCTCGAGCGCTCTGCGGATGACAAAGTTCGGGTACAACTTGCCCTGAGAGTGCTTCAGAAACAATTTGCTCGTGCCCAGATAGAACAGCGCTTCACTGACGTTCAACAATGGTGGACTGTGCAACAACTGCTCTCTGGCATTCAACAATGGTGGACTGTGCAACAGATTCAGGGTTCTAAAAGGTGTATCCATTGGGCAATGTGATTTCTTATAGACCCGACATTCACCCACCTGCATTGATGTCGCCTGTGTAGAGTTAATGCCCGGGACGATTTGGGGGCGCCGCAAAAGATCTTCTGCACGGTAAACAATGGCAGGGCGCGGATCCCAATCCTAACCACCAAAGTTGGGTGCAATCATCCTTGAAGAGCGTGAAGCGCTGCAACCGTTGTACTTAATCCCCATGGGCAGCGCCTTGGTCAGTGTGCCCATTAGAGGCGCCTTTAAAATTGCACCCAATGGCCTCCTCGGGATGGGCGCAATCATCCTTGAGTTGCGCACCATGGAGTGTGCGCCCGGCCTGGGCGCGCTGCTTGTGTGCGCCCGGCCTTGGGCGCACTGCCTGCGGTGCGCCCGACCTTGGGCGCCCATTGTGCCTTGATATTCTACCCCTCTTCTTTGGAGTGAGCCGCTCTTGGCGTCGGATAGCGAGAGGCCTTGCGCCCGCAGTGGAGTCTTGCTTGGCTCGCTTGGAACCATTATTTGCCTTGTTGTACACAACTTAACTGAACCAAAATTAAAGGGAGTGCACCCATCGGCTTCCTCCTGCCGGTTAGGGCCCTGGCCCTGAAAACTGCAATTTTGCTAGCGCGGAAGGAGCGAAAGGACACTCCGAATGGAAAACTGGAATGCATAAGGGAAAAAGCAGATAATATATACAACTGTACAGGAAAATCTTGTACTACCCTTCACTGGTAGTACGCCTTCAGGTGTACGCCATTAACTGATAATGGCAAAGTAAACCCATTCAAGTCTTGCAGTGTGAAAGAGTTTACCGGGTGGACCTGGGAAATCCGAAACGGACCCTCCCAAAACGCATCAAACTTATCATGATTGCCAGGCTTGGACTTTTTCTCATTCCATTTTAACACTAAGTCCCCAGCCTGAAAAGTGCGATTGGAGGTCCTCTTGCCGAACCAATTTTTCGTGGCAACGACATGCCTCATGAAAGCCTCATAGGCTTTCTCCCTTTCCTCTTCCAACTGCAACAGTTGGGCAATTCTGACGCTAACTGGATCGAACTCTTCGCCCTCGCCGTCCAAAGACCGGAGAGACTGTAGTGTCGGCAACTCAATATGCGCAGGAAGCACTGCTTCCTTCCCATACACCAGGGAGTACGGGGATGTCTTTATGGACTTCTTGATAGAAATTCGGTCAGCCCATAACACGAAATCTAAGTGCAGGTGCCAAGTCCGCTTATTGTCTTCCAACGTCTTCTTGAGGATCCGGAGCAAGTTTTTATTAGTAGACTCCGCCAAACCATTGCCCTGCGGGTAATAATTTGATGAAGTCTTCAGATAAATACCGTACTTGCTAGCGAACGCGCACATCTTGGCCCCAATGAAATGGGAACCATTATCCATCATTATGGCGTCCGGTATTCCAAAACGGGTTATGAGTCCTTCCAGAAAAGCGATAACCACATCCTGATTTGCCCGCTTGGTTGGCACTGCTTCCGCCCATCGGGTGAAATAATCCGTAGCCGTCAAGATATATTTGTGCCCTGCCGAAGAATTAGGCTCAATTATCCCGATGAAGTCTAAACCCCATTGCTGAAATGGGGCCTCAACCTGGATCGGGTGCAGAGGCAACGAAGCATTCTTGACACGGCCAACATATCTCTGACACTTATCACATTTCCGGCTTACACTGAAGGAATCAGAAAAAATGGTGGGCCAATAATAGCCCGCCCTTATTATTTTTAAAGCCATCGGCCTTCCGGCGAGATGGCCCCCGGACATCCCAAAATGGAATTCATCCAGGATTTTTTGTTTTTCTGTCCCCCTGACACACCTCAGGAGGACGCCATCGATATTTCGGTGAAACAACCCCTCGAGGAGCAATACATATCTGCAGGCTTGAAGCCTGAAACGCCTTCTCTGTGAAGAGTCAAGGCTGGAAGGGCACTGTCCAGTGCTGAAGTACTCTACCAAGTCTTCAGTCCAATCTTTGTCGTCCGCTGACTGATTCGCCAGATTACACTGTGGTAGTGAATCTTCCCATTGGCAAGTTGTTACCTCAGCTGCGGCGCTCTTGGCAAGCTCTAGGCATAGGGCCCGACCACGGACTAGCTTTGTGGGCCGGACATCTATATCAAACTCTTGGATCTTTGAGATCCAGCCTGCCCTTCTATTACCGAGCTCACCCTGACTGATGAAGGTCCGGACATCCGGGTGCACAACGTACACTATCGTCTTGCTCTGCGAGACGAAATGTCGGAACTTCTTTAGCGCTCGCATCACCGCATGCACTTGACTTTCAATAAAATTGTGCTTTTCCTCATGCGGGAGGATCACTTGGCTGAGGAATGCTATAGGCCGCTCATCTCCTTCTTCATTCTTCTGGGTGAGCACGGCCGCATAGCTTTCTGGTTCCCCGACCGCATATAAAATGAAGTCCTTGGAATAATCAGGGTTAACCAGAATAGGAGCCTGGGCAATCCGACGTTTGATGTCTCTGAACGCCTGCCTCCTCTCATCAGTCCACAGGAATTCCACATCCTTTTTTAAGAGCTCAGTCATGGGCTTTACTGCTTGGGCAAAGTCAGAAATGAACTTCTTGATGAAATTTATCTGTCCGAAGAAGGATTGGAGGCCCTTCTTGTTCGTCGACAGAGGTAGCTTGAGCAAGGCTTCGGCCCTAGCGGGGTCGATAGCAAGACCCTTTTCCGATATGAGGTGGCCTAGGAGTTTGCCTTCCTTGACCGCGAAAATTGATTTTTTCGGGTTTATTGATATCCCGAACTCTCGGCACTTCTCAAAGACTTGTCGCAGATGCGAACCGTGCTCCTCCCTCCTGTGGGAGAAAACAGTCATATCGTCCAAGTATATTACGATGACACGGTTGAGCAGCTCGCCAAAGGCTAAGTCCATCGCCCTTTGGAATGTCGCTCCGGCATTGGAGAGACCGAACGACATGCGTTGGTAAGCAAAGGTGCCCCACTTGGTGGTGAAGGCGGTCTTATACTGGTCTTCCTCCCTGACCCAAATTTGATTGTACCCGAAGAAACCATCCAGGAGGGAAAACCTCTGGGCTCCTGCCACCACATGAAGAATCTGATCGATTTGGGGCAGTGGGTAATGATCCTTCAGGGATGCCTGATTGAGATTCCGAAAGTCCACGCAGAGGCGAATATCCCCGTTCTTTTTTCGGACTGGGACTAAGTTTGCTACCCAGGATGAATGCTTGATAGGGTAGATTATCTTAGCTTCCAGCATCTTGAGAAGCTCAGCCTTCATCAGTACCTCAATCTTTGGATTTACAGGCCTTTGCTTCTGCCGGACGGGCTTGACTCCCTCCTGGAGCTCGATTGTATGTTGGAAGACGTCTCGGTTATATCCTTTCAAATCATGGTAACTCCACGCAACGATATCTGGGTATTCTCTGCAGAGGGTCCTGATCTGCTCAATTTCCTGCAATGTGCAATCAGTTCCCACTTTGATTGTCTTCTCGGACTCCAGGTCTAACTCTTGATATTCTTTTGCATCCACTTTAATTTTGTGGGGCAGGGCCCTGTCATCTTGATCAAACAAGCTTTCAAGGGTTATCAGACCCTTGGGGAGGTGGTTGTTCTTCAGCTGGATGAGACCCTCATACTCCTCGTCATTGAGGGTTCTATCTTCAATGTTTCCAGCCTCATTAATCAAAAAATTGACGATCTGCTCGTCATTGTCAAAGACTTGCCAGTGGATATTTTTGTCTGGCACTGAGGGTCTGTAGATAACCCTAACTGTCTTCGGCCTTTGCATTAGATTCTCGGCTGGGGAGTATCTTGCTCCGATGGACGCCAAAACGTCCGCATGCTTATTCCGCTCTCGCGAAATAGACTGAATGTTGAGAGCCGAGAAGGATTCTAGCAGATCCCATACCTTGTTACGGTATGCTTTGAGGTAGTGTTGCTTAGCAACACATTTATTTGTCACTTGGTTACAGATTAATTCAGAATCCCCGAATATCTATAATTTGCTTTATTCCTAGCTTCTCCGCCTTTCGTAACCCCAAACACAGGGCTTCATACTCGGCAGCGTTATTTGTACAGCTCCAAACGAGCCTGTACGAGTAAGTTTTCTGAATTCCAGATGGGGAGATGAGGACAACTCCAGCTCCAGCGCCATTCTTGCATCGGGCGCCGTCAAAGAAGAGCTTCCATAATTGGTCATCCATGGGGTCAGCATCACTCGGCAACTTAGCCTTTTCGGGCTTAGTTATCGAGTAACACCCAACGTCTGATTCTATCATAGCATTAAAATCACGCATAGAGAACTCATCTTCTATGCGCAGCTCATCCAGAGCTTCCTCCATCAGCTCCACCTCTTCTTCTACTTCTTCCACTCCATCGATGATATTGACAGAGTCCATGGGTTTCTCCACATCCTGGATCCTTTCGATGAGAAAGGTAGAGGGTTTCTCATTAAAAACATTTACCCTCTTCCCCCTGAAGGGGACTTCCAGATGTGAATAGTCAAGGGACAGATAGCCCCCAAGCTTGGCAGTGAATTCCCTAGATAAGCACATGCTAAAATAGGGCTCCAAGTCAACTACCACAACTTCTTGGATTACTGTGATCTGCGGCATCTTGTGCAGCACGATCGGGATGTCCTTTATAACCCCCACTGTCCTGACTGGAGTTCCGTCTAGCTGGAGCACCCCAGGACTGCTCCTGGTGTACTCCATGCCCATAAATTCACATACAACTTTGGGCATTACAGTGGTGGCAGCGCCAGAATCAACCATACAATTGTGCACTACCCATCCTTCCATCCTGAGAGATAGGTAAAACAGCAGCGGCCTGTTCTTCCCCGTGGCAGAGGTAGTCAGTGGTTGTGCCAAGATGGTCTGAGTCAGTCTCCCCTTGCCCTTGACGGACTTGAGGGATTCCTGCAACAGGTCAACTTGGCCAGGCAATTGGAGCGCGTCAAAGAGGCTTACCTTAGCCGGAATTTTCCTTAGTTCTTCGACAACATTGTATGCTCCAGCACCGGACTCCCCTCCGTCTTTGGTGGCTTCGTACCGTGTCCGGTACTGTTGAGTAGCTTCCACTCTCTGACGCTTGGTGATTGAGGGGTACCGTAACTTCTCCCTCGCCTGATCTCTTGCTTCCGCTATGGGCTGAGAGGTAGAAGCTTGCGGCTGAGGGGCTCCCATTCTTGCCCTTGGAGGCAGGTAGTCTCTCAACCGAGCATTGTCCGCAGGCTCTCCGGCCTGAACTGGCTCTCTCCCTGATGGCATGGCTGCTTTATCACTTGGCCGCTTAGGATCGGCAGGCACCTTGAGTGGTTCCATCTGAACCGGATCAACTTCAATCGGCTTTTTGCCCGCCTTCATCAGAACTGAAACCTGTTCGACAGGGGGAATCATATAATTGCGGTCAACTTCCCTTATCATATTTACCTGTCCGTCGAATCCATTGTCTGAGAGCGTTTGCACATAGTTCTGATGGACCACGCAGGCCTCTTCATTATGCGGGTCATTGCAGGTGGAGCACCAGCTGGCCCTGCCAGATGTACCGGCCTCATCGTACTCCAACATTGCAGAGTTCCTTTCTTGAGGTCTTCTGGCGGGAGCAGCTTGGTCTCTGGTGATTTGGGGCGGAGGCCTTCGTGGTGGATAGTTCTGATCTCGGAATTGGCTTTTCCTCATGACAGCCATATCATTCGCCATATTCTTCATAAACCCGTATATATCTCGTAGCTCCTTAGCCTGCTCCGGGTTTAGCGTTGCGTGAGCCGGAGGCGCTGGTAACGGTAACGGTGCCAATGGTGCAGGCAATGCAGGATAGTGAGGAGGCGCCGGTAGCTGCGGGACCATAGGAGTCGGATACTGCGGCATTGGTACCTGAGGCTGCGGAGTGGGCACCACCTGATTTTGTGGGCTGTGAACCCACGGCTGACTAGGGTACGCCGGAGGTGCAGATGAACCAGATGCACTTGGGTACATGTTCTGAGGGAAATCCGGGTAGATTGGAGTTGTCGACTTGGGAGGCATCCTCCCGATAGCTATCAGGTCAGCTTCCGCCTTCTGCGCCTGTTGGTACAGCCCTGGGAACGTTCTGATATTATATTGTCGGATGTTCATACTAATGTCCGAATGAAACGCTCTTAAGTAATAGAACGTTGCCTGCTCAGAGGTGGGCCGAAGGCCGTCAGTGACTCTTAGCTAGGTTCGAGCAAACCTGACGTTGAAGTCAGCTATTTCTTCTTGGGGATGCCTCTGTATGTTGGTGAATTGGTGCAACAAAGAGAAAGGGTCTGCTTGTTCATTGAAGCCCTTTACCAACTGCTCTGCCAGTTGATCCCATGAAGTGATGGTGTCGGCCGGGAGCGACCGGTACCAGTAGAGGAGCTTACCTCTTAGTGAGAGAACCAACAACTTCACCATAACATCCTCATTGGTAATCTGGTGAATAGTTGCCAACCCTGCGACGTCTTGAATATGCTCGGCTGCTGTCTTCCCTTTACCATCGTAGGTGGGCAAAGCTTTCAAGACTGCGGGTGGTACTTGTTGCCACATTTTGCAAAGGGGTAAAATTTTTGAAAAATCTAGAAAATTATTGCTGCAATTGTTCAGATCAGATTCTTCCTTCCTCCCTCTTTTTCATCTTTGTTCAGGTAGTTTTCATGTTTCCAGTTTCCAGCTTCGTTTTCCAAGTATTCAGCAAATTTGGCAGGTTTGAGAAAAAATGGTAAAATTATTCTAAGTGTGGAAGTTTCCCGTGGTCGCTCCATTTCGGAGCGACCCCCATCGTCGTCGGCCTCCCCCAGCGATCCCCAGCGCCAAGCGACCAACGACAATAAGCAAAACAGAAAAATCTAAGGCATGGAGAGTTGACGACGGTCGCTCCATTTTGGAGCGATTCTCGTCGTCGCTCCTCCTTTCCAGCGATCGCCGTCGTCGCAGCGATTTCCAGCGAACCATGGCAAAGGGAGAAAAGTCGAAATTTGTCTAAGTATGGAGCGTCGACGCCGATCGCTCCGTTTTTCAGCGATCGACGTCGGTCGCTCCATTTTTCAGCGATCACGGTCAACAGGCGAGGAGGGTCGCAAAAGTTTCTAAGTGTCAAACTTGACGTCGGTCGCTCTATTTTCCCAGCGACGCCGGTCGTCGCTCATATTTTCAGCGACCATCGTCGGCGAGTGGAAGACAATGAAAAATTTCCTAAGTGCTGAGGCGACGCCGACTCCCGTCGTCGCTCAAATCCGCCAGCGACCGCCGTGGTCACCCAGTTTTCAAGCGGCCGCCAGCAAGTGCCATTTTCAAGAGTCGACGTCGGTCGCTCATTTCTGTCAGCGACGCCCATCGTCGCTCTTTGTTTCAGCGACCGTGGTCAAGAAGGGAAAACAAATTGCAAAATCATTCTAAGGCATGAAGCGGAGAATTGACGTTGGTCGCCCATTTTCCAAGCGACTCCCGTCGTCGCTGCTTTCAGCCAACGATCATCGTCGTCTCCCCTCCCCCATTCAGCGACTGCGAGAAAGAAGGACCAAGTTGCCAAATTTTCTAAGGTAAGGTGTATCCCGGGTTCGCTCCATTCTGGAGCGACTCTCGGGGTCACTGTTTTCATCAGGCGACTTTGGTCAACCCCCTCCATTTCAGGGAACCTCAGACTCAGGCAGACCATGTACAGATTTCGGGATTCGAGCCTATCAAGATGGGACAGAAGGTGTGCTGCAAAGGTACAGAGTAGGTGAACATTGATGGTGTCCTCAGGGGCAAACTGTACTAAACCTACCACATTAATCAGACTTGACTTCTCACCCACCAGATCTGTCCGGAGCTGTACCGATTTCAGGTGAATCTTGCTGCAGGTACACTCGCGGCCAGCAGAAGTCTAATCCCGACACTTTTTGCAGTCTTTGGGTTCTGTGCATCAATGTAAAAGGGGGGGAAAAATTCTGCTATAAATAGCAGTGGAACTTCATTGTAAAAGGGGGGGACATATTGCTAGAAAGCTTTGCTGTAAACAAACACTTGCATCAATACAAAGCATCCTTGGCTCTTACATCTGTCTCTTTCTTTTATGCTGCCTTCTGCAAGTCTGCCCCGTGTTCATTTATTTTTCTGATTGTTGTAATTCTGAATCCTGGATTAGAGCATTGGCAATTATTTGAATCTGGAATACTGAATGAAGGATACATAGGAAAGAATAACAGTGTTAGTTTCTGTTACATGCTTTGCTTTGATTGTTGTTGGTTTGGATATTAGCTAGTGATCGTGTTGCTTGTTCTTTCCCACCAGAAACACATGCTATTTACATCTCTTTCTACAATTTATAATATCTTTCTTGTTCTCTTAGCTAAAAACCCCAAATAGATTAGTATAGGAGCCGACCTTCTTCGGAGATTGGCACGGAAGACATCCCTTCCTTCCGGCCTTTCAATCTGTTGGGTGAATCTAGGGCGCAAAATATTAAAAACCTTTCCTAATGGCAGATTCATAACCAACAGTTTCTCTGGCATGCCCGGTGGGACACGAGTGTCTCACCTCATAAGCAGTATTGAAGTAACGATGTTATCTTCAGTGCTGACGAACTTGAACACCTGGCGACTCTGCTGAACCTGAATATCCTCTGAGTCTCGAAGACTGGTCCAAGCTTTCAAGCCCTTCATGCATACAAGATGGAGAGTCAGACAAACGCAAGAAGAGCCTGAGTTTTATGAGCTTGACATTACTGCTGTTGGAGAGCACCCCAGGCTGATTGAGTACCATGCCTATCAAGACAAAGCATTTTCACAGGAAACTGTAGCTGACGAGCAAGATCCAACTTCAGATAGCACTGCAACCAGTCACAACGCAAATATGGCAAATCCTCAGCCAAATCAGAACCAGCAGGCTGCTCCCGAGCTGTTCCCAGCCTGGGATTCTACTGGACCTCTCAACCAGGCTGGACAAGATGCCGTTCCGGTTGCTGCTTTGAAGGCCATACCCACGTACGATGGAACCGGGAAGACGACATATGAACACATCCAAGACATCATGGCCTTAGCTGTGCTTCACGCCATCACTGATGAAAGTGTCATGACCCGACTGTTGGCTCTCTCTCTGCGAAGGAAGCTCCTATACTGGTATAGATCCTTGCCAACCAGCACTATTACTGGATGGGCTCAACCGGCAGGACATCTAGTAAAAGGGTTCAATGAGTCCACGGGTTCGTCCTCATTGCTGCATCAGTTTCAAACCATCCAATGACATCAACAAGAGGAGATATCGGACTTTAATGTAAGGTTCGCGCGGTCCTGGAAAAGAGTGCCTATTGAATTGCGGCCAACCGTCGGACAAGCTGCCTACTACTACCTCAGAGCCTTCAACTCAGATATCAGTATGATCATCAAGTTTTCCAATGTCAACACCTTCCCTGAGTTGTACGAGCTAGCCCAAAGGGCGGAGCTGGATTTGATTGCTATTGGTAGACTCCCACCTAGGATGCCGACGCCAATTTACCCTGATTTTCCTCAATCACAGTATCCTAGTGCGTCTCTCAAATGCCTACCTCATCTATTGCATATCAAAATCCATCTTGGAACCCTCACCCAGTTCTCTGCTCCCCAGGTGCATTTTCCCACTCCACCAGCGCCTCAGCTCCCATCTACCACACAATATTCGTCACTCCTCGCTCCTCGACAGTACCCAACATTACCTCCAGCCCCGCCGTTGGTGCCTGTTGGCAATTTTGCCACATTAAATTTTTTGATAACTTTGGCCTAAGTATGGAGCTTTAAAGCGGCAAGGAGCATGCGGAGGTGTTAGGTTTTCGCGGGCCATAAACGGGGGCGATAAAATGGATGAAATGAGCTTTGGATATTTTATCATTGCAGATCTTCTCGCTAGCTTTCCGACGATATATTATAATAGGTGATCGGGTCAGTAGATCAAAAGTTATGGCCCCGAATCTGCTTGTTGTGGTGTAGTGGTAAATGCCCTGGGTGTTGGTAGAGGCCGAGCCAGGTTCCATTCCCCTTGTCTCCATCTTGCAGATATATGGTATAGTTAGGAATGTCCTATGTGCTGGTAGAGGCCGACAAGGCTCCATTCCTCCTATGCCCAACTTGTTGAAAGTGGCATCCCGAAAGGGGTGTTTTCCACTATAAATTAGTTTTACCCAGGTGTTGTAGGTGAGTTGGAGAGGAGAGGGTAATCCTCCCAAGGAGGTCCCAAATCTCCACCCTATCAAAAAGCTGAATTGGGTATTCAAAATCCAATTGATAATGTTGGTGCGGGCAGGGTCGGGTGCGACTCCCGGGTGACTTTGACGGTGTAGAACCCCCTGTTCGTGGTCTCTGAAACCAAGGCGGCCCCGTAAGGGGTTTTTTGCTTAAAAAAATAAAAAATAAAAAATAAAAAATAAAATAAAGTTATGGCCCGGGAAGCAGGACCAGGAAGCTCAATTTCGAGCTAGAAAATTGACCAAGTGTCGGGCCTCGCCCGACTGCGCTCATCCTCCCGACTGCGCTCATACAAAGGCCCAAAATTTTCTAAGTGTTAGTGTTGCCGCAACCCGACTTCGCAGCGAAGTCGGGCTGCGCCCTTAATTTTGTGCGCACTTGGGGAGCTGATGTGCAGAGAGTTGAGCCCAAAAATTGACTAAGTATTGAGCGAACCCCGACTTCGCAGGGAAGTCGGGTTGCGCTCTCAGTTTAGTGCACACCTGGGCATTGTCAGTGAAGGACATCCTAAAAAAGTCTAAGTGTTGGGTGCGCAACACGACTTCGCAGCGAGTCGGGCTGCGCCCTCAAATTCGTGCGCAGTTGGGCGACTCACTTGAAGAAACGGCTAAGTGTTGGGATTGCCCGACTTCGCAGCAAAGTCGGGCTTTGCCCTGGAAGAAGAGCGCAGTTAAGCATCCCATCATGGTATCTGCAGAAAAACGACTAAGTGCTGAGCGAAGCTCGACTTCGCAGCGAAGTCGAGCTTCGCTCACTGACCTGTGCGCACTCGGGCAAAGAACGTTGAAGCCTGCCCAAAAATTTTCTAAGGCCCAGAGGCCTTCCCAACTGCGCTACTTCCCCCTTTGCACTGCCTGGTTGCTCCAATTTTGGGCGAAGTCGGACAAGAGAGAAAGGCTGAGCTTCTAAGCTTGGTTCTTCCCCCCTCCATCAGATGCTGACAGGTGTTCGGTCTTGGGATCAGAGTCAAGATGTGACAGAAGGTGTGCCGCTAGGGTACCGGACAGATGAGCGTGAACTGACAGATTGTACCGCATCTGCCCCCATTCAAATTGACTCAACTTCCCACCTATCGGATTTCCACGGAGCTGCCACGTTTTCAGGAGGACATTGCTGCAAATACATTCTTTACCCACAGAGGTCAACATCAGCCGCTTTTGTCAGCTTTTGCAGCTTTTGTCAGGTCTAGGATTCTGTGCCCAAAATGTAATTGGGGGGGAAAATTGCGCTGTAAATAGCAGCCTCATTTCATTGTACAAGGGTGGAGGGGGACATATTGCTAGAGGACTCTGCTGTGACGGATCACCTTCTAATTAATTCAAAGCATCCTTGGCTCTGCTTCTTGTCTCTCTCTTTTATGCTGCCTTCTGCTAGTATTTCTGCTTCATGTCCATTTATATTTCTGTCCGTTTAAATTCTGAATCCTGGATTTGAGCATTGGTGATTATTTGGATCTCGAATACAAAACAGAAGGATAGATAGGATAGAATCGCAGTTGCAATTTTTGTTACATGCTTTGTTTTAATTGTTGTTGGTTCGGATGCAAATTTGCGATCGTGTTGCTTGTTCTCCCCCACCCGAAACGCATGATAGTTACATCTCTTTCCTGTTCCCTTGTCTTTTTCAATCTCTTTCCAGTTCCCTTTACCACCTTTTTTAATCTCTTTCCTGCACTCTTATCTAAAAACCCCCAAGTAGGTTAGGAAAGGAGCTGGCCTTCTCCGGAGATCGGCACGGGGGGCATCCCTTCCTCCCGGCCTTTCAATGTTGGTCTGCGGGTCTAGGGCGCATTGACACACCAAGTCCTTCCCAGGTGGCGGATCCATGGCCAACAGTTTTTGGCACGCCCGGTGGGACGAACAGTCTCCATATTTTCAGGAAGCTCGAGTTTGGTGAATCTTTGGCTTGCCTTCATCTGGCAAAATCACCTGGCGACTCTGACTGACCTGAAGATCATGATTTCTTGATCGTCCAGATTTCTTGATCGCAGTCGCCTTTTTTTAAGCTAATAGAAGACACCTCGGAGGAATCAAGGTTTGGTGAGCAGCCTTGAACTCACAAGCGGAGAAATGAATGTTCACCTACAGTCTCCATATTTTAAGGAAGCCCGAGTTTGGTGAATCTCTGGCTTGCCTTCATCTGGCAAAATCACTTGGCGACTCTGACTGAGCTGAAATATGGAAGCCCGAGTTGGTGAATCTCTGGCTTGCCTTCATCTGGCAAAATCATCGTGGAAAATCCCTCATACTATGCAAAGACCTAGAATGCAGCTGTGTGGAGCTCGAGAGGCATATCTCGTCCAAAGTCACTAGTGGGAATATGCAAACACCGCCCAAATGATGAATAATATTGTTGCTTGCAGTTTCCGTCAGGAGACGGGCCAAGAGGAGGAACAAAATCCAGTGGCAAATTCTGAACACAAAGAGGGCACATTTTGGCACCCTTTTTGTGTCCCAGGGCATAGCATGCAAGCATTCAACCCAAGCCCAATAGGCATGCCTCACCAGGAGGTTGATCCTGAGGAGACCTCGGCAAAAGGCCTATCGTCGGAAAGCTCCTGCTATCGCATCAAGGAGTTGGAGGAACTCGTGCTCGAGAGCCCACAGGTGATGGACTCTCTAGAGTGGTGGTATTGGCTCCAACCATCACCGCAACCGATACCCGAAGAGGGCTCCTGTATGGCAAATCTCCTTGCCACATTGTTCATCAATTGTATGGGTACCGACATGAATGATAACCTGCCGCGTTGCACCATGTTCGCGACCTGGCAAACTTTGGGAGGCCAGCCGGACTTCAAAGATCAACTGAAGTACAATCAGATCTGGTCCAAACACTGCAGGTTCACCGGATAGGCAGCCTGTTGGCGGCATGCCAATCATGCCGCAAACTTTTGTGTAGGTAATATAAATAAGCTGGCTAGTATGCAAAGTTTTAGTTGTTTTCTTAGTTTAGTTTGTGCAGTGTTTTTTTTTAGTGTTCCAAGAGGCCCATGGGTGCCAAGGGTTTGAGAAAGAGGTTGCTGCCGGCAGTGAGTATCAAGAGGACGGCGATGGTGACTCTGTTGCCCAATGGATAAAGGCCTGGGTCCTCACATTGAGGCGAGCTCAATGCCCCGCGAGCCGCCAGGAATGTTGGCAATTTTGCCACATTAAATTTTTTGATAACTTTGGCCTAAGTATGGAGCTTTAAAGCGGCAAGGAGCATGCGAAGGTGTTAGGTTTTTGCGGGCCATAAACGGGTGCGATAAAATGGATGAAATGAGCTTTGGATATTTTATTATTGCAGATCTTCTCGCTAGCTTTCCGATGATATATTATAATAGGTGATCGGGTCAGCAAATCAAAAGTCATGGCCCCGGGAAGCAGGACCAAGAAGCTCAATTTCGGGCCAGAAAATTGACTAAGTGTCGGGCCCCGCCCGACTGCGCTCATCCTCCCGATTGCGCTCATCCGCACGACCACTCTCATACAAAGGCCCAAAATTTTCTAAGTGTTAGTGTTGCTGCAACCCGACTTTGCAGCGAAGTCGGGCAGCACCCTTAATTTTGTGCGCACTTGGGGAGCTGACGTGTAGAGAGCTGAGCCCAAAATTTGACTAAGTATTGAGCGAACCCCGACTTCGCAGCGAAGTCGGATTGCGCTCTGAGTTTTGTGCGCACCTGGGCATTGTCAGTGAAGGAGCGAAGTCGGGTTGCGCTCTGAGTTTTGTGCGCACCTGGGCATTGTCAGTGAAGGACATCCCAAAAAAGTCTAAGTGTTGGGTGCGCAACCCGACTTCGCAGCGAAGTCGGGCTGCGCCCTCAAATTCGTGCGCAGTTGGGCGACTCACTTGAAGAAACGGCTAAGTGTTGGGATTGCCCGACTTCGCAGCAAAGTCGGGCTTTGCCTTGGAAGAAGAGCGCAGTTGGGCAGCCCACCATGGTATCTCCAGAAAAACGACTAAGTGTTGAGCTGCCCGACTTCGCAGCGAAGTTGGGTTTTGCTCACTGACCTGTGCGCACTCAGGAAAAGAACGTTGAAGCCTGCCCAAAAATTTTCTAAGGCCCAGGGGCCTTCCCAACTGCGCTACTTCCCACTTTGCGCTTCAATTTTGGGCGAAGTCAGACAAGAGAGAAAGGCTGAGCTTCTAAGCTCGGTTCTTCCCCCCTCCATCAGATGCTGACAGGTGTTCGGTCTTGGGATCAGAGTCAAGATGTGACAGAAGGTGTGCCGCCAGGGTACCGGACAGATGAGCGTGAACTGACAGATTGTACCCCATCTGCCTCCATTCAAACTGACTCAACTTCCCACCTATCGGATTTCCACGGAGCTGCCACGTTTTTAGGAGGACCTTGCTGCAAGTACATTCTTTACCCACATAGGTCAACATCAGCCGCTTTTGTCAGGTCTGGGATTCTGTGTACAAGGGTGGAGGGAGGCCATATTGCTAGAGGACTCTGTTTTGACGGATCACCTTCTAATTAATTCAAAGCATCCTTGGCTCTGCTTCTTGTCTCTGTCTTTTATGCTGCCTTCTGCTAGTATTTCTGCTTCATGTCCATTTATATTTCGTCTCATTAAAATTCCGAATCTTGGATTTGAGCATTGGTGATTATTTGGATCTGGAATACAAAATAGAAGGATACATAGGATAGAATCGCAATTGCAATTTCTGTTACATGCTTTGTTTTAATTGTTGTTGGTTCGGATGCAAATTTGCGATCGTGCTGCTTGTTCCCGCCCCACCCGAAACGCATGATATTTACATCTCTTTCCTGTTCCCTTATCTTTTTCAATCTCTTTCTAGGTCCCTTTACCCCCTTTTTTAATCTCTTTTCTGCACTCTTATCTAAAAACCCCCAAGTAGGTTAGGAAAGGAGTCGGCCTTCTCCGGAGATCGGCACGGGGGGCATCCCTTCCTCCCGGCCTTTCAATGTTGTTCTGCGGGTCTAGGGCGCATTGACACACCAAGTCCTTCCAAGGTGGCGGATCCGTGGCCAATAACGCCATCGCCTCTGTCGGCCCAGTCAGCACCACCCAATATTGATATACAGACTAAGATACTGCAAGAAGTACAGTCTCTTGCTTCTGGCTAACGGACGTTGTCCAACGACATGGCAATCATGAAAAAGAAGCAGGCGGAATTCATACCTAGGAGACCATATCCTCCTTCGGTGCTTACAAGAGACCAAGTACCTCAGGCCAACAGGCCTCCTGCGAGGAATGCTGCTATCAACGAAGAGCCGAGCACTTCAGGCAATGTGCACTGGTGCTCTACATGCAATGAACCTCACGGGGAAGCTACCTGTATGCTACATCAGCATTATGTCCAAACTTTGGCCAGCAGCAACTCGGAAGATCAAGTCAATATGATTCGGGAAGAAGAGCGCAACTTTGCGGTCTCAGAAGAGGACCCGATTTCAATTCTGACCAAGGGCGGTAAGAAGCCAATTGAAGTGGATGCAGCTCAGATGCAGCCTTTAAAGGTATATACCCGACGAGAAAAGGTGCAGCCTGCCACAGAGGCTCCTGAAAAAGTGCCTTTGCTTCCGCCGGCGAAAGAGAAACCACCGCCAACAAAACCTCCAGTGGAAACCAAGGAGCAGGCGTGAGAAAAGCTTAAGTACCCATCATTGACAAAGCGCAAGAGGGTTGAGGCAACATAGCAATACCGCACCAGGTACGAGCTGGCGAAAGAAACTGAGGGGCCCACTGCTTCGGCCTACAACATTGTTGACGAGCTCAAGAAGACCCCGACAAAGATAAGCATGTATGATGTCCTCCAGCTCCCTGTGTAGGTGGATCTGTTGCAAGAGTCTCTGAAGACTGTCAAAGGAAGGAAGCCATCACAGCTAGTGTTAGCTTAGCCCTTGACCACTTCAACCACTGGAAAGAACAGACCGTCGCCATTCTACTTGTCTTTGCGAATGGAGGGGTGCGTGGTGCACAACTGTATGATTGATTCTGACGCATCAACCACCGTAATGCCAAGGGCAGTCTGTGAAGAAATCGGCATGGAATACACGCGGAGCAACCAAGGTGTCTTGCAACTAGATGGCACTCCTGTGAAAACAGTGGGCGTCATTAAAGACATTCCTATCCAGTTGCACAAAGCGCCTGAGATCATGGTCATTCAGGAAGTTGTGGTCGTTGACCTAGAGCCCTACTTCGGCATGTGCCTCTCGAGGGAAGTCACCGCCAAGCTGGGTGGATATCTCTTCCTTGACTACTCTCACATGGAGGTCCCCTTCAAAGGGAGGAAAGTGAAGATCTATAATGAAAAACCCTCCACTTTCCTAGTTGAGAAGATACCCGAGGAAGGACAACAATATGAAACGGTCCATCTGATGACCGAAGAGTTAGGAGGAGTAGACCTGGTGGAAGAGGCCATAGAACAGCTACAAGTGGAGGACGAGTTCTCCCTGCTTGACTTCAATGCCATGATTGAATCAGATATAGGCTGCTACTCCATCACCCAGCCCGAGAAGCCAAAGGAGACAACAAAAGAAGACATAGGCCCTGCCCCAAATGAGCTATGGAAGCTATACTTTGACGGCGCCCGATGCAAGAACGGTGTCGGGGCAGGGGTTCTTCTAGTCTCACCATCAGGAGAACAAAAAGACTACTGCTACCGGCTGGCCTGGAGTTGCACTAACAATGCAGCCGAGTATGAAGCCCTGTGCCTAGGCTTGAGGAAAGCAGAGAGGTTGAGTATCAAGCAGCTGCAGATCTTTGGAGATTCAGAGCTGGTATGCAAGCAAATAACTAACAAGTGCTCCTCCAAGAAGCACTATCTCAAGGCGTACCGCAATCGGGTCTGGGACCTGATGGAATCATTTGACTCCCTGAACGTTAAGGCTATCTCCCGTGAGAAAAATAAACATGTTGATGTCTTGGCGTCTATTGGAGCCAGGTACGTCCCGGCTGATGACACTATACAGAAGCCGAAGCCGGTTCATACTATTTACAGGCCTTTTGTGCTTAATATGGACATCCACTGGCAGGTGTTCGACAGTGACGAGCAAATCGTCAATTTCTTGATTCATGAAGCTAGTACCATTGAAGGTAGAGACCCTAATGACAAGCAGTATGAGGGGTTGATACAGTTGAAGAATAATCATGTCCCAAAAGGACTGATTACCCTAGAGAGCCTATTTGATCAGAATGATTGAGCAATATCTCACCGGATCAAAGTAGACTCCAAGCAATACATGGACCTGGAGCTTGAGCCCGGAAAAGTGATCAAAGTCGGAACAGACTGCACTCCAAAGGAATTGGAGCAGCAGATTCGGAACTTGTGCAAAGAATACCCAGACATTGTCGCTTGGTGTTGTTGCCACATTTTGCACGGGGTGCAATGTTTTCATTTTTTGTAATAGGGCTGCTCTTCTCTTTCCCCCTTCCTCTCTTTCCCTTTCTCTCTTTTCCCTGCATTTTCATTCTTCCCCCTTCCTCTTGAATCCCTCAGTCAGTTTTCCAAAATGACAGCAGTTGCCCTGAAAAAATTCTAAGTGTTCAGGGCGCCACCCGACTTCGCAGCGAAGTCGGAGTGCGCCCTTCAGTTGGAGCGCAGCAGGAATGCAAAGTGCGCAGTGCGACAGACAGACAGGAAAGAGCAAGTGTCTGGGCGCAACCCGACTTCGCAGCGAAGTCGGACTGCGCCCTGCTTTCTGGGCGCACTTGGTAGCAGGCTGGCAGGAAAATGATTAAGTGCTGGGGCACAACCCGACTTCGCAGCGAAGTCGGAGTGCGTCCCCTTTCCAGGGCGAAGTCCGAACAACAGTGTAAATCAGCTTCCACCGGTGCGCAACCCGACTTTGCAGCGAAGTCGGAGTGCGCCCTTTGATTGGTGCGCAGTAGGGAGACAAACTCAGAAGTTGACTAAGGCATGAAAGGCCTCCCCAACTGCGCTGTTTTTCACCTGCGCAACCCGACGGCGCTCTGATCCTGAGCAAAGTTGGATAAACTGCCTTTCAAGGCAGACACGTGTCAAGCAGCATCATCCGACAAGTGTCCAACTTTGGGATCCGAGCCGAGACGTGCCGAGCACAAGGACAAGCATGGGATGCACTACTTATGCCGCCTACCGCCTTTAAAGCTGATTGGAGGTTTTACTCGCTCAGCTACCCGCCTTCCTGCCGATGAGAAGTTCTACCTAACGCGCTGCCACGTATCTGTACAGCCTTCAGGGAGACCATGCTGCGAGTACAGTCCTGCCCGACAAAGGTCAGCATCAGCAGCTCCATGGCCGCTCTTGTCAGCTAATGTTTGTCTGGGACTTTGTGCCCATAAATTGTAACGGGAGGGACTTTGGGCTATAAATACCCACCACATTTTCATTGTAAGGT
Source organism: Wollemia nobilis (assembly GCA_028583015.1). Taxonomy (NCBI): domain Eukaryota; kingdom Viridiplantae; phylum Streptophyta; class Pinopsida; order Araucariales; family Araucariaceae; genus Wollemia; species Wollemia nobilis. The sequence continues at coordinate 1,674,519 of JAQPPZ010016747.1, read as the reverse complement.
GGTGGAAGGGGAATGTCTGTTAGGGAACCATTGTAGCTGTGCTTCTGCTTCTTAATATAAAGTATATACCTGGCTCTGTTTTACTACTTTTATTTTGTATGCTGCCTCTCTTTGTCATATTTCTTGTGTCATTGCTCGCTGTTGTGCTGAGCTCTGAACTCCAGCATTTGATGGCCAAGTATTCTTGGACTTCATAGATCAGAGGATACATAGGATAAATTAGGTAGCAGTTCCTGTAGTTGTGTGTTATGTTTATGTTGCTGTTCGTAGTGGTGATTGATGCATTGCCGTGCTGTTAGTTCTCCTTGTAGGGAGAATGTCTGCTAGGGGACCATTGTAGTTGTGCGTACACTTCCCTGCATAACACATATACTTGGATCTGACATTTCCTGGTTACGTTTTGTATTTATGTTGCTGTCCGTAGTGGTGATTGATGCATTGTCGTGTTGTTAGTTCTCCTTGTAGGGAGAATGTTCGCTAGGGGACCATTGTAGCTGTGCGTACACTTCTTTATATAAAAAGTATACTTATATTTGGCAGTTTCTGGTTATGCTTTGTATTTATGTGGCAGTAAGTAGTGGTGATTGATGCGTTGCCGTACTGTTAGTTCCCCCCACCCAACTTCAATCACATTTGTAAATTCTTTCCGCATTTTTATCTCTTTCCTGCACTCTCATCCTAAACCATAAAACCCCCACAGGAAGCCGGCCTTCTCCGGAGATTGGCACAGAAGGCATTCCTTCCTTCCGGCCTTTCAATCTGGTGGGCGAATCTGGGCGCATTAACACAAAATCCTTTCCTCATGGCATATTCGTAACCAACAGGTGTTACCAGGACCTGAAAGGATATGACAAAGAAATCATCCAACACACTATAGAACTGGAAGAAGGGGTCAAACCCTGCAAACAGAAACAGAGGTCGGTCAACCCGAAGATCGAGGTCCTGATGAGAGCCGAACTCTTGAAGATGCTGGAAGCAAAAATCATCTATCCCATCAAGCATTCTTCTTGGGTCACAAATCTGGTTCCTGTCAGAAAGAAGAATGGAGACATTCGCCTCTGTGTAGATTTCTGCAATCTAAACCAGGCCTCGCTGAAGGACCACTACCCACTCCCGCAGATTGATCAGATTCTTCATGTGGTCGCAAGAGCTCAGCGATTCTCCCTTCTGGATGGCATTTCTGGTTATAACCAGATCTGGGTGAAGGACGAGGACCAACACAAGACAACGTTCACCACCAAATGGGGGACGTTCGCCTATCAACGCATGCCCTTCGGTCTGTCCAATGCAGGGGCTACTTTCCAGAGAGCCATGGACCTGGCATTCCGTGAGCTGCTGAACAAAATCATTGTCATCTACTTGGATGACATGACTGTGTTTTCACACAAAAGAGAAGAACACACCTCCCATCTGCGGCAAGTGTTTGAAAGGTGCCGTGAATTCGGCATATCTATTAACCCCAAGAAGTCGGTCTTTGCTGTGAAGGAGGGAAAGCTACTAGGTCACGTCATTTCTGAAAAGGGCCTTGCAGTTGATCCCGACAGAGCAGAGGCTCTTCTCCGATTGCCGATCCCAATTAACAAGAAAGGGTTGCAGTCCTTCTTTGGCCAGATTAACTTCGTGAGGAAGTTCGTGCCCGATTTCGCTCAGGTCATTAAGCCTATGGCCGAACTCTTAAAGAAGAATGCCGAGTTTGTCTGGACTGAGGAGAGGAAGAATGCCTTTGAAGAGATCAAGGCTAGAATTGCTCAGGCACCTGTGCTGATAAACCCGGATTATTCCAAGGATTTCATCCTGTATGCAGTGGGGGAGCCTGAAAGCTATGCTGCAGTCCTGACCCAAAAAGGGGATGATGGTGAAGAGCGGTCGATTGCCTTCTTGAGCCAGGTGATCCAGCCGCATGAAGAGAGGTATAACTTCATTGAAAGACAAGTACATGCAGTCATGAGGTCCTTAAAGAAGTTCAAGCACTTCGTCTCCCAGAGCAGGACCACGGTGTTTGTTGTCCATCCAGATGTCAGAAGTTTCATCATCCAAGGAGAATTGGGCAACAAAAGAGCCGGTTGGATCGCCAAGATTCAGGAATTTGACATAGAGGTTCGACCCACCAAGCTAATCAGAGGTCGGGCACTGTGCCAAGAACTAGCAAGGAGTGCTGCTGCAGAGGTAGCCGCCTGTCAATGGGAGGACCCGATCCTAGAGGGCAATTTTGCCAATTCCTTAGCAGAAGACAGCGACTGGACTGATGAAATCATCTGGTATTTCAGCACTGGGAGGCTCCCAGATCACCTTAATGCAAGTCAGAGAAGGAGATTCAGGCTCCGAGCTCTAAAGTATGTACTGCGCCCCGAGGGGCTGTATTTCAAGAACGTGGACGACATCCTCTTGCGATGCGTCAAAGAATCCGATAAGCGGAAGGTCCTAGGCGAATTCCATTCTGGAATGTCGGGAGGACATTTCTCAGGAAGGCCTACGACCTTGAAAATTATCAGAGCGGGCTATTATTGGCCCACCCTCTTCGCAGATGCATATGCAGTCTGTCAGAAATGTGAAAAATGTCAGAGGTTCGCTGGCAAAAACAAGAATGCGCCAATGCCACTCCAGCCGATCCAGGCTGAGGCTCCGTTCCAGCAATGGGGCCTTGATTTCATCGGGACAATATCGCCAAATTCCTCGGCTGGGCATAAGTTCATTCTGACTGCCACGGATTACTTCACCCGATGGGCAGAGGCGATACCTACCAAGCATGCCGACCAGGAGACGGTCATCGCCTTCCTTGAAAGCCTGATCACCCGCTTCGGGATCCCAAAGGCTATTGTGACAGATAACGGTCCTGGGTTTGCAGGGGCTGTACTCACAGAGTTTACCTGCAAGTACGGGATTTACCATAAGATGTCCTCCAATTACTACCCGCAGGGAAACGGTCTGGCCGAGTCTACGAACAAGAATCTGATGAAGATTATTAAGAAGACTCTAGAAAGAAACAAGAGGTCCTAGCATCTGCACCTGGACCGAGCGCTATGGGCAGACCGCATATCCTTCAAGAAATCTATCAAAACATCGCCATACGCGCTAGTCTACGGGAAGGAGGCCGTTTTACCCACCCATATCGAAATGCCCGCACTTTGGCTGCTAGATGATGACAAGGGTAACCTGGATCCTCTCGATGCCAGGTTAGCACAGTTGTTGCAGCTTGAGGAAGAGAGGGAAAAAGCTTATGAAGCTTTTTTGAAGCACACAGATGCCACCCGGAGCTGGTTCGCTAAGGGCACTACAGCCAGAGTCTTCGAGATCGGGGATTTAGTGCTGAAATGGAATGTATGGAAGGCGAAACCAGGGAACCATGACAAATTCGACGCCTTCTGGGAAGGTCCTTTTCAGGTTGCCCGGGTGAACCAGTTTAACTCCTTTGTGCTGCGGGACATGGAGGGCCAGATCCTTCCTATACCGGTCAACGACTTTCATCTGAAAGCCTATCATCATTAAGGTTTCAGAGGGTTCTCCCTTGTACATATTTTCTTTTCTGCAGTTTAAGTTTGAGTTTATCTTTCTGAATGTAAATATTGCTTTCAGTAGAGGTAGTTTCCTGCTTTTAATCCAAGAAAAAGAGCCAAGTGTCCATGCAAGTGAAGTTGCTGAGGTTCGCCCAAAAGAGCCGGCGACTACCGTCATCGCGCAGGTTTTCCAGCGAACTCCGACTATGTTCGAAGCGGCTCAACCAATTAAGCAAGGGCATAAAAAATGTTTAAGTGTCAAAATTTTCCAGCGACTTTGGGAGTCGCCCTCAGTATTCAGCGAGCTTTGGAGCCCAAGGAAAAGGGAAAAGGTCAAGTCTGGAAAAGTTGCCCAGGATCGCTCCAAATCCTAGCGACGACCGAAATCGCTCCCAAAATTTCGCGACCCAGGGAGATGCCAAAGGTGGAGCTGAAGGTAAAAGAAGCCGTGAATCGCTCAAATCCCTTGAAAAGCTGCAGATCGCTCATGTTTTTCGGCGATTCCGGGAATCGCATGGATGCGGCGCGAGGCACGTTGAAGGAGAAAATAGCTCGAAAAATTTCTAAGTGTCGGAATGGCGCCCAAGGTCGCTCATTTTCTGAGCGACGACGGGAATCGCTTGAATTTTTGAGCGATCGCCGTCAAGGTCCAAAGGCGCGAGGAAGAAATATGCTAAGTGTTAGATGACACAAGTCGCTCCATCTTGGAGCGACTCCCGCGGTCGCGCGTCTTTCCCAGCGACGACCGTCGTCGCCCACCTTTTGAGCGAACTTCGGCGGATCGAAGGTTAAAAAAGGGCAAAAAATTCTCTAAGTGTCACTCGCCCTCCGTCGCTCATTTCTTTAGCAACTCCCGCGGTCGCCCCAATTTCATAGCGACGACCGTCGTCGCTCCCATTTCAAGCGAACTCGGGCAGATGGAAAATTGAAAGGAGGGAAAAAAGTTAGAAATTTTTCTAAGTCTGGAATGACGCCGGTCGCTCGCTAAGACCCCAGTTGATCTGAATCGCTCATTTTTTCAGCGATTCTAGGAATCGCTCCAAGTTTCAAGCGACCCTCGTCTCCGACACGATTACCAAGCACAGTGAACTTTGGGGCGCGTGCCGAGGTGGCGGCGGGTGACGTCTTCAAGGCGCATGTTCTTAAAAAAGGGGTGTCTGCACAGTTTTCGAAGCAGATCTCATTAAAGGCAAAGGACAAACCTTGGGCCAATAAACGATGAGTTGCGTTCCCCAAGGGAGATCTTACGCACGACCACCGAAAAATAACGGCGCGCCCACCCACTTCGCGCACCTTGCCTTTAACTCCAGCGCTCGCCATTAATGAAGACTTTTTACCTATCTCCATCAAAGGCTCAGTCGCTCATTTCACTCTCACAGTTAAACCCAGACGAACTCCAAGCTGCGCCAGAGGGGAAATTCTGAATTTTATCGGCAAGCAGCAGTAAATTCGAATTGTTCAAGCGCCATGGGTAAGAAGGAGAGTGCAGAAAAGGGTAAAGCGCCTGAGCAGGCGGCTTCGAGCACACCGGAGAGCGAAAAGAAGGAAAAGAAAAGCAAGGGGAAGGCGAAAGCAGCGGGGTCAGCAAAACGAGTTCCTCCTCCGCCGCCTGTAGATAACTTGGCAGGATACAGAGATGGCAGCTACTCTCACAACATCACACAGCTTCGGCACACTGTGGAGGAGTGGCGGAAGAAAGTGCCCACTTCACACCCATTCGCTCGGCATACCACTCTCACTTGTTCTGGTTTCTATGCCCTCCGGTACACCATTGCCCGGAGCTGGTTGAAGCCATTGCCAGGAATTACAAGCCCAGCACCAGACAAGTATGCGACCATGAGGGGACGGTGTTGTTCTCACTCTATAAGGAGACTGTGCAGATGGCCTTCGCGCCTCGGCATTCGCCGGATAGAAATTATATAATCAGAAGAATCAACCTAGGCGAGCAAACGGACAGGTTCGCTGATAATCCAAAGATGAGGAAATTCCTCGAGTCTCAGCTGCACCAGCCACCACCGCCCAAGCATTGGCCGACGCAGCCAATACCCCAGGAGAATTTTAAGAGCAAGTCTCTCTACGCTATGCTGGCCTGGGTTTTAGGCTGCGGCACTGACGCGGTGGTGCACCCATACCAGATAGCTATCGCGGAGTGCATCCTGCATGGGGAATTTTACGACCCCAGCGCCATGAAGCCGGGAACTAAGCCAGTCTTCTTCGACTGGGCAGATTGCGTGGCGCGCGGTATACACTCAGGCCTTCTGGAGCTGAAAGAGGGAAGGAGCCAGTCCTTCAGGTATTGTTCGTTCCTAGCCTGGCTCTTCCTATTCCATATGCACAACAAAATGAAGACGATCCCGGTCCAGTGCAAAGACAAAGATGGCGCACAGCTCCCGGTATATGAATGGACCCGGGTTTTGTCGAGGAGGGAATCGCACTATAAGTTCAATTTGACATTCTTGGGCCCTGCCCTAGCCCTCCTCAACGGCACATGCTTGCGCGCCCCCGAGAAATGAGAAACCAAATTGTGCGGGGAGAAATAGGTGACACTTTCAAGTTGACGCAGGGATTTGTTATCAGAGTGTTCGGGTTCACAGGCAAACCCTTCCTTCTGCCATTTTTCTGCACAGAATATCTATTCGCCTTGGAGGCGGCTCGGCAGATGGACTATGCAGACCAAGAGTACGGTCAAGGAAGAAGATGGGGCCACATTTTCAAGTACCCGATCATCTGGGGCGATATTGAGGTCCACTCAACTGGGCAGAATGAATATCTAGCGGCTACGCTCCTAAGTCTCGGCCTGGTGGAGCTTCCCCAACGGTGGAAATATGACCCACTCGATGTAATAAAAGGATTCACGGAATTGAAAAATCTTCACGCCTGCCCGCGCCAAGAAGAGATCATGGGGGAGCGGAATAATCCGACAGGAGGTGACCTGGAGTGGCACGTAGAAGAGATGCAGTCGCTCCCGCCATGGCATGATTTCTACTGCATTGAGGCGGAGTATGACCCTGTCCGTAACGATGCTCACAAGACAGACTCCCAGGGTTACAAGCGAATGTTGCCGAAGGTGAAAGCTTTGGGGTGGAAGGACGAAAAGATAGCACAATGGTGGATCACAAGGGCCCACACCAAGAAAGAAAGATCGGAAAAGTTGCTGGCCAATGACCATCAGTTCTCTGACATCTATGATGATAACGTTGCCACGTGGCGGCCAATCGTTTTCCGTGACATCGTGCCCCGAGGCATCCGTCGCCTACAAAAAGGGCAGGCCCCACCCAAGCAACCACTTGCGCAAGGAGGGTCCAACAGTGAAGTACAGAGGAGTCAGGCGGTAGGACCCATGGTACAGTCACCCCCTGAAGAGCCACAAGGGTCTGAAAAGCCGCAAAAATCTGAGCAGTTGGCCAAAGCGGCGGAGGAAATTCTGGAGCCTTTGAGGACAAAGGTGAAATTGAAGTTTAAAACATCCATTGCCCTAGCCTCAGCCGCTGTCAGTGAAAAGGCAGCTACGCCTAAGAAAGAGAAAAGGAAGAGGTCAAAGGAGAAAAGGTCTACGCCCAAAAAGGAGGTCGTGCAGCAGACCGAGGTGACTCCGTAGGAAAGTTGCCGCCAAGGAGGTTATAAATATCAAGGAGGACACCCCAGAAGAAGAAGCGGACAAGTGGGTAACGCAAGTCATCAACACGCCAGCTCAAGCCGAGCTCGCAGGTACGCTTTCTCTCTTCTCTCAACAATCTTCTGAAGCATTGCCTGCTGCACCCTCTTCCTCCTCCGCTGAACCCTTCACCGTTGCTTCATCTCATTCTCCTTTCACACAACCCCAGCCCTCTGCTCCCATCCAGCAAAGCCTACAGTCATTCGGCCAGTTCTCCTCAGATCCGAACGCCTTTGAAACCCTAGGCCATACAGAGTCGGACACCGCCGCTGAAGAAACCCCTCATTCTCCCCATCCTTCATCTTCAGCAGGCGCATTCATTGAAGACCCATCTTCGCGTCCTGAAGAATCGCCCGCCGCTACCCAAGCCCAGTCGTCCCCAAAGGCGACTGAACCCTCAGGCGCCGTCCCCGCTTCTCTGTTCGCAGACGAGCAGATGTCCCAACAAAACTTGCCTTTGGCCTATCCTATGTTCGGGGAAATGGAACTCATAGAGCAACAGTTGGAGAAGTCGGAGGACCACCCCATGATGGCCCAAGCAGCTCAGAGCTCTTACAGATATTTCCAGGAAGTGAGAAAGAGAAGGGGCGAAGAGCTGGCCGTAGTAGAGAAGCGCGCCAGGTTTGACCTGGACAATATGGTGCTGCACACAGAAAAGAGGGTCCCCAAGGTGAAAAAGCCCATCAAGGACATGACTCCAGACGACTACGAGTACCACCGTAGGAACAAGGACCTGAACGACATCGTTGTGGAGAATGAAATAGGAGGAATTCATCTGAAGGCCGATACATTGTTTGTAAAACATCAAGAGATGAAAAAGCGCTTCTACCAGGTGGAGAATGAAAAATTACAGCTGGAGGAGGATGTGGCAAAAATGCAAGCACAGCTGGAGAGTGCCCAAGAGGAGTCCCGAAAACTGAAAGAGCGACTAGCGGCCTTAGAAAAAGAAGTAACAGATCAAAAGGAGGCTATAGAACAGCAGGCCAAGGAGAAAGAAGGAGCGCAGGCGCAAATAGTTGAATTAAAGGGCCAGCTCCAAGAAGTTCAGAGGCAGCTAGAGGAAAAGGCTTCACAAGTTGCGGCCTTTTCAAAAGATCGAGTCAAGGAGATCCGAGCTGGCCTGCTGAAGGGTTTCAAGACCCACGTCGCTAGATCGCACTCAGTCCTCGCATTCATCTCCAAGGTGCAAGAAGTATCTTCCCAGGGCAAGCCTGCGGTAGAGGAGGCCGAGCGCCAAGCTCAGCAGTGGCTCGACTTGGCGGTTAAACTTGAAGGATACGAGCGCCAGGGCCTCCGATTTGTCCCCATGTCTCAGATCGCCCTAGATTGGGCTGCTGCAAGGGCAACCTTGCATTTGTATTTTGAAAAAACAGAGAAGATCAGGAAAGCCAGGAAGATGCTGGATGCATTGGAAAAGGAGAAAAGCATCTGCTTGATTCCTTTCCAGACCCTTGCATCGCTTGGGTTTCCAAATTTCATAGGGGAAGATGGAAACGGTCGACCTAGAGAGGAGTTGATGCCAATCTGGGAAGCCTTCGAAGCGGATACATCCGAGATAGATAACTGGGCGGACCCAATTCTTGAGGCACAGGTCACACAGTTGGTGTTTCGATTCTGCAAGATTAGCACCTGCCTCAACGAATTGAGTGAAAGGTTCAACACGGTCGATATGCTCCAGGTTGAGGCCTTCAGATGCATTTTGAAAGATATCAGCGACCTCGAGCCCTTCCAGGAGGCAGCTTGGACCCAGGTTCAAGCTACTTATCAGCATATTCACGACCGCCTTGCTCCCCCAGAACAAGAAGAAGAAGAAGGCGAGCAGTCGGAAGGAGATACGGAAGAAGAAGATTCAGGAGAAGAGTCCGAAGAGGATAGCGCTGAAGAGGAAGAGCAGACAGAAGCAGAGCAACAGAAGTGGAACAAGAGCAGCAGCAGGGAGAAGCAGGGACCGGGGATGACTCCGGGCCCAAAGGATGAAGGCATGGGTCCTTGCATCGAGGCGAGCTCGATACCCCGCGAGCCGCCAGGAATGTTGCCACATTTTGCAAAGGGGTAAATTTTTTGAAAAATCTAGAAAATTACTGCTGCAATTGTTCAGATCAGATTCTTCCTTCCTCCCTCCTTTTCATCTTTGTTCAGGCAGTTTTCATGTTTCCAGTTTCCAGCTTTGTTTTCCAAGTGTTCAGCAAATTTGGCAGGTTTGAGAAAAAATGGTAAAATTATTCTAAGTGTGGAAGTTTCCTGTGGTCTGTAATGTCCCAAAAATAAATATTTTTGTAAATGTCTTCTACACTTAATTATAAAAGTGAAAAAGGGGTTCATGTGACTAGGAGACATAACTTAAGTTGTGTTTATTTATGTTTTATGTTTTTATGTTGTAATAAGGTACTTTAAGTGATTTTAGGGTTGGGAGCACTTTAAGTGATTTTAGGGTTGGGAGATGTCAACTCCAAATTAGAACCTCACCCTATATAAGGGAGTGAGACGTCCCATTTTGGGCATGTTATGTTGATATCAGAATTGAATATTGAAACCCTAGAGGTTCCATAATTGAGATTGCAGGTCTTGCTCATTCCCATAGTGCATTGGAGGTGCATGGTTGGGGTCTTGGCAATATCATTGCAGGTGTTATTGCCCTAAAATATCAAAAATACAAAAAGAGGATCCGTGAGGAGTTCGTGGCATTTTTGGGAGCATTTGTGTCATGTGTTTCAGATCTTTTGGCAGCCCCAAACCCTACGCTTGTATTTGGGGTCATTTTTGAGGAGTTTTTGCATCTATTCAGCCTTGGGGAGCTGTTGTATTGGTTTGGCAATATTTAATATATGATACTGGCTGATTTCTCCTCATACTTGTGTTATTTTATGAGCAATTTCTGAGTTATTTCCTTGCTGTACTTAATTTTTGCATTTTCGTAGTAAGGGTTTGTTGTTTCTTAAAAAGGGACATTACAAGTGGTATTAGAGCTGGAATCTTGTCAGCTTGTGATTCGTGGTGATAAGTGTGTTTCTATGGTGAAAAGTTGTGCCCTAGTGAAAATCGCGGATTTTTAGGGTTTGATAGGGTTTTATGCATCGTCCTCCTGTTCATCAGTATTTTACTAGGAGAAACAGACTCGCTTTGGAAATGTCAAACAGGGAAGAGGTTGAGGAGCCCCAAAGGCCAGTTGATAGGACTGAGCAAAAATTCGATGCCCTACTTGGCATGCGGCAAAGAATGGTGTCCTTACAAGAGACAAATCAGCAAGAATTGAGGGCAGCTTTGGGCAACCCAAATGGCACAAGGAGGGAAGGAGAAAGGGGAAGCAACAACAATGGGCATGAGTCATCGTCATCATCTAACTCACACCCTCCCTTGCTTAGGCCGTCCAAGCCTATGTTTCTTGTTCCACCACCTCCACCGGAGGAAAATGAGGGAACTAATGAATTAGATGAATGGTTTGCTGCTTATAGTAATAAATCTGAGGGTTTTAGGGCAGCAGTTTCTTTTCATAAATATTTGAAGATTGTGGGTAAATCTGTTGTTGAGGCTAAAAAAGAGAAAAAGAAGCCCTTTTTGCATCAAAAGGTGACCATTCCCTCATTTAATGGTCAATATGGTCTTACAACTAGGGCATGGCTTCAAAAATTGCAGAATTATTTTACCTTGGAGCCTATTTCTGAAGCTGATGCGGTTCAGATTGCTACACTCCACCTTGAGGGTAGTGCTTACTCATGGTGGCATCATGGGTTAGTAACCCAAGGGCATGGTGATATTGATACATTTGATGAATTTTGTACCAGGGTTTTGAACAGGTTTGAAAGGAGGAATGTGGAAGAGTATTTCAAGGAGCTTGCCACTTTGAAGCAAACTTCATCCATTCATGCCTATGTGGAGGAGTTTGAACAACTTTCAGTTTAGGTACAAAATATTTCACCCAAGAGGGTAATTTTTCTTTTTATGGATGGTTTGTTGGAACCCGTGAAGGGATTAGTTAAAGCTTTTGAACCAGCCACTCTTGAAGATGCCATTAAGAGAGCTTTAACCTTAGAATCTGTTTTACCTCCTAGACAGAAATATTTTGCACATAATCCACCTGCTAGACCACCTTTTGCAGCCAGAAAAACAGTTTTTGGACAGCAGTATGGGCAGCAAGGAAACCTCACGCAGCAAGGTGGAAATGAGAGAAATTTTTATGGCAGGAATCCCACGCATGGAGAAGGTTTCAGATCTGGTTTTCAGCCACCTAATAAGCCCCCAAAGGGCCCACGCTTGACACAAGAAGAGAAAGATGAGCTAAGGAAACAAAACAAGTGTTTCATTTGCAAGTCTCCTTGGCAAAGAGGTCATAAATGTAGAGAAGGAGGTATGAAAATCATTGAATTACATTCTGATTCTGATTCTGATAATCCTGATTTTTATGAGGCAGATGAGACACCCTTGGAAGAGGAAGCACAAAGGGAGTATGAGGAAGTTCCTGAAGGTTCCCTAGCCACTTTAAGTGGGCTGAATCAGTTTCGCACTATTAAGGTACCAAGTAGATCTTTTGATGAAAAGGTTATTGTTTTAATAGATGGTGGTGCTACTTACAATTTTGTTGATGAGAAGTTTGCCACTAGAAAGAATCTTCTTACAACTATCATTCCTAGTTTTAGTGTTGCTATTGGCAATGGTGATCTTATCACATGCAACAAAGTGTTAAGAAACATAAAAATTAATTTTGGCAACATGGAAGTAGATGAACAATTCTTTGTTTTTCCCTCAGGAGGTATTCCACATATGGTTTTGGGTGTGCAATGGTTGTATTCACTTGGTGATTATGTTACTAATTATCAGAAATTAGAACTGAAATTTGTGTTTGAAGGGAAAGATGTGGTGTTAGGAAAATGGGTCAAAAGATTCTTGCAAAATTTTGGAGGTTTAATACAAAAGAATGGAGAAGATGATAAGGCATAAGGACGTTGAGTGGGCAGCTGTAAGTTTCAGTTCAGAAGGGAAAAAATCAGCCACCTATCATCCTCAAACATCTTAAGGTATTTTCTGACCTACCTAAAGGTTTGCCACCTAGTAGAGGTTTTCAGCGTGTTATTGAATTGGAAGCAAATAGTAAACCTGTCATAATTAAACCTTATAGGCATCCTAAGGTTTTCAAAGATGAGATTGAAAAGACCATTGCTGATTTACTTGAGAGTGGGCACATTATTTGCAAATATGGGGTGAAGGTTGATCAAACTAAAGTTTCAGCTGTACAAAGATGGCCTATACCATCCAACCTAACGGAATTGAGGGGTTTTGTGGGTTTATGCAGTTACTACAGGAGGTTCATTAAGGGGTTTTCTTCTTTGGCTGCCCCCCTTACTGAATTAACTAAGAAAGGAGCCTTTTCATGGTCCAATGAGGCTCTTTTAGCTTTTCTAAAGCTGAAAGATGTAATGACTTCCACTCCTTTACTTGCTATTCCTGATTTTTCTGTTGCTTTTACTATTGCTTGTGATGCTTCAGGTGTTGGAGTTGGAGCTGTACTTATGCAACAAGGACACCCCATTGCTTATGAGAGTAGAAAGCTCTCAAATGTGGAGAAAACTTTCAGCATCTATGATAAAGAGATGCTAGCTATCATGCATGCCTCGACCAAATTCAAGCAATACTTAGTGTGTGGCAAGTTTGTGGTCAAAACTGATCATAACAGTTTGAAATACTTCTTGGGGCAAGTTGAACTGAATGAAAGACAACAGAAATGGGTAACAAAGTTGCAATCATATGATTTTGAAATTGAGTTTGTAAAGGGTAAGAAGAATTCAGCTATTGATGCACTTTCTAGGCACCCTACTTTTCATTCTCTTTCCATTATTTCTGCTGATTGGAAGGTGAAAATTATGGCTGAATATGCAAAGAATGATTTTTGTTCTAAACTAATAAATGGGCAAGTTGAAGATGACAGGTTCAGCCATAAAGAAAGACTGATTTTTTGCAAGGGAAGAGTGTTTTTAGTACCTGAATCGAAGCTGAAACAAGCTTTAATTACAGCCATGCATGATGCTCGACTTGTAGGCCATCCAAGTTTCTACAAGACTTACAAACAGGTTAGAGAAAGATTCTATTGGAAGGGTTTGAAAAGGGATGTCTTCTTGTATGTTCAGGAATGTGTTATTTGCCAAGAAAACAAGGGGGAACATGAATTTGCAGCTGGTTTACTTCAGCCACTTCCTATTCCCAATCAGAAATGGGAAAGTATCTCCATGGACTTCATTACTGGTTTGCCCAAGGTATACATGAAGGATCGCATATTTGTTGTTGTTGATAGATTGACAAAATTTACTCATTTCTATGCCATTTCAACAACTTGTACAACCATACAAGTTGCTGATTTGTTTTTTAAAGAAGTTTTCTGATTGCATGGTTTGCCTAAATCCATTGTGAGTGATAGGGACAGCAGATTTTTGAGCATGTTTTGGCAAGAATTGTTTAAGCTATGTGGTACTAAATTGACTCCTAGTACTAGCTACCATCTCCAAACTGATGGGCAAACTGAAATTGTTAACAAATGGCTTGAAGGATATTTGAGAAATTATGTTTCAGGTCAACAAAAGACATGGGTTAAATGGCTGCACCTTGGTGAATATTGCTACAATTCTACTTATCATATGTCCATAAAAATGTCTTCATTCAAGGCACTTTATGGTTATGATGCCCCACACTTTTCAGATCTGATTTTTGGTGATTCAAGTGTCCAAAAAGCTAGAGACTTTGCAGCAGAAAATCAAGATATTCTTAATGCTTTGAAGGACAATATTCTTACGGCACAAAATCAGCAGAAGAAGTATGCAAGTGAGTGCTCATTTGAGGTGGGAGACTTGGTTTATGTTAGGTTGCAGCCCTGCAAACAGTCTACATTGAAAAGAAGTGGAGCAGAAAAACTCAAACACAAATTTTAAGGACCTTACAAGGTGTTGAGTAAGGTTGGACAGGTTGCATATGCTTTGGAACTTCCAAGTGGAAGTAAAATACATAATGTCTTCCATGTTTCTTGTTTGAAGAAGGCCTTGGGCCAACATATTCAACCATCTTCAGATTTGCCACCCCTTGATGATGAAGGAAAGCTCATTCTTGAACCTGAATTGATCCTTGAGACAAGGGAGAGAAAGCTTAGGAGTAGGACTGTCAAAGAATATCTTGTGAAGTGGAAGGACTTGCCTATGGAGGATGCTACTTGGGAAGGTGCAAAAATTTTAGATGCTCCAGCTTTGACTTTGCTTGAGGACAAGCAATTTGAGGAGGGTGGACTTGTAATGTCCCAAAAATAAATATTTTTGTAAATGTCTCCTACACTTAATTATAAAAGTGAAAAAGGGGTTCATGTGACTAGGAGACATAACTTAAGTTGTGTTTATTTATGTTTTATGTTTTTATGTTGTAATAAGGTACTTTAAGTGATTTTAGGGTTGGGAGCACTTTAAGTGATTTTAGGGGTGGGAGATGTCAACTCCAAATTAGAACCTCACCCTATATAAGGGAGTGAGACGTCCCATTTTGGGCATGTTATGTTGATATCAGAATTGAATATTGAAACCATAGAGGTTCCATGAGTTGAGATTGCAGGTCTTGCTCATTCCCATAGTGCATTGGAGGTGCATGGTTGGGGTCTTGGCAATATCATTGCAGGTGTTATTGCCCTAAAATATCAAAAATACAAAAAGAGGCATCCGTGAGGAGTTTGTGGCATTTTTGGGAGCATTTGTGTCATGTGTTTCAGATCTATTGGCAGCCCCAAACCCTACGCTTGTATTTGGGGTCATTTTTGAGGAGTTTTTGCATCTATTCAGCCTTGGGGAGCTGTTGTATTGGTTTGGCAATATTTAATATATGATACTGGCTGATTTCTCCTCATACTTGTGTTATTTTATGAGCAATTTCTGAGTTATTTCCTTGCTGTACTTAATTTCTGCATTTCCGTAATTAGGGTTTGTTGTTTCTTAAAAAGGGACATTACATGGTCGTTCCATTTCGGAGCGACCCCTGTCGTCGCCGGCCTCCCCGGTGATCCCCAGTGCCAAGCGATTGATGGCAATAAGCAAAACAGGAAAAAATTTAAGGCATGGATAGTTGACAACGGTCGCTCTGTTTTGGATCGTTTCTAGTCCTCCTTTCCAGTGATCATCGTCGTCGCAGCGATTTCCAGCGAACCATGGCAAAGGGATAAAAGTCAAAATTTGTCTAAGTATGGAGTGTCGATGCCGGTCGCTCCATTTTTTAGCGACCAATGTCGGTCGCTCCATTTTTCAGCGATCACGGTCAACAGGCGGAGGGTCGCAAAAGTTTCTAAGTGTCAAACTTGACGTCGGTCGCTCTATTTTCCCAGCGACGCCGGTCGTCGCTCATATTTTCAGCGACCATCGTCGACAAGTGGAAGACAATGAAAAATTTCCTAAGTGCTGAGGCGACGCCGGTCGCTCCATTTTGGAGCGACTCCCGTCGTTGCTCAAATCCGCCAGCGACCGGCGTCGTCGCCCATTTTTCAAGCGGCCGCTAGCAAGTGCCATTTTCAAGAGTCGACGCCGGTCGCTCATTTCTGTCAGCGACGCCCGTCGATCGTGGTTAGGAAGGGAAAACAAGTTGCAAAATTATTCTAAGGCATGAAGCGAAGAATTGACGCTGGTCGCCCATTTTCCAAGCAACTCCCGTTGTCGCTGCTTTCAACCAGCGATCGCCGTCGACTCCCCTCCCCCATTCAGCGACTGTGAGAAAGGAGGACCAAGTTGCCAAATTTTCTAAGGTAAGGTGTATCCCGAGTTCGCTCCATTCCGAAGCGACTCTCGGGGTCGCTGTTTTCATCAAGCGACTTTGGTCAACCCCCTCCATTTTAGGGAACCTCAGACTCAGGCAGACCATGTACAAATTTCGGGATTCGAGCCTGTCAAGATGGGACAGAAGGTGTGCTGCAAAGGTACAGGGTAGGTGAACATTGATGGTGTCCTCAGGGGCAAACTGTACTAAACCTACCACATTAATCAGACTTGACTTCTCACCCACCAGATCTGTCCGGAGCTGTACCGATTTCAGGTGAATCTTGCTGCAGGTACACTTGCGGTCAGTAGAAGTCTAATCCCAACACTTTTTGCAGTTTTTGGGTTCTGTGCATCAATGTAAAAGGGGGGGGAAATTCTGCTATAAATAGTAGTGGAACTTCATTGTAAAAGGGGGGGACATATTGCTAGAAAGCTTTGCTGTAAACAAACACTTGCATCAATACAAAGCATCCTTGGCTTTTACATCTGTCTCTTACTTTTATGCTGCCTTCTGCAAGTATTCTGCTCCGTGTTCATTTATTTTTCTGATTGTTGTAATTTTGAATCCTTGATTAGAGCATTGGCAATTATTTGAATCTGGAATACTGAATGAAGGATACATAGGAAAGAATAACAGTGTTAGTTTCTGTTACAACTTTGCTTTGATTGTTGTTGGTTTGGATATTAGCTAGTGATCGTGTTGCTTGTTCTTTCCCACCGAAACACATGCTATTTACATCTCTTTCTGCAATTTATAATCTCTTTCCTGTTCTCTTAGCTAAAAACCCCAAATAGATTAGTATAGGAGCCGGCCTTCTCCGAAGATTGGCACGAAAGGCTTCCCTTCCTTCCGGCCTTTCAATCTGCTGGGCGAATCTAGGACGCAAAAGATTAAAAACGTTTCCTAATGGCTGATTCATAACCAACAATACTGTATGTTGAGCCCCTAAATTCAGGGGGCCTGTATGATCCCAGGCTGCAAATTGCCTAGCGGGAGCTGGTTGCGTCATCTGGGGTGGCGGATTTGCTTGGAGCGTTTGCTGGAGCGGCTGAGTCGAAACAATGGGAACACTTGGGGCACCCGAATCAACGCTAGGTGGAACTTCAGTATGCTGATGATCCGGAGAATTAGGCGGAATTGCGGGCAAGCTAGTTGTTGTGCTTTTGGGAGTTGGATTCCGTGTAGCAACAGTAGCTTCCTGCGAGGATGTCCTGTCTAGTGGAATATTTGGCCTGACCACTCTAGGACGTTCTCCCAGAGCGTCAATGTCAAGTTCGTAGAACTCGGCTTCTTCTGAGTTTCTAACCAGCCACCTCGTATGCATGAAGGCTTGATTTTTTAAGTTGGTCTGCGAGGCTTGGAGGTGTCAGAGTTCGTATGAGTCGCCAGATGTTCGGATTTGTCAGTAGTAAGACGAATATCAACTTCTTAGTACTGCTTCTGTAGTGGAACGTTTGCGTCCCACGGGGTGAAATAATAAATTGTTGGTCAGAGATCTGCCTTAGGTAAGGATTTGGTATTTTAGTGCGCCTTAGACCCGGCCAACATTGAAAGGCTGAGAGGAAGAAATACGTCCCATGCCGATCTCCAGAGAGGGGCTAGTTCCCTTACTATTCTAACTGGGGGTTTTGAGATAAAGGAACAGGAAAGAAATGGGAAATGACTGAAAGGGATGGGAAATATGGCCTCAGGCCAGATGGAACAGGGGTGATGGACTAACAACACAATAACTCTATTGCATTATGAACTAAATAGCCCTCAAATAGAGACAACTAACAGAAATTAAACCAGAACATCTAGCATGCATAATCTCCAGGGCTACTCCAGAGTTCCTACCTTATCAGAAACTAAATCTAGATAATAGAATTCAAGTTTACAGTTAAAGCATGGAATGATAGAAGATAAGCAATAGAAGACATACACATGAAAATATAAGTCCAGGTTTAGAGCCAGACATCAGCTGTATTGATAGCAGAATTCAATTTTTCATTTACCCTCTAGCAAACATCCATCCATTTTACAATAAAAGAGCGGGCTTATATAGAGAATTCTGCCGCTTGAGCAATAAATGTTAATTGACAAAATATAGCGGTGGAAGCCAAGATAAGGATTACAAGGAAGTACAATCACAAAGTATTAACCAGGCATGGCAGAGACTGGTGACTCCTTAGAAATGCCGTTGAACCCCTTCAATGCCCTGATAGACTCAGCTCGCTGGCGTTGTCTTCTCACTCGCGGGGACCGCTTCCGTGGAAGACATGCTTGAATTCCCGGAATGTCCAGTCTAGAAGCTTCTCAGAATGGCTGCGCCTGATCGGATAAGGATGCCCTTTAGATTGCTGATGTGGAGTGCTTTTGGGAGAAACCGGCACAAAGGCCAAAAGAGTCAACAGATAGGGCGCTGTGAGGTGTCATAAAACAGCTTGGCGAACTTCCTCCTGTGCGCCCGGCCTTGGCGCACTCTGCCTTGTGCTTCCGGCCTGGGCGCACTCTGCTCTGTCCTCAAATGCCGAAGTGGTGCTCCTCCTTGGTCCTCGAGGTTGAAAATGCTTCAGGGCTCTTGGTACAAAACTCCATTGCCGTCGGAAGGGGAATTTTCCTGCAAAGTCAGTACACAGAAGCAACTGCACACTGTTTTAGGTTTCGTAGCAAGGGTTTGGCAGAAAACTCAGGAGAGATAAAAACATATTGGAAAAGAGAACAAAGTTTCTGAGGAGCAGAAATTACTGGAAAGGCTAATGTACACCATGTTGCAGAAGTGACAACAAAACCATGGAAATTAGAAGGGATATGTACCAGCCTTATTTACTCTCTCTGGACTTTGACTCAATATGAAATATTAGCAAACACTACATGCTCATCAGGAGGAAATAATTACAAATAAGCAGCCACATTAAATGTCAACAAAAGGACTTGTAATGCTCCAAGACTGAATGTAACAACCACTTAGCAGTTCCATTGATGTGTGTTTTGTCACTTTCATGTGTAATTTAAGGTTGTATCACTTACAATATTAATTTTGGATTTGTATAATGTTAATTAATTGTGATATGCATGAATTTTTTTTTTCCAATGAAAATTTGCATTTTCTTCGGTTTTCTTTTTTGCCAAGTCCGAGTCCGAGACAAAAATTGGCCTCACCGAGTCCACATTTCTCTACTATGGTATAACATGACTTCTACTAGCCTCGAAGTCTTTGGTCTTCTCAAATCTCTCACAGGAACTTCAGATATCTGTTGCATGCTACTTGTCCGAGACATGAAAGATGTTTTTCACATATTGTTATCACAGAAGAGGTGCACATTATTTATGTTTAAGAGTACCAAATTGATGACATTCATTTTCCTATGGTATTTGCTTTTCAACAACACTGCATAGGCTCTTGACCTGCAGTGGATTCAGAATCTTCTCAGCCCATAGTTTGAACTGTAGTTGCAATTGTTCAAGCTAAATTCTGAATCCAGACTCCATTGTCTTTCAACCAAAATTCAGAAGACTTTGTAACAGAGGGCTGAAAATGGACCGCACCAGAATGGACTGGTCAAAAAATGGGTCTGGGGGAAACAATTTCTGGGTAACCACTTTGTATGACCAAAGCTATGAACTTCAGAAAATAGTACAATTTTGTGCACAGTTGGTGCGACCAGTTTGATCCCAAATTTGGGTGGTGTAAAATCACCAAACCAGAAGAGAAGCAAAACTCTAAAACTGTTGACACTCTTAATTTTTTACATAGATTCCAGATTTGCACTTAGATCCAAAAGTTTTGGCTTGATTTATGAGGTATGAGCTTTTCTTTTTTAAAAAAAGGAAAAATTGTAAAGTCTCCATGTTTGAACCACAGGCTTCTTAAGCCTTCATAACCACCAGGTGCAACAGATTGGTAGAATCTGTATATTGAAAAATTGTTCCTCTTGTCCAGTAAGCTCTTGAAGTGCTTCTCTAGGTTGAAAATCAAGACTATTGTTGAGAGTCTTCCACTATCTTTTGGAAAACCATATGAGTTTAGGTTCTAAGTCTTGTCACTTAGGCTCTCATACCAATTTGGAAACACAATGCAGAAGAAGAGAGCCCAGCTAAAAGGAGTGCTATCAGTTTACCGATATATAATTGTGAATGATGGATTGCTTAAATGAACAAACTGGATGCCTTTATATAGGCTCAAGTTGGTAATGAATAGAAGAAGTATCGATCTCAACCTAAGAGAAAAAAGCAATTGTAAAATAATTCCCATAGGCATAAATACAGTTGGGCTATTGGTCAATTAAATAATAGATGGATTGACCCAACAAGCTGCCAATGAGCCTGACAATCTTCTTAGACTTTCTACTGCTAAGTACCTTGCTGTGTATAATATTTAGTTAGAATTAAATTATAACAGGCTTTGTTACTTTCATGTTTCAATCTGGGGGTTCCATTGGGTCCAGTTCCTTTGATTCTATCATCTATGAATATGGCTCATGATCATGGTTGTCTATGCTGTTCCAGAGACAATAAAAGAATTTTCAGCTGACAGCAAAGTGCTGTCCTTTTGTAATTTCCCTTTTGGGTAATACAATATACTATACTAATATAGCTTCTTCTACCTGTTTAAAAAAAATGTTGTCAAAATTTCTGGGCTGTAACCGACGTCTTCTTACAGAAATAATAATGGAATGCTAAAAAAATAGTTATGTTTTCATTGCAGGATACTTTATTGTCTTGCTTGAAGTTGTCCTAATAAGGGAAAAAAGAGTTTGCACCTTATCTAGGGTTTCAAAGAGAAGAGTTGCTTTTGTGGTGTCTGGAAATAATGTAACTACAGAATTGCTTCTTAAACAAGGTGGAAAATAAAATATTAAAAAGAAAGCAGATATCTATCTGTGTAATATAGAAGTTTTAGTCAAACTACAAGTTTGACTAGTAAGCTTTGATATCAAAACTTAATTACATGATTCCTCCCTCCCCCTCATGATACAATTCCAACAACAAAGGTGGAATTTGTTGATGCCAAAGCAGCAGAAGTCACACATGCATATGCTCTGGAATTTAATGATTGTGTTGAGCAAGCCAGATTTTTATATTATGGAAATTGAGAGAGATGACATGGTTCAATGGTAGTATGTGTATATTTTCATATCCTTATATTTTTAACATCTCTAAAAGGTAATTTTGGTTGGGGATCTTTGGAAGTTATCAATGGTATTTTCTTTTCAGCTTGATAAGCTGCACCGTAACTATGTAATCATTGTGATCTGTTTATTGTCCAGGTATCTTAATGACAACTATTTGACAGGTGGTGTTCCCTCACAGCTTGCAAATTTACAAAATCTTGAAATTGTGCGAGTATAAAGCTAATTTAGATTTCTGGTCAGCATTTAAGCCCCATTTGATATTACTGTTGGTATGTTTGTAAACAATTTGAACAGTGCCTTGTGGGCATATAAATTTGAAAAGCTAATAATGATCACAGATCTTCGCTCTCCTACTGTCCCTCAAGAATATTTGAATGTTTGTTTATCAGGTACTTGTCTCACAACAAAATTTCTGGGCCTGTCCCAGCAGAGCTTGCTTCTCTTCCTAGATTAACATACTTGTAAGTTAATTTATTAACTTGGATCCATTATATACATTAGCCACATCTTGCTTTCATTGTTTTCTTTATATAACAGTGTATGAATTTGTGCATTAGTTTCTTAGACCCCGACATACATAAACAACCATTCCTTTGACTGATTTAGCCACTAGTCAGAATATCACTATGCACTAATGTTTTTGTTAATTTACATTATGATTTGATCAGGTTTCCTACAATACCATAATATGGATTCATTCAATATTTTGCTTTTATGAAAAATATTTGCATAACCTGTCATACTAGTGTACTACTAAAAGAAGCTGAGGCTTTTGTTTAGCTTTGAACTGAAATTGCATTAATCCAGGTCAGCTACACTGAATAGAAGCCATTTGTTGCTCGAAGTGGGATGACAAATGTCTTGCATTTCTAACATCTGAAATGTGAACTTGTAACTGTTGGTTACGAATCTGCCATGAGGAAAGGATTTTGGGTTAATGCGCCCAGATTCGCCCACCAGCATGAAAGGCCGGAAGGAAGAGATGCCTCCCGAGCCAATCTCCGGAGAAGGCCGGCTCCTTTTGGGGGGTTTGTTTAAGCTAAGATTACAGGAAAGAGATAAATGTACAGAAAGAGACAAATGTACAGAAAGAGAAAACAAATATGTCCAGAGGTTGGTGGGGGGAACTAACAGTACGGGAACACACTAATTACCGCTACTTACTGCATTATAAACACAAAGCATGACCAGGAACTGCAAAGACTACGCGTACTTCCGATACTCAGACAGTGTATGCACAGCTTCAATGATCCCCTAGCAAACATTCCCTACAAGGAACTAACAACGATGGCAATGCATCAATCACCGGATACGTACAACGACAAGAGTAGAAAGCAAACTAGAGATATCGTGAACCAGGTATATGTGTTTATGTAGAGAATTTAACCGCACAGCTCCAATGGCTCCCTAACAGACATTCCCTACAAGGAACTAACAATGACGGGATCGCATCAGTCACCAGATACGGGCCAGCAACAAAACACATAACTGATGGAACTGCTACTACATCCATTCTATGTATCCTTTTAACTAATGAAGTACAGGGGGTGCTTTAAACAAGCAATGCTAGAGGCACCTGCTCACCAAATGCTGAAATGAATCAGCAAGCCGTGACAGGTTAGCCTAAGGCATGAATAGAAAGGCAGCATAAAAAACAGAAGCAGCAGAACAGAACCAGGCATACAGATTATATTTATAAGCAGAAGCACGGTTACAAGGTGTGCCCAGAAGAGGGGAGAAGTGCGTACTTCGCACCCAGACTGGGCGAAGTGCGTACTTCGCACCAAGACTGGGCGAAGTGCGAACTTCGCACCCAGACTGGGCGAAGTGCGTACTTCGCACAAAAACTGGGCGAAGTGCGAACTTCGCACCCAGACTGGGTGAAGTGCGTACTTCGCACCCAGACTTAGCCATTTTTCAGGTGACTTGCTGGAAGTTGAAAAATTAACTGGGGGACTCCAAGAAAGGGGGAAAGAAAGAGAATGCGGGAAAGAAAAGGAAAGGGAGAGAAGAAGGAAGGAAAATGGAGGAAGAGGGAAAAGAAGAGCAGCACTGTTACAACACTGAAGACATTGCACCCCGTGCAAAATGTGACAACATTTCTGGCGGCTCGCAGGGTGTCGAGCTCGCCTCGGCGCAAAGAATCCATGCCTTCATCCTTTGGGTGCAGAGGAACTTGCCTCCCCTGCCTTTTGCTGCTCTAGCTGTTCGCTCTGTGGCAACTGTTCTTCAGATTCATCTTTGTCAGTTGCCCCCTCAGAGTTACCTTCCGAAAGCTCTCCATCTCCTGCTTCTGCTTCGCGAATGCGATCGTACGCGGCCTGGGCTGGGCGCCAAGCCTCTGCTTCAAATGGCCGGCGGTCAGCTGCATCTTCTAATGCTGCGTGGAAAGCAGCGACCGCATGCAGGTCGATGGTGAGGTATCTTTTTTCTAACTCCTGGAAGTAGGAGCTGATCTTGGAATATTTGGCCACCATCTGAGTGACCTGACTGTCTTGAATTGGCTCAGCCCAGCTGTCAATTTCAGCTGTATCTGCTTCGAAGGACTGCCAATTCCTTTTCACCCGATCTAGGGTGAGGAGCTCGCCATTTTCAACAAAACTTGGGCACCCAAGTTCAGAAAGAGCGTGAAAGGGGGCCAGACAGATATCTCTTTCATGTCCGAATGCATCAAGCATTCGTCTGGAAACTCTCACCTCTTCAACTTTTTTGAAATATTTGTGCAAGGTCACCCTTGCACCTGCCCATTCTGCAGCGAATGAGGACACGGGAGAAAATTGGAGGCCGTTGCGCTCGCGCTCCTGAAGATTTACCGCCAGGTCCAGCCATTGCTTCGCCTGGCGCTCGGCCTCCTCTACCACAGGCTTTCCCTGGGCAGAAACTTCTTGAATTCTGGATGCGAAATCCAGAACTGCCATCGCCTTGAAGGTGTGGGGCTTGCATTCCCGCAGCAGACCAGCCCGCATCTCCTTAACCTTTGTCTTTGAAAAGACCGTCGCTTGAGATGCTCTCTCTGCAAGTTGCGACTGCGCCTGCTTCAAAGACTTCTGGAGCTGAGAAATCTACTCCAAGGATGCTTTCTTTTCGGTTGCGTCTTGTTGCTGAGAAGCGGCCAGCTGGGCTTTGAGTTCATCTATTTCTTGCCGCGCCGCTTCCAGTTGCTCAGTGGACCTAGAGAGGTCCTCTTCAAGCTGCCTTGTTTTATCCTGCAACCCGAAAAGTTCTTCCTCGCTCCTCCGGACTTTTGACAAAGAGATCGTCGACTTTGCGCATAATCGATCGAATCCGATATTGCTTGTTAATGTCGTCAAAGCTCTTCTCCTTTGTCTGGAGCTCGTAGTCCGCCCTGGTCATTTCCCGAAGAGGTTTCTTTACTTTTGGGATTATCTTCTCTGTTGTAATCACTCTCCTTCCGAAATCGTACTTTGCGCGTTTTGTCGGGGCGGCTATCTCTTCATGTCTCCTCCGCTTCAGGTCTTGGAGGAAAGAGACAGAATACTCTACAGCCCTCGTTGCCAGGGGCAAGTCGTCTGTATTCTGGAGGTCGTCCATGAAATCTGGTTCCCCCAGCCTAGGGTTTTGCTGAGACGTCTCTCCTGCGGGGATGGGACCAGGAGGAACCGGACGGACCTTGGAAGAATCGGCCGCTTGTGGGGGCGACCGGGAAATGGAGACGGGAATGGTTGACACTGTAAGGGTATGAAGCGGCTGAGACGGAGGATGTGACGGTGAACGGACAGCCTCAGCACTAACCTCAGGCGAAGGGTTTGGAGTTGTGCTCAGAGAAAGAGAAACGTTAAGGTTCTGAGCAAACTGATCAAAAGAATGGGGGCCGCTAGAAGGAGGGCGTGGAGACGGGGAAGGGGATGCGGCCATAACTTGCTCGGATTGAGTGGGAGACGGAGTGGGAGTAGGACTGGGTGAGACTAAGGAGACAGAGGCAACAAACGTACCTGCGGGCTCCGCCTGAGCCGATGCCGGGTGGATGTCTTCGCTTCTGGTCTCGGCGGCTGGCTTGGGACTGTCCAGAGAAACTGTCTCTGCAGCGGCAGGACGCGGCTGCAGCTCTGCAACTGGCTGCTGCACTATCAGGCTAGGTCACCTGATTTTCTCAACTCTCTTCCACTTCTTCTCTTCTGGAATAACGGTTGGATCAAGGGAAGGAGAGGAAGCAGGTGCAGCAGGCGCTGATGCTCCCACGGTAAACTTGTATCGGGGTTTGACTTGCAGAAGGTCTGCCGCAACCGGTCTGCCCTCTGACGGCGCTGGCGCTTTTCGTGCCTGAGGGATTGCCCCGGGCGTTGCCTTGACTAACTCTTTTGCCTTCTCAGGCGCCGTCTTGGAAGCCACGGGCTGCATTGGATTGACCTGGAAGTCTGCTGGGCCCACGCTGGTAGTTGCCGAAGTGTACAACTGTTGGGAGGGAGACCCTCCTTTATAGTCTTCAAAGGGACCTCGGGGAACGTAACCTTGATATGCGAACGGCCGCCAGCTATCATGATGCTGGTCATAGAGAACCGAAAAGTCGTCATCTACGGCCAGGTTTCTCCTTGTTGATTTGTCGTGCTGCGTGCGGCATCTCATCTTCCAGCATTCAGTGATCTTTTCTTTAGACCAGTTAAGGCCTGCTATCTTGGATAGAAATTTTTTGAACCCTGGAGATGAAAACTGGTGGTCCGGGTTTCGCTTGGGGTCGTATGTCACCTCCTCGCAGTAGAAATCCTGCCAGGGAGGAGAAGCTTCCATCAGTTCGATTTCCCAGTCAAGATCCACATGGACCACATCGCATTTATCTTCAGTTATATTTGCCCGGGGGCAGAGATGCGCAAACTTTCCCCTTATTCCATATGGGTCATACTTCCAGCGCTGCGGCAACAAAACCAGGCCAATCCGGGAAAGCTCTTGCTCGAGGTAGACATGTTGTCCTACCTCAAAAATCTCAACATTTGCCCAGGAAAGAGGATATTGAAAAATCTGTCCTCTCTTCTTTCCTAGGCCGAACTCCTTTTCAACATAGTCTATTTGTCGGGCAATCTCCATCCCGAACAGGTTCTCCGAGCACCAGTAGGGCAGCAAATGGGGTTTGCCCTTGAATCCGTAGATTCTGACCACAATTCCCTGCGTCAGTCTGAAAACGTCCCCGAGCTTCTGATTTATCAAAGCGCTCGTCATTTCTCTCGGGGGGCGAGGAATTTCGCTTTCACTGAAGACTGACATGACGAATCCCAGAAAGTTGAAGTTGAACTTGTAGTAGGACCCTTTCCGGTATAAGTCATCCGTCCAGTTATAGACGCGTTGTGGTGCTCCCTTCTCGTTGACCTTCTTCAGGTTCAGGATCGGCATGTGGGGGTGCAGATGGTACAAACAAAGCCAGGCTAGAACAGAACTAAAACGAAAATCGGTAGACTGCCTCTTCTGGATTTTTACCAGGCTGGAATGAACGGCGTAGGCCAGCCAGTCTGCCCAGTCGAAAGAGATGGGACGCTTCCCACTTCTCTGTGCTGCCGGTTCGTAGGACTCTCCACATAGGAGACATTCTGCCAACGCTAGCTGGTACGGCTGTACCAGCTCATCAGAATCGCAGCCAAGAATAGATGCCAAAATAATGTACAAGTACTTGTTCCGGAATTGTGTCGGGGGCATGGGGCCGGTTGGCCACTGTCCAGCTGCAAGCGGGGCGTTCAGCTCTGAATTGAGGAATTCCCTCATCCGTTTTGTTGGCATGAAACGTCCCGCCTGCTCGCCCAAATTTATCTTTCTGAGAATGGCGTTGGAGTCATACTCCAACCCTGGGGCGAAAGCTGGCTGGACAGTCTCCCTGCGCAGTGCGAACAAGGGTTTACCGCTGGAGCTGCAAATTTGCCGGGAAGCTGGTTTGTAGTGTCTGACAATTAGGTCTACCAGTTCCGGGCATTGGTGGACAGGAGGGCACAAGAATCTGAAAAGATTGGATTTGTACGCCGCTCCGAAATGGTGGGAGGGCGAAACTTTGTCAGCCCAACTCTCCACATTTGCCCGCAGCTTCGTTAGGCTCATAGAAAAAGAGCCGTCCTTGTATCCCGACAAATAATTCACCGGAGGTGGTGGGGCTTGCCCATGCTGTACTTTTTTCGTCCGGGACTTTGACTTTCTTTCTGGCGGGGTTTCACTTCTGAAAGCCCCCGGCCGCGGTAAATCCTTTGGTTCGCCACTTTCGCTGGACTGCGCTGACACTGGCATCTTTCCTCTGTCCATCTCTCCGAATCAGCAATAATTGCAAGTTCAAGGCGTTTGCAGCAGATTTCGCTGTCACAGGAATAATTTGCATAGTCTGGAACGTTTAAAAACATCTGACCCCCTTTTCTAGATAAAGACAGCGCCATTAATGCCGCGCAGGAGGAGGTAGGTCGGCTGAGTTAAGGCTCTTTGGTGGCTGCGCAAGAGGATGTTTGGAAAAAGCGCGCTCCGGCAGACGTGCCATGCTTCTTTTGTTGCACCTTCCTTGAAGATTGTGCAATCATTAATTCTGCTTTGGAGATTGCGCCATGGTTGACGTCACTGCAAGAGCGCGGGCACACTGCTCAAGACGGAACCTCGGTGCGGAAACCCACTTTAAAACGGTTACAAACGCGCCTTGGGCCCAGCTTGGGATTTTTTTGAATTTTTTATTCATTTTTTAAACGCTGCCCCAAACTGGCCCAGAAAACGAGGCGCAGCCGGTCTTCGCCCGGAGTTGGGCGTGGCCAGACTTCGCCGGCGAAGTCGGACTTCGCCCGAATTTCGGGCGAAGTTTGAACTTCGCGCGAAGCGCGCGCTTGAACTGTTTTGCTTCTTTCTTGCTGTGCCCAAGGTTTGGGCGCAGTCCGGGTCCTTTGCAACCTTCGGGCCTTTGACCGCACTTAATACTTTCTTTAGACTGCTCTTGCCGCGTAGTGCAAACACTGAGGTGAGTTCGGACTTCGGCCGAAGTTGGGGCGAAGTCCGAACTTCGCGCGAAGTTCGCACTTCGCACGAAAGTTGGCCGAAGTGCGGACTTCGCACGAAAGTTGGCCGAAGCCGGACTTCGCGCGCGAAGTCAGTCCTCGGTCAAGACTTGGCGAAGCCTGTCTTTTGTGTGCCCTTTTGGCTTTCCTATCGGACGCGCTTCGCTCAGTGGCTGGCCCGAAGCCCGACTTCGCTGCGAAGTCGGACTTCGGCCAACACTTAGCCGAATTTTTTGCCCTTTTTTCTCTGCTTTCTTTGTTCGTTTTCTTCCTCCCTTTGCACAGCCGAACTTCGCCCCTCCTGAGGGGCGACGACAGACTTCGCTGCGAAGTCTGTCCCTGTCTTTCCCGTGCCGCAGTTAAGCTCAAAAAACAGAGAAAAACAATTTAAAAGCTGAAAACTGGAAACTGTACATGCCAAGAAATGGAAAAACATGAGGGAAATTTTTTACAAGGGCCACTCGGGCACCTTCAACAGCGGTAAAGTTTCAAGTGGAACCCGTTAACAGGGATAGGCAGGAGCTGACCCTCCATATCCCGCAGTATGTAGGCATTGAACTGGTTTACCCGGGCAATCTGATAAGGGCCCTCCCAGAGAGCATCAAATTTCCCGTGATTACCCGACTTTGCTTTGTATGAGTCCCACTTCAGCACCAGGTCCCCGATTTCGAAAACTCGGGCAGTGGTGCTTTTGCAAACCAGCCTTGAGTGGCCGCAATGTGATCCGCGAAGGCCTGGTATGCACTTTCTCTGTCTTCTTCCAACTGCAGGAGTTGGCACAGTCTGTCGTCCACCGGGTCTCCGCTGCATCTGTCTTCGTCAATCATCCACAGGGCAGGGATCTCAATATGTGATGGCATGACAGCTTCTTTACCGTAAACGAGCGCATAGGGAGACGTTCTTAGGGATTTCTTGAACGCAACTCTGTCCGCCCACAGCGCCCGGTTCAGGAGCAAGTGCCAGGTCCGCTTGTTTCTGTCAATGGTCCTCCGGATGATCTTCAGGAGGTTTTTGTTAGTGGACTCGGCAAGGCCATTCCCCTGTGGGTAGTAGTTAGAAGACATCTTGTGATAAATGCCAAGTCCGCGGTGTACTCCGTGAGTACAGCGCCTACAAATCCCGGACCGTTGTCTGTCACAATCGACTCTGGAACCCCGAAGCGGGTAATCAGGCTCTCAATGAACCTGATGACCGTTTCTTGGTCTGCGTTCTTGGTCGGGATCGCCTCTGTCCACCGCGTGAAATAGTCGGTAGCCGTAAGAATAAACTTGTGGCCGGCAGAGGAGTTAGGAGAAATCACCCCAATAAAGTCTAAACCCCATTGCTGGAACGGAGTCTCGGCCTGAATCGGTTGAAGGGGCAGGGGTGCTTTTCTGCTTCGGCCGGCAAACCTCTGGCATTGATCACATTTAGAGCAGAAAGCATGCGCGTCTGCGAACAAAGTGGGCCAATAGTACCCAGCCCTTATTATTTTTAAGGCCGTTGGCCTTGAAGAATGGTGACCCCCAGGCATCCCGGAATGAAATTCTCCGAGGACCCTAGGCTGGTCAGATTTTAAGACGCACCGCAACAGGATGCCGTCAATGTTTTTGAAGTAAAGCCCCTCGGGGTGAAGAGTGTACTTGAGGGCACCCAGCCGAAATCTCCTTCGTTGTGAGGCGTTCAGGTGACCGGGACATCTTCCGGTGCAGAAGTATCTCACCAGTTCATCTGTCCAATCACTCCCCTCCGATAAGGAGTCGGCTAGGTAGATGCATGTCGCTGTGTCCTCCCACTTACAAAGCGGAGATGCCGGCTACAGCGCTTCGGGCCAATTCCTTACACAAGGCTCGGCCTCTGATAAGCCTGGTGGGCCGCACTTCAATGTGAAACTCCTGGATTTTGGCAATCCATCCCGCTCTCTTGTGACCCGGTTCTCCTTGCAAGATGAAGCTTCGAACGTCCGGGTGAATCACAAAGACAGTCGTCTTGCTTTGGGAGACAAAGTGCCTGAACTTTCGAAGGGACTTCATGACGGCATGAACCTGCCGCTCTATAAAATTGTACTTTTCTTCATGTGGCAGAATCACTTGGCTGAGAAATGCTATGGGGCGCTCCTCACCATCGTCTCCCTTCTGAGTTAGGACTGCAGCGTAACTTTCGGGTTCTCCCACTGCATACAGGATGAAGTCTCTGGAGTAGTCCGGGTTGGTCAACACCGGAGCTTGTGCAATCCGAGCCTTGATTTCCTCGAAGGCTTGCTCTCTCTCATCAGTCCATTCGTAAGGTGTATCTTTCTTGAGCAGTTCGGCCATAGGCTTGATCACTTGTGCAAAGTCCGGGATGAACTTCCGCACGAAGTTAATCTGACCGAAGAAGGACTGCAACCCTTTTTTGTCTATGGGGGCTGGCAAGCGAACGAGGGCTTCCGCTCTGTCAGGGTCAATGGCGAGGCCTTCCTCGGAGATGACATGTCCCAACAGCTTTCCTTCCTTTACCGCGAAGACAGATTTCTTCGGGTTTATAGAAATGCCGAATTCTCGACAACTCTCAAATATTTGCCGTAGGTGCGAAACATGATCTTCTCGTTGGTGAGAGAAAACAGTCATGTCATCGAGGTAGATGACAATAATCTTATTGAGCAGCTCTCGGAAGGCCAAGTCCATGGCCCTTTGGAACGTGGCACCAGCATTGGATAAGCCAAACGGCATGCGCTGATAGGTGAACGTCCCCCACTTGGTGGTAAACGCCGTCTTATGCTGGTCTTCGTCTTTGACCCAAATCTGGTTGTAGCCGGAAAATCCATCTAAAAGTGAAAATCTCTGGGCTCCAGCAACGATATGTAGGATCTGGTCGATTTGGGGAAGCGGATAGTGGTCCCGGAGGGAAGCCTGGTTAAGGTTTCTGAAGTCGACACAGAGACGAATGTCGCCATTCTTTTTCCTCACGGGCACCAAATTCGCGACCCAGGATGAATGTTTGATGGGGTAGATGATCTTGGCCTCCAGCATCTTCAAGAGCTCGGTCTTCATCATGGCCTCAATCTTCGGATTCACGGCCCTCTGTTTCTGTCGAAATGGCTTGGCGCCATCCTCTAGCTCAATGGTATCGTTGGATGACGGTTCTGTCATACCCCCTCAAATCCTCGTAGCACGAGGCCACGATGTCGGGGAACTCCCGGCACGGTGATCTGATCTGCTCCAGTTCCTCCGACGTGCAGTCTGTTCCGACCTTGATGGTTTTACCAGGTTCAAGTTCTAGGTCAGCATACTGCCTCGGGTCTACTTTGATCTTGTGGGATATTGCTCTGTCATTCTGATCAAAGAGACTCTCTAATGTAATCAGTCCTTTTGGCTCGTCATCAGGGTCTCTACCTCCGATTACACACACTTCGTTAACCAGGAATGTGACGATCTCCTCGTCACAACTGAACACCTGCCAGTGGGTGTCCTTATCGAGCACGAAGGCTCATGAACACGATCTGAACCGGCTTCGGTTTTTGGACAACGTCTTCAGCCGGAACGTACCTGGCTCCAACAGACGCCAGGATATCAGCGTGCTTGTTTTTCTCACGCGATATCGCTTTGATACTCAATGAGTCGAATGACTCCATCAGGTCCCACACCCGATTGCGGTATGCTCTGAGATAGTGCTGTCTGGATGCGCACTTGTCCATAACTTGGTGACATACCAGCTCTGAATCTTCGAAAATCTGGAGATGTTTAATTCCGAGCCTCTCCGCCTTTCGCAAACCCAAGCACAGGGCTTCGTATTCCTCAGAATGCGGGTCATTGCACGTAGTGCACCAGTTAACCTGGTCGGGAGGACCAGGCGGGTCTTCTATAGTAGCATTTCTCGGAGGCGGACGCCTCTGCGGCTGGTTTTCTGGCGCTTTGTCTTTCGTTAGCGCCGGGGGTGCATATGGCCTCCTAGGAGCGAGGTCCATCAGGGCCTGCTTCTTCTTCATAGCGGTCATGTCATTGGACATGGCATGGTATCCGGAGGCCAAAGCTCGCACTTCTTGTAGAATCGTGTTTTGGATGCTGCTGTTAGGTGGCGGCATTTGTGCCGGTGGAGGCAATGCGGCCAATGGAGGGGGGTTAGAATAAGATGCGTACTGTGGAGGAGCGGGAAGTGCTGGAAAATGTGGAGCAGGAGACGGCGGGTGAGGGTAATGCAACTGAGGCGGGCCGTAAGGAGTTACGATCGGCGCCGGATTCCACTGCTGCTGGGGTTGCTGTCCTGACGTGGACGGCGCACCACCAGAAGCAGAAGGATACTGTGATCTGGGGAAGTCGGGATGGATGGGCTCCTGCACTCTGGACGGGAGTCTGCCGATGGAGATAATGTCAGCTTCAGCTTGCTGGGCAGCCTCGTACAGTGCAGGGAACTCATCAATTCTGGCGATCTTCAACAGCAGGCATATGTCTGAGTTGAAGGATCTCAGATAGTAGTGAGCAGCCATGTCGGCTGAAGGCCGAAGTTCGCGAGGTACCCGTTTCCAGGATCTCGCAAACCTAATGTTAAAATCAGACACCTCCTCTTGAGGATGTCTCTGGATAGCTTGGAACTGATGCAGTAGAGAAGTCGGGTCAGCAGACTTGTTGCATCCTTTTACGAGCCTCCTGGCAAGCTGGGGCCACCTTGTGATGGATCCCTCTGGCAGTGATCTCCACCAGTAGAGAAGCTTTCCCCTCAGGGAAACGGCTAGCAGACGGGTCTTCACACTTTCATCGGTGATAGTATGCAGTGCGGCCAGGGCAAGGATGTCCTGGATGTGCTCGTACGTCATCTTACCGTAGCCGTCGTATGTGGGAATAGACTTTAAAGCAACGGGCGGCACGACTTGTTGTCCGACCGAGGCCAAGGGCCCCGTAGAGTCCACCGCCGGGAAGAGGTCATCGTCATTTGGCTGTTGGGCAGCCATTTCTTCTTCTTCTTCTTGTTCTTCTCCGTCGTCGGTTGTGTACTCGGTGTCGGTACTTTCCGAGGATGCAGGATCTTCTCCTTCCTCGGCCTCTTCTATTTCGTACTCGGCTCCTCCGACTTCAGCTTCGGCCTCTTCTTGGATCTCAGCCTCGGCTTCGTCGAAACGAGCTCGTGGATCAGCCAGCCTGGGGATCTCGCCTCGAGCGTTGATGTCCAGTTCGTAGAACTCAGGCGGGCTTCTCGGATCCCTTGCTTGCCACCTTCTCGTGTGCATGAAGGTGCTGGGACCGGTCTTCTAGACTCAGAGGATTTGTTCGTGCAGAGTCGCCAGGTGTTCAGATTTGGAACAGCAATGAAGCGAACACCGGTGCTTCAATTCTGTCGGGGGTGAGAAACTTCCTTGTCTCACCAGGTGCTCAGAAAACACTGTCAGCGCCAGGTGGAGACTGATCAGAAAATCTTCTTCAAACGTGGGACCAGGGTCCCATCGGGCGTGCCAGAGAAACTGTTGGTTACGAATCTGCCATGAGGAAAGGATTTTGGGTTAATGCGCCCGATTCGCCCACCGACATGAAAGGCCGGAAGGAAGAGATGCCTCCGAGCCAATCTTCGGAGAAGGCCGGCTCCTTTTGGGGGGTTTGTTTAAGCTAAGAGTACGGGAAAAGAAATAAATGTACAGAAAGAGACAAATGTACAGAAAGAGAATACAAATATGTCCAGAGGTTGGTGGGGGGAACTAACAGTACGGGAACACACTAATTACCGCTACTTACTGCATTATAAACACAAAGCATGACCAGGAACTGCAAAAACTATGTGTACTTCCGATACTCAGGCAGTGTATGCACAGCTTCAATGATCCCCTAGCAAACATTCCCTACAAGGAACTAACAGCATGGCAATGCATCAATCACCAGATACGTACACTGACAAGAGTAGAAAGCAAACTAGAGATATCGAACCGGTATATGTGTTTATGTAGAGAATTTAACCGCACAGCTCAATGGCTCCCTAACGGACATTCCCTACAAGGAACTAACGATGCGGGATCGCATCGGTCACCGGATACGGGCCAGCAACAAAACACATAACCGATGGAACTGCTACTACATCCATTCTATGTATCCTTTTAACTAATGAAGTACGGGGGGTGCTTTAAACAAGCAATGCTAGAGGCACCTGCTCACCAAATACTGAAATGAATCAGCAAGCCGTGACAGGTTAGCCTAAGGCATGAATAGAAAGGCAGCATAAAAAACAGAAGTGGCAGAACAGAACCAGGCATACAGATTATATTCATAAGCAGAAGCACGGTTACAATGGGCACGATGGTTCCCTAACAGACATTCCCCTTCCACACTTTACAATGAATTCATGGTGGGCTTTTATAGCCCGAGTCCCTCCCGTTACATTAATGGGCACAAGGTCCCAGTCAATCATAAGCTGACAAAAGCGGCGAAAGAGCTGCAAATGCTGACCTTTTGTCGGACCGGACTGTACCCGCAGCATGGTCCTCCTGGAAGTTGGACAGCTACATGGCGGTGCGCTGGGCAGAACTTCAATCTGGCAGTGATGCGGGTAGCTGGAGCAGGTAGAACCTCAGATCAGCTTTGAATGAGGCTACTGGCACAAGCAGTGCAGCCCATGCTCGTCCTTTTGCTCGGCACGTTCCGGCTCTAATCCCGAAGCTGGACACTTGTCAGATGATGGATGATGCTATTTGACACGTGTCTGCCTTGGAGGGCAGTCTGTCCATCTTCGCTTGGGATCGGAGCACCTCGGGATGCGCGGGCAGAACGCGATGCGATCGGGAAGGCCTTCATGCCTTGGTCAAATTCCGGGTTTGTTCTCTCTGCACTACTGTCAAGGCGCACTCCGACTTCGGTGTGAAGTCGGAATGCGCACAGGCGAAAACTGATGTCTGCCGCCGTACGGACTTGCTCCAGCACTTGATTTTTCTTTTGTCAGCCTGCCAGTCTGCCAGTTACAAGGTGCGCCCAGAAGAGGGGCGAAGTGCGAACTTCGCACCCAGACTGGGCGAAGTGCGAACTTCGCACCAAAACTAGGCGAAGTGCGAACTTCGCACCCAGACTGGGCGAAGTGCGAACTTCACACCCAGACTGGGCGAAGTGCGTACTTCGCACCAAAACTGGGCGAAGTGCGTACTTCGCACCCAGACTTAGCCATTTTTCAGGTGACTTGCTGGAAGTTGAAAAATTAACTGGGGACTCCAAGAAAGGGGGAAAGAAAGAGAATGCGGGAAAGAAAAGGAAAGGGAGAGAAGAAGGAAGGAAAATGGAGGAAGAGGGAAAAGAAGAGCAGCACTGTTACAACACTGAAGACATTGCACCCCGTGCAAAATGTGACAACAGTAACATTGTTTCAGAGAAAGGAGATGGCTAGGGTCAAATTTTGGTCAATAGTAGATACATGTTTATAAATTGGAAAAAGATGGAAAAGGCAAAGGTAATGATAAAGTAGTTTTTAATGTCCATGTGGTCATAGGCCATATGGGACAACCCTCATGGAGGATGTTGTTTTCCCTAATATATGTGTATCCAACCATACTACGGTTATAGAAGCATGGTGTACAACTCTACCGTCTTTCAAATTTGAATGTTGGACCTCCTTTTTTGGAGTTTCAAAGCCTTCACCGTTAGGCCCAGTCAAGTTGTAGACCATTCAAAATAAATTTTCCAGTTGGAGGAAACATTCAAAAGGTTGAAATCCTTGAAAGGGGACATCAAGAACTTCTAACTATATACATGATGCATCAAATATGGATTACATACACACTTCTTAGATTAAATGGTATTGGGCATGACTGACATGTTTTTTTATTTATAAGGTTCTCTCTATGCTATCCTCTTCTATTGGTTCCATGGCTATGGATACTAGAAGAGTCTTGAGGGGGGGTCAAATTCCATGTCCTCCTAGTATTAGCCAACCAAGCTCTCTTAGTCTTGGGCATTCTCTTGGGAGCATCATTAGAACATGTGTTAGGCCTTTTAGGATAGTTGGTGATGAGGACGATTGTGCTTCTATTGGAAATCCCACTACAAATTAGTGTTCGCACTTGGATCCATTGGAAATCCTTTACATCTTTGTTCTACCTCAACTTCTGCTCTCTTTTCATCATCTTTAGCATGTTAGTGTTTATCCATTTTGGGTAAACTTTGAGGCTGTAATTTTATGCCATAGAATTGTTCCACTTCAGTGTAGTTTACATTAGATTCTTTACTCTAATTTAGCTTATTTTTGTAGTACTTTTTTATTACTACAGTGCATTGTAACTGTTGGTTACGAATCTGCCATGAGGAAAGGATTTGGGTTAATGCGCCCAGATTCGCCCACCAGCATGAAAGGCCGGAAGGAAGAGATGCCTTCCGAGCCAATCTCCGGAGAAGGCCGGCTCCTTTTGGGGGGGTTATGTTCAAGCTAAGAGTACAGGAAAGAAATAAATGTACAGAAAGAGATTTACAAATATATTCAAAGGTTGGTGGGGGGAACTAACAGTACGGGAACACACCAATCACCGCTACTTACTGCATATAAACACAAAGCATGACAAAGAACTGCAAAATCTATGCGTACTTCCGATACCTAAGCAGTGTATGCACAGCTTCAATGATCCCCTAACAGACATTCCCTACAAGGAACTAACAGTACGGCAATGCATCAATCACCAGATACGTACACTGACATGGGTAGAAAGTAAACCTAGAGATATCAGAGCCAGGTATATGTGTTTATGTAGAGAATTTAACCGCACAACTTCAATGGCTCCCTAACAGACATTCCCTACAAGGAACTAACAGTACGGCAGCGCACCAATCACCAGATACGGACCAGCAACAAAACACACAACTGATGGAACTGCTACTACATCTATTCTATGTATCCTTTTAATTCATGAAGTACAGAGGGTGCTTTAAACAAGCAATGCTAGAGGCACCTGATCATCAAATGCTGAAATGAATCAACGAGCCATGACACAGGTTAGCCTAAGGCATGAATATAAAGAAAGGCAGCATAAAAAACAGAAGCGGCAGAACAGAACCAGGCATACAGATTATATTTATAAGCAAAAGCACGGTTACAATGGGCACAGTGGTTCCCTAACAGACATTCCCCTTCCACCCTTTACAATGAATTTACGGTGGGCTTTTATAGCCCGAGTCCCTCCCGTTACATTAATGGGCACAAGGTCCTAGTCAAACATAAGCTGACAAAAGCGGCGAAAGAGCTGCAAATGCTGACCTTTTGTCGGACCGAACTGTACCCGCAGCATGGTCTTCCTGGAAGCTGGACAGCTACATGGCGGTGTGTTGGGCAGAATCTCCCTCTGGCAGTGATGCGGGTAGCTGGAGCAAGTAAAACCTCAGATCAGCTTTAAATGAGGCTACTGGCGCAGGCAATGCAGCCCATGCTTGTCCTTTTGCTCGGCACGTTTCGGCTCTAATCCCGAAGCTGGACACTTGTCAGATGATGGATGATGTTGTGTGACACGTGTCTGCCTTGGAAGGCAGTCCGCCCAACTTCGCTTGGGATCAGAGCATCTCGGGTTGCGCGGGCAGAAAAGGTGCGATCGGGAAGGCCTTCATGCCTTGGTCAAATTCCGGGTTTGTTCCCCTACTGCACACCTGTCAAGGGCGCACTCCGACTTCATCGCGAAGTCGGGCTGCGCACAGGTGGAAACTGGTGTCTGCCGCCGTACGGACTCTGCTCCGGCCTTTTATCATCTTCTGTCAGCCTGCCAGCCTGTCAATCTGCCAGTTGCAAGGTGCGCCTAGAAAGTGGGGCGAAGTCAGACTTCGCACCAAAACTGGGCGAAGTGCGAACTTCGCACCAAAACTGGGCGAAGTGCGAACTTCGTACCCAGACTGGGCGAAGTGCGAACTTCGCACCAACACTTAGCTATTTTTCAGGTAACTTGTTGGAAAGTTGAAAAATCAACTGGGGACTCCAAGAAAGGGGGGAAAGAAAGAGAATGCGGGAAGGAAAAGGAAAGGGAGAGGAGCAGGAAGGAAAATAGGGGAAGAGGGAAAAAGAAGAGCAGCACTGTTACAACACTGAAGACATTGCACCCCGTGCAAAATGCGACAACAGTAACAAATCTTTTCAGTAAGTTCCATTGGCCTACTTTGGGACATCTGTGGGCGTTAATAGAATTATCTTATCTTATCTATGCATAGCTTGTTGAGAAATATAATACAAGTCATGATTAATGATGCTTTTCTTGTCCACATGTATTAGCTGACTACTACATTGCTTCTAGAACAAGTTCTGTCAGGCAATCAGTATGAAAAATGTGAAAGGACCAAGCTAGACATCATAGACACTTCACTTTGAGCGTTTTCCACCTATAAAGTGTCCGCTCGCCCAAGCACCCTGCTCTTCAAGCGACCTGCTCTCTAAGTGACCTTGCTCCCCAAATAGAGGTCCATCGCACAAGTTGAGGTAGAAGACAAAGCAAGGTAGAAATCAACAAGAATGGGTTAAGTGGTTAGAAGAGGGACCCCCACTCATTGGAGCAACCCGCTTTCCAAAGAAACCTCGCTCTCAAACGAAGGCCCATCTCACAAATTGAGGAAAAAGACAAAGTAGGGCATAAATCAACAAGAATAAGTGTTTGGATGAGGGAGCCCCACTCATCGTTGCGACCCACTCACTGAGCGCCCTCACTCTTCGAACAACCTTGCTCTCCGAGCGCCCCGCTCTTCGAAGCAACCTGCTCTTCGAGCAACCTCACTCTTTGTCTATTTTTAGTAAACAAGATAAGGATGATATAAGCATCTTGTAATTATCATTATGTAGTCCACTTTGTGGGCTACTAGTTCAAGTAAAAATAAGAGCTCAATGCTCGTTGTCAAGGTCCTTTGGCCTTTGAAGCAATACTAGAGCTACTATTCAGAGTAAGAATTGTAAAACACTCAAATCTCGAAATCAATAAAGAGTTGTGCGTGGCATCCATATTCAAAATCAATGTCTTCTTCCTTCTTTCCCCTATTAGTCTTCCTTGATTGCCATTGGAGGTATTCAAAGATCTTACGCAATGAAGTTATTCAGTTTCTGCTGAGAATGCCAATAAACCCTGCTATGGCCTCAACCGTATTTTGCTTTTTTCTTTCTCTTGCACCCTTCTCAAACAAAGTAGATTAGATTTGTTTTCTGCATTTTTAGATCAGATTGCTTATTTCGTTTTCTACGTAGTTTCTTTCTTTGTTTTTAGCCTTAGATAGAAGGTAAAAGGAACCGGCCCAAGATCTAGAGGTTGGGGAGAGTGAAACCCTCTTCATCCATTTGTTGAAGTTTGGTTACGGGCGCAAATTGCACTCGCCGATTTCCATGTTTAACACCACCCAACATAAGTCTTTTTCTATATCATTGCATATTGTAGAACAAATAGAAATTGAAGTTCACCGTATTTTAAAGGTACAAAGATTGAAAGCAACAATGAAAAAAGGTAAATACAACCAAAGACCATAGCAAGGATAATGTTTGATCAATTGTGCTATATCAAGAAGATCGAATAAGAATAAGGACATTAGTCATGAGGTTATCCATCATCAGTTACAAGCAATCCGTCAACAGTCTAGAGTTATTCGTCCTAGAGTTACCTAATTAGGCTGATCCGTCATACACTAAAGCCATTACGAATTAGCCGTTTGAGTGACATCAACACAATCAGTATTAAGCGATGATGACATTCATTAGTATGATTTGCCACTCCTTTTCCCATCATACCTTGTCATTCCCTCGTCTAGGGAAGCACTCATTGTTGTCTACATTTGCAAATCTTGTTGGTCTTGAGGGACTGGTTGACACTGGGGTTCTGGGGAAACAGTGGATATTTGAGCCACTGTTGTGGGGAAGGGTGTTGGAACTAAAAGGTGGGCATTTGGCTTGTATGGGTATAGTATCCTTGCTGAGGGAATGTCATAAGGTTTTGTTGGTGAATGAATGGGTATGGTTGATATACTTGTTCGTATTGTGCAGGCTAGCAATACTACCCCTGCAAATGTGACAATGGGTATATAGGTGGGGTCTTGTAGGGGTGTAAGCAAGTTGTTGAAAGATTTGATGATTCGGTTACTAGGACATACCTAACATTATTGAAGCGTTTTGGTATTCATGAATGAAAAAGGGGAGAGAATGTGAAAATTGCATCAAAGAATAGGAATGAAAAATGAGGTGTACTAGTCAAAGTGAGAAGCAAATGAAAAACAAGGAGCATTAACATGGTGCACACCAGAGTAGGGCATTGCCGAGCTGCCTAGCGAGGCGATCTAGAAGCGGGGCGCTCAGCAAGCGGGGCTTGTTTTCGCTTACTTCCTTATCTTCGTTCGCTGTTGCTTTTGGTCTTTCTTCAAAAAGGAGATTCACAAATTGCAAGTTAGGGAAGATTCTAGATCAATACAATCGGAGTCGTTATTTGCATAAAAATTATAAATGGGATTACGAAAGCAAAACTAAAAAGTAATTTGTAAATTGTTGATGCAAAAAAAAAAAAAATTGTTTCATGCGTGTTAGTGTCACACAAAACTGTTTTTGCAGATTTGAAAGGATGTGAAGTATACTTGTGCAGATTTACAAAGTTATGTGTAGGTGGGATAAGATTGATTCGCACTGAAATTGCACTTGTGTATCCTACCAAGTGTGCTAGAAGTCCATAGTAGCAAAACTCGGACTCGGCTCGGACTCGAAAAAGTCAACTCGGGAGTCGGACTCGGGACTCGGCAAAAAAACTCGACAAGACTCGGAAAAAAACTCGGAAAAAAGAAAAAATGAAAAAAAAACAATTTTTTATTGAAAAATAATATTTTTCATGCATATTACTTATTAGTATATTCTAACACACTTACTCAACATTCAACATTGTTCAAATAAGAAATTAACAAGAGGAAGGGGCATATTCTTTCTTGTATTCATCAAAATGTTAATAGTACAAAATGTGCTCATGTGCCATGACAAAATACAAAATCAAACAGCAGTAGCACTAAGCACATACAATATCTCAAAAGTCAAACTATTTATGAACTGATTTGCCCCTTGACCTAGAATAAGCTCTAAGTTCCTTTTGTTGTGTAGATCCCTGTGCCTCCTCTCGTGCCCTTTGCTCTTCCTGTTCCCTCGCCACTAACTCCTCTGCTAGGTCTTCAAGTTCCTGCAAGGGGATGGTAGGATCTTCTAGAGGCTGCACCTCCTCCTCTATGATCCATTCAGAGGATGGATCAATCTGATCTAGGTCAATGGCCTCGTAATCAGAACCTGCTATTTTTTTGTGGTGGAGGAGTAGATTGTAATGGACAAACACAAGATCATTCAATTTCTCTTGTGTTAATCTATTCCTCTTCTTGGAGTGTATGTGCTCAAAAACACTCCAGTTGCGCTCACAACTTGAAGCGCTGCATGGCTGAGATAAAATGCGGATTGCAAATTGCTGCAGGTTGGGCGTATATGTCCCAAAGTCCTCCCACCATAAATCTGAAAAAAGCCAAGAAAAAGAGAATTAATACTTCACAAGTTCACATGTAAATGTGAAATTGAGATTTAAAGATAAAATAACTTACGTGGCAACAAAGTTGAACTTTGTTTGGTGCATTCAGGGGATGTTAGAAGGATGCCCTCGCCTTTCTTATAAGCTTGAAGCTCACCCTGTATCTTTGAACGCACTTCTGGATCAACCACTAAGCGGTCAATACATATCCTTAAGCCCGCCATCACCTCATAGTCAGTACAAACTATTCTCCCAAAAAAGAATTGGGGATTAAGGAAGTATGCTGCTGCATGAAGAGGGCTATGAAGCTGGGCTGTCCAACGCCGATCAATGATTTCCCAAATGGGTCTGTATTTGTGTGGCAGATGTTTATAAAAAGAGGAAATTGCCTCTTTGGCCCTTTCCATAGCCTCATATACATAACCCATTGGTGGTTTTTCCCCATCAACAAGACGAAGAACTCTCACCAAAGGCTCTGATACCTGAAAAAAACATTATTAGCAAATGCCTTGTCTAATAAACATGTAAAATCATCCAATAAACAAAAAATAAAAATAAGAACTTTAATCTTGTAAGTTGTACCTTGATGGCCTCCTCCACGGCCATCCAAAAGGGCTCCTCAAATATGATGTCATACACTCTCTTCCATTCAACGACGTGTTTGTACCTATTTCCATGCTCTGTGCTCCACTCATCGCCAACAAACATTTTCTTCAATGCCCCTTGTGCATTGAAGAGACTCTGCAATGTAATAAAATTAGTGGCGAATCGTGTCACTCCAGGTCGTATTATCTCCCTCCCGCTAGTGTACTGCCTCATCACATTTAACACCCATGTATGATTGTATATATACTTTGTCACTGTCCTCGCCTTTTGCACAACCTCCATCACCCAAGGCAATCTCCCAAGGTCTTCCAACAACAAATCAAGACAATGGGCTGCACATGGGGTCCAAATCAACGTGGGAAATCTCTCCTCCAATAGCTTCCCAGCTGCCACATAAGCTGAAGCATTGTCCGTGATGACCTGGACAACATTTTCAGCTCCCACCTCCTCCACTACATCACCCAACAACTGTGCAAGAAGAGTTGCATTCTTCACATGGGCTGATGCATCTATTGATTTAAGGAAAACAATGCCATCTGATGAAGCAACCAAAAAATTGAGCAACGTCCTGCTCCTCCCATCCGTCCACCCATCTGACATAATAGTGCAACCCTTCAACTTCCAAATTTCACGTTGCTTCTCAAGCAAAGTCTGAATATCCTGCACAGACTCCTGAAGGAGAGGGCCCCTAAGGTCAGCATAGGTGGGCGGCCTAAATCCTAAGCCGCATGCTGCAACGGCATCTAGCATGCCTCGCCAATATGGAGACCTTGCCACATTGAATGGCAAGTCTGAAAAATACCAAAAGGAGGCTATTGCCTTCCTAGCTGCTCTGTGTCTCTCCTCGTTCCACGTGGCCATACCCTGCAGCGTGGGTTGTGCCCCTGGCGTGGAACGTGCTACAAAAAAGGAGTCATTGGTGCCACTTCCAGGGTGTGCAACTGAGGGGTTGCTGCTAGAGACACTGTGTTGTCTACTGCTGCCAAATGGTGATGGCCCAAATGTGCTCCCTTTGTCTGTTGCACAAGGGGGGGATGCCATGGCCTCACTCTGTTTCCTTTTCAGCTCCTTCTTCTCATTATAATCAACAATATTTGCATTGCATTCTCGCTGAACTTCTGCGGGCACCTTGTCACAAGCTCTAACATTGTTGTTCTTCAACTTAGCTAAGTGATACTTGAGGCGGTTTATACCTCCATGCATCTTCTTCTTGCAAAAATTGCAAATTACGTCCCCCTTTGTGGACCCTTCTGTTCCATATCTCCAAATAGGATCCGTTTTTCCTGTGCTTGCCATTATCCTACATATGGAATCATGGATACATAAATTATTAAATAGTAAATACCTACGTTTT
Organism: Wollemia nobilis; assembly: GCA_028583015.1. NCBI lineage: Eukaryota > Viridiplantae > Streptophyta > Pinopsida > Araucariales > Araucariaceae > Wollemia > Wollemia nobilis. The sequence goes on along the minus strand of JAQPPZ010016747.1, from coordinate 1,631,160 downwards.
GTGGAAATGGAGTTTTGTTTAATAAATAAATAAATAATAATTATAAAATAAAATTTAATATACAAAGTTTAAAAACAAAAATTAAAATTTTACATAACATTAAAAATTAATAAACTTTAATCATTTTATTTTTATCTATCCTAAAATAAAAATAAAACTTTTATTTTTATTTTTATTTCCAACTTAAATAAACTTATTATCAAAACATTATTAAAATTTTACAAAACATTAAATAATAATAATACTTTTATTTTTATTTATATCTAAGTTTATTATTTTATTTATAATTTAAATAAGTTTATTATCAAAATTCAAAACATTATTAAAATTTTACAAAACATTATATAAAAATAAACTTTAATGTATCTTAAAATAATTACATAATTTTATAAAACATAAATAATAATAAATTTTACTAATTTCATATACTAAAATAATTACATAAGTAAAGATCAATAAAAATAGTGTATTTAAGGTGAAGAAATTATAAAAAATAGTGTTCGTAAATATTTAATATATCTATAAATTCATAGAAAAATAAAGGTGAAGAACAATATTAAATACAAGTGTCGGCTGGCTTTGGAGTTTGGAGTAAAAATTATTTAATATAAAAGAAAAAAATATATCTATATTTGAAAATAAAGTTGGGCCATCTATTAGCGTGCTGGAAGGGATATCAAGTTATTAACGCGTGGACATAAGCAAGTTCTCCCTATAATTTAATTTAATAAATTAAAAATATTATTATAATGCAATGTGTAGTATTGAATATAAGTGTCGGCTGAGTTCGTAAATATTTAATATATCTCTAGATTCATAGAAAAACAAATATATCTGGGTAAAAAACATGATTAAATACAACTGTGGCTGACTCTATAATTTAATTTAATAAATTAAAAATATTATTATAATGCAATGTGTAGTATGACTCTATAATTTAATTTAATAAATTAAAAATATTTTTATAATGCAATGTGTAGTATTGAATATAAGTGTTGGATGTGTTCGTAAATATTTAATATATCTCTAGATTCATAGAAAAACAAATATATCTAGGTAAACAACATTATTAAATACAATAACTCTATAATTTAATTTAATAAATTAAAAATATTATTATAATGCAATGTGTAGTATTGAATATAAGTGTCGCTTGAGTTCGTAAATATTTAATATATCTCTAGATTCATAGAAAACAAATATATCTAGGTAAAAAATAATTATTAAATATAACTGTGTAGTATTATTAAATATTATTATAATGCAATGTGTAGTATTGAATATATGTGTCGGCTGATTGTTCGTAAATATTTAATATATCTCTAAATTTATAGAAAAACAAATATATCTAGGTAAATAACATTATTAAATACAACTCTAGGCTGACTTTAGAGTTCGGAATAAAAATAATTTTCAATAACCACATTATAAACATTGATAATGTTTTTTAGAAGACTTATTGAAAAAATAAAAAAAGTCTCAACTGGCCTTATTGAATAAATGCTTAACCGGGCATATATTACTAATCAACGTAACCCTATCAAACACGTGCATCAAATCAAAAATTTTGGCACCAAATCCACTTAAATTATAATTCAATTATAGCACCAAATTAAACAATTCAATGCAACACTCTTTGACCAATATAACATGGAAGCCGTAACCATGCAATTGTAATATAGAAGTCTATTGCAACCCACAAGTGCCACAGAGTCCAACTCCAAGTGAAGCGAACAAGAAGCCACTATACCTGGCATACAGAAAGCTAAAAACCAAAGAGAGAAATCCACCAATGATGCTCCACAAGCATAAGAAAACTAGCTCCTGCCTATGGACACGAATTAGTTTAGGCCATGAGTACCTAACTAGTCGAGGACTGATTGTAGTAATAATTTTTAAAAGTCTTTGAAGAAATCGACAAAAGTTATTGTCTAGCTCTAAATACTAAAGAATTGAAATTCAATCTTTTTGCAAGGGGAATTGGTATCTACCTACCATTCAATCTTTGTTGCATAGGAAAATTGGCCTCTCGTTATCTACTGCCGATAAAATTTGCCTATCGTTATCTACTGCCGATAAAATTTGCCTATCGTTATCTACTGCCAATAAGTATTCAACAACTACCCGCTTTTAAATGGCATGAGATGGACCACCAATCTCAAGAGAAGAGAAAAAAATCGAGGAACACTACATTGTAACCAAACGACTTATTTTAAGAGTTAAAAGTACATTATTTTTTTTACCTTTAGCTTATTTGGTAAAAAGTTAAATGGATTTTGTTTGGGAATTAAATTGAGCAGTTTGTTGACAAGTATTTAATAATTACTAATAAAAATTTTAAGATAAAACATAAATTAAAAAAAAATCTTAAATCTCTTAAATAAAAACTTAAAAAATATTATTACAATTTTTTTATTAGTAAAACTATAATTTTTTAAAAAATCTTAAACTTAAATCTTTTAAATAAAAACTTTAAAATACCACTACAATTTTTAAAAAATACACTACAAGTTTATTGGTAAGACTATAATTTTTTATAAAGACACCTTACGAAATAGGATAAAGATAGATGGAACCCCTGCCACAGACCACATGAATTCTTCTAAAACCCAGTTAATATGCACGGCTGTCACAAATTAAAAGCTTATCAAACGAAAACCTTTAAGCTTCTTTTTCAGCAATAAAATAAACAAATGTTTCCCCTAAAACGTTTTTTATTAGAAGGCAGAAGCTAGTTAAATACGTCCATCCGACGGTGGATATGCATTATTAGAGTAAATTTATTTTAATTTAAAAAAAAAATTAAAAGGCAAACAAGGTTTACTTATAATCTGTCCGTCCAGTATTTTTAGTTTTTATAATATATTTTTCAGTTTTCATTTAAAAACTTAAAAATTAATACTACCCATTTCAATTCATTAAAAAAAACGACGCTTATAATATTTCTCTCAGTTGGACCACGGCAGGGTTTCTCTTTGTGATTGCAACTACAATTCCCATCAAATCAACAACCGTATCAAAAGTTGGACGCTTATAATATTTTTTTATTAGTATTGTGCCTTTTAAAAAAATAGCATAAATTGCTTTAAGGCAGAGAGTTCCACAGATAAGGCGGAGAGTTCGACAAGTTCGACAGACAAGGCGGAGAGTTCGACAAGTTCGACAGACAAGGCGGAGACCCGTGCTCAACTAGGCAAATTCAACTAATTCACTGAACCAGTTGTCTCTGAAGATGGAGGAATACAACTGGCGGAGCTTTTGAATAGAAATGGGAATCGCTTTAAGGGTAAGATTGGAGGAAAAAAAAATTCTTCAATAGAATATGACTGTGCATAGTATTGGTCATTAAAAAAAAGGTAAAATTGGAGGAAAAAAAAAATTCTTCGACTGTGCATAGTATAGTAGTTAGGGGAACTTTTGTTACATACCTGATATATGTTGTATGAAGTTGAAAGTCTAGCCGTGCACTGACAATTCTTCTTCTGCAACCTCTCTGCACCTTCTGCTAAATTCTTCTACAAACCTCTCTGCACCCTCTGCTAAATTCTTCTGCAACCTCTCTGCACCCTCTGCTAAAGCTTCTGCAATGGCTATTAACCTTAGACTGCAGCTTTATAGAATTATACAGCGCGCGAAAATAAAATAAGGCGCCAAGGGAGAAGCCATGAAGCGTGCCAAATTAAGTTGCAGTCAGAGAGACGTCGATGTACAGTTGTGGTAGATGTACTCCTGTCATCTCGTCGCTCGCGTAAAACATGTCAGCAGAAACATTGCCCCCGACAGAACTTTTACATTACAAAAATCCCAGTTTTTTTTTTTTTTAATTAAACTTTAATGTTTTTTTTAATTAAAATTTAATTTTGTTGGGCCGAGTCCCGACATCGGGACTCGGGAGTCCAGGTTAGACTCGGACTCGGCCCGGACTCGGCCGAGTCTAGAAAAAAAAGGAGTCCGAGTGGGCTCGGCTCGGCTGAGCCCACTCGGAATCGGACTCGGCCGAGTACTCGGGAGTCCGGCCGAGTCTGACTACTATGGCTAGAACTATTGAACACGCACGGTGGGTGTTTCTTTTTGGGGCGAATCAGATTCATCCCATCGGGTATGTTTGAATTGTTGAACATAGAAATCGATAAGTGTGACTTATGCTCATGACCGTAGTTCAACAAATGGATAGGGATGCCTCCACTCTCTCCAACCTCCAGATCTCAGGCTGGTTTTGTTTCACCTTCTTTCTTGGCTGAAAATAAAGAAAACTAATCTAAAATACACTGAAAATGAATAAGCAAACTGATCTAGAAATGTAGAAAACAAATGAGGAGTAAGGGTGCAAGAGAAAGAAAATGCAGAATACGAGAGAAGCCATAGTGAGGTTTAGATCTGGTGCAGTTAGATTTGTCAAAGAAAACCAAATAACTTCAGCACATAAGATCTTCAAATGCCTGCAACAACAATCACATAGGACTAATAGGGGAAAATAGGTAAGAGCCACTGATCCCACACATTCACAAGGCAAAAGATCGAAGACAATCGAATATGAATGCCACGCACAACTCTTAATTGATTTTGCAATTTGAATGGTTTTACAATCTTACTCCAAAGAGTAGCTTTGGTTTCGAAGGCCAGAAGACCCTTACAATGAGCATCAACCTCATATTTATGCTTGAAAGTGTAGCAACAAAATGGACTATAAACTTTGTATCCAGGTGATAATTATGAGATGACATATCATCTTTATCCCTTTACTAAAAATAGACATTGAGTGGGGCACTCTGGCAAGGCTCTCTCTGAGCAGGTCTCTCTTGAGCAGGGCTCCCCTGAGCGGGGCTCCCTTGAGCGAGGCATTGTGAGCGGGACTCTCCAGAGTGGGTCTCTCCCAAGAGGGGTTCTCCTATGCAGGGCTCTCTCGAATGGGGTGTTGTGAGCGGGGCTTTCCAAAGCAGGGCTGTCTTGAGTGGGGCTCACTCGAGTAGGGCTTTCGTTGGTAGGGATCTCTTTGAGCAAGGCTTTCTTAAGCAGGGTTCTCTTGAGTGGGCTCTCTATAAGCAGGGCTTCCCTGAGCGAGGTTCTCTTTGAGTGGGGTTCACCCTAGTGGGGCTCTCTACTAGCAGGGCTCCCCCAAGTAGGGCTCTCTTTGAGCAGGACTCCTTCAAGTGGGGCTCTCCTGACTTAGTGGGGCTCCTCCAAGCAGGGCTCTCCTACTTCCAAACACTTAGCCAATTCTTGTTGATTGATTTCTACTCTGCTGTCTTTTGCCTCAGCTTGTGCGATGACCTCTGTTTGGAGCATGATGGTAGTAGCGAGCTACTACAGCTTGTAATTATAAATTCCTTCCCTTTTATATTTTTCTTGTATTTAGACTCTTCAAAGCTTTAATATCATTACGACCTTTGTTGATAGCAGTAATCTATACCCTTTGTGAACTCATTTGCACCTTCACATTTTCATTTTGAGATTTTGCCTTTTGTGAACTCATTTGTACCTTCACATTTTCATTTTGAGATTTTGCCCTTTGTGAACTCATTTGCACCTTCATGTATTCACTTTGAACTGGTGAATTTGCCCTGGCTTGGAAAGCTTCCATATGTGATTTAGTCAAAACAAAGGCTCATTCTATCCAATGAGGAAAACTTTCTGTTCTTTCCTTACTCATCACACTATAATAGTTGACAATAGTGTCTAGGCATAGCAATGTGCTTTCAACAGATTGTGGTGGCTTGGCTGCAACCTAAACACCACCTTTATCTTTACCTAAAAATTTTCCTTGCTTACGCAAGGGGGTCACATGTCCCCAAGAAGGGTGCTGGCTTGGCCATGACCTAAAAATCCACCTTTACCCTTACCTACAGTCTAGTTTGACATTATTTCTGAAAGGCCACATCCTGTTTCAAATTTAGCTGCTCCAATGCTGGATTGTACTTAATACTTTAATAATTAGGATCATAAACCATCTTATAGTGTTTGCTTATATTATAATTGAATATTTTTGAAGATGAAAATCATCATCCATTATTGAATGGAGAAAATCCAAAAGATAGTATAAAATGGTGGGTAGTTCTTTTTTAGTATATATATAAAGTTATTGTTTCTTTTCTCGATTCTCTTATTTTTATTCAAACTAACATTGTGATGATTCTACAGGTATTTGGATCATAATTCATTTTCAGGAAGGATTCCCAATGCTTTTTACCAACATACATACTTGAAAGAACTGTAATCATCTCATTCCTTCCCCCACGTCTCTTTCATTCACTCTCAGGCACCTGCATTTGCACAATGCAAGTTTTTCTATTGAAATTCCAATAAGCCAATGTGTTTTGGTTATCTTATGTTTCCTATAAACAATTATCGGTAGTGTTTGTATTCCACAAGGGTTGAATATTAGTCATGCTTTTGAACGCATGGAATGTCTGGATGCCTTAATTAGATCATGCTTCATATTTCAAAATCTGGTGCCAAAATACAATGTATGGAACTAATGTTATAGACAAATTTATGTTAAAAATCCAGGTATATTGAAGGAAATCGATTTCGCCCAGGTGTCAAACCAATTGGTGTCCATCGGGCAATGGAGGTTTCTGACACAGAATTTCTCTTCTAGGTGTTGTTCCTCTACTCTTAATTCAGGCATTCAGCTCTACATATCAGATTTTGTTTCCAGATTTTTTCAAGTAGTGGAAACAAAGGAATTACTTAAAATTGTATTTTATTGTTGTATAGAAAGAATTATTTTTATTATATGATAAAAGTCGGTACAGATGTCTCCACTGTTCAGATCAGGGTTTAAACACTGACCCCTAATTTGCCAAATTGACACACCAGCCAGAATCAATATATTACATTCCAAAAAGAAAATAAAATCAGCACACCATATCGGGCCTAATCCATAGAACCCTTGACCATCACTAGTAATAAACGAAATTTCGTTAGTGTAGATGCTAGTTCTGATGTACTACCTCATAACCAGAAATAGAAATAAGTATGATGGAAGTCAAGTACGTGCACAATATAGTTTTGATGTAATAGTTATTGTTGTCACATTTTGCACGGGGTGCAATGTCTTCAGTATTGTAACAGTGCTGCTCTTCTTTTCCCTCTTCCTCCATTTTCCTTCCTTCTTCTCTCCCTTTCCTTTTCTTTCCCGCATTCTCTTTCTTTCCCCCCTTTCTTGGAGTCCCCCAGTTAATTTTTCAACTTCCAGCAAGTTACCTGAAAAATGGCTAAGTCTGGGTGCGAAGTTCGCACTTCGCACTTCTCTTTCTTTCCCCCCTTTCTTGGAGTCCCCCAGTTAATTTTTCAACTTCCAGCAAGTTACCTGAAAAATGGCTAAGTCTGGGTGCGAAGTTCGCACTTCGCCCAGTCTTGGTGCGAAGTGCGCACTTCGCCCAGTCTTGGTGCGAAGTTCGCACTTCGCCCCTCTTCTGGGCGCACCTTGTAACTGGCAGACTGGCAGGCTGACAAAAGAAAAATCAAGTGCTGGAGCAAGTCCGTACGGCGGCAGACATCAGTTTTCGCCTATGCGCATTCCGACTTCACACCGAAGTCGGAGTGCGCCCTTGACAAAGCGCAGAGGGAACAAACCCGGAATTTGACCAAGGCATGAAGGCCTTCCCGACTGCACTGCGTTCTGCCCGCGCATCCCGAGGTGCTCCAATCCCAAGCGAAGATGGACGGACTGCCCTCCAAGGCAGACACGTGTCACAGCATCATCCATCATCTGACAAGCGTCCAGCTTCGGGATTAGAGCCAAAACGTGCCGAGCAAAAGGACAAGCATGGGCTGCATTGCCTGTGCCAGTAGCCTCATTCAAAGCTGATCTGAGGTTCTACCTGCTCCAGCTACCCGCTTCACTGCCAGATTGAAGTTCTGCCCAGCGCACCGCCATGTAGCTGTCCAGCTTCCAGGAAGACCATGCTGCGGGTACAGTCCGGTCCGACAAAAGGTCAGCATTTGCAGCTCTTTCGCCGCTTTTGTCAGCTTATGTTTGACTGGGACCTCGTGCCCATTAATGTAACGGGAGGGACTCGGGCTATAAAATCCCACCATGAATTCATTGTAAAGGGTGGAAGGGGAATGTCCGTTAGGGAACTATCGTGCCCATTGTAACCGTGCTTCGCTTATAAATATAATCTGTATGCCCGGTTCCGTTCTCGTCGCTTCGTTTTTTATGTTGCCTTTCTATTCATGCCTTAGGCTAACTCCGTCACGGCTTGTTGATTCATTTCAGTATTTGGTGAGCAGGTGCCTCTAGCATTGCTTGTTTAAAGCACCCCCCGTACTTCATTAGTTAAAAGGATACATAGAATGGATGTAGTAGCAGTTCCATCAGTTATGTGTTTTGTTGCTGGTCCGTATCTGGTGATCGATGCGATCCCGTACTGTTAGTTCCTTGTAGGGAATGTCTGTTAGGGAGCCATTGGAGCTGTGCGGTTAAATTCTCTACATAAACACATATACCTGGTTCTGATATCTCTAGTTTGCTTTCTACTCTTGTCAGTGTACGTATCTGGTGATTGATGCATTGCCGTGTCGTTAGTTCCTTGTAGGGAATGTTTGCTAGGGGATCATTGAAGCCGTGCATACACCGCCCGAGTATCGGAAGTACACATAGTTTTTGCAGTTCCTGGTCATGCTTTGTGTTTATAATGCAGAAGTAGCGGTAATTAGTGTGTTCCCGTACTGTTAGTTCCCCCCCACCAACCTCTGGACATATTTGTATTCTCTTTCTGTACATTTGTCTCTTTCTGTACATTTATTTCTTTCCTGTACTCTTAGCTTAAACAAACCCCCCAAAAGGAGCCGGCCTTCTCCGGAGATTGGCTCGGGAGGCATCTCTTCCTTCCGGCCTTTCATGCTGGTGGGCGAATCTGGGCGCATTAACCCAAAATCCTTTCCTCATGGCAGATTCGTAACCAACAGTTTCTGGCACGCCCGATGGGACCCTGATCCCACGTTTGAAGAAGATTTTCTGATCAGTCTCCACCTGGCGCTGACAGTGTTTTTCGAGCACCTGGTGAGACAAGGAAGTTTCTCACCCCCGACAGAATTGAAGTACTGGTGTTCGCTTCATTGCTGTTCCAAATCTGAACACCTGGCGACTCTGCACGAACAAATCCTCTGAGTCTAGAAGACCGGTCCCAGCACCTTCATGCACACGAGAAGGTGGCAAGCAAGGGATCCGAGAAGCCCGCCTGAGTTCTACGAACTGGACATCAACGCTCGAGGCGAGATCCCCAGGCTGGCTGATCCACGAGCTCGTTTCGACGAAGCCGAGGCTGAGATCCAAGAAGAGGCCGAAGCTGAAGTCGGAGGAGCCGAGTACGAAATAGAAGAGGCCGAGGAACAAGAAGATCCTGCATCCTCGGAAAGTACCGACACCGAGTACACAACCGACGACGGAGAAGAACAAGAAGAAGAAGAAGAAATGGCTGCCCAACAGCCAAATGACGATGACCTCTTCCCGGCGGTGGACTCTACGGGGCCCTTGGCCCTGGTCGGACAGCAAGTCGTGCCCCTCGCTGCTTTAAAGTCTATTCCCACATACGACGGCTATGGTAAGACGACGTACGAGCACATCCAGGACATCCTTGCCCTGGCCGCACTGCATACTATCACCGATGAAAGTGTGAAGACCCGTCTGCTGGCCCTTTCCCTGAGGGGAAAGCTTCTCATCGGTGGAGATCATCGCCGTAGGGATCCATCACGGGGTGGCCCTGCCTTGCCGAGAGGCTCGTAAAAGGATGCAACAAGTCCGCTGACCCGACTTCTCATCGCATCGGTTCCAAGCTATCCAGAGACATCCTCAAGAGGAGGTGTCTGATTTTAACATTAGGTTTGCGAGATCCTGGAAACGGGTACCTCGCGAACTTCGGCCTTCGACCGACATGGTCTGCTCACTACTATCTGAGATCCTTCAACTCAGACATATGCCTGCTGCTGAAGATCGCCAGAATTGATGAGTTCCCTGCGCTGTACGAGGCTGCCCAGCAAGCTGAAGCTGACATTATCTCCATCGGCAGACTCCCGTCCAGAGTGCAGGAGCCCATCCATCCCGACTTCCCCAGATCACAGTATCGTTCTGCTTCTGGTGGTGCGCCGTCCACGTCAGGACAGCAACCCCAGCGACAGTGGAATCCGGCGCCGGTCGTAACTCCTTACGACCCGCCTCAGTTGCATTACCCTCACCCGCCGCCTCCTGCTCCACATTTTCCTGCACTTCCCGCTCCTCCACAGTACGCATCTTATTCTAACCCTCCCCTCCATTGGCCGCATTGCCTCCACCGGCACAAATGCCGCCACCCGACAGCAACATCCAGAACACGATTCTACAAGAAGTGCGGGCTTTGGCCTCCGGATACCATGCCATGTCCAATGACATGACCGCTATGAAGAAGAAGCAGGCCCAGATGGACCTCGCTCCTAGGAGGCCATATGCGCCCCCGGCGCTAACGAAAGACAAAGCGCCAGAAAACCAGCCGCAGAGGCGTCCGCCTCCGAGAAATGCTGCTATAGAAGACCCGCCTGGTCCTCCCGACCAGGTTAACTGGTGCACTACGTGCAATGACCCGCATTCGGAGGAAGACTGCACTTTGCACCAGCACTACATCCAGACCTTGGCCGACAGCGCTATAGAAGACGATGAGCTGTACATGATCTTGGATGGCGAGGCCAACTTTGCCCTCCCCGAAGAGAATCTAGCGTCACCTGCCAAGGAAGAAAAGAAGGCCGCAGATGCGGCCAAGCCTTTGCAAGTCTACGCGAGAAGAGAAAAACCGCAGCCCGGCGGGCTGCCACCATACAAGCGGCTGTGGCCTTTCACAGCCCAGGAGAAGGCATCCAAAGATAAAGCTCCAGTCAAGCCTTCTCCGGCAAAGGCTGCCCCTGTTCCAGCAAAACCTCCAGCAAAGGCCCCAACTCCGGCTAAGGCTCCCGTACTTCAGCCTCCAGCTGAAACCAAAGAACAAGCCCAGGAGAAGCTGAAGTACCCGTCTCTGACTAAGAGACGACGAGTTGAGGCCACCCAACAGTACCGGACAAAGTACGAGCCGACAAAACAAGCAGAAGGAGCTAGTACCTCGGGCTACAGCATTGTAGACGAGTTGAAAAGAACACCTGCTAGAATCAGCATGTACGATGCTCTTCTGCTCCCAGGCCAGGTAGATCTGCTGCAAGAATCATTGAAGAATATGAAGAACGGCAGCCAGATGCAACCTGCTGTCCTGGTTCAACCTTTGACAGTCTCCGCCACTGGGAAGAACAGACCGCCACCCTTTTATCTGTCTTTACGGATGCAAGGGCACATAGTTCATAACTGCATGGTGGACTCTGGTGCTTCCTCGACTGTGATGCCGAAGGCCGTCTGCGATGAGATCGGGATGGAATACACACGGAGCAGCCAAGGCATGCTGCAATTAGACGGCACCCCTGTCAAGACAGTTGGTGTCATAAAGGACATCCCTATCCGACTGCACAAAGCTCTCGACATCGTAGTCATCCAAGAGGTCGTGATTGTCGACCTGGAGCCTTACTTCGGCATGTGTCTCTCTCGGGACTGCAAAGTTGGGCGGGTACCTGTCTCTAGACTACTCACATATGGAAGTGCCCTTCAAAGGGAGGAGACTGAGAATTTTTAATGAGAAGCCTTCCCCCTTCCTAGTAGACAAGATACCCGGAGGAGAGATGGACTGTATGGTTCAGTTGTCAGAAGAAGAACTGGTGACAGTGGAACTGACCGAGCAAGCTCTCGAAGTGTTACAACTCGAAGATGAGTTCTCGTTGCGGGATTTTAATGCCGTAATCGGGACGGAGCAGGGCTGTTACTCCATTAAACAGCCCGAGAGGCTTGACGTGTCGGCTGCAAAAGAAGTGGGACCCGCACCCGAAGAGCCGTGGAAGCTTTTCTTTGACGGCGCGCGATGCAAGAATGGCGCCGGTGCAGGGGTACTCCTGGTGTCTCCAACCGAAATCCAGAAGGACTATGCCTACAGGTTGGCTTGGAGCTGCACTAACAACTCGACGGAATACGAAGCCCTGTGCTTGGGTTTGCGAAAGGCAGAGAGGCTCGGAATTAAACATCTCTAGATTTTCGGAGATTCGGAGCTGGTATGTCACCAAGTTATGGACAAGTGCGCATCCAGACAGCACTATCTCAGAGCATACCGCAATCGGGTGTGGGACCTGATGGAGTCATTCGACTCGTTGAGTATCAAAGCGATATCGCGTGAGAAAAACAAGCACGCTGATATCCTCGGCGTCTCGTTGGAGCCGTGCACGTTCCGGCTGAAGACGTTGTCCAGAAACCGCAGCCGGTTCGTACCGCTCTACGAGCCTTCGGGCTCGATAAGGACACCCACCGGCAGTGTTCGGCTGTGACGAGGAGATCGTCACATTCCTGGTTAACGAAGTGTGTGTAATAGGAGGTAGAGACCCTGATGACGAGCAATATGAGGGGTTGATACAGTTACGGAATAATCACGTCCCAAAAGGACTGATTACATTAGAGAGTCTCTTTGATCAGAATGACAGAGCAATATCCCACAGATCAAAGTAGACCCGAGGCAATATGCTGACCTAGAACTTGAACTCGGTAAAACCATCAAGGTCGGAACAGATCGCATGTCGGAGGAACTGGAGCAGATCGGATCACCGTGCCGGAGTTCCCCGACATCGTGGCCCGGTGCTACGAGGATTTGAGGGGGTATGACAGAACTGTCATCCAGCATACCATTGAGCTAGAGGATGGCGCCAAGCCATTCCGACAGAAACAGAGGGCCGTGAATCCGAAGATTGAGGCCATGATGAAGACCGAGCTCTTGAATATGCTGGAGGCCAAGATCATCTACCCCATCAAACATTCATCTTGGGTCGCGAATTTGGTGCCCGTGAGGAAAAAGAATGGTGACATTCGTCTCTGTGTGGACTTCAGAAACCTTAACCAGGCTTCCCTCCGGGACCACTATCCGCTTCCCCAAATCGACCGGATCCTACATATCGTTGTCTGGAGCCCGCAGATTTTCACTTTTAGATGGATTTTCCGGCTACAACCAGATTTGGGTCAAAGACGAAGACCAAGCATAAGACGGCGTTTACCACCAAGTGGGGGACGTTCGCCTATCAGCGCATGCCATTTGGCTTATCCAATGCTGGTGCCACGTTCCAAAGGGCCATGGACTTGGCCTTCCGAGAGCTGCTCAATAAGATTATTGTCATCTACCTCGATGACATGACTGTTTTCTCTCACCAACGGGAAGATCATGTTTCGCACCTACGGCAAATATTTGAGAGTTGTCGAGAATTCGGCATTTCTATAAACCCGAAGAAGTCTGTCTTCGCGGTAAAGGAAGGAAAGCTGCTGGGACATGTCATCTCCGAGGAAGGCCTCGCCATTGACCCTGACAGAGCGGAAGCCCTCGTTCGCTTGCCAGCCCCCATCGACAAAAAAGGGCTGCAGTCCTTCTTCGGTCAGATTAACTTCGTGCGGAAGTTCATCCCGGACTTCGCACAAGTGATCAAGTCTATGGCCGAACTGCTCAAGAAAGATACACCTTACGAATGGACTGATGAGAGAGAGCAAGCCTTCGAGGAAATCAAGGCTCGGATTGCACAAGCTCCGGTGTTGACCAACCCGGACTACTCCAGAGACTTCATCCTGTATGCAGTGGGAGAACCCGAAAGTTACGCTGCAGTCCTAACTCAGAAGGGAGACGATGGTGAGGAGCGCCCCATAGCATTCCTCAGCCAAGTGATTCTGCCGCATGAAGAAAAGTACAATTTTATAGAGCGGCAGGTTCATGCCGTCATGAAGTCCCTTCGAAAGTTCAGGCACTTTGTCTCCCAGAGCAAGACTCACTGTCTTTGTGATTCACCCGGATGTTCGAAGCTTCATCTTGCAAGGAGAACCGGGTCATAAGAGAGCGGGATGGATTGCCAAAATCCAGGAGTTTGACATTGAAGTGCGGCCCACCAAGCTTATCAGAGGCCGAGCCTTGTGTCAGGAATTGGCCCGAAGCGCTGTAGCCGGCATCTCCGCCTGTAAGTGGGAGGACACAGCGACACGCATCTACCTAGCCGACTCCTTATCGGAGGGGAGTGATTGGACAGATGAACTGGTGAGATACTTCTGCACCGGAAGATGTCCCGATCACCTGAACGCCTCACAATGAAGGAGATTTCGGCTGGGTGCACTCAAGTACACTCTTCGCCCCGAGGGGCTTTACTTCAAAAACATTGACGGCATCCTGTTGCGGTGCGTCTTAAAATCCGACCAGCCTAGGGTCCTCGGAGAATTTCATTCCGGGATGCCTGGGGGTCACCATTCTTCAAGGCCAACGGCCTTAAAAATAATAAGGGCTGGGTACTATTGGCCCACTTTGTTCGCAGACGCGCATGCGGTTTGCTCTAAATGTGATCAATGCCAGAGGTTTGCTGGCCGAAACAGAAAGGCACCCCTGCCCCTTCAACCGATTCAGGCCGAGACTCCGTTCCAAAGAATGGGGTTTAGACTTTATTGGGGTGATTTCTCCTTACTCCTCCGCCGGCCACAAGTTTATTCTTACGGCTACCGACTATTTCACGCGGTGGACAGAGGCGATCCCGACCAAGAACGCAGACCAAGAAACGGTCATCAGGTTCATTGAGAGCCTGATTACCCGCTTCGGGGTTCCAGAGTCGATTGTGATAGACAACGGTTCGGGATTCGTAGGCGCTGTACTCACGGAGTACACCGGCAGACTTGGCATCTATCACAAGATGTCTTCTAACTACTACCTTCAGGGGAATGGCCTTGCCGAATCCACTAACAAAAACCTCCTGAAGATCATCCGGAGGACCATTGACAGAAACAAGCGGACTTGGCACTTGCTCTCGAACCGGCGCTGTGGGCGGACAGAGTTGCGTTCAAGAAATCCCTAAGAACGTCCCCCTATGCACTCGTTTACGGTAAAGAGGCTGTCATGCCATCACATATTGAGATCCCTGCCCTGTGGATGATTGACGAAGACAGATGCAGCGGAGACTCGGTGGATGACAGACTGTGCCAACTCCTGCAGTTGAAAGAAGACAGAGAAAGTGCATACCAAGCCTTCGCGGATCACATTGCAGCCACTCAAGGCTGGTTTGCAAAAGGCACCACTGCCCGAGTTTTCGAAATCGGGGACCTGGTGCTGAAGTGGGACTCATACAAAGCAAAGCCGGGTAATCACGGGAAATTTGATGCTCTCTGGGAGGGCCCTTATCAGATTGCCCGGGTAAACCAGTTCAATGCCTACATACTGCGGGATATGGAGGGTCAGCTCCTGCCTATCCCTGTTAACGGGTTCCACTTGAAACTTTACCGCTGTTGAAGGTGCCCGAGTGGCCCTTCCTTGTAAAAAATTTCCCTCATGTTTTTCCATTTCTTGGCATGTACAGTTTCCAGTTTTCAGCTTTTAAATTATTTTTCTCCGTTTTTTGAGCTTAACTGCGGCACGGGAAAGAGAGGGACAGACTTCACAGCGAAGTCTGTCGTCGCCCCTCAGGAAAGGCGAAGTTCGGCTGTGCAAAGGGAGGAAGAAAACGAACAAAGAAAGCAGAGAAAAAAGGGCCGAAATTCGGCTAAGTGTTGGCCGAAGTCCAACTTCGCAGCGAAGTCGGGCTTCGGGCCAGCCACAGAGCGAAGCGCGACCGAGAGGAAAGCCAAAAGGGCACACAAAAGACAGGCTTCGCCAAGTCTTGACCGAAGACTGACTTCGCGCGAAGTTCGGACTTCGCCCCAACTTCGGCCGAAGTCCGAACTCACCTCAGTGTTTGCACTGCGCGGCAAAGAGCAGTCTAAAGAAGGTATTAAGTGCGGTCAAAGGCCCGAAGGTTGCAAAGGACCCAGGCTGCGCCCAAACCTTAGGCACAGCAAGAAAGAAGCGAAACAGTTCAAGCGCGCGCTTCACGCGAAGTTCGAACTTCGCCCGAAATTCGGGCGAAGTCCGACTTCGCTGGCAAGGTCTGGCCACGCGCAACTCCGGGCGAAGACCGGCTGCGCCTCGTTTTCTGGGCCAGTTTGGGGCAGTGTTTAAAAAATGAATAAAAAATTTAAAAAATCCCAAGCTGGGCCCAAGGCACGTTTGTAACCGTTTTAGAGTGGGTTTCCGCACCGAGGTTCCGTCTCGAGCAGTGTGCCCGTGCTCTTGTAGTGACATCAGCCATGGCGCAATCTCCAAAGCAGAATTAATGATTGCACAATCTTCAAGGAAGGTGCAACAAAAGAAGCATGGCACGTCTGCCGGAGCGCGCTTTTTCCAAACATCCTCCTGCGCAGCCACCAAAGAGCCTTAACTCAGCCGACCTACCTCCTCCTGCGCGGCATTAATGGCGCTGTCTTTATCTAGAAAAGGGGGGTCAGATGTTTTTAAACATTCCAGACTATGCAGATTATTCCTCGGACAGTGCAAATTATTCCTGTGATAGCGAAATCTGCTGCAGACGCCTTGAACTTGCAATTATTGCTGATTCGGAGAGATGGACAGAGGAAAGATGCCAGTGTCAGCGCAGTCCAGCGAAAGTGGCGAACCAAAGGATTTACCGCAGCCGGGCGTTTCGAAGTGAAACCCCGCCAGAAAGAAAGTCAAAGTCCCGGACGAAAAAGGTACAGCGTGGGCAAGCCCCACCACCTCCGGTGAATTATTTGTCGGGATACAAGGACGGCTCTTTTTCTATGAGCCTAACAAAGCTGCGGGCAAATGTGGAGAGTTGGGCTGACAAAGTTTCGCCCTCCCACCATTTCGGAGCGGCGTACAAATCCAATCTTTTCAGATTCTTGTGCCCTCCTGTCCACCAATGCCCGGAACTGGTAGACCTAATTGTCAGACACTACAAACCAGCTACCCGGCAAATTTGCAGCTCCAGCGGTAAACCCTTGTTCACACTGCGCAGGGAGACTGTCCAGCCAGCTTTCGCCCCAGGGTTGGAGTATGACTCCAGCGCCATTCTCAGAAAGATAAATTTGGGCAAGCAGGCGGGACGTTTCATGCCAACCAAACGGATGAGGGAATTCCTCAATTCAGAGCTGAATGCCCCGCTTGCAGCTGGACAGTGGCCAACCGGCCCCATGCCCTTGGCACAATTCCGGAACAAGTACTTGTACATTATTTTGGCGTCTATTCTTGGCTGCGATTCTGATGAGCTGGTACAGCCGTACCAACTAGCGCTGGCAGAATGTCTCCTATGTGGAGAATCCTACGAACCGGCAGCACAGAGAAGTGGGAAGCGTCCCATCTCTTTCGACTGGGCAGACTGGCTGGCTTACGCCGTTCATTCCAGCCTGGTAAAAATCCAGAAGAGGCAGTCTACCGATTTCCGTTTCAGTTCTGTTCTAGCCTGGCTTTGTTTGTACCATCTGCACCCCCAAATGCCGATCCTGAACCTGAAGAAGGTCAACGAGAAGGGAGCACCACAGCCCGTCTATAGCTGGACGGATGACTTATACCGGAAAGGGTCCTACTACAAGTTCAACTTCAACTTTCTGGGATTCGTCATGTCAGTCTTCAGTGAAAGCGAAATTCCTCGCCCCCCGAGAGAAATGACGAGCGCTTTGATAAATCAGAAGCTCGGGGACGTTTTCAGACTGACGCAGGGAATTGTGGTCAGAATCTACGGATTCAAGGGCAAACCCCATTTGCTGCCCTACTGGTGCTCAGAGCACCTGTTCGGGATGGAGATTGCCCGACAAATGGACTATGTTGAAGAGGAGTTCGGCCTAGGAAAGAAGAGAGGACAGATTTTTCAATATCCTCTTTCCTGGGCAAATGTTGAGATTTTTGAGGTAGGACAGCATGTCTACCTTGAGCAGGGGCTTTCCCGGATTGGCCTGGTTTTGTTGCCGCAGCGCTGGAAGTATGACCCATATGGAATAAGGGGAAAGTTTGCGCATCTCTGCCCCCGGGCAGATATAACTGAAGATAAATGCGATGTGGTCCATGTGGATCTTGACTGGGAAATCGAACTGATGGAAGCTTCTCCTCCCTGGCAGGATTTCTACTGCGAGGAGGTGACATACAACCCCAAGCGAAACCCGGACCACCAGTTTTCATCTCCAGGGTTCAAAAAATTTCTATCCAAGATAGCAGGCCTTAACTGGTCTAAAGAAAAGATCACTGAATGCTGGAAGATGAGATGCCGCACGCAGCACGACAAATCAACAAGGAGAAACCTGGCCGTAGATGACGACTTTTCGGTTCTCTATGACCAGCATCATGACAGCTGGCGGCCGTTCGCATATCAAGGTTACGTTCCCCGAGGTCCCTTTGAGGACTATAAAGGAGGGTCTTCCTCCCAACAGTTGTACACTTCGGCAACTGCCAGCGTGGGCCCAGCAGACTTCCAGGTCAATCCAATGCAGCCCGTGGCTTCCAAGACGGCGCCTGAGAGGGCAAAAGAGTTAGTCAAGGCAACGCCCGAGGCAATCCCTCAGGCACGAAAAGCGCCAGCGCCGTCAGAAGGCAGACCGGTTGTGGTAGACCTTCTGCAAGTCAAACCCCGGTACAAGTTTACCGTGGGAACATTAGCGCCTGTTGCACCTGCTTCCTCTCCTTCCCCTGATCCAACCGTTATTCCAGAAGAGAAGAAGCGGAAGAGAGTTGAGAAAATCAGGCGACCTAGCCTGATAGTGCAGACAGACCGATTGCGAGCCGCAGCCGCGTCTCCGCCGCCGCAGAGCGGTGTCTCGGGCAGTCCTAAGCCAACCCGCCGAGACCAGAAGCGAAGACATCCACCCGGCATCGGCTCAGGCGGAGCCCGCAGGTACGTTTGCTGCCCCTGTCTCCTTAGTCTCACCCAGTCCTACTCCCACTCCGTCTCCCGCTCAATCCGAGCAAGTTATGGCCGCATCCCCTTCCCCGTCTCCACGCCCTCCTTCTAGCAGCCCCCATTCTTTTGATCAGTTTGCTCAGAACCCTAACATCTCTCTTTCTCTGAGCACAACTCCAAACCCTTCGCCTGAGGTTAGTGCTGAGGCTGTCCGTTCACCGTCACATCCACCGTCTCAGCCACTTCAAACCCTTGCAGTATCAGCCATTCCCATCTCCATTTCCCTGTCGCCCCGTGCGAAGTCCATCTAAAGATCAAAGGCGGCAAAGACCCAGATCGCGCCCAAACCTTGGGCGCAGCTAAAAACAGAGGTAGAACAGTTCAAGCACGCGCTCGCGTGAAGTTCGTACTTCGCCCGAAATTCGGCGAAGTCCGACTCGCCGGCGAGGTCGGGCCGTGCCCAACCTCGGCGAAGCCGGCTGCGCCTAGTTTTCCGGGCCAGTATTGGGACGCGGTTTAAAGAATAATAAAAAAAAATTCAAAAACCCCAAGCCGGGCCCAAGGCGCGTTTGCACTTGTTTTAATGTGGGTTTCCGCACCAAAGGTTTTGTCTTGATCAGTGTGCCCAAGTGGTGGCAGCAACGTCAGCCATGGTGCAGTCCCCAACGCTGAGTTAATGATTGCGCGTTTTTCAAGTGAAAACACAACTAAAAAAGCAAGGCACGGCTGCCGGGCGCGTCTTTTCCTAAACGTTCTCCTGCGCGGCCACCAAGGGTTTTAACTCAGCCGACCTACCCCTCCTGCGTTGCATTAATGGCGCTGTTTTTATCTAGAAAAGGGGGTCAGAATCATGCCAACATTCCAGATTGCAGAGATTATTCCTCGGACAGTGCTAATTATTCCTCTGATAGCGAAATTTGTTGCAGACAGCCTGAACCTGTCATTATTGCTGACTCGGAGAGATGGACAAGGGAAAAATGCCTGTGTCAGCGCAGTCCAGAGGAAGCAGCGATCCAGGGGATTTGTCGCGGCCAGGAGTTTTCAAAGGCGATCCTCCACCAGAGAAAAAGTCAAAGGCCCGGACGAAGAAGGTACAGCGTGGGCAATCCCCACCACCTCCGGTGAATTACCTGGCAGGATATGTGGACGGCTCGTTTTCCATGAGCCTGTTGTCACATTTTTGCACGGGGTGCAATGTCTTCAATGTTGTTTTGTAACAGTGCTGCTCTTCTTTTCCTCCTTCCGTTTTTCTCCCTTCTCTCCCTTTCCTTTTCTTTCCCATTCTCTTTCTCTCCCCCCTTTTTTTCCTTGGAGTTCCCCAGTTGATTTTCCAGCTTTCCAAGCAGGTCTATCTGAAATTGGCTAAGTCTGGGTGCGAAGTTCGCACTTCGCCCAGTTTTGGTGCGAGTCCCTCGCCCCCTTTGGCGAGGGCTTCGCCGGTTTGGTGCGAGTTCGCACTTCGCCCCACCTCCTGGGCGCACCTTGCACTAGCAGATCGACAGGTCAATGCAGAAAAAAGGTAAAATGCCGGAGCAGGTCCATATGGCGGCAGACACCAGTGTTCGCCTGTGCGCAGTTCGACTTCTCAACGGAGCGGGAATGCGCCCTTGACAGGTGTACAGTAGGGGAACAAACCCGGAATTTGACCAAGGCTTGAAGGCCTTCCCCGACCGCACCGATTTTTGCACGCATCCCAAGGAGCCCCGATCCCAAGCAAAGATGGATAGATGCCCTCTAAGGCGGGGCATGTGTCACACGGCATAACCCATCATCGGACAAGTGTCCAGCCTTCGGGATTTGAACCAAGACCGCCGACCAAAAGGGATAAGCATGGGCTGCCCGCACCGCCTGCGTTAATAGCCTCATTCAAAGCTGATCCGAGGTTTCACTCGCTCCGACTACTAGCAAGCCTGCCGACTTGAAGAATTACCCAGCACTCCGCCACGTAGCTGTCCAACTTCCAGGAAGACCATGCTGCGGGTACAGCCCAGTCCGACAAAAGGTCAGCATTTGCAGCTCTTTCGCCGCTTCTGTCAGCTCATGTTTGACTGGGACTCTGTGCCCATTAATGTAACAAGTGGGACTCGGGCTATAAAAGCCCATCTGAAATTCATTGTAAAGGGTGGAAGGGGAATGTTTGTTAGGGAACTACTGTGCTTACTGTAACCGTGCTTCTGCTTATGAATACAATCTGTATGCCTGGTTCTGTTCTACTATCTTTATTCTTTTATGCTGTCTTTCATTATATGCCTTAGGCCCACCTGTGTCGCTGCTCGTTAATTCACTTTGGCATTTGGCGATCAGGTTCCTCTAGCATTGCTTGCTTAAAGCACCTTCTGTACTTCATTATTTAAAGCATTCATTATAAATTTGGTAGCAGTTCCATCAGTTGTGTGTGACGTTGCTGGCCCGTATCCGGTGATTGATGCGATCCCCGCTCGTTAGTTCCTTGTAGGGAATGTTTGCTAGGGAGCCATTGAAGCCGTGCGGTTAAACTCTCTACCTAACACATATACCGGCTCGGCATCTCTAGGTTTACTTTCTACCCCCGTCGGTGTATGTATCCGGTGATTGATACGATCCCTCGCCGTTAGTTCCTTGTAGGGAATGTTTGCTAGGGAGCTATTGAAGCCGTGCATACGCTCGCTGGTGTATCGGAAGTACGCCTAGGTTTTGCGGTTCCTTGTCATGCTCCGTGTTTGTATGCAGTAAGTAGCGGTGATTGGTGTGTTCCCGTACTGTTAGTTCCCCCCCACCAACCTTTGGACATATTTGTATCTCTTTCTGTACATTTGTCTCTTTCCGTTCATTTATTTCTTTCCTGTTCCCTTTAGCTTAAATCCCCCCCCCAAAAGGAGCCGGCCTTCTCCGGAGATTGGCTCGGAAGGCATCTCTTCCTTCCGGCCTTTCATGCTGGTGGGCGAATCTGGGCGCATTAACCAAAAATCCTTTCCTCATGGCAGATTCGTAACCAACAGTTTCTCTGGCACGCCCAGTGGGACGCTTGTCCCACGATTTAAAGAAAGAGTGCCCATCCAGTTTCCACCTAGCGCAACAGTTTCTCTGGCACGCCCGGTGGGACGCTTGTCCCACGATTTAAAGAAAGAGTGCCCATCCAGTTTCCACCTAGCGCAACAACTCTGCCACGCTCGGCGGAACACGGGTCCCACATCTGACGAGAGATTTTCCGATCAGTCTCCACCTGGCGCTGACGGTTCTCGAGCTCTTGGTGAGACAAGGAAGTTTCTCACCCCCGACAGAATCGAAGCACCGGTGTTCGCTTCATTGCTGTTCCAAATCTGAACACCGGCGACTCTGCACGAACAAATCCTCTGAGTCTAGAAGACCGGTCCGGTCACCTTCATGCACACGAGAAGGTGGCGAACAAGAAATCCGAGAAGCCCGCCCGAGTTCTACGAACTAGACATCCACGCTCGAGGCGAGATACCCAGTCTGGCTGATCCGCGAGCTCGTTTCGACGAAGCCGAGGCTGAGATCCAAGAAGAGGCCGAAGCTGAGGTCGGAAGAGCCGAGTACGAAGTAGAAGAGGCCGAGGAAGAGGAAAATCCTGCATCCTCGGAAAGTACGGACACCGAGTACACAACCGACGGCGGAGAAGAAGAAGAAATGGCTGATCAACAGCCGAATGACGATGATCTCTTCCCGGCGGTGGACTCTACAGGGCCTTTGGCCCTGATCGGTCAGCAAGTTGTGCCCCCTGCTGCTTTAAAGTCTATTCCCACATACGACGGCTACGGTAAGACGGCGTACGAGCACATCCAGGACATCCTTGCCCTGGCCGCACTGCATACCATCACCGATGAAAGTGTGAAGACCCGTCTCGTCGGCCCTTTCCCCGAGGGGAAAGCTTCTCTACCGGTGGAGATCGCCGCCAGAGGGATCCATCACCGGTTGGCCCCAGCTTGCCAGGAGGCTCGTAAAAGGATGCAACGAGTCCGCTGATCCTACCTCTCTACTGCATCAGTTCCAAGCAATCCAGAGGCATCCTCAAGAGGAGGTGTCTGATTTTAACATTAGGTTTGCGAGATCCCGGAAACGGGTACCTCGCGAACTTCGGCCTTCAGCCGGCATGGCTGCTCACTACTATCTGAGGTCTTTCAACTCGGACATATGCTCGTTGCTGAAGATCGCCCGAATTGACGAGTTCCCTGCACTGTACGAAGCTGCCCAGCAAGCTGAAGCTGACATTATCTCCATCGGCAGGCTTCCGTCCAGAGTGCAGGAGCCGATTCATCCCGACTTTCCAAGATCGCAGTATCCTTCTCGCTCTGGTGGTGTGCCGTCTACTTCAGGGCAGCAGCCCCAGCCGCGATGGGAATCCGGCGCCGGTCGTAACTCAATACGGCCCGCCTCAGTTGCATTACCCTCATCCGCCTCCTCCCGCTCCGCATTTTCCAGCGCTTCCTGCTCCCTCGCAGTATGCGTCTTATTCTAACCCTCCTCCATTGGCCGCTTTGCCTCCACCGGCACAGTTGCCGCCTCCCGACAGCAGCATCCAGAACACGATTCTACAAGAAGTGCGGGCTTTGGCCTCCGGATATCATGCCATGTCGAATGACATGACAGCTATGAAAAAGAAGCAGGCCCAAATGGACTTTGCTCCTAGAAGGCCGTATGCGCCGCCGGCATTGACAAAAGATAAAGCCCCAGAAAACCAACCGCAGAGGCGTCCGCCTCCGAGAAATGCTGCTATAGATGACCCACCTGGTCCTCCTGACCAGGTCAACTGGTGCACTACTTGCAATGACCCGCATTCGGAGGAAGATTGCACTTTGCACCAAGCACTACATCCGGACCTTGGCCGGCAAGCACTATAGAAGATGATGAGCCGTACATGATCTTGGACGGTGAGGCCAATTTTGCCCCGCCGGAAGAGAACCCAAGTGACGCCCGCCAAGGAAGAAAAGAAAGCCGCGGACGCGGCTAAACCTTTGCGGTATACACGAGAAGAGAAAGACCGCAGCCCAATGGGCTGCCACCGTACAAGCGGCTGTGGCCTTACACAGCCCAGGAGAAGGCATCCAAAGATAAAGCTCCCGCTAAACCTTCTCCAGCAAAGACCGCTGCTGTTCCAGCTAAGCCTCCAGCAAAGGCCCCAACTCCCGCTAAGCTCCCTGTACTTCAGCCCCCAGCCGAAACCAAAGAACAAGCCCAGGAGAAGCTGAGGTACCCGTCTCTGACCAAGAGACAGCGAGTTGAGGCCACCCAACAGTATCGGACCAAGTATGAACCGGCTAAACCAGCAGAAGGAGCTAGTACCTCGGGCTACGACATTGTAGACGAGTTAAAGAAGACTCCTGCCAGAATCAGCATGTACGATGCACTTCTGCTTCCAGACCAGGTAGATCTGTTGCAAGAATCACTGAAAAACATGAAGAACGGCAAGCGGATGCACCCCTCGTCCCGGTTCAACCTTTGATAGTCTCCGCCACCGGGAAGAACAGGACCGCCACCCTTTTATCTCGTCTTTGCGGATGCAAGGGCACATAGTTCACAACCGCATGGTGGATTCCGGTGCTTCCTCGACCGTGATGCCGAAGGCCGTCTCGCGATGAGATCGGGATGGAATACACACGGAGCAGCCAAGGTGTGCTGCAATTAGACGGCACCCTCGTCAAGACAGCTTGGTGTCATAAAGGACATCCCTATCCGGCTGCACAAAGCTCTCGACATTGTGGTCATCCAAGAGGTCGTGATTGTTGACCTTGAGCCTTACTTCGGCATGTGTCTCTCTCGGGAGTTCACTGCGAAGTTGGGCGGGTACCTGTCTCTAGACTACTCGCACATGGAAGTGCCCTTCAAAGGAAGGAGACTGAAAATTTTCAATGAGAAGCCTTCCCCTTTTCTAGTAGACAAGATACCCGGCGGAGAGATGGACTGCATGGTCCAGTTGTCAGAAGAAGAACTGGTGACAAGAGAACTGACCGAGCAAGCTCTCGAAGTGCTACAGCTAGAAGACGAGTTCTCGTTGCGGGATTTTAATGCCGTAATCGGGACAGAGCAAGGCTGTTATTCCATTAAGCAGCCCGAGGAGCTTGACGTGTCCGTTGCGAAGGAGGTAGGACCTGCACCCGAAGAGCTGTGGAAGCTTTTCTTTGACGGCGCCCGTTGCAAGAATGGCGCCGGTGCAGGGGTCCTCCTGGTTTCTCCAACCGGAGTCCAGAGGGACTATGCCTACAGGCCGGCCTGGAGCTGTACTAACAATTCGGCGGAATACGAAGCCCTGTGCTTGGGTCTGCGAAAGGCGGAAAGGCTCGGAATCAAGCATCTCCAAATTTTCGGAGATTCATAGTTAGTGTGTCATCAAGTTACGAATAAATGCGCGTCTAAGCATCACTATCTTAGAGCGTACCGCAATCGGGTCTGGGACCTGATGGAATCGTTTGACTCATTGAACGTTAAGGCAATATCGCGTGAGAGAAACAAGCACGCGGATATTCTGGCGTCTGTTGGAGCCAGGTACGTTCCGGCTGAAGACGTCGTCCAGAAACTGAAGCCGGTCCGCACCATTTACAGGCCTTCTGTGCCTGATAGGGATACCTTCTGGCAGGTATTCAGCTGTGACGAGGAGATCGTCACATTCCTGGTTAACGAAGTGTGTGTAATCGAAGGTAGAGACCCTGATGACGAGCAATATGAGGGGTTGATACAGTTACGGAATAATCACGTCCCAAAAGGACTGATTACATTAGAAAGTCTCTTTGATCGAAATGACAGAGCAATATCCCACAGGATCAAAGTAGACCCGAGGCAATGATGCTCGACCCGGAGCTCGAACTCGGTAAAACCATCAAGGTCGGAACAGATCGCACGTCGGAGGAGCGGGTGCAGATTAGATCACCGTGCCGGGAGTTCCCCGACATCGTGGCCCGGTGCTACGAAGATTTGAGGGGGTATGACAGATCTGTCATCCAACGATACCATCGAGCTAGAGGATGGCGCCAAGCCGTTCCGACAAAAGCAAAGGGCCGTAAATCCAAAGGTTGAGGCCATGATGAAGACCGAGCTCTTGAAGATGCTGGAGGCCAAGATCATCTACCCCATCAAACATTCATCCTGGGTCGCGAATCTGGTGCCCGTGAGGAAAAAGAATGGCGACATACGTCTCCGTGTCGACTTCAGAAACCTAAATCAGGTTTCCCTCCGGGACCACTATCCGCTTCCCCAAATCGACCAAATTTTGCATATCGTTGCTGGAGCCCAGAGATTTTCACTTTTAGATGGATTTTCCGGCTACAACCAGATTTGGGTCAAAGACGAAGACCAGCATAAGACGGCGTTTACCACCAAGTGGGGGACGTTCGCCTATCAGCGCATGCCGTTTGGCTTATCCAATGCTGGTGCCACGTTCCAAAGGGCCATGGACCTGGCCTTCCGAGAGCTGCTCAACAAGATTATTGTCATCTATCTTGATGACATGACTGCTTTCTCTCACCGACGAGAAGATCATGTTTCGCACCGCGGCGGATATTTGAAAGTTGTCGAGAATTCGGCATCTCTATAAACCCGAAGAAGTCCGTCTTCGCGGTAAAGGAAGGAAAGCTGTCGGGACATGTCATCTCCGAGGAAGGCCTCGCCATTGACCCCGACAGAGCACAAGCCCTCGTTCGCTTGCCGCCCCCACCGATAAAAAAGGTCTGCAGTCCTTCTTCGGTCGGATTAACTTCGTGCGGAAGTTCATTCCGGACTTCGCACGAGTGATCAAGCCTATGGCCGAATTGTTGAAGAAAGATACACCTTACGAATGGACCGATGAGAGAGAGCAAGCTTTCGAGGAAATCAAGGCTCGAATTGCGCAAGCTCCGGTGTTGACAAACCCGGACTACTCCAAGGACTTCATCCTGTATGCAGTGGGAGAACCCGAAAGTTACGCCTGCAGTCCCGACTCGGAAGGGAGACGACGGTGAGGAGCGCCCCATTGCGTTCCTAAGCCAAGTGATTCTGCCACACGAAGAGAAGTACAATTTTATAGAGCGGCGAGTCCATGCGGTCATGAAGTCCCTTCGAAAGCTCGAGCACTTTGTCTCCCAAAGTAAGACCACTCGTCTTTGTGATTCACCCCGATGTTCGCAGTTTCATCTTGCAAGGGGAACCGGGTCACAAGAGAGCGGGATGGATTGCCAAGATCCAAGAGTTTGACATCGAAGTACGGCCCACCAAGCTTATCAGAGGCCGAGCCTTGTGTCAGGAATTGGCCCGAAGCGCTGTAGCCGGCATCTCCGCCCGTAAGTGGGAGGACACAGCGACACGCGTCTACCTAGCCAACTCCTTATCGGAGGGGAGTGATTGGACAGATGAACTGGTGAGATACTTCAGCACCGGAAGATGTCCCGATCACCGAACGCCTCACAACGAAGGAGATTTCGGCTAGGTGCACTTAAGGTACACTCTTCGCCCCGAGGGGCTTTACTTCAAAAACATTGACGGCATCCCGTTGCGGTGCGTCATAAAATCTGACCAGCCTAGGATCCTCGGAGAATTTCATTCCGGGATGCCTGGGGGTCACCATTCTTCAAGGCCAACGGCCTTAAAAATAATAAGGGCTGGATACTATTGGCCCACTCTGTTCGCAGACGCGTATGCGGTCTGTGCCAAGTGTGATCAATGCCAGAGGTATGCTGGCCGAAAGCAAAAGCACCCCTGCCCCTTCAACCGATTCAAGCCGAAGCTCCGTTCCAAGCAATGGGGTCTGGACTTCATTGGGGTGATTTCTCCTAACTCCTCCGCCGGCCACAAGTTTATTCTCACAGCTACCGACTATTTCACACGGTGGACGGAGGCGATCCCGACCAAGAACGCCGACCAAGAAACGGTCATCGAGTTCATTGAGAGCCCGATTACCCGCTCGGGGTTCCAGAGTCGATTGTGACAGACAACGGTCCGGGATTTGTAGGCGCTGTACTCACGGAGTACACCAACGGCCTTGGCATCTATCACAAGATGTCTTCTAATTACTACCCGTAGGGGAATGGCCTTGCCGAGTCTACTAACAAGAACCTCCTGAAAATTCCCCGGAGGACCATTGAAAAAAATAAGCGGACTTGGCACTTGCTCCTGAACCGGGCGCTATGGGCGGACAGAGTTGCGTTCAAGAAATCCCTCAAGACGTCCCCCTACGCGCTCGTCTATGGCAAGCAAGCTGTTATGCCATCACACATTGAAATCCCCGCCCTGTGGATGATTGACGAAGACAGGAGCAGCGGAGACCCGGTAGACGACAGGTTGTGCCAACTCCTGCAGCTTGGAAGAAGACAGAGAAAGTGCATACCAGGCCTTCGCCGATCACATTGCAGCCACTAAAGGCTGGTTTGCCAAAGGCACCACCGCCCGAGTTTTCAAAGTCGGGGACCCGGTGTCGAAGTGGGACTCATACAAGGCAAAACCGGGTAATCACGGAAAATTTGACGCTCTCCGGGAGGGCCCTTATCGAGTTGCCCGGTGAATCGGTTCAATGCCTACATACTTTCGGATATGGAGGGTCAGCTCCTCCCCATCCCCCGTCAACGGGTTCCACTTGAAGCTTTATCGCCGTTGAAGGCGCCCGAGTGGCCCTTCCTCGTAAAAATTTTGCCTTGTGTTTTTATTTTTCCCCGCATGTATAGTTTCCAGTTTTAGCATTCAGTTTATTTTTCCTTCTTTGAGCTTAAATGCGGCATGGGAGAGAAAGACAGACTTCGCAACGAAGTCTATCGTTGCCCCGCAGGAGGGGCGAAGTTCGGCTATGCAGAGAAAGAAAGGAGAAAAAAGAGCAAAAATCGACTAAGTGTTGACCGAAGTCCGACTTCGCAGCGAAGCCTGACTTCGGCCCAGCCGAATTGCGAAGTTTGTCCGAGAAAGCTGAAGCAGACTAAAGTTCGCACTGCGCAACCCTTCGTGCGAAGTACGAACTTCGCGCAAAGTTTGTGCGAAGTACGAACTTCGCACCGAAGTCCGACTTCGGCCAGCGCCCGTGCGAAGTGTGCGCTACGCTCAAAACTTGGGCGAAGTGCGAACTTCGCGCGAAGTTCGCACTTCGCCTCAAGTTTCGGCCGAAGTCCGAACAAAGCGGCCAGCGCCCGTGCGAAGTCCATCTAAAGATGAAATGCGGCAAAGACCCGGATCGCGCCCAAACCTTGGGCGCAGCTAAAAACAGAGGTAGAACAGTTCAAGCACGCGCTCACGCTGAAGTTCGCACTTCGCCCGGCTTTGGTGCGAGTTCGTACTTCGCCCGAAGTCGGCGAAGTCCGACTTCGCCGGCGAGGTCGGGCCGTGCCCAACTTCGGGCGAAGTCCGGCTGCGCCTAGTTTTCCGGGCCAGTATTGGGACGCGGTTTAAAGAATAATAAAAAAAAAAAAAATTCAAAAACCCCAAGCTGGGCCCAAGGCGCGTTTGCACTTGTTTTAATGTGGGTTTCCGCACCGAAGGTTTTGTCTTGATCAGCGTGCCCAAGTGGTGGCAGCAACGTCAGCCATGGTGCAGTCCCCAACGCTGAGTTAATGATTGCGCGTTTTTCAAGCGAAAACGCAACTAAAAAAGCAAGGCACGGCTGCCGGGGCGCGTCTTTTCCTAAACGTTCTCCTGCGCGGCCACCAAGGGTTTTAACTCAGCCGACCTACCCCTCCTGCGTTGCATTAATGGCGTTGTTTTTATCTAGAAAAGGGGGTCGAATCATGCCAACATTCCGATTGCGGAGATTATTCCTCGGACAAGTGCTAATTATTCCTCCGATAGCGAAATTTGTTGCAGACACTCGAACTCGTCATTATTGCCGACTCGGAGAGATGGACAAGGGAAAAATGCCCGTGTCGGCCGCAGTCCAGTGCGGCAAGCAGAACTGTGGGATTTGCCGCGGCCAGGGAGTTTTCAAAGGCGATCCTCCGCCAGAGAAAAATTCAAAGGCCCGGACGAAGAAGGTACAGCGTGGGCAATCCCCACCACCTCCGGTGAATTACCTGGCAGGATATGTGGACGGCTCGTTTTCCATGAGCCTAACTCAGCTGAGAGCGAATGTGGAGAGTCGGGTCGACAAGGTTTCGCCCTCCCATCATTTTGGAGCGGCGTACAAATCAAACCTCTTCGATTCATGTGCCCTCCTGTCCACCAATGCCCGGAGTCGATAGACTTAATTGTTGGACATTATAAACCAGCCTTCCCGGCAAATCTGCAGCTTCCGCTGGCAAACCCTTGTTCGCACTCTGCGCAGGGAGACTGTGCAGCCAGCTTTTGCCCCAGGGCTGGAGTACGACTCCAGCACCATCCTCAGAAAAATCAATCTGGGCGAACAAGCGGGACGTTTCACGCACACCAAGCGAATGAGGGATTTCCTCAATTCAGAGCTGAACGCCCCGCTTCCAGCCGGACAATGGCCGACTGGCCCCATGCCTTTGGTGAAATTTCAGAGCAAGTATCTATATACCATCTTGGCATGGATCCTCGGCTGCGACTCCGATGAGCTGGTACACCCGTACCAGCGGCGCCGCGTGAATGCCTCCGTGTGGAGAATCTTACGAACCAGCGGCGCAGTGGAGCGGAAAACGCCCCATCTCTTTCGATCAGGCAGATCGGCTGGCTTACGCCATTCATTCCAGTCTGCTGAAGATCCAGAAGCGCCAGTCAACCAATTTTCGTTTCAGTTCCGTTCTGGTCTGGCTTTGTTTGTACCATCTGCACCCCCAAATGCCGATCCTGAACCTGAAGAAGGTTAACGAGAAGGGAGAACCCCAGCCCGTCTATAACCGGACGGATGACTTATACCGGAAAGGGTCCTACTACAAGTTCAACTTCAACTTTCTGGGATTCGTCATGTCAGTCTTCACCGAAAGTGAAATCCCCCGTCCCCCGAGAGAAATGACGAGTGCTTTGATAAATCAAAAGCTCGGGGACGTTTCGACTGACGCAGGGGATTGTGATCAGAATCTACGGATTCAAGGGCAAACCCTATTTGCTGCCCTATTGGTGCTGCGAGCATCCGTTCGGGATGGAAGTTGCCCGACGGATGGACTATGTGGAAGAAGAGTTTGGCCTAGGGAAGAAAAGAGGACAGATTTTTCAATACCCTCTTTCCTGGGCCAACGTTGAGATTATTGAGGTAGGACAACATGTCTACCTAGAGCAAGCGCTGTCCCGGATTGGCTCTGGTTTTGCTGCCACAGCGCTGGAAGTATGACCCTCATGGGATAAGGGGAAAGTTTGCACATTTGTGCCCCCGGACATAACCGAAGATAGATGCGACGTGGTCCATGTGGACCTTGACTGGGAGATTGAATTAATGGAAGCTTCTCCCCCTTGGCAGGATTTCTCATCGCGAGGAGGTGACATATGACCCCAAGAGAAACCGGGACCATCACTTCTCATCTCCAGGGTTCAAAAAATTTCTGTCCAAGATTGCAGGCCTTAACTGGTCTAAAGAAAAGATTATTGAATGCTGGAAAATGAGATGCCGCACGCAGCACGATAAATCCACAAGGAGAAACCTGGCCGTAGATGACGACTTCTCGGTTCTCTATGACCAGCATCATGACAGCCGCGGCCGTTCGCATATCAAGGTTACGTTCCCCGAGGCCCATTTGAGGATTATAAAAGTGGGTATCCTCCCAAACAGTTGTACACTTCGGCAATCGCGGCGCCGGCCCAGCAAGTACCCAAGCCGATCCAATGCAGTTCGTGGCTCCTAAGGCGGCGCCTGAAAAGGCGAAAAAGTTAGCCGAGGCAGCGCCCGAGGCACTTCCTCAGGCAAGAAAAGCACCAGCACCGCCAGAACGCAGACCGGTTGCGGCAGACCTTCTGCAAGTCAAACCCCGGTACAAGTTTACCGTGGGGGCATCAGCGCCTGTTGCACCTGCTTCGTCTCCTTCCCCTGATCCGACAGTTGTTCCAGAAGAAAAGAAGCGGAGGAGAGTTGAGAAAATCAGGCGACCTAGCCTGATAGTGCAGCAGCCAGTCGCAGAGCCGCAGCCGCGTCCTGCCGCCGCAGAGGCAGTTCCTTTGGGCAGTCCCAAGCCAGCCGCCGAGACAATAAGCGAAGACATTCACCCGGCATCGGCTCAGGCGGAGCCCGCAGGTACGTTTGCTGTCCCTGTCTCTCTAGTCTCACCCGCTCTACTTCCACTCGGTCCCCCGCTCAACTGCGGCGAGCCATGACCACATCCTCCTCCCCGTCTCCGCGCCCTTCTAGCGGTCCCCATTCTTTCGACCGGCTTGCTCGGAACCCTAACGTCTCTCTTTCTCCGAGCACAACTCCAAACCCTTCGCCCGAGGTTAGTGCCGAGGCTGTCCGTTCACCATCACATCCTCCGCCTCGCCCGCTTCAAACCCTCACAATCTCGGCCCTCTCCCATTTCCATTTCCCGGTCGCCCCCACAAGCGACCGATTCTTCCAAGGTCTGTCCGGTTCCTCCCGATCCCATCCCCGCAGGAGAGACGTCTCAGCAGATCCCTAGGCTGGGGGAACCAGATTTTATGGACGACCTCCAGAACTCAGATGACTTGCCCCTGGCAACGAGAGCCGTAGAGTATTCTGTCTCTTTCCGCCAAGACCTGAAGCGGAGGAGACATGAAGAGATAGCCGCCCCGGCAAAACGCGCAAAGTATGATTTCGGAAGGAGAGTGATTACAACGGAGAAAATAATCCCAATAGTGAAGAAGCCTCTCCGAGAAATGACTAAGGCGGACTACGTGCTCCAGACAAAGGAGAAAAGCTTTGACGACATTGATAAACAGTATGAGATTCGGACGATCATGCGCAAAGTCGACAATCTCTTTGTCAAGAGTCCGGAGGAGCAGGAAGAACTTTTGCGTTGCGAGACAAAGTAAGGCAACTTGAAGAGGACCTATCTAGGTCCACTGAGCAGCTGGAAGCGGCGCGGCGAGAAACCGATGAATTCAAAGCCCAGCTAGCCGCTTCTCAGCAACAGGCCGCAACCGAAAAGAAAGCAGCCTCGGAGCAGATTTCTCAGCTCCAGGAGTCTTTGAAGCAGGCACAGTCGCAGCTTGCAGAAAAAACATCTCAAGCGGCTGTCTTTTCAAAGACAAAAGTTAAGGAAATGAGGGCTGGTTTGCTGAGGGAATGCAAGCCCCATACCTTTAAGGCGATGGCAGTCCTGGACTTCGCATCCAGGATTCAAGAAGTTTCTGCCCAGGGAAAGCCTGTGGTAGAGGAGGCCGAGCGCCAGGCAAAGCAATGGCTGGACCTGGCGATAAACCTTCAGGAGCGCGAGCGCGACGGCGTCCTTTTTTCCCCCGTGTCCTCATTCGCTGCAGAATGGGCAGGTGCAAGGGTGACCTTGCACAAATATTTTAGAAAAGTTGAAGAGGTGAGAGTGGCCAGACGAATGCTTGACGCATTCGGGCATGAAAAAGATATCTGTCTGGCCCCCTTTCACGCTCTTTCAGAACTTGGGTGTCCAGGTTTTGTTGAGAATGGCGAGCTCCTTACCCTAGATCGGGTAAAGAAGAATTGGCAGTCCTTTGAAGCAGATACAGCTGAAATTGATAGCTGGACAGAGCCAATTCAAGACAGTCAGGTCACTCAGATGGTGTCCAGATATTCCAGGATCCGCTCCTATTTTCAGGAGTTAGAGAAAAGATACCTCACCATCGACCTGCACGCGGTCGCTGCTTTTCACGGAGCATTAGAAGACATAGCTGACCGCAAGCCATTCGAAGCGGAAGCCCGGCGCTCAGCCCAAGAGGCGTACACTCGCATGTGCGAGGCAGAAGCAGGAAATGGAGACCTTTCAGAAGGAGATACTGATGAGGCGACTGACAAAGATGAATCTGAAGAACAGTTGCCGCAAGGAGAACAGTTAGAGCAGAAAAAGGCAGGGGAGGCAAGTTCCTCTGCACCCAAAGGATGAAGGCATGGATTCTTTGCGCCGAGGCGAGCTCGACACCCCGCGAGCCGCCAGAAATGTTGTCACATTTTTGCACGGGGTGCAATGTCTTCAATGTTGTTTTGTAACAGTGCTGCTCTTCTTTTCCTCCTTCCGTTTTTCTCCCTTCTCTCCCTTTCCTTTTCTTTCCCATTCTCTTTCTCTCCCCCCTTTTTTCCTTGGAGTTCCCCAGTTGATTTTCCAGCTTTCCAGCAGGTCTATCTGAAATTGGCTAAGTCTGGGTGCGAAGTTCGCACTTCGCCCAGTTTGGTGCGAAGTTCGCACTTCGCCCGGCTTTGGTGCGAGTGCGCACTTCGCCCGTTTGGTGCAGTGCGCTTCGCCTTTTTTGGGCGCCGTTTTGGTGCGAAGTTCGCACTTCGCCCCACCTCCTGGGCGCACCTTGCACTAGCAGACTGACAGGTCAATGCAGAAAAAAGGTAAAATGCCGGAGCAGGTCCATATGGCGGCAGACACCAGTGTTCGCCTGTGCGCAGTTCGACTTCTCAACGGAGCGGGAATGCGCCCTTGACAGGTGTACAGTAGGGGAACAAACCCGGAATTTGACCAAGGCTTGAAGGCCTTCCCCGACTGCACTGATTTTTGCACGCATCCCAAGGAGCCCCGATCCCAAGCAAAGATGGATAGACTGCCCTCTAAGGCATGCATGTGTCACACAGCATAACCCATCATCAGACAAGTGTCCAGCTTCGGGATTTGAACCAAGACTGCCGACCAAAAGGGATAAGCATGGGCTGCCTGCACCGCTCGCGTTAATAGCCTCATTCAAAGCTGATCTGAGGTTTCACCTGCTCCAGCTACTAGCAACCTCGCCGACTTGAAGAATTACCCAGCACTCCGCCACGTAGCTGTCCAACTTCCAGGAAGACCATGCTGCGGGTACAGTCTGATCCGACAAAAGGTCAGCATTTGCAGCTCTTTCGCCGCTTCTGTCAGCTCATGTTTGACTGGGACTCTGTGCCCATTAATGTAACGGGTGGGACTCGGGCTATAAAAGCCCATCTGAAATTCATTGTAAAGGGTGGAAGGGGAATGTTTGTTAGGGAACTACTGTGCTTATCGTAACCGTGCTTCCGCTTATGAATACAATCAGTATGCTCGGTTCTGTTTCTACTATCTTTATTCTTTTATGCTGTCTTTCATTATATGCCTTAGGCCCACCCGTGTCGCTGCTCGTTAATTCACTTTGGCATTTGGCGATCAGGTTCCTCTAGCATTGCTTGCTTAAAGCACCTTCTGTACTTCATCATTTAAAGCATTCATTATAAATTTGGTAGCAGTTCCATCGGTTGTGTGTGACGTTGCTGGCCCGTATCCGGTGATTGATGCGATCCCTCGCCGTTAGTTCCTTGTAGGGAATGTTTGCTAGGGAGCCATTGAAGCCGTGCGGTTAAACTCTCTACCTAACACATATACCGGCTCGACATCTCTAGGTTTACTTTCTACCCCCGTCGGTGTACGTATCCGGTGATTGATACGATCCTCGCCGTTAGTTCCTTGTAGGGAATGTTTGCTAGGGAGCTATTGAAGCTGTGCATACGCCGCTGGTGTATCGGAAGTACGCCTAGGTTTTGCGGTTCCTTGTCATGCTCTGTGTTTGTATGCAGTGAGTAGCGGTGATTGGTGTGTTCCCGTACTGTTAGTTCCCCCCCACCAACCTTTGGACATATTTGTATCTCTTTCTGTACATTTGTCTCTTTCCGTTCATTTATTTCTTTCCTGTTCCCTTTAGCTTAAATCCCCCCCCCCAAAAGGAGCCGGCCTTCTCCGGAGATTGGCTCGGAAGGCATCTCTTCCTTCCGGCCTTTCATGCTGGTGGGCGAATCTGGGCGCATTAACCAAAAATCCTTTCCTCATGGCAGATTCGTAACCAACAGTCCTGGCGAGGGCCCCCCTCCCGCCCCTCCCCCGCCCCCCCCCCGTGATTTTTGTTTTTTCCGTTTCAAAGAGAAACAAACAAAACAAGACCGCCCCCCCCCCGCCCGCCTCTCTCCTCCCCCCCCCCCCCCCCCCCCCCCCCCCCGTCTGCCCCCCCCCCCCCCCCCCCCCCCCCCCTTCTTGTTTTTGTTTTTTTTTAAAGAGAGGAGGTGCGGCCCCCGCCCCTTCTGTGGTGTGTTTTTTTTTTCGTGGTGTTTTCTTCTCCTTGTTATTTTTTTTGTGTCGGCCCCCTTCCTTGTTCTTGCTGCGGGGAGGGGGGGGGGGGGGGGGGCGTGCCGCGCCGGCGAGGCGGCGATCGGTGGGGTTCCTGGGTTTTTGTGCGCCCCCCGGGAGAGAGAGAGGGAGGGGCGGGGGGAGGAGGGGGGGGGTGCCCCCCCCCCGTGTTTGGGGGATATGTGGAGGCTCGTTTTCCATGAGCCTAACTCAGCTGAGAGCGAATGTGGAGAGCTAGGCTGACAAAGTTTCGCCCTCCCATCATTTTGGAGCGGCGTACAAATCAAATCTCTTCAGATTCATGTGCCCTCCTGTCCACCAGTGCCCGGAGTCGATAGACTTAATTGTCAGACACTATAAACCAGCTTCCCGGCAAATCTGCAGTTCCAGCGGCAAACCCTTGTTCGCACTGCGCAGGGAGACTGTGCAGCCAGCTTTCGCCCCAGGGCTGGAGTATGACTCCGGCACCATCCTCAGAAAAATCAGTTTGAGCGAACAAGCGGGACGTTTCACGCACACCAAGCGAATGAGGGATTTCCTCAATTCAGAGCTCAACGCCCCGCTTCTAGCCGGACAATGGCCGACTGGCCCCATGCCTTTGGTAAAATTTCAGAGCAAGTATCTATATACTATCTTGGCATGGATCCTCGACTGCGACTCCGATGAGCTGGTGCACCCGCACCAGCCTGGCGCCGTGCATGCCTCCCGTGTGGAGAATCTTACGAACCAGCCGGCGCAATGGAGCGGAAAACGCCCCATCTCTTTCGATCGGGCAGACCGGTCGGCTTACGCCATTCATTCCAATCTGTTGAAAATCCGAAGAGCCGATCAACCAATTTTCATTTCGGTTCCGTTCGGTCCGGCTTTGTTTGTACCATCTCGCACCCCCAAATGCCGATCCCGAACTCTAAAGAAGGTTAACGAGAAGGGAGAACCCCGACCCGTCTATAACTCGGACGGATGACTTATACCGGAAAGGGTCCTACTACAAGTTCAACTTCAACTTTCCGGGATTCGTCATGTCAGTCTTCACCGAAAGTGAAATCCCCCGTCCCCCGAGAGAAATGACGAGTGCTTTGATAAATCAGAAGCTCGGGGACGTTTTCAGACTGACGCAGGGGATTGTGATCAGAATCTACGGATTCAAGGGCAAACCCTATTTGCTGCCCTATTGATGCTCAGAGCATCTGTTCGGGATGGAGGTTGCCCGACAGATGGACTATGTGGAAGAAGAGTTTGGCCTAGGGAAGAAAAGAGGACAGATTTTCCAATACCCTCTTTCCTGGGCCAACGTTGAGATTATTGAGGTAGGACAACATGTCTACCTAGAGCAAGCGCTGTCCCGGATTGGCCTGGTTTTGCTGCCGCAGCGTTGGAAGTATGACCCTCATGGGATAAGGGGAAAGTTTGCACATTTGTGCCCCCGGGACATAACCGAAGATAGATGCGACGTGGTCCATGTGGACCTTGACTGGGAGATTGAATTAATGGAAGCTTCTCCCCCCTGGCAGGATTTCTACTGCGAGGAGGTGACATATGACCCCAAGCGAAACCCGGACCATCACTTCTCATCTCCAGGGTTCAAAAAATTTCTGTCCAAGATTGCAGGCCTTAATTGGTCTAAAGAAAAGATTACTGAATGCTGGAAAATGAGATGCCGCACGCAGCACGATAAATCCACAAGGAGAAACCTGGCCGTAGATGACGACTTCTCGGTTCTCTATGACCAGCATCATGACAGCTGGCGGCCGTTCGCATATCAAGGTTACGTTCCCCGAGGCCCCTTTGAGGATTATAAAAGTGGGTCTCCTCCCAAATAGTTGTACACTTCGGCAACTGCCAGCGCCGGCCCAGCAAGTACCCAGGCCGATCCAATGCAGCCCGTGGCTCCTAAGGCGGCGCCTGAAAAGGCGAAAGAGTTAGTCAAGGCAGCGCCCGAGGCACTTCCTCAGGCAAGAAAAGCGCCAGCGCCGCTAGAAGCAGACCGGTCGCGGCAGACCTTCTGCAAGTCAAACCCCGGTACAAGTTTACCGTGGGAGCATCAGCGCCTGCTGCACCTGCTTCGTCTCCTTCCCCTGATCCGACAGTTGTTCCAGAAGAGAAGAAGCGGAGGAGAGTTGAGAAAATCAGGCGACCTAGCCTGATAGTGCAGCAGCCAGTCGCAGAGCCGCAGCCGCGTCCTGCCGCCGCAGAGGCAATTCCTTTGGGCAGTCCCAAGCCAGCCGCCGAGACAATAAGCGAAGACATTCACCCGACATCGGCTCGAAGCGGAGCCCGCGAGTACGTTTGCTGTCCCCTGTCTCTCTAGTCTCACCCAGTTCTACTTCCACTCGGTCCCCCGCTCAATCCGGGCGAGCCATGACCACATCCTCCCCCCCGTCTCCGCGTCCTTCTAGCGGCCCCCACTCTTTCGACCAGTTTGCTCATAACCCTAACGTCTCTCTTTCTCTGAGCACAACTCCAAACCCTTCGCCCGAGGTCAGTGCCGAGGCTGTCCGTTCACCATCACATCCTCCGCCTCAGCCGCTTCAAACCCTCACAGTGTCAGCCTCTCCCATTTCCATTTCCCGGTCGCCCCCACAAGCGACCGATTCTTCCAAGGTCTGTCCGGTTCCTCCTGATCCCATCCCCGCAGGAGAGACGTCTCAGCAGATCCCTAGGCTGGGGGAACCAGATTTTATGGACGACCTCCAGAACTCAGATGACTTGCCCCTGGCAACAAGAGCCGTAGAGTATTCTGTCTCTTTCCGCCAAGACCTGAAGCGGAGGAGACATGAAGAGATAGCCGCCCCGGCAAAACGCACAAAGTATGATTTCGGAAGGAGAGTGATTACAACGGAGAAAATAATCCCAATAGTGAAGAAGCCTCTCCGAGAAATGACTAAGGCGGACTACGTGCTCCAGACAAAGGAGAAAAGCTTGACGACATTGATAAACAGTATGAGATTCAGACGATCATGCGCAAAGCTGACAATCTCTTTGTCAAGAGTCTGGAGGAGCAGGAAGAACTTTTCGCGTTGCAAGACAAAGTAAGGCAACTTGAAGAGGACCTATCTAGGTCCACTGAGCAGCTGGAAGCGGCGCGGCGAGAAACAGATGAATTCAAAGCCCAGCTAGCCGCTTCTCAGCAACAGGCCGCAACCGAAAAGAAAGCAGCCTCGGAGCAGATTTCTCAGCTCCAGGAGTCTTTGAAGCAGGCACAGTCGCAGCTTGCAGAAAAAACATCTCAAGCGGCTGTCTTTTCAAAGACAAAAGTTAAGGAAATGAGGGCTGATTTGCTGAGGGAATGCAAGCCCCATACCTTTAAGGCAATGGCGGTCCTGGACTTCGCATCCAGGATTCAAGAAGTTTCTGCCCAGGGAAAGCCTGTGGTAGAGGAGGCCGAGCGCCAGGCAAAGCAATGGCTGGACCTGGCGATAAACCTTCAGGAGCGCGAGCGCGACGGCGTCCTTTTTTCCCCCGTGTCCTCATTCGCTGCAGAATGGGCAGGTGCAAGGGTGACCTTGCACAAATATTTTAGAAAAGTTGAAGAGGTGAGAGTGGCCAGACGAATGCTTGACGCATTCGGGCATGAAAGAGATATCTGTCTGCCCCCTTTCACGCTCTTTCAGAACTTGGGTGTCCAGGTTTTGTTGAGAATGGCGAGCTCCTCACCCTAGATCGGGTAAAGAAGAATTGGCAGTCCTTTGAAGCAGATACAGCTGAAATTGATAGCTGGACTGAGCCAATTCAAGACAGTCAGGTCACTCAGATGGTGTCCAGATATTCCAGGATCCGCTCCTATTTTCAGGAGTTAGAGAAAAGATACCTCACCATCGACCTGCACGCGGTCGCTGCTTTTCACGGAGCATTAGAAGACATAGCTGACCGCAAGCCATTCGAAGAGGAAGCCTGGCGCTCAGCCCAAGAGGCGTACACTCGCATGTGCGAGGCGTGCAGCGAAATGGAGACCTTTCGGAAGGGGATACCGATGAGGCAACCGACAAAGATGAATCGAAGAACAGCTTGCCGCAAGGAGAACAGATTAGAGCAGCAAAAGGCGGGGAGGTAAGTTCCCCCGCACCCAAAGGATGAAGGCATGGATTCTTTGCGCCGAGGCGAGCTCGACACCCCGCGAGCCGCCAGAAATGTTGTCACATTTTGCACGGGGTGCAATGTCTTCAATATTGTTTTGTAACAGTGCTGCTCTTCTTTTCCTCCTTCCGTTTTTCTCCCTTCTCTCCCTTTCCTTTTCTTTCCCATTCTCTTTCTCTCCCCCCTTTTTTCCTTGGAGTCCCCCAGTTGATTTTCCAGCTTTCCAGCAGGTCTATCTGAAATTGGCTAAGTCTGGGTGCGAAGTTCGCACTTCGCCCAGTTTTGGTGCGAAGTTCGCACTTCGCCCAGTTTTACTTCGCCCAGTTTTGGTGCGAAGTTCGTACTTCGCCCAGTTTTGGTGCGAAGTTTGTACTTCGCCCAGTTTTGGTGCGAAGTCCTACTCCGCCCCACTTTCTGGGCGCACCTTGCACTGGCAGACTGGCAGGTCAATGCAGAAAAAAGGTAAAATGCCGGAGCAGGTCCATATGGCGGCAGACACCAGTGTTCGCCTGTGCGCAGTTCGACTTCTCAACGGAGCGGGAATGCGCCCTTGACAGGTGTACAGTAGGGGAACAAACCCGGAATTTGACCAAGGCTTGAAGGCCTTCCCCGACTGCACTGATTTTTGCACGCATCCCAAGGAGCCCCGATCCCAAGCAAAGATGGATAGACTGCCCTCTAAGGCAGGCATGTGTCACACAGCATAACCCATCATCAAACAAGTGTCCAGCTTCGGGATTTGAACCAAGACCGCCGACCAAAAGGGATAAGCATGGGCTGCCTGCACCGCCTGCGTTAATAGCCTCATTCAAAGCTGATCTGAGGTTTCACCTGCTCCAGCTACTAGCAAGCCTGTCGACTTGATGATTTACCCAGCACTCCGCCACGTAGCTGTCCAGCTTCCAGGGAGACCATGCTGCGGGTACAGCCCAGTCCGACAAAAGGTCAGCATTTGCAGCTCTTTCGCCGCTTCTGTCAGCTCATGTTTGACTGGGACTCTGTGCCCATTAATGTAACGGGTGGGACTCGGGCTATAAAAGCCCATCAGAAATTCATTGTAAAGGGTGGAAGGGGAATGTTTGTTAGGGAACTACTGTGCTTATCGTAACCGCGCTTCGCTTATGAATACAATCCGTATGTCCTGGTTCCGTTCTATCGTCTTTATTCTTTTATGTCTGTCTTTCATTATATGCCTTAGGCCCACCCGTGTCGCGGCTCGTTGATTCACTTTGGCATTTGACGATCGAGTTCCTCTAGCATTGCTTGTTTAAAGCACCTTCCGTACTTCATTATTTAAAGCATTCATTATAATAGTTTAGTAGCAGTTCCATCGATTGTGTGTGACGTTGCTGGCCCGTATCTCGGTGATTGATGCGATCCTCGCTCGTTAGTTCCTTGTAGGGAATGTTTGCTAGGGAGCCATTGAAGCCGTGCGGTTAAACTCTCTACCTAACACATATACCGGCTCGACATCTCTAGGTTTACTTTCTACCCCCGTCAGTGTACGTATCTGGTGATTGATACGATCCCTCGCTGTTAGTTCATTGTAGGGAATGTTTGCTAGGGAGCTATTGAAGCTGTGCATACGCTGCTGGTGTATCGGAAGTACGCCTAGGTTTTGCAGTTCCTTGTCATGCTCTGTGTTTGTATGCAGTTAGTAGCGGTGATTGGTGTGTTCCCGTACTGTTAGTTCCCCCCCACCAACCTTTGGACATATTTGTAATCTCTTTCTGTACATTTGTCTCTTTCCGTTCATTTATTTCTTTCCTGTTCCCTTTGGCTTAAATCAAACCCCCCCAAAAGGAGCCGGCCTTCTCCGGAGATTGGCTCGGAAGGCATCTCTTCCTTCCGGCCTTTCATGCTGGTGGGCGAATCTGGGCGCATTAACCAAAAATCCTTTCCTCATGGCAGATTCGTAACCAACAAGAGGCATCTTTGAGGAGTTCGTGGCATTTTTGGGAGCATTTGTGTCATGTGTTTTAGATCTGTTGGCAGCCCCAAACCCTACGCTTGTATTTGGGGTCATTTTTGAGGAGTTTTTGCATCTGTTCAGCCTTGGGGTTAGTTCGTCCCACTTGTGGGAGTTTGTATCTGCATTTTGAGTTCCTTGAGGACCCATTTGTCCATTCCAACTGTTATATTGGTTTGGCAATATTTAATATATGATACTGGCTGATTTCTCCTCATACTTGTGTTATTTTATGAGCAATTTCTGAGTTATTTCCTTGCTGTACTTAATTTTTGCATTTTCGTAGTAAGGGTTTGCTGTTCCTAAAAAAGGGACATTACAATCGGCCATCCCCTTCCAGCTACCAAATCTGTCAGGAGGAGTGCAAAATCTAGGAAAACCATGCTACAAGTACAACTACATCCAGCAAAGATCAAATCGGGCCGTCTTTTGCAGTTATTGGCAGGTTGTGGTATCTGTGCCCAGATTGTAATCGGGTGGAAAATTCTGCTATAAATAGCAGTTCATTCTATTGTAATTAGGGGGGGAAACATATTGCTAGAGGACTCTACTGTGACGGACCACCTTCTACATAACTCAAAGCATCCTTGGCTCTGCTTCTTGTCTCTGTCTTTTATGCTGCCTTCTGCTAGTATTTCTGCTTCATGTCCATTTATATTTTTGTCTGTTTGAATTTTGAATCCTAGATTTGAGCATTGGTGATTATTTGGATCTGGAATACAAAACAGAAGGATACATAGGATAGAATCGCAGTTGCAATTTCTGTTACATGCTTTGTTTTGATGGTTGTTGGTTCGGATGCAAATTTGCGATCGTGCTGCTTGTTCTTCCCCCACCCGAAACACGTGATATTTACATCTCTTTCCTGTTCCCTTATCTTTTTCAATATCTTTCCAGTTCCCTTCACCTTTTAATCTCTTTCCTGCACTCTTATCTAAAAACCCCAAGTAGGTTAGGAAAGGAGTCGGCCTTCTCCGGAGATCGGCCCGGGAGGCATCCCTTCCTCCCGGCATTTCAATGTTGGTCTGCGGGTCTAGGGCGCATTGATATACCAAGTCCTTCCCAGGTGGCAGATCTGCGGCCAACAGTTTCTGATGGGACTAACAGTCTCCATATATTAAGGAAGCCCGAGTTTGGTGAATCTCTGGCTTGCCTCCATCTGGCAAAATCACGTGGCGACTCTGATTGAGCTGAAGATCCATATTTCTTGATCGTAGGCGCATTTTAAAGACGAAAGAAGATACCCCGGAGGAATTGAGGTTTGGTGAGCAGCCTTGACCTCACAAGCGGAGAAAAGAATGTTCACCTGGCGATTCCAACTCAGTGGTGAGAACCGCGATCTCTGCAGACCGCTGCTATAATGGCAGACTATCCTTGCTGGGATGATCATGGCCCTCTGAATCTCCAATGTTGGCACGAGATTCCCAAAAGTGCCCGGAAGACCCTGACAAAATACGATGGCATTAAGGGAAGGGCTCGAGAGCACCTTGAAGATGTTATTGCTCTAGCAAACTTCCATGGCATAACCCACGAAGATGTCATGATCAGACTTCTGGTCTCGTCTCTGGAAGGAAGGGCGCTGTAGTGGTACAGATTGCTCGGGCGTAAGAGCATTTGCTCATGGGGCGACTTAGCGGGAGCG
This sequence comes from Wollemia nobilis, assembly GCA_028583015.1. Lineage (NCBI taxonomy): Eukaryota > Viridiplantae > Streptophyta > Pinopsida > Araucariales > Araucariaceae > Wollemia > Wollemia nobilis. The sequence continues at coordinate 1,587,665 of JAQPPZ010016747.1, read as the reverse complement.
CTCATCAACACATTTGACGGCTCTCAGGATCCCTTCCAGCTCTTGATGCACCTCTCCACCATCACAAGAGCACCTCTGGAGGACATCACAGACTTCAATGCCCGATTCTGGAGGAGTTGGAAGAGAATTCCAGGGGACATCCGGCCGACACCCGCCCAGGCCCGCCTCTTCTATGTTCGAGCTTTCCACCCGGACATAAGCCTCCTCCTACTGCAATCAGGTGAACAGGGATTTCCTCAAATCTTTGAGGAAGCAGTACGTGCGGAGCATCTTTTGATCCTTTCAGGAAAGTGGCAGAGGGGAGAAACTCCACCACTTTCTCCGGTAGTTGTTGCTCCAGCTCCTGTCTATCCTGCGCAGTATCCACCATGGCAAATCCCTCATACTGTGCAGAGACCCGGAATGCAGTCGTGTGGAGCTCAAGAAGCAGATCTCGTCCAAAGTCAACAGTGGGAATATGCAAGCACCACCCAAGCGATGAATAATATGGTTGCTTGCAGTTTCTATAGGAAGACGGGCCAAGAAGAGGAACAGGATCCAGTGGCAGAACCTGAGAGCAAAGAGGGCACACTTTTGCACCCTTTTTGTGTCCCAGGGCATAACACGCAAGCATTCTGCCGATACCCAGCAAGCATGCCTCACAAGGAGGCCGATCCTGAGGAGACCCCGGCAGAAGGCTTATCACCAGAAGTGCCCTGCTATTGCATCAAGGAGTTGGAGGATCCCGTACTCGAGAGCCCGTAGCTAGTGGACTCTCTAAAGTGGTGGTATTGGCTTCAACCATCACCGCAACCGGTACCCGAAGAGGGCTCTCGTGTGGCAAATCTTCTTGCCACATTGTTCATCAATTGTATGGGTACCGACACGAATGATAACCTGCCACGTTGCACCATGTTCGCAGACTGGCAAACTTTGGGGGGTTGGACGGACTTCAAAGATCGACTGAAGTACAATCAGATCTGGTTTGGACACTGCAAGTTCACTGGATAGGCAACCAAAGTTAGATTTGTGGTGGCGGCATGCCAATCATGTCGCAAACTTTTGTGTAAATAATGTAAATAGGCCGGCTAGTATGTAAAGTTTCAATTGTTTTTTTTTTTTTTTTTTAGTTTTTGCTTTTTTGAGCGCTAAGGAGAAAAAGCCCCTAGTCAGAAGCAGAAGGAGAGGAGTTGGAGAAAGAGTTTTTCGTCGTCAGTGAACACTCAGAGGAGGACAGCGAGTATGAATCTGTTGCCCAATGGATAAAGGCATGGGTCCTCACATCGAGGCAAGCTCGATACCCCGCGAGCCGCCAGGAATGTTGCCACATTTTGCAAGGGGTGTGAAATTTTGGAAAATTCTGAAAATTTTGTCATCTCCCTCTTCCTTCTTCCGGATCCGGCCCTAAATCGCAGCAGCTAGGCAGCGATCTGAAGCAAATCTGCCAATTTAGGGCGCTTTAGAGCAAATTTGAAAGAGTTGAAAAATCGATGCTTTTTTGGCTAAGTACAAGAATCCTCCCCAAATCGCTGTTCCTTGGAGCGCTTTGGGGAAATTTTGCCAGCCTTGGGCGCTTTGGAGCAAAATCCGGGCAGTTGGGCGAAAAAGGTGAAAAACGGCCAAAACGTTCTAAGTGTGGAAAATTGCCCCAAATCGCTGCAGTTTGGAGCGCTTCAGGGCTAATTTCCCTTTCCAGAGCGCTTTAAAGCATATCCTCTTGCTGCCAGGTAAAATGGCCAAAAATAGTTTAAGTGTAAAAAAATACCCCAAAGCGCTGTAGCATGACAGCGCTCCACGGCAAAACACCACGTCAGGAGCACTTTGGGGCAATTTTGGCGCTGCCAAAGAGAAAGCAAAGGAGCCCAAAAATTCCTAAGTATAAAATGAGCCCTAAAGTGCTGCAGTCTTGAGCGCTTCAGGGCAAAATTGTTTAGGTTGTGTGCTTTGGGGTATTTCTTGGGCACTTAGTGAAAAAAGGGAAAAAGGGTCAATTTTGTTAATGAATGAAAAACGCCCTAAAGCGCTGTTGTCTGGCTGCGCTAGAGGGCAAATCCACCTTTCTGGAGCGCTTCAGGGCAGCGTTTTGACACATAAAAATGTTGAAGATTTTGGCAGCCAGACAGCTCCAGGACAACAATAGTTCTTTTTGAGCATTTCAATGTTGTTTCCCGCCCAAATCTTGCCAGCTAAGCAGCTAACTTCCCCGGAGGAGAAAAGTCAAGTTTTTCGGGATCAGGGCCCATTAAAGTACAGCCAAAGCCATACTTAAGCGGCGTAGTGGGTGACCATTGAAGACAAACAGTAGCAGGCATTTAAGGCAAAATACTGCTGCATCCACCGCAGTAATGGGCCATCCCCTCCCAACTACCAAATCTGTCAGGAGTGCGAAATCTAGGAAAACCATGCTGCAAGTACAGCTACGGCCAGCAAAGATCAAATCGGGCCGTCTTTTGCAGTTGTTGGCAGGTTTGGGTATCTGTGCCCAGATTGTAATCGGGGGGAAAACTTTGCTATAAATAGCAGTTCATTCTATTGTACTTAGGGGGGAAACATATTGCTAGAGGACTCTGCTATGACGGACCACCTTCAACTTAACTCAAAGCATCCTTGGCTCTACTTCTTGTCTTTGTTTTTTATGCTGCCTTCTGCTAGTATTTCTGCTTCATGTCCATTTATATTTTTGTTTGTTTGAATTTTGAATCCTGGATTCGAGCATTGGTGATTATTTGGATCTGGAATACAAAACATAAGGATACATAGGATAGAATCGCAGTTGCAATTTCTGTTACATGCTTTGTTTTGATGGTTGTTGGTTCAAATGCAAATTTGCGATCGTGCTGCTTGTTCTTCCCCCACTCGAAACACGTGATATTTACATCTCTTTTCTGTTCCTTTATCTTTTTCAATTTCTTTCTAGTTCCCTTCACCTTTTTAATCTCTTTCCTGCACTCTTATCTAAAAACCCCCAAGTAGGTTAGGAAAGGAGCCGGCCTTCTCCGAAGATTGGCCCGGGAGGCATCCCTTCCTCCCGGCCTTTCAATGTTGGTCTGCGGGTCTAGGGCGCATTGATATACCAAGTCCTTCCCAGGTGGCGGATCCGTGGCCAACAGGCACTATAGGTGCCATTGTAGGTACCGGAGAAGTGGCCACAAATGGGGTTGGCTTTAGGCATGGAAGGTCCTTTGACAGCTAAGGAGGTGTCCATGATGGTTAAATGGTGATAATTTTGCAATTTGGATTTTTGATGAATGTTTGCAAAGTCCTGGGAAGCAGAGTGATTTGCTTGCTTTTTGGAGCAAATTGTTCAAAAAATTGAGTGATCCGCTTGAAAAATGGCGTGATTCTCTTCTTGAAAGTGCAATTGGTGAATTTTAAATTATGGTGTGATTTGCATAAAAATGCGAGCTTTTTGTTTGACTAGGGGAAGTTAGGGAAGAATTGATTGAGGCGATTGGTTGGCCTGCTTGGAGTGTTTCACATGGTGAAGTGAGCAATTCGTTCATGTAAGTGATCGATTCACTAGCGTGAGGGTTCAAATATGTTCAGGCTCTTAGCGAATCGCTAGTTGGTGATGTATGGTTTGCTTGCGTGTGCTTAGTGGAATCCACGCGGTTCGCTCAAGGCTAACCAGAAAGGCACAATTGCCTTATTTATCGAAGTATTTCGCTTCGAGGTCAGTGAAATAGGGAGCCTCAATGAGGCTCTACCCAGCCGGTCCAAATGGGCCAAGCGGCTTGCTCGGACCTAGAGGAGGGTGCCCTTTGTAGAGGACTGCGGGTCGCGTTGAGTGGATTGAGTGCATGGCAAAGTATGGGAAGCTCAAAACAACAGCGGTGGGAGAAGTTGTAAGGCAAGTGAATGAAGGGGAAAGGCTAGGTGGGAGGTTTTATAGCCCATGCCCCGCGCAGGCTTTAGCCACTAGCACCTTGCCTACACCCTGCGTGGGTATTGTTTAGACATAGCAATGACCCATTGAGGACCGATTCACTCTCCCAAGCGTTTGGCCTATAATGGATGCTGCGACGGGTGTTTTGCTTGCCAAAACAAGCGGGTAAATCATTTGAGCAACATTTAATAATTTTTTTTATTTTGAATAATCACAATGACAAAATGATAGACCAAATACGTCATCAAAGGAGAGGAAGAAGAAGACAAGATGGTGGAAATTGTGAGGAGGGGAATGATCAAAGCGAGAATGGATAAAGTATTAACCTAAAAATAATAGCCGCAAAAGAAGAAAACATATGTATAATATTTGCATTTTCCTTTTGGCCAAAACTCTACTAGATTGGATGAAGGTGTTGCTCGTTCATGGAAGTTGGCAGTGTTCTATCCATGGTGGCAATTGGCAAGTTTGTAGGCTTTTGGACCCGCAATCTCTAGAATTTAATATGGTCCACTCTAAAGAGAGTCGAACTTCTGGTGTTCTCCTGGTTTTGCCTTGTCCTCATCCCATTTGAACATGAAGTCTCCTTCCATATCATCTCAGTGGTCCACTTGTCAAACCATCTTTTGATAGCCTCTAGATGTTGCATCTTCCTTCTAAAAGATTTTTCTAGGGCTAGGAACGCTTTTAACCTCACTTGCATTGGCTCGATGTTAGTGTTTTCAAGCTCTAATTCTTGTGACATATGGAGGGAAGGGAGTTCCAAATTGATAGGAAGCATAACCTCTTTGCCATAGACTAGCTTATAGGGCGACGACCCAGTAGATGCGTTGGGTGTTAGTCGATCTGCCCATGATGCCCTATGTAGCTTGGTGTCCTAGTCCATATGTGATTCAACAATAGTCCTCTTGAAATCCTTGTTATGTTCTTGTTGGTCGATTCAGCCAATCAATTGCCTTGTGGGTAATAAATTAAGGATGTTTTGAGCAAAAACCCATATTCCAAGGCACACTTCATCATCTTGGCCCCCTTGAAGTAAGTGGTGTTGTCAATGACAATGGTGGTTGGAGTTCAGAATCTAGTGATGATATCTTAAATGGACCTTTGTCTCTTGATTGTCTGATTTGGCTGGGATTTCTTCAACTCACTTCGTGAAATAATTTGTGGCTGTGAGGATCCATCCTTGTCCTACCCTTGACAGTGGGCTGATTTTTCCAATGAAATCCACACCCCATTGCTTGAATGGTTCAATCACACTAACAGGCTTCATGGGGATCGACGCTTTCCTTCTCTTTCCCCTAACCATACAACAAGGTTTGTAGCTTTTAACCCACTGGAAGCAAACAAAGAAGATGGTGGTCAATAGTATCCAACCCTCAAGATTTTGTGGGTTGTGGTTGGTGAAGAATAATGCCCTCCTTCATTGTGATACTGCTTATTAGGGCCTTTGTCTTTTCTTCTCCAATGCAGTGTAGTAGGGCACCATCATAGCCTTTTTTGAACAAGACTTTCTCAAGCCATGTGTAGTGCATTGCCTTTTGCCTAAATTAGAATCTTTCCTTGATTGTCACCCTTTGGTACTTGCCTAGTGGTCATCTACCTGCAAATGTCGGCCATCCATCTTGTCCTGCCATCCAATTCAATATCTTCCACTAGTGTGACCTAATTCTTGGAGACTGACAATTCTAGATTCTCACACAAGGCCCTATGCCTAAAGAGCTTGGTGGGTTTGATTTCAATATCAAATTCTTGGAGCTTATTAATCCATCCAACTCTCTTTCTCCTATCTCACCAAGAAGTACAATGGATTGGACGTCAGGGTGCGCTGCGAAGATTGTGGTTTTGTTTTTGACATTTAGTATTTGAATTTCTTGAGAGCCACCATGATAGCAAACACTTGTTTTTAGATGAAAGTGTACCTTTCTTCGTAGTTATGGAGGACTCGAATCATGAATGAAATGAGATGTTCCTTGCCCTTATCATTTTTTGTGTTATGGCGATAGCAATGCTTTCATTTGTTTTGAACATGTAGAGCCTAAAATATTTGGAGAAATCTGGATTGATTAGGACTGGGTTTCAGGTAATGGCATCTTTGTTGTCTTGAAAGGCCTTCCTACCTTCATCAGACCATACAAGGGCAGCATCGTTCTTTGGCATTTTGGTGATTGACCTGATCATTTGGGCTAAATTGGTTATGAATTTGGCAACAAATTGGTTTTGACCTAGGAAAGACTTCATTCCTTTGATAGAGGTGGGCAAGGGGAGGTCTTGGATGTCTTTTATCCTATTGGGATCTATGGCTAAGCCCCTTTTGACACCACATGACCATGCAATTTGCCTTCCTGGACCATGAAAATGGACTTTTTGGGATTGAGTGATATGCCAAATTCTCAGCATCTCTGAAAGACTAACTCTAGATGTTCAATGTGTTTACTTCTATGTTTGGAATACATAGTTAAATCATCGAGGTAAATAAGGATTATCTCACCAACTAGTCTGACGAATGCTATATCCATGGCTCGTTGGAAAGTAGCCCTTGCGTTTGACAGCCTGAACAACAATATTTATGAAGCAAAGGTTCCCCATTTAGTGGTGAAGGCTATCTTATGTTGATCATCGTCTTTGACCCAAATCTGATTGTACCCTGAGAAATCATCCATAAGTGAGCATCTGTGAGCAAAATTTGATCAATAGTTCCACTGATCAATAGTGGGCATATGATAAAAATCTTTCAATGAAGCCCTATTCAGGTTCCTAAAGTTGACACACAACCTTATATCACCATTTTTCTTGCATACGGGGACCAGATTAGCAACCCAGGTGGAGTGTTTAATTGGGAATATGATCTAGGCCTGCAGAAGCTTCAAGAGTTCCTTCATCATTGCTTTGATTTTGGGATTCACAGGTCACTATATTTGTTGAGGTTTGGCACCATGTTCCAATTCAATAGTGTGTTCTATGATCTTTCAATCGTATACCTTGAGATCTTCATAAGACCATGCTATGATATCCCGGTATTTACCACAAGTTTTTTGAAAAGGCCAATCTCTTCATGGGTTCATTCTTTTACTAGCAATAGGTTCTTTCCTAATACAACTTTGACATGGTGGTAAGAACAGGCTTTCATTTTATGACTTGATTTCCTCACATTGTCATCTAGGTTGGACAGGCTTTCCAAAGTGATTAACCCCTTTGGCAGCTGGTTTGTCTTCAGTTGTATAACCCCATTCTTAATGTCATCCCCATATTCATTCTTATCTTTAGCGTGTTGGGCCTCTCTAGTCAAGAATTCAATGTTCTGTTCATCATTGTTGAAGACTTGCCGGTGATCAGAATTATCGGGAATAGGTGGCATGAAGACCACTTCTAACTCTTTTGGTTTATCCCACATGTCAATGGTGGGGGTCAAACCTTGCTGCCATACCTGCCAGTTCATCTGCTTTGGTGTTCAATTCCCTAAGAATAGCCTTAATTTCATGTGTCAAAATCTCTAGCAAACCCTAGACCTGATGCTTCTCTGATTTCAGTTGCTTATTCTTTGTAATGCATTGGGTATTAACCTGATTTACAATCAGTTCATAGTCGCCATATATCCTCAGATTCTTGATCCCCATCTTTTCGGCTTTCCTCACCCTAGTGCATAGTGCCTCATATTCAGCTACGTTGTTGGTACAACTAGATAGTAATCGTTATGCAAAATGGGTCTGTGCACCTTGTGGGTCAACGAATTGAATGCCGACACTTGTCCCATTTCTGGTTCTGGCACTATCAAAATGCATTGTTCAGGTTTTGTCAGCTCGTCAACTTGTTAGAGTAGGGAGACTAGATGGTTCTTCTGTGATGATGTAATACCTAAGCTTGGTCTCCTCAAAATGAACCTCTGGATCTTCTTCATCTTGAGGCACATCGATTATCATGTAAATCTCAAAGGTTTGATCATCTTCAAGTCCTTTATCATCTTCCATGAATTTTGGGAGCTCATTCTAGTTGATGGTGCCATCCTCATCCAACTTGTGTGACTATTAGTTGCAAGGAGGCTCATTTTCAATTTCGATCACTTTTTTGCCCCTAGGCACATTCATGTGGGTATAGTCCCAACATACTGAAGTATGGGGGAAGATCAACGACTATCACTTCCTACACCACTACCAACTCCAAATGCTTAGCTATGAAATCAGGTCTTTGAGGACTCCCACTGTGTTCACCCTAGTGTCATCCATTTGGATCGGATGCTTAGCATTTTTGGTGTAGGGTGAGTCCATATCTTGACAAACTACTTTTGACATCATCACTGGTGCCCTTGAGTCGACCATGCAACTTCTTAACAAACAGTTTTCAATGTTCAGGGTCACATAAAATGGGGACGACTTAAATGTTTTTGGCTTGGGGCATTCAATATATCAGTTACATTAACCTAGATGTTAGTTGGATGTTCTGCTATCAAGTTTTGTTGTTTAGATATATTGGGTTGAGCTGGCTTTGATTGCTTATTCTTAGCGTAACTCCTTTCTTGCTCTTTTAGAGACTCTTGAAGCAGATCTCGTTGACCAAGCAAAACCAGCGCCTCCAACATGCTTACTTTGGCAGGGGCTTTTTTCATTTCTTCTGCAATGTTGAACTTAAATTCTACAGATTTACTCTCACTTTGTGTGCTAAACTTTTTGTGTTGTCTTGTAGCTGTCCCATGACCTTCACTTGTGAGAGAAGGATATTTTAGACGTTGTTCCGCCTTTTTTTGGAGTTGATCCCTTTCCTTATCACTCCTTATCTATGGATTTATTTGTTCCTCCATTCCTCCTCTCAGTTTCGGGTTCCTTTGTCTGCTTATTCATCCTTACTGGTTTGTGCCTCTACTTGGGCCTTATCTGCGACATTCTTCTCAACAATCACCTTTTATTTCTGTTTTTCTTGTTGTGCAGCTACTGGCACCCTTCAAGTGTAAGGCCAGCCTCCCTCTCCTAAGCACCGTTGTACCTTTATTTACCTTAGTCTGTTTTTGTGTTTTAGGTTTCTCCTCAGATGCTTTCCTCTCACTCCTAGTCCTAGCCCCTGGTTGGTTAGTATCATCTTCAAATATAGACTCTTCATCTGTTTCCACTACGCTAAAATTGACAAAGATAGCATTGTTTGGGGTTTTGGGAGGATAGGAATTGTTTGCTGGGGTTGAGAATGTTGGCATTTTTGCCACATCAAATTTTTTGACAAAATTTTGCCTAAGTATGGAGCTTTAAAGCGGCAAAGGGCATGCAGAAGTATTGGCGTTTTCGCAGGCCCGAAAAGAGGATGATAAAGTGGATGAAATGATCTTTGGATATTTTTTCATTGCAGATCTTTTCGCAAGCTTTTCGGCGATATATTATAATAGGCGATCGGGGCAGCGGATCAAAAGTTATGGCCCCGGGAAGCAGAGCCAACGAAAGCTCATTTCAGGCCTGAAAAATTGGCTAAGGCACGGCCAAAAAGCTCAAGTTCGCCCAAAGCTCAAGTTCACTCGAGATGCTCAGGTTCGCTCCAAAAATCAGCGAGCCCCAGCTTCGCTTGGTTTCAGAGCGAGGAGCAACCGGAGCGAAAAAACCACTTTGAAAAACCAAAAATCGGCTAAGGCATAGGAAGTCTCCGATTCGCTCCGAAAGTCACCGAATCCCAGCTTCGCTCGACTTTTCGGGCGAACTACAGCCTAAGCGAGGAAGGGAATGGCTAAGGTTTGAAAGCTTTAAGGCACGGAGACCTCAACTTCGCTCTATTTTCGAGCGACTCTCAGCCTCGCTCCCCTTCTCCAGCGAACGTCGGCCAAAAAATCTCAAGTTTGCTCAAACCTCCAGCGAGCCCCGGTTTTGGGCTCCTCCTTGCGCGGCGAACGTCGGCCAAAGTGCGAACGTCGGCCAAAATGCGAATGTCGGCCAAAAAATCTCAAGTTCGCTCAAACCTCCAGCGAGCCCCGGTTTCGGGCTCCTTGCGCGGCGAACGTCGGCCAAAGTGCGAACGTCGGCCATCCGGCGAACGTCGTTCAAAATGCCCTCAAGTTCGCTCAAATCTGAAGAACACAAGCTTATACTGAGATGGGGGGGTGAACAATATAAGACCACTTTTTACTTTTGCTTTAAATCAACTTTCAAATCAGCTTTATGCAGAGAACAGATAGCAGTATCAAGAGCAGCAATTAAAACAATGCACAACACATCAACAACAAAGAGACACAGGAATTTACGTGGTTCACCCAATGCGGGCTACTCCATGGATAAAATTTCTTACTAAATTTTATCAAAGTCCTCTAGGGAATACTTCCCGATTACAATGTTTATGAGCCTCAGCTCAAAGGAGACACCTTCCCCTAATTCCGCTTTGGTCGGTGATCCTCTAGAAGACCTCTACCTCTTCTCGCCCTTAGCAAGTGGAACTCTATCCACGAAGACACCTATCTTCCTTGATCCGGCTGGAGATCTCTCGTCCTCAACTCTGTCACAGCAAGATGGTCCTCTTTTTCTGCACCAAAACACAGTCCTTCGGTCTGGCACAAATCTGTTCTCTTCCTCTTTTCTTTTCTGTTATAGATTCTACTTGGTCGAAACCAACTTTTCACAGTTTGCGCAAACACAGTTGCACTCGATCAAATTATACTCTTCTGTGAGAAACTCAGCAACACATTCTTCGCGCATACAGCAACACAGTCTTCGCATAAACAGCAGCACAGTCTTCACATGAACAGCAGCACAGTCTTCCACATGAACAGCAACATAGTCTTCCACACTTTAGACGATTCGACGGAATGCACTCTTATACTGCAGTCGAACTTCGCACTCTGCTTTTTCGATGATCGAACCTCACTGTCGCACTAAATCTGCGAACGCCACTCTTCGAACGCACACTCCGATCAATGCACAAAACTGCTCAAACAACCCTCCTTAAATACTCACAATCTCAAGTTGAAATCTTGTTCTTAGTCGGCTGTTCAACCTTCAATCACGTCGGTTGTAAAACCCTGCGCTGCGTCGGCCCGCTTTTAACTCGTCGGCTTCACTGCCTCCCTGAAGCTCCTAGCGCGAAACTTCAACATGTCGCGAAATCGCGACACCTTTACCTGCCGTACACCCTCTTTAACTTGTTGTAGCGATATCGCGACGCTTTTGCTTTTGTATGCTTCCTTCGCTCTTCTGTCGCGAAATCGCGACACTTTTGCCTGTCGCTGACGTCATCTCACTTTTGTCCCGAAATTGCGCCGCTTTAGACTTCAAAGCCTTCTTCTCCGCTTCTGTCGTGAAATCGCGACACCTTTGCCTCTTACTGACGTCATCAGCAACTCTGTCGCGAAATCGCGACGCTTTAGACTCCAAAGCCTTCTTCTCAGCTTCTGTCGCGAAATCGCGACACCTTTGCCTCTTGCTGACGTCATCTGCAACTTTGTCACGAAATCGCGACACTTCTTGCTTCTTCAACCTTTTCTCGGTTTGCACTAGCGAAAATGGAATATGTCGCGAAGTCGCGACGCTTTCGCTGCCTTAAGCTCTTTTCTGTCAACTGCTCGCGAAACTGGAACATGTTGCGAAATCGCGACGCTTTCGCTGCCTTAAGCTCTTTTCTGCCAACTGCTCGCGAAATCGGAACATGTTGCGAAATCGCGACGCTTTTGCCAACTGCAAGCTGCCAACTCAACCCATCCGTACAACTCCTTTGAAACACGTCGCGAAATCGCGACACTTCCTGCAACTCAACACTGCCAACTCAACTTGTCGCGAAATCGCGACACTTCTTGCAACTCAACGCTGCCAACTCAACTTGTCGCGAAATCGCGACACTTTCTGCAACTCAACGCTGCCAACTCAACTTGTCGCGAAATCGCGACACTTTCTGCAACTCAACGCTGCCAACTCAACTTGTCGCAAAATCGCGACAGTTCTGCCTGAACTTTCTCTCTCCTCAAATATGTCGCGAAATCGCGACGCTTTGCTCGCTTCGTCTCTCGCTTTCCAAAGATGTCGCGAAATCGCGACGCTTTGCCGTAACTTTCTCTCTCCTAAAACATGTCGCGAAATCGCGACGCTTTTTCCAGCAACTGCAAACTTTTTCTAACTTATCTTTTTCTCGATTTTTGGCAACTCGGGCTACTCGATTTTCTTGGAGACTTACTGACCAGCTGAAACCTTCATCAAAACACATACTTAGACATAAAAACAAATTGCTCCAAGAACTCCTTGACATCAAAGACAACAACTACCAAGAGCTCCTTGACATCAAAGACAACAACCAAACTTAGGCAAAGGCAATGTACTCAAGGTACCCAAAATTGCCAACAAAATCTCCAGCGAACCCCGGTTTCGAGGTCCTTGCGCGGCGAATGTCGACCAAAAGCGAACATCGACCAGGATGCTCCCAACTTCGCCAGAATGCCCCCAACCTCGCCAGAATGCTCAACTTTGGCCAGAAAACTGCATTTTGGGCCCAATTTCCAGAGAAGTTTCGTCGAGCGTTTTATAACTCTAAGACTGCATCGAAAGGGCACGCATCCCGAGAAAGAGAAGTTAGGTGGGTATTTAATGCGCCTAGATGGCACACGAGTTTGGGTATCCTGCCCATCCCATCAGGACGGCCATGTTAGGTCTCGGAAAAGCTCCAAAGGGCAAGCTGCACCAACCGCATTAATGAGACATGTTGTACCATCTACAATGTTCGTCCGACGTCGCTCTAAACACGGGTGAGCCGCATTCCATGGATGCTCTGTCATCTGGCAGAGGTCAAATCTCAACTGCTCCGCCAGTTTTAGGGTTTGAGCATTAATGTAGTCAAGGGGATTTTCTTCTATAAAAGGCCGCTCAATGTAATGTAATAGGGGGGGAACATTTTGCTAAAGAGCTACTGTACTTGGACTTCTTGCTTCAATATTAAGACTCCTGGTTCTAATTTTGGACTCTTTTCCTATGTATGATGCCTTCTGTTATTTCTGTTTTTTCATTTGCATACAAAAAATTCTGCAATCTAGATTTAAGTGTGTGATTAAGAATGAAGTCTGGAATTGTTGAAGGATACATATCAGGGTGGGTTTAGTTATAGTTTCTGTTATATTCATAATATTGATTGTTGTTGGGTCAAGTAGAAGTTAGTAATTGTGCTGCCTGTTCTTCCCCTTGGAACAATTTACATTTCCCATTTCTTTCAGTTATTTATTTCTTTTCACAATTTTCGATTCCTTTCCTGTTCCCTAATCTAAAAACCAATGGTGTAGAAAAGGAGCCAGCCTTCTCTGGAGATTGGCACGGAAGGCATTCCTTCCTTCCGGCCTTTCAATCTGTTGGGCGGGTCTAGGGTGCGTAGATAGACTAAACCCTTTCCCAGTGGCAGATTCGTAACCAACAGGTACATAGATTGGCTTGCCGCGGGCACCAATTGACCCAAGGTAGCAACCTATTGAGCCTACATTGTTGGTCATACCGAGTCATCTGAGAATGCCTAATGGTTGCTGCACATTCTATAGGGATGTGTCCCCCATTGCATTGAAAATACCATAATGTGTTGACTTCTAAATTGGTGTTCACCATATTGTTATGAGCTTTGATTCGTCCCTTGGTTAGCCCCTTGTCAACTCACTTGATCTTTAGTGAGGTATGGGGTTTCCAAGGTTGTCAGTTTTGAAGTTGTTGCCATTGTCTCCTTTTAGCATTGTTCTAGTTTACCAAATTTTTAATCATTTCCAGCATCTCATTCATTCCAAAATTATTGGTTGAATTGTTATTCATATTCGACGGAGCAAGAAGTGCTAGTATTTGCGTCTAGAAAGCAACTATTGATGATGAGTTTTGACCAGGATGCATGACAATGTGCAGAGAAGGTGACAAGTTAATAGTGGCAGTTGACTGAGGATTTGAAAGGGGCAAAATGGGGGGTGTAGAACCAGGACCTGATGGGTTTTGGGTAATATGGGCAGCATAGGCCATAGGCAAGGCAGGCGGTAATTTAACTAGCCTAATCAGGACGCATTTTGCTTGTGCTGCTTCTTTGAAAGCTACAAAGTAGTGTATTGTGATTAACATTACAAACCGTCAAAGCTAAGACAGATTGTAAACCCTTAATGTAGTAAGGCAATGCTTGTTCTTCATCAGGCCTAACGTTTTGTGAAATTAGGTTTAAGGTCCTCAAGAATCTAGTATTAAAGTCATGTATATTTTCTTGGGGATGCCTTTGTATTGTATTCAATTGAAACAAAACAAAGTAACTCTTACCCATACTTCCAAATATACGTATGAATGGTTCTACAATTGACACCTAGCTAGTAACAAAATTCCATAATGTAGGTTTGTGAAGGAGTATATCAGTAAGTATACCATAATGTCCTCTTCGTGGATGCAGAGAATTGAGTGTAGAGTCGTAGACAACTCAGTGTCGTCTTATTCCCACTTCCGTCTAAAGTAGGTAAGGCTTTCATAGCAACAGGAGGAATAGGGGAATAAGCCACTAGGTTTAATGGTCCTTGATAGGTCTAGTCAAGAAATTGGTTTTGTGGCCTAGAGAGAGGCCTTGTATTATTCTATGCTGGATGAGGTTGACCATAGTGTTATTGTGGTGGTGGATAGGGATATACCACATAACCCTAAGGTGGATATGGAGGATACTGAGGGTATTGGTATGAAGGGTAGTACGGTGGAGGATAATAAGGATTTGGCATATGGAAAGGAGGTGGTGATGGATTTTGATAACCCCATTGTTGATTCGGAGGAGGTTGCATCTTTAGAAACAAAAGAGGATATTGCAAGCCTTGTTGAGGAATATGCTGATTTGGAGGTGGGCCTTGCACGTTTCGCTATGCCTAACTGGTTGGAAGCAATGTTTGTCCTGTTAGGAAAAAACTTCAAGATTTATCACCTGCAAGAGGAAGCACAATAACAAAAATATAGAACACACGGAAACAGTAACACAAGTGACACAGAGATTTACGTGGAAACCTGCAATGTGCAGGAAAAACCACCGGGCAATGGCAACTTCTTTTTATTATTTTCAGCAAATTTAAGTTCACAATGTTTTCACACATATCCATATGCAAGGGATCAAGTCCCTTTTATAGAGCAGACAAGGAAGGCCCCAACCGTTCATTTCCTCTCCCCGAGGAGACCTCCGCAAAACTGTTCGTCTTCATATGGAACCAAAACGGTTTGTCTTCCCCAAGCTGTCGTCTACCTGGACGTCCACTGCTTCGACGTCTACTTGGCTTGACGGTTGGCCTAGACGTCTACTTGGTCAGACGTTAGGCTTAGACGTCTACCAGCCTAGACGTCTGGCAGCCCAGACGTCAGGCCTAGACGTCTGGCAGCCCAGACGTCAAGCCTAGACGTCTAGCATCCTAGATGTCTGGCCTAGACGTCTGGCAACCCAGACGTCTGGCCTAGACGTCTAGCAGGTTAGACGTCTAGCCTGCTGTCTAGACGTTTGACCCAGACGTCTAGCAGGTCAGACGTCTGGCCTGCTTTGGACTGCTGCAGTCCTCTTTCCTGGCTGCCTGTACTGCATAGTGACTTCACTTCCTAACATGTCCTAGTATATCGAACGAAGGGATACATTGAATGAAATGGAGTAAAAAACTAGATGTCGTTTGGTATACCTAGTATAGCTCTCCCAACTAGGGAGAGCTATGCTAGCTATACCTCACTCTTTCCGCTCGATTGCAAAAAAGCCCTATGGTAGGTACCTCCTTTCAATTGATACCTACTTCTGTTTTTTTTGCAATCTCGCTACCTAAGTACCTCAATACACCCCTTTCAGTTTCTTTTGAGGGTGACAGATATCTAGCATGCATGCTCGATTGCCTAGGAGGGGTATACCAAACAAACGGATACACTAAACGGAATAGAGTAAAAAACTAGATGCCTTCGGTATAGCTAGTATAGCTCTCCCAGTCGGGAGAACTATACTAGCTATACCTCACTCTTTCCGATCGATTGCAAAAAAGCCCTACAGTAGGTACCTCCTTTCAATCGATACCTCCTAGTTTTTTTGCAATCTCGCTACCTAAGTACCTCAATACACCCCTTTCAGTTTCTTTTGAGGGTGACAGGTATCTAGCATGCATGCTCGATTGCCTAGGAGGGGTATACCAAACAAAGGGATACACTAAATGGAATGGAGTAAACAACTAGATGCCTTCAGTACAGCTAGTATAGCTCTCACGACTAGGGAGAGCTATACTAGCTATACCTCACTCTTTCCACCCAATTGTAGAAAATCCCTATACTAGCTATATCTACTTTGGGTTTTTTTGCAATCCTACTTGAGTACCTCAATACACACTAGCACCGAAAACCGTCTTTACATTGGATGGTTTGGTGTCTTGATGATTCCTACCCTATTGACTGCAACCTCTGTATTCATTATCGCTTTCATTGCAGCTCCTCCAGTAGATATTGATGGTATTCGTGAGCCTGTTTCCGGTTCTCTTCTTTATGGAAACAATATTATCTTCGATGAAATTTGTGTATTTTGAGCAAGGCCTTGGCTTTGATTTGTCTTGAGGATCCTACGTTTGGAGTTGTAGATTGTCCTTGTGGAAGGTAAGATGTGTTGGATAGGCTAGATCCACGTGGACTTTGAGTGGAAGTAGGACTAGTATTTGACCAAGTTTGGTTAGCTAAGGTAGATGAATAATTCATTTGTTGGCCTAAGAAACCATTTTCTTGGGATGTGGGATTTTGAATGACAGGGTTAGCCATTGGACTTCAGCCGTTTGAGGAAATGGGAATAGACACTAGAATCTTCTCAATTTTCTGAAGGTACCCACATAATGGTTTGTTCCTCCCTTTTCTCTTTGGCATTATTTTGGTGATAGGCTACTATCTCCACAACTTGTTCTTATCCTGATTTTTGTGCCCTTGAGTGCATATTCATAAACCTGCACGTACGAACTTGTACGGATAGAGTTTTGTGGTTAAAGATTTGCAAATTTTTTAAAATTGGCTTGTGGAGTGATTCGTCTGCAAATTGGAGCAATTTGTTAGCAAAATTTGAACTTGAATTTTTTTTGAAGATCAGGGGGTCCAAGCAAATCGCTCAGAGTGAATCGTTTCAAAATTGAAGTGAATTGCTCTCCTGAGGAGTTAGGAAGAGACTTGTCTTTCCCAACAAATTACTTTACAGATTCTGAGCAAATCGCTTGCTTTTTTATCTTTGGAAAAAGTATCTTAAAATCTGCCTCAAATGCTTTTTGCCTATGGCACATGCAAATTTGAGGTCAGATCCGAGGTCTGATGAAGTTCTCATGTGTTTGTGTTACTTGCTTCACGAAAATTTCAAAATTTTTAAGTTCATGTCAGAGTTGCCATTAGCAAAGCACCTGCAAAAATTGAGCACAAATTGAATTTTTTTTTTTTTTTGAGTAATACTTCTTATACACATCTACCATGGGGATTGAACCCGGGTCACATCACCGATAATGCAAGTGGCGTCCTTGCTGGTAGACCACACTCACGGGGATAATGGTGTGAATTTTAAGGTCAATTTGAGACTAGGCTTGATAAATCAAGTCCTTGGCCTCAATGAATCACTTGCAAAATGGAGCAAATCACTCACAAAAATGGACTTCGATGATATTTAGGCAATTGGTTCAAAACAAAGCAAATCACTCCAAAATTGGAGTGAATTGTCTCCTATGTAATAAATTGGCAAAAATTCTCTCAATCCCAAGCCAAATGCTTCATTTGTGATGAATGCAAATTTGGCACAAAAATCGAGGAATTTAGCCAAATTGGGTAAAAAAGATGGATAATGAGGGTGAGTGTTGTCGGGCATGCCAGAAACTATGTTGAACAGGGGAATTGCCCTGACTTCTAATTTAATGGTGTGTCCCAATTCTAACTTCAACAAAGTTGGAAGGAAAAGGCCAATGGCTCCTTCCAACCTTTGGATTGAGGCTGACTCCCTACTATCCCTGTAGAATACTCCTATGCTAACCGACACTCATTGCATGAAAAGTAAAGTGCATAAAATAAACATGCATAAAATATTAAGGGTGTAAGGGATTCAAATTAAATATGGTGTTTAGCCATAACAACATCATCAATCAACACAAGAGAACTCAAATAACATCAATGTTCTCCCATTCATTAAATATGAAATTGCTAAGTGAATGACAAGATGGGCAAAAGGGCCATGCCTCAATTATCGCACACTTAGCAAACTAGGAGGGAAGTGCAATTGATGGAATGCAAAGGACTTGTCGATTTCTCACCAATTTTATGAGATACAAAGCACAATGTGGGTTTCACAGAGTGTAGCTCTAAATTCTCATGGCCAAAAGATGAATACACTGGAATCCATGGCTCCTATTTAGAGTAGGATTTTACCCTTGGTTACCTATGGTGAGAAATTTTACTCCTAGTAAAAGTAAAGATTTTGGGGCATCTCTAACAAAATGATGCACCTCCAAATGTTAATGCCTCTAAATGTGCCTCTAATAGGCTTACGAAAATGAGTATTTGCGCCCATAGTAGAGAAACTTGGACTTGGCAAGGCCAATTTTTGACGTGGACTCTAACTTGGCAAGAAACTCAACAAAAAGTAAAACCTAAGAATTTTTTTTTATTTTCATGCATATCACAATTAATTAGTATTAAAGAAGTCCAAAATTAATATTGTAAGTACCTTAAACTACAGATGAAAGTGATAAAACACAATTCAATTAAAGAAATTTTAATGCCTCCAAATATTCTTCTATTGCTTATGATATAAAAAAGTACAAATTGTGTCAAAATGCCTCAATAGACCCTAGCGTCTTGCAATGCCTTTGCCCTTTGCCCTAGCTGAAGCTCTAGTCCTCTCTCTTTATGTCTGTGTCCGTGCCTCTTCCTCTATCTTTGCCGCTAACTCCTCCGCCATACTTTCAAAATTATCCATTGAAAAGAAAGGCTTTTGCTCCTCCTCTGGCTCTATGATTCATTCAGACGATGGATCAATCTCATCAAAATCAATGACTTCATAATTTGATCTTGCAATTTTTTTTGGGTGGAGGTGAAGGTTGTAATGAACAAATACAAGACCATTCAACTTCTGTTGCATGAGTCTATTGTGTTTCTTGGAGTGAATGTGCTTAAACATCCTATAATTCCACTCACAACTTGAAATGCTACCGCACCAAAGTCCTCCCACCATAAATCTAGAAAAAAAATACCAAGAAAAAAGAAATTTAATAATTTATGTAAATTTGTAAATTGAGATTATTTTTAAAACAAAATCAATAATAATTCAATCCATAAGGGTTACCTGGCGTCAAAATTGCCCTTCCTCAAATGCACTATTCGGTTGTGAAAAGGTAGCCCTCACATCTCTTGTAATCCTGCAACTCATCTTGTATCATATTGCAAGTGTTCTCATCTAGTACCCATTCGGGTAAGGCATTTTTGAAGGCCCGACATCACCTCATAGTCAGCCTTGAATGAATCATCATAAAAGAATGTGGGGTTGAGGTAGAGTACCCCACTGAATGTGGTGGGCTAAGGAGCTGAAAAGTCCATCATCGATCAATCAGTTCCCAAATAGGATTGTATTTGGGCTCAGAATAATTATAAAATGAGGCAATTGTCTCCTTGGCCCTATCCATGGCCTCATATACGTATGCCATTGGTGATTTTTCTCCATCAACAAGATGGAGAACCCTCCCCAAAGGCTCTGACACCTGAAGTCAAATGAGAGATTTTAGTTATTGTTAGCAACTTAACTATTTGAAATTTGGATTACAATTTAAAATTTCCAAATGGAAAAATAATTAAAAAAAAACTTAGTCTTGTACCTTGATTGCCTCATTCATAGCTGTCCAAAAGGGCTCCTCAAACTCATAATTGTAACACCTTATGGCCCTCAGTGGAGAATCAATATCTAGCAACATCTTCATTCCACTCCTTACTCACAAGCATCCTCTTCAAAGCCTCCTTTGCATCAAAAAGGCTTTGTAATGTAATGAAGTTTGTGGCGAATCGCATAACTCCAGCTCATACAGGCTCCCTCCGATTAGTGAACTGCCTCATTAGCTGGAGAACCCATGTATGGTTGTAGATGACTTTCGTAATACATTTGGCCTTATTTACAACGTCAGACACCCAGGGTCATTTTCCAATGTCTTCAAGAAGCAAATTGAAACAATAGGCTGTACATGGTGTCCAAAAAACTGTGGGATATCTCTCCTCCAAATCCTTCTAGCTGCCACATATGCTGATGTGTTGTCTGTGATAACTTGGACAACATTGTCCTCCTCTACTTCCAACACAACCTCCTTCAACAAACTAGCAAGCATTTCGATGCTCTTAACTTGTGTTGATGCATCCTGTGACTTGAGGAACACAATTCCTCCTGTAGAAGCAACCAAAAATTTAATCAATGTCCAATTCTTCCCATCGGTCCATCCATCAGACATGATCTTGCAACCCTTTTTCTCCATATCCTACGCTACTCTTCAACCAAGAGCTGGATATCCTCCATGGATTCCTGAAGGAGAGGGCCCCTAAAATCATCATAAGTGGAGCTTAAATCCTGGGCTGCAAACTATGAGGGTGTCAACCGTTCCCTGCCAATATGGAGACCTCGCCACATTGAAGGGAATGTCAAAAAAATATCAAAAGCTTGCACAAGCCTTAGTCGTGGCCTTGTGCCTCTCCTTGTTCCATGCAGTCATACCTGGAAGTGTGGGTTGTGACCTTGGCATGGAATGTTCCACAAAAAATGATTCCTCTATCCCACTCCTTTGGTTTGCCACAGATGGACTTGATCCACTATGATGCTGCTGAAAACAGCTAAAGATGCTGCTGCTACCCTTTGTACGAGACCAAGGAGGAGGAGCCATAGCTTGTCTTGTTTTTCTTTTTAGATTTGTCTTCTCTTCATAATGTGCTAGGAAGGCATCACATTCCCTCTATACTTAAGGTTCCACATTATCACATGGCTTGACATCATGACCAGCTATCTTGGCCAAGTAGTATTTGAGGCAGTTTATGCCTCCATGAATTTTTTCACCACAAAAGTTACAATAGATCTCCCCTTTCCTTGAACCATCCTTTGTATACTTCCAAGCTGGGTCTCTTTTTCCCATCATTTTATGTCAATGTGGCTGCACATGGAACAATAGTCAAGCAGTTAGAAACTTTAAAAAAAGAAAAATAAGCCCTAGTGTTTAAGCTAGCTGAAATTTTGTTTTTTTACCTCAAATGTAACTGTTGGGAGGCTGTTAGATTCTTGAAAACTAGGAAATATTTGGGTTTAGGATGCAAATGAGTGTTTTTGTGGGTCTGATTTCACCTTATCTCTGCTGTCTCTGCAAGTGGGAACAGCAAAAATGCGGCCAATTTGGGAAAAAAAAGTATTTATGCTGTTTTCCTGTCATTCTGCTGTTGCAGCCGAGTTTTTTTCTCCGACATGCGAGTTTAGTCAAAAAAAAAAAACAGAAAGAATAGTTGAGCTGAGTAAAAAAAACCCAGGAGGGCTGACTCAAGCATGACTTGACGAGTTTTTCAAAAACTTGATGAGTTTCATAACTATGATTGCACCACTACATTCCAAAATGTCACTGAAAAGATTCTCCTTAGGATCTGCATCTTTATTTTTACCCCTTCATTGTTTGGTGAGCAATTCGCTCAAATTTGCTAACGAATCACTAGCCGACCCTGAAGGATTTGCTCCTCTGAGCCAATCAGGTCCTTTTGCAAGTGAATTGGTCCTGAACCAATTGACACTTAAGCTATACAGAGACAAATTTGGTGGGTTTTGAAAAGCATCGATTGCTTGATTTCTTGTTTTGTGGTCTTCCAAAATTGTGAATTCAAGGCAGTGTCAAAGCAATACAAAGACTGGTAGTGGTAGACCAGTTATTTCTTCCTCAGAGCACTACTAAACATCCCATGCCTTCCATCGTTGGGATGGGGATATCTATTATGGCTACTTCCATGGTTCATGAGAAACCTCTCATCTATACTATGAGAGGATATTGTCTTAGCTTGGATTCAAACATACCTTCCCCACAAGTACAATTTTCCAACATTCTTGAATCTAAGTCCTGCCATCCTCTTTAATGGTCAAAGTTATTGAAGTAATTACTGTCATCATTAATACCAAAATCCCTAAGCAACTTGAATACATCCTCTTCCTTCAATTCCCTTATAAACTTGACTGCTTTTCTTAACCATTTTTATCTTATTAGGAGGGAGTGCAAATAGTCTTGCCATTTTGTTCTCTCCTAACATGGGGAAAGATCTTATTTTCACAGAATTTCCTGTATAACTTGACTGCTCTTCTTAAATTTTCAAATTTAAACTGTCTCCATGTTAGGAGGGATTGCAAATGGTCTTGCCATTTTGTTCAACTCCCCCCGAACTTAAGAAAGTTTAAATTTGAAAATAAGGTGCTAATCATCCTAATATCCTCTTAAAAGTGCAATCATTCAAGTAACAATGGGCTGATGTATTCAGGTCACATTTTTGGGCCCTTCGACGCCTTATAGGTTCTCCTTTGACTGAATCTCCCAAAAGTCTGCCTTATGACCAGCCTTAGTGGTCAAATTTATTCTTGCCTTCCTAAGATCAAAGGTGGGTGTTAGTTCAAAGAATCTTCAAAACAAGGTAGTTTGGCTATTATTCACAATCCAAAACAGGGTTCACTTCAATCAGATACTTACAATATGGGAGATCTGGCCTCAAGATTTGAGTTGGTAATTTCCCGATTTTGAATGTCTTCTGTAAATTTTTTCGATGTATAGGCCTGTCTCTCAAAGTTCTTTACGTCACCTGCAGAATAGGTAAGCTGCCAGCTTCTTATTTTTTCCTCTTGCAGTTCCCAAGGGTAAAGCCACCCTAGCCTTTGGAAAGCATTCCTGTTAACTCTTAATAGATTTGTCATTTTTCTCCCATCTATGAAAGCTGGAATTCCTCCTCCTGTCTCCTCTGATTTATGGTTCTGTAATCTATGGAATATTCCTGTTTGCTCTATGAGAAAGTAGAGTGTCCCCCTACTTTGGGCTCAAATGGATTGGCAAGACTTAATTTAACAAAATCTTGGTAAGAGCATTGAAATCTTTAGAGGTACAAAATTTGAAAAATATATAAAAAGTAAAATTCAAAGCTTCCCTTGTAACAAACATGGGGGTGTCAATTCAGTAACTCATGCTGGCTAGGTCATGTTCATAAAATTTGAGGTTAAGAATATGACCTTGGATTCTCTTGCCCAAATGGATGCCAAGAGCCATCCTCTAAACTGGGAGCTTTAATCAAAAGTTTTTTTGATCTCTCATAAGCACTTTGTTGATTCTAATACAGTGTACTTTTTTTTTTTTTTTCCCTTTCTTATGATGCAGAAAATGATGCTTTATTTTCATGAAGATCTACATAATTTCATCCCAGAAAATTAGTATGTGATCAAAGGATTTCCAGTTTTGCAAATCTGGCACAACCAGATTATTACACTAATAGTGTTCTTTACATGTGTGAAAATCTGCCCAAAGAGGTTATGCCATTTCA
Source organism: Wollemia nobilis (assembly GCA_028583015.1). Lineage (NCBI taxonomy): Eukaryota > Viridiplantae > Streptophyta > Pinopsida > Araucariales > Araucariaceae > Wollemia > Wollemia nobilis. Next base: position 1,564,331 of record JAQPPZ010016747.1, on the reverse strand, counting down.
AGGTGAGGTTTGGCAGTTCATGTATTAAAATGACACTACTTAAATTTCATTGTGTTTTTTCATGTATTAGAGACATTTGATTTCAGCATCCTAATGTGTTTTCTCCATGACTGTTTGAAGCCATTCATGTAGTATTCTGAACATATATGGAAGTTGAATGCATATAATTAAGAATTTATAATTGTTTGATAAGTCATAGCTCAAGTGGGACACATTCATTAAAATAAATTTAGCAATAATATGGGACACATTGCAGCCTGCACATGCATGTTGCCGTGGTCGATTTTTTATATTTGATGGTTGCTTTGATCAGGCTAGTCTTGTTCAGGAAAAGCTGTTAATGTTATCCAATTAAATGCATATCAGTAAAACAAACTTTACATTATATTCAGTGAAATTCGTGCACGTGCCCATTCTATTTTTTCACCGTTGGATAAATGTTGATGATTCATTCTAAACAAGTTTGATTACACTTCAATAAGTGCTCTGACATTTTCCCACAGTGAACAATTGCTGTAAGTGTAAACAGTAAATGAAGTCTCTGGTGGGTTTTTCCAGCAAGCTTTTAATTACAGAATAAATGCAGGTATAAATCTTAATGGGTAGATAGCATAGGGATGGCATCTTAAGATTGCAAAATTAATGTAAGTTGCCACTGCAGAGATTCGAACCGAGGATGGTAATCTTAAGCAAATGGAAATGAGAGAAGACAGGGAGAAATCCAAAGGCACGGACACAGGATCATCAGGATCTTACGTGGAACCCTTTCTTCCCTGATGCTGGTGCCAGATGTGCTGACACCCTTTAATCATTTTTGGGGCAGAGTAGTATGCAGAAAAATTTGTGTGGAACAATACTGCTCAGGGGTTCATGCATCATCAATGATTGAATAATCTTAATGGTTGAATAAATTTGCCCTCTGAGATCTATGATGTTTTGGCATTGTTAATAAAATATAAAGCAAACTTTTCTGCCACTCAAAAAAATAAAAAGAGAACAACAAAAATGAGAATCAACTATTTATTATGATTCCCAGCATGACAAACAAAATGCACTATTATGATTTCTAAATTAAATTTCCATCTCATGTTTTCTACATTCTAAACTTCCCTTAAAAAGGCACGTAAGAGTTCAGTCCTCTTTCAGTCCAATCATTTAAAGCTCATTCATTTGGGGTCTTTGAACTCAACCTTTCTTTAAAGCTTATCTAGGTAAGCAAGAGAATTACCAATAAAGAGTCATAGTTTTCAATGTCGTATGTTAGCTTCTTTCAGTCTTAAAACAAAGAGGTTTTGATGTGATATCTGCCAAGAAGAGCATGTTAAAGCCCAAAAAGCCTTTTGCATTTTGATTGTGTTGATTCATAATGGAGCAGGCAATTATGATCCGAGCATAAACATTGCGAAAGACTTTATATAAAATGTTTAATTCATGCATGAGAAATTACATGTAGAAATCAAAGGCTAGCTTAGCTTTAATTTCTTACATCCAGTTGAGAGTTCTAATGTTCTTCGGATTCCTGATTATGCCCAATCTTATAGTTTCAGATTCTTTCCATCTTTCTGAAAGTCTGTGTTGAGAAAGGCAATATGCCTGTCTTTCCATATCAATATTCCTACAAATACCATTAAAGGCATTATCAACTACTCTCAAATCATAGATTTCATGTAGTACCCTTTAGGAGGGTCAATATTCCTACGAATATCAGTAAAGGAAAAAACAGGATGTTTAGAAGACACCCCCAAATTTTGGAAAAAAGAAGACACAGCATGGGAAGGGTATATAAAAATATTAAAAAATTACAAAAATATACAAAATAAAATAAAATTGAAAAAAACATTTTAGAATGCACAAATCTGAATTGGTAATTTGCTTCCTCATTACAAATAATAGACAAATTAGAGGTACAACGTTGCACTTTTTATAGAAACTCAAGTATTATGTCAATTTCTCTTTTTTGATAACTCATTTATTGTGTTCAACCTCTCCTTTTTTATGACTTATTTAGAGAAAATATCCACAGATCTTATGTGCAATGTCACATATTCACTTCATCCATGATAATGGATTGCAAAACTCCCTTATAGACACTAGAGTTGTGTGTTTCGACCTTCAATAGAAGCTATGCAAGAACTGATACATTTGTGTAAATTTTGAAGTTTTGGAATAGGGAGCAAATTAAGTTTTCAAATTTCAACTGTTTATCTTATCTGAAAACTCTGAATATTACATAAACAACTCTTTGTATTTCAGCCATGGAGGCACTCACACATTTGTATTCTTGCCTTTCTATATTTAAGTTTCCATATTAACATTGTATATTACATAAACATCCCTTCGTCCCTCTGTTCTAAAAGGAGATGAACCCCTTGTGATGCTTAGGCAACCACCATATCCTACAAGGGGATACCTAGTCCTCTATGCATCCTTTCATATAAGAGGGTAATGGTGGTTGTTGTGGGGATGATTGAGGGGTGCACATATTGCAGCCTTCTGGTCTATATCCTTGCATGCATACAAGTCTGAGGATGCATCCCCATGGAAACTGAGATAGTTGTTGTAGAGTGATGTACAGTTTGCACTACATCATACACATGATTAAAAAAACACTATCACATGTACATGTGAGCCAATTGACATAATTTTACATTATTGAAGTGAGGGAATCATTTTGTATTACTCTCTTTCTGACACAATATTCTACAATAGTTCTATCAATTTTAGTAAGTCTTCATTGCATATTCTAATGAAAGTGCCCAAGGTAGAACTTGAAATCCAATCACAACTCTTAATTTTATAACTATAAAATAAGAACATACATGTCAAAGTGATAATTGATCATTGTAGATCCCTTTGTTTCCCTACAATTGATTTTAAAGAAATTTGGAATTATATAAAATTGAAGTGTATGTGAAATGAAAAAACTTTGCTTCCCATACATATAATATAATTTAGTTCAAATTGACATGAAGGCATATGGAGAATCAGATATATGCCATTGAATTTATACAGATGAGATGAGTGTGTTTCTCCTTTGTTTGTTGTGTTCATAAGAATGTTTCCATGTTGTATCATATACATCATTCTTCTAATGTGCACTATATGTATATTTCCTTTGACAAAAGCAAAACAATTTGAATATGTTAGAGTTAAGTTGCATGCTAGTGACTATTGGTGATTTGGGAATTCTGATTTCTTCCACATTTGGTCATGGAGTGAAGTGTATCTATCTCAATCTTTTCATGTAGAAATATTCATTTCAACATTCTTGTAGTTGATGTTAGAAATATTGAGTCGTCATTGATGTCAAAGGCAGAAATATCTTCAAGGATGAAATGTTGAGTTGTCGTTAATAATAAAGACAAAGATATCTTCAGAGGTGTCAAAGGCAGAAAATCTTCAAAGGATGTCATAAAGGCAAAGATATACTTTAATATTTAAATGAAATATTTAAATATTAAGGTGGAGGGTTATATTTAAATCAAGAGGATTTAAATATATAAAAGATTGAAAAAGTGGAAGGTCATATTTAAATCAAAGGATTTAAATATAATTCAGAAGTTTAATATTTAAAGGTTAAAAAGGTTGGACGACCTCCTTGAGAACACCAATGAAAAGTTTGAAAATTCAAATATTTAAAATACTAAGGCCGACCTCCTTGGGCGCTAAATAAAATGCATATTTAAAAGGCTATCAAATTCATTTTGGTGTGTGGATAATTTGAATCTCCCTAGTGCGAAAATCGAGCGATAGGTAGAAGAGAAGGAGAAGAGCACGCTTGGGGGCAGCGAGTGAAAAAGAGAATTTATAATATTTATGCTGCGACTTTAGTCTCATCCAGGTGGCTAGCCCAGGTTGTTGAACTTGCGCTAAGGCACTATGTAGTAGGAGGTTGCAGGATCGAATCCTCGCGGTGCTGTTTTTGTTTTGGTTGAGAACAAAGAAGGGTTTAAATAATTTGGACTCTACCTTTTTATTCCACCCGTCGAGGTAGCTTGTTTGGTCGCCTAGCCTATGCTAGGGTGTTGTGTTGGCGGAAGTCGGAAGATCGAATCTCCTCCACGCGCATTTGGTGGTTTTTGCCATACGAGGTAAGGGCAAATTATATTTTGCATACTTTGAGTGGGAGATATAAGGTGTGTTGTGATTATATTTTGCATACTTTGAGTGATATAAGGTGTGTAATGATTATTTTAAAATGAAAATTTGCATGCTATAAAAGGGAGTTATAAGATATGAGGTTGTTATTTTTAAAAGTTGTATTTTGCATGTTATAAAAGGATATATAAATAGTTTTTGTTATTAATAAAGCTTTATATTGTGAGTTTCAAAAGGGAGATATAAGCAATGATTTCTAAGCTTTATTGTGTATGTTTTGATAAGGGTTTTTAAAAGTGGTTGATTTGATATTTAATCAAGAAAAGAAAAAGAGAATTGCTAACCAGTTTTTGAAGGCATAAACAAAAGGAAAATCATTTTGTTAAGACTGGTTTGGAAAGCTCATGCAAAAAGCTCATCATCATCATTGAGGCAGATTTAGAGGTATGGTGATTTAATTCCTTTATCAAAATGGCTTAATCAATTTGAGGAAAATATTTTTCATATAGTGGGAGGTATAAGGAATTATTGGATGTGCATTGTTTTTGCTTGAAATTGGAAATAAATGTGCAAGGATTATAGATAAGATTTTAAAGCAAATTTGTGCATTGCCTTTGATTGAAATTATGAGTAAATGTGCAAGGGTTATAGATCATATTTGAGAACAAATTTATACATTGTTCATGATTGATTTTGGGAGTAGATGAAAATGACAGATTTGTGCACTATGATTGGTTTTGAAGGAAAGGTGCAAATCAACAATTACCAGGTCAGTTATCAAGTGCTAGACTAAAGCTACCTTTTGATGTAATAAATGTGAGACATGTGAAACTAACAAACTTAATGAATGTGAAGAACATATTGAGCATTTGTTAGTGCATATCATTCTCTATATGTTCATGAAGATAAAAGAATTTTGGGTAGAATATGTCTGAATTGCTTTAGTTGAGGAATTGAAGAATAGGTGAACTTAATGACATCATTATGCAATATTTGGGAATAAATGAGCATTGTTTTGTATGCAAGATTTGGGAATAGATGGACATTTCTTTGTATGCAAGATTTGTAAATAGATGTGCATTGTATGCATGCAAGATTTGGGAGTAGATGAGCAATGTTTGTAAGCAGGTTTTGGATCAAATTGTTGAGCACATTTGTGAGCAGGTTTTGGAGTAGTGTTGAGCACTTTTGTGAGCAGGTTTTGTAAGCAGATTTGAGCAAGTTTTGTGAGCAGATTTGAGTAGGCTTTGTGAGCAGATTTGAACAAATGTTGTGAGTAGATTTGAGCAGGTTATGGAGCTGATTTGAGCAGAGTTGTGAGTAGGATTTGAACAGATGTTGTGAGTAGATTTGAGCAGGTTATGGAGTTGATTTGAGTAGAGTTGTGAGCAGGATTTGTGAGTAGGTTATGGAGCTGATTTGAATAGAGTTGTGAGCAAATTTTGGACCTGAGTTGAGCAGAGTTGTGAGCAGTATTGTGAGTATATTTTGGAGTTGAGTTGAGCAAGAGTTGTGAGCAGTATTGTGATCATGTTTGGGAGAATATTTGAGCAGTATTTAGAGCAGAGGGAATTGGTGTCTCCTGTGGATTGGTGTCCATGAACCAGTAGAGGGGATTGGTGTCTCATGTGGATTGTTGTCCATGCACCAGTAGAGGGGATTGGTGGCTCTTGTGGATTGGTGTCTATGAACTTGAGAGTGGATTGGTGTCTCCTGTGGATTTGTGGATTGGTGTCCACGAACTTGAGAGGGGATTGGTGTCTCCTGTGGATTGGTGTCCATGAATTTGAGAGGGGATTGGTGTCTTCTCTGGATTGATGTCCACGAACTTGAGAGGAGATTGGTGTCTCCTGTGAATTGGTGTCCACGAACCAGTAGAGGGGATTGGTGTCTCCTGTGGATTGGTGTCCACGAACTTGAGAGGGGATTGGTGTCTCTTGTGGATTGGTGTCCATGAACTTGAGAGGGGATTGGTGTCTCCTGTGGATTAGTGTCCATGAATTTGAGATGGGATTGGTGTCTCCTGTGGATTGATGTCCACGAACTTGAGAGGGGATTGGTGTCTCATGTGGATTGGTGTCCACGAACATTGTAATAGGGGATTGGTGTCTCCTATGGGTTGGAGCCCACAAAATTTATTAAGAAATTTATAAGCAATATTTCTCCGTGGATGTAGCTCATATTGGGTGAACCATGTTAAATCTGTCTCTCATGTGTGATGATTTGTGCATTATTTCATTACTGCATTGATATTATTGTTGTTATCATTTGGATTGAAAAGTGAAAAGTTGTATCTTATACTTTTCATCCCCTCTCAGTATTAGCTTGTGTTCTTCAATTGAAAAGTTCATCTTCGTGCCTATAATTATATTTTATGGTTTTTCATCTCATATTTATGATGGCAGTATCAAGTGTGCAACTAATTTGCAATTAACGACTTGTTTTGAATGTAGAAAAAATAATGGAAGTAGAAGAAAGTATGAATTTTATTCATAAAATAATCTTATATAAAAACTAGTTTTTACAAAGAATAGTATGAGGGAGTTGAAGAATACGCAACACAATGGTTTGGTATTCCGTATAAAAATGGAAATGTGTAAGAAAGAAAAACACAAAGGAAATGTGAATATTAAAAGTAATAATCCATATATACTCAACTAAATATTGCGCAAAGTAATAATATTACTAGAGAATATGCAGTGCAAAAATTGGAATTGGAATGTAGCAACGCCATCAACACAATTATTCACCACAAATATCATAGGATTTAATATAATGTAGCCACAATATAATAAGGTCAATATAATGATATGAGTAGAACAATATGAGCAAATTAATATGTATATCAAGGATAATAATATATCAAATAACATTCAATAATAATTAACAATATGAATGTAAATAACTTGAATCATGCATGTACTAAGCATGTAGAACAACTTACAATATTAGTTGCTCAAACTATATGCAATCTTTATTACACCTTTTCCTCTTACATATATGATAAGGATTTGCACTTATCTATAATATTACCCATATGATGTATCCTTATGGAGTATATATCCATAGAAGAATGACTCTTTGGATGCTAGATTGTTCCTTTTCATATGCCAAATCTCATGACTCTTGGCTTATGTATTTAACACTTGCATACTTGATGAACACTTGGCACTATAAAGTATGTACACCTAAACATGATTCTTACACTTCTATAACTTGCACACTCTAGTCTAAGACACTTGGGCACATAGACTCAACTTACATTTGCACACTAACTCACATGACACTTGTGTATTTTCAACACATTCACATTTACATAAAGGGGAAATAATTATCACACTCTAAACTATGACTCAACCCTAATCTATTATTTACAATTGTACCATGAATTTACGATGGCGGTACATTAGCATGTACCAAATAATATAATATACTCCAACATTATGGTTTCTAATGGGCAAAACATGCTAACTATAGGAAAAATATGAAAGGCGGGTATAGTATTGCATTTGAGGCGATTGAGAGATTGGAGGCTCTTCTTTCCAGATAGCCAAAATGGATGAGGTAAGGTAGTTGAGCTGCTTGTATGACATCTCAAGATCGTTGAGTATAGTATACCTTATCACAATGGAAGGAGTGGGGTACCCTTTCTTCAGTGCTTTTTTTTAGATATATGGATGGTGGATGTTGATATAAGATAAGGGTTCCTAGTGGTAGGTTTAACAAGCTAAGCAAGGATCTATATTTTTGCATCTATCTCTCATGCTTGAGTTGTAGTGAATCTTTTAAACTATGTTCATTGGGTGTCACTATGAGACCAATTATATGTCTTCATGATTTACCTTGCCATGCACATCTACCATACATGCCACTACCCTATTGAGCTAGTTGCAAAATCTTCTGTTTGCGAGTCATTTATCATTTGGTCAAAGAAATATGTAATGTGCTAGTCAACTACCTCAATTGACACTATTGTGTTTTTCAATGAGAGCTCAATCATCTTCAAGAAAGGGTGTTGACCTCTATGTAACTTGTTCTTGGTCCACTAAGTCTCCTTTGTCTTAGTTGCAACAACCTTCCTTTTTTGTGCATCTTGCTAAAATTATTTCTACTTTGCCTCCTCTAGGACTAGTTCCCTCCCCAAGATAAGTCTTCTCATGAGTAGGTTCATCCCAAATGGATTTCCCATGAAGTGGATCCTCATCCTCTATGTGGTCATGTATTTTCAAAAGTTGGTGGGCTAAAAAAAACTCACTTCCTCTGTAGACTCTCTCAAAGAATATTCGAGCTATTTTAAATCATACCTCTTAATTGTCTCATCATCAACTAGATGGGTTGTGTAGTAGTCCTACTTGATAAGCCTCCTTGCATGTGGCATTGACATGTATGAGCTACTCTATGAATGCCTCTCTTGTAGCTTTTACTAGACCGTTTTGTTTTCATTACATTGAATATTATGTATGGGGCACCTAAGTGATCCCTTGTTCTAGAAGGAGACCAATCCCTTGTGATGCTTAGGCAACCACACTATCCTACAAGGGGATGCTTTGTCCTCTATTTATCCTTCCGTATATGAGGGTAATGGTGGATGTTGTGGGGTTGATTGATGGATGCACATATTGCAGCCCCTTGGGCTTTATCCTTGTATGCACATCGACCATACATGTCATTATCCAATTGAAAGAATTCTTCTCATGAGTAGGTTTCTCCCAAATGAATTCCTCATGAAGTGGCCTCTCATCCTCTATATGGTCATGTTTATATAAAAGTTGGTGAACTGAAATGGCTCACTTTCTTTGTAGACTCTCCCTAAGAATATCCTAGCTCTTTAAGTCAGCCCTCCTAATTGGTTCATCATCAACTCAATGGATTGTGTAGTAGTCTGATATTTATGAGCCTCATGTGTGGCATTGACATGTATGGTCTCCTCTATGAATGCCTCTATTATAGCTTATGTTGCACTCATTCTACCATATTTATGTGGTCATGCTCATCAAGTGTGCTTTCATTATTTCAATGTCATATCTCTCATGAATGAATACAACTTCTATATGCATGATCTCTTGTGCAATGTTGTTATCTCCATATCTTTGTCATGTGTAACATCCTCCTATTGTGTTTTATGTTGTGTGACCTCCATATGTTGTGCAACCTCTTTTGCTTATGCAATCTTTTCATTGTGTGCAATATATTTATGTTGTGTGACCTCCATATGTTGTGCAACCCTTCCTCTTCCTATGTAATCTATAGAACTTGCATAGCCTCCAAATCCTACACAAACCTACTTGTATAGTGGGTTGTATAGTACTCATTGTGTATTGACGTGAGAATGGCCTTCCTCTTATTCTTTCCTCCTACGAGTTGTACATGTGACATCTAGCAAATGGAAAATAGTTAGAGTACCATTTGTGATTGCCTAAGTTGTCCCTATTTTGACATGTTTGCATTTTGCTTGTATGTTGCATTCGACATTAATGTGATGGCATAAATACCATGGAGAAATTTTTCATCAGATGCATCAAATAGTTGTGGATGCATTCAGACAAGTATGATGCTCAATCATACTTCTTTACCTCCATGAACTTCCTCTATTAATACTATACAAGCCACATGTTATATTTGAGGCTCATTATTTTTTGGATATGCAATACATAACCAGATGTATTGCATACCATTAAAGATTTTAATGCTATGTAGAAGAGACAAAGGAACCTCTACTAGCTTTGCACAAAATAAGATGATTGAATTTTTTGTTTTATTGTAGCAATAACATGGACTAAAAAAATCAACAATCAATGGTTGAATCCATAATATGATCAGACCTGCAAAGAATAGATAATATTATGGATTCAGCCATTGATTGCTGATTTTTTAGTCCATGTTATTGCTGCAATAAAACATAAATTCTAGCCATCTTATTTTGTATTCAATCTCATAATATTTTGTGCAAGCTAGTAGAGGTTCCTTTGTCTCTTCTACATAGCATTAAAATCTTCATTTGGTATCAGAGCCAATATTTCTATTGGGTTAGAGAATTTTTCTTGTTATCATGGCACAAAATGGGGCTAGTACTGTTCCCCTTCAGATTCCCATGTTTAAGGGTGAAAACTTTGAATATTGGAGTATTTGCATGAAGACTTTTTTATTTCACAAGATTTGTGGAGTTTTGTCTCGTAGGGATACTTTGAACTAGTAGATGAATCAGATTTCAATGCTCTTACTTCTGATGAAATGAAGGAGTTGATGGAGAATAGGAAGAAGGATGCAAAATCTCTTTTTGCAATTCAAAGTGGGATAGATGTTTCTATCTTTCCCAAGATTGTTGAATGTTCACAATCAAAAGTTGCATGGGATACACTAGAAAGTGCCTATAAAGGATCTTCTAAGGTGAGAATAGTTAAACTTCAACTCTTAAGGAGGGAATTTGAATCCTTACGCATGAGTGAAAATGAATCCATTGAGGTTTTTATCACTAGAGTTCAGAATGTTGTAAATTCTATTCATTCACATGGAGAGATTCTTGATGATACAAGAATAGTTGAGAAGGTGTTGAGAAGCCTTCCTAAGAAATTTGATCTGGTTACCATAGCTATTGAAGAATCTAGAGATTTAGCAAAACTAACTCTTGTTGAATTACTTGGTAGCCTTCAAACATATGAGCATAGGATGAGAGATAGAGAAGAAGTCCTTGATCAAGCATTTCAAGGCAAGTTGAAATTGAATGAACAACAAGCCCATACAAAAGAGTCCTCATCTACCACTTTAGGATCATCTTCTTCAAGAGGTTGTGGGAGAGTTTGTGGAAGAGGTAATGATAAAAGTCATGATTCAGCCCATAAGCATTGCAATTATTGTGGTAAGGATAATCACACTAAAGAGCAATATTTTAAAAAGAAAAAGCATGAAAAGAAAGCAAATTATAGTGAAGAAAAAGGTGAACATCTCTTTCTCACTTTGAATAATTTTGAGTCTATTGAGAATCATTCATGGTATCTTGATAGTGGATGTTCAAATCACATGACAGGAAATAAAAACCTCTTTGTTGAACTTGATAACAATTTTACTGGACAAGTCACATTTGGTGATAACAATCAAGTTGATATAGCAGGAAAAGGGACTCTTGCCATTAGAACAAAGAATGGTAAGATATTTTACATGCATGATACATTTTATGTACTAGGGCTGAAACATAATATTTTGAGCATTGGACAATTATGCTCAAAGAATTATAGAGTTGTTTTTGAAAAGAATGTTTGTAGAATCCAGAATGTGTCTAACAATCAAATTATAGCTGAAGTTTTGATGGTAGAAAATAGGATGTTTGTGTTGAAAATGCAGCCAGCAAGTGAATGCTTGAAGAGCACCATTGATATGGCATGGCTATGGCACAAGAGGTATGGACACCTCAATTTTGGCTCCTTGGATGGAATCCAAAAGAAGAGTCTTGTTAGAGGACTGCCCACTTTCACAAAGCCTCTCAACACAGTATGTGAAGGATGTCTTTTTGGAAAGCAACATCGAGAGAAGTTTCCTCATCATAAGTTTAGAGTTTAGAAACCATTGGAGTTAGTGCATGCTGATCTATGTGGACCTATGCAAACCTTGAGTTTAGGTAAAAGCAAATATTTTCTCTTGTTTGTTGATGATCATACAAGAATGTGTTGGGTTTATTTCTTGCATGAGAAATCACAAGCTTTTGATTGTTTTAAGAATTTTAAGGCTCTTGTTGAGAAGCAATCAGGTTCTTGTATTAAGACCTTAAGGACAGACCGTGGAGGTGAATTCACCTCAAATGAGTTCCTAGAGTATTGCAACAACCTTGGAATCAAGAGGGAGTTGACTATTGTTTACACTCCTCAACAAAATGGAGTGGCAGAATGGAAAAATAGGACCATTGTGGAGATGGCCCATTGCATGTTGAAAGAGGAGTTACCAAACAAATTTTGGGCTGAAGCTGTCCATACATCTATTTACATTCTCAATAGATGTCCTACAAAGTTGGTACAAGATTCTACTCCCTATGAGCTTTGGCATGGTAAGAAGCCAAGCATTGGTCATTTGAGAATTTTTGGTTCTACATGTTATGTGCACATTCTTGAGCAAAAGAGAAGGAAGCTTGATGAAAAATCCATCAAATGCATTTTTGTGGGCTATTCTATTGAATCTAAAGCTTTTAGATGTTTTGATCCTATTACTAACACCATGCATGTTAGTAGAGATGTGGTTTTTAATGAAGGGGATGGATATGAGACACACAAAGATGATGGTGTTTCCCCTCATATTGATGACTCAGCTCCTCATGTTCATGATGAAGCCTTGCTACCTAAAAATGAAGAAAAAAACAGCACTCCATTAAAAGGTAACATTGGTACAAAAAGGCTCTCTAAGTATCATCCACCTAGTCAAATGTTGGATGATGACTATACAAGAAGAGTGACTATAGCACGAAAAAAAAAAGGTGAAAATGTGATTAATTATGCTTTGTTGTCTTCTTCTTATGTTGAGCCCTCTAATTTCATAGAATTATGTTCCAATGAAGATTGGGCAAAGGCTATGGAGATTGAAATTGAACAAATAGAGAAAAATGATACTTGGGAGCTAGTTTCTCCTCCAAAAGACAAGACCATTGTAGGTGTGAAATGGGTCTACAAGCTAAAGTATAATGTTGATGGAAGCATAGCCAAACATAAGGTAAGGCTGGTTGCCAAAGGCTATGTTCAGCAAGAAGGTATTGACTATGAAGAAACTTTTGCACTGGTTGCAAGATTGGAAATGGTAAGGTCTCTACTTGCACTAGCTTCACATCTTGGTCTTGTTGTGTATCAAATGGATGTTAAATCAACATTTTTGAATGGATACTTGGAAGAAGAAGTGTATGTGAGTCAGCCATAGGGATTTATAGTTGTTGGTCATGAAGAAAAAGTGTACAAATTAAAGAAAGCTCTTTATGGGCTTAAGCAAGCACCTAGAGCTTGGTACTCTAGAATTGATAATTACTTGCATGAGAATGGTTATGAACGATGTTCAGCTGAAAGTACACTTTATAAAAAGGTAGATGGATCAGATTTTATTGTCATTTGTTTATATGTTGATGATATAATCTTCTTGAGCAGCTCCACCAATTTGTTGAAACAGTTTAAAAGGGCCATGATGAATGAGTTTGAGATGAGTGATTTGGGCACTATGCATTACTTTCTTGGTATGCAAATCATGCAATCAACTGAAGGTATTTTCATTACTCAATCCAAATATGTTGATGATATTTTGGTAAGATTTTCTATGAGTGATTGCAAGCCAGTTAGCACTCCAACAGTTGTGGGATGCAAGTTGATGAAGGAGGATTCTACTCCTCTTGTGGATGCAACACTATATAGATCACTAGTTGGTAGCTTGATGTATCTTACCGCTACTAGACCGGATATCATGTTTTTGGTTAGCTTGGTAGCAAGATATATGCACTCTCCTCATGAGTCTCATTTCAAGGTAGCCAAGAGAATCCTTAGGTATGTGAGTGGTACTAAGTCTTTTGGTTTATGCTATTTTTCTACTAACTCTTGTGATCTAGTGGCCTACACAGATGCAGATTGGGCAGGATGTCTTGATGATAGAAGAAGCACTTCTGGATATGCCTTCTTCTTTGGAGGCAAGTTGGTTTCTTGGAGTAGCAAAAAGTAGCAAACAATTGCTTTATCTACTACTGAAGCAGAGTATATGGCTGCCTCTTCCACTTGCACTCAAGCCATTTGGATGGCTAGACTCTTTGAAGAGTTTGGAATGGAGATTGCTTCCTCCATAAAGATTTATTGTGACAACACCTCCACCATCTCCATGATGAAGAATCCAATGTTTCACAGCAGGAGTAAGCACATTGATATTTAGCATCACTTCATTCATGACTTGGTCCAAGATGGGTTCATTGCTTTTGAGTTTTGCAAATCAGAAGATCAACTTGCAAATATTTTTACCAAGGCATTGGACAAAGAAAAATTTCAGAATTTGAGGACCTTGATTGGTGTTGGAACCATTGACATCAAGAGGGAGAATGAAGAAAATTTGATGTCTAAATGCTTCACACCATGTTTTTTGGAGCATTCCAAGCATTGTGGAGCCATCTCCTACATTTTAGGGGATAATTTCCTCTATTTTTTGGCACCTTTTCTTAAATGAGGATTTAATTAATATTTTATTAATTAAATATTCCTCAAATATTGGGTGACCATATTTTAGGAGGATTTATTCATTGTTTAACTCCAAAAAATTGCTCCTTTGATCACTCCTAAAATTTAGGAGCTTTTGTAGTTGACTAGTCATAGTGGGAGTTGTAATGCATAAGTTGCTCCCAATAATTATCCTATGATTTAGGTTGTTTTTAACTATGCACATGCACATGCTTTAATTTAGGAATTAAAGCATGCACATGCACATGCTTTATTTTTTTAGCATATCCAATAAAGCATCTTGCATGATGCTCATAACTAGTTGATAATTTTAGGATATTCATGCATTGAAATTTTGGGTATTTTATACCTTTTTCTCTTCATTATTGTAAGATTTTAGAATACAAGTTGAGAGCAAAAATATTGTCATATTTTTGCCATATTTCCCATACAGTTGGTGTGTTGGAGCTCTTCTACAATTGCAGTTTTTACATTACAATTGTAGTTTTTGATTCAGCCATTGGATGTACAAGATTTCTCTACCATTTGTGGTTTATTATCTTTGTCCTTTGCAGGTCTGATCATATTATGGATTCAACCATTGATTGCTGATTTTTTAGTCCATGTTATTGCTACAATAAAACAAAAATTCCAGCCATCTTATTTTGTATTCAATCTCATAATATTTCATCTTGTGCAAGCTAGTAGAGGTTCCTTTGTCTCTTCTACATAGCATTAAAATATTTAAAAAATAACTCCTCATTATGTGACATGTGAAGTTTCACTTCCTATTACTATTAGTTGATATTTTGGCTAATTTATTTGGCATGAAAGTGCCCAATCATAGTACTCAGCCAAGTAATTTTGTAACATGTCTTGTCTTGTCTCTTTCCTATGCATAGGTATGTGTGATGGACCTAATATCCCTAACATGCACTAAAAGTTTTGTGTAGTGAAAATGAATTATAGCATATTTTATTTTACATTTTATATGTGTGATGTGTATCAAGTTCATATCTTGCCAATACCTTCATGAGACAGGGTTTGGATAACTCATTATAAATATTAGGATATTGGAAGACATAGTGCATAGATGCTTGCATAAATGATTGCTTTAAAATATGAATGTCAAGATGTTGTTTCTACCACTTTTGCCATTTTTCCCATGTGGGTGAGGGCTACATGATATCAAAAAGTGGAACTACGTGTACACCTTCCTTTTTCCTCTTATACATATTGAGGGTATATCCCATGATTGTTGTTGTTCTCTTCTTTGTGCAAGTTGCCTCACTTATGATTACACAAAATATTGTATGAGGGAAGACCCTCTTTGTAGTATTGAATGCATGATTTTTCTAGCTAGGTATACTTTCAAAACCTTTGATATCTCTTGTTGGAGTATCAGTTGTGATAGTGGGTATCCCTATTGAGGGATGAGAGCAACCCCTTGAACCCCTTAGTCACTGCAACCCCTCATGGTTGCAGTTTTTTCTCCTTCGCCTCTACCGAGAAAGTATGTTTGATGTCCTGCGCCTTGTCTAGGGGGCGGTAGGCTTGGAAAGTCTGAGGGAGCATGGGATGTGGATCCACCTAATGACCTATGGATTTTTTTACCCAATGTTGGCTCCTTGCTTTGGATGTGATATTTGATGCTTATCTTCTTCTTCCTTCCTACTCTAGTCCTACTTTATTGGGTGTTTGGCTTCTAGGTAAAAGGAAAAAGAGAAACATAAATTGCTGAAAGGAAAGGAAAGCAGGAAAAATACAAGCAATGAAAATGTAGGAAACTAAACTATCTAGCCTATCCTATGGGTGGTGATGTGTCAAATATTTAATAAGACCCCCCATTCCCTGATGGATTGAAGTGAACACATGTGCAACAACTGACAGTGCATTAGTAACATAGGCCCCCCAAAAATATACAATAAAATAGAATACCCACACCAAAACCAGGATAGGGATTTCATAGGTAGTCACAAATTTTTATTAGTGTGAACTTTGGGTTACATACATACAGAAGCAATCACAAAATCTAGGTCACAAATTCTTATTTCTTATTAGTCACAAATGCTTTTGTTGTTTGCTTGTTTGCTTTTGTATTTCGATTTGAAAAAACTAGAGAGTATAGTTTCTTATTGGGGAATGGTACCTTGTAGTGAGGAAAGTGTGACCATGATCATTATCAAGCGAGTGATAATGTTCTAAGTTAGTTCATGGTGGAAATGAAACTAATTGATTGTAAGTAAAATTGAGAGAAATTGTAACTTACCCAACTTCTTTGTATGGATAGGAGATGACACCTTTTTTAAGAGGAGGATCATCTAAGAAAGCGGGATCAGATGCACAAGAGGAAATTGTAGTGCATCCCTAAAGGAAGTCTGGATGAACAATGGATTCCAAGAAGAGAATTGAGAAGATAATGGATCCCAGTAGGAAGTCTGTAGGGGCAACAGACTTCAGCAAAAAAACAAAGAAAGAACAGGTTCCAATGAGAGGGTGAAAGATATTTCTTATGTAGTTAAGTTGCTTCAGGAACATATGGAACATCAAAAAAAAAATTAGAGACCCTGATCAATAAGGAAACTAGTACCAGGGATTTAAGGGGTATAAATAAAGAGAATCTTGTTAGAAGAAGCCATGAGGGCAGGGCTTGGATAGAGGTTGAGCTAGCTAAAGATCTTAAGAATGTTAAGGTGGCTAAATTTAATGGAAATAAAAGGGGCAATGCAACATAATCATAGTTGAATGATTTGGAAATATTATTTTCCATGAAGAGTTACTCTTATAATACCTAGATTGTGTGGGATACCCTTCATATCTAGGATATTGCCTTAGAATGGTAGAACACGTTCAAGACACGTAAAAAGATCCAAGCTACATATCTTAAATGGGACAGTTTTGTCAAGGTATTTAAGAAAATATTTATTTTTTATTAGTATTATATAGATAAGTTTGAGGAATTCTCTACACTTTAGTAGGGCTCACTATAAATAGAGGTTTACTTTCAAAAATATGTAAAACTTTTGAAGTATATTTTGAAGTACGAGAACAATGAGCAACTAAAGGTGCATAAGTTCATACTAGGGATGGATTGGTTGAAGGCTCATGGAGCCCTAATAAATTTCCAAGAAAAGTGGATGGAATACATCGATAAGAATAGGAAGAGAATGAGATTTCAAAGTAGACAAGGGTCATTTCAACCCCATATGTTATCAGCTATGCAGTTGAAGAAGGTCATTAAGAGAGGTGGTATGTTATATGTAGTTAATATTAATGGCAAGACAGGTGAAAAAGAATATGAAAAAATGTTTAAGAAACATCCCATTTTGCATGAATTTAGGGATTTTTGGAGCTAAAACCATTGTCAGGACACCTTACAAGATGATCTTGATTGAGTTGCAAGAGTTAAAGGTGCAACTTCAAGATTTTTTAGAAAAAGGGTTTAATCAAACCTAGTGTGTCATCTTGGGGTGCTTTAGTATTGTTTGTGAAAAATAAGGATGGTTCCTTGAGGTTATGCATCGATTATAGAATGCCGAATAAGGTAACCATCAAGAATAGGTATCCTTTGCCAAGGATTGATGACCTCTTCAATAAACTTAAGGATGCCATCATATTTTCAAATATAGATATCATCAATTGAGAATACGAGAGGAGGATACTCATAAAACAACTTTTAAGACTAGATATGGGCATTATGAGTTCACAGTGTTGCCATTCAGATTGATAAATGCATTAGCAAATTTTATGAATATGATGAATAACGTGTTCAAAAAATATCTAGATCGGTTTGTTTTGGTATTTTTAGATGATATCTTGATATATTATTACACCAAAGAGGAACATGACCATCATTTAAGGTTAGTGTTAGAGGTGCTAAGGAAAAATTAGCTATATAGAAAATTGTCTAAATGTGATTTCTATACCTCACAAGTGTAGTATTTAGATCATATCATCTTGATAGAAGGAATTATTGTATATCATAAGAATATTGAGTCTATATTAAGTTGGACTGCATCGACAAATGTGTTTAAAGTAAGAAGTTTTATGGGTCTCATTGGCTAATATAGGCATTTTTTGAAGGATTATTAAAATATTGCCTACTCGATCACCAACCTTTAGAGAAAAGGAAAGGAGTCCAAATGGATGGATAAGTGTGAGGTTGCCTTTGATACTTTGAAAAAAAAGTTAACTATGACACCGGTTCTCAAGATACCAGATCCTCTTGGGAATTTTAAAGTGTGTACATATGCTTATTTGGAAGGTTTGGGTGGGGTGTTGTCCTAGGAAGAGGCTACAGTAGCATATGAGTCTAGAAAACTCAAGAAGCATGAGTTAAATTATGGTACACATGACCTAGAATTGGTAATAATTATTCATCCAATAAATATCTGGAGGCACTATTTGTTGGGTAAACCATTTGAGCTAAGGATAGACCATCAAAGTCTAAGTGTAGACACCCAATTTGACACACCAAAAAATCGAAAGACACCAAAAAGTTACACACATCATAAAAAATCAATCCAACCCAAACCCAGTAATTTGGGTACCTTTCTCAATCTCTACCAAATTTTCCACCTTGACCAAAAACACCACTGGAGAATTTGGCAAGCCAAATGGTGAATTTGGTAATCTTCACAAAATTAGATCTTGTCGGCTAGATTTGATCTTTGACCAAAAATGCCAGTTAGAGACAAAATCACCACTGGCAAATTTGGCTAATGGTCAAAATATCTCAGAGCAAGCTAGGGGCACATGGATTCCATCCTTCCACTCCCTGATCTAACCTCACACGCTCCAGCAATGGACCAAACCTATAGAATTCAAATTAGTCCTAACTAATTTTTGTCCTAATCCTTCCTTCAAACTCTATTTAAACAACCCTTGGGGAAAGGCATTAGGAACATTCTAAGAGCTAATTAGACATTGTTAAGATTCTTCTAGTAATTCCTCTTCTTCATAATTCTTCATTTACAAGCATTTTTAAGCATTCTCAATCATTTGCAAGTATTTTTGGAGGTAAGTCAAGCAAGACCAAGAGAGCTTGGAAGTAAGGAGATATTCTTGGTGCAAGGGAGATGTTATTGCTAGGTTATATTAATCCTATTTAATCTCTAATATCCATTACTTTGCTGCTCCTTTTGCATTTAGTTCTCTTAGAATTAGCCTTGCTAGCTTAAATACTTCATTTACTTGCATTTTTTTTTCCATTTTCATGCTCTTAATATTCCTATATAGAGCTTATATTTGTTTGTAGGTCTTAACATATTTATTTTTAAGTCTTGGTTGAGCATCTACACTTTCATTTCAAGCATCTAACATCTCTTTGTAGGCTTAGTGGAGCTATTCTACTTGCCATCTTCATTTTTGTTCACTAATCTCTCCATTTTGCAGGGTCATTTTCATACATTTCCTTTCATAGCACTTAACTACTTGTTATTATTTTCATTCACAATCTTATTTATCTTCATTATAAGCATTCTAATATTCTCTTTTCATTTCCATGTTCATATATTCTTAATCCATTATCATTTGCATACATTTAGCATTGTTATTTTCTCTTTTCAAGCACATTTGACTTGATTTTTTTGAAGATTTAAGCATACAAACACTTCTTTCATTTCCAAATTATTTTAGCGGTGTATACAAGGTTATCATTACCTTTTTGTACCACTAATAGTACCATTTAAATAACCATTGCATGCATATGTCTTTATTATTGCTATAGATTTCATTTTGTAGCAATACACATGTGTTCACTGCATTTGCACTTAACCCTAATCTAGTTTTAATTTCCTTTATAAAACACATCTACATTGGGAAAAATCAAGGAATATTAGGTCTAAAATATTAATTTCTCTTCATTTTCACAACTACCTAGGCAAGGAATAAAAATCACATAGTTGCATCATAGGCTAATTTATCTTTTGCATCATCTCTTGTCTACCTTGAAATATCAAACTCTCTTCAGTTAGCCTATCATAAAAATGGAAAGCATATAGGTTAGCTTTTATTTTCTTGCATTTGTGTAATGTAATCTTAGCATGCATTTTAGATGATCTTAACCTTAAGTATCAAATAACCATTTAAGGCTCAAAAAATAGTCAAGATATAGTAATCCATAAAATTTAGGTGTTGTTGTTGAATAAAACCATGTAAACACCGATTTACAAGCATTTACATCTACTTTTACACCTTGAAAAATTGCATTGAGTAAGGTTCTAATTGCGTAAAGGATATTCATGTCCTTGGGGTCTCTTTTGGAAAGAGACCCTCAAGTGGGGAAGTAGATATTCCAAAAAATCTCCCCCATGTGCACTTGACATGGTTAGATTGAAAATTTCCTGTGCCTACACTAAGGTATATTTCTACCCAACCTATGTTGAATACAAGTCAGAGAAGATGGATAAAATTCATAGTAGAATATGAGTTTGGTATTGAGTATATAAAAGGGAAAGAAAATAAGATTGCAAATGCCTTGAATAGGATAAGGCACATAGCAGCATTAACCCGGAGTCGTATAGACTTGATGGACAAAGTCAAAGAAATGTAATTACATGATCAATATTACATGGAAATATAGGCTAAAATTAATAGAGAACCTAAAAAAAAATAAGGATTTCAACATAAAATATGGACTTATGCTTCAAGGATAGGGTTGGCATACCCAAAATTGGTGAATTAAGGATAATGATTATGCAAGAGGTGCATAGTTATCCATATTCTGCTCATTTAGGGGGATAAAATATGAGAGAAAACATGAAAAAGACCTTCTATTGGGCAAAAATGAAATAAGATACCACTGGTTAAGGCATAACATCAACATCCAGTAGGTTATACCCACATGATATACCTACTCAGAAGTGGTAGGTTATATCCATGGATTTTATTGTGGGTTTACCTAAGACTAGGTATCAACATGATGCAATTCTTGTGGTGGTCAATAAGTTGACCAAAGTTGCATATTTTATACTTGGAAACATCAAGGATGATGCACTAGTTGTGGCAAATAAGTTTTCCAAAGGAATTTTCATGTTAAATGGTTTTCCTAAGGTGATCATATTAGACAGGGATTCTAGGTTTACTTCAAAATTTTGGTAGGCTCTTCACTGTTAGAGAATATAACATTATTTAGTACATGCCAATGTACCACCTTGGGACATCATTGTAAATATTATATTAGGGTTGTGTATTATATTAGTGAGTGAGTTAATATTTATGTAAGGTTATAATGTGCAGGAAATGCACAAGTGTCATGTAAATATGTGTGCAAGTGTTGAGTGTAAATGTGTACAAGTATCCAATATCTAAGTGAGCACATGTGTCCTTAGAATAGAAAAGTGAAGAGTTGCAAAGAAAAATGAAGGGCAAAAGTGTAACATATGAGGAGTCACATACAATTATACATTGTAATATGTATCGAATATGCAAAGCTTTATGCTTGCATTAGTAGACATTTATTCAATAGCATTTTTAGTATTCTATGTGCAATATTGTGAGCATGTTCATGTGATTATTTTGTGAGTATTTATGAGTTATTCCATTTGATATTATATTATGAGTTATTATATTTGATTCATTATATTGAAACTTTATTATATTCGATCTTGTGATTACTTTTTTGTGGTAATTTATATTAAGTATTATAGTGGTATCAAAACCACAAGGTTACTTGCACAGGTTTTGAAAGTTGCAAAAGTTAAGGATATTACCATTGGGTAAGAAAATCTAGTGAAGAAAAGTATTTCCACTAAGTTGAAGAAAAACCAATGAAGCTAAGGATATTACCACTGGGTAGGAAAAACCAGTGAAGATAAGTTTTACCACTAGGTTGAAGAAAAACTAGTGAAGTTAAGGAAATTTACCACTAGGTTGAAGAATAACTAGTGAAGAACAAGTTTCATATTAAGAACCAACTCAAAAGAAAAAGTTGGTCATTGCCATTCTGCTTCAAATAATTTGAATGTATTAGTAATGCTAGAAAAATCTAAGATTTTGCTACAGTGAAAATTTATCTTTAGAATTTGAGAAGCTTCCTACAATAGATAGAGAAGACTTTCATCTTCGATTGCTTGAAGACCATGAGTTTTCCTCATGTAGAGATTGATTCAATTTGTAGTTAAGTCTTAGATATAGATCTTGATAAAAGTTTCAGGTCATTAAGAAATAGACCTTGATAAGATAGATTGAGTTAACCTATTCCAAGAATCTATTCAAAATAGAAGGCAGTCTATAGTATAGTTTCAATTCTTGAAGATAGACCTAGATATTGGCAGATAAAGGAGACCCAAGATAAGAGGTCCCATTGCAAGTAGACAAAGGGGACTTTAAAAAAAAGTCCCATTGAAGGTAGATTGAAGAAAACCTGAGAAAGAGGTCCATGATAAAATATTGATTGGTCCTTAATAAGAAAAGAGACCAACAATGTAGCAAGAAAAATTCAAGCGAGTAAACAAAATTTAAGGTAGCAAGAAGACTTCAAGATAGTAGGAAGTCTTGAGGATAGTCCAAGTTAAAGGACAACATAAGAACTACACAATGCAGAACATTTAGAAGACCACATGGGCAACAAGTTTTTTTAGAGTCAGAGAAGCTAGCATACAAAAAGGCAACATAATAGATAGATGCAAAGCATCATAGAAGACCATATGGGCAACAAGTTTTGAAAAACAAACAAAGAAGTCTTGAAGGCAACATCTAAGAGAAAGCTCCAAATTTGATTAAGAAAAATATCTCACTGGATTTGGGACAATCGTTGTTGTTCGACGATAATCCCATAAAATTAAGATATAGAGGAGTAATGCTCAGAATTAAACTGAGCATAGGGAGGATCAATAAAAGTGCATGGAGATAGAAGGAGAAAATAATATAGACTTATTGATGATTAAATTCTACAGTTAGAGAGTTCATTGATTGAAAGTAAGAAGGCTTGAAGACAATGAGTTCAAGTGGTAAGCTTGAATGATAATAAGAATTAGAAAAGTTGTGTAGTTTTTGAGAGGGAGCATTTGGAAGGAAAGTTTGAATAAAGTTTGAATATCACAAGGGCAACATTTAAAATTAATATTTAGCAAGAGCAAGGATTGGATAAAAATTAAATAGGGTTGCCATAGAAGCCCACATCTAGCATTGGGAAAATATTCAAATAAATAGAGTTCAGAGCAACATATTAGATTCATAGAAGTCCACATTGGACAAAAATATTTGAGAACAACAAATTCAAAGAGAGAAAAGCAACATTCATAAAAATGCTATTGAACAAAGGAGAAGACAATGTAAAGAAGAAAAATATTTGTTAGCATTAAAGCATTCATATTAATACCATAGTCTAAGAGAAGTGCCATAGGAACACCATTTATAGAGAGCAAGGAGATTTACAAATTTGTGAAAGTCTACAAGGGAGGAATAGAGATAGAATATATCTATGCTACTAAAGATTCGGCCAAAGAAATGCTACAAGTTTGGAAGAGAATAACTTAAAAGAGATAACCATATATTGCTAAGGTCTGGTCAGCATAGACGTTAAGAACAACAATCTTAAATATGCCAAAGACTGGAATTTTTAGAGCATAATATAGAGAAACAAAATAGGATCTAAGGATAGCTTGAAAGTATTTTGATAAGAAAGAAAGAAGTGTATATATTGGTTTTGATAGCAAATATATTAAAGAGCAAAAGAAGCTACGTATAACTAGCAAAGATTTTTGAAGTGTTCCAAATACCGCCAACACCCTGCACTAGTAAGCAAACACATCTGCATCTACATAAACTATAATAAGAGAAAGCAATGTAAGAAATAAATCTTTATGACATCAAAGGCAACAATATGAAGATTCAAAAGCAATCAAAATATTTATGAACATAGCAATACAAGCTGAACATAGAAGAGTTGAAGCACTACTGAAGTCTAGAATTGCAGAGGCACCATAGCCGAATAGTGAGAAACCAACTATCACCAAGCCATGCAAAAAGAGAAGCCAATCGATGGTAAATCCAAACATCATCTGCAATATTCGAGGCATTAAAGAAAGTCTAAGTGACATTCATTCATACACAACCGAGATCAAATGAAGTGAAGCACCACCTTAGGAGGAAAAGCAAATGTTTGAAGTGCACCAAAGGAGACTGAGCATTGAAACGAATGTTGAGAAAGAGATCAGTCAAAATCCATGCAAAGGAATCATCATAATTTGAGCACCAAGAAGTTGAAATGATTTGAGTGCTCAAAATGTGAAATGGTTCATGAAATGGAACGTTGAAGCACCAACTAATCCATGCAAATGCCAAAGATGACACGTTGAGCAAGGAAGGTGAAGGGAAAAAGTTTGTAACATCTATTCTGCATGATTTTTAAATATCCTCCATGCAAAGACTTTTCAACAAACTCTCACATGCTTGAGGCAAGAATAACAACAACGTTTTCCAAATCTATAGTGAAATTTGCAGTGCCCAAGACATCAAGGAGCCATGCTCTTCAATAAGGTATTAGGGTTTGAATTATTGAAAGTTTAATATTTCTAAGGTTAATGAGTAATAAGGTATTTTTTAAATTTTAATTATTGATTAATGAGACTAGAAGGAGAGATAAGGATATTATTAAAGTATTAATACCTTAGTTGCTTAAGTTAAAGTTTTGAAGCATTAATTAGAAGTTATTTTATTTACTTCTTTAAGTTTTTGGAGAGATAAGTTGAAATAGGTTTATTTATTTAAAGTTTTCAAAGCCATTTAATATTTGAAAGAGTTAATTTTTATATTTTTGAAAGTTAAAGCTAATAGAATATTTGCAAAATTATTTTGGAGAAATAAGGTTGTCTACATCAAACTTAGGAATATTAATTTTGATTTTTTTTTATTTTTCTAGTTTCTAATTAATTAGGGAGTCATAAGGAATTCAACATCAAAAGTTTTTGAAAATTTAGTAACTTGAAAAGTTATTATTCAAAACCTAGAGAGATATAAGGTAGACTACACCAAAGGAAATTCATTAAGGGAAATGGAAGAAATTGTTAAGAATGCATTTAATGAGGATAGTGAAGACATGTTGCATGCACTTAGATTTTACTCTCAAAAATTAATAAGTGACTTTGATGAAAATAAAAAAATATTTAATGTTTTAAAATAAAAGTTTTTTCTCAAAGAAGCAAAAGAAGAAAATTTCACATCTCTTATAAGCTATCTTCACGAAAAAAATTTAGGACATGGTGGGATTCTCAAAACACCATTATATTTTCTTCAGAAGAGTGTTTAGTGATGTATCTATCATTAATTAGTTTTGAGATTTTTCAAAAGAAGAGACAAGTTGAGAAATATAATGAATCATATGAGGAATCATTGATATCAAAGATATATTATTGTGATGAATTACTAACTGAATATTTAGGAGGTATATCGTCAAATATATCACAAATGAACTTGCAAAAAAAAAGAAAAGAAGAAAGAGGAAGAGAAGCAATCACATAGAAAACCTGAATTCAAATACAAGGTTAAGCAAGAAAAATAAGAAGATCAGAAGGAGGCAAAAAGAATAGAGGAAGATCAAGCTCCAAGATCAGGAGAAAGATCATATTGAAGACTAAAGTTCTCAATAACCAAATAATGTAATATAGGGGTGTTAGAGAATATTACATTATTTGGTACATGCCAATGTACCACGTTGGTACATCATTGTAAATATTAGATTAGGGTTGTCTTATATTAGTGAGTGAGTTAATATTTTATGTAATGTAATAATGTGTAGGAAATGCACAAGTGTCATGTAAATATGTGTGCAAGTGTTATGAGTGTAAATGTGCACAAGTGTCCAATATGTAAGTGTGCACGTGTCCTTAGAATAGAAAAATGATGAGTTGCAAAGAAAAGTGAAGGTCAAGAGTGCAACATATGAGGAGTCACATACAATTATATATTTGTGACAAAGCATTGTAATATGTATAAAATATGCAAAGTTTATGCTTGCATTAGTAGACCTTTATTCAATAACATTTTCAGTATTCTATGTGCAATATTGTGAGCATGTTCATGTGATTATTCTATGAGTATTTATGAGTTATTCCATTTGATATTATATTCTAAGTTATTATATTTGATTCATTATATTGCAACTTCATTATATTCAATCCTATGATTATTTTTATGTGGTAATTTATATTAAGTATTATAGCATCAAAATCTAACATTCATCGTGCAGAGGCCACTAAGCTAAAAATTAGTTCTACATATCATCCGAAAACATATGGACAAATGGAGTGGGTTAACCAAGTTTTAGAGGACAAGCTTCACATGTACTGCATGGATAAAAAGTCTAAGTGGGAATATTTTTTGCATCCAGTGAAATTTGTATATAATAATGGATACCATTCATCCTTGGGAATGGTTCCATTTGAAACCTTGTATGGTAGAAGATGCAAAACATCTCTATCATGGGATAATCCAAAGGATCGGGTGGTAATCGGATTAGAAACTGTTAAAGATATGGAGGAACAACTCAAAGGGATTCGACAAAGGCTCAAGGAAGCTACCAATCGCCAGAAGAGCTATGCTGATTTGAAAAGATCACCAAGAGAATTATTTGTGGGAGATAGAGTCTTCTTGAGGGTAAGACTCATGAAAAGTGCCATTAATTCAACTAAGTTGGATCTTTGCTTTATTGGGCCTTTTGATATCATTTATAATATTAGTCCAATAGCCTATAGGCTTGCCTTGCCATCAAACCTATCAAATATCCATGATAATTTCCACATATCCCTGCTTAGGAAATATGTTATTGATCCTACTCATATTTAGGATGTTTATAAATTGCATATGGTAGATCCCTTAGCCATTGAGGTGATATTGATAAATATTCTAGGGTTTCATTCCAAGATGTTGAGGAAATGAACCTTAGATCAATGTAAGTTCTAGTGGAACCAATATTCTAAAAATTACGCAACATAGGAAGATGCTGAAGAAATACGAAAATAATTCTTATATTTATTTGAATAAATTTTATATGTATATTTATTTGTAGAAAACACAGAGGATTGTGTCTAGTCTAAGGGGGGAGTATGTAACAACCCTCCTTGGCAGGACTTGATTTTAATACTAAATTATATAATGATGATTGGATATCTAATGCATGTTCTTATTTCTATGTTTTCAAGATGAGTTGAGATATACATTTTATGCTTTGAATATGGTATTTCTAATGAATTTATAGTTGAAATACTAGGTACTCTCACCAATGGATTGGTAGGGGACAACCACCAAGGATGAGAGATAAATTTAGGAAATGATGTATGACTCGTTCATCGACAACTCAAGGGTAAAAATATACCCATCATATATATACATTGTATTTGTGCTTGTTGATTGAATATATCAATAGACTATGAGATTTCTATTGGCAAAGGAGTCATCCTTAGTAATATGGGGATACAATTCTAGTTATCTTAAAAATCCATCTACTTAAGGATAAAACAATGTTGTGCGTTATGGAATTGCAAAATATTTATATTGTTTGTGTTTGAAAGCTCTGGTTTGGGTGGTAACCCATTGAAGTATTAATTAGGATAGTGTCTTTAATACATTAAGTCAAAAATTCATATTGACATATGGTATTGATCCTCTTACACTATGGTTTGAGGTAATAGTATTTTGGATTAATTATTGGAATTAATAAGTTTTGCCTTCTTATAGCTATGTTCAAATAAAAGAGGAAAAGGATTAATTAACCTTAGAATTATTTTGAATTCCTAAGGTTGGAAAATTGATAAGAGAAAATAATAATATTAGCTTGAGGGGGCTAAAATTAATTAAAATAAAAATTTAATTAAGATGCATGGGAGCAATGTTCGAATGTGGCCACAAAAGTCTTGGTGAAGTTCTCAGAACATTACCATCGAGCTAGAGCACGATGGTGGTAGTGGCCAATGAATCCAAGAAATAATGGGAACGGAATCCTTTCTATTCCAAGAGACTCTCAGAATCTATTTGAAGAAGCTTTGTGTTTTGATTTAGGGGTTGCTATCGAGGAGAAGGAAAAATAAGCTTGGAGAGCAAAGGATTGGAGATTAGAGGTATTGTTCTAAGAGGTAAGCTCTAGTAAATGCATAGTTGCTATGCTTGTTGCTCTGAATATTTTATTGTTATTATATTTTTGGAATGGTTGGGACATAGGTCTATTTGTGCTATATTTTGCTTTGCATGGTCAACTTGTTGTTGCTTCCATGTCTAGGTGAGCTTTGTGGCTCTATAGAACTCAACGGTTTGTTTTCCTTGTGGGCAATTTTTGGACTGCATGTTTGGTTATCCGATGCCTTGTAGTTTGGGCCACCTTGGTAGATCTTTCACTTGTAGAGAGAGGCTTAAGAAATATTTTTCTTAGATAAGCTTTTTATGGCAATTCTAAACTGATCGGTGTCCTATCTTGGGTGCTTGGTTATTTTTGTTGAGCTTACTATCGGGTAGATATTTTGTTAGCACCTAAATTTTGGGGTACTTCTTTATTGTGTTCTTTACCTTCCTGCTTTGGCTGGCACAATAGTATACCTTGTATTTTATGTTTGCAAGTCATTGTGTTATCTTAGACCATTTTTGTATGTTGCTTGTGGTCTAGGAGCACCTCCTTGTAGAGGTTTGTTGTTGCAGATATTATCTTCTTTATGGTGATATAAGTTTGGGTAAGGTTGGAGCCCTTTTGAAGCTTTATCTTCTTTTGGTTTTACTTGGTGTTCTAATCAATTTCGCTTGAGCTTGCATGCTTTTGTTGTTTGTTGGAAGTGTGGTTTCGATTTGAATATATGGTTTGATATTTAATTTTATTTTGGATAGCTATCCAATGTTATAGTTTAATATTGTGAAGTTGATATTAGCTTAGAGTTGGATTTAAGTTAATATGCTTTGGTTTGAATTATCAAATCATCTCCTTATCTCCTTTTCTTGATCAACATGTTAATTTTATATGTTTGGTATGATGGATTTTGAAGCCTTAATATTAATGTAAACTCACATGATCAAATATATGATAGCTACTATATAGTAAGATCAAGATAATTATGTAAATAAGAATAATATAAGCCAACTAATATGTAAATAAATGCTTATAATATATCAACTAACATTAATTAATATGTAGAAATATGAATGTAATAGCCTAAATCATACATGTACAAAGCATGTAGCACAACTTACAATATTAGTTGCTCAAATGTATACAATATTTATTACTCCTCTTCCTCTTACAAATGTATCATAAAACTCTCTTACAATGATGATAACAATGCTCTCTATACTCGCTATGAATGCTATATCCCTCTATGGAGTAATATATAGCCATTGTAGAGTGACTCTTTGGTTACTTGACTATTCCTTTCCTTATGCCAAGTCTCATGACTCTTGGCTTCCCTACTTGACACTTGCATACACATGACTCTATCTTGTATGCACACCTATACATGACTCTTCACTTAGCACTCTCTAATCTAAGAACACATGTGCACACTTACATATGGGACACTTGTGCACATCTACACACATTACACTTGCACACTCATTTACATGATACTTGTGCATTTCCTACACATTATTACATTACATAAAATATTTACTCACACTCTAATCTAAGACTTGACCCTAGTCTAATATTTACAAGGTGTACCATGAAGGTACCATGGGGGTACATTAGCATGTACCAAATAATGTAATATTCTCCAACACCCTCTATATTACATTATTTGGTTATTGAAGACTTTAGTCTTCAATCTAGGTCTTCGTCCTTCAAATGACTTTGCAATGAATTGTCTTGTTTTTCATCTGGTTCTTCTTCTTGCTTGACTTCATCTCTAAATTATGCTTGATGTTATTTAGTATTTGTTACTTCAATATCCAATCTATAAGTAGCCTTGTAGTACATGTGATCTAATTACCTTGTGAGGCAGAATCAGACCATGTTTGATCCATTTTATTTTTCCTTGTTATTTGAATGACTTTTCTTCCTGTACTTCAAAAATTTTACACTTGAACTCATTGTTAGATGCTTCAAAAATGAGTATTTGAAAAAGATAATATAATCTGAATATTAATGCTATTTCAAATATTCTAAAATACTTCTTTTTATAGTAGCAGGAAGTAGATAAATGGTATTTTCTTCCACAATATTTACATGGATGAAAACTCCAACAATTTATTTTTAATGACCAATTCTATTGCAATAAACACATATTGAAGATATTTTTAATGCTTTATTCATCCTTCTTAGAATTTAAAGTTCATTTGTTTTCTTGATAAAATAGCATAACCATTTATGTACAACCAAAGCTATTCTATATTTATTTTCCATGTAGATAAATTGTAGATGATGAAGATAACATTTTTAGTAGATTTTGTTTTTGAGATTGATGAACTACTAGAATAAGATTTTGTAGTAACAAGATCCAATGGTGCATCCTCTTGAATATTCATTAATATTTTTTATTTCTCCTCATTATCAAAAACATCTATCATTCTTCGAAAATATATTTTAAGTTTGTTTACTATATCTTCATTATTGAATGCATCCTTAACAATTTCTTCCATGATATTCAAATACTAAGAAAAATATTTCCTTTGATGTAGACTACCTTATAACTCCCTAGGTTTAAATAAATAAATTCAAATTTTCTAAATTAGAAAACCTATGAAGTAGAATTCCTTATGTCTCCCAAGTATTAGAAACTAAGAAAATAAAAGTTTTGCAAATTTAATCTCCTAAGTTTGATGTTGTAAACCTTTTGACTCCCAAATCAATTTGTAAAAAAATTCTTTTAATTAAAAAAAACTAATAAATAAAACCAAATTCAAACTTTAGATTTAATAAACCTCAAATTAACTTATCACTCCAAAAAACTTATTACTCCTAAAAAACATTAAAGCTTTCAAACAAATTCTAGAAAACTTATCACTCCAAATTATTAAAAAACTTTAATTTCCTTATTACTCCTATGCTTGAATAATAGCGCAAACGTTACACTCTACCAAAGAATGATTTTCCTATGGTGTTGGCTTTTGTTTGCTTATCTCTTTAGTGCTAGCTTTCACTTGCTTGTCTCTTTAGTGCTATATTTCACTTGCTTGTCTCTTTAGTGCTAGCTTTCACTTTCTTGTCTCTTCACTTGGTGCTTTGTATCTGCTTGCTTGTCCATTTGGTGCTTCGTATTTGCTTGCTTTTCCCTTTGGCACTTTTTATTCGCTTGCTCGTCCCTTTGGTGCTTCATCTTCACTTGCTCATCCCTTTGGAACTACGTCTCTATTTGCTTGTTAGTTTGGTTGTGTTTACACTACCTCTTCTTTAGGTTGGATTGATTGCACTCAACTCTCTTATTGCTTGGACTGTTTAGTTACTGTATTTCTCTAATGTGCTATATCTCTTTCTCAGGTGTAGGTTATAGGTGATATTCACTTTCTTCTTTGGTGTTTGTGACTTCCAACTTAGAGCTCCTGATTTTACTTCAAACTAGACTAAACAATTACAAACTTACCAATGTATCAATGTGTTCTACTCCAATATAGTATTATAAAATATGTGTTATTTTATATCTTGGATTTCAAAACAACTCCACACTCTCTAGTTTTTATGGCTACTTCTTAGAAAACTTACAATAGCTTTGCTTTCATTCTCCCTTTATGACTAGTTTACCTTCTGCTTATATTATTTATTTATGGCTGATTTGTCTTGATTGAGGTGATTGGTTTGCATTCTCTTTACTGCTATCTTTTCTTTTGTTGTTGTTCTAGAAACTTATGTTACCATAGAAGCATTTATTTAATTACATAATTTAATATGTGATTTTTCTTATGTATGCTTCCTTTAATATAATTTCCTGTTGAACTAGAATACTATCTCACGATCTGTATGCCTACATGCTTTCCTCTAACTTGTGCTTCCTTTAACTTATGTTGTCACTGTCTTAGTATACTTCCTCTAATATTTTCTGCTCTTTAATGCTTTCTCTAAAATTTTATATGGTTTCCAATGTCAAGCCAAATGTCAAGGTCAATATTTAATGACCTGGTTCTTATCAAGGTCTCTATTCCAAATAGATAACCTCTAATTTTCTATCTCTATCAAGGTCTCACTTCAAGACCTAAAAATTCTTATGTCAAGGTTTATCCTCAAGATCTGAATCCTTATTTATCAAGGTCTTCCTTCAATATCAAAATTCTTTTATGTCAAGGTCTATCCTTAAGACTTGAACCCTTATTTATGTCAAGTTCTATATTCAAAACCTGGAATCTTATCATAGATCACCTCTATTATGAATTAAATTCTAGAATAGGTAACCTCGATCTATCTATATTTGTCAAGACCCTTCTTAAATATATAAATATTTAATAGTTTGTAACTTAAATCAATCCTTGCTTGATGAAATCTTTCTATCTTCTCTTGCACTTGAAGATGAAAGTATTCTCTATATATTATAGGAAGCTTATCACACTTATGAAAGAATCAAATTTTGTTGCACCAATGTCTTAGGTTACACCTAAGAACTCCAATGATTTCAAGGTGAATATAAACTTCCCTAATGCTCTAACCAAGATATCTTTATTGTACCAAATCCTTCAACTTTATTTTGAGTGTTGATAGAAATTAGTTGTCAAGGATTATCTATCCTTGAAAATCCTTTATCAATGTTAGGGTTGGTTATGACCTTGAATAATCAATTATATTAAAGTTGATTCACCCAAATATGAGTCTTAGTCTTCATTGGTTATCCTTCAACCTAGTGGAAAGACTCTATAGCTGAGTCCTAGTCTTCACTAGTCGTTCTTGCAACTATGAATAAACTCTAGCCTTTTCTTCTTCCTTTGATATTACAATAGAGTCTAGGTCTATCTCCCTTTAAAGTAGACAAACTCTAACCAATTTTGTCACACTAGACAAAAATCAATTTTATATGCAGCTAAATAAATTTACCTTGTGCAAGAAACTTCTTGTTGTAGCTTTGATACCACTGATGGCTTTTGAAGCCTTAATATTAATGTAAACTCACAAGATAAAATTCATAGGATCAAATATATGATAACCGCAATATAGTAATATCAAGATAATTATGTAAATAAGAATAATATGAGCCAACTAATATGTAAATCAAGGCTTATAATATATCAACTAACATTCATTAATATGCAGAAATATGAATGTAATAGCTTGAATCATACATGTACAAAGTATGTAGCACAAATTACAATATTAGTTTCTCAAATGTATGCAATATTTATTACTCCTCTTTCTATTACAAATGTATCATAAAATTCTCTTACAATGATGATAACAATGCTCTCTATACTTGCTATGAATTCTATATCCCTCTATGGAGTAATATATGACTCTTTGGTTACTTTACTATTCCTTTCCTTATGCCAAGTCTCATGACTCTTGGCTTCCCTACTTGATACTTGCATACACATGGCTCTATCTTGTATGCACACCTATACATGACTCTTCACTTAGCATTATCTAATCTAAGAACACATATGCACACTTACATATGGGACATTTGTGCACATATACACACATTACACTTACACACTCATTTACATGACACTTGTGCATTTCCTACATATTATTACATTACATAAAATATTTACTCACACTCTAATATAAGACTTAACCCTAGTCTAATATTTACAAGGTGTACCATGAAGGTACCATGGGGGTACATTAGCATGTACCAAATAATGTAATATTCTCCAAGATGGTATATTATAGATGTTATGGTAGTACAAGTCCATTTTGAAATTATTATTATTCTTTATAGGATAATTAATGTTATGGGATGTTGAAGGAATAGTTAGTGGGAATTAAAATATAGAGTTTGCTATAATTTTTTTTTTGGTAAATGCAAGAAAGGAATCATGCTATTTATGTAGGTTTTTCTTAAAAGAAAACATTAATGCTTTATTATGTTAAATGGGAATAGTGTTTTTATATTCTCTTGATTGATAAACTAAATGGATAAGGAGGTTATCTTGTCAAGAAATATGATCTTGGGTTTTTGGATTTATTATGATCTCTTCAGACTTGAGTAGGTAAGGGGACCATACTAGAGAGAAGGATGGGATTCTCTCATTGATTGTATGAAATGTATTTTGCATGGTTGCTTGCAATTATACCTAGAGCATGGTAGTTTACATTGCATTAAGAGTTGTCTTGATCCCTAAGGTTTCTTAAAGACCATGGAGGAGTACTTCATGAAGAAGGTCATGAAAATAAGGTGGTGCAAGGGCCACTTGGGTGGGCTTGCTCTAGCATACTTTGGAATGAAAATATATTATGTGAATGGAAATTTGGTTATGTAAAACTTGACTATTTTTCTCTTGATGGAAAGATGGAAAGTCTCCATGTAAATGTATGGAATATTTTGATTTTCAAACATATAAAATAGTGGGTTAGAAATGATTCCTAATGAATATGGATTTCATTTATGATACCATTATGTTCTTCTTAATTGTCAAACTAGCTTAATTTAATTAGATGTTTTTTGCTAGTTTAATGTTTAATGGTTTCTTAAGATTAATTTAATCATATTTTATTTGAGAGAGATGTTCCTTTAATTCTAGTATTATGATGGACTTTATACCTTATGGGTTTTAAAAGTTTTATTTTAAAATCCAAGAATCTAGCATTGTGTTATATCTAAACATGATATTTTTGTTATAGCTTAGATTATTTTCATAGATGAATGTTAGTTTGCTTATTTTACACAAATCTTAGATTTTGGGTGGGGTTTTGGGTATGGATCTAGAACATTATTAGGAACCCTAAAATAAGAGTTAACCCAATATTAGGAGGATTTGCAATGATGCACAAGTAGTGGTGAGTCTTGGAAGGAGTTGCGGTGATGCAATATCTAGGTACTCAAGAATCTAGGAGTTGTGGTGATGCAATAACCAAATGCTTGTAATTGATACACCTTGAACGGTGAGTCTTGGGTTTTCCTTAACTATGAAGTTAATGGAATAAATTATGAGGCATCTATAGTGGTACTATGAATGGTGCAGTTTAGGTAACCATATTCATTATCAAGCGAATGGTAATGACCTTAGTTAACCTACAAAGGCGTGGTAACTAAGCACCAAGGCTTTATGCTAGAATAACCTACATAGATGAACTTATGGAAAAGGCTAGGAATAGATGTTTCCATTTAAGTGTTATGGGTATTAAAGGATAATCCCTACATTATGGTCAAATTATCCTATATCAGTGAGGGTATAGAAAATGTGGGGGGATCACTTTGGCATCCTTCTAAATGGTAAGGTTTAGTAAGGTGAACCCTAGAAATATAGGATTTTTGCCACTCCTGTCCACTTGAGTATCATCTGCAATGACATTAAAATTAAATGTGGTAAAGTATTGTGAATACTAGAAAAAATATTGGGACCCTTGGTGAACCCTACTTGCAAAAAAATCTCTCTCGGGTTGGTTTTGGTGGGTTGTTACACCATCCAACATCTCTACTTTCAATTGCTTCAATGCCAAAAATTCCTCGTTGAAATACAACCTTGCATGAACACATTTCATCACTATTACACTTGGTTTGTAGAATAGTTTGTTGTTTGACCATCCCTCTAACGATAACCTATCGTTAGACCAACCTAATGAGAACTACTCATCTTATCGTATTATTGATGACAACTTCCCTTGTTGTCAACTTGATGGTTGACTATTCTTCTGTCGCCATTCTAATGGTAGACTACATGTGGACTTGGACAACAGATTACAGTTTCTTTATCATCATTTGCAACTTCCTCAAGAAGATATATTTCAGTTGCATCAAGATAACCTTCAATTACTCTGATTATATATTCTCCACCTATAGATCTATCATATTTATTTGTAAATCCTATATCTTCACCTATATATTCTTTGTTAGCAATATTTGCATCTATAAATTTTGCATCTGCAATATCTACATCTATAGATCCTTTGTCTACAATATTTGTATCAACAATATTTTCATCTGTAATGTTTGTGTTTGCATTTTTTATGATTGCAATGTCTATGACTATAATTTTTGCATCTATACTACAATTTTTACGTCCATGACTACAATTTTTGCATATGTGATTGCAATGTCTATGACTATAGTTTTTGTATTTGCACTTGTTGTGACTACAATGCCTATGACTATAGGTTTTTATTTCCATTTTTTATGTCTTAAATTCCTCAATTTGTAATGTCTATATCTGTATATCCTATATATATAAGGTCTTCATTTGTAGATCCTATATCTGTAATTCTTTTATTTCCAAATTCTTCATTCGTATTTGGACAAAAATCTACCCTCCATCCCATCTACGCATTTGTTGTGCACGTTTCATTAGATGGCCCTTTATATATATCCACAAAAAAATCTACTGCATCTTCACCTACTTCTTTGGTTGCATTCCATTACTATCATTGTGCATCTTACCAAGGGTTTTGCTTCTCAAAACTCCATGTCACTAGATTGGACACAACTTCATACAAGCAACGGTGCCAGAATGTAGAAATGAAATTTAACATGCTCAAACACAATTCCATTTCTACTTAAATAATTCTATATATATGCAACCATTAGCAATAATAATGCATAGAAATAGCAACAATAAATAAATAAATAAACATAAGCAAATTTGTATTAACAATGACATATCTGGTTACAATATTACATCCTACAATCTACAAACCCTATGTAGAATACTCTTCATAACTACATATAAGAGTTGACTACATCCTACCATATGATACCTTCTAACAATTAATGAGTAAATGAGGGGAGATTCTTATTTATACAAGAAGAAATTAGTTACACTCTCCAATTACTTGACACCTCATCATTTCCTAAATTATATTTCATATGCATTTAACTTGCATTTACATGACATTTCCCACTATAGGACAAACTAACTTATGAATTATGATTTTATTGACATACATGATTTAACATTAAATTATTACATACAGTATAACATTATTAACTATATGTATGCACATTTCATCAAATATTTTATGTACAACTACAAAATAACACAAAATACCAAAACTTATTCACCAAATGCAAACATATCAATTTTCTTGCCTACAGTAGAGGAAGGGGAGAGTTGGGAGATGAAATGAGAGATATTGGAGAGGGTAGAACATGTGCCATTTCCTCACTAGCTAGAACCTCTAGGGCACTATTTTTTTCAGTGATCTTCCCTTCCATTTCTAAGATACTTCCTCTAGTTACCCATTTTCTCATGATTCTTGCAAAACTTTGCACTCATATCTCTTATTTTTTCTTTTAATGGTAACTTTTAGGGACCTCGATTTCAAATTCTAATATAATTTTCTTTGGCTATATTTTCTACTACTTGAGTAATAGCTACTTATTTTTTTTTGTTTGGATGACACCTCAAGAGGGAGATCTTGTAGATTTATGCTCTTGTTTATTTTTATATTTCACTTCTTATGAGTGTTGTTCATCCTATATCAATAAAAAATATTCATTTAAGTACCCATTTATAGGCCTTGGATTGCTCTTCAATTTGGTATCCTCTATATCATACCTTATTCTTATGTAAGTGGCCATCTTTTCCAAGCTCCAATTATGATTAGCACCAACCAATGTTTTGATAGTTTGATGGTTGATGTAGGTATCAGGGTCATAATCATAATAAATTTATCTACCTTATTGGGTCAAGGTTTCCCTATAAAAATATAACTAGAGAAAGGATTGCTCCTTGAGAGCCCTTATGTATTCTTCCTACGTACCTTTTGTGTCCAATTTCTCTTCTACAATTTTCTTTACTCAAGTTATTTTCATTATGAAGCTCATGTCTATTTTCATGAATGTGTATTGTCTAAAAATTCCTCCTAAACAACATATCTATGAACTTAGTATAAATATCAGAAGCTCATTGATCCATGATCACACCAAAGGAATAATTTTTTAACCTCCTCTACATGTCTTTAGTGCATCCTATCATTAGTATAGTGACTGCCAAATAGCTTTTGTATTGGTCAAACAAGCTAAATTTTTTGTGTTCTTTTCCAAAAGACCTGTTAATTAGATCCAATTGTAATACCACATCTAGTGTAAATATGTAGTATGAAATGAATTTTGGGAGTCAAAATTCTTCCTTTGGAAACCATACAACTATATAAATGAGGAATACACTCCTAGGTAGAAATCTCCAATTTTCTTGCCCTTGCTTTGTACTAGAGTCCTATAGGCGAGAGATGCTTTGGATAACTTCCCTTTCTATTCTATCTATAATAGGCTTGTATATCTCTAAATTGAAGTTATATGAAATCTTTTGATATCTAGAGTAAGGAATTTCTATTGCCTCAAAGACTAGTAGAATACCCTAGAGTTCTCAAAAGTATAGTAGAATACTGTACATTTAGGAAATACTCTCTCCTCTTGCGCATGAATAGCCAAAATTGTAGTAGAAAACCCAGGGTTATGCATAAGGGGTTGGACTCAAAATATACTTGTAAAAAAATGGTGAATCCTAATCGAAATCAAGGTGAATCTTAAGCAAATCAAATCAATCATCTTCACACCAAAATTTGGGGTATTTGAAGCCCTAAAAAATAAGGTCATATTTGAAGAAAATTTTGACCTATAACTTCATAAAAACACCACCATTAGATCAGGATAAAAAATATTTTTCCAACGAGTACAAATATACCTATGTTTGGATATATATTGTGGCAAATTGACCCTAAGAAAAAATTGATCCCAAAAATTTTAGACGAATGGACCAACATCAAGGGTCCTCATATTCACCAATTTCCAATTTTGGAAATCCTAATATTCACCCAATTTGTGAATATTTGCCATTGTGCATAACCCTGAGAATACCCTAGAGTTCTCAAAGTTAAACAACTATTGGTCAATAGCCTTCGATAGAAAGGTAGAGAAATCAAGCCTTTGAAGGTATTTTTTACCTCTAAGATGATGTGTAGTATGAGAATATGCTTCTTTATAATAAATTGATCTAAGTCATAGAATTTAAGGAAGGTTATTGTTGATAAAATTTTATATACATCCTCCTTGAAATGCTCCAACTTTAATGGTACCTTGATTCCTTTGGATTCCTTTGAGTTATTCATCTACCATGCCAAGAATATTTTCCAAGTAGCTTAATATTTTTTATCAAATACTTTTGTATATGATTTGGGGGAATAGGATATCCAACCTATGTTGTCATTAGTTACCCACATCATATATTTAATAGTTGCTTATTTGATTAAAGTTAGAGGGG
This sequence comes from Wollemia nobilis, assembly GCA_028583015.1. Classification (NCBI taxonomy): domain Eukaryota; kingdom Viridiplantae; phylum Streptophyta; class Pinopsida; order Araucariales; family Araucariaceae; genus Wollemia; species Wollemia nobilis. Next base: position 1,524,825 of record JAQPPZ010016747.1, on the reverse strand, counting down.
CATAAGGTCTTGTTAGGATAATGTATTTAGTAGTTATGTCATATATTCAAGAAAATGCTTCCACTAGCTCAAAATATTCCCATACTCTTGGCACTAAAAATTGTCCCATTGTATAACTCTAGAGTATAGAAACAATCCAAGAGTTATTGGAGTTCATTTTATATCTTCTTAAAGCATCTTTTATAGAATATTAGGGGTAAATTTAGTTCAATACCATTGTAAATGGTTTGGAATATTTTGATTTAACTCTTTCTCATTTTAATTTTTTTGGGTTGTTAAGAAGTGATGACCCTCTTCCATTTTGCCTTAGAAGATTATCCAACTTCTAAAATATTGGAGATGGATGATTGGATTTAAGTGGATTATGGTCTTGTCCTCCCATTACTAGGTCTCATCTCCCTAGACCCAATCCTTATTGTTTCCCTAAATGATGAGCACCAACTTGTTTTACATCCATCCAACAATTTTCTAGAAAATTTATCCAAGTTTGAAAATTGGTGAACCTCTATTTTTTGATGAATTGCTAATTTATGTTGGTAATTAAACATATTTATCAAGAAAACTTAGTTGCTTGAGGGGTCTTGAAAAATTATCGATATTTAAAATCAGGATTTAAGAAAAGAAGATGATAGTGAGTCAAAGGATTGTGATGATGAAGTGGAGGGTAGTCAACTTGGTGGTAAAATTGGTATGAAGGATTATAAAATAATAGTGAGGTGTAGGTCAATGATTTAGCATGAACTTGATTTGGTAGAAGACTTGATATGGGGGATTTAGGATTATGATAGAGTAGGAATGAGAGTTGGTGATTTTCCAAGGTCATGTATTTGTCTTAGAAGGGTTTTTGATTCATTGGATTTCTAGACCTAGGGATTCAATGATGAACAAATAGAAAATAGAAATATTTTAACCCTAAGAGATGAAAACTATCTACCTTCCATAGCGGAGATATTTGAGAAGGAAACCAAGGTATAATTTATGGCAATCTCATCCATGCACCAACAACCACTTTCTTCAAACAAAAATAGAGAGAATTGAGGTAGCCCTAACTACTAGGGTTTTGTTAGTTGTGTTAGGGATTTATAGCTAGATCTCAGTAAAGTAGGGTTCTTTGTTAACAATGGTTATTGAATGCAATAAGATCTTTTGACAAATCAAAGGAACAATATGCAAGAATTCAAAGAATCAATTAAGACAAGTTTTAAGATTTTGAGTGCATGGGCTTTTAGAGCTTCAAATATGTAGGAGAATAATAAAATTTCCTCTTTAGCCCTTCCATTTATAGCCTCTTGTCTACCTACCCCATGCATGCAAAATCATAAGCCCTTGTTATTAAATAAATTCAGGCATGCTCATTTAGTAATTCATTAAACTCCCAACTAACATCATTGTGATGCCCCATCCTTTCTTGTATCTTCCTCTTTAGTAGAAATTAATTAAAATTTAGTCTTTCCTCTCTTCCCTCGACACTAATATTTTTAGGTCTATGTCAGTATATGTTGCACTACCTAATGAATTGTATTGGTTATCAAAAAATTGATGCCTTGGAAAATAAAGTTAGGCTAGTTGCTTAGTGATGAAAAATCATTAAATACATCAAATCATTTAATAGTTTATTTTAGAAAAAACTTTGTGAAATTAAAATGACACAAGCATGATGTCAATCCACTAATCAATGAATTGTTGGTTTAATTAATAAATCAATGGATTATAGAATTAAGCTATTTAATACTTATTTTCCAAGATTTTCCACCTATCCAACAAATTTCTATTAGAAAATGAGCTAAGGAAAAAATCTAACCAAGTGTCTCTTTTAATACTTTTACCTACCATAAAAGGAAATTTTTTGTATAAAGCCTAGGAAAGGGAACAAGGAGTGGAAAACAAGAAGGGAAAAACCTTATGTACATATATGACAAGTGAAATTATTCTTTATATTCCCACATAGGGCATAGGTGTTGCTTATTAATTAATATAGCCAATACCTTCTTTCACCATGGCTAATTTATAGGTATTGGGTGCCTAAACCTTGACTATCTCGTAGGGTCCACTCCAAAATGAGTTGAACATGTATTATTTGGGCTTTGTCTTGTCCTAATCCCACTTTGTCATAAATCACCTTCCTTGAATTAGACATTTATTGTCGCCTATCAAACCACATTTTTACTGATAGGTAATGGTGTACAATTTTTTGGGAGGCCTTTTCTCTTTCTTCCTCCATCTATAGTAAAGCATTGAGGAGGGCTCGTAATGGTGGAATGTTCATATCTTCTAATTCTAATTGTTGAGATATTTGGTGTGAAGGGAGTTTAAATTTTAGGGTAACATAAATTCCTTCTTGAATACCAACCTATATGGAAAAGTTTCAATGGAAACCTTAGGGGTCACCCTATTGGTCCATATCACTCTCTTCATCTTGATATGCCAATCTCTCTTGGACTTAGCAATCATCCTTTTTAGAATTTAGATCATGTTCCTTTTAATAGAATATGCTAAGTCATTTCCTTGAGAATAGTAGTTTGAAGAATTTTTCAAGATAAACGCATATTCTAGTTCGTGTTGAAGTACCTTTACCCCCATAAAGGGAGTGACATTATCTATAATGATTATAGATGATGCTTTAAAGTTGATTATAATGTCCTCCAATAGTTAGATGACAATTTCTTGATTCATGGTAATGACTAGGAAAACTTCCACCCATATGCTAAAGTAATCAGTAGTCATTAAAAATCTATCATTCCCTACACTTAACATAGAGTTGATTTTACCAATGAAATCCAATGCAAAAAGAAACAATTGCATGCTTGGAACAAAAAAATATTGCTATTACATGAGTACACCTTAATGCAAAAAGAAATAACCTTCTATGGAAGAAAATTAAAATAAATATAAAGGGAAAGAACCTATTTAGACTAGGGTTAATCCTACCATGGTTTATAAGATCTCAAACCCCCCTTTGGTCACTTAGGAACTTGCTACAAACACAATTTTTCAAAAAACATAGAAATTGTTTTTGAGGTGGTCTCAAGATAGTCTTGTAACAACCTAACTAATCTAACCCAAGAGAGATAATTTTTGTTTCTCAAGGTTCAAAAAGATGTTCCAATATTTTCCAACATCAAAAGGCATAATCACATTTTGAGATCTTGTCATTGTAACCGACTCTCAAGTGGATAGGAGTGGCCAATATTCCGTAATTTTGAGTTTCACATTTCTAAACCTCCCTAGCTAGAAAGCACACTTTCAATGGTTCTCCCACATTTATTACACCCTCCCTCTCCCTGGATGCAAAATATTTTAACCATAGCATAGGGATTATCCCTTTTAAGTCCTTTTTATAGAAAAGGGGATGTCATTTCCCTAACCTTACATAAGTCAATCTATGTAGATTACTCTTAAAATCCTAGTTATCACACATCTACAATGAGTTAACTAGTGCCTTAGTGCTTAGTTACCACACCTCTATGGTGGGCTAACTAAGGCTATTACCACTCTATGATAATAAGCATGGCCACCCAATCCTCACCGTTCAAGGTGCCATCACTATATTATTTTGTGAATGATTCCTAGTCCTTACTGCTAGGAATTCTAGTCCAAGCCTCCCCACTTAAGAATTTTCAAAAGCCTCACCACTTTGGATACACCCAAGCCTCGTTGTTCAAGGTGTAACATTCATAATAACATAGGCATTTCCTCACTGCAACTCCTCCCAGGACTTGGGTTTCATCTTGACTCAAAGTTTTTTTCCAAATTTGATTTTAGGTTTAAACCCCCTAAGGAACCCTTCCAGTCCTTTTGAGACTTATGATACATTATTTAAGCATATCTCTCTCAGAAAGGAAAGTAGAGCAGTAAAGTAAAACATCCATATTTTTTGCCAAATAATTAAGAAGAAAATACTCAACTATTTTAATGCTAATTTCTCATATCTCATCATTTCAATAAAAGGAGATATCTATTAGAGAATTAACTCATGAACAAAATTACAAAATATTTCATACAAGCAATTCAACAATATTTAAGTTTCCATCTTTGCTCAACTTAACAAATGAACCAAGATAATATTTACAATGTTCTATTCACCATTGTGAATTTCATAAATGACATATTTAATCAAAGAATATAATTCTTTCATTTCAAATATATACTTTCATATTTTACCTTACTTTTTTACCTTCTTGACCTTTCTCTTCCAACCATTTTTGAAAATGTGATCAGGGATCATGAAAACTCATAATAATGTAAATGCAATCTATCATGCATCTTGCATAAGCACAACCGACTATGCAAAATACATTATAATGAATACAAGAACATTATACAACCAAAGCCATGCAATATCAATGAGAGAATCCCATGCTTCTCTCTATAACAAGTTTCCTATCTACATAAGCCTCAGAAAGCCATTATATAATCTTTCCATAACTTCTTTATAAACATTGCTCAAATCATATTTTTCTAAGAAAGAACCCTAATACATAGTTTCTTCCAAAATAATAATCCAACAAAAAGGAATGTTCATCCATATATTTATTAATGACTAATAACCAAAAACTTTTAGTCCATGTTACTAAAGCAACTTCATATTAGCAATTTAATTCCTTTCTATTGAATATAAACTTGATTAATGCAATGTTGCTTCTCAACCAAAATCAAGGTTCTCCAACTAATATTTAATTATATTTTTATAGAGCAAGATCTAACAGGCCAATTCTATAAAATAAAGGAAAGAACATAACATTCTATTTATTATTAAATAAATATTATTTCCAATCCTATATTTTAAATACAATAAAGTTTTTCTTTCATCCAACAAGACCAAAACTTAAATAAGATAATGCTACTTATTTTTCTAATATCTTGAATTAATTAAAGAAACCACATTTTAATCAATCCCCATGGTTATAAAATATTTCCTGGTTATCTTGAAATAATTAAAAACCTTTCTTCATGCCGACACAAAATCTGAAATAAAATAAATTAATTCTTTTTCCAATGTCTTTTAAATAAAAACTAACTTTTATTTAATAAAAAAAGGGTCTCAAAATTAATTTCCTTTCTAGTATTTTGAATAAAATAAAATCAATCTTTTATTCCACAAGACAAAGTCTGAAAATTAATTCCTTTTTCAATAAAATAAAACCAATATTTTATATAAAAAAAGAAAGTCTGAAAATTAATTCATTTTCCCATATTTTGAATAAAATAAACCCAGGTGTTGTAGGTGAGTTAGAGAGGAGAGGGCAATTCTCCAAGGGAGGTCCCAGGTTCAAATCTCCACCCTACCAAAAAGCTGAATTGGGTATCTAAAATCCAATTGATAATGTTGGTGCGAGCAGGGGTCGGGTGCGACCCCCGGGTGACTTTGACGGTGTAGAACCCCCTGTTCGTGGTCTCTCAGACCAAGGCGGCTCCGCAAGAGGTTTTTCGCTTAAAAATAAATAAATAAAATCAGTATTTTATTTAATAAGACAAAGTTTGAAAACTAATATGTATTAGTCCCTCCATATAATCTGGATAAATATATAAAGCAACAACCACGTTACTAACAAAGCTATCAAAAATAAAACCAAAACACCAAAGGTTTTACACAATAAAAAATAAATTAGCCACCCTAATTTGCACAACTCTGTGGCAAAGGTTACAACATTTTAAAACATGATATCAACTGAAAAGAGACCTGAAGCTCTAATGACAAAATTTCATGCTAAACTCAAAATAATATAAGCAAACCAACAACTCTACCTGGTCAACCTTTTGAATTCTATTGGTAGCAACTTGTGCCAACCTCAAGAAAATGCAATGGAAGACCATTTAAAAGAATAATATATTGTAGCCAAAGCACACCAAAATTTCATTCTATAGCATACAAGATTCTAAAATATATAGTGAAAGATGCTTGCTTGATTTAAATATTTACATTGCTACAATAGTTAAACTATTGTGAAGACCAGACGGTGTAGAACCCCCTGTTCGTGGTATCTTAGACCAAGGCAGCCCCGCAAGGGGTTTTTCGCTTAATAAAAAAAAAAAAATTGTTGTGAAGACCAAAACATACAAACTTAGCATATATTAAAAATAAAGAATATGGTCCTTCCATTATTTCCCTAGGTAATTTGGAAATAAAACCCAACAATGCGATTGTAGGAGATATCTCATAGAAGAGCAATACATATTTAAATATATGAAGCAGGGGCATAAACCAGAAAAGTATACGTCAACGTATAGCTTCTACCATTTCTTAGTAAAGTTTATTGGCAAGTTCCTATTGTATTCCATTAGAAGTTAAATTAAAGGATTACCTCTTCTCTAGCCAAGGCTCCAAAACGTTTTTCTATTCTTCAAAGCCATGCTCACTTCACAAGTCAACAATGGTGATCCCTTGATCGTGTAGGATCAAGTAATCATGTTAGTTGTCAAAGTGACAATGACCTTAGTTATCCCACGAAGGTGTGGTAACTAAGCACCAAGACTCTACACTTGATTAACCCATATAGATGGACTTAGAATCAGGTTAGGTAATATATGTCTCCTTTTAAGTGTTAAGGACCTTAAAGGGTAATCTATACACCCTGGTCATGGTCCTATGCTGATGAGGGTAAAGGAAAGGTAACATATTTTTTTTTCTTTTCCATTTTTCCTTTTCATTTATTGCCTTGTTTGTTATGAGAGAAGATAACCATTTTGTTCTTTCCAAGACTCCTGTTGAAAATTATTTGCCTTTATTTTTTTTTGGTAGTATCGGGTTTTATAGGTTGACCCAAAACCTTTTACAAAAATCAACCCAAGGCTGTTGATGAACATATCCTTACTAAGGATCCTATATATGTAAAATCTACATGTCGCCAAAGCCATTACATCCGGTAAGGCACATAGCCTATTATCAAAAAGAAACTTCCCATACAACATTTTGGGTATACCCCAAGAAAACACACATGCATCATAATTACAAAAAATAAACAGACACAGATCCCTTCCTTGAGACAATGGAGAAACAAAAAGCTACAGACACACATAGTAGAGTACTGAAAAAACTCCCACAAGCTCTGTATTGACAATTACTCTTAATAATTCTTTGGTAATTGCTTTCTTCCGTATATGACATGCTTTGGTACCACATACTATCTTGGCCAATCAGCCTTGGATAAGTGAACTTGTTGGCTAGATTTATGGTGGTGGCTATCTGGTGGTCCACGTGGCTTTGGTTCGAAGTCTTATATTGTCATTTCTTTCCTTCCTTGTGATTATCAACCAACCTCAAATTACTAAGATGACTAGAAGCCATGTTATTTGACATGTGACTGTCCCCATTAGTCTTTGTGGTATTTCCAAGTAGCATCCATGAAGACTGATAGCTCATATTATTTTTATTGTGAGTCCAATTCAAAAAAGAGATAGGATTACTCCTAGCCTTTGAACTTACAGTGCCTTCCCTATTCGTAAATTCGACTATCATTCTTGGCATTCTTGTTGAATAAGCTCCTTTACTTCACTCGGGACACCGTGTTCCCATTTGAAAAGTCCGTCACCATCGACACCCAAATTGGCCAGCTTATCGACAATTTTGTTAGCTTCCCGAAAGACATGTTGGGCCTTTCTGTCTTGTCTTCCCTAAAAAAGGATCCTAGCCTCTTCAACAATTGTTTTAATCCTCCAAGGAGGTGTTTTCCAATTATTGAGGAGATTTATAACATGCATAGAGTCTCCTTCTACGATCAAATTGCCTTCTAAGTCTTGAGTCATTTGAAGGCCTTTCCACATAGCTCTAGCTTCAACTTCGTTGTTTGTCCTTGTTCCCAAATATTCAGAAAATGCAAGCATCATATTCCCATTATGATCTTGCACAATGCCACCAGTGCCTGCTATGCCAGGATTGTCCTTAGCTACTCCATCAAAATTAAGCTTAAACCAACCCGTAGGAGGTGGATACCACTAAATATTGGCTCTGGGGTTGACTACCCTAGGCACAGACTAATATAACAAGGTTAACCTTAAATATTGAGCAATCATGGTCTCCTGCAGATGAGGTTTACATCTATAATAAGGGATAAGGTTTACAGTATTTGCAAATATTATTATTCCTCCATTTTAATAATAATAATAGCTTTAATATATGTTTTTTATTAATAAATGGAACCACTTCCTTTTGTAAGGTTTAATATATTTGCAATTTGATTTCATCAACCAATTAATGGTGGTTTCACCATCACCTCTTCAATAAAATTTAGAGATATCCAACTTCTTTATTTCCTTTTTCAGCTCATCACCCATTTTCCTCCTCGAGGAACTCTTTGGAAACTCACTTACATTTTCAGTTTCCTTTCTCTTAGTCAAGTTTTTAATGACTTTCTACTGTTGGGTGATTAGTTCCTGCTGTTGGGCCATCTTTGCCCTTTGCTAATCCATATGCTTACTCATTTGAGCTTTCTGGATTTCCATTTTATCATGTTGTTGGTTTAGTTGCTCTTGCATCAACTGAATCATTCGATCCATGTTCTCATCATTTTGCATAGCTCTTACAACTACCAACTCCTTTTCTTTCATGACCACTTGCCATGGTATTTTAGAAGCTTGCACCCTTTCAGACTCCTTCACGAGTCGTCTTGGTCCCTTCCTAGGGACCTCTACAATCTCCTCTTGCAAATTCATACCGACCCTTCACGAGGTACCTGCCATGCCTGGAATCAAAAGAGTTATGTTAGAATAGCTATTCATGTTATTAGCCAAAATTTCACAACCTAGAATTTGATACCAACTATCACAACCCAAATCCACACACACCTGGTTGTGAAACACAAAATCAATTTTTTCTAAATGCATTCATAACCGATTCATAGAATACCATTTTTACCCAACTTGTTGTTAGTACTTGGCATAAAGTTTCCACACTTCAAGATTAATCACCACTGCAGTTGGTGTCTTAAGTGCTTGGGACCGACCAAATTCATGCAAAAGTTCACCAAATAAGGTCTTGACTCCTTTCTCGAGTCTTTCCTAGATCCTGGTGAGGGGTTGTCCTTTCAAGGCCCATAACACCTGAAAGGGTGGACGCTGTAATCCCCTATCCAAAGCATGAGGATTAAAAATCCTCATTACTTCACTCATGATGGTCCCCTAACCTACCGCTTTGAAATCAACTCTATTATGCCAGTGCTAGTCATTGACCTTCAACTAAGGTTTGACCAAAGTCTGTCATCACATGGCTATTGGACTAGGTGTTCAAGATCCTTCTCTAGTTGACAGTAATGTTGCCCACACCATCTACCGCTGGATATTCCAACTGCATGATCAGCTCTCTAATCATACCTCATGTTGGCTACTCCCCAATTGGAGTGGAATAGTGAGCACCCTCACTTACTAACTGACTGTCATCCTAGAGTGACGTCCCATACCGTTGCTCTTTACTCTCAATAGCATAGACAACTGTCCATAAATAACTAGAGAATGGATAACATTATCTCATATAAGTCGCCTCCACAGCTTAATGAAGTTGGGTAAGTGCTATCCTTCCTTGATAAGGACAATTACCTTGACAAAAAAGTATTTCCATCACTCTTCTTGATGTCTAAATAAGTTTCCAAAGTTAATCCAATCTCTTAGGTTTTCATACATGTACTCGTTAAATTGTTTTAAAACTTGTAGGATGTCTATATAAAAAGTAAGATATTATCCATACATTCCATTTTAATTCTAATATAAATATCAAATAGAAAACTATCCTTAAACATTAAGAAACTTAAGACAATATGTTAATAGAATGCTAAGCTATGTGATTAAACTAGGAAAGTATTATTAAACAATATATTTAGCCACATGCTATCTTGAAGAGAACCATGTTATTCACATGTTTATTTTTAATTTTTAATAAACAATAAATTTTTAAAAGCATTCTAGAACCTTTAAGAGCATTCTAAAAAAATCCTTTCTATAGTTTTCAGAATGGCAACCTTTGGATTATTTAATGAAAAGAAACCCCTATCATCCCACTCAATTAAAGCAATATTAAATTATATATATATATATATATATATATATATATATATATATATATATATCATGTAATACAACATTTACCAGAGCCCATATGAAAAGGTTTCGAACACAACATAAAACACCATTTACATAGATAATCTTACCACACACATTTCAATATAAAATATAAAACAAAAACAATATCACAAGCGCATGTGTGCTTTTAATTAAATTAACTAAAATATGAATATCATAGAATATTAAAGCAAACTTGTAATTAACCAACTTATTTAATAAGAACAAATAACTAAGCTACTCAACATATCTAAATTTTAATTAAATAAATAATTAAAATAAAGCTACACGACGTAATATTCTACCATGAAAAGATTCACAACTTATTTCTACAATTCATAAACTTTGAGACCTTCAGCAAATGATAACGAATTAAGAACTAGAAAACCCTTATATTCTAAGCTATTAAAGGCATGTCTTCAAATGAATGAGGCATTCTTACTGCTACGGTGAATAGAGTTTATATGGGTATTCCCTTGCAATGCAGAAGACAACTTCTAAAAACTACATGGATTTTGGCAACCAGAATGCATTATATCAACTTAGTTTGGAAAGTGCACAATCTTCAACTAAATGTAAAGGAGAATAGGTTTTAGGGTATTTCCATTAGTCTAAAATTCTGTCAACTCTTAGAAAACCAAGACACTGAAATGACTAACTCAAACGTAAGGGCATACACAAGAAATTCATATTTCTAAAGTCCAGAGTTGTTTGCATGCTATTGGTGGATGTTAAGAAAAATATTTCCACTATTCCCTTAATACAAGATGACATGGTGCGACACAACTCAGATTTTTCTATGCTCATTTTCCTATCTTAAACAATATTCAATTTTGGCATTCTGATGATGTTCGAAGTCAAAATACAACAGTTATATTCAACAACATATAAGGAAGGTTTTTTTTTCAAAAAAGAATAAAGAAGAAGCTTTTAATTTTCATAGTATAGCACACCAAGATTCCATTATATAGGAGGTATGAGTACTTTCAATTTCTCACTAGATTTTTTTATTTTTTCCTTAATTTCAAGAGAAGGTTGTTATATGAAAGAAATTACTCAATAGCAACACTTCTACTTCCAATGTACACAAACTTCAATAGTTTTGTATCGAAAACAAAAATTATGAGATTGAAATTACATTACAGAGACCATCATCATTCTATTAGAATTTTATGGAAACAAATCTAAGTCTTTTGGAATCACATCAACTTCTCCATGACGGTGCTAGCCTCTAGAAGGAAAATACTCATCACCGCAACCTCAAGAACTCGGTCGCCACCCGAATGCCCACCCGCACAGACAAAAATGATGATTTTGGAAATTAAATTATGGTTCAGATTGGCCCTTGAATGCAATTCTAGATGATTCACACATTCATGCAATTGACACAACCAGTCATGCAAACAATTTACTTAATAGTCGCTTACATTTTCTCTATGATGCATAATGTAGTTCAGTCATCCACTTTCTCACATATATTAAAAAAAATAAAATAGTAAATCCTTCTACGAATTATAACAAAGATGAATTTAAACGAGCCATTTACTCATCATATAACATAATACCAAACAGGCAGTATTTCTTTAAAAACAAACTAATATCCATTAATGCAGAGTTTATCCCAACAGAAAACTTCTGACCTGAACTTGAAAAGATGTCGAACTACCTCCGAAAATACTAGTATTCTCAATGTGAAGATGGCTTGAGTAGTATATACCAGAATAACCAAGATGTCCTTAACAATTTACCTCATTTTTTTAAAGAGAAGTTCACATGTTTACAAAGCGACACCTATCATTTTTAACACGCCAGATATTTATCTTAAATCCGGCCAGGTGGTAATATTATCTTCAATCGAGTGGAGGTAATTTACTTCATTTACTATGGTTTTCTCTTCTTCTTTTTTAAATTCTTTCAAACCATATACCACATCAGTATCATTAGCCATACCTTCACCCATAATGTCATTGCTAGCTGACATATTAGTACAACTAGCATTGCATATCATTCTCCTTATTTTTATCCTTTTTCTTCCATCACCACATAATTTGATCTGCCTACCATTTACACATTGCCATATCATCCACATATTATACAAAATAACTCCTTCAATAGGTGTTGATGTTTACTTTTCCATCTCAATAAACTAAGTTTATAGAAACATTCCCTTGAACTAGCATAGTTGTAGGACCAATTCAGGCCTTCACATGGAAGACTATGTGAGAATAAGAGGAGAAATATGTCATGAAGGCATTTGATATAATTGCCACTAAGGAAAATAAATGGAAGAAAGAATATAGGTGGCTTAAGGATAAAACCACCAAGACATCTATCCTCATGCAATTGTAGCTATCCAAAAAGGAGATAGTATCTATAATGTAGAGGCAACATAATATGATCCTATCAAAGTGGTAAAAACTCCCATTGTCTTGACTACCAAGGTGTGACAACACCCATTGAGTTAGAATTGAATGAAATAGATCCATACTATATGGTCTAGCTTACAAACCAATTCACACTTAGCACAACTATAAAATTTTGTTGACTGATATTTGAGGATTAAGTGATGCAAAAAAGAAATAATAAGATCAAAGAAAAAATAGTGTAACTAAATTCATAGATGGATCAAATTTTATAGAAAAATAAGAATCCAAAGAAGAACACCTCAAAAAATGATTAACTAAAGAAGTAGGTTGAGGACCTGAAATCCTGATTTATCAAAGCTAAAAAGAATACATAGTACCTAGAGGGTATTTTAAAATAATTTGCACAAGAAAAAAGCTAGATTGGGTAGCTTGAAGAATACCTAAAGGCAAAGGACTAGGAAATCATGGAGTTAGAAGCTTCAAATCCTACTAAGGCAACTATAGATCTCAAGAAGGCTCACAACATCCAATGGGTCAAGTCCCTTAGGTATAATACTAGAGAAGAGGTGAAGAATACATATAAATAATTCTAGTTTATAACCTATTCAGAACAAAGCTTGGAAAAAGTGAAATAAACCATTGAAGAAGAGGAAGAACAAAAACTTGTTAGAAGTGAATACTAGGAAGAAATATACATTAGTGAAATCAAGCAATAGATGCTTTACAAAATCCTCCAAAATTTATCTCAGTCTAGCATAGGTTTTGATGGGCTTATGATCAATTTGGTTGTAGAAGGTACTAATTAGATCAAGATCACTTTACTTACAAATTGATCCAATTGACTTGTAGGGGTAAACTAGTCAAGGTTAGTTAGCGATTTGCAAGCAAAAGTGAGCGATTTGCTTCCTAACTAGAATAAATCCCTCACCAACCAATAGAGGGATAAAAATAAAGGTGTGATTCCTAAGGAGAATCTTTTAAGGATGATATTTCGATATGTAATAACATATTGCTTATTTTTAGAAGTCTTCTAATCCTACTAGAGCTATAATTAGAGGTATGTAACATTTTGTGATGTATCATTTTGCTAAAGACACCCTCAAATATTTACTTCTACTAGGAGTAATTTTTTATCATCCCATGTAACTCAAAGGTAAAATCCAACTATAAATAGGAGGCTAGGGATCCATTATATTCATATTTTTGCCATGATAATTTAAATATATGCTTAGTGAAACCCATATTGTGCTTTAATCTCATTAGATTATTGATCTTAGACATTCCATTAGTTGCACTGCCCTCTTGGTTTGCTAAATGTGCAATGATTGAGGTATTTCCCTTTTATGCATCTTGTTATTTACCTAGAAAATCCATTCTTAATGAATGGGAGACCATTAATTTTATTTTAGTACTCATGTTGATTGATCATGCATACTTTCTTGCGATGATTTAAATCTATATTCATTTGAATTCCTTGTATCCTTAATCTTTTATGCATGTTTTATTTTTTGCACTTTACTTTTTATGCAATTAGTTTAGATTAGAGTAGGAATATTCTATGGGGATAGTGGGAAGATGACCTAAATCTAGAGGTCAATAGGATCCATTAGCACTCCCTTATAATTTTATTGAAGCTAGAATTAGGGTACATTATTAAAATAGAATTCAAAAAAATTCCTTAATTCAACAACCCATTGATGGATTATTTCTATGGAGTTTGTTACACTTGGATTTGAATTTATATTTTGTTTAGGAGATGGGGTAAGGTTCACCGTTATTCATAATTCTCTCTTGTTACACCTAAAATTGTTGATTCTATTTCAAGGTTTATGCCTTCTTGATTGCCACTATGTAGTCCAATGGGTTGTGCTCAATATTATAGACGAGACACTAGAAGGTGTTGATATTAACTTCTATTTTTACCATGTTATTTTATACTTAGTTAATACTATTTTCTTGATCAAAATTTTGTTAGTGCATATGATCTTTGGTGAGATAAGGGGTTCTTCTAGGCTACAAATTTTGTTGTTATTGTCATATATTGTTTGGTTACCACTACAATTTTTTTGAATTATTTTTGTTGTGTCATGATCCACCTTGGTAAGACTCATTTATGAGATGGTTTATGTATTGCTATGTGATGATTCTATGCTTAGTATTAATTGCATTATAGATGTTTAATTATAATTGTTGTTTTGTTTATAATATATGAGAATATGGTACTACTGATAGTATGCATGTTTACAGGATCAAGTACTCTTGTAGGTAGATGAGGAAGTTGGCCACCGAGAACGAGATACCAAAATAAGGGAAAATATGGTCAATTTAGCTGAATATAGGTCCAAGGTAGGATGTACCCTCATATAGTGCGCATATTCATATTGCATAAAGTGTATGTATGTTTAAAATTAGTTTTACCACCAACCAAGAAATTGCTAGAGCAAGGTAGCGGTTTGAAAAAGTTTAGGCAATGATGAGGTAGTCATTGAAAAACCTACTGGTTTAGAACAAGTGGTGGTAAAATGAAATTTATAAGTTTAATAAGCATTTATTTGGTAATTTATGTTTGTTGTGAAATGAATTTGGCAAAGGATTCAATAAAGGGAATGATTAATAAATATATAGGTTTTATTAATCCCCTAATGGTTAATGCCAATGTTAATAATCCATATTAATATTTGACATCAAATTAAATTGATTAAGGGATAATCAATTTAATTATCATATTTGTTCTAATTTCCAGGTTTATTATTGGAAAATTTAATTAAAAAATATAAATATATTTAATTGTTTGAAAACCTTCATAATGTTTATAGTAACATTAGAAGAGTTATGAAATACTATTATTGAGGAATATTTTCTTTACAAACATTAAGGGTTGGATAAAAACATCATAAGCTACTATAATCTTATGTTTGCAAACAAAGGGGTATTGTCGCTCTTTACCTTGAGTAAAATTTGAATTAAATAAGGATAATCCTTAATAAAAAATGGTTGGAATATATGTTCTCTTGAGAACAGACTCATCTTCTTTTACGAATGGGTTTTTACTTAAAAAAGGGGAGAGAAGACAATTGGAAAAAAATGTAAGAGGGGCAAAATTTTGGGGATAAAAAGGTTTGAAGGAAAAGTGAGGAACAAATCTTAAAGCATCAAGTCACAAGGAGATCACATCTCATTATAAAATGAAAAAAGGTTATCTTGTTTTTCCCTTGTTCTTGATATTGCTTTTGAGTTTTGCTTTTGAGTTTTAAAAGAAGCTTGGAATTTTTTTTTTTCAAACTTTTTTAATTAGACAAGGAAAAATCTAAACTTAGGGAAACCTGTTTGACTTAATGAATGTATGTTCGTGCATTCTACTTTTGTTTAAAATCAATGTGCTTTTCTTGGAAGTGATTTTTTCATTCTCTTTTCCTTAGTTCATCTAAGTTGCTTTGCGCTAGAAAATGTACCCAGCGGATTTATATTTTGTTATATAAATAAATGATGGACTGTTTGAGTAAACTCTAGATAAACCTAGACGTATCTTAAGAATAGTCCTTATTCGACAACATAGTTCGTAGTGTGATAATGAGAAGAATTTATTGAGTTTTTTTTTGGCTAGACATAGGTGTTAAAATCTCTTAAAAATCTAAACTTAGGGAAACCTGTTTGACTTAATGAATGTATGTTCATGCATTCTACTTTTGTTTAAAATCAATGTGCTTTTCTTGGAAGTGATTTTTTCATTCCCTTTTCCTTAGTTCATCTAAGTTGCTTTACGCTAGAAAATGTACCCAGCGGCTTTATATTTTGTTATATAAATAAATGATGGACTGTTTGAGTAAACTCTAGATAAACCTAGACGTATCTTAAGAATAGTCCTTATTCGACAACATAGTTGGTAGTGTGATAATGAGAAGAATTTATTGAGTTTTTTTTGGCTAGACATAGGTGTTAAAATCTCTTAAAAATTCTAGTCCGATTAGTTATGGATGATAAAAACTCTTTTATAATGTCACTTACGTTGTTTTGTTAGACGAGGTTGGGAAGTTTAATCCTTGTTATAATATAGTGGAGTAACCCTTTATGGTTATTGTTGTGTTGATTGTTCTTTTTTTAATTTAAGTCGCATATGAATTTCTTAATTTTTTCTTCTATGTTCATTTGGGAACAACCGAATCTCATTCCTGAGCTTTGTATGGTTTTGGGCAGTAAAAGATTGTATGGAGGAAATGTTGTATTTAAATATTTTCATTATGGTTTGAATGTGTTTTGAGTTTTGAGTAGATCCTCAAGAAAATATTTTAGATTGATGTATGAGTTATATAAATTGTGTGGCCACGATTTGGTAATAATTTTATTTTGAATATTCTAGGTAAATATGAAGTAGAGTCAGATATTCCTCTCTTGGTAGACATTATCATGGCCTTAGAGTTGAAATATTTTATTTAAGTTTATTTTTAAATAAAGAAAGAAGATAAACTACTTTTGTTCGATTAAATATTAGATTGTAGCTGGCAAGTTTCATTATCTTGGGTACATGATTTTGTATTATGCATTAGAAGTCTTTTATTTAAGCAAACATTAAATAAGTTAGAAACTTATAGGTAAATACTTTTTAATGTTATGGTTTATAAATTTGATTTTACCTAATTGTTTTTAGAATATTATGAGCTAGTTGTATTTAAAAATATGAATTTTGGTGTTTATGTTTTATTATAAAAGTGGACATTCTTGTTTATTTGAATATTAAAATATTTAATCTCCCTACCTCAAAAAGAGGAGAGCTCCCTCTATTTTTAAAAGCGGCTTTTAAAAGAGAAAGATTAAACAAAAAAAAAAAAGATTGTTTTAAAGAATGGTGAATTTTTTCTAAAGGTTTTCTATCCCTAAAGAGTTTAGGACCACATTTATTTATTAGGGAGAGCACAACTTAAAAAGGAATAGAGAGATATTTTCTCAATAGGAGGATGAAAAAACATTTATTGCTCTTTGAAATATTTAAATGACTGGTGGTTTTTTTAATTGCATGCTCTTAAAAATATATCGACCCCTTAAAATAGTTGTCTTGTTCGAATGGAATTAGGAATAGTTGGCGAATCATGAAATAGTCAGTGAATTCCCTAGCTAAACCCGCTAGACCTTTTATTTTATAAGGTGAAACCTTGGCTCCTTTAATATAATGCTTGTGGTAGGAAAATGATGAAATAGTTTCCCAGGGACTTAACCAAAAAAGTCTATGGGAAATGAAGAAGAAATAATTCCGCTAGGACTCAACTAATAGGAGCTGAAACAACGAATGAAGGACCAAGATCACACATAACAGTCTAAACACATTCACCTTTATATAGAGAGGGCTCGTCTATTATAAGGTAAAGTAGATGGATTATTTTATATAAGGAAATAATGGGATTTTGTTTTATTTTTATTAAAGATACAAAAGGGAGTTTTGTATTTGTTTATGAAAATTAATGAAGATTAAATTGAATGTGGAGTCCAACTTTAATAAGGAAATTATGGGGTTTCCTTATAAGTATTGTTTATTTTAAATTATGAAAAATAAAATTGGGTGTGGATTCCATTTGAATAAAGAAATTTATGGGGTTTCTTTATGTAATTGGTTTTAAAACAAATAGAAATGTAAAGGATCATTTCTATATGTATACTTGATGGAATGGGTAAAGAAAAAGAAATGTGAATGGTTTGTTTACTTTCTATATGTTGTTATTGGATGCATTGAATATGAAATAAGCATTTAGGAATGCATTATCATATTAAGGAGTTGTTTTGATCCCTTACTCCAACTATCTCTCAATGGAGCTCAAGAAATTCAATGAACAAGGTTAAGGATAGAAATGATTCTATCATGTGTTTATTAGGGTTTCATATTAATTATGATTATGATGTAATTGGAATCTTAGAGAAAGAAATGTAATAGAGGAAAAACTATAGTGGTTAGTTATGGTTTTGTAAATATGTATATTGAAATATATTGTTAAGAAGACTTTGTAAAAAGGTTCTTTATTACAAAGAGATTTGAATATTTGTTGTTAAAGTATTCATTGTGGTTATTTCCAATTCATTTTGAAAGAATTAAATGGTAGTTATTCTTTGTGTGAACTCCTTAGGGGAGATTTTATAAGTTGGAAAAATGAGTAGGAAGTAGTTGCAAAGTTGGTTATAAATCATGTTCTTGCTTATTGGAAGAGTAAACCTTATTTAGATGTTTAATGCTTTCAATAATATGCTTTAGAAATGTTTTAAGTCATTTCTTTAAAATAGCAGAGTGAACATGCTTTACTTTCATGTAAGAGAGAGAGAGAGTTAGTTAAGGTATTTTGATGTTGTTATCTTTGGGTTTGGGGGTTTGAAAAGGGCATACTTTAAGTAACCTTGTTTAGAATCCCTATAAGATGAATTCAAACTTGAGAAATTTGTAGAAAGGCAACATCCAAGACTTTTGCAGTGGGCACATTTTGAGTGGGGAACTTGGATTCGATCCAAATATGGGAGTATATGGATAATATTCTAAGCGATGTAGCTTGAATATTATTTCCTACCGTAGAGGTTAGAAACCCATGTGAAATGGAGTTAAGTGATGGCACCTTGAATGGGTAGGTTTAGGTGTCCATGCGAGACTATCATATGGAGTGATAGTTACCTTAACTAAACTCATCATGGATATGGGATAGTTAAGCATTAAAGTATTAGTCATTCTATTGCGGAGGTGCAATGAATAAAATTAAATATATTGCATCCAAAAGTATCAACATAGACTGACTTATGATTGGTAAGGGAATTGGCATCCCCTTTCTCTAAATATTGAGAAGAGATAATACCAATGTTATGGCCAATATATCTTACTTTCATGGAGAATGTAAGAAATATGGGGTGACCATTTGAAGCATCCTTTATGTCATAGAGGTATACAAGGTAAACCCTAGAATCTACTAGAGTTTGGCCACTCTTGTCCACTCAAGAGATGTCTGCAGTGTCATGGTCTCAAATTGTGGCAATGCCTTGTCAACTATAATTTATTTGGAAACATATTTAGTGAACTTTGATTGTGATATTTACTTGTGTAAAAAAAAATTACTCTCTCCTGGGTTGGTTAGATTTGGGGTGTTACAGGTTGAATATATTGTTTACCACATTCAATATCTCCCTTATTTTAAAATTTTACTTTTCAATAAGGGATTTAACATCATAACTAGTTTTAGGGTTAGTTAAAGTTGGTGGTTGTGGTTAAACTGCAATGGTGGATGATGGTTCTAATCTAGATGCATGACTATATATAGGAAATTTGACTATTGGTAGGTGGATATATTGGGTTGGATTTACATACGAGGAATGATATTAATGATGGGTGGAGTTCCTAATGTTAATGGGCTTATAGTGGGATTCACATAGGTGGTGCAATCTATGGGTGGAGTAGGTGGTAACTTCTCAAATCAAATCAATACATCTTTAGCTTAAGCCACTTCTTCAAAGGCTCTTGATAATATATGAGGGTTAGCATTACAAACCATGAGGGCTAAATCAGATATTAATTCTTTGATATAGTATAGCATATCCTATTCATCTTATGGCCTAATATTTGGGGGTATTAGGTATAGGGTCCTCATAAACCTTGTATTATAATGGCATATATTCTCCTAAGGATTCCTTTTGAACTATCTTGGTGTTTACTTTACCTTTGAACTACAAATACAGTTCAATTTATTTAGATCTAGGTGGTAGAAAAATGTATATTTGTACCAAAAAATGAGGTGATCTACTAAATTAAAGGTGTATTTTGGTAGATTTTGATGTGTAGAATAAAGCCTTTTGAATATCTAGTTAGATTCATGTGAGATAGAGTATATCTAAGATTATGTCTAGATGGTTGTAAGACATCTTCCACCATAATATCTAGTTTTGACACACATGGTGAATATCTCCAAGGTTATTTTTATTAATGGGACAAATTGGATTGGTCCCACGAGGTATTCTAATTTAAACTATTAATGTGCAAAGCATGTTGATCATATATCATACCCATACTAGTGCTCTAGGGTTAATGTTCTAGAAAAGAGGGTTGTTAACCCCTTGAGATCTAGATTTAGGTTAAATTCCCATTACACTACGCTAATATAATCTAATCTATGCTACAACAAAAAAGTAAATGCAAAAAATAAACATTAGAAGGCAAGGGTTAAATAAATTAACAGTAAACATGACTAGTAATCATAGCAAGGATAGTGTGTTGATCAATTGAACTAAATTAAGAAATTCATATAATAAAAGTTTAAATTCATCTTAGATGAAAATCTAAAGTGGAAATAGGACTAATAAGTAAATGTAGGGTATCGCCACTTACACATGCATACAAAAAGAGGTATGACCAATTAGGACATAGTCCTATATGAAGACTATATATAATTTTCCATTAACCAAAATATAAAATATTAAATTAAGAGAGCAAAGATCTAGACTTTACTCAAATATTCCAAAGATGATTTACAATGGGCCCTATGCCCTTATTTATAGTAATAAATTCACCTTATTCACTCTAGATTAAAATATTGCACTAGTGTGAGTCACAACAAGAAGGTAAAAATATATTTTATTAAACTAGATTCACTTAAGTAGGTTGTTGGTGACATTAAATTTCTAAAACCATCTATAAATCAAAGATTGAGGAGCTACAATTTGGAAAATCTTCACTTTGAAGTAGGACTTAACCATTCTTACTATAATTTATAATCAAAATTATTGACTCATATTTGCTCATCCTGGGGCATCATGCCTTATAGGTGGTAAATTTACCTCTTAGAAAGAAAAAGTAAAACTTTATGTAGATTGCAAATTTTAACAAGTTTTGTGTTGACAAGTTTTGAAGTTTTGTAAAGCAAAATGCAAAATAAAATTCACATTAAATTATAAATATAATTAGTATGAAATGGAAATTAAAGTTCAAATGAAATTAGACTAAATTAGAAAATGCAAATGAAATAGAATTTATTAAAAAAAAATTAGACTTTAGAAAAGTAAAGTCGATTCATGGAATGATGGTTATAGGGTGGTAGTTGTAAATAGTGTATTGTCCCAAGAATTACTTAGAATGGCCTGGGATAGGCATTATAATACCCCCTTCATTTTTTGAAATGGTTGTTGGTTGGTAGAGGGAGCGAGTGTAGGAGTAAGTGATGCATGTTGAACCTGTTATGACCGCAACACAGTAATGTAGATGGTAGAGATAATTTTCTTTATGATATCATGGTTGTTCAACTTGATATAGTTCATAATTATTTTTGTATGTTGTTGCAGCAAATACAAATATCAATGTAGTCATTTATCATATTCTACTTGTAGACCCAAAAGGGTCACATACTTAGCAAAATTGTGAAATTTTGGCTAAGAGGGGAAAGAACCTGAAGGGCAGTACAAAGTTCCACTGAGGTGTAAATTTTGCAGTCAAAAAGACCAAACAATGCCCAATAAAATTTAAAGGAGCAGAACAAAATGTGGAAATGCAAATGTGTTTCTAAGATGGTGTCAATTTTTGCATGGATAATCCATAATAAAAATCCACCAAGGAAAGGTGCCAAAATCTGTGATCAACATAGTCAAACAACGCTAGCGGACTTTGGAAGAGTGGAGTTATGAAAAGGAATATACCCTAATAAGAAGTTGAAGAAAAAATCTATGTTATTTTTTGCCCACCTGTGATACAATGCAAAATCCATGGTCAGTGCAATCAAAAAATGCTCAATAGAATTCGAAGTTGCAGAATTATGAAGAGAGACGCTAGCACAAAGGTATTTTTCATAGCAAAAGATCACAAGAATATCGGTTTTGGTAAAATGGTGACTAAGTGTTAGGAAGGATATATGCTAAGTATTGACAAGGTTAAACTCCACCAGAATGTGAAATCTATAGTCAATGTAGTCAAGCGAGTCTTAGCGAAGAATGAAGTTGTGGAGTCTAGATGTCAGGAGGCAAAGCAGTGTTAAAGTCTGCTTAAGGTCTACGTAAAATAGGAATTTTATAGTCAAACTAGTCAAACCTAACATGTCGAAAACTAAAATAGAGAATTTCATAAAAGGATGTTGATCACTACTAAATCCTCATTTCACGGTCAACATGGTCAAACTCGACCCAACAAAAAACAAAGTAGCAGATTTCATAGAAATCCATCAAGCATCACAGGAACCCCATTTTGTGGTCAAACCGATCAAACCTGATCTAGAAAAATTAAGACCAGTGTATTCCAAAGAGGAAGAGAATGTAGTAGAAGCTAAGGAGTGCAATGAAAAGAACCAGGAAAGATCAAACAACACCATAATCAAGACTTGCCTATATTTTTAGTTGTAGATTGATGGTGGAAAGTCTTCTCAAGAATGAAGGACGATCCATATTGACTTGTAACCATTCCAACTGCTAAAGCTAGTTAAGAGTTGAGCAACTTGTAGAGCTCAGAAGTACAATTTTCATGGAGCGCAACTCTATTCTTTTTCTTGAAAATCTATGAGAGGCCACCACCTTAGCATTCTACTGATCTGGCAAGAAGATCCTTGTAATATTTCTAGTATTTTACTATCATTGTAAATATATATATATATATATATATATATATAGGTCAAACCCTCATGTTTAAGGGTTGGCTCTAGAGTGTTTGCTTGATATATTACTATAACTTGCCGGGAAATCAATAGAAGGAGCATTACTTGGATGTTTACCTCTAGATTTTGTCTTCATCAATTGTGAGTTTATTCTGTGAATGCATTTCTGCTACTATTGTTATGATTAGTCAATTTTTCTAATATTGGATTTCTAATTTGGAGCAACTTGGAATGGTTCATGCCTAAACAAATGCTACATAAGACTTCTATTTCTCTTAGTCTAAGTGTTGATCTAATTATGCTATTTGAATTATTAGTATTTTAGATGTTTGAAATAGTTTTATGAGTATTTTATTATTTTAATGGTGAAGATAATAAGTTTTGAATGCTATTAGTCCTAAGTGTGGCATACTAGAAATGTGATTGATCAGCATATTCTTAATATTTGTCAATTTTTTTAGCTCTCATTATTCATTTAACTATTTTTTAATCCTTATATTTTTTCTATCCCTAAACTTACACTTTTATTTGAGCTTAATCAAGTCAACACTTGAATTAGTTGATAAGGTATACCAACCTACTCTGGAGGTTGGATTGAAGTAATATTTGATCCATCCAATGTTAGGGTTTGAGTTGTGATTAGAAGGTATGCACCTCCCAGAAGTCATAGATTTATATTCATAGTTCAAGTTTACCTTGATGTCAATTCAGACCCCAATAGTTCTAGCATGCCTGGTGGGGCCTCAAAGACACACTGTATGTCCCTTTATCCATTTATTTATTGATAATTCATAGAGAAATCAAGATTTAGTGATTTTTATTAACCTCATTCAGTGGAGAAAGTAAATTCACTTGGCAACTATGTTGGGGAGCAAATTCAGATTTGATGACCATTTGCCTTGAAAAGCCCATATTTGAAAAATATCTCCCCTTTTAATTCTAAGAATTTGTAAGTCTTATGGCTAATCACCATTATCCCCCATGGTATGACTCCATCTCCTTGGACATCCCAATTTTACATGAGATTTCCAAAATTACCCTTAAAATTTTTTCGAGTTATCAAGGAAAATAGAAGACCGCAAAAGAGCATTGCCAAGACATAACCTCTTTGTCATCCGGTTATAATATTAAGTTTGAGGATGTTATGTTAAGGTTACTAGTCCTATATTTAAAATGTAAGGTGCTACTGTGGTACAAAAACTTGGACTATGGTAGTATTAAAATGTGGGAAGATCTAGTCAAAGCCCTTATAGATGAGTTTGATGACCCTAGAGAGCCCTTCCTACTCCTCACTCAGTTTTCATTCATAAAGAAATCCCTTCAAGAATTTTTTTGGAGTTCAATGCTTAATTTCAAAGAATGTGGACTAGAATTACGTAAGAATACCAACCCTACCACCCTCAGGATTACCTATATTATATTCATGCACTACATTCTAATTTGAGTCTCCTGGTCCAACAATCCAAAGTAAAGGGGTTCCTATAGATGTTTCAAGAGGCCATGAGGGCAGAAAATATGTTAATCACTATAGGAAAATTCCCTCCCATAAAGGTGGATCCTTATTTCTCTAGCCCTCTGTTACCCCCATTAGGTAGTAAAAATATTAAAGAAATAGAGTTGTGGGCTGAGCAAAAGACTAGTGATGGGTTGTTATCAAGTCAATGGATTAGCCTAGTGATTTCCAGCCAAGAGTCAAGATAAATCATGCAGTATTCCCAATACTATGGGAGAAGGAATGAACTACCCTTGGTAAGGTGATATCACTGAATCCCAAATCCTACCTCTATTTCAATCCATGGCACGATAATTGTTGGAAGAAGGCAAAGAAGGATAGTATCTAAAATCTAAAGAGGTAACTAATAGTGCCAGTATGATCCTAAGCCCAGTCTCTTCTTTTAGTCTAGAGCAGGCAATGGATTCATATTATGGCTATCTAAGTAGTGTAAGAATATATGGAATGGAAATAGGATCTCCGAGAAACAATATCGATGGTTTTCATGCTACGTTACAAACTCCCATTCAAGATGAGGGGGGACAAGTGCTGATGTAGGAACATATCTTAGTAGGAAAATATTTGAATAAAAGGAATACTAAGGCCCTAATACACTTGTATTTTCCTATAATAACATTTGAGCAACAAATGGAAAAGGTGCATCAATTCCAGGGCCTGTTCGATGAGTCATCTCAAATAGAGCAGGGTTTTTGGCATGATTTGCTGGTACACCTAGGGGTCAATTTGGCTAATCTTTCTTTAAGGGTTTTAACTAGAGAAAGTAGAAAAATACTTGAGAGTAATGCTCTAGGTATCTATGAGAGACAACATGACCCATGTTACATATCAATTGCTTTTGAAAAGGGAATGGTGCATGATTGCCTAGTAATATTGAGAACTAAAGTACTTGTAATGCCTTTCCAAGTATGTAAAGGCTTGGAGCTAGTTTTTAAAAATATGGAGCCCAAATATCTGTAGTCCAGAGGAAAAGTCATTAAGGTTCTTGGCATTATAAAATGTCTTGTAATGATGTTGTAGGGGTTGCCTGACTTAGTTGTGGTACTAGATATCATGGTCATCGACATTCCCCCACTATTTGGCATTAGCATTTTTGAAGCTTCAATAGAACCTTTTGGGTTTTTTCTTAAAGAGGATACGAACGACATCGAATATTTGGAAAAGAGAGTAGTGTTGAGGTCACCATCCAGGATCTTCACCCCTTTATAATTGAGGATTATAAGTAGCCACACTCCAGTATTCCACCTACTATACGTTATCATATGAAAATAGGAGCTCTCCTTCAGGTAGGCCAATTGATGGTCTGCCACTCTAATGAAACATTGGTTAGAGAGACCCTTTTGTTGACTCAATAAGCCTCAAGAAGTATTTTTTTAGGGTCCAACAACAATACTCATAAAGAAGCAATGAAGGGAGAAATAAAGGGTCCATGTCATCAGAGGCATGAGTTTACTGAGATGAACCCCATGACCGTGACCTACTGGTGGGAGAGATATTTCCAAGAGGTAAATATCATAAAGGTGGGAATTAATCCCTATAGCATAATATATGAAGGTTCGATCCATCAATACACTTGAACAAGTGAGATCTATCAATCACATGGCAAAAGCTTTAAGAAGAAGTACAAGTTCGAGAGCCATTTGGTTCAAATATTGCATATGTTAGTCTCACAATGACACTGAGAGGGGGGGTGAATCAGTGTAGCTCTTTATAACTTAAATCTTCAACTCTTAAAGCCAAAACAATGAAAACTTAAAACCAAATAAAGCAAGTATAACAAGAGAACATCACACAACACAAGATGTATCGAGGTTCACCGATTTGGCTACTCCTCAAAAATGACTGTTTGGACTCCCATCCAAATCCAGCCTTTGCAAAGCACCAACTTTACAATCAATTTACCAGCACCCACTGGAAGGAGCACCAACCCCTGATTTACCAGCACCAACCGGAAGGAGCACCAACCCCTGATGCCAAGCACCAACTTGGACTTCAATTTTGAAACTAGAAGATTGACATAAAAATGCCTTCACTTTTACAAGACCCTGACTGGTCTATTGCTTACCCAACATCACCCACAATTCACAAAACACACACCCTTCTCGCTCGCATATCGCTCACTTTAAATTCTCCAAGCAACACTCCTTTTATAACCATCCTTTCTCTTTGTAACTCCACTTGTAACTCCTTTCATATTCTCATACGCCACTTGTCAATTGTAACTACTTCTTTATGTAACTCCTTTTGTTTATATTGAGAAGGCATTTCATCAAACACGTCACATGCAAATAATTGACACCATATTCTCCTACCATGACTGTTCATTTTCTCGGTCATGACTATTCATTTTCTCCTTCGATGATTGTTCGTTTTCTCCTTCATGATTGTTATTTTTTGGTTTCTCCTTCATGATTGTTTGTTTTCTTTTCCCTTGTGCATGCATGCGTTTTGGTTTCTGAAAAAGCTTTTTGTTTCTATTTTGAGGCCCTTCGTTTCCTTTTCTCCACATGGGCATGCATCCGCTTTTTTCCATAACTGTTTGTTTTCTCCACATGGGCATGCATCGCTTTTTCATGATTTTTTCTTTGATGTTCATTTTCTCCTTCCATGATTGTTCGTTTTCTCCACATGGGCATGCATCCACTTCTTTCCATGTGTAACGACCATCTTAAATGATTTCAAATCATTAAATATTCCTTATGGGTCCACGTCACTATGTAGTCTTTAGTTTCACCATCCTGGTGTTCATCACTAATATCAGACGCATTGTCAACTACTCTGTTCCTTTGGCAAAAATGCAACATGTCGCGATATCATGACACTTTTGTTTCTCTGCCTGCCTGCCCTTTTTGAGTCATGAAAATGCGACATGTCACGATATCGTGACACTTTTGTTTCTCTGCCTGCCTACCCTTTTTGAGTCATGAAAATGCGACATGTCACGATATCGTGACACTTTTGTTTCTCTGCCTGCCTGCCCTTTTTGAGTCACGAAAATGTGACATGTCGCGATATCACGACACTTTTTTTTCTCTGCCTGCCTGCCCTTTTTGAGTCATGAAAATGCGACATGTCACGATATCGTGACACTTTTTCTTTCTTGCTCTTTCTCTTTGCTTTGGACTGCAAAAATACAACATGTCGCGATATCGTGACACTTTTTCTCCTTGCTCTTTCTCTTTGCTTTGGCCCATGAAAATACAACATGTCATGATATCGCGACACTTTTTCTCCTTGCTCTTTCTCTTTGCTTTGGCCTACGAAAATACAACATGTCACGATATCGCGACACTTTTTCTCCTTGCTCTTTCTCTTTGCTTTGGCCCGCGAAAATACATGTCGCGATATCACGACACTTTTTCTCCTTGCTCTTTCTCTTTGCTTTGGCCCGTGAAAATGCAACATGTCGCGATATCATGACACTTTTTCTCCTTGCTCTTTCTCTTTGCTTTGGCCCGCGAAAATGCAACATGTCGCGATATCATGACACTTTTTCTCCTTGCTTTTTCTCTTTGCTTTGGACCGCGAAAATGCAACATGTCGCGATATCGCGACACTTTTTCTCCTTGCTTTTTCTCTTCTCCTTGGATCGCGAAAATGCAACATGTCGCGATATCGTGACACTTTTTTCTCCTTGCATTTTCTCTTCTCCTTGGTCCACGAAAATGCAACATGTCGCGATATCGCGACACTTTTTTTCTATGCGGTGTTTTGCTTTTTCTTTGATCTTTAGCATATGGGCCACTTCGGTCTTCTTGGAAAATATGCAAATAACATCACTGTACATACTCTGAGTAACCTCTGAACTCCTATCCACTTGCATCAACCGATCTATCTGATCGTGTTGACAACAATGACAATACTGTCGTTGCACCTTGCTCAACAATCTCCCCCTTTGGAATTGTTGGCAACACACGTGCAATTTCTTGTAACTCTTCTCCCCCTTTGACAACAATATCAAAGGGCTGCTGCAAACTCCCCTTGAGTCCATGCACAACATTCTCAGGCAAAAATTATTACACTTAGCAAAAATCACAAACATGAGCAAAAAGATAAACAAATACACAAATGCTCCCCCTGAGAATGTGGTCCCGATAGCTAGTCAATTCTTGGGAAGCATGACCACTCCCAATTTATTGTGAAGGTACTCAAAGACTTCCTTGGGCAATGGTTTTGTGAAGATATCCGCTACTTGCTCTGTTGTTGGAACAAAATCCAACTTAACCTCACCTTCCACAACTTTCTCCTTCAAAAAGTGATATCGGATAGCAATATGTTTTGTGCGAGAATGCATAACCAGATTTTGTGTACAACACATTGTCGCTGCAATATATTCTACCTCTGCTATGGATAAGGAGACTGACTCTTGTTTCTTACTGTGCCACGTGACCAACCTGTCTCCAAGATAGAATGCACCTCCACTGGTACTCTTTCTGTCATCTACACATCCTGCCCAATCTGCATCTGAATACGCAATAAGGGTGAAGTCCTTACCTTTCGGATACCATAACTTTGAACAATGGCAGTAAGAACCATCAAAAGTACAACACTGACATATAGCAATACTACAAATGGTGACAACTCTCAATTTAATCACCACCCTTCACGGTACCTCCACAAACAACTACATGAACTGAAACACACTTTGACAACTATACGACAACTCCCCTGACTACTTGCCTTTCATCCTCGGATAACCAAACAAATACATAGGAGCATTAAAATAAAACTTTAAGATTGCTCCCCCTGAGGATGTGCTACCTGGAGTTGCTTAGTGCAATAGAGGAGTAGTCTCCTTCAGTCCAAGGAGACACGATTTCCTTTCTTCTTTCTTTCTCCACTCTGGTTTGATTACAGTTTTGGGCTCTTGTTTTGAATTTTCTTTTTTAGTAGCTTGTGCATGTTTTTCGAGAAATTTTCTATTTTGTCTCATTCCATTTGGTTGAAATTTTCTTCCCTGAAATTGATTTGATGCAAATGTACTTCGACAATTTCTTGCAATGTGCCCAAAATTATGACAGTTATAACATTCTACTGCATAATCCATCAAAGGTGAAAAAACATTTCTACTGGGTGGTTGTCTCTTGTGCATCCTTGATGGATGATTATTTTCCTTTCTTTGATGCACATGATTTCTTCCCTTTCTGTGTTGCATTCTTTGTGTTTGATGAAATCTACTGTCTTGCCTTAGATTAGATACAAAAGTTCTTGGACAAAACCTTGCTATGTGCCCATGACCATTACATTTAAAACATTGCACATGGTGTTCAATCGGAAAAACAGATGTATTTCTACCAGCATAACTCTTTGATCTATTATTCAATCCACAATAAATTGCCTTGTGACCATAATGGTTGCATCTAAAACAATAGCCATTAAAAGCATTATTATGAATAAAGTGAGAGTGATAGAACCTCTTTTGTTGTGGTTGCTTTGCTGTAGATCTCCTTTGAGATTTTCTTCCTTTTGAAGATTCAGCTTCAAGCTTTTCTTGCTTTGATCCTTCAGCAATGGACTTCTTCTTCTCTGCAGATTTAGAAGATGAAGGTTGTTCAGCTTCACATCCAAGACCAAGCTTACCCATGGAGCTTCTTTGTTGCCTTATCATTTTATCTAGCAACTCTGTGCTCTTCTCAAATTTGAGATTTGTATTGGCCTCTTCTAGTTGTTTCCTCAATAAAATAATCTCCTCTTCTTGTTTGCAAGCAAACAATCTCTTTCTCATTGATCTGTGACCTAAGAGTTTCTTCAATCCTTTTGGACTCTTCTACTTGCAGATTTAGATCACTAATAACTTTGTTAGATTCCTCTTCATGTTTGCTACATACATCGCCTTTATCATCCAGGTGTGACTTCAAGGCTTCTTCTATTTTCTTGGCTTTATGAATTTGTAAGAAGAGATCTTCAATATTATCCCCATATTCTTCCAACTTCTTGGACAGTCTTTTGTTCTTTTTCCTTTCTATATTCAACTCTTCAAGTGCAGCGATCAACTCACCTTCTAGATCTACTTCAACCTCAAGGTTTTCATCACATACTTCAGAATTCACTCCTATCTTTTCTAGTTCAATTTTCTCTTCCACAGAACTGAAACTGACTGAGATGCCTTATTTGAGGAGGATCTATTCTTCTTACCCATTGCATACTAATCCAAGATCAACCCTAGCTGATTTAGCCTGACAAGGGAAACTGGCTCTGATACCAATTGTTAGTCTCACAATGACACCGAGAGGGGGGTGAATCAGTGTAGCTCTTTAAAACTTAAATCTTCAACTCTTAAAGCCAAAACAATGAAAACTTAAAACCAAATAAAGCAAGTATAACAAGAGAGCATCACACAACACAAGATGTACCGAGGTTCACCGATTTGGCTACTCCTCAAAAATGACTGTTTGGACTCCCATCCAAATCTAGCCTTTGCAAAGCACCAACTTTACAATCAATTTACCAACACCCACTGGAAGGAGCACCAACCCCTGATTTACCAGCACCAACTGGAAGGAGCACCAACCCCTGATGCCAAGCACCAACTTGGACTTCAATTTTGAAACTAGAAGATTGACATAAAAATGCCTTCACTTTTACAAGACCTTGACTGGTCTATTGCTTACCCAACATCTCCCACAATTCACAAAACACACACCCTTCTCGCTCGCCTATCGCTCTCTTTAAAATTCTCCAAGCAACACTCCTTTTATAACCATCCTTTCTCTTTGTAACTCCACTTGTAACTCCTTCTTTCATATTCTCATACGCCACTTGTCAATTGTAACTACTTCTTTATGTAACTCCTTTTGTTTATATTGAGAAGGCATTTCATCAAACACGTCACATGCAAATAATTGACACCATATTCTCCTACCATGACTGTTCGTTTTCTCGGTCATGACTGTTCATTTTCTCCTTCGATGACTATTCGTTTTCTCCTTCATGACTGTTCGTTTTCCTTATGACTTTCATTTTCTCCTATCGTTTTCTCCTTCATGACTATTCGTTTTCTTTTCCCTTGTGCATGCATTTTTTGGTTTCTAAAAAGACTTTTCATTTCTATTTTGAGGCCCTTCGTTTCCTTTTCTCCTTTCCTTTTTCTTTTCATTTTCTTGTTTTTTTCATGATTTTTTGTTTTCTCCACATGGGCATGCATCCACTTCTTTCCATGTGTAACGACCATCTTAAATGATTTCAAATCATTAAATATTCCTTATGGGTCCACGTCACTATCGGTTTCACCATCCGGTGTTCATCACTAATATCGTCTTTCAACTACTCTCCTTTGCAAAAATGCAACATGTCGTGATATCGTGACACTTTTGTTTCTCTGCCTGCCTCCTTTTTGAGTCGCAAAAATGCGACATGTCACGATATCGTGACACTTTTGTTTCTCTGTCTACCTGCCCTTTTTGAGTCATGAAAATGCGACATGTCGCGATATCGTGACACTTTTGTTTCTCTACATGCCTCTTTTGAGTCATGAAAATGTGACATGTCACGATATCACGACACTTTTGTTTCTCTCCTGCCTTCCCTTTTTGAGTCACGAAAATGCGACATGTCGCGATATCGTGACACTTTTTCTTTCTTGCTCTTTCTCTTTGCTTTGGACCGTGAAAATACATGTCACGATATCGTGACACTTTTTCTCCTTGCTCTTTCTCTTTGCTTTGGCCCGTGAAAATACAACATGTCACGATATCGTGACACTTTTTCTCCTTGCTCTTTCTCTTTGCTTTGGCCCGTGAAAATACAACATGTCGCGATATCACGACACTTTTTCTCCTTGCTCTTTCTCTTTGCTTTGGCCCATGAAAATACAACATGTCGCGATATCGCGACACTTTTTCTCCTTGCATTTTCTCTTTGCTTTGGCCGTGAAAATACAACATGTCGTGATATCGCGACACTTTTTCTCCTTGCTCTTTCTCTTTGCTTTGGCCCGAAAATACAACATGTCGCGATATCGTGACACTTTTTTCTCCTTGCATTTTCTCTTTGCTTTGGTCGCAAAAATGCAACATGTCGCGATATCATGACACTTTTT
This sequence comes from Wollemia nobilis, assembly GCA_028583015.1. NCBI lineage: Eukaryota > Viridiplantae > Streptophyta > Pinopsida > Araucariales > Araucariaceae > Wollemia > Wollemia nobilis. The sequence continues at coordinate 1,492,278 of JAQPPZ010016747.1, read as the reverse complement.
CTCCTTGCATTTTCTCTTCTCTTTGACCGCGAAAATGCAACATGTCGCGATATCGTGACACTTTTTTCTTCTTGCATTTTCTCTTCTCTTTGGACCGTGAAAATGCAACATGTCGCGATATCGCGACACTTTTTTCTTTGCGGTGTTTTGCTTTTTCTTTGATCTTTAGCATATGGGCCACTTCGGTCTTCTTGGAAAATATGCAAATAACATCACTATACATACTCTGAGTAACCTCTGAACTCCTGTCCACTGCATCAACCGATCTATCTGACTATGTTGACAACAATGACAATACTATCGTTGCACCTTGCTCAACAATCTCCCCTTTGGAATTGTTGGCAACACACGTGCAATTTCCTGTAACTCTTCTCCCCCTTTGACAACAATATCAAAGGGCTGCTGCAAACTCCCCCTGAGTCCATGCACAACATTCTCAGGCAAAAATTATTACACTTAGCAAAAATCACAAACATGAGCAAAAAGATAAACAAATACACAAATGCTCCCCTTGAGAATGTGGTCCCGATAGCTAGTCAATTCTTGGGAAGCGTGACCACTCCCAATTTATTGTGAAGGTACTCAAAGACTTCCTTGGGCAACGGTTTTGTGAAGATATCCGCTACTTGCTCTGTTGTTGGAACAAAATCCAACTTAACCTCACCTTCTGCAACTTTCTCCTTCAAAAAGTGATATCGGATAGCAATATGTTTTGTGTGAGAATGCATAATGATATTTTGTGTACAACACATTGTCGCTACAATATATTCTACCTCTACTATGGATAAGGAGACTGACTCTTGTTTCTTACTGTGCCACGCGACCAACCTGTCTCCAAGATAGAATGCACCTCCATCGGTACTCTTTCTGTCATCTACACATCCTGCCCAATTTGCATCTGAATACGCAATAAGGGTGAAGTCCTTACCTTTCGGATACCATAACTTTGAACAATGGTAGTAAGAACCATCAAAAGTACAACACTAACATATAGCAATACTACAAATGGTGACAACTCTCAATTTAATCACCACCCTTCACGGTACCTCCACAAACAACTACATGAACTGAAACACACTTTGACAACTATACGACAACTCCCCCCGACTACTTGCCTTTCATCCTCGGATAACCAAACAAATACATAGGAGCATTAAAATAAAACTTTAAGATTGCTCCCCCTGAGGATGTGCTACCTGGAGTTGCTTAGTGCAATAGAGGAGTAGTCTCCTTCAGTCCAAGGAGACATGATTTCCTTTCTTCTTTCTTTCTCCACTCTGGTTTGATTACAGTTTTGGGCTCTTGTTTTGACTTTTCTTTTTTAGTAGCTTGTGCATGTTTTTCGAGAAATTTTCTATTTTGTCTCATTCCATTTGGTTGAAATTTTCTTCCCTGAAATTGATTTGATGCAAATGTACTTCGACAATTTCTTGCAATGTGCCCAAAATTATGACAGTTATAACATTCTACTGCATAATCCATCAAAGGTGAAAAAATATTTCTACTGGGTGGTTGTCTCTTGTGCATCCTTGATGGATGATTATTTTCCTTTCTTTGATGCACATGATTTCTTCCCTGTCTGTGTTGCATTCTTTGTGTCTGATGAAATCTACTGTCTTGCCTTAGATTAGATACAAAAGTTCTTGGACAAAACCTTGCTATGTGCCCATGACCATTACATTTAAAACATTGCACATGGTGTTCAATCGGAAAAATAGATGTATTTCTACCAACATAACTCTTTGATCTATTATTCAATCCACAATAAATTGCCTTGTGACCATAATGGTTGCATCTAAAACAATAGCCATTAAAAGCATTATTATGAATAAAGTGAGAGTGATAGAACCTCTTTTGTTGTGGTTGCTTTGTTGTAGATCTCCTTTGAGATTTTCTTCCTTTTGAAGATTCAGCTTCAAGCTTTTCTTGCTTTGATCCTTCAACAATGGACTTCTTCTTCTCTCAGATTTAGAAGATGAAGGTTGTTTACCTTCACATCCAAGACCAAGCTTACCCATGGAGCTTCTTTGTTGCCTTATCATTTTATCTAGCAACTCTGTGCTCTTCTCAAATTTGAGATTTGTATTGGCCTCTTCTAGTTGTTTCCTCAATAAAATAATCTCCTCTTCTTGTTTGCAGCAAACAATCTCTTTTTCATTGATCTGTGACCTGAGAGTTTCTTCAATCCTTTTGGACTCTTCTACTTGCAGCTTTAGATCACTAATAACTTTGTTAGATTCCTCTTCACGTTTGCTACATACATCGCCTTTATCATCCAGGTGTGACTTCAAGGCTTCTTCTATTTTCTTGGCTTTATGAATTTGTAAGAAGAGATCTTCAATATTATCCCCATATTCTTCCAACTTCTTGGAAAGTCTTTTGTTCTTTTTCCTTTCTATATCCAACTCTTCAAGTGCAGCGATCAACTCACCTTCTAGATCTACTTCAACCTCAAGGTTTTCATCACATACTTCAGAATTCACTCCTATCTTTTCTAGTTCAATTTTCTCTTCCACAGGACCGAAACTGACTGAGATGCCTTATTTGAGGAGGATCTATTCTTCTTACCCATTGCATACTAATCCAAGATCAACCCTAGCTGATTTAGCCTGACAAGGGAAACTGGCTCTGATACCAATTGTTAGTCTCACAATGACACTGAGAGGGGGGTGAATCAGTGTAGCTCTTTAAAACTTAAATCTTCAACTCTTAAAGCCAAAACAATGAAAACTTAAAACCAAATAAAGCAAGTATAACAAGAGAGCATCACACAACACAAGATGTACCGAGGTTCACCGATTTGGCTACTCCTCAAAAATGAATGTTTGGACTCCCATCCAAATCTAGCCTTTGCAAAGCACCAACTTTACAATCAATTTACCAACACCCACTGGAAGGAGCACCAACCCCTGATTTACCAGCACCAACTAGAAGGAGCACCAACCCCTGATGCCAAGCACCAACTTGGACTTCAATTTTGAAACTAGAAGATTGACATAAAAATGCCTTCACTTTTACAAGACCTTGACTGGTCTATTGCTTACCCAACATCACCCACAATTCACAAAACACACACCCCCTTCTCACTTGCATATCGCTCACTTTAAATTCTCCAAGCAACACTCCTTTTATAACCATCCTTTCTCTTTGTAACTCCACTTGTAACTCCTTCTTTCATATTCTCATACGCCACTTGTCAATTGTAACTACTTCTTTATGTAACTCCTTTTGTTTATATTGAGAAGGCATTTCATCAAACACGTCACATGCAAATAATTGACACCATATTCTCCTACCATGACTGTTCATTTTCTCGGTCATGACTATTCATTTTCTCCTTCGATGACTATTCGTTTTCTCCTTCATGACTGTTCGTTTTCTCCTTCATGACTGTTCATTTTCTCCTTCGATGACTGTTCGTTTTCTCCTTCATGACTGTTCGTTTTCTTTTCCCTTGTGCATGCATGCGTTTTGGTTTTTGAAAAAGCTTTTCATTTCTATTTTGAGGCCCTTCATTTCCTTTTCTCCACATGGGCATGCATCCGCTTCTTTCCATGACTGTTCGTTTTCTCCACATGGGCATGCATCCGCTTCTTTCCATGACTGTTCGTTTTCTCCTTCCATGATTGTTCATTTTCTCCACATGGGCATGCATCCACTTCTTTCCATGTGTAACGACCATCTTAAATGATTTCAAATCATTAAATATTCCTTATGGGTCCATGTCACTATGCAGTATTTAGTTTCACCATCCTGATGTTCATCACTAATATCAGATGCATTGTCAACTACTCTGTTTCTTTTGCAAAAATGCAACATGTCATGATATCGTGACACTTTTGTTTCTCTGCCTACCTGCCCTTTTTGAGTCGTAAAAATGCGACATGTCACGATATCACGACACTTTTGTTTCTCTTCCTGCTTGCCCTTTTTGAGTCACGAAAATGCGACATGTCGCGATATCATGACACTTTTGTTTCTCTACCTGCCTGCCCTTTTTGAGTCATGAAAATGCGACATGTCGCGATATCGCGACACTTTTGTTTCTCTGCCTGCCTGCCATTTTTGAGTCACGAAAATGTGACATGTCGCGATATCGCGACACTTTTTCTTTCTTGCTCTTTCTCTTTGCTTTGGACCGTGAAAATACAACATGTCGCGATATCGCGACACTTTTTCTCCTTGCTCTTTCTCTTTGCTTTGGCCCGCGAAAATACAACATGTCACGATATCGCGACACTTTTTCTCCTTGCTCTTTCTCTTTGCTTTGGCCCACGAAAATACAACATGTCGCGATATCGCGACACTTTTTCTCCTTGCTCTTTCTCTTTGCTTTGGCCCACGAAAATACAACATGTCGCGATATCGCGACACTTTTTCTCCTTGCTCTTTCTCTTTGCTTTGGCCCGCGAAAATGCAACATGTCGCGATATCGTGACACTTTTTTCTCCTTGCATTTTCTCTTTGCTTTGGCCCACGAAAATGCAACATGTCGCGATATCGTGACACTTTTTCTCCTTGCATTTTCTCTTTGCTTTGGCCCGCGAAAATGCAACATGTCGTGATATCGCGACACTTTTTTCTCTTTGCATTTTCTCTTTGCCTTGGACCGCGAAAATGCAACATGTCGCGATATCGCGACACTTTTTTTCTCTTTGCCTTGGACCATGAAAATGCAACATGTCGCGATATCGCGACACTTTTTTTCTTTGCATTTTCTCTTCTCCTTGGCCGCGAAAATGCAACATGTCGCGATATCGCGACACTTTTTTCTTTGCGGTGTTTTGCTTTTTCTTTGATCTTTAGCATATGGGCCACTTTGGTCTTCTTGGAAAATATGCAAATAACATCACTGTACATACTCTGAGTAACCTCTAAACTCCTGTCCACTGCATCAACCGATCTATCTGACTGTGTTGACAACAATGACAATACTGTCGTTGCACCTTGCTCAACAACATATTCATAGGATAGAAGCATGAGAAATATTTAAATATAGGCATAGGCACATGCACCATATTTTATGTACATAGCAAACACTTAAATAAAATAATTGACCACAACTACCATAATAAGGCAGAAGCAGGATCACGTGAAAATGCCAGCCCTCACCATTTTGTATTTTTTTCCAAAGAGAATGGAGGAGTTGGAATAACGGTCAAAGGATAACATTCATGGTAGAGAGTATAATGATGCAGGAGCATCCAACAGTTTAAGAGTGATATTGCATCACCCAAATTTTTATTTGTTTCATCCTGAGCGGTTTGGGAGATATGCAAATTTTAAGGTCCTCTACCCTGTCAAAACTAGTGAAAATCCTGCTAGTAAAACTTGGAGGTCAATTTTTAAGGCCTTAGAGGCCTTTTTGAGGGTTGAAATATGGTGATAAATGTTGTAGTATATTACTAAGGTGCAAACCCCTTCGAGATATTTTCAAAAATATGCGCCAATAGTCATTTCGAGCAACAAGCGATGAGTTATGACCTCGAGAAGTTTGCCCTCGAAATTCAAATTTCAAATAGATTTGTCTAGGCAAGAAAAGGGGAAATAGGGTATTTGAGGGGGAATTTTGAATTTGTATGGGATTAGTCTCTATAAGATCTACTTTTAGAATAGTAATACAAGAAAATATTTGGCTCATTTTGCATTTTTTTCTTTCTATGGATTGTATGTGTTTTTTTTAATGCAACTCTACTTCATATAACATCAAAGTTTTTGGATTTTTGATGATTTAGTTCATGATGAGGTCCTTTGACTTTGTTGCCCGATGGATACTAGACAATCAAACTAGAATCTTGAGGAGAACACCCTAAACAATATCTTGTGTGAAACAACCCAACTTGAATGAGATAAAGGACACAGTAAGAGCAAATATGTTAGATGAAGTGAATTAAGTACTTTCAAGATCTAAAGTTGGGATCTTCGCATCATCAACTAATTTTATGCCTTCCCAAGTATATAAAAGGAGGAATGCTAATTTGAAAATAGTTTGAATTTTGATATGGGTCACAATCAGTAGGTTAAATATGGCAGAGGATATCTCAACCATATTGAGGAGGTACTGTTCATCCTTGTTGAACACCGTACATGAAGCAAAAGAGAAGGAAGATTTCCATTCTTGGTAATCTATCCACCTTGGAAGAAATATTATGCCTCGATGGATTATGCATATGGATTTTACACCATGATGGAGTATGCATACACATACCTTTGTGGTGCATGGTTTCCTATTTTTGTGTAACTCCAATTCCCTTTGTTTTTTTCCCTTCTTCTTCACTTTCCCAGCACATTAGTGTTGCTTCCTCTCATTCCCCTATAAAAATACCATATTCCCCTTATTTTAAGTTTTTCCTTTTTGTGTTAGGGCGGTTGCTGCATTTCGTTTTGTTCCTAGCTTTGTCCAATCGCCACCATTTCATGTGTATTATGAGGTTTGTATTACGTCACTGCTAATTTATGATTTAAAATTTTTTCATTTTCATCCATTTTCCATTCTCTTTTGGTCATCTTAATTCCAAATTTATCATTCTTCCCCTTCATTTTCGATTGTCCCTTCCCTTCTCCCCAGTTGCACCCTTGTTTACCTTAAACTTTTATTGGAATTTTAAGTGGATAAGGCTCTCAGTTAATTCCCTTTACGAGAAAAGTTCCTCGAGATATGCAAAAATGTAAACCAAAAAGGGTCACATACTTAGCAAAATTGTGAAATTTTGGCTAAGAGGGGAAAGAACCTGAAGGGCAATACAAAGTTCTACTTAGGTGCAAATTCTGCAGTCAGAATGACCAAACAATGTCCAATAGAATTCGAAGGGGTGGATTGAAAGGTGGAAAGGTGAATGTGTCTCCAAGATGGTGTCAATTTCTATATGGAGAATTTGTAATAAAAATCCACCAAGGAAGGGTGCCAAAATCCACGGTCAACACAGTCAAACAACACTAGAAGACTTTGGAAGAGCGGAGTTATGAAAAGGAATATACTCCAATAATAAGCTAAAGAAAATCCCTATGTTATTTTTTGTCCACCTATGATACATTGCAAAATCTACGGTCAACGAAGTCCAAAAATGCTTAGCAAAATTTAAAGTTGCAAAATTTTGAAGAGAGACACCAGCACAAGGGTATTTTTCATAGCAAAAGACCACAAGTATATCGATTTTGGAAAAAGGGTGACTAAGTGTCAGGAAGGATATCTGCTAAGTATTGTCAAGGTTAAAATCCGTTGAAATGTGAAATCCATAGTTAGCACAGTCAAGCAAGGCTTAGCAGAGAATGAAGTTGCAAATTATAGATGTCAGGAGGCAAAGCAGTGTTAAATTCCACTCGAGGCTGACACAAAATAGGAATTCCATAGTCAAATAAGTCAAATCTGACCTGGCAGAAACTAAAATAGTGGATTTCATAAAAGGACGTTGATCACTGTTGAATACTCATTCCATGGTCAACATGGTCAAACTCAACCCAATGGAAAAAAAGTAGCAAATTTTGTAAAAAGTCGTCAAGCACCGTAGGAACCCCATTCCACTATCAAACTGGTCAAACCTAATCTAGCAGAATTTGGATCAGTAGATTCCAAAGAGGAAGAGAATGCAATGGAAGTTGAGGAGTGTAGTGGAAAGAACCAAGGAAGATCAAACATCATCGAACTCAAGACCCGACTACATTTTTAGTTTGTAGATCGATAGTGAAAAGTCTTCTCAAGAACGAAGGATGATCCAGATTGACCTATAACCATTCCTGCTACTAAATTTAGTTAAGAGTCAAACAACTTGTAGAGCTCAGAAGTGCAGTGTTCATGGAGCATAGCTCTATTATTTTTCTTGAAAATCTATGAGAGGTTGCCACCTCAGCATTCTGCTAATCTAGTAAGAATATCCTTGTAATATTTCTAGTATTTTACTATCATTGTAAAAATCTATATAAAGAGGTCAAACCCTCATGTTTAAGGGTTGTCTCTGGAGTGTTTTCCTGATATATTACTATAACTTGCTAGGAAATAAATAGAAAGAGCATTACTGGGATGTTTGCCTCTAGTTTTTATCTTCATAAATTATGAGTTTATTCTATGAATGCATTTCTACTACTGTTGTTATGATTAGTCAATTCTATTGATATTGGATTGCTAATTTGGAGTAACTTGGAATAGTTCATGCCTAAACAAATGATGCAGAAGACTTCTATTTATATTATTCTAAGTGTTGATCTAATTATGCTATTTAAATTATTAGCATTTTAGATGTTTGAAATAGTTTTTTGAGTATTTCATTATTTTAATGGTGAAGATAATAAGTTTTGAATGTTGTTAGTCCTAAGTGTGGTGTACTGGAAATGTGATTGATCAGCGAATTATTAATATTTTTCAATGTCGTTAGCTCTATCCGACTATTAATTATTCAACTATTTTCTAACCCTTATCTCTTTTCTATCCCTAATATTACACTTTTATTTGAGCTTAATTAAGTCAATACCTGAATTAGTTGACAAGGTATACCGGCCTACTTTGGAGGTTGGACTAAAGTAATGTTTGATCCATCCAATGTTGGGATTTAAGATGTGATTAGTAGGTATGTGCCTCCCAAAATTCATAGATTCATAGTCATAGTTCAAGATTACCTTGATGTTAATTCAGACCCGAACACTACCTATGTATGTGCAAATTATTTGGGGTATTATGTTATTCTGAGCTTTTTGTTATTATGTTTTTATGTGTGTTAAGATGCATGGGAAGTTAGTATGTGCATAGAGGATATGTTTGCCAAGGACTGTGTAGAAGATCATCATGGATAATAATTTCATGATAGGATATTGTATGTTGATTGATGGTTTAGTTGTATGCTTGTACAATTTTACAGTTCATGCAAGGATATAATAAATTAGTGTATATAACTTATTACTACGAAATCATGGATGAATCATACATATGACTGGTACATGATTGTACGATGGGAAATTTCACTGAAGGAATGATTGATTGAGTAAAATATGATTGTATAAATCTCGATGTGATCGTACAACTAAGTGACATCATACAACAAGAGTGATTTCATGAGTTTTATGCTTTGACTCGTACTATCTAAATAATTGAAGTGTATGATTGCTACTAATATATGGTTGTACAATTGTACAATTGTATGGTTGGTGATTTAATCGTACAATTTTAGTCAAAAAATAGAGATATTGAATGATTTCTTGCTCCATACCTAAATTTGTCACCACCTCCCTTATAAGGAATACTGTCACTTGTGCTACATATGGCATTGTTGCCATTTTTGGAATGAGAAGGGTCTAATTTAGTAGGATAGTAGCATGAAGGATATAAGGGAGGATGATAGACACAATTTTGAGAGGGCATAAAAGAGATCACAGAGAGGATAAAGTTCTAATAAGAAGTTAAAGTACCGCTCTAAGGGAGAATGTGAATAGTGTGATTGATGAACCAATATTAGAACAAGTGTGGACTCTAAAAGAGAGAAAATAGGAGGTGGAAAACAATTTTTTAAGTACAAAATATGAGGTGCAAATAGAGCAACAAGTGGTCGAAGAAAATTTTAGCATAAGAAAAGATTCTAACGTAGGAAGTGTGCAAGAAAATGAAGAGTTGATGGTGGCATCTGAGCAAGTGTTAAGAGTTTTTCCATGGGGTGTAGAGTATGGGAGTCAGAAACCTGATAAATCATACATAAGTACTTGGGGAGACAAACTAGAACCACAATTTTTTTATCAACATAGAAGGTCGCATAGTGAGGATACATAAGAAGTGGAAAGAAGACTATTTAGAGAAAATAAAATACCAAGGATGGAAGCATAAAAATAAGAACAACAAGTGAAAACACCAATGGTAGGAAGGGATTAGACATAAATTCCAAGGGAACCATCATTGAGTGATGAAGAAGAACTCCAACAATGGCAAATATTGTCACCAGAGAGGGTGAATAGAAATGCCCACCCTTTATAGGAGAAGGGAAAGAGGACCAAATAATACACATTGGAACATGTACCACAATTTGGAAAGCAAATGGGGTAAGACAACCTAATGAATAGTTGCACTTATTTCCCACCACATTGCAAGGACTCATAATAGATTGGTATTTAAAAAGAGAAAACATGTCAGCTTTTTGGTTATGGAATACCATGATAGAATAATTCATAAATGAATTCCAACCTTTGAGGGATGATACAAAAATCATCATTGAAATATATACTATAAAGCAAGGGAAATATGAGGATGTTAAAGCATATAATAAAATATTGAAGTAGTTGACTGACAAAATGCAAATACCACTAGCTAATGGTTTGATTAGGAGATGGTTCATTAATGGACTATTGCCTAAGTATAGAAAGAAGATGAAAGTAGTTCCATCTTCAACATATACATAAGCCTTTGAAAAAGCAAATAATTTTGTAGGTCATCCTAAGAATGAAGATTCATATAGTGATATAGACGATAAAATTAATCATGCTAACCAATCCTTCAGAAAATAATTTGATAATATAATGAAGTCAAGGATGAAGCCAAGAAAAATAAAAAGACATATGGTGTACAAACTACAAGTATAAGGGACACACCAATGTTAATTATCCTAGGAACACATACTGTAATATATGCAATGTGTTGGGACATGAAATTATGGATTATCCATTTAATCTAAAAAGGATAAGGCACTAAACATTGATAGTATAGGAGGAAGAGGAAAAACCAAATTCCCAAAGGAATGGATAAGGTGTAACTTGTGGTGTTTATAGGAATAATAGCTAAGGAGATAGGCCATACCAAGGCAATCAACAAGGATATCATAGTTGGCTATAGTATGATTTTGTAGGGTAGACTACTCATACAATATCATTATTGTAACGAATCAAGGCATTTTACAAATAATTACCCAACCCCTAAAAAAAATAGGACAATAAGAAATAGTGTAATGCATATGTATCAGTGGTGTGGACCAGACAACCACAAGGAGATCAATTTATTGAGGAAGATGAGTACAAGTAACTCGTGGTCCTCCAAAAAATTAAGAAAAGGAGAATTATGTACCTTGAACCTACCAAAGATAATGAAAGATGGTAGGTGACATATAAGGTGATTGGAGAGGAAGTTAAGAAATACAAACAAGAAATATTGGATGAGCATAATAAAGTGAAGAAGTCGATAGGCTTAGAAGAAAAGGTATCAACACAAGAACTGGCAGTACAGGTATTAAATACAATGGTGGAGGTAAAGGTGGTAAGTTTGTTGGGTACCATACCATAATTACAAGTAGCGATAAGAGAGGAATTGCAGCCTCAAACAATGATGGAAGTGTAAATCCAACCAACAAAGGAGGTAAAGAAGAAGGATCATTTCATTGATCCAACAATATTGATGATTAATGTTGGGAAAAGGTCATCATTGGTTCATATAGAAATTCTAGAGCATAAGTCAATACAAGTAATTATAAATGGTGGTTCAAGTATTAATGTACTCCCATAGAGGACATAGAAGGATATTGGGGATCCATTTATAAGGGTGCCTAGCTTTAAATTATATGGTGCTAATAAATGTGAAATTGAAAAGAAAATTAAGAATTGTTGATCAAGAATTCATCATGGATTTCATTCTGATTACAATGCAAAAGCCAACATACAATGCATTGCTAGGAAGGGGGTGGCTAAGGTTGGCCAAAGTAAATCACAACTAGTAAAAATATTGATTAACATTAAAAAAGGGATAGCATACATATATGATTAACCTAAGGAATCAAATGATTAGTGAAGATTTAGCCACGATGAATCAATAAGTTATTCCGAGGAGGAATAACAATACGAGCCAAATGAGGAAGGAATGTTGTATCTTGAGGAGGGTAGAGAAGATGACAATCGATCAAATAGTGGATTTTTCCATTGGAAAATAGAGGAGTACAAAATGTTTCATCCCACCTACCTATATATTCAAATAGAGGAGACTTCAAAAATCCAATATGAGAATATGGAAGTCAATAAGAAGATAGAGGAAGAAGAGGATACATGGACCTTCCCTAGGAGCTTTGCAAAATACATAATTGGCAATGCAGATATTGATGCAAAACCAGCACATCCTGCAAATGTGGAAAAGGCAAAGGTGGAACCAAAAAGTATAAATTATGTAGGATCAAATATGGTGGAAGTGAATTTAAAAATAAAAAATGATCCAAGGATAATCAATTGAAGAAATGATTAGGATCCTATATTGAAAGCAATAGCTTTCAAAAATAATTTACAATACAAGGATGTATCCACCTAGACATATAAGGATTTGAAAGGGATACCTCCAAAATTGTATTCATAAGATTTAGTTAATATAAGGAGCCAAACCAGTAACAAGAAGTCCCTATAGGATGAATCCAAAGTATGTAGCTTTGGTAAATGTAGAAATAGAAATGATGTTGGATGTCAGCATCATCTTCAAAGTCACATTAAGTGACTAGGTATCACCAATAATGATTACTTTGAATAAGGAAGCAAATAAAATTTGAATATGCATAGACTTTTGAAGTCTAAATTTAGTAACAGTTAAGGATCCCTTTTCTATTTCATTCATCAATTCCATTTTGGAAGAAGTAATTGGATATGAGATCTACTCATTTTTGGATGGGTTCTCCAACTATAATAAAATTAGCATTGCAAAGGATGATAAGTTGAAGACCATATTTATGGTAGAGAATGGTATTTACACCTATAATAAAATGTCATTCAGACTATACAATACCCCAACCACATTTCAAAGGATTATTTTATACATATTTGATCAAATGGCAACAAGAAAATTCAAATATTTCTTGGACAACTGGTCAATATATGGTAAAGTACTAGATCACTTACCTACATTAGATGAGTGCATGATATTATGAAGAATACATGAATATATTTGAATCCAATAAAATGCCATTTAATGGTGCCTTATTGCAAGCAAATAGGACATAGTATGTAAAGAGAGATTGAAGATTGATCCTGACAAAATTTGTGTCATTGTAACCACATGATGTGAGCTCATTGAAGACCTTCATGGGATTGATAGGGTACTATAGAAGGTTTATTAGGAACTTTTCCCATGTGTCCTATCTATTGGATTTGACAAAGAAGGATGTTCATTTTTGTTGGATAGAGGAGCATGAAGGAGCCTTTGAAGAGTTGAAGGTAAATCTTGTATGTAGTCCCATATTGGTGTTTCCAAATTGGGATAAGGAATTTTACATTCATATAGATGCATCCAGTATTGTAATTAGCTATGCATTAGCTCAGGAAGAAAATTTTAGGCTATACTAGCCTATTTACTTTGTAAGTCGATTTCTATCACGAGTAAAAATAAATTATTATACAATAGAGAATGGCTTTGAGGATGGTATATATAGTACAAAAAATTAGGCATTATTTATTGGCCAACCCATTTGCCTTTTATGTTGATCATTAAGCTTTGTTATACTTTATTAATAAACCAATTATAAAAGGGTGAGTTAGTAGGTAGATCGTCATGCTGTAGGAATTCATATTTTGGGTAGTGGTCAGGACCTGTAAGAAACATGTAATAGTAAATCAATTATCAAGGATTCACTCAAGGGAACCTATAGGAGCAAGAGTGTTATATGAGTTTTCTAACTCTTAATTATTTGTGATAAGTGTTTTACCATCATGGTATAAATTAATCAAAGAGTATTTATCCATAGGAGAGTTTCCCAAGGATATGTAGACAATAGAAAATAGAAATATGATAATGAAGTCAACACCCTTTTAGTTAATAGTGGGATTATTATATAAAATTGGTTTGGATAGAATTTTGAGAAGATGTGTAATGGAAGTGAAGATAACACTAAAATAATCTCATGAGGGACTGGTTGGAGGGCATGTGGGACCAGATGTGATTGCGCCTTTGGAAGTTAGAGTTGAAGCAATGTGACTTGGTCTTGAAATAAAATGACAAGTAGTAAATTAAGCCAGAGAAATTGAAGACCTTATGGATTGATCCTTTCAAAGTAGTAGATATGATGGAAGATGGTGCAATAAAGCTACAAAAATTGGATGGGATAATAGTTCTAAAAATAGTAAATGGGTCTAAACTAAATTCATATAAAGTATAATATCTATTTATTACCATGGAAGAGATAGAATGAAGAAGGTAAGAAGAAAAATCCAAAAAAATAGAGGAAGAAACCTGAAACAATCATACTTCTCAATAGGAGGAGGATGATGTTGGGATGAGAAGGTTTTTTGTAGAAGGGGAGGAGGCATAGCCAATTATAGAACAACAAGAGTTGAAACCTCACCCTACAATGAGGAGATAAATACTGGACATGTACAATTCACAAATGATACAAAAAATACAAAGAAGAGGAGTTGACTCCTACGGATGAAGAAAAAATTAAAATGAGGAACCAACAAAAATAAACTTGGTAGTGTAAGAGGAAGCTCCACGATAAGTAACAAAATAAGTATACCCTTAATTAAAGTAACAAGAATTACCTCAATGTACTGATGGATGAAGGAGGTTGAGGTTTAATGTACGATATACAAATAGAATAAATATATATCATTTGGAGATATCGACCCCAGAATATGGAGTCATGTTGTGACTCCTTCACAATGACCCCAAAATTGGGGACCCACTTGAAATTTGAGAGCTTGTTTCAAATTGTTGCTTGCGCTTATTGTTCATCATTGTCATCATTGAAATGTTTAAAATACTCATATTCCTCCGAATGGTTTTATAGCAGGATGCATTGTCAAAATTCATTTCATTATTTGAAAATACTTGAGGTTGCTTGCACTTATTGTTCATCATTTTCATCATTGAAATGTTCAAAATGTTCATCTTCCTCTGAATGGTTTTATAGCATGATGCATTGTCAAAATTCATTTCATGATTGGGAAATACTTGATATATGCTTATATAGTTATTTTAACTATGGCCTTCAAGTTGTGTTATTGTTGTTATGTTAATATATCATGTAAAGTCATATAAATTTTGTTTTATTTTATATTTTGTTTTGGTTTTGTATATACTTATTGTTTCTTAGATTGTTATGTGTATGTTTGTTATGCCTATATGGTTTGCAATGTTATTTTAAATTGTTTTTGTTTGTTATAGATTTTTTTCCTTTTATATATGTTTATTGTGTCATTATATAGTGTGTTTTGTAAGTTTACTTTTAGTATTTGATTTAGTTTATTTTGGTTAATTAAGGTATTGTGTCGTGTGATATAAATGTTTATGTTATTGTATACTTTATTTCATTTTTATAATGTAATTCATGTTGTCTAACTATTGTGTACTATGGTGCAGGTCTTGTAGTCTCTGAAGTGATGTTGAAAGAGGATTTTGAACCCCAATAATTAAGGTGAAGCGACTCCCACATGATTAATCACAAAAATTTATGCAATGCTTGAAACGAGTCTCACAGTCTTAGATTTATGAAAAGGGGATTGTGACACATGTTTCGCATTGGATCAATGAGATCATATTAGCTCTAAAATGCCATTGTCAAGGTTTTGAGAAGTCACAATCATCAAAAAATGTAACACAGTTACTTGAAAACATAGTCATCACATGTTGGAACACGATCGCTGCAAATAGGAAATATAGTTGTCTCATACCGAAAATATAGTCATTGAGATGTCAAAAAATGCATTCATGAAGGCATATGTTGGAAATTATAGGTTTCAAGGATAGTGTGAACTACGTCTCAGAGAAAATTAACATAGTAGCATTGTGTAGGTCGTGGAAATCATGGATCAATGATAGGGAGGTATTCGTAGTGCCGACAAGCACAGATTGAGAACATGGACAACCTAATCGGATATATGGATGCTATGATATAATATATATTGTGCAGTAGGGCATGATGATAAATCCTACAGTGTTGTTTTATGCAACCTCCATTCACCCATTCACCTAAAGAGTCATGAAATACATTGAGAGACACGATTATGATGATGAAAAGGTCATCACAATAGCAGATTTGATTTTTTATTATGTTGAATGTCTTTCAGAGTGATCATATGCTTCAATTATCTACAAAAAGACAATAACATTCGATGTTGTTTGGTATAATTATGTATGAAGATCGCTTACATGAAAATAATGGCTAGCATTAAAAGAGGATGATTTTATTGGTATCAAAATTTTGACCAAACGGGTGATTAATACGAATAGAAATCAGTTGAAGGGTTACAGAAAGTTATGTAACAACATATTAATGTCTTGGAATGTATATGAGGTTAATAGAACTATTGTAAAGTGTTGGTTATTAAATAAAAGTAGTTATGTAACGAAGAAATGAAATGAAAAAGGAAGAAAGAAATTATAAAAGGCCATTACAATATTGAAAATAGGTCGAACATTTTTGCAAAGGAGGAGGAAGAAGAATTTTAAGGAGTAAAAGAGGAGAACCGAGTAAATGCTATAGAGGATTTGAGATATACAAAGATATCAGGAGCTTTTTATTATAAGTTTAATTGATTATATTAAATTATTTTGATTCAAATATGTGTAATTTTGTATTTGAATGTTGAATAAATAGTTTAATATAGTTTCTTTTAAATTAAATTCCATCAGATATTGCATCGATTTATTGTTTTATTGTGTAAATTTTGGTAGACAATGAATCTAGTTTAAGGTCTCTGTGTTTTCATACTGTAGTAATTAGTCCGAGATTAGATTTAATTTCTTTACTCTAGAACCTTTATAATTTATTTTTATATTGAAAATAATTACATAAATTGGAATTAGTTCATTTATTATAAAGTATAAATTTATAACTAAGTCATGAATAAATAAATTTAATAAAGATAAATGATTATTTTGATCTTTACTTTAAACTCATAAAGTTAATGTTCAAAATTGATATCTTTTACATTGAATAATTTTGGATTTATTATAATCTAATTAAATTTATCTAAAAGACCCAAATTTTACTTTGGAGGATTATATTTGTTTTTAAGTATTTTATTTCATAAATATTTAATAAACAAATAATATGAGAAAAACATATTTATGAACTTGATTTTCAAAGCATAAGATTCATAGTTCATAGATCAATTTTATATTAAAACCCTATGGATTATAATTATAAGGTTTGAAAACCTTACAATTTTGGGGTTAAACATTATTACTTTTATTCATTTTCCAAATATTTTAATGTTGATTTTATATTTGGGTTGAATAAAATATTTTCATTAATTAAACCTTAGATTTTAAAAAAGTGAATATTTATAATTAGGGTTTATATTTCATTTGAATTTCACATACTTTGATTTTTATTAAAGTAATTGACATTTCATATTAATTAAAGTGCTAAATTGAATATTTGATTTAAATCATTCGAAGTATTTTAAATAAAAGTTGTTATGAGATGATAGAATGGATTTGCACAATGTATTGAAATTATAAGGCAAATTCATCTATTTTGTTTTGAAGAGTAGAAGTTGTGTAAAAGGCATATAATACATTATGAATTAAAAAATAATTACCTAATTTCCAGGCCCCTTGTTAACAGTACTTGCAAGCCATTGAGACTATTCAAGCACTTATTTATGTACATATGTATGACACATTAAAAAATTAAGTGAGAACCTTGGAGAAGTTTAGTTTCTTTGCAAGAGAGGAATTTGAATCCTAGTTGAGTGGTTTTTGTAGCTTGACAAATTCACACCTCAACAAATTGGTGCTAGAAGGAGGGTCTGAAAGGTAATATTTTAATTTTCAGCATGTGCAATTTGTTATTTAAAAAAAAATTGAATTTTTTTATTTATGTTGCATTAATGTTAATCTGTCATAAATTCGAAAATTAGGTTATGATTCAATTCTTGTGAATTTTCATACATAGCCTTGCATATTAAAATTGGTTCAATGCCAAAAAATAATTTACCCTACTTTAAGCATGATGGGACGATTACAACTGAAGAACATATTCAGGCATATAAAAACATTATGTTTCATTTTCAAATTATGCAAGAAGATGTTTTCTGTAGAATGTTTCCATATACATTGGATGAAGTTGCTAAAGATTGGTTTATCAATTTACCTGCAGGTTCTACCGCTTCTTGGAATCAACTAGAAACAACATTTCTTGAACATTTTGGAATATTGGTTGACACAGATTTGTTATCAAATCAATTTTCCTCTATATTTAAACAACCTAATGAATCCATGAGTCAATTTAATGATAGGTTTTATAATTTTTATATTGAAATAGAGATACACTTTATCATTTCAGAAGAAGAAGTTATTCAAATATATTTGGAAGCTTTAGACCCTTTTACTGTTAAGTGTTTAGAAAAGTTTCATAAATATTTATGCTTGTCTAATGCTTATGGTGGGACAATAGTTGTAGAACAATGGTTTATTTCAAGAGGAATCGATGTGGGTAGATTATCATTACTTAACCCTAAGGTTTCAAATCAATTACCACCTATGAGTCATGATACACATTTCATGACACCATCGAATGAAATTGAATGTCCTAGTTTTTCAACTACTTTTGATATTGTTCAAGGGTAAGTTCAAGTTTCCAATCCAATATCCATCAATGAGGATTGTAGTAATCAATTTTATCAAAATGTAGAAATGCATGAGTCTTCAAATATTGGAGGAATCTTAGATCTAACTAGCTTTGAAACAAATGATATAATAGAATATTTCTTAGAGTTGAATGAAACAATTAAAGATATAGAATTTCAAGATTCTAGAGGTAATTTCATTATGACTGATCATAAAAGTTTATTACTTGAGGAAGATGAATTTTTCATTGAAGATATTTTTTTTTGAAAGTGATGAACGTGAACTTGAAGAGCTTTCGATTGTTGAATTGGCATAGTGTGAAGAAGTGGTTGAACATAACTCTCTAATTTTAGAAGACGATTATTGTTGGTGGAATAAATGAGAGTATTTTGCTTCTATTTCTAATGAAGTACTTGCTTCACCTAAAATGCAGGACAAGTTTCATAGGTTAATTCTATAGCTTCAAAGAAACAATGATCAAGCATAGGGACAAATGCATCAAGATGCATATCTAGATAATTATGTAAATCATTCTCATGAGACAAAAATTAAGGATGCTAAAAGTGATTCTTTTAGACAATGGATAAGTCCTAGAGTGGACTAGTTTTGAAACACAAGATAAATCAGGACCTTCCATAAATTTGGATGAGATCATTGAAAATGATGATCAAAATTTTCAGTATTCTCAAAATAATGATCAAGAAGAAATGAAAGAAGGGATGCAATCTCATCAAATGTTTCACGAAGATGATTATTATAATGGTTGGGGAAGATATGAGGAATTATTTATTTCTAATTATCCTATTGATGAATTTTCCATTTCACTTGATATGCGGGATGTTGAAACCTCTATCTTGCATGAATATTTCTATCCAATTGGAAGATGACATATCAATTTCAGAAGTAGAGAAGGTTATTGATGAAAGAATACAAAATTATGGTGGTGATGATAGAGATCATGAAGAAAAAAAAATACTATAATGGCTCATCAAGTAATGGTAAATGAAAGTATACAAAAGGTAGAATCTTATCCATTATGTCCAAACATTCAAGAGTCAGGTAAAATTTTGCATAATCATTTATTCGATTTTGATATTATTTGTGATGAGATGCCATTGGAGGTTGATAAAGAAATAGAGTGGATGCCTATTTCCGCTACAAATAGGTTTGCATTGCTAAATGAAAAAGAAGACATGCTTGAATCATTGAACCAAGTTCAACAACAGTTAACAATTCAATCTAGGATACAAAACTATGATGATTCTTATTTTGTAAATATCCTAGATTATTGTAAATTGTTACATGAATATGATTGGCCTAAAAACATAGATGATGTCGCTTTAAAACTTTTAGAAGTTGCTTCTTATTTGAAAGAAATATTATATGCTTTTGAAAAAGAGAATTTAGGTCAAAGTGATGAATCAAGGTTTGAAATTTCCATCTTGTTGAATAAGAATAATATCATGGAAGATCATGTATTTACTTGTAAGGTTAATGGATCAAATCTTAAACATGGATTTGTTTATAAGTTTGAATTAAATTAGTGGGGTGTGAAAGGCAAAATAAAGATTACATCATTTCACTTAATATTGTTTTAGTTGGATTTATGTAAAGCTTGGAATGCAAATCATATGTCTTTTACAGTGTACCAATCGTATTTGGGATCCAGGAAGGTGATAGCATAAATTTGTTATCATTTTGTACATAGTGTATATTTTTATAAATAGATTTTGTTGGTTTTTGTATTTTTTTTTTGTTTTGTACGTAATTTTTTGTTTCGTGAAATTTTGTTATGTTGCAATAAATTAGCTTTGCCAAATTTTGGAGTTTTGTGATGATGTTTTTCTTTAATAAATTTTCAGCGAGGTTTTCAAGGATTAAGGTAGTTGTTATCGAGGCACTGGTCATTTGCTGGTTTTATTTGGTATTCGGTCCTGGGCCATATAGGATGAAATTACCTATTTTGAAAACCTGTGAAACCTGGAGAACAAGAATAGTAAGTTTTTAGTTTATATCTTCATGAATGCAAACTCAGATAAGGAAATTTAAAATATTAGAATCATATTGCAAAAGCTTCACGAGTACCACAAACACATTAAGGAATATATTTTGAAATTCTAGATGTATGAAGTTGTCAATTTTGTAAATTAGGGTGAAAATTTTATATATTCTTTCAGCCTTACCTGATCTCTAACCCAAGTGGCAGGTGGATTTGTTGCAAAGTACCGTATTACTAGATAGAAGGAAAAAAAATGAGAGATAAAAAATGAGACATAAAAAAATGAAAAATAAAAAAAATGAGATTAAAAAAAAAAAAAGAAAAAATGGAATGATGAATACATATGAAAATAAAGTCAAATCTATCACCATGAAATAGATAATCTTCACCGGAGCTATAAACGCTCAGCTAGCAATGAAGCTATGTCTTAAAATAAAGAAAATGTAATATTCAAAATTCAAGAAAATATAATTTTCAAAACTCATTTAATATTTGGTAGTTTTAGATAATCTCTACTGGAGCTATAGACACTCGACAAGCAGTAGAGCAATGTCTAAAGGGAATCAGGTGGAGGTATCCCTTCAAAGAAAAATTGTTTATAGCCTGAAATACTAAATTGACATTGGAATGTTGAATGGTTTCAAAATATATAGAACGAATCACTTACACATAGTGAGCTAATGTCGATGATTCTGATGGTTCGTGTCGAATTGGTCTATTCTCATTCTCTGGATATAATTGGCAATTATAATTCTAATCTTTGGATTTTTGTTGTTTTCAGAGTTTGGTTTTTAGTTTGAAATATCCAGGGACATTTACCAACAGAGTTGCCATTTGTTGTGACTCCTTCATGACCCCAAAATTGGGGACCAAATTTGAGAGTTTATTTCAAATTGTTGCTTGCACTTATTGTTCATCATTGTCATCATTGAAATGTTTAAAATGCTCATCTTCCTCCGAATGGTTTTATAGCAGGATGCATTGTCAAAATTCATTTCATGATTTGAAAATACTTGAGGTTGCTTGCGCTTATTGTTCATCATTGTCATCATTGAAATGTTTAAAATGTTCATCTTCCTCCGAATGGTTTTATAGCAGGATGCATTGTCAAAATTCATTTCATGATTGGAAAATACTTGATTTATGCTTATATAGTTATTTTAACTATGGCCTTCAAGTTGTGTTATTGTTGTTATGTTAAGATGTCATGTAAATTCATATAAATTTTATTTTGTTTTATATTTTTTTTTGGTTTTTTATATACTTATTGTTTCTTAGATTGTTATGTGTATGCTTGTTATGACTATATGGTTTGCAATGTTATTTTATTTATTTTTTGCTTGTTATAGGTTTTTTTCCTTTTTATATATGTTTATTGTGTCATTATATAGTGTGTTTTGTAAGTTTACTTTTAGTATTTGATTTAGTTTATTTTGGTTAATTAAGGTATTGTGTTGTGTGATATAAATATTTATGTTATTGTATACTTTGTTTCATTTTTATAATGTAATTCATGTTGTCTAACTATTGTGTACTATGGTGTAGGTCTTGTAGTCTTCGAAGTGACGTTGAAAGAGGATTTCGAACCCCGAGAATTAAGGTGAAGCGGGTCCCACATGATTAATCATGGAATTCTATGCAATGCTTGAAATGGGTCTCACAGTCTTAGATTTATGAAAAGGGGATTTTGACATGTGTTTCGCATTGGATTGATGAGATCATATTAGCCCTAAAATGCCATTATCGGGGTTCTGAGAAGTCACGATTACCAAAAAATGTAACATAGTTACCTAAAAATACAGTCATCACACGCTGGAACATGATCACTACAAACATGAAATATAGTCGTCTCATGTTGGAAATGCAATCATCGAGATGTCGAAAAATGCAGTCATGAAGGCATATGTTGGAAATTATAGGTTTTAGGGATAGTGTAAACAATTTATCAGATAAAATTAACTTAGCAGCGTTGTGTAGGTCGTGGGAATCATGGATCAGTGACAGGGAGGTATTCGTAGTGCCGATAAGCACAAATTGAGAACATAGACGACCCGATCGGATATATGAACGCTATGATATAAGATATATTATGCAGTAGGGCATGATGATAAAACCTGTAGTGTTGTTTTATGCAACCTCCATTCACCCATTCACCTACAAAGTTGTGAAATGCATTGAGAGACGTGATTATGATGATGAAAAGGTCATCACAATAGCAGATTTGATATAATGTTCAAAGTGCTCATGTGCTTCAATTATCTATGAAAAGACAATAATATTCACTTTTGTTTGATATAATGATGTATGAAGATTGCTTACATGAAAATAATGGCTAGCATTAAAAGAGGATGGTTTTATTGGTATCAAAATTTTGACCAAATAGGTGATTGATACGAATAGAAATCAGTTGAAGGGTTACGAAAAGTTATGTAACAACATAAGAATGTCTTGGAATGTATATGAGGTTAATAGAACTATTGCGAAGTGTTGGTTATTAAATAAAAGTAGTTATGTAACGAAGAAATGAAATGAACAAGGAAGAAAGAAATTATAAAAGGCCATTACAAGATTGAAAACAGGTCGGACATTTTTGCAGAGGAGAAGGAAGAAGAATTTGAAGGAGCAAAAGAGGGGAACCGAGTAAATGCTACAAGGGATTTGAGATATACAGAGATATCAGGAGATTTTTATTGTAAGATCAATTGATTATATTAAATTATTTTGATTCAAATATGTGTAATTCTGTATTTGAATGTTGAATAAATAATTTAATATAGTTTATTTAAAATTAAATTCCATCGAAGATTGCACCGATTTATTGTTTTATTATGTAAATTCTGGTAGACAATGAATCTGGTTTAAGGTCTCTATGTTTTTCATACCATAGTAATTAGTCCGAGATTAGATTTAATTTCTTTACTATAGAACCTTTACAATTTATTTTTATATTGAAAATCATTACATAAATTGGACTTAGTTCATTTATTATAAAGTATAAATTTATAACTAAGTCATTAATAAATAAATTTAATAAATATAAATTATTATTTTGATCTTAAATTTAAGCTCATAAAGTTAAAGTTCAAGATTGATATCTTTTACATTGAATAATTTGGATTTATTCTCCAAAAAATCCAAATTTTACTTTGGAGGATCATATTTGTTTTTAAGTATTTTATTTCATACATATTTAATAAATAAATAATATGAGAAAAATATATTTATGAACTTGATTTTCAAAGCATAATATTCACAGTTCATAGATTAGTTTTATATTAAAACCCTATGGATTATAATTATAAGGTTTGAAAACCTTACAATTTTGGGGTTAAACATCATTACTTTTATTCATTTTCCAAATATTTTAGTGTTGATTTTATATTTAGGATGAATAAAATATTTTCATTAATTAAACCTTAGATTTTTTTTTTTTCATGGTGGAATCGGTAGCCGCCACGAATCCGGGCAGGCTGTCCAGCTTTTTATGGTCGCTACAGTATTCTGCGTTGTCCGTCCCGAAAGCCACCACACAGATCTTCACACAGTCCGTCCCTATAACCGCCATGCCATAATCATTTTAAAAATTTTATGCCACTAAAAGCACTAAGAAAGGGACAAGTGTTCAGTCTGGCGAGGCCCGAGATTTGGACCTTGGACCTCTGCCCCCCTTATGGGTTTTGGATGAACCAATTGGTCTACACCTCGGACCTTTAAACCTTAGATTTTAAAAGAGTGAATTTATTTATAATCAGGGTTTATATTTCATTTGAATTTCATATACTTTAATTTTTATTAAAGTAATTGAAATTTCATATTAATTAAAGTGCTAAATTGAACATTTGATTTAAATCATTCAAAGTATTTTAAATAAAAGTTGTTATGATATGATAGAATGGATTTGCACAATGTATTGAAATTATAAGGAAAATTCATCTATTTTTTTTTGAAGAGTAGAAGTTGTGTAAAAGGCATGTAATACATGATGAATTCAAAAACAATTACCTGATTTCCAGGCCCCTTGTTAACAATACTTGTAATCCATTGAGACTATTCAAGCACTTATTTATGTGCATATGTATGACACATTAAAACATTAAGTGAGAACCTTAGAGAAGTTTAGTTTCTTTGCAAGAGAGGAATTTGAATCCTAGTTGTCGAGTGGTTTTTGTAGCCTGAAAAAATCACACCTCAACAAGTCACAAACAAGGAATTGACAAGATACACTCCATTGGCTTAAATAGGAATGATACATCAAAGAATGCAGGAATAGATATAGTAATTGCAAGAAGAATATTATACCTCGCAAGTCCAAAATACAAGATTACAAGAACAAAACATCTAATAATTAGATGATACAATACAAAGACTTAATGATCGATAGGCCACAAGACAATTAGAATTAGAGAAACAAGAGAAAAAAGAATGGGGTATACAATATTAACAAGAGATAGCACCTGAATGACAAGAATAAACCAAAGGAAGTACCAAACAGGAAGAAATATTGCAAATGGAACCAAGATACCTAACATAAGAACCATTGATTATGAATTAAAGTAACTAAAATTATATGGAGATATATAGAGGAAGATACAACATCACCTAAACATAGATAAAATTAGAAACTAGATTCAAGTGATGATAGGGTTTCCTTAGTGGTGATAAATAGGAGTAGCTCAAGCAATAGTATAGATCTCTTGTGAAGGTACCAAGAACCACAAATATGTCCTAAAGTGGAATATTATGTAGCAGCATGTCGAAAACTAAGAAGACAATGAAGGGAGGTGAAGACTCCAAAGTATTATGGAAATATCGCCTGGATAGGATATGCAAAGAGAAGATAGTTGCAATGATTCGAGTACTAGTTTTGGTTTTTTATAACAATATAGAGAAGCATTAGTAGATTGTGAAACACAAAGTCACTTTGACGAAATAATATGGTTATGAAGGGTAAATCAAATATTGAGGTCCTTAATACAATTGTCACTAAGGACTCACAATTGAGAAGGGCATTTTACCAATATAAAATTTGTTCAAATAATCCCTAGTACTTGGGAAAGAGGAGAAAAAAGTGTACAATAAGAGCAACAATAAGAAGGCAACTCAGGAATTTTAGGGGGGAAACCAAGCCATTGTGGAGGCCTAGTATAACCTAAACAAGGAAGGATTATAGTTAATATCCCTTCTAGTGGTTTGAGGGGAAAAATTTGACCTCCTAATCCTAGGTGGCCTAGTCGATGCAATGAATTAGAATGACAATCTATTGCTTTAGTAAGAAGCATGCAATATGGACGTACCCCTTAGGGTGGAACTTTTTAACTCTCTTGAGGACTATTCTCCAAATGAGGAGGTCATTTGTGACCACTTATAATTCCAATAGATCAAATGAAAATAGGAGTTAGAAGAGGGTTATCCCAAATTAACAAGACTCGTCCAATAATTAGATGAGGAGTCATGTCATGAATGCAAGGTCATGGAATAAATACTCAAGGAAGAGTAGAATAAGTTTGTGCAAGACAAGCACAAACTCAATAAGTTGGTGAGGGAATCAAGAGAAGATTTTGTTCATAAAGGTATACTTAGTCTAGGGGGATAGAAGTAGGAATCATCCAAATGAATACCGTACGATGGGGGGTTGTTCAAGTCAAGATCAATAAAAAAATCATACGACAAGATGCCAAGAAAATCAAGAATAGGGAAACCATATGACCTGCCAACTTACAAGTTAGAAATAGAAACATGATCGTATTATTACAGATTGCATGAATTAGGCACACAAAGATATTATAATTCTAGAAGCAAGGAATCGTACATATAGAGATTGCATGACTATAAACCATACAAATGCAAATTGTATGACATAGGAAGGAAATCATACAACACAAAATGTATGATAGGTGACAATGAAATCATACTGTAAGAGACCATATGATGGGTCAAGTAGAGGAAAATTGTACAACATTTGTTGTAGAAGAACCCCAAAATAGTCACCTAACACATCAATAGGAGAATTCATACAAGTTAATGTCATCATACGACTTGTACGATGACTCTAAGTATAGTTTGTATGATTAGTTAGGAAAATAGTAACAAAATAAAAATCACATGTAAGCATAGGTGGCAGTCATTCGTAAAGCATGCAATGAATGGTTATAAATAATTTCACCATGAAAAGGTTTTTAAAAGCACACAAGGTAATATTAAAACATAAACTCATGTCAGGAAGAATAGTGGAAAACATGAAGCAACATAGAAGGGAAGTGTAGAGCACTAAAAAGAACCAAATGAAGGAGACAAGTGGAGATGCATGCAAATTTATCTGTAAAAAAAAGAAACTAGGGTTTTAAAAATACCCTAGTTGCTATTAAATCTTGTAGGAGTAAGTAAAAGTTACCAAAAAAGAAGCAAAGGGGTCTGGGAAATAAGGGCCTATGCAACACAAGAAAAAACTTGTAAAACAACAAATGGAAGAAAGGGAAAAATGTCAAGCAAAGAGTAGCTTAGACATTTTCACAAACTCCCATAAATAAATTGCACAAAAAGGGTACCTACCCACCAAGAACCTCTCATTAGGGTTTTACAAAAGAAAAGGGAATCTAGGGTATGAATGAATTATACTTAGGAATGTTGGTTAGCTAGAAAGTATTGTACAAAGGTGCAAAGACCAAAGAAAATAAAACCTACAAGTGCATGCATGAAGATTGGCCAAACTATCATAGAAGATTTATGAAGGAAGTCTATCATACAATAGTATGTGCCAAAAGAACCATATGCTTAAGCAAGGGAGGAATAGTACGATTACAAAAAATAATTATACACTTGTAAGAATCATACGATCATAGAAGGAAAGAATTGTATAGTCATAGCGAAAATAAATCGTACGATTGCAAGGTAAATCATATGATTGCACCTAAAAGGAAGTGTTTACAATTGTGAAAAGGGATAGAACTATATAATCTAGAATAAAGAGAATCATACAATGGTACAATTGATTGTATGAAAATTGGGCAAGATGAACTTCGATGAAGTATGAGTGGGGGAAGATATTTTTGTGACCACATATGAAATATCATCGAAATGAGAATTGAACATTCACGAAGTCCATTGCATCAAAGGGAGTATTAACCATAACAAGAAAATCCAAGGGTTACAAGGAGATCATAACCAATCCAATAATCATTGAGGTTAGGACATGTTTATCAACCTTAGAGAGGATGCGGTTATCGATCATGTAAAGGACAAGGTGGAGGATGTTGATATAGTATGGTAGAACAAATGCAACACCCCAAGGAGCAACATAGTGAACCCCCCAGAGAACAATAAAGAGAAGTTTGAAGTGAAGTTCACAAGGACAAGATATCAAAAGAACATAATGACCAACAAAGTGGCAAGGAAAACAAGCAAGTGGTGTTGAAGGATATAACCTTCACTCAAAAAATAGGATAGTTTTTATCAAAAATGGTGTCAAAAGGCTCCATAAAATCATAAATTAAAGGTGACATTGGAGAAAGCAGGATTGAGTGTTATTGCACAAGTCCCTATTTTTGATAGGAATTTCTTCAATAAATACTTGTAGATAATCCAGTCAAATGATGTGAAGAATAGTTGCACTTTTATCTAATGAGTTATTTGGAATAATAATGGATATATTCAATCATACAAGATTGTAATTTTGATCAGGTTATGTTGAACAATTAATGAGTTGGAAGGCTAGAGCCTATGATGAAATAGATAAAGCAATGAAGTGGGTGAGAAAAGAGGAATGAATAAGGAAACTCATTGAAATCTATGAAAATCAACCTTAGTAATCACTAGCTAGAGAGGTAATAAATATGATTGGAATAGACGAGTTACCAGAAGGAACAAAGACTTACTATAGAGTGCCTATGAGAGTGTATATAGATACAAGTTGCTTTCAACAATATCCACAAGATATAATAGAAGTGGAATATAGGATACCACCAAATGAATTCACATTTCTATTTTGTAAGTATAATTTTCTAACACATTAGATAGAGTGTCTTACCACAAGGTTAGAGCAGATCCATCTAGACAAGGAAGCACAAAAAGAAGAAATAGAAGCAACAAGAAAAGAGATGGATGTTATGGAGGAAGATATTGAAAGGATTAAAGGTATAAGCAAGACAAAAAGAAATAGAAATTGAAATGAATGGCATGAAATAAGGTTTTGAACAAAAATTGAAGGCTCATGAATAATGATGGAATCATAAAGAACCAGCTAGAAGAACAAGGCAAACACCTAAGGGAGAAATAAGAACAATTGAAAAATATGAACAACTAAATGATAAAAATAAATAGCTCAAAAACAAGGATGAACAGTTGAAAAAACAAGAAGAGCAACTAAAAATTAAGGATGGGCAGCTAAAGAACCAAGAGGAGCAAACAAAAATTAAGGATGAGCAACTAAATAACCAAGAGTAACAACTAAAAATTAAGGATGGACAATTATAGCTCAAATATTTGAAGATTGTTGAAATGAAGAAAGATGTAAAAAGGTACAATAAAATGATTATGGATCATAAGACCATGCTTCAAGTTAGATAAGAACAACAAATTGCTCATCAAATAGAGCTAGAACAAAGGGATCAGGTCATTTATAAAAATAATGAAGAACTAGCTATTGCAATCAAAACTGAGGTGAAATTAAAAGAAAAAATTTAGAAGGGAACATTGGAATGGGAGAAGTAGCTGATCCTGAACCTAGTGATAGCCAAAGAGAAAGTAAATCACTATGCACTAAAAGTTGTGGAAATCAGCCACAATGCAACATATTTGAGAAATGAACAAGTGATCCTCCAAGTCCAACTAGTAGATTTATGCATTGAACAATAATGGAATCCAACTATAAGGAAACAACAAGCGTCGATGAGAATACCAATTGATTTGAAAAGTAAAATAAAAAGTAAAACTTTGTATAGATTGCAAATTTTGACAAGTTTTGAAGTTTTGTAAAGCAAAATATGAAATGAAATTCACATTAAATTAAATATAATTAGTATGAAATGTAAATTAAATTTCAAATAAAATTACACAAAATTAGGAAAACAAAAATGAAATGAAATTTTATAAAAACGAAAATTAGACTTTATAAAAGTAAAGTCGGTTCATGGAACGATGATTATGGTGTGGCAGTTGTAAATAGTGTGTTGTCCCTAAAATCACTTAGAACTGTTTTGGATAGGCATTACAAGACCCCCTTAATTTTTTGGAATGGTTATTGGTTTGTAGAGGGTGCGAGTGCAAGAGTAAGTGATGCATGTTGAACCTATTATGACCACAACATAGTAATGGCAAAGATACATTTTCTTTGTGATTATCATTGTTGTCCAAATTGTTACAATTTATAATTATCTTTGTATGTTGTTGTAATAAATACAAATACCAATGCATTTTTTTATCATATTTGTCCTATGTATGTGTAAATGATTTGGGGTATTATATTATTATGAGCATTCTATTATTATGTTTTTGTGTGTTAAGATGCATGGGAAGTTAGTTTGTGCATAGGTATATATTTATTTTATAGGTTATAGAGGATATATTTGCCAAGGGTTGTGCAGAAGATCGTCGTGGATAATAATTGCATGGTAGGATATTGTACATCAATTGATGGTTTAGTTCTATGCCTATACAATTTTACAATCCATGCAAGGATATAATAAATTAGTGTGTATAACTTACGATTGTGCAGTCATGGATGAACCATACATATAATTGGTATATGATTGTATGATGAGAAGTTTCACTAAAGGAATGATTGACTAAGTAAAATAGGGTCATACAAGTTTGGGTGTGATCGTACGACTGAGTGACATCATACAACAAGAGTGATTTCATGAGTTATATGCTTTGACTTGTACAATCCAAATAATTGAAGTGTATGATTGCTACTATTATATAATTGTATAATTATACTGTTGGTGATCAAATCATATAGTTTTAGTCAAAACATGGAGAGTAATTTCTTGCTTCGTCCTTGAAACTATCACCACCTCCCTTATAGGAAATACTACCATTCATGCTACATGCCTTGTTGGTTTTGTGAATACCATCAAGCCGCTTGTAGTGTGTCATAGGTAGTTGTGAGAAGGGGAAAAAAGAAGGAAAGGATTGTAAAGGGCCAACTAAAGGGATTCAATGTGAGTCTCCTACCTCTTTCTCTATCTCACTTTGAGGGATTAGGGGATGTTGTGAAGATCTAAGACTAGTTTGATGGGTTGTTTCACAAACACCTACATTTTTAGGAAGCTTAGCTTCCTATAAAAATCATTTCTATCTAGCATTATTGTTAATATAATATATTATGCACATATAATTAATGCAACACATAGAACATAAGACTAACATGGGTATTTTTTGCTTTTTATGATAACAAAAACAAAAGTTTTCCTTTCAAAAAAGGGTACAAGAAGAGATACAACAAATAAAATTAACCTCAGATACAAACTACATGAGTACAATTGATGCATAGGAATGAAAATATTTGATTTATCTATCTTATGTGTTTATGCTAAGCTAGGTTGAATATTTTCCCTTTGTCAAATAAAAAAAATAGAAATAGAAACTCTTTTATGCACACAATAGATAGAAATTAATCCTAGTTTCTAAAAATGATAAAAGCAAAGATAGTAAAACATATTTCTCCTATAGAAATAGAAGTGTTGCTTGTGTGAATAAGGACCACCAATGGTACTACCTCATATTGGTGCTTTTTCCAGGATCTCTAAGTCTAATAAAAACCTTCTTACACTATAAAAATAGAAATGTTTCCTATACATAGAAGCACCACAAATATTGTTGCCTCATGCTAGTGCTTTTTCTAGGACCTATAGATCTAACAAAAACCTACAAAATAGAAAACTAAAAATGGTGATTAGTGTAGTAGGGTCTATCAAACTTGGCAGAAGGTAGTTTAATTTTTTGTTGCAATAATCAAACCCTTGGTTAATATAAACATAGAAAATATTGCAATGAAAAAATATGAAATAAATACTAAAAGATAAAAATAAAAGGAAAGCTAACATGCGGATGTGAAAGGGGAAGGATACAACCCAAGATAGAAGATTGTAGGATGCTTGAAATTAGCTTATTTTTGTTGTATAAATAAAAGTATTTTTACCTAAAACTTATATATATGATAGAAACCTATAAAATAAACAACAAAAAATGCTAGGATTTGCAAATTTGCTAGAACCTACAGTATAAAATGCTAGGATTGGAAAATCCACCAAAAACCTATAAAACAAATAGTAGAAAATAGTAGGTACTACAAATCTACTAGAAACCTACAAATAAATAGCAAAAAGTATAGATCAATGCAATGGGATCTATTCGATCCTAGAAAAATAAATTTTCTTTCTTGTTGTGACAGTTAGACCCTTATTTAAGATAAACAAAGAAAATGTGAAAATGATATAAAATATGAAACAAATTTTGAAATATGAAATCAATAGGGAAGTTGATAAGCATATGTGAAAGGGAAAGGGCACAACCTAAGACAACGAGTTGCTTTCCCTTTTTTTATAATGGCTTATTGAAAATCTTGTTAGTTGTTTCAATAACAACCTCCTAAATGCTTGATGCTTAATGAAGATGACTTGGAGAACAATTGCTTGACTTTAGAGTTAAATAGAACTTTGAATGCTTGATATAATAATGACAAACATGAGCTTGGAATCCTTAGAGTTATAGAACAATACTATTAACATCTTGTTATGCAATAAACTTAAAAATCATTTTGGTAAAATTTTTATTGATTTTGAATGCTAAGATTTTTTATTTAAACAAAATTTTGATAAAGCTTCAATACTCAATATTTCTTATGAAAATAAAATGGAATTTCAATATAATTTTGATACTAAAAAACCATACATGAAATGGCCATCATAGAGGCTATATTTATAGGCATCCATGGCCCCTTGGGATGATCTATAGGAGAATCTACCAAATTTATTAAGAGGATGAGGTGATAGGTTGCATGGAGAGGATAAGGTTGGTTGGTGGAAAATTTGAAAAAAAATCCATGCAATTAGAGGATGTGGAGGCAAGAAGAACATGTATGAGATACAAAAAGTGTAGTTGGATTAGCATTATGACTTGATGTGGTTAGATCCATGAATTATGGGTGGGATAGATAGACAAGTAAACAACAATCTCAATTTTGGAAAATATAGGGCAAAAGCACCATGAGGCAATAACATCGTTGACATTATCATGATGACACTGCTATTAGATAACCATTAGAGGTCAAAAAAAGACAGGAAAAGGTTAAATTTGAAAGATCGATAGAAGCACTACCAAGGTTATGATAGCATCATTGGTGGTACTGCTTATCTCCTAGTGCTTTTGCTTTTGGAGCAATAAATGCTCCAATTTTGAGCTTAAGAATAGTTGAGTCCATTTAGTTAATTGGAAGGCTAAATGAAGTTGGGATTGATAAGATTTCATAATATGTGTTCTAAAACTGGATGTCTACATTTGCTATTTTTTGATGTATTTATTATATAATAAATGCATTCAAAATTGACATAGATGCCCCAATTTTGAGACAAGAAGATTTTCTATTGCTTAAGGTTGATGATGTGAGACAAATGATTTGAAGATTATTTTCTTAATAGTGATGTTAAAAATTTTGTTTCACTCAGCATTGAATGTTGCCTTGCCCTAGTGTACCCACTTGATTTTTAGAGGGAGAATCAAGTTGGACCAAGGAAACTTGACTTGATTATGATCCACATTGGCATAATTATGAAAGAAAAGGATTAGGAATAAGAATGAAGAAGGGGATTACGAATGAGATTTGGTTAAATAAGGGTATTAAGAATGATATTTTGGTAGTTTAAATGGTTGATAGATGAGAGGAAGAAAAAAGGTGATGAGAGAAGAAATATGAAATATGCAGGAGGGATACAAAACTCTATTAATTTTTTTATTATTTAAAGTTATAAAAATATGTACAACTATATACAAAATGATTTATCTTTAAGAAAATTCCAATTTGTTGGGCCTTTAGACATATATTTAAATGACTCTCAATAAAACAAATTTAATATAGTTTTGCTTGGAGTACTTCTATTAGCTTACCCATAGGGACTTTTATTAGCTTTGCTTTGATACAATATATGTATAGCTATTTGATTTGTCTTTAGACAAATATTCATGCCTAAAGGACTTTTGTTAGTTTGATTGTATTTAACCATCTACTTAAAGGGATTTTTTTATTTTATTACCTTTAAGCACTTGCTTAAAGGACATTTTGATTTTGATAACATGATTACCTTTAACCACCTACTTAAAGAATATTTTGAACTAAATGATTACCATTAATTACCTTCTTAAAGGACTTTTTAAAATTTGATAACCTTTAAGTGCCTACTTAAAAGATATTTTTTATTTGATTGACTCATCCATTAGCCTTAGGATATTTTTATTTATTGATTTTACTTATAGAGAAGTGTCATAGAGGACTTAAGATTGACTATTGTGGCAATGAATGATGTGCCATTTGGGAAGACAAGCTCATTGTTGACTAGTTGCCCCCATAAAAGATGTTATGTGGGAAAACAATAGATGATAATATTGATAGGGCTATAAACACCTACATAAACTTATAGTATTCATCATGTAGTCAATAATGATATAGAAGAAGTTGATTTTATTTTTGCCATCAGAACCTACAAATTTCCCTGTATTCATCATGCGACAAGAAATTTGTAGTTCAATATATTTTAATAATTTATTTTTGAGACAAATCAGATTGGATTGACATGCTTCCTATGTCCCATTTTTACAAAATTAGGGGAAAGAATGTGGATATCCATCCTAAACTATTATACAAAATGGCTATAAAAAATATGATAAATGACAATGTGATAGAAGATAAATAGAGAGGTAGAAATTTTTGATCTATATCAACAAAGATAGATAGTTGTGTGAACCTTGATTTGGTTCACAAAGATGTGATTGGGAGGATCTACTCACATCAGTCACCTAGTGCAATTGCAATGCAATAATAAACCATCCTAAATAGGATAATAATTTGCATCATCATGGATCCCTAACTTGATATACAATAAGTAATCCAAGCACAAACAAACATATGCATGCAGGAAAATATAAAGTCAGGCAAAATGTATGTAAGCAAAATGCAAGTAGGTAGTGACAAGCAACTTAAAAAGATAGGCAACAAATGCAGACTCACATGTAATTCTTTATTTTTTGATCCAGGTATGGAATGTGTACCCTGGACCAAGGTCAAGATTGGATGACTCAAAATCACTCTTGAATCAACCTCCAAAGAAGGCTAGTTCCTTACCTAAATCCTACTATGTGCAAAAATAAAGAAAGAAAAAGGGGATAGGGTTGAGAGAGAGGGTTAGAAAAATTGATTGAATGTGGTCAAGGCTTTAGCTAACAACATTTATTTAAGTTGCACGAGTATAGAATATTCAATACAAGCATAAAATAATAGACATTTCAATTAAATCTATGGAGAATACAATAAGCACAAGTATTACAACATTCAACATTTTGAGCACTCTAATCAAATAATTTCAAATATTGAGCCTAACAAATAACACTCCAATTATTGAAGCATACCAAAAAACTTTGACCTTATTATAAAGACCTCAATTAAAGTAGAAATATAAATAAATAAAGTATAAATTATCACAAAAATTAGCACTCCATACTTCAATTGATGAAGTAAAACAACTCTTGATTGCATTAGAATAGCATAAATATACAACCAATGATATACAAACACTAAAACATTTGACCCTTTCCAATGAGGGGTATTCCCTTATTTATAAATTTTGCTCAACTAAAATGAAACTAACTACTATATAAAATCATGAGCAAAATCGAGCATGTGTTATCTATAGGATGAACTGGCACCACTTAAATATTTTCAACATGTCTTGTGGTAGGCCTTGAACAATTATGGGTGCAAGATCTCGAATAATTCTCAAGTGGAGTGGTTATCACTTTCTAGTTCTGATAACTTCCACATATTCTAACTACTCTTTTTGGAGTTTCAGGTGCCTTTCATGTCAAGGTCTCCGAATTTGGGGTGTTGTTGCTACCTTTGTTGCCTTTTGACCTACTTTGTTGCTTGTTGTGGGCCTATAAAATATTTTGTATGCTAGTGTCCCACTTTTTTGCTAAAAATCTCTAGTTTGAGGTGCAAATTCATTTGAATAATGCTCTAGGTATAACTTTGTAGGTATTTTACTAGGAAAAACCTTTTGGACGTCAATTTGATATCATCACTTTAAACTTTTTGACTTGCTTGCTTCCAGATGGCTCAACAAGCTTTTGCACTATGCCATAGATTTTAGAGCACATTGTTGATATCGTTGCCAAAGATCTCTAACTTGCCTTCTTCAAATATTTTTGCTTATTCTCTTATTTCTAGAATGGATATTTTACAACACCTTATTATCAGAATTATTTGGCTTGGATAAATGAATAATTGTTAAGTCCATAATTGTTTGCTTAAACTTCTAGGATAAAATATTTGAACTAATTATGGGTCCAAACAAGTTTTTCAAGTTTGGATATTGGCCAGAGTTCCTCTTACCACATTATTGAGCCTCTCTTGCTCCAATGCATGCCTTTTTTATTGTCAACTTTCTCCTTGCTTCTTTTGATACTTCAAAGTTTCCCTTTAAACTGGGATTATCAGTCTTCTTATTTTAGCAAGTGTGCCTGAGCTATTCTATTTATTTGTATCTCAACCAATTTAACCCCTTTTTTATTACTTGCTAATAATTTCTAGGAGTAAACTAACCTTCGTATAGACTTGCAAGCTCAAATGATCTGTGAAAGTTCCACAACTTGAATTTTTTAAGTAGCTTCTATTTTGGTAGTTTGTTTAGAAATATGAGCTCTTCTTGTTGATACACCTAAGCTCTTCTCATTTATCTATGGATACTTGGTTTTATTCCCCTAGGTTCTTTATCAGTGTTGTCCTATAAGTGACTATTTGGATAGCCACTAAACCCCCCAATCATATGTGGAATATGGTCTAGTCTATGGATCCATCCTTCTGCAGTCAATTTATAGGATGAAATCCTATCAATAGTAAAGCTCTTTTTACTATCTTTGAAAAGGATCTAGAAATCCTACCAATGGTAATGTCAAGCTTAATTTTCACCAAGAAGGCTATGAGTCATTTATCTTCCAATTGGTATGGTTGACATTACCTCATGGAATAGGGAGCTTAAGACTTGCTTTGAGCTTGTGATAAAGGCTTTATTTTGTCAACATTCTTTGAGTCTTCTTAGTGCTTTCTATTTTCTATATTGAGGGAGCCTTGGGTCCTCACATTTTATTTTTCTTAAAAATTAGCACTAATTGATAGTCTTACTAAAAATTATACCCTCCAATGGGATTTTCTCAGTGTAGTGAAATTTCACTATAGCTTTGGTGACTCACTAAGTATCTTATGCTTGTAGGGGGAAAGAATCCAAAAATAAAGGCCTTATCTATTGGTAATAGAGTTTATAAGGGTAAATATCAAGCTTGAGGGTATAGGCAAAGGATATTGTTCTTAGAGGGTGGCTTTGCTCATGTATTTGTGAAATACTTGAAGAGGAAAAGCTCCTTTTATGGTTGTTTCCTACTTGGAGTACTGCTAAATTCACTTTAATTTTCTAGTCATCTTCTTATAAATTTCTCTTCTATAAATGTGATTTGGAAATCCTTCTCCTACGTACTTGAGCAATGAAAAATTCATCATTTGCATTTTCATATCATGCTTAATTGTGACGATTAACCTTTTATACATCAAATAATTCCTAATTTGATGATGCTACTCCCAAGGGAGCTATTCTTTAGCTACATTGTTGGATCTTGTATAATCTTGATTTGTGTAAATATCATGAATTTATGTTATTCATACTTCAAATGAGCCATCGATCTCATCCATCTATTGTAATTTTGGACCATTTATTTATTGTAAAATTCAAATAACACATCAAAAGAATAGTTTTATTTTTTATGTTACAAGACTTGCAATTTCTCCTTATATGTGCTTCAGATACTATTTTTTTATTAGGATTGGTAAGGTCCTACTTTTATATGTGGTCAAATAAAAAAATTTGGACTCTTGCACTCTAGTGATTTGATATGGATTGGACCACAACAAATGAAACTTTTGATGCTTCCCAGGCTTGGCTCTTTCTTAATCCCACTTCAGCACCAAATATCTAATTCTAAAGTCTTAGGGAGAGAAATTCTTATCAAACCATCATTTGACTGTGATGTTGCTAAAAATTATTATATGCCTTTTCCCTTTGTTTTTTTAAGAAAAACAGCTTGACCATTCATGCTTCCATGGGCTTAATGTTCAGGAAATCACATGTGCTCAAACAATTATTGCAAGGAGTTCTAAATGTAATGGAAATATAGTTATTTTACCATAAACTAGAGAGTAAGGTGATATTTTTAAAGCTCCCTTCAATCTGATTTAATTTTCCCAAAGCCCTTGATTGAGCATCTGGTACCAATTTCTTTGATTTTTACCAACAATCCTTTTGATAATTCACAATAATTTTTTGTTTGTTGATTTAGCTAAGCCGTTGCCTTGCAGATAATAATTGGATGATGTTTTTAAATATATGCCATATTTAGGGGTAAAATCCAAGACCTTAGTGCCCAAAAATGCAAGCCCATTATCTATTAGAATTATCTCTAGATTCTCAAATCTAGTGATTAACTTCTCCATAAATTTCACCACTTCTTGGTTTGCTTTATTTATAGCTACTACTTGGGACCACCTTATGAAGTATCCAATGTAGTTAGGATGAATTTATACCCAGATAAATAATTTGGGTTGATTAACCCAACGAAGTCAAGCCCCCATTTGGAAAGGCTCGTCTACTATTACCAGCCAAAGGGGGAGTGCAACATTCCTTCTTCCTACAAACTTTTGGAAAGCCTTTTCCACTCTGAAAGTAACCTCAAAATGGGTTAGCCAATAATATCTTACCCTTAAATTTTTGTTGCTATTGTTTAATTAGAATAATGTGCTCTCAAAAATCCTAAGTGAAACTCATATAGTACTCTTTTAGCTTCTTTTGAATGGATGCAATGCAAAAGAAATCCATTGAAATTCTTCTAGTATAGACTTTTTTCAATCATAAATTATTTTAAATCTTAAAGTCTATATATCCTTATTTATGAAGGGCTTAAGTTTTCTAGACACCTACCTATCCAAAAAAAATCAAAGAGGTCTAGTACAAAGTCATTTTGTTCATCTAGGTCATTTTTTAATTTTTGCTCAAGGGAATATTTCAAAAATAGATTATGTTATGTTCTGACAAAATTATCTAGTTTTTTGCATAAATATCTTCCTCATATGAGCTTGGTTTTATTTCTAGATCATATTTTTATATCTTAGTAATCTAGCCTACTCTTTTCTCACCTAATTATCCTTGTAAAACAAAGTTTTTTACGTTTGGATGTACAACATAGACAATGGTTTTGCTCCGTGATATATAATGCCTTAATTTCATAAGGATTTTCATAAGAGCAATTACCCATTTTTTGATGAAGTTGTACCACTTTTGATAGTCTTGAAGCATTTGACTAATGGAAGCTATTGGATGATCTTCTTGATATTATTTCCCCTATGCAAGCATGACAACTATGCTTTCTTTAGCATTATACACGTACAATATGAAGTCCCTTTCATAGTTTGGTTTTGCTAAAACCGAAGCTTTAGCTATTACCTGCTTAATGATCTTAAAATATTATATCCTTTATTTTATCCAAATAAAATGTACCTCTTTCTTTAGAAACATAGTCATGGGCTTGAAAATCTAGGTAAAGTCTTAGATGAATTTCCAAATGAAGTTAATTTTCCCAAAAAAATATTGGAAATTCTTCTTGTTCATAGGCATGGGAAGTGACAGTATTGCCTTCACCAATTTTGGATCAATGAATAGTCCTTGCTTTGAGACATGTCCCAACAATTTTCCCTCATGGACTACAAAAAATATTTTTCTTGGAGTTTGAAGAAATTATAAACTCCTGATATTTTTTAAAAATTAACCTCAAATGATCTAGATGTTGATTCTTGCCATGAGAGAACATTGCCATATCATCTATATTGATGATAATTATCTTATTTATCAATTATCCAAAGGTGATATCCATAGATCTTTAGAAGGTAGCATCAACATTGGATATAATAAATGACATTCTATGATAATTACATATCCCCCACTTCATGGTAAATGTCATTTTATGCTAGCCTTCATCCTTTACCTAGATCTGATTGAAATCAGAGAATCCATCCAATAGGGAAAGTCTTTCAAATTTGACCATTGTTTGCAATATCTAATATATTTTTGGTAGAGGATAATGATCCTTTAATGAAGCTCTATTTAAGTTCTAAAAGTCAATGCATAGCTAGATCTCACCATTTTTCTTCTAGACTAGAACTAGATTGGCCACCCATGTGGAATGCTTGATAGGATATACAATATTTCCTTTTGTCAAAAAATAATTACGTATGAAAGTAACTCAATGGTATATTGGATGA
Organism: Wollemia nobilis; assembly: GCA_028583015.1. Lineage (NCBI taxonomy): Eukaryota > Viridiplantae > Streptophyta > Pinopsida > Araucariales > Araucariaceae > Wollemia > Wollemia nobilis. The sequence goes on along the minus strand of JAQPPZ010016747.1, from coordinate 1,452,207 downwards.
CTTAGTTGTCATATTGATGAGTGCCAAAGTGTTACATTATTTACACCATATTTACTTATATATTTCTTTATACATGAATGGATATGAATACTTTTTACTATTATTTTACCTTAATATTGTCATTTATGTGTTAATTAGATTAATTATTATAAATGTTATTATATGTGTATTTTACATGGATTTTGTGTAAGTTTGTGTGTTATTAGGTAACTATGTATGAAGCTAGATGAATGACCATGGATGTTGAACCAGAACACAGACATATGAAGACTGGTTGGACACATGGCACACTCACAGGCATTATGGATGGAGTGTTACGAAGAAGTGTTACTGAAGTGCTACAAAGAGCTAAAGTCAAAATTTGACCAAGATTTTGTGCCACATCATATCCAACGTGAGCACAACTTACACAGTCATTCATTTGGTTGTCAATGTGGGCAACCAAATATTTGGCATATTCTATTTATTTGATAAAGTTGTAAAGTTTAATAAAAGTTGGAAAGGATCCAAACTATTGATTTATTTTTGCCAACTAATATTCTCTTTCCTTGAGAATAGGGCACAAGATTATTTCCGTTGTTTCTTATATTAATAAAGTTGTTAAGTAGATGCCACTTGGCCTCATAATTATTTGTCCAAGTCATATTTGTTAGAAAGTCATGTTTGGTTAGAACAAGTCAGTTGCACATGTGTTAGCACTGATTAGTCAAAGTTACGTCATGTTACAAAATTATATTTATTTTAGAAAATTACTAGTACATAGTTAGGATTTAGATTTTGATTAGCTAGAGAAAACAAAGAATGTTACAAAAATACTTCTTTGAATATTATTGTATAAATTACAATAGGGAGGGATGGAAAAGGTCTTCATCCTGGCATTATTCTTTTGAGTCTTTCTTTTCCTCTGAATTGTATTATGTAATATGAGTTGAAGAAGTCGATTGTGGATGTAATCTCTAGCAATTTACTCATTCAAATTCTAGCAATAAAATAGTATTACTTTATTCCATGTCTTTCACAATGATTATTTTGTTTTTATAATGATTTACTTTGTAATACTTTTATTTTCCTGCAATAAATGAATAATCAATAGTTAGAATAAAGTAGATGAAATAGTAAAGTACTGAAGTAAAAATAGCATAGAAAAATGGGAAGGGGTTAATACTAACCTTTCGGAGGTAGGGCCCACTCCGAAAGGTTAGTCCCTAAATCTCTTCCTCCACTAACACAGTAGATAAAATTAGAACATAGAGTAAAATTAGAACATAAACATTATTAAAATTGCATATCATAAAATTGTAGAATACATTAAATAAATAATGCATCAGTAAATAATTATGTGGATCCACATTAGACTAAGTCATAAATTGCATTTCTTTACATTAAGCACAATTTAATTTTCTTGCAAACCTTTATTTTTTGTAACTTGATCTTAAGAAATTGAATTAAGTTGGTTAATGTTATGGAATGATCTGTACGAGATTTTTTGTTCTTTAAATTGATTAACCTGTATTGATAAATTAAATGTAAGCTATTTTAGCATGACACACATACTTTGAGATATTCATAGTTGTAGGCCATTACATCTCCAAATTCCTTATAGAGTGCAATGAGGTCATCTATTTTCTTTTGAGTACAAATTGTTACAACCTTGATAACTTTTTTAGGCTCTATTTGAACTTTCTTAAACTCCTTTATATCTATATTTATATTTTGGTTTGTAATACATTCATTATTATGAAATATTTTCCTTTAAATTATTCAATCCCTTAGGGATATGATTATTCTTCAACTGTATAATATCCTCTTTGTTAACAATACTTTCCATCTCTTTCAAATCATTGGCATATATAACTTCTTGCATTCAAAAATTCACTATTTTCTCATCACTATCAAATAGTTCCCAAAAATTTTCCTTATTCAAGACTAATGTCCAAAAAATTAATTTAACTCCTCTTGATGTTTTTAATTCTTCAAAATCAAGGCTAAAGTCTACTACATGTGAAGCTAGTATATCTACTAGTGCATTTTTTCTTCTATATATGGTCTTTATATTGATGGTATCAAAGCTTTCAAGCAAATCCTAGACTCTATTTTGGTAGGCTTTGAGATAGTGATATTTGTTGTTGCATTTCTTAGTAACCTAGTTTACCACCAACTCTTAGTCGTTGGGGGGAAAAACAAACTCTACACCCTAGGCATTTTGACCCCTCGTGGTTGTATTTTGCTCTTCATCTCTTTGAATGGGTGCATCTAATACCCCGTGCCTTGTGTGGGGCACCAGTCCTAAGAAGTTTGGGGGAGCATGGGACATGACTCCTCCAGAAAACCTTCTAACTTTTTTACCAAGGTTAGATCATTGTTGTGATGTGATATTTGATGCTCATCGATTCTTCCTATGCTATCCTACCCTATCGTACTCTATCAAGGTTTATCTCTAGGAAAAAGGGGAAAATAAAGAAAAGTAGTAAAATCCTAACTAGCCTATCTAGCCTACCCATGGGTGGTGATGTGCCAAAGATATAAAAAGACCCTTCCTACCATGGTGGGTTGAAGTTAACACATGTAGAGTGATAGAAAACACACAAGAAACATAGGTCCCCCAAGTCATGCAATAAAATAGAACACCTACACCTAAACCAGGATGGGAATTTCATAAATAGTCACAGTTTCCATTAGTGTAAGCTTTGAGTTACATACATGCAAAAGAAAGAGGTTCAAAAACTAATCAGTTAGCAAGAGAAAGCTTGAGCTAGGTTGAAACATAGAGGAGAATGAAGGAAATCACCTCTTAGAATAATTGATGGCTTTTGATAATTACAATTAGAGGAAGAATTCATATTTATAAGTGGGAAAATTCCCCCTAAAATCCATGAGAGATTGCAACATTTAAATTCAATTTTTTTTGCCCAGGCTAATTGACATCAATAATAAATGATCTAGAGGCCCTAGAGATTCATAGTTGGATGGTGCTAGAAATATCCATGATTAGAATTTCATGATCATTCATCATTAATGCCATGGGTCATGTGTTGCCCTTTGGGTTGTCCTCCTTGTTGCTACTTTAATGCTTTAGTTATTTCCTAGGGAACTACATTCAATAATGGAAATTTAGGATTGAAACTAGCTCATCATTTTTTTCCTTGCATATAATTGCTTTAATCTATTTTGATGGTTTTGATGGTTGATTTTCTATGCCTTGGATTAGTTCCTTTTACAAATATTTCCTTCCAGTGCATTCTATAAAGGTCATGGGTGTCACCTTCTATTTCTAGGGAGAGGATGTCCATCATAGACTGGGTGACCTTCTCCTCTTGTGCCCTTTGTTGTTTTTCTATCATGACATTTAGGATGGATCTTGTGGGGAACAAGAAACTATGAAGCATATTTGGGGCATCACAACTTGGAATTATCTAAGGTTATAGGCTTCGGGCAGTCCTTTGGGTCTTAATATTTTTCTAGGGAAAGGAAAGCTTCTATGGACTTCTCGCTAGGTTGCTCCGAATGACCCCAGTTCTTTCCCCATTTGGTCACCTAATAACTTGAAGGAAAGCCATGCTATGGATTTTCCTCGATTGGGTGAAAGAGTGGTACACATATTTTGGATGGGGTAGAGTCTTGTTGAAAGCAGGGTCCTGTTAGCTAGCATCAAAAGGGCTCCAAGACTACTACTTTGTGAAAAACTCCTCTTAGTTGCCATAAGAAAGGCTTGATAATCATCATTTGATTTGGTGGATAAGTTGAGGCTCATGGTGAAGGTAGATTCAAGTTTAACCTTAGTCGATGGTAGTTGATCCTCCTTGGTTGTACTTTGAATGATCGTTTGGATTTAGCTACTCCATAAGTAGTAGGGTTCTTGGGCCCCTTCATTTTAGCTTCAGGTAGACACTCTGATAAAAATTGATTTTGGAGGTATGATTTACCCATTTTGAATATTCACTACATTTTTGATGACTCATAGGAGAACTCTTGCTAGCAGGAGTTAAGAAACCCAAAAAAATGTGTCTTGTCCATTAGACATAGAGTATTAATAGGAAAAATATTGAGGCTTTTGCTACAACGGTATGTGTTCAAAGAAGGAATTTTTTGGAGATAACTTCACTCAGAACTTTATGGAGTATTGGAGTGAGATGCACCTTTGATTTATAGGCCACATCATCTAGATGACTCCAAAGGCTCGTTATTATCTTGTTGATTGGCTAATGATAGATGGTCATGTAAATACTTGTTCTCCCATGCCTAGGATTTTAGGATACCATCATCTTCTAATTTTCCTTCTACTTGGATGTGGTAGTCATCCTTCAACTAACCATAAAGTGATCTCCACTAATCCTGAGGGGTTTTTATACATGCCTTAACCCCAACAACTTTTTCCTTCATGCTTGTGTGATTTCAATTCTCCTATTGTGGGTATGAATTCACTAATGTCCTACATAATTTTGGTAGGCCTAAAATAAAAATAGTTAAAAAACACACACATATATTATATGTAAAAATTCCCATTGGACCGGTGGATCTCTCCTTATATCGGTTGCTCATCGCATAAGGCCCTTACAGGATCAACACCCAAGACTTCCATGATGTGTCGTTTCTTCTCATGGGCTAGGTGGGATCTTTGTTTGATTTGGGACCTTATTTATTCTTCTATTAGGACCTAAATGAGGGGATCTTCCTCATATCCTCTTTGTGTTGCCTCCTAGAGAATTAATTTTACCTTGGTTTTGTCCTATCGATACTTCAGAGCTTGCTTAGTTACCTAACATTATTTTGGTTATAGATGTTGGTCCCAAGGAATACATAGTAGTGTCATAGTGTGGGGTCAATCACTAGGTTGGGATATGTGCATACTTGTCATGTTTCCTCCCTGGTTAGCAATAAGGAATATATTAATGCCTAAGCCATCACTCTTTGCAAGGAGGATAGGATGGTCATTATATCCACTTAGCAACTTTGGATCGACTTTCTTGTTCACCTTAAGGTTAGGTGGAAAGGCCCTGATTAATTTTGCATTAGTTTCTTTATATTCTCCCTATTTTGTGGTGCCCCTACCTTCTATTTATTTATTTTTATTATGGGCTTTAGTTGTAGCTTGGAGACTTATAGGGAAACTTGGTTATTGATTCTTGCTTTTGCTAGGATATTCGATGGTTGCCTTTTTGGTTTTTCCATGGTAGTTAGAATGTCTCTTATTCTAGTAGGTCTACTTCCCTGGAAATATTTTATAGGTTTGAATTCAATCTCCTTTCTAGAGTTTGGTTGCTTCTAGTATGTGCTCAGTAGAATTTTACAATTCAATATGTTCACTGATACTTTCTTTCCTAGATTAATCCCTAGTATTTGGATATTTTTCCATGTCTAACATATGGGGTGAGTCCTCAAGATTTGGTAGGAAAGGGGAAGGTGATGGGTTGGGTTTGTATAGGGAATATAAAGGAGGGAAATAAAATTCATAGGAGGAAGAGGTTTTGGGGATTTCAAGGGAAATATACGTATTAGTATTAGGTTATTTTTTGCTTTGAGGGTGACCTGATAAGCAATTGAAAAAGTTTCCCTTTGGGTTTTGATCATTATGGTAGTCTCTAGATGGAAATCCTTGAGATAAAAAATGGGTGCCATACCTAGGGATGGTTTGATCTCATTCAGGATCCTTTGCCAAGTTTTGTGGAACTAGGCATTAAATTCTTCCATTGCCTCAGTGGGAGCTTGCTTGATGTTGATTAGGTAATATAATAGCAAGGCTACCTCCTCCTTGAGCCAATACATTAGTTGGGTGGCTATTTTTTCCAATTCTTTATCAACTACACAATCAAGGAAACATACCACTCTCATGCTTTCCTTTTTAAATACATCGCTAGTAGCTTGATAGTTACATCTTGAATAGTCACGTTATGTATGGAATAAAGCATTTCCATATGGTGTAAGTGCACCAATGTGATAGTTGCATCTTCTTTGATAAATTTCAATAAAGAATACAAAGTCTAGATGGGAACCAAAACCCATGTGTGAGGTGGGACCAAGACAATCAAGGGGCTCTAATTCTTCCATGTTGGATTTTGTCCAACCATATATTTATTGATTTCTTTGTGTTACTCTGATAAGTTGGTGAACATAGGCTTTCACTAAGGTCTCAAATTTAGAATTTATCACTATTTTTGATAGTCTTATGACCAAAAAATCTTCCAAGTGAATATGCTTAGTACTTTTGGAAGTAGATGGATCGATGTCTTTATCGAAACTTTGATCTTATGATCTTTTGAGAAACTTCTTTGGGTTCTTCTTGTAGCAAAGTTACTAGGTGGGGGGTGTTGTTGGCTAGGTGGAGATTCCTATTATAACCTCGGTCTAAGATAGTGACTTCTTTTGGATTATTCTTTTGTAGTAGAGTCACTAGGTGGATCTAGAGGGTGCTTCAGTTTGTGGATGACTATGGTCTTAACCAAAATTGTGGCTTGACTTATTGATTAGGGGATGGATTTGACAATTTAGATCCCATTTGGAATGCCAATTTGAACTATTAGGCACCAAAAATGACCCCTGTGCCCTGGGCATCATGCCCCCATAGGTGACCTGATGCCCTTTTCCTCATGCAGGGTGCCAGTCCTAGGAAGTATGAGGGAGTGTGGGACATGGCTCATTTGGATGACCTATAGGATTTTTTAGCAAGGTCAACTTCTTGTTGTGATATAATCTTGGATGATCATCTCTCCTTCCTATTCTAGCCTACTCTACTGGGTTTTATCTCCAAAGAAAAAGGAAAAAAAGGAAAATTAGTAAAATAAAAGCCTAACTAACCTATCTAACCTACCTATGGGTGGTGATGATCCAAATATCTAATAAAACCCTATACCTCACAATGGGTTGAAGTGAACACATGCAGAGTGATTAATAGTGCATGAGGAACATAGGTCCCCCTAAGTCATGCAATAAAATAGAATACCTACACTATAACTAGGATAGGAATTTCATAAATAGTCATAGTTTCCATTAGTGTAAGCTTTGAGTTACATACATATAGAAGAAATAGGTTTAAAAACTAATCGGCCAATAATGCAAGGCTTGAGCAAAGCTAAGACATGGGAGAGAATTAAGAAAAGAACCCCTTAGAAGAATGGATGACTTTCGATAATTACAGAGGAATAATACATATTTATAATAAGCGGAAATTTCCCCCCAAAATCCATGTGGGATTTCAAAATTTGAACTCAATTTTTTTCCTGGGCTAGTTGACATCAATAATGAATGATTTGGAGGTCCTAGAGATCCATAACTAGGTAGTGCTAGAAATATTCATGTTTAGATTTACATAATCATTCATAATTAATGTCTTGGGTTGTATTTTTCCCCTTGGGTTGTCCTCCATGTTGTTGCTTTAATGCTTTAGTTGTTGCCTAGGGAACTACATCCGCTAATAGGAAATCAAGATCGAAACTATCTCATCACCTTCCCTTGCATCCGGTTGCTCAAGGCTAGTCTAGTGGTTCTAATGGTCAACATTTTTGTACCTCGAGTCAATTCCTTTAGCAAAGATATCATTTAATTCATTCTATGGAAGTCATGGGTGTTTCCTTCTATTTGTAAGGAGAGAGGGTACCCATCACTAGTTGGGAAACATTCTCCTCTTGTTCCCTCTATTATTTCCCCATCATGACCTTTAGGACAGACCTTGTGGGGGACAATAAACTACAAAGCATAATCGATACCTCATAACTTTGAATTATCCAAGGTTATAGGCTTTGAGTAGTTCTTTGGGCCTTCAAATTTTTCTAGGGAAGGGAAAGCTTCCATGGCCTTCTTCCTACTAGGTTGTTCTAAATGACCATAGTACTTTCATCCATTTTATCACCCAAGAATTTGGAGGAAAGCCAGGCTATGCATTTCCCCTGGCTAGATGGGAGATTAATCCATAGATTTTGGATGGGGTAGAGTCTTGTTGAAAGTAGGATCCCATTAGATATCACCAAAAGGGTTTTATTACCACTACTTTTGACAAAGTTTCTCTTAGATTTCATAAAAAGTCTTGATAATCAATTATCATTTGATTTTGTGGATCAGTTGAGGCTCATGGTGAAGGCAGCTTCAAGTTTAAGCTTAGCCAATGATAGTTGATCCTCCTTGGTTGCACTTTGGATGGTCTTCTAGCTTCAGCTACTATGTAATTAGTAAGGGTTTTGGGCCACTTTATTTCTACTTTAGGTAGGTGTTCTAATCAAAATAGACTTTGGAGGTAAGATTTACCCAATGTAGTGAATCTTCACTATAGTCACCATAGATCAAGATATTTTTTATACCCATAATTTTTACATTTATTAAGCCTATACAAAGTGATTCATATTTAGTAACATTGTTTGAACAACTCCAAGTTAGTCTATACAAAAATTTATTGATCCCTTTAGAAGGTGATTTTAGGACTATTATGGATCAAACTCTATTTTTGCATCTTGCCCCATCAAAATATAGCTCCCATATCTTTGTTCTTTGGAGCATTTGATTTGTGATATCTGAAAGCTTGTGGCTATATGACTCTGATATACATAAATTTCTCAATCTGGTGTCAATTATTGCATGAAAAAATCTCAAATAAAACTCATCTTTTTTTTGTAGCTCTTCAATTAGATTTTCAAGAAATTTTGGGTCATCTTCAACTAGATTGATGTTTTCATCCTCTATCCCTTTCATGTGATCAAGAGGCTTATTTTTTCCCATCCTAAGAGTTTGTTGATCTTGATCCAGGTTCATTTTTAGACATCCAAACCTACTTAGATATGTATTCTTTAGGGTCACCTTGAGTAGATATATTTTCCCAAGAATCTTCAATGCATTGTATAAGGTCACCATTGAGGGAGTCTTCTTCAGCTCTTCCATAATACTATATCTAGATATTTATGGAAATGTTTCCTCCTTTTATATTGGCTCCTCAAACATATTTTGATATTTTTGCATGGCCTCTTGCCTTTTTTTCCTCATTACTAAAGAGAAACACAACTTCCTTAGAGCTTGCTCTTTGATCTGTTCCTATTCAATTTTAGGTTTTTTTGGATTTAGTTGATTTTTAGGTTGCTCCTTAGGGTATTCCTTCCATGGATGAGTAGAAGCCTTCATATTATCAACCTTCTAGGGATCCACTAAGAGATATTTCTTCCTAGATCTGGTAAAAACATGATTCACATCAAAATTTGAAGGCTCCTTAGCCATGAGACTCATCTCTGAATCTATAATCATGTTGACTAGCCCTTTTGCTTACCTTTTGGATTTTTGAGTTACAACTAGTTGGCATTGATGCTAATAGACTATGCAAGTTTTGGAATTATGTGGATCATTGTGTGAATGAGAAAATGCACCATAAAAATTTAAATAAATAAAATGGAAACTGGATATTGCAGTAATAGATTTTTTTTGTGTTACAAATCAACCATTTCGATTACAATAGACCTCCCAAAAGAGAGGGTTTTCTTTGCAAACGAATTCTATGGTATCGTAAATTATCTCCTCGATCACACAAGTTATGTGAGGGTTTTGAAGTCTTGTTGCTTGACCTATCAAGCTTCTATATGGATACCAATACCTGCATATAAGCTCACAATAAAAGTATCATAAGCTTTTGCAAGGCCTTTCGAGATAAGATCCAAAATCATGAAAAAGGGTTACAAAAGCTTACAAAACCATTACAAAATCAATTTTAGAAGCTAAAAAATTGTGGAAAATGCTTACAAAATATGATAAGTAATTTTTACCTTTTTGGGTAGTCTATTGCTGATTTGGAGTCAATGTTTGCCTATGAGGCTCACCTGCCCAAGGTGGTTACTACTATTTTTTAAAAGAGGTTTCAGGCTTGGATTTGGACCTTCTTGGGTTTATTTTGGAGCCTTTGATGTAGATCTAGTGTAGTCTGGATGTCGAAGGTGGGTGTAGCTACAAAATAAATATTAGCAAACACTTTGCAAAGACTCCATGATCGATATCTTTGAGCTCTTCAAATGATGTACCTACAATCACAAAGTCAGAAGCATACACAATGGTCAGAGTTTCATTAATATTTTGTACACTCATGAAAGTGAAATGAAATTGGACCTATTTGTAATATGTACCAATGGTGGAGGAGACTGATGAGGGGGTAAGAGGATGAGTTACAAGTGGCTTGGGTGAGGGAAGGAAGGAATATTATGTTTCCCCACTTGGTTGGACAAATATGCAACTTTTTCTATTTAGGCTATGACACCATATGATGCTCTATGACACATTATGACGTGCCTCACTAATATTTTTTTTGTGGAGAGATTCCTCACCCACCAGAATGATGTTTCTCATCAATGTGCTTGGGTGGAGGTAATAGTCACCCAAATACATTAATAAGCTTGTAACATGGAAGGGAGAGGGAATAAATTCCAATTGGATTTAGGTGAATCAAGGTTAGAAATAGCAGGGTGGTTTCATGATGACTATGGGTTAGGTGTAGGAAGGTGCTTAGGATGGTCAAAGGGGCTAGAATAGTCAACATTAATATTTGTAAGGTTGTAATATATTAATTAAAATAATTACACAATTTATTAAATATTAATATTTAACCATTGCAAATGTGACACTTTTTAGGTGTCTATAGATGCCTCTTTTTGTACCACATTATGTGAAAACACAATATGGTGTAAAAACCGATGACATTGACTATTAGATTAATGATGGAGAGGAACAATGATTGGCGAGTGATGGAGAATGATCTTTAGATTGAAATAAGTGATGAGGGATTGTCTCAAATCAAGAAAAATATAAGATGCCATAGTCATGGAAGTGACCAATTCCCTTAAAACTTTGCCTTTGAAAGATTGATGAGATCATTTTGATTATAATTTTGAGTCTTTGAATCAGAGTTTTTATTTAGAATTTTGAGAAAATAATATGATTTTTTCTATTTAACCTAGAAGAAGGGGATTAATGATAGCCTTGAGAAAATATTCTTGGACCTGAGTGACTCCAAAATTGATGTTTAGGGTGTTGAACTAATTTGAGACAATTTTATGGGTATTGTCTACCCCTCAAGTGATGAATGGGTGGAAAGAAATGGATGAAAACCACAAAATGATTGAAAAAATATGGATAAAAATAATATCAAATATGAAATGAAGATTCAAAAGGAGATGATTTAGGGGTCATTTGCAAAATTTGGAGTCATGGTTTGCTGAAATTTCCTAGCCAACCACCCAAGGCAGTTGTGCAGCACTTGGGAATCATCCAAGGTGTTTGCCTTACACATTGGTGACCGCCCAAGGTGGTTGGTGACCTGTTTGGGTAGTTACTAATGCAAAGCTACAAATAGGTCTTGTTTGGATCATTTTTGCAACTGTGACAAGTGGTAGAGAAAGAGGAGAAGGAAGAATAAGTTGACAGATGAGATGGTAAGAGAAAGCATGATAGAAGGAGTTGGAGGGTGTGCAAAGTTAGTAAGTACCATGGCCCTTTTTATTATTATTTTGTATTATTATTATTTGGGAAAAATGAATAATGGGGAGGGTTGGGGGGAAAATTTTATTTTTGATATTTAACATGTGAAATGTGAAACAATGGGTGGGATTTGTAAAATTGTAACATCATGCAATGGGCAATTTTTTTTTTAAATTAAAAAATTGTATGATTTTATTGTATATGAATGAAATGGAAAATGTGTGCTAATTATTTTTTGTGATGATTACAGTTGAAATTATTACGTCCATGACATAAATTTGATACCTTGTTTTAGAGCACTAGGGAGAAGTTGAGTAAGGATGACTGAGAGTGGTTGGGGGTAATAGGCTTAAGAGAGGTGGCATAGATCGAGCCTATACATGTAGATCGATGGTACCTATCAGTACTAGTGGAGCAATGAGACCCTAATAGGAGGATATTCCATCTTCCTCCAGGGGAGATGATAGTGACACTTGAGGATGTGTACCATATTTTTTGGCTCATAGTGGAGGGTATTCCTATTTATGTAGTAGTAGATAAGGAAGAGGTGATGCCCCAGATATATGGTGATGATTGGAGGTTGGTTGACATAGGCAATGATGATATATTGTATATGGTGGAGTACCTTCAAGGGAGACTATCACCACGACAACTAGTCTTGATGTTCTTGATATCCAATGTCATACTGCTAGATTCTAGTGGTGTGTGGTTCCCATGGAATTTGTTAGCATTGGTTATGGAGTTGATTTAGATGCTAGTAGTATATGCCTAGGCATCAGTACTATTGACATAGATGTACATGGAATTGTACAAGATGTGATGATAAAAGAGGGTGGATTTGGGTTGCAGTGTGTTGTTGCAGGTGTGGGGGTTGGCAACACTGTAGGATATGTCAACCAATGAGGCTACCATGTGAGATGGACATATAGATGGTATCAGGGTAGCCCTATTTATTGAGATGGTGAAATTATAGGGAAGAACCATGGGGTTGACCAAGAAAGAAGAGTGGTAAGTACTATCTATAATTATGAGCAGACCTTAGGGCCCAAGATGTGGTATGGAGGCCATGGAGGGGAGGGCCGACATGGGTAGATGATGGTATGCATTTGAGTTGAGTGAAAAGGATTAGATGGTTGACAGGCCAAAATAGGATAAAGCATGATCTCTTCTAGTTCTCCTAAGTACTATAATAGTTTAGGTTGAGACAATGGGTACCTAACCCACTTGTCATCTATAATAGGTAAAGTGATGAGACCACCTTAGAGTTTCCATGGGTGTAGCTAGTGGGGGATGAGCGAGACGAGGACATCAAGGTGGTGGATGGGGATGATGTGAGGATGACCCCTAATTTTGATGCCTGGTGGACAACATAGCACTAGAAGCCCAAAAAGGAAACACAACACTAGGATCCCAAAAGAGTGATGGAGAGGGTACAAGATAAGGATGCAATAGGGAGTGATGGGAGGAATGATATGGCAAAGGAGACAGAGGAAGAATAGGAGCCACTACTACAATGGTGGAAAATGTATAATGATGTAGGGCCATATAGGGTAATAGAGGAGGACTTACTAGAGGTAGAGTAGGAGGAGGAGGTAAAATTTCTCTAGGTAAATTAGGACAACCTATAGGAGGATCGAGATAGGATGGCAAGGAGACTTTTCTAGTAGCTAGGAGGGAGGAGTGGATACGAGAGAGAGGAGGTGATGGAAGAGAGGGATATACTAGTACAGATACTAGCAAAACATTAAGAATATAGATTAGTGATGATGATAGAGCAGGATGATCTATGCTAATGGATAGATATAGTCATGATTGAGAGGGAGACTCTATGCCAATAGTTTGATGTAGCAATGGAAAAGAAGGGCTATATGTCAGTATATGGACATAGAAATAGTAGAGATGGATGCTATGCATTAGTTTATGGATGTAGTAGTGGTAGAGAGGTATTACATAGTGATTGATATGGAGTAATAGCTAGTAGAGTTAGTTGGACCACAAGTGAAGGCAACCACCATAGAGGCGCTATGGATGAGTTGGCTAGAGCATGGGCTGCGGCGATAACAACCTAGGATAGAGTAGTGAGAGTGATGGCACAAAGATGATTGGAGGTGGAGAGGATGATGGATATGGAGGATATCTTGATTAGGGAGAGATTTGAGGTCCCTCTTCGATCTATGCTCTCGAGGTACTAGCAGAGCCCAATGAGTGGACCCTTAGTTGCCTTGATGAGACCATGATTCAAAGAGCCATCCATATCATAAGATTTAGGTTCTAGATATTCTCAAGGAAATTAATGATATGGACAATGAAGTAGCAATGAAAAGGCTTAGACATCAATATGAGATGGGAGCAATGAGACGAGCGATGGTCAACAGTGATAATCTATGTAGTGACGATGTGATAGCAGTTTTGTAGACCTAGAGGCTATGATGACGTAGCATTTGGATCTAACATTATGATGATGTATGATATTTGTGTGAGATGATATATATATACATATTTTGTGGAAAAGTATGTACATTATGTGATGAATGATGAATGTATGATGTTTGATGATGATTTATATATGAATATAATGAATGTAATTAGATTCCTGTAATGATATTCATAGATGATCCAAAATATAAAATGATAAATGTGACTAATGTGAGATGTAATGGTTATGAAATGATGAATGTAATAAGATAGATAAATGTATGCATGTTTGATTATCACTCAAAAAGACCTAACAATGCATCACTACTCATGAATATACTGATTAATCAAGGGTGTTAATACAATGGTACTGACATAACCGTAGAATAGAATGGAGTGAATGTAACACTATGGATACATGAAGTGAATAAACTATAAGAAAAAAGTTTGTATAACTTGTCATTTCACCTATCCTAGGAAGGAAGGATCAACAAGTGCTTTTAGGAAGCTCAAACACCCTAGTGACATCGATCAAACTCATCTACAGATAAAATAAGCGCTTGAAGATACTAAGACCAACAAAGGGAGTCAAGTTTCTGAAAGACCATAGTGTGTAGTGATGTTCATTTTTTATTTTGAGTGAGGTAGGACTGAACAATTATAAATCAAGCCATTATAAGCTAGCTCATTCATGAGCATACATAGGTCTGTACAAAAGGTCACTAATGTGACAAACATATTTCCATGTGAGGGCATAATCTACTACCAGTAAAGACATCTATAGCCCTAATGGAGATAGCCCCACAATCCTTCAATGTTGCTCCATTGCTATCCAAGCATCTATAGCCCCGATGGAGACGTCTAAAATTCCCTAGGATCCATGATAATTGATAAAATTGATGATAATATCTCTTTTTTATTCTTTTTTTTTCTTCTTTTTTTTGTAATATGGATCCTTGGGATCAAATTATGGCATGATAGGATGAGCAGGGGAAACCATTCACTTTATGGCTAGAGGGATGCTTGGTTTCATCTTTCCTAGACTCAAAATATGATTAATATATGAAATGTGTGCATGGTCTAAGAGAAAACCTGAGGTAACTGGGAAGTCCTGTAGCACTCAAGTGATACATGACTTTCAATGAAGGTTGAATGAGACACTAGGTATGGCTGAACAACCAAAATAACCCAAATATTCTCCAAAAATACGAGAGGAAAGAGACAAATCATGGCAAACTATGAATGTGGAAATAGTGGATATTATATAAAAGTGCATGTAAAGAGGTTAGACAATTACGACTATGAAGATGCCCTTGATTAACACAACCAAAATCCTTTGTAGGAACATGTTGCAAACTAAACCAAACGATGACCAAGGTAGCATTAAAGCAAAATAAAATGAGAACACAAAACAAAGTATGAAAAAGTAATGAGGCAGGGATGAAGATAAAAATGATAGAAAATGGAGAAATAAAATAAGGGGAAAATTGAACAAAGAGGAAATAAAATAGAGGAGGGAAGAGAGGAAGGAGAGAAACACACCGGTCCATGGCATGTAGCTACTCGAAGCATGATCGTACAACTAAGAGCGATGTGCGAGGAAGTAAAGAAAAGAAGAAAAAAAATAACATGGTGGAAAAGTGGACTAATTGGAAAGGAAATAGTGTGTGTGTGACATGAGCTTGTGGTTGTTTGATTTTTTTTTTTTGAAATTGATTATGTAAAAGAAAACATAGTGGAATATGAGCTAGGCATTAAATGCGTGTATTTGAAGGATATTTATGGGCTGAGGTTACTCAAATCCCTCAAGATTCATAAATTTATAGGTACCCAAACCAAATTATTATGTGACAATGAACAGACCAAGTCAGTCAATAGAAAAATTATCACATAAATAAGGTGGAAGTGTAGACACCTAAAACCCGTCATGTCGAGGTGACTACTCATATGGGACATGCTAGAAGACCATATGGAAGAACTTGGATAGATACCAAGGTATAGCAGTGGTTTTTACCACTCATTTGGGCACCTTTGTCTAGTCGGTGCTAGCCGTTGCTAACACCCACGGTTAGCAGTGTTGATCATGCCTGTCAGCCGCAGTTTAGGACTTAAAGTTAGTTGGCCTTCATCTGACCCAAAATCGGTTGCAACGGCAAATTGGTTGTAGATTGGAGCATTTTGAGTGAGGAAGGTTTTGGATCCTTCCATCCAACAAGCTCAACCACCCAATATTGATCTAGGCTTCCTCATGAAGCCACCCCTACCCCTTGGAAATTGCTATATAATCCCCCTCTGAATTGATGAAAAGAGAGATAAGCATAATCAATTAAGCAACGAAGCCCTGTCGGATTGCATACTCATTCATGTGCATTTATAGGAATACTTTTGCTACCCAATTGGAGATCACATTGCCATAGAGGTCCTAGGAGGATAGGAGAGCCAAGAAATGCTAATCCGTGCAATCCATGCACTCACTGAGCAATTAAACCACCAAATCTATCAGAGGATATAGAGGTGACCCTTGACCATCAATTTGATAAGAAGAATTAGAGAAATTGCCCTTGATTTTGAGGGTAAACTTACTTCAGGCTCAGCTGCAACTGTCAACCATGATGAATAGTTCCCAATGCTTGAATGACCCATAGTCAGAGGGTAATCCTTGATTTCCTTATTCTTTGCTTTGCAATATGTTTAACTAGGTTATATTAATCATGTTGTAGGTTTAATTTAGTATTCTAGAGACTTTTGATCGACAAATTAGGAGTTAATTACAATTTTACTTCATTATTGTAATGTAGGTATAACAAAAAATTTTATGCTTTCATGTCTTCAATTGAGTAATTAGGATCTTAGATAGATTCATCTTAGTTTCTTTCATGTTTCTAATGGTATATCATCATGATTTAGATCAATTTACATGCATTGAATCACTTTCTTGATTTCTTGATTATCATGTTATCTTTTGTGCAAGTACCCTTTAAAAGCCTCATCAAGAGAGGTCTCCTTTGTTTTTAATGTTTCTTGTTGTTTATTACACACAGGACTAACAGGGTTTTGGGATGCAAGGAAACAAATGCCTCTAATTGTGGAGAAGAGGGTCATCGACACCCTATAGTAGTTCATGTCATCTTGAAAGGTATTTGGAAATCACACCTACCCTTGAGAGGGAAACATTACATCCTATTGTAACAATTGTATCAAAGTGATTATCCCTAAGAGAGATGTACTTGTAATTTGACTTTGGATTCAAATATAATGGAATAAAGTGTATTTCTTATTGTTAATTTGTT
Source organism: Wollemia nobilis (assembly GCA_028583015.1). NCBI lineage: Eukaryota > Viridiplantae > Streptophyta > Pinopsida > Araucariales > Araucariaceae > Wollemia > Wollemia nobilis. Next base: position 1,435,069 of record JAQPPZ010016747.1, on the reverse strand, counting down.
GTCAATTTCTTGTTCTTGTATGCATTTTGTGTATCTTTCAATTCTTGCAATAGGAACCGATAAGTGTGAGCCTTTTTTGGATATTACAAAAGGTGATCACGACAAAAATCTGCATTTCATGCCATAAATTTTTGACTTCTATCATTTTTTATGATAGGTTCTCACCGCGGTTGACAGTCGCGATCAAAATTTATCGCTGCGGTTGACATACATGAGCAACAATAGTCACCGCGCCACAGAGCCACGGTTATAATCTAACAAATCAGATAGAAGGGAGAAAAAGCTTGATCAAATGAGGATCTGAGGTAGGTCCCACTATCATTCTATTTTTTTTGTTCTCTATTTGTGTTTTTCTAGAGAGTGCAAAATATTAGCATAATTAGGGAAGGCAATGGAAATATGTTAAATGCATTGAGTCCTTAGGTATTTTGATTAGGATCTACTAGTTGCTGCTAGGAACAATGGATCTCTGAGTGCAATCCGCCCTAGTCTCCAACATTCTAGAACCTATTTTATGCTCTTTTTGCATGCATGAGGCCCAATCAGTGGCCATTTATGTCATAGATAGTTGCATTCTCTGAATATCATTTAGCATAGTCGTGCATTCTCTGAAAAGCAAACGTTCTTTTGAAAAGCATGTAGAATCATTTGAGTGTTGTTTTATGCATTTTTATTTCATGCAAAGTAAAAATAACCACACACACCATGACATATCTTGAATGCTAGTGAGTTGGAAGTCACATCCAACCACTAGTAGGGTTTCAATAATGATGGCAGTGATTTCCATATGTTGGTCCAACTCCCTTGTACCTTATGTTTAAGACCAATACCAAATCCAAGAACCTTTCGTAGCCTAGAAAATTTACATATACTCCTCTTTGGAGGGTATGACGTTGACTGGGTGAAAACAAGTGAGGATCTGGGAGGATTTGTGCTCCCTGCCCGGGTGTGGACTTTCATTACCACACTTTGGGAGGATTACGCGACCTGGAGTTCATAGCTAGGTTGTCGAGCTGCGATTATACAGGTGAAAGCCCTTAAACAATTGAGAAAATCATCAAAATTTTGCAAAACATGACAAGAGTTACTTTACTAATACAAAAAAATTGAAAAATACATCAAACAATTTAGGGCTTATTGGTCATAAAATCTGCCTAGGAAAGGATTTTGGGTAAATGTATGCACCCTAGACATGGACCAACATTGAAATGCTGAAGGGAAGAGATGCCCCTCGTGCCAATCTCTAGAGAAAGGTCGGCTCCTATGCTAAACTACTTTGGTGTTTTGAGATAAGGGATGCAGGAAAGAGATAAAAGGAGTTAGGGTTAGAGAAAGAAATAAAAAGGGGTAAGGGAAGAGAGATCAATGATTTAAGGTGGGAGAGAATAGGAAGCACAATCACTAACTAACAACTTGAATAGAAGCAAGGAACACCAAGAATAAATGAAAGAAACACAACATTAACCTTCCTATGTATCCTCGGGCGAGCTCACAGGGATTCTCCTTCTCCCTTTCGTTGAAATTTAGGGTTTAGAGTTGTTGTGACTATTTCACAACTAGCCCCTAAGCTTGGGGACCCACATTTTTTTGATAAATTTTTGGTGTGGTTTTTTTTTGTCTATTAATGTGTTTGTAATTCAAACATTAACTTTTGGGTTAATTCATTTTAAAAAAATAAATAAACTAAAAAAAAAGAAAAAAAATAATAATAATAATAATAATAATAAATAAATTAATAGAACAAAAGAAAGAAAAAAGAAAAAGGGAATAAGTAAAAATAATATATATATATATATAAACAAATGAACATAAAATAAAAACAAAAAAAACAAAAAAATAATAATAAAAATAAAATAGGATTATTTTTAGCTTTTTTGTTTTTTTGTTAGTTTTTAATTTTTTCATGTTGGTTTAAGTAAAGTTTAGTTTTTTGTTTTTTTTGCAAGGTATTGCATATGGAAGAAAGGAAGAGAGAAACGAAAAGCCATGGAGGAGAAACGAAAAGTCATGGAGGAGAAAACGAAAAGCCATGGAGGAAAATCTTTAAATACCCATTGAAATGCATGCACAGGGGAGGAACTTTTGGCATGGCCAAATGCGGCAAAATTTGATGTGTAAAAGAGGAATATAATTTGAATGGGAAAGCTTCTTTTCAGAAATTTCAGGCCTTGTTAGCAAGAAAGAATGAGAAATTTTCTGCATGCTCTATTTTAATTGTTTTATCTTTCCCCTTCCAAATTTCAGATTTGTATGTGAAATTTACGCCATGGGATGGGTTATTTCATGTGAATGTTTGCAATTTGGAAATTATTTTAAACCCTAGAAGTCAAGCACTTAGTTTACAGATCAAATAGGCTAGGTTGCATGTATGAAACTCTCACGTATTCGGTTTTGCAGGACGGGGTGCTATCAAACTGAAGGAGCTTTTGCATTGCTGCATTTCCAGCAATTATCTTGATGCAAAATTTTAATTTTCTGTTCTGAAAAATTTTAATTTTCAGATTTTTTTCCTATTTTCGGGCATTAAAATAAACATTAAAAAAAATTCAAACTCCAAAAATAATTTCACCATTGCGTAGGTTATAATTCAGAATTCCATTACACACTTTGAAATTTCATTTTCGGAGTTGTTTAGTATTTTTTAAAATTCACCGAGGTTGCTGTTTTGTCACAGATTTCAAAAATCCGAAAATAGAAATTTTCCATTTTAAGGTCAAATTTCATTTTTCCAGTTTTGTTTTGCATTCATGAGCCAATGATGACATTCCCTTCATGGAAATTCCAATTTCATTGAAGGAGTGATGTTTTATGGCATTTACATAAATTTCCATTTTTGGCCTAAAATTACCCTTTCTTCATAAAAACTCCAATTTTACGAAATAGGGGTAATTTGAGCATCAAACTGAAGGAGCTTTTGCATTGCTGCATTTCAGAAATTATTTTGATGCAAAATTTGAATTTTCTGTTTTCAGAAATTTTAATTTTAGAAAATTTTCCTATTTTCAGGCATTAAAATAAACATCAAAAAAAATTTCAAAATCCAAAAATAATTTCACCATTGCGTAGATTATAATTCAGAATTCCATTACGCACTTTGAAATTTCATTTTCGGAGTTTTTTAGTATTTTTAAAAATTTACCGAAGTTGCTGCTTTGTCACAGATTTTAAAAATCCGAAAATAGAAATTTTCCATTTTAAGGTCAAATTTCATTTTTCCAGTTTTGTTTTGCATTCATGAGCCTATGATGACATTCCCTTCATGAAAATTCCAATTTCATTGAAGGAGTTATGTTTTACGGCATTTTCGCAAATTTCCATTTCGGGCCTAAAATTATCCTTTCTTCATAAAAATTCCAATTTTACGAAAGGGGGATAATTTGAGTATTATATTGAAAGTCTTTGCCTTAAAGCACTTAATTGTTCATCTTGATGAAAATTTGATTTCATTTAAGAGGGATAAGTTAAAGTGACATTTTGAAGATTCTATTCATCATTGAGGATTTAATGCAAGATAAAATCCATTTTAAAACCATCAAGATAAAAGGAATTAAAGCACTACATCGTGGTCATATGAGGGCCAACTCACATTTGATTTATTTTGGTTCAATGAACAATCACTAAAGTTTCATGGTAAAATAAACCAACATTGCCCCTTGTTTACTGTTACTTGCAATCACTAAGGTGTTCCAAGCATTTAAATTGAATATCTTTATTTTAGATTACTAATGCACATATGCAAATGCTAATATAACGGAGACCTTGGAGAAGTTGTTTGTTTAACTTCTTTGCAAGATGGGATTTGGAATCCAAATCCTAAGGGAGAGTGTACTTTCACAATTGGGTGAAAATACCACTCAACAAGAGTAAAGACAATTAGGACAAGCGAATGTAACAGAAACCACAACCCACCAGGCAGCATAAAAGAAAACTAATATAGCATTTTTCCTCTCCTATGTATCCTTCAGGCGAGTTTCAGGATACAGTCCCCAATCGCACACTGGATTTAGGATTCAGAGTCTCAGTATACAAATGAAGAAAGACAAAAGAATTAAGCACAGAAGGCAGCATAAAAGAGAGAAATTGAGCCCAAAGCTCTTTAGTATTAATCATAGGACATCAAGTTACAGTAGATTTCTAGCAGATAGTTCCCCCCAAAAAAGTTACATTACAATGCCTGGGTTTTTATAGAGGACCCGACCCTCTGAGTCATTATTACACAGGATGGCAAAGTATACTCTTGAGATCTGAGAAGTCGACACCTCATGGCCCTTGTGACTAAGCTTTCAAATCCATTACCAGAACTGTAGCTGTGACTCAGTAAACCTTGGAAACATGCATTGATGAGCGGTCAGAGTGTCCTTGGTTTCTGGGTGCAATGCTCAAGTGGCCGCCATGCTTGCTGGGCTCTCCTTTCAGGGACTGATACTTCGCTTCCAATTGCTAAAAAAGAGCAGTGAGCTTGCAGGGCAAGTAAGAATGCATTTATGAGGCACTTGATTGTCTCAAGAAAATACCCAACTTGAAGCACGTGCCCCTCACAAAAAAGCAACATGTTGCGATATCACAACATTTTTATGTCTTCAGCTTGGTCCTTCTTCTTGCATCACGAAAATACGACATGTCGTGATATCACGACATTTCTATGTCTTCAGCTTGGTCTTTCTTCTTGCATCGCAAAAATACATGTCACGATATCACAACATTTCTATGTCTTTGCCCTCTTTTGTTGCTTTTGGCCACGAAAACGCAACATGTCACGATATCATGACAATTTTCCTCTTTTTGTCACGAGGATGCAACATGTCATGATATCGCGACACTTTTCTTCCTTGCGCTTCCTCCTTGCTTTGAGCCACGAAAATGTGATATGTCGCGATATTGCGACACTTTTCTTCCTTGTGCTTCCTCCTCACTTTGAGCCATGAAAATGTGGCATGTTGTGATATCGTGACACTTTTCTTCCTTGCGCTTCCTCCTCGCTTTGAGCCATGAAAATGCAACATGTCGCAATATCGCGACACTTTTCTTCTGTTGCTCCTTCTTCTCGCTCTCGGCCGCGAAAATGCGACATGTCGCGATATCGCGACACTTTTCTTCCTTGCGCTTCCTCCTCGCTTTCGGCCATGAAAATGCGACATGTCACGATATCGCGACACTTTTCTTCCTTGCGCTTCCTCCTCGCTTTGAGCCATGAAAATGCAACATGTCACGATATCGCGACACTTTTCTTCTATTACTCCTCGCTCTCGGCCACAAAAATGCGACATGTCACAATATCACGACACTTTTCTTCCTTGTGCTTCCTCCTCGCTTTCGACCGTGAAAATGCAACATGTCACGATATCGCGACACTTTTCTTATTTCTTTTGGCGGAGCTATCCTTTTGGCCTGTTTGGCAGCGAAGCTCTTCTTCTTCATCTTGTGTACAAGGGGGTTGCATTGAAATTCAAAATTGCTGCAACACTTACAAAAACTTTTGAAGCAACAAAAAACACTTTACAAAGAGAATTTTTTTGATTTTTTTCTATCCCTTGTGCAATGTGACAAAATTATCAACATTCTTGGCAGCTCGCGGGGCATTTAGCTAGTCTGAATGCAGAGATCCCAGGCATTTATCCATTGGGCAACAGAGTCATTCCCATTGTCTTCTTCTCTGACTATCCACTGACAACATTTTTTTTTTTTTTGCCTAAGCTCCTAAGCAACACTCAGCGCTTTCAGAACTTATTTACTAGCTGGGCCATTTATAGTATTTACACAAAATTTTGCGACATGATTGGCATGTCGCTATCCTAAATCTAGATTTGGGTGCTTATCCGATGAACCTGCAATGTCCAGACCAGATCTGATTGAACTTCAGTTGATCTTTGAAGTTTGGCTGGCCTCTTCCCGAAGTTGTCCATGTTGTGAACAGGTAGCAATGCAGTGAGTTGTCACTCCTGCCAGTACCCATACTGTTGATGAAAGATGTGGCAAAAAATTTTGCCACATGAGGGGCCTCTTGGGGTACTAGTTGGAATGATGGCTGGAACCAATACTAGAATTCTGATGAATCTATTAACTGTGGGCTGGGTACAGGTTCTTCCATCCTCCTGATGGGGTAATAGGGTTCCTCCGACAAAGGGTAATCTTCCAGGATCTCTTTAGGTTCAGCTTCTTTATGAGGCATGTTTAATGGATCCTGGCTGAATACTTGCATGCCATCCATTGGGATACAAAAAGGGTGCAAAAATGTGCCCTCTTTGTTCTCAAGTTCCACCACTTGAGACTGCTCCTCTCCTTGGCCCATCTTCTGATGGAGACTACAAGCAACCATATTGTTCATTGGTGGGGCAAAGCTTGCATATTCCCATCGTTGGACTTGGATGAAACCCGCCTCTTGAGCTTCAAACAACTGCATCTCAGGCCTCTGCTTAGTATGAGGAGTCTACCATGATGAACATTGTGCAGGATAGACAGAAGCAGCAAATATTGGTTGGCCTTGGATGAAATTTTCCTCTTGAGCTCCAAACGATTGCATCTCAGGCCTCTGCTCAGTATAAGGAATCTGCCACGATGAACACTGTGCAGGATAGACAGGAGTAGAAAATATTGGTTGGCCTTGGATGAAATTTGCCTCTTGAGCTCCAAACAACTGCATCTCAGGCCTCTACTCAGTATGAGGAATCTGCCATGATGAATACTGTGCAGGAGAGATAGGAGTCACAATTATTGGAGAAGGAGATGGAGTTTTCCCCCACTACCACTTTATAGATAGGAGCAGAAGCTACTCTGCTCGTACTGCTTCCTCAAATATTTGAGGAAATCTTCGTTCACCTTATTGCAATAATATGAGGCCCATGTCCGGGTGAAGAGCCCAAACATAGAAGAGGTGGGCTTGGGCGGGCGTCGGTTGGATATCTCCTAGAATTCTCTTCCAACTTTTGTAGAATCAGACATTGAAGTCCGTGATGCTCTCTAGAGGTGCTCTCTTGATGGTGGAGAGGTACGTCAAAAGCTAGAAGGGGTCCTGAGAGCCATCAAATGCTTTGAATAGTGCTCTCGCTAAGTCATCCCATGAGTAGATGCTTTTATGCCTAAGTAGTCTGTACCACTGCAACGCTTTTCCTTCCAGAGACAAGACCAGAAGTTTTATCATGACATCTTCATGGATTATGTCATAGAGGGGCGCTAGAGCAGCAACATCTTCAAGGTGCTCTCGGGCCATTCCCTTAGTGCCATTGTATTTTGTCAATGTCTCAAAGGCACCTTTGGGAATCTCATGGTATCTTTGGAGATTTAGAGGGCCACGATCATCCCAGCTGGGATAGCATACCCTCTCCATTATAGCAGTGGCCTACAGATATCACGGTTCTCGCCACTAAGTCGGAGTCGCCAGGTGAACATACTTTTCTTTGCTTGTGAGGTCAAGGCTGCTCACCGAACCTTGATTCCTTCGGGATGTCTTCTTTTAGATTTAAAAGGTGCCTACGATCAAGAAATTTGGATCTTCAGCTCAGTCAGAGTCACCAGGTGATTTTTCTAGATGAAGGCAAGCCAGAGATTCACCAACTTGGGCTTCCTTAAAACATGGAGACTTTTGTCATGAAGGCACAGGTTTAGGTACCGATCTTTACGACTTAGAGATTTTTGGGTTGAACAGAGTCACCGAATTCTAAGAGTCTTTTGGTAATGAGAGCATCGATTTTCACTACCACTCAAAAGGTGAGACTGATCGGGTCACACCGGGAACTGGTTAGAACTATTGGCCCCAGTGTAGACGGGTTTGAGATTTGCACTTAAAATATGGGACCTTGGTCCCACCACCATGCCAAAACTGTTGGCATAGGTGGGTTTATCAACTTAGAATTGTACTTGTCCCACTGATTATGGATCTTACTAAGACAGAGATAGTCTGTCCCATCGGGCGTGCCAAAAAATGTTGGTCATCAAATCTGCCTAGGAAAGGATTTTGGGTAAATGTATGCGCCCTAGACCTGGACCAACATTGAAATGCCGAAGGGAAGAGATGCCCCTCATGCCAATCTCTAGAGAAAGGCTGGATCCTATGCTAAACTACTTTGGTGTTTTGAGATAAGGGATGCAGGAAAGAGATAAAAGGAGTTAGGGTTAGAGAAAGAAATAAAAAGGGGTAAGGGAAGAGAGATCGGTGATTTAAGGTGGGAGAGAACAGGAAGTATGATCACTAACTGACAACTTGAATAGCAGCAAGGAACACCAAGAATAAAAGAAAGAAATGAAACATTAACCTTCCTATGTATCCTCTGGGCGAGCTCACAGGGATTCTCCTTCTCCCTTTCATCAAAATTTAGGGTTCAGAGTAAATACGATTAGGACAAGTGAATGTAACAGAAACCACAACCCACCAGGCAGCATAAAAGAAAACTAATATAGCATTTTTCCTCTCCTATGTATCCTTTAGGCGAGTTTTAGGGTACAGTCCCCAATTGCACACGAAATTCAGGATTCAGAGTCTCAGTATACAAATGAAGAAAGACAAAATAATCAAGAACAAAAGGCAGCATAAAAGAGAGAAATTGAGCCCAAAGCTCTTTAGTATTAATCATAGGACATCAAGTTACATTAGCTTTCTAGCAGATAGTTCTCCCCAAAAAAGTTACATTACAATGCCTGGGTTTTTATAGAGGACCCGACCCTCTGAGTCATTATTACACAGGATGGCAAAGTATACTCTTGAGATCTGAGAAGTCGGCACCTCGTGGCCTTCGTGACTGAGCTTTCAAATCCATTACCAGAACTGGCAACTGTGACTCAGTCAACCTTGGAAACATGCATTGATGAGTGATCAGTGTCCTTGGTTTCTGGGTGAAATGCTCGAGTGGCCACCATGCTTGTCGGGCTCTCCTTTCAGGGACTGATACTTCGCTTCCAATTGCTAAAAAAGAGTAGTGAGCTTGCAGGGCAAGTAAGAATGCATTTATGAGGCACTTGATTGTCTCAAGAAAATACTTGGCTTGAAGCGCGTGCCCCTCGCAAAAAAGCAACATGTCACGATATCATGACATTTCTATGTCTTCAGCTTGGTCCTTCTTCTTGCATCGCAAAAATACGACATGTCATGATGTCATGACATTTCTATGTCTTCAGCTTGGTCCTTCTTGCATCGTAAAAATATGACATGTTGCGATATCGTGATATTTCTATGTCTTTGCCCTCTTTTTTTGCTTTTGGCCACGAAAACGCAACATGTGATATCGCGACACTTTTCCTCTTTTGGTCACGAGGATGCAACATGTCACGATATCATGACACTTTTCTTCCTTGCGCTTCCTCCTCGCTTTGAGCTGCAAAAATGCGACATGTCGCGATATCGTGACACTTTTCTTCCTTGCGCTTCCTCCTCGCTTTGAGCCGCAAAAATGCGACATGTCGTGATATCGTGAAACTTTTCTTCCTTGTGCTTCCTCGTCGCTTTGAGCTGCAAAAATGCAACATGTCGTGATATCATGACACTTTTCTTCTGTTGCTCCTTCTTCTTGCTCTCGACCGCAAAAATGTGACATGTCACGATATCGTGACACTTTTCTTCCTTGCGCTTCCTCCTCGCTTTCGGTCGCGAAAATGTGACATGTCACGATATCGTGACAATTTTCTTCCTTGCGCTTCCTCCTCTCTTTGAGCTGTGAAAATGCAACATGTCGCGATATCGTGACACTTTTCTTCTGTTGCTCCTTCTTCTCTCTCTCAGCCATGAAAATGTGACATGTCGCGATATCGCGACACTTTTCTTCCTTGCTCTTCCTCCTCGCTTTCGGTCGTAAAAATGCGACATGTCATGATATCGTGACACTTTTCTTCTTTCTTTCGGCGGAGCTATCCTTTTGGCCTGTTTGGCAGTGAAGCTCTTCTTCTTCATCTTGTGTACAAGGGGGTGGCATTGAAAGTCAAAATTGCTGCAACACTTACAAAAACTTTTGAAGCAACAAAAAACACTTTACAAAGAGAAATTTTTTGATTTTTTTCTACCCCTTGTGCAATGTGACAAAATTGTCAATAGGGCTCATTTTAAAATTATAAAAAGAGATAATCATCATTGTATTATTTGCATGTTAATAAAAGTTAAATCTGGACATAGGATACATAATGGTGCAAACACGGAGATGTCGATCTAGGCATAGACTCGAGATTGAAGCCCAAGCTCCACCTAATGCACATCACGATGTAAAATACCCTCAATCACAGAATCCTCATGGATGTCATTCAACGAGCATTAGAGGGGATAATTCTACATGATGGGATTCCATTGAGAATACCCAGATTAGAGGAAGTACTAGACATCCCTCTAGATACAGATCAGAGCATGGGACTTCCCAGCATGGGGGTTTTGTGTATGGTAACATTTATCGTGATCACATTCTACATGGATCCATAGGTTTTGCTGAATAATATGTCATTGAGAGATCCATATTGGTACCCCTTCGACCTGTATCTAAGGGAGGCTCATGACCTCTACCATCCTAGTATAGATAGGCTTGAGATCCGCCCATTCAAGGGCAGGTATATGGGATCGCTTTCGAGCGTAGGCCCATGCAAACTCCCCATAGGGGTGAACCTACTAATTTCACCATAGATATATCCAAATTGGGAGGTAATGGTACACCACCTCATGATCCATGACATATCAAATAGTTAGAAGGTCTAGACAGAGTCCAAGGGTATCTAGGATATAAGCCTATGTGTGCACCCTCTCTACCTACGAGTGAGTGTGGCAGAAGAACCATTAGGAACGCTCGAGAACCTGGAGAGTGCTCCAAGAATTATCATGACATATGTGCTCCTACATCCCATGTAGGGACAACGTATAAGAGATAACCTGACATGAATGTTGTCTTTACATATAAAGGCAAGAGTGTGGCAAATCAATCCATTGGGGGGCATACCCATAAAGTTGCTCGAATAGAGCGCACTCCTTAGAGGCCTCAGATGGCTGATCATATTGATAGAGCTCATATACTAATTTCAGAGAAGAGATGATAGATTCTACAAGACCAATTGGAGGATGTTCATGCAGAGAAGGAGCGCCTCAAAAATGAGAATACTCAAAGGCAGAGGTTCATAAGACAAAATTTATATGAACAAAACATGCGTGAACAATGCATCCTCAATCAAAAGGAGTGTGTAGATAGAGGATAAGTTAGCTAGCTTTGGTTTGCCTCCTCACAATGAAACAAGGGAGCGTCTCAATAGATGAGTGGCTTCATAGCTCGAGTTACACCCTGAGCACATAGACACACATACTCGCCATGCAGCTCAACATAGAGATCGGTATCCAACGTCTAAAAAATGTGAGCATAGGTAGTATGAGGAAGAAGTGGGAGAGGAATTAGAACAATAATATCAAAAAAATCTCCCAATTCAAGGAGGAGGGCAAGCCTAGTCTGCCACCTCGACCGAGGAAGAATCTACCTCCGAAGGCACCTCTAAGGCAATCTCGAGAAGAGGAGTTTCTTTCCTCGTAGGCCTATAAGATATTAGTAGAGAAGATTAAAACCATAAAGAAGCAAGGAAAAACTTATCAGATGTCTACCTTGAACATAATTTATAATGAACCTCTATGCATGTCAGTGACTATTCTGACCTATCTAGAGCATTTCAAGATGCCTAGGCTGAAAAGTTCTATCTAGAGCATTTCAAGATGCCTAGGCTAAAAAGTTCCAAGGAGAGGAAGATGCACAAGAGCATGTAACGAGTTAACTAGATATGTGCTTTCATATTGAGAGCAACGATGCTTTGCTCATGTGCACCTTCATTAAAACCCTCTCAAACCCAACTCAAGAGTGGTTTAACCAATTAAAGAGGCACATCATCACTAGTTTTAAACTAGTTGATGCATTTCTTGAATGCTTCTCCTTCAACATCAAGAAGAAGGTAAACTTATCCGACCTAGCCACTTTAGCGCAATATGACAATGAGCCAATGATGGATTATGGAAAATGATGGAGAAATATGATGGCAAAGCTACCATTCTCCATCCCGTCCTCTAAATTAACATGAATGTTCATGAAGAGTTGTGCCAAGCACATTTCATTGTTGCTACAGTTATAGCAATACCAGACATTCAAAGAGGCTTTGGCACAGGCCAAGGTGATTGAGGACATCAAGTTACAGGAGGGTAACTTGAATCTCAGGAATAAGAAGGATTGGAACAAGAAAAGCACTAAGAGATAGCAGGCCAAGCCAGCCCATGTTAATCAGGTGGTGTTGAACCTTCAAAAGGGAGAAAAATGGCAGCAAAAGTAAAATTATTAAGCCGAACCTTCACTTTCATAGTATGATCAGCATAACAAAAAATAGAGGGGTAAATATAAGGAGCAATGCCTGCCTCACATTTTCACTCATTTATCGAAGTCGTTGGCTTTGATTTTTCATTAGTTATGCAACGCTAAGGCCATAAACTTACCCAAATTCAAGATGTTGGATCCTAACCAACCTAAGCCTAAGGGCTGCAAATACGATCATTATTGCATCTTTCATTGATCGAAAGGCCATGACATCAAGGTATGTTGGTATTTCAAACATCTTGTGCAAAATATGATCGAAAGAGGTACACTTCTTGTTGACAACCCACAAGCTCCTGATATCCAAAATATAGGGATTTACAAAAATCCTCTACCAAATCATGAGGCACCAAAGAATAATGTTGGCCAAGTCAACCAAGTACACATCGAACCATCAACCCAGGGGTTTGTCAGTATGGTCAATATTGTCACAAGAAACATGAAGTATGAATGAACGAATCAACCTCTAGTGCCTATTAGAGTCTAAGTTGTGCCTCCTCCAAGGCCAGCCCAGTATGTGCCTGGACCACCAACTACACCGATGGTGACCATCAGAAGTAGGTTGGTTCTAAACCTACATACAACTCCATCAAAGTTGTAAATTTATGAGTTGATCCCGTAGTCTCCCAAGCGTAGGGAGATTCTTATGGATATTTTAAGGTCCATAGAAGTGCAGCATCAAGATCTCAAAGCATTTACACACTTTTTGGTGCATGTGCAATAATTTCAGGAACTGATCATTCAATTTCATGACCACAAAGTCAAGACGATTTCCACTGTTATAGCAAACCCGCCATTACATATTATTGCATGTGTGAATCACAAACTATTCAAGTGGGTTTTGATTAACACGGGGTCATCAATAAATATCATAACTACCAAGGCGTTAACTCACTTGAAGTTTCCCAAGACACATATCATCCCTTCTACCTTCATGTTGAGAGCTTTCAATGATGCATTATGCTCAATGATCGATACTATAGTTTTACCTATCCAGGTAGGACTGAAGACCATCCCAATGATGTGTTATGTAATCAATGGTGCTATGCAATATAACATGCTTCTAGGGAGGCCTTGGATCAAATAAATGCATTGCATCCCTTCTATTCTACATCAGTGTATCAAATACATTCACGAGAGACATGTTCACATGATGCCTTCGGATGAAGAACCCTTTAAATACGTGAATCTAGCAGATTTATCGAGGAAACTTGTGCTCCACTCAATGCACCTGGATGTGCAGCCAACATTGCCAATAAAATATCTAGGAGGTAAAATAAAAGAAGTGTGTGCTAGACCTGCAACATCCGTATCTCAATGATCGGAGCACACGACAACTACTTATATTATACCATTTGTGTCTATGATACAATAGGATGATAGGAAGTTGAAATAAAATGTGGATGAAAAGAAGATAAAGCAAGTGCCCAAGCCAGTTATCATTGAAGCCCCTACTCCCATGGAAGTAGAGGAAATTAAAAGAGAAGTCAAAGAGGCACCTCAACCTACTTTGCCTGCATCTTCAGTAGGGTCATATGCATCGTCCATTTGGTTAATCCTAGATTAGGGGAATATATTGTGCATAATGTGACATTCATACCTATTATCAAGACTACACAGGACATGGGCCAACCATGAGCCCATCGCCTTCCCATGGGGACGGTGGAACCATTAGGGGTACTACCTAACCAAACCAAATTCATCTATGGAGGGCTAGACCAGCTTGCATCTCCCACACCCATGGATGAGGATGATAATGAACCATTTATCATGAGCGTTCATTATCCATCCAACCCGAAATATGTCATGTGATACTTTGAGTGTTACCATTGGCATGGTTACGGTCTCGAACTATTCAAGCAAGGGCGTAGAAGGCCATATGAACCATAGTATCAGTTTCCAACTAACAGGTTTGGGTTAGGATACTATATTCAAGGTTAGGATAAACTTCTCATGGCATCTTTAGACCACCTATACCTCAGTCTGGGGTGAAGTTGACTTCAATACTTATCACCCTAATCCTTTTGCATTTTATAAGGATAATCAGATAGTGTCTTATGTCACTATAGAACCACCTGAGACATATCACGAGGATATCTTGGTGGGTAATGATCCAGATCATATACTAAGAGAAAAATTGGGTCAACAAATCTATGAGATAGCCGACGATATAGGAATGTGAGTTCATAATTCTAAATTAGTGATAAATTATGAGTTAGATGATCATTTTGATGAGGATACAATAGAGTCCATCTACGAGATAAGTGGAAAAAGTTGCATACATGAGAGTGATGATGATAATGAGTCCTCAAATAGTGAGCAATATGAGGATGATACTGAGGTGGCCTATTTGGACCCTTATAATTTACGTCATCTATTATCAAAGGAAACAATCATTGAAGATGATCAATCCTTCACGAGAGACAACATTTATCGAGTGTGGGCGTACATGGGACCCCATATTCCTAATCTCCCAATTCCAATTGGTAGTAGTGAAGGTCTCTATTATGATAGTGATGATGAGGATGAGATGGAGAGAGCCTATTTAGGACCTCCATACTTACACCATCATAATGCACCTTACACTATGAAGGATTTGCATAGAGAGGTTAATCTTAATCCTCTTCTCAAGGAAAGACCATTGAATCTTAATGTGATTTATCGCATGGTGTTTCCCAATATACCAACGTATATGGATCTCCTTGATCCCAATGATCCCATTCGACAGTCTATTCATGGACCACATCCAGATATCCCCATACCCCCAGAACCACCTCTCGGGGATGGGAGTTTTGCTAATGTTGAGTCACGTGCACATGGTCTTGGAGACATGATCCATTCCATCAATATGATCTCCATTGATTTGACCACTCCACTCTGCAACCCAGTCGATCCATCCAAACCATTATGTCTTAATGTAGATGCTATTTATTGGTATCGCACTGATTCACCCCTAGAGCCTAAATATTTCTTCCCTAACAAAGAAATGCTGCAACATTTCCATTTTGTGCCAGGATATGCACATGATTTCTACCATGGCTGAGGATACTTCCGATGCGAAAACGATAAACCTAGCAGATGGCATTCACTTAATCCCTATGCCTCATCAACTTGAGGAGGGATCCCATATGTTAGTAGAGGAAACCTTCAAAGTGGATATCAATAATGATCCCACCAATCCAAGGAAGGTTAAATTTGGAGAAAGTTTGACTCTTGATGAGCGTGCCAACCTCATACCTCTATTGAGAGAGAGACCTGCTCTCTTTACTTATAAGGATATGTCAGGTCTATATTTGAAATTGGTTACTAATAACATTTTGCTAGATCTATCAAAGAAGCCAAAAAAGTAGAAACTCAGGAAGATGCATCCAACAGTAGCCTTATTGGTTAAGGATGAATTGCAAAAGTTGTTGGATGTAGAGTTTGTCATTTTCATTGACTATTCGGAATGGGTATCAAACATGGTTCTTGTAGGAAAACCTGATTGAAGAATCCGTATCTATATGGATTTTAAAGACCTAAATAGGGCAACACCAAAGGATTCATTTCCATTACCGAACATCGATGCTCTCATAGATGCAACTACGGGTCATGAGATGCTCTCCTTAATGGATAGTTTTTTTGGTTACAATCAAATTTGAATTAATCCCAAAGACTAACATAAAACTACATTCATAACACCATGGGGGACGTTCTATTACAAGGTTATGCCATTCGGCCTAAAAAATACTAGTGCTACATATCAATGGGCTATGACATATATATTTCATGACTACATGCATAAGATCTTAGAAGATTATATCGATGAATTATTGGCAAAGTCATTGTTGCATTTAGAGCATGCCGAGGTCTTGAGGAAGGTCTTCAATCGCCTAAGAGAGCATAATGTCAGGTTGAATCCTAAGAAGTGTGTGTTTGGCATAACTTTAGGAAAGGTCTTATGATTCATCGTTTCAAAGTGAGGCATCAAAGTTAACCCAACAAAGGTCAAAGCTATTTTAGAAATGTGTCCCCCATTAACATTAAATAATTAAGAAGCCTTCAAGGCAAAGTAGCATCCATAAAGTTATTTATCGATCAATTATTGGATAAATATCGACTCATGAATCGACTACTACACAAGGGGGTCCTATTCAATTGGGACGAGGACTATCAAGCGATCTTTGCTGAGATTAAGCAATACTTGGTGACGCTACCAGTACTAGCTCCACCAAGGCCATATGTGCCATTCTTGCTATATATATCGGTTAATGACTTTGCATTGGAAATCATGTTAGCCCAAAAGAATGTGCAAGACAAGGAACAAGCCATATATTATATTAGCTGAACCTTGGTAAGTTATGAGCTAGGATATGCATATGTTGAAAATTTTTGTTTAGCGATGAGTGTTCGCTACAAAGAAATTATGACACTATATGTTGAGTCATACGACGTATGTAATATCCAAACAAAATCCTTTGCAGTATATGATGAGCAAGACATATCCTAATACATGTACTGCAAAGTGGATCATGCTACTAATAGAATTTGATCTGGAATTCATAAGCCAAAATTCCATTAAGGGACAAGTCATAGCTAATCAACTGGTTGAGGTGCCTCTCAAAAATAGTAGATCCCTCACCATAGAGATTCCTGATGATGTAGTATTTGCCTTATTAGAAGCACCCGAACTCGAGGAACCGGATAACAAAGTCGATGACCCTGTTCTTTGATGGTTCGAAGTGTGATAAAGGGGTGGTGTAGGAATAGTGTTGTTCACACCTCAAGGAGTTCCAATGCCCTTTTCATTCAAGTTGGAATTTCCTTGCACTAATAATAATACTGAATATGAAGCCTTAATTTTGGGTCTCCAAATAGCTGTCGACATGAAGATAAAAAGGCTAAATATCTTTGGTGATTCCCTTATCATTGTTAACCAAGTTAAAGGATTATTTTAATGTTGATGTCCGATATTGAAAGCTTACAAGGATCTTGTTAACATTTATCTAGATAAACTAGAATGGTACGACATCAAGGCAATCCCTCGTTCATACAATAGATTTGCAGACACAATGACATATTTGGGATCTCTAATCCCTCAGAATCCGTCTACTGATTTTACTACCATCCATGTAAAAATGTTGTCACACTCTGATGTATAACATGAAGCATTGGATAACAAAGAATCAATCAACATGATTCATGTAGAACCAAATCATGAATGGTTCTATAGAGCCAAAGAATTTCTCAAGAGAGCATCCTGGGGGTCTATGATCTTGTAGGATCCAACGGGGAGTGGTATTACCATTCACAACATGGTTGTTTCCTAGTATGCATTTGCAAATGTAGAACTACAGGGAGAACATGCTATCTTGTCAGTCAAAGCTGAAGCTTATCATAACTGGACATCACTAATACATGACTTCCTTAAACTTGGTGTAATCCCTTAGGGATTGTCATGTGCCACAAAATCCACATTTAAATAGAAAGTGACAAAGTATGTCTTGTTAGTAGACATCCTATACCGTAGAAGCTATGATGGAGTTATCCTTTGTTGTCTTGAGTCCCAAGAGTCACCTTGGGCAATTTTGCAAGCTCACGATGGTACGTGTGGTGGCCATTTCAACGACATGGCTATCGTAAAGTGCATCATTCGCATGGGTTATTATTGGCCCACTATGGAGAAGAATTGCAATGTGTATATCAAGAAATGCATTAAATTCTATCATCATGCTAATATTATGCACCTGCCATCATAGGCATTACAATCCATTCAAGTGGCTTGGCCATTTGCTCAGTGGGGATTGGATATCATAGGTAAGATCTCTCCTCTATCATCAGGTTGACATACTTTTATCCATATCTATATGGATTTTAGAGACCTAAACAGAGCAACACCAAAGGATTCATTTCCATTACCAAACATCGATGCTCTCGTAGATGCAACTATGGGTCATGAGATGCTCTCCTTAATGGATAGTTTTTTTGGTTACAATAAAATTTGAATTAATCCCAAAGACCAACATAAAACTACATTTATAACACCATGGGGACATTCTATTACAAGGTTATGCCATTCAGACTAAAAAATGTTGGTGCTACATATAATGGGCTATGACATATATATTTCATGACTACATGCATAAGATCTTAGAATATTATATCGATGACTTATTGGCAAAGTCATTGTTGCATTTAGAGCATGCTAAGGTCTTGAGGAAGGTCTTCGATCGCCTAATAGAGCATAATGTCAGGTTGAATCCTAAGAAGTGTGTGTTTGGCATAACTTTAGGAAAGCTTTTAGGATTCATCGTTTCAAAGCGAGGCATTAAATTTAACCCAGCAAATGTCAAGGCTATTTTAGAAATATGTCCCCCATTAACATTAAAGAATAAAGAAGCCTTCAAGACAAAGTAGCATCCATAAAGTGATTTATCGCTCAATTATCAGATAAATATCGACTCATGAATCGACTGCTACACAAGGGGGTCCCATTCAACTGGGACGAGGACTGTCAAGCGGCCTTTGCTGAGATTAAGCAATACTTGGTGACGCTACCAGTACTAGCTCCACCAAGGCCATATGTGTCATTCTTGCTGTATATATCGGTGACTGACTTTGCATTGGAAACCATGTTAGCCCAAAAGAATGTGCAAGACAAGGAACAAGCCATATATTATATTAGCTGAACCTTGGTAAGTTATGAGCTAAGATATGCATATGTTGAAAATTTGTGTTTAGCAGTAGTGTTCGCTACAAAGAAATTATGACACTATATGTTGAGTCATACGACGTATGTAATATCCAAACAAAATCCTTTGCAATATATGATGAGCAAGACATATCCTAATACATGTACTGCAAAGTGGATCATGCTACTAATAGAATTTGATCTGGAATTCATAAGCCAAAAATAGTAGACATATCCTAATTCATAAGCCAAGACATATCCTAATTCATTAAGTGATAAGTCATAGCTGATCAACTGGCTGAGGTGCCTCTCAAAAATAGTAGACCCCTCACCATAGAGATTCCTGATGATGTAGTAGTTGCCTTATTAGAAGCACCCAAACTCGAGGAACCGGATAACAAAGTCGATGACCCTGTTCTTCGATGGTTCGAAATGTGAGAAAGGGGGTGGTGTATGAATAGTGTTGTTCACACCTCAAGGAGCTCCAATGCCCTTTTCATTCAAGTTGGAATTTCCTTGCACTAATAATAATACTGAATACGAAGCCCTAATTTTGGGTCTCCAAATAGCTGTCGGCATGAAGATAAAAAGGCTAAATATCTTTGGCGATTCCCTTATCATTGTTACCCAAGTTAAAGGATTATTTTAATGTTGATGTCCGATATTGAAATCTTACAAGGATCTTGTTGACATTTATCTAGATAAACTAGAATGGTACGACATCGAGGCAATCCCTCATTCATACAATAGATTTGCAGACACAATGGCATATTTGGGATCTCTAATCCCTCAAAATCCGTCTACTGATTTTACTACCATCCATGTAAAAATTTTGTCACACTCTGATGTATAACATGAAGAATTGGATAACAAAGATTCAATCAACATGATTCATGTAGAACCAAATCATGAATGGTTCTATAGAGCCAAAGAATTTCTCAAGAGAGCATCCTGGGGGTCTATGATCTTGTAGGATCCAACGGGGAGTGGTATTACCATTCACAACATGGTTGTTTCCTAGTCTGCATTTGCAAATGTAGAACTACAGGGAGAACATGCTATCTTGTCAGTCAAAGCTGAAGCTTATCATAACTGGACATCACTAATACATGACTTCCTTAAACTTGGTGTAATCCCTTAGGGATTGTCATGTGCCACAAAATCCACATTTAAACAGAAAGTGACAAAGTATGTCTTGTTAGTAGACATCCTATACCGTAGAAGCTATGATGGAGTTATCCTTTGTTGTCTTGAGTCCCAAGAGTCACCTTGGGCAATTTTGCAAGCTCACGATGGTACATGTGGTGGCCATTTTAGCGACATGGCTATTGTAAAGTGCATCCTTCGCATGGGTTATTATTGGCCCACTATTGAGAAGAATTGCAATGTGTATATCAAGAAATGCATTAAATTCTAGCATCATGCTAATCTTATGCACCTGCCATCACAGGCCTTACAGCCCATTCAAGTGGCTTGGCCATTTGCTCAGTGGGGATTGTATCTCATAGGTAAGATCTCTCCTCTATCATCGGCTTGACATACTTTTATTATTATGGCTACTGAGTATTTTACTAAATGGGTGGAAGACATTCCCTTAACAATGATAACTGGAGTGCATGAACAAAACTGTGAGAGCTTTGACTTCTAAGTATAGAATCAAACATAGTTTTGTAACTTCATATTATCTACAAGCAAACGGATATACTAAAGCTTCAAATAAGATAGTCATTTCAATCTTGAAAAATATGGTATAAGAACACCACAAATATTGGTATATCCAACTGCCCCTTGCATTATGGGCTTACAAGACTAGTATTCAGACACCCATTGGGGTAACTCTATTTTCACTGGTATATGGCGTTGAGGCCATTATGCCCCTAGAGTTGGAGATTCCAACACTGTGCATCGCATTAAAATAATTCATTGATGATGACACCACACGGTAAGCTCACCTAGATCAATTGATGCTACTTTATGAACATCGCGTGAATGCCCTTGAGCACCTCCATGTTTATCAAGAATGTTTAAAATGAGCTTACAATATCAAAGTCCATCTGAGATAATTTGAGGTTGGTGATCTTGTGCTGAAAGAGAACCAAAAGAATTCAAATTTACCACCAAAAATGTGAGACAAATTCATGGCTATCTAGTTAGGTCCTTATATGATCTCAGAGAAGATTGGACCTGGGACATATCACTTGATATCGCTCGAAGGAGTTGAAGAGCCTAAGCCTCTCAATATCCTTCATCTTAAAGTGTTCTATACCTAGAACCAAAAAAGGCTCCAAAGGCATCTATAAGCCCTTTGGTCAATCAAAAAAGGCTCCAAAGGCATCTATAAGACCTTTGGTCAATCAAAAAAGGCTCCAAAGGCATCTATAAGCCCTTTGGTCAATCAGAAAAGGCTCCAAGGGCATCTATAAGCCCCTTGGTCATCCCATTAAAAGCTCCAAAGGCATCTATAAGCCCTTTGGTCAATCAGAAAAGGCTCCAAAGGCATCTATAAGACCTTTGGTCAATCAAAAAAGACTCCAAAGGCATCTATAAGCCCTTTGGTCAATAGAAAAGGCTCCAAGGGCATCTATAAGCCCCTTGGTCATCCCATTAAAAGCTCCAAAGGCATATGTAAGCCCTTTGGTCAAATTAAATTTTCAAAATCCATAAAAATTAAAAAGTAATAAAATCCAAAAATATATATATAAAAATATCAAAAATCAAAAAACTTTGTACATCATTGCATTTTCAATTATATGTTGCATTTCATTTTGCATCATTGCATTTCATTTCATTGCATTGCATTAGGCATTTCCATCCGTCACCCTTGCATTAGGATAGGTTGTGTTTGCAATCTTACAAATGACACCACGTTTGTGTTTCAATCATGCATCTATGCATTACATTACCATATATCATTCACCCTTGTGAGTAATTGTATTTTTCAACACAACCCATCTTGTTGCTATGAAGAATATACTAGGATTTTTTGGTCATTCAACCATACCTAGTGGTGGTCTTCTCAGGAGTTGGTAAGAAAGCCTTCTTTGCTTTTGCGGTTGAGGTCTAGTTAGTATAGCCCTTAGCATATTAGAATCCTATCACTAATCAACAAATTAAAGAATCCTAATTAGGACTAGGGGAAGATGAATGCTACAAAGCAAGACCAGGCATCCTGAAGTGAAAAGTTTATTCTTGCTCATCCCCCCATGCAAATGGTTTGGGACATGTGGGAAATTGGAAAAAGGACAAGTTTACTCCCTACCCATATAAATCCCTTGCTTACAAATGAAGGAGCAATATCCCAGAGTGATACCCCAGATCAATATCAAATATTGATATCCCCTATCGATATCCTAGATCGATATCCCAAATTGATATCTCAAAGTCAAAATCCCCAGTATTCAAATCAAAGTTCAAATCAAGATCAAATGAAGATCAAAATCAAGTTCAGATTCAAATCAGTATCAAATCCCTTGCTCAAGAAAAAAAAAGTACAAAATAAACAGTGATTCTTATCACTATAGTACAAAATAAACAGTGATTTTTATCACTTTATATGAGCAAGTATCTCAAAAAATTGAAGAAAAGGAGGGGGTGAGCTTGAATCCCTGGAATTGTCAACACTACTATACCTTACACATGATGATATATATGATGCATTAGCATTCGCTTATGTGCAGATAAATGTTTGAATGTGGAAGAGCTAGCTTCAGGTGTCCAGTATCACCTAATGGTCTAGTCCAACTAAAATCTAAACCTAGGATTGGGTAAGACATTTTCGGACCCCCAATCTTAGCAATGGGCTGAAAGAATCCTGCCTGACATCGAGGTATGCTTATGCCTTATCAAATATACTCACTTGCACACATAGAGGTAATGAAAATTTAGGGCCTATCCTAGCGAAATACTTATGTTTTATAAGTCTTATATGGTTAGTATACAACTTTTGATTAGACAACTAGGGTGTTTGAGTCTCATGGAAAACCTCAACAATTTACAAATAGCAACAATCATTCAAATTGCTCTCTAGTTGCTGAGAGGCCCAGGTTCTAATCTCTCACCTCATATGTTGTGGATATGTTATGTAATGGTTCCCTCGTGGTCACAGTCTGTTTACCCCTTGTGGCCACCACAAAAAAAAAAAAAAACAATCATTCAAATTGCAATCATCAAAAATAAATTTCTTTTATAAGAGTTTGTTTATTAGAATCATTTGTACTATATAATTAGATACCATATGGATGTAAAAAATGATATTTATATGGCCACTGATTATATTATACATATCCTTTTAATTTACAAAAACCGATAAATAGAAACCATATACCATTGCATCTCACAAACGGGTGTACAATTTATCAAACATTCATAAAGATATAGCAATTACAATGCATGATTGTTATACATTCTGTGGTGTCATCCATTAGATTGTTTAAATTCATATTACATTCATACATTATGTTTTAAGTGATTAAAGCATACATGTTCATTGGCATAGCAGTCATCATAGAAAAATTATGCAACACATACATGGCATAAATTATGTCATAACAACATAAATTAAATGCATACAAGTATAGAAAGTTACACATGCATTTAAAATAAACATCACATCCATATGCATCCATCATAAGTAGTCCATATACACATATATCTCATAGCATCTAATCATCTATCTCATATATAGCTAGTGCATGTCATCCATACATCATATCATATAGCATTAAATAAATAACACATTGCATCCATGTGCATCTCATAAAACATTAACAATAAAAATAAAATAAATCAAAAATTCAAATGTGCCTCGTATTTAGTTATTTACCCTATACACTTGGTGGTTGTAGTGACTTGCGATCCATGCAATCCGGCAAGATGAGTAAATTACCATAAGGACATTTGGGGTAAATTAGCCATCACTGAATTGTATTATTCATTTCAATCCCTAATGATGATCAGAATACTCTAGTGGAATGAGATATTCATAGTAATTCTCCTATGATATTTTTAGGAGATCATCGACAATATGATTCAACATAAGCCCAATTAGAATTGTCTTCATTTTGATTCCCTAAGAAGGCCTTTGTGGTTGGACCGCTCCATGGGATAGAAATTGGCAAATACTATTAACAGTTGCAATCATAGCTGATTAGGCCTTGCCAAATATTCAAATGCTAAATATTACTTTATTCAAGATCATTCATAGTGTTCAAGTGACCTCGTCGCTTCATTTATTGTCATTACCCTCATCGACTCGTCGCTTGAGGGGTAGTCATAATATCAAATCATAATCAAAGTCAATAGAATATCCCTTGATCTTGTCAAACTTGCATTCATCTTATGAATCATTGCCAAAGACTATCATAAGATTTCCCTTTTGCTAGAAAAATAGCATATATGACAGTTTGTGTGTAGCTCTCCTTCTTTCAATTATATAGGCTTAACTCCTATTATAGCACCAAAGCTACCTGAATTTTTGATGACGAGTGCAAACTCTTTCAAATTTAATCCTTCCAATCAGAAGCAATGATTCTAGGATGTGCGTCCTCTTTGTAGGACCTAGGGCATCTAATGTTGATCATACTAATGATCATCATCCAACCTACAACATCATTTTAGGAGGTCTATTTTTGCTCAACATTGTTTTATCTCACAACACATCTCAAAAGGGGCATCTATAGACACCTAAAATGCATCATGTCGAGGCGACTACTCATATGGGACATGCTAGAAGACCATATGAAAGACCTTGGATAGATACCAAGGTATAGTAGTGGTTTTTACCACTCATTTGGGCACCTTTGCCTAGTCAGTGCTAGCCATTGTTGACACTCGTGGTTAGCAGTATTGACCATGCCTATCAGTCGTGGTCAGGACTCAGAGTTAGTTGGCCTTCATCCGACCCAAAATTAGTTGCAATGGCCAATTGGTTGTGTATTGGAGCGGTTTGAGTGAGGAAGGTTCTGGATCCTTCCATCCAACAAGCTCAACCACCCAATCTCGATCTAGGCTTCCTCATGAAGCCACCCCTACCCCTTGGTAATGGCTATATAATCCCACTCCAAATTGGGGAAAAGAGAGAGAAGCATAATCAATTGAGCAATGAATCCCTGTAGGATTGTATACTCAATCACATGCATTGATAGGAATACTTTTTCTATCCAATTGGAGATCACATTGACATGGAGGTCCTAGGAGGATAGGAGAGCCAAGAAACACTAATCTGTACAATCGGTGCACTCACTGAGAAATTCAACCACCAAATATGTTAGAGGACATAGAGGCGATCCTTGACCATCAATTTGGCAAGGAGAATCAGAGAAATTGACCCTAATTTGGAGGTTAAACTTACTTTAGGCTCATCCGCAGCTGTTAGCCATGGTGAATAGTTCCCACCGCTTGAATGACCTATGGTCAGAGGGTAATCCCTGATTTCCTTATTCTCTGCTTTATAATTTGTTTAACTAGGTTATATTAATCATACTTTAGGTTTAATTCAGTATTCTAGAGACTTTTGACCAACAAATTACTAGTTAATTACAATTTTTCTTCATTATTGTAATGTAGGTATAACAAATATTTTTCATGCTTTCATGTCTTCAATTGAGTAATTAGGAGAAGATTATATAGATTCATCTTAGTTTATTTTATGTTTCTAATGGTATATCATCATGATTTAGATCAATTTACATGCATTGAATCACTTTCTTAATTTATTGATTATCATGTTATCTTTTGTGCAAGTACCCTTTAAAAGCCTCATCGAGAGAGGTCTCCTTTGTTTTTAATGTTTCTTGTTGTTTATTTCACATAGGACTAACAGGGTTTTGGGATGTAAGGAAACAAATGCCTCTAATCATGGAGAAGAGGGTCATCAAAACCCTATAGCAATTTGTGTCATCCTGAAAGGCATTTGGAAATCACACCTACCCTTGAGAGGGAAACAATACATCCTATTGTAACAATTGTATCAAAGTGATTATCCCTAAGAGGGATGTACTTATAATTTGACTTTGGATTCAAATATAATGGAATAAAGTGTATTTATTATTGTCAATTTCTTGTTCTTGTATGCATTTTGTGTATCTTTCAATTCTTGCAATAGGAACCGATAGGTGTGAGCCTTTTTTGGATAGTACAGGAATATTTGAGTTTTGCTAATTTTCTTTGAGTACAAGGTCACCCGCTTGGAATTCCCATGGATGGATTTTGTGATCATAGGATATTTTGATTTGTTCTTGATAAACATGAAGATGCTCAAGAGAATTGATTTAGTGTTCATCAAGGAGAATGATTTGGTCGAGCCTTGCTTGGTGAGTTCCATTGATATAGAGAATGATTTGGTCGAGCCTTGCTTGGTGAGTTCCATTGATATAGAAATATGAAATGTGAAGCTAATTATTCATTATGTGCAATAAAATATATAATACATGCAAAGAATCATGTGGGTTACAATGGTTGTAACAATTTTTTTTGCAACTAAAAGATATGTAGAGAAAACCAGATGCCAAACATGGATGCAAACAAACAACTAACTACTAGAAGATAAAACATATCTCTAACAACCTAACCATGCATCCTAACAACTAAAAAATCAAATCCAACGTGGGCATACTATACCAATAAGAAATAGTAATATCTTAGGCTTATAATTAAGCCTAAGGTACAATAATAATATCCTCAACACTCCTCCCAACCATAGAAATATTGGAACTCAATGCTCTTAACAAATATGGAAAGTCATGAGCCATATGATGGTGAGGGATCTAGTGAGCCATATGTGGAAAGTGACCTTGGCAAGAAACAAGGTAAGAAGTGGAATAACCCTATCGAGTGTGATGGGACTTCATGTTAAAAACTCTATCTATAATGAGTGAAAGTTGAGGGTCAGGTGCCACTACTATTGTAGGGTTGATGATAGGTTCAGGTGCCAAAGGAGGATCTTGATATGGCATCTCTGGAAAGTGTTGGTTGTCCAATGGAATCCAAACTCTATATCCAACCTAAAAGGGATGAGGATTGTGATGCTTGCCCATTGCTCTCTACTTTGCTTGTTGATTCTTCTGCAAATCTTGTGATATCTTGCCCTGAAGGCTCTTTCGGTGGTAAATGAAGAAATTTAGCTTATATTGCTCCTTCCCATGTGCAATGATGGAAGAGAGAAATTCTAAAGGTAACTTCTATGGATCAAGTGGTTGTGTGTTCATAGTTGTACCCGAAATGATGCCAATGGTTGGTATCTTTCTCATGAGTGAGAGTGATGGGTTCCTTATCCACGAGATCTTGTGATTGTTCAATTTTTGGAAGTGAAGCTTCTTCTTTATCATGAGTCTTTGGAGGTGCTTGTTATTTATCCTATGTGGGACTTATGCAAGTAGGAGCCAATACAAGTGCTTGACATAATGGCTTACGATATTGTCTACAACTTAGCATCAAATTTTATGTGGATGTAGTGCTTTGTATCAAATATATTTTATCATGAAAATCCAAGGTGTGAGTGTTCTTTTTAGCATGATACATTGAATTCCTATCAAATTGATAGGGCTTACCAATAAATAGTCCACAATAATCCATGTCAGTGATATCACACCATACCTTATCCACAAACTTATCACCAAAAGCAAAAAACAAGGTGCAAATGCGTGTGATGTTGGATGTGGACTCTACATCCTTCCACCCAAGTGCATAGGATTGAGGATGTGGCTTCATGGGAATCTTTAACTTATCAAAAAAAGTCCTTCCAATGAGATTCTTCTACGAGCCATTATCTATAATACAATCCACATAAAAATCATGAGTAAGGTGGTCTCAAGTGATAAACAAATGGTCACAACCCCTTGTGCAAAAACATTTGACATGAGGGTAACTTTGTTTAGTTTACCATTCAAAGCAGGATATTATTCTTCTATACCTATAGTCACAATGCGACCATCTTGTGGTTCCTAATTATTAAAATCACAATACAATGTTGAAGAAGAATATTTTTTGAAGTGAGAAGAAGAAGAATGTGCTTTAGATGAAGTGGGAGGAGAAGAAGAATTAGGGGAAGAAGAATGAGAAGTGTTCTTCACCTTTTGTTGATGTTGGTTCATATCTTTGGAAGTGCTTTCCTGTGAAGGTTGAGATCCGTGAGAGGCACCAACTTTCTCCTCCGCTAGAATGGCATGTTTGAATACCACATCCAAAGTAAGGAAATCATTGAATTTTATTTCCCTAAAAATCTGATTTTGCATTCCATGAGTGAACTTATTAATCAAATGCTCTTCTAAATATTTTTGACCAAGAACCCTTAGCCTATTGAATTAAAAAATTTAGTCTACAACTGACATACTATAGGCTTACCTCAACCTATACCACTTGGTCATGAGGTCACTTTGATAGTTTTATGGGAAAAAGGTGTTCTTCAGAATTTGGATGAGTTCTTTCCAAGTCATGGTAGAATTTTGGCTTTGTCTTTCTACAATCAAAAAATTTGCTAAGCCTGTGAGGTTGACTATGGAAAAAGCAATTTTTTCATTCAAAGGGACTTCTGCGTAGGAGAACCAAGTCTCCAAATCTAGGATCCAAGTAGACAAGACATATGGATCCCTTGATTCATCATATAATTTGACCTCACATTTTGCCTTGTTGGCAAATTTGTTATAAATTTTGACATCACCAAGAGTCAATTGGATAGTAATATCTTTCACCTTATTTGCCAAAACATCTACTGCAATGGTAAGATTTTCCATATTTTTTTGGAGGTCAAAATCCATTTGATGATGTGTATATGCCAAACTAGGAGAAATCTAATGTGGTTGCAAGAACTATCTAGGTAATTACTTTAGGACAATTTGTGAACTAATGCAAAAATTGACCTAGATTTACAAAATTGCCTTTCAATTACAAAAATGGGATAAATTTTAGTGCTTTTTCAAATTACATCAATGAATGTAAATTACAAAATTACCCCTACATTGAAAAAAATTCTGCTTTTGGAGGTAAAATAAATTGATAATTTTGCAAAAATTATTGCTAAAATTGCAAAAATTTGAAAAAAAATGACCTTACTTGTTGTTTGGCACCAAAATTTTGAATTTGAAAATTGGTGGTAAAAATTTTGTTTTCAACTCCCAGTCAATGGGTAAACGTCGGAACAACGATCGGTTCAATGTTAGTTAGGACAGGTCAACAGTAAACTGTACATGGTTACAACGATCAACAGAGTAGTGAAATTTCAAACTCAATGGTTAGGTGGTGCTAGACCACATGAAATAGGGGTGAACAACTCATCAAGTGCTTATCTGTGTGTTAGCAATTATAAACTCCTTACAACCTATAGAGCAATGAGTGTGGGACTAAATCCTGTATATATTAATAATTTCTCCTTGACAAAAATCTTCAATGTGCTAGCAAGCCAATCAAACCGTATAGGCATAGTTCTCAACAATGATCAAATTATCAACTTAAATTTTTTTCCACCTGGCATGATAGTGCCTACACCCTCAACTGGCGCGACCACCTAAGAGTGGCTAATGTGACCATCATAAGGTGGTCACTTATTTCTTGTGTGCTTTGGCACTTATAAAAAGTCCCTTGCCTGCTTCACGAGCAATGTGGGACCAAAAAAATAGTCCCAAAACAAAAAAAATATGGTTTTCCCATCAATATTCATCACAGCGCACTGAATCATGTCAAAAATTGGTTGATTCTATTGGAAAACCGATCCTATGACCAAAAACAACTGGAGTTCTGTTGTCAGTTTTGACACACCTTGTAAAATGCATAATAGATACGGTTTTATGAAAGCACTCATTGTAAAACTACTCCTTTCCCATAAAAAATGGTTAAGGTGTTGTTGTTCTAAAGCTTTCCCTTATAAAACTCTGGATGAACTATTACAGGTTTTTCTAAGCTTTTTTGTACTTTTCTAGCTTTTCTGTACTTCTCTTACGTTTTAGTTTTACTGTACTTCTCTTACGTTTTAGCTCGGTATGTTGCATGCAAAATTGTATATGTTTTAGCATGGACAATAGAATGATTAAGTTGTCACTTCCAGCTCTTCTGATTGGATGCTTTCCTTCCTTAGATAAAGGGTTATTCTTAAAATAGTTAGAGAGCTAGGTTGGCAAAGTTGATAAAATTACTAAGTAAATATGAAATCTAAGCTTGTTCGAAGGGAACTCCTCTCAAAGTGCCTCAAAAATTCCAAGTATTTTTTCTTAAAATAGAAAGTGCTCCACTTGGTAGCACTTTGCTGAAAAGTGCTCCACAAGGGAGTGCTTTGCTAGAAAGAGGGTTTCATCGAGCTTCTCTCAGGAGGGTCCACAAAGCTAAGTGGATAGGGCAGTTTGAAAAGGACTAACTATAAACTAAATCAGCACTTGGTCTAAAAAATGCTACTCCCTGGAATATTAAAATATTAAAGTCAAAATGTATGTTGGGGGGAAAAGCGCTCCACAAGGGAGCGCTTTGCTGAAAAGTGCTCCACTTGGGAGCGCTTTGATGAAAGGTCCCCTCCAAGAGCTTTATAAAAAGGTAGCTAGAGTGCTACATGGATAGAATCCATAAAATGGCTAAGTGTAAGTAAAATCAACACTTAAAAGAGATAGTCCCCTTGGGAAATTTCAAACATGTCAAGGCCTCGCTTCAAGCACAAAGCACTCCGCAAGGGAGCGCTTTGTTAAGAAGCGCTCCACTTGGGAGCACTTTGTTAAGAAATACTTCCATACTTGTCATAGGCACCTAAAAAGTTAAGTGAGTGAGGTTGGTTGATAATATGGCTAAGTACAAATGAAATCAACACTTAAGGGAAAATGACCCCCTTAGAAGTTTCTAATGGTTGATAAAATGACTAAATGTAAGTAAAATCAACACTTAGAAGAGATAGTCCCCTTGGGAACTTTCAAACATGTCAAGGCATCTCTTCAAGCACAAAGTGCTCCGCAAGGGATCACTTTGTTGAGAAGCACTCCACAAGGGAGCGCTTTGTTGATAAGCGCTCCACTTGGGAGAGTTTTGTTGAGAAATACTTCCATACTTATCATAGGCAACTAAAAAGCTAAGTGAGTGAGGTCGATAAAATGGCTAAGTCTGAGTGAAATCTACACTTTGATAAAAGGCTAAGTGAGTGAGGTTGATAAAATGGCTAAGTATGAATGAAATCTACACTTTGATAGAAGTACTTCTCCTGTAGGTCTTCAAAGTGCTAAATCTTCACTTTGTTTAGAAAGTGTTCCACTTGGGAGTGCTTTGCTGAAAAGCGCTCCACAAGGGAGCACTTTGTCTAAAAGGGCCAGGGGCATCTTGTTAGAAGGAGCTAACAAAATAAAGGAGAGGTCCATAGTGCATCCTCTATTTCACCGCTCTGAATCTATCATTGAGACTGTCTGATCAATGATCGTCATCAGAAAATTCTAACTTCAATGTCAAGTTATCTGTAATTTTGGTCTGACTATTCCAAGTCTTCACTAAAACCTTCTGCTTTTAATGCTGAATTGTTAGTAAGGATAAGGTAGACTATTTATGGCTATCATCGAAATCGTATCAGACCGTCATGAAAGTGGTTGGGCATTAATGTTTCAAGCGGTAGCTTTCTCCTATATAAATCGCTCCTTCTCTGTAACATGACATGGATAACTTCTGCTAGAAAAGCAGCTGTGTACTTGAAATATGCTCCCAAAATAAAGGCTTATGGCTATGGTTTGAGTCCCCAATATCTGTGTATGACTTCTATTCTGTGATTTCTATTAAACTAGTGTCTCTATTTTGTAGTTTAATTATGTTCTTTGGATTTTGCTATTGATAGAATACTGGTCCCTAGAATTCTTGCTAGAGTTTACATAGGTTCTGAGGATTTTATACTATTTTCTGTTATAAGTCATTATTTTGATTGTTGTTGGTTCAAATAGATAAGTTGTCTATCGTGCTTCCGGTCCATCACCCTAAATCTCTGGCCTTCGGCCATTTCCCATTTCTTTTCGTAATTTCCCATCTCTTTAAGTATCTTTCTATCCCTTATCTCCAATCCCCCATTTTTATTTTTGAAACCAACCCTACTAGAGATTTCCACGGAGGACATTCCTTTCCTTCGGGAATTCAATGCTTAGCATCGGGCCTAGGGCGTTTTAAACTTATAAAACCTGTATCTAGGTCGGTTCAATTACCAACAGTTTTTGGCACGCCCGATGGGACGAATAGTCTCCATTTTTAACGAAGCTCAAGTTTGGTGAATCTCTAGCTTACCTTCATCTAGAAAAATCATCTGGCAACTCTGATAAGTGAAATATTTGGGTCTCATGATCGATGGATCCTTTTTATACTAAAATAAGACACCCTTAAGGACCCAAGGTTTGGTGAGCAACCTTGGCCTCACAAGTGGATAAATAATGTTCACCTGGTGACTCTCACTCAGTGGTAAGGACCATGATCTCTAAAGACCATTGCTATAATGACATAGGTATGCTATCCCAGTTGGGATGATCCTGACCCTTTGAATCTCCAAAGTCAGCATGAGATTTCCAAAAGTGCCCTGAAGACCCTGACAAAATACAATGGCACTAATGGAATGGCCTGAGAGCACCTTGAAGATGTTGCTACTTTAGCAACCCTCCACAACATAACCCACAAAGATGTCATGATCAGACTTTTGGTCCTATCTCTGGAAGGAAGGGTGCTACAGTGGTACAGACTGCTCAGGCGTAAGAGCATATGCTCATGGGATGACTTAGTGGTAGCACTCATCAACACATTTGACGACTCTCAAGATCCATTCCAGCTGTTGATGCACCTCTCCACCATCATGAGAGCACCTTTGGAGAGCATCATAGACTTCAATGTCTGATTCTATAGAAGTTGGAAAAAATTCCAGGAGAAATCCAACCGACACCCACCCATGCCCATCTCTTCTATGTTTAGGTTTTCCACCTGGATATAAGCCTCCTCCTACTACAATATAGGGAATAGAGATTCCCTCAAATCTTGGAGGAAGCAATACAAGCGGAATAACTTTTGCTCCTATCAAGAAAGTGGTAGTGGGGAGAAAGTCCATAAATTTCTCTGGTAGTTGTTGCTCTTGTATATCCCGTGCAGTATTCACCATGGCAGATCCCTCATACTATGCGAAGACCTTGAATGCAGTTGTGTGGATCTCAAGAGGCAGATCTCATCCAAGGCCAATGATGGGAATATGTAAGCACTACTCAAGCAATAGATAATACAGTTTCTTATAGTTTCCATCAAGAGATGGACCAAGAAGGCGAACAACCTCAAGTGGCAGATTCTGAGAGTGACGAAGACAGTTTTGCACCATTTTTGTGTCTCAGGGTATAGCACGCAAGTATTTGGCCAAATCACAATAAGCATACCTCTTCAGGAAGCTGGTCCTGAGGAAATCCTGACAATAAGGCTATTGTCAGAAAAATCTTGCTATCACATCAAGGAGTTAGAGGAACCTGTAATCAAGAGCCCACAACCAGTGGACTCTCTAAAGTGGTGGTATTGGCTCCAACCATCACTGCAATTGGTACTTGAAGAAGGTTCCCATATGGTAAATCTCTTTGAGACACTAATCATTAATGGTATGAGTACTGACATGCATGATTACCTGCCATGTTGCATCTTGTTCACAACCTGGAAAACTTTGAGAGACCAACCAAACTTCAAATATTGACTGAAGTACAATTAGATCTAGTCTAGAAACTGAAGATTCATTGGATAGGCACTTGAATCTAGGTTTGTGGTGGTGACATGCCAATAATGTCGTAAAATTTTGTGTAAATAGGGTAAATAGGTTGGCTGGTAAGTAAGTTTCAATTGTTTTTATTTTTAGTTTGGTGCACCAAGAAGAGAAATAAGCAGAAAGGGAGAAGCTGGAGGAAGATTTACTACCATAAATAAATGCTCAGAGGAGGACAACAAGGAACAGGATGATAGAGAACCCAGTAGAAGTGACAAAGAAGAGGAAGAAGACCTAGAGAAGAAAGATGACTCTGCAGGCCAAGGATAAGGCCTGGGATCTTTGCATTGAGACAAGCTCAATACCCCACGAGCTGCTAGATGTGTTGTTAGTTTTGACACACCTTGTAAAATGCATAATAGATACAGTTTTATGAAAGCACTCATTGTAAAACTCTTCCTTTCCCATAAAAAATGGTTGAGGTGTTGTTGTTCTAAAGCTTTCCCTTATAAAACTGTAGATGAATTGTTACAGGTTTTTCTAAGTTTTTTTGTACTTTTCCATATTTTATGTACTTCTCTTATGTTTTAGTTTTATTGTACTTCTCTTACATTTTAGCTTGGTATGTTGCATGCAAAATTGTATATATTGTAGCATGGGTAATAGAATGATTAATTTTGTCACTTCCATCTCTTCTGATTGGATGCTTTCCTTCCTTAGCTAAAGGGTTATTCTCATAATAGTTAGAGAGCTAGGTTGGCAAAGTTGATAAAATTACTAAGTAAAGATGAAATCTAAGATTGTCCAAAGGGAACTCCACTCAAAGTGTCTCAAAAATTCCAAATCTTATGCTTAAAAGATAAAGCGCTCCACTTGGGAGTGCTTTTCTAAAAAGCACTCCACAAGGGAGCATTTTGCTAGAAAGAGGGTTTCATCGAGCTTCTCTCAGGAGGGTCCACAGAGCTAAGTGGATAGGGCAGTTTGAAAAGGACTAACTATAAACTAAATCAGCACTTGGTCTAAAAGATGCTACTCCCTGGAATATTAAAAGATTAAAGTCAAAATGTATGTTGGGGGAAAAGTGCTCCACAAGGGAGTGCTTTGCTAAAAAGTGCTCCACTTGGGAGCGCTTTGATGAAAGGTCCCCTCCAAGAGCTTTATCAAAAGGTAGCTAGAGTGCTACATGGATAGACTCCATAAAATGGCTAAGTGTAAGTAAAATCAACACTTAAAAGAGATAGTCCCCTTGGGAACTTTCAAACATGTCAAGGCCTCGCTTCAAGCACAAAGCACTCCGCAAGGGAGTGCTTTTTTAAGAAGCACTCCACTTGGGAGCACTTTGTTAAGAAGCGCTCCACAAGGGAGCACTTTATTAATAAATACTTCCATACTTGTCATAGGCACCTAAAAAGTTAAGTGAGTGAGGTTGGTTGATAAAATGGCTAAGTTCAAATGAAATCAACACTTAAGGGAAAATGACCCCCTTAGAAGTTTCTAATGGTTGATAATATGGCTAAGTGTAAGTAAAATCAGCATTTAAAAGAGATAGTTCCTTGGGAACTTTCAAACATGTCAAGGCCTCGCTTAAAGCACAAACCGCTCCGCAAGGGAGCGCTTTGTTGAGAAGCACTCCACAAGGGAGCACTTTGTTGATAAGCACTCCACAAGGGAGTGCTTTGTTGAGAAATACTTCATACTTATCATAGGAAACTAAAAAGCTAAGTGAGTGAGGTCAATAAAATGGCTAAGTCTGAGTGAAATCTACACTTTGATAAAAGGCTAAGTGAGTGAGGTTGATAAAATGGCTAAGTCTGAATGAAATCTACACTTTTCTAGAAGTACTTCTCTTATAGGTCTTCAAAGCGCTAAATCTTCACTTTGTTTAGAAAGTGCTCCACTTGGGAGCGCTTTGCTGAAAAGCACTCCACAAGGGAGTGCTTTGTCTAAAAGGGTTAGGGGCATCTTGTTAGAAGGATCTAACAAACTAAAGGAGAGGTCCACAGTGCATCCTATGTTTCACTGCTCTGAAGGTGTCATTGAGACTGTCTAATCAATGATCGTCATCAAAAACTTCTAACTTCAATGTCAAGTTATCTGTAATTTCGGCCTGACTGTTCCAAGTCTTCATCGAAACCTTCTGCTTTTAATGCTAAATTGTCAATAAGGATAAGGTAGACTATTTCTAGCTATCACCGAAATTGGATCAACCCGTCATGAAAGTGGTTGGGCATTAATTTTTCAAGCGATAACTTTCTCCTATATAAACCACTCCTCTGTAACACGACATGGATAACTTCTTCTAGAAAAGCAACTATGTACTTGAAATCTGCTCCTAAAATAAAGGCTTTTGGCTACGGTTTGAGTCCCCAATCTCTGTGTATGACTTCTATTTTGTGATTTCTATTAAACTAGTGTCTCTATTTTGTAGTTTAATTCTGTTCTTTGGATTTTTTGGTTGATAGAACAATGGTCCCTAGATTTCTTGCTAGAGTTTACATAGGTTCTAAGAATTTTATACTGTTCTTTGTTATAAGCCATTGTTTTGATTGTTGTTGGTCCCATTTATTTTTGTAATTTCCCATCTCTTTAAGTATATTTATATCCCTTATATCTAATACCCCATTTTTATTTTTGAAACCAACCCTACTGGAGATTGCCATGGATGATATTCCTTTACTTCAGGAATTCAATCCTTGGCAGCGGCCCTAGGGCACTGTAGACTTAGAAAACCTGTATCTAGGCAGGTTGAATTGCCAAAAAATTCATTGAAAATTATCCGTAAACCCTAAAAATCTACTAAAAATTGTTTTTTCATGCCAATAAATTGCCAAAATCATCAAAAATATATGCCTAAAATTCTTGAAACAACTGGAAAATAATTGGAAAATGAGGTGAAATATTGCAACCATGTTCTGCGAGTTTATTGGTAGCAAGATTCTTCATCGAGATCCTCTCAAGCTACCATGTGGTAGTCATAAATTGGAGGAACATTTAGGGCATACTGGTTGGCGATTTTAAAAACCTTAGTAGAGACTTTAATTTGTTTAAAAAAATTCCTTGTTGCCTATGCTATTCGTCTCTTGTGATGTGCTTCGAATCTATGCACTGCAACTTCTGCAAGTGATTTATGCCCTACAAATGTTGCTCAACCTATTTTGGATCTATGCATGGGAACCACTAGGGAAGGTGTTGTCGATGTTGAAAGCTAAATAATCTTGATGGTCGACAAGTCTATTTTGATGATGTTGCAAATGGGAAAGAGAAGGAAAATCAACCAAACAAAGACTCAATGAGCCAAAAACCCCAAAATACAACCTCCTATCGACTGGTGTAGATTGTCAGAGAGGAGTGCCAAGCATTAGAGA
Source organism: Wollemia nobilis (assembly GCA_028583015.1). Lineage (NCBI taxonomy): Eukaryota > Viridiplantae > Streptophyta > Pinopsida > Araucariales > Araucariaceae > Wollemia > Wollemia nobilis. Next base: position 1,398,082 of record JAQPPZ010016747.1, on the reverse strand, counting down.
GGTCATAAACCAACCAAGGAAACTCGTCGATGTGCCGAAATAGTGTGATGCTCCTCTAAATAGTGATGCAGGAGCATCCGGTGGCAACAACGCAATCTTGCATCAACAAAAAATTTTCTAAGTTGTCGCAACTCAGGAAAGGGGAGAGAAAGTGTAGGGCAAAAATTGTCGTGATTTCATGACATGTCACGAAATCGCGACCGTCATGAAATCATGACAAAAGAGCAGCGAGAATGGACACTGTTGGAAATGTCATGATTTCGTGACATGTCGTGAAATCACGACTGTCATGAAATCACGACAAAAGGCAGCCGAGAGAAGATGTCGTTGTAAATGTCATGATTTCGTGACATGTCGTGAAATCGTGACAAGGAGGCAGCAGGGGGAAGACACCAATAAGAATGTCATGATTTTGCGACATGTCGTGAAATCATGACTATCGCAAAATCGCGACCAGAGCAGATAAGCATGGGCATCCGAAGGCAAATGTCACGATATCATGACCCGAAGGTAAGAAAGGCAGTGGTGGAAGAGAAAACATCACGATATCATGACATGTCATGATATCGCGACCTGAAGGCGAGGAAGGCAGAGATGAAGAGAAAATGTTGCGATATCACGACATGTCGTGATATCGTGACTTGAAGGCGAGGAAGGCAGCGAGGAAGGAAAATGTCGTGATATCACATGTCGTGATATCGCGACCAAAAGGGAGAAGGAGTGCAGGGAAGCCAAAATGTTGCGATATCGTGACATGTCATATTTTTGTGCCGAAATACGAGCCGAAGACGAAGAGTCAAAAAGGGAGACGTGTCAAATATCTGGACAACGAAGCGACACGGGGAGGCAAAACGAAAGGTTCTGGAAGAGGAAACGAAGGGCCACCAGCTAGAAATGGAGCGTCACTTGAGAACCTTTAAAAATGAGAGCAAAGGCATGCACAGGGGAGGACGAGAACTACAATTTTTTTTATTTCAAGAATTGAGAAATTCTGTAAAGGCGCAACTCTTCTGCGACTTATGAATATTCTACTGTGACTGTAATACTTTGTTGTAACAATAATTCTCTGTTGCATTTGAATAAAATAAAACTATTTTTCTTCTCTGTAATTTTGGCTCGCTATCAAGTGGTATCAGAGCGGGAGTTCCTGAGTGTGTAAACAGAACGCCGAACATGAGGCAGTTTGCATGAGGACTAGTTGAGATTTGCAAGAGAGGTGAGCAGTATGCCTCCAAAAAGAAATCATGGTTGCGGGAGAAATGTGGCACAAGATGAAGATTTTAGAGCGTTGTAAAGGCAAGTGCAATCCCTGCAGGAATAATTGCGAAAAAGGGCCGAACCAAAGGGAGAAGACCAGAGTGACAATGAAGCTTGGGAAACTAAGGATCCATTAGATGATGAAGAAGCATTGGATCCTTCTGAAGCTAGATTGTTGAAAGCTCTATCTCAAGCTAGGAAGAGACCGAAGTTTGATGTCTCTACATATTCTGGGAATCTCAACCCAAAAGAGTTAATTGACTAGATCAATGATATGGAGGAATACTTTGAGTATGAAGAGGTTGCAGATCCAGACCGAATAAAATTTGCAAAAGCAAAATTGAAATGCCATGCTAGCTTATGGTGGAAAGGAGTACAACTCGAAAGAAATAAAAATGGAAAAGAAAAGATAACCAGATGGGACCGAATGGTGGAGAAACTAAAGAGACAGTTTATTCTCGTAGATTACGAGTTGGATCTGTTAAGGAGGATGCAAAGTTTGAGATAGTCAGGAAAATCTGTCTAAGAATACATAGAAGAATTCTATAAGATCTCCATCAGAATTGGCCATTTAGGGGCTAATAAGGAGAAAGTAGCCAGATACATCAACGGGTTGAGAATGAACATTCAGGAAGAACTCAGCTTGATCAGAATAGCCACCATAGAAGATGCATACCAGTTGGCCTTGAAGGTAGAAGAGAAACTAAACAGAATATTTGAAGGCAACCAGAGAGGAAGGGATCGTGGTGGAAGAACCGATGGAAGAATCGATGGAGGAAATTATCGAGACCAGAAGAAGACTGGGGAAACAAGAAAACCCCAAGAACAGAAAAAGGAGAATACCTATCGCCCGCATGATCAGAACAATGACTACCAGAGAGGAAGAGGTAGACTTGGACGTAGGTATGGAAGAGGGGTATTCCGTGGAACCTATTTCCAGTGTGGAGAAGAGGGACACCGGTCATACGAGTGTCCTCAACACCAAGAAAGGACAGATAAGAGACCTAAGGGTCATGCCAAAGATGTGGCAGATGAAGGTGCAGAGTCAAAACACTTTGAAGAAGCAGAAGGAGGAGAAGTGTTGATGACGAGAAGAGCACTGTTGAATGACGAAAAAGAACTAGAACAGAGGAAGAGTCTGTTTCGCACAAGGTGCAAATGTGTAGGGAAGGTCTGCAGTGTTATCATTGATAATGGTAGCACAGACAACTTAGTTTCAGAAGAGATGGTTACTAAGTTGAAATTGGGAAAGAGGAAGCACCCGCATCCATATCGAATTGCGTGGTTGTAGAAAGACCACAAAGCACTTGTCAGTGAATAGTGCTTGGTCAAATTTCACATTGGAAATTATCAAGATGAGGTCCTATGTGATGTTTTGTCGATGGATGCTTGCCATTTGTTGTTGGGAAGACCATGGCAATTTGACAGACGTGTAGTGCATGATGGGCATGCAAATACGTACTCTCTGATGAAGGATGGAGTACGTCACAAATTAAAGCCACTAAAGGAAGTGGATGAGAAAGTGTGCAGTAGTGCCAAAATTTTCCTGGTGGATGGAAGACAGATTTTGGATGGTCTGAAGAGGGATTCAATGTGTTATGCATTAATCCCTACTATTAAGAAGAACAGTACACAGATGTTCCAGCAGAGGTTGAACACCTGTTAGAAGAATTTCCAGACATCATATTAGATAATGTGCCTAAGGGTTTACCACCGATGAGGAAAATTAGTCACCATATTGATTTGGTACCTGGATCTAGTTTACCCAACAAGGCAGCCCACAGAATGACTCCTGTGGAAAGTGAGGAGCTGAGCAGGCAAGTCCATGAGTTATTGAAAAAGGGACTGATTCGAGAATTCTTGAGTCCATGTGTGGTACCTGTAGTACTAGCACCAAAGAAGGATGGGGAGTGGAGGATGTGTACAGACTCCCGAGCTATAAACAAGATCACCATAAAATACAGATTTCCATTACCAAGGATGGATGATATTATGGATTGTTTGAGTGGAGCCAAGTACTTCACCAAGATTGACCTGAAGAGTGGCTACCATCAGATTCGAATCAGAGAAGGTGATGAGGGGAAAACTACTTTCAAAACCAGAGAAGGTTTGTATGAGTGGTTGGTCATGCCATTTGGGCTAACCAATGCACCAAGCACATTCATGCGGTTGATGAATGAAGTGTTGAAGGATTTTTTAGGCAAATATGTTATTGTCTATTTGGATGACATTTTGATATTCAACAAAACTTTGGAAGAGCACCTGGTGCATATCAAGAAAGTTTTTGAGAAGCTAAGGGAAGAACAGTTGTTGATCAACTTGAAGAAGTGCAATTTTATGAAGAAGGAGTTGATATACCTGGGATTTGTCATCTCAGTTGAAGGTTTGAAAATGGACCCAAAAAAGGTGACGGCTATCATTGAATGGCCTACTCCAAAAAGCACTTTTGAAGTGAGATCATTTCATGGTCTAGCCAGTTTTTACAGGAAATTCATCAAAAATTTCAGCAGTATTTGTGCACCCCTTAGGGAAAAAATGAGAGGGGACAGGAAAGACTTTAAGTGGACCCTAGGAGCCAACAAGAGCTTTGATATGTTGAAGAAGAAGGTCACTGAGCAACCTATTTTAGCACTTCCATATTTCAACAAGGTATTTCAGGTGGACTGTGATGCCAGTGGCAATGCCATAGGAGTTGTGCTGAGTCAAGAAGGCAAGCCTGTTACTTACTTCAGTGAGAAACCCAATGAGGCCAGGAAGAAGTATTCAGTGTATGACCAAGAATTCTATGCTATAGTTTAGGCCCTGAAGAAGTGGAGACATTATTTGCTGCCAAAAGAGTTTGTGTTATATACTGATCATCAGGCCTTGCAGTATATAAATAGCTAGGGAAAACTAAACCAGAGGCACTTGAAATGGGTTGAGTTTCTACAGAGTTATTCCTTTGTGTTGAAGCATAGGAGTGGAAAGTCCAACAGATTTGGAGATGCCTTGAGTAGAAGGTAGAGTTTGCTGACATAAATGAAGGTGGAAGTGTTGGGATTTGGTGAATTGAAGGGTTTGTACCCTAAAGATCTTGATTTTGCAGAAGCCTAGAAGGCTTACTTGGCACTAGTTACCCTGGACAGAAGCAAGTGGTTGGATTTTCTGATCCAAGATGGAATGTTGTTCAGACAAAACCAGTTATGCATTCCAAGAAGTTCCATGAGGGAAAATCTAGTCAAAGAAAAACACAGTGGAGGATTGGCTGGGCACTTTGGTCGAGATAAGACCATTGCCCTTGTGAGCGAGAATTATTATTAGCTATAGCTGCAGTAAGATGTGCGAAAATTTGTGCAGAGCTGTAGAGTCTATCAGATGGCAAAAGGTGTGAGACAGAACACCGGATTATATCAGCTGTTACCTGTACCAGAGAAACCATGGGAAGATGTCAGCATGGATTTCGTTCTTGGTCTACCAAGGACACAGAGGGGAAATGATTCCATAATTGTGGTAGTTGATAGGTTTTCAAAGATGGCACATTTTATCCCTTGTTAGAAAACTAATGATGCAGTTCATATTACAGGTTTTTTTTTCAAAGAGGTGGTGCGACTGCATGGTCTACCTAAGAGTATCATTTTTGATAGAGATACCAAGTTTGTTGGCTATTTTTGGAGAACCCTATGGAAGAAACTAAAGACAGATTTGAAATTCAGTTCAGCATACCACCCACAAAAAAATGGGCAAACAGAGGTGGTAAACAGAAGTTTGGGTAACCTATTGAGGTGCTTGATAGGAGATAAGCCCAAAGGATGGGATCTGATTTTGCCACAGGCGGAGTTTGCATATAACAATTTTGTCAATAGGAGTACCAACAAATATCCATTCCAGATAATATATGGAAGCAGTCCAAGAAATGCTTCTAAGTTGAGGAAGCTGGATACAGGGGAAAAGTGTAGTGCCAAGGCTAAGGATTTTGCAGAGCACCTGAAGAACCTGCATGAAGAAGTGAAGAAGCATATTGCTAAAATGAATATGCAATATAAGATGAAAGCAGACCAAAAGCGACGGTTTAAAGAATTCGAAGTGGGAGATGAAGTGATGGTCCATCTGAGAAAAGAAATATTTCCTGCTAAAACCTATAATAAACTAAAGATGAAGAAGTTTGGACCATGCAGAATCCTAGCAAAATGGGATTTAGGCAATGCCTATGAAGTAGAATTGCCAAGTGGGCTTAACATATCACCTGTCTTTAACATTTTAGATTTGGTGAAATACCATGAGGGAGGCAGTAGCGAGACACCAAGTACAGAGTTATGGAGTATTCCAACGTCTACTCCAGCCGTAGATGAGATCGAGGAAATACTCGACACCCGAGCAGGCAGAAGCACCAAGAACAGGCAATACTCTGAATATTTGGTCAAGTGGAAGGGCAGGCCTATTGAAGATGCAACTTGGTTGTCAAAAATAGAGGTCGACCGCCTGGGTCTTCCTCTAGCTGTACAAAAGTGAGGGTCACTTCTCGAATCAACCTCGGGTGTCTGATGCAGGAGCATCCGGTGGTAGCAGCGCAATCTTGCATCAACAAAAGTTTTTCTAAGTTGTCACAACTCAGGAAAGGGGAGAAAGTGCAGGGCAAAAAATTTCATGATTTCGTGACATGTCGTGAAATCGCGACCGTCGTGAAATCGCAACTATCATGAAATCATGATAAAAGGTAGCCGAGAGAATATGTCATTGGAAATGTCATGATTTCATGACATGTCACAAAATCGTGACATGTCATGAAATCGTGATTGTCGTGAAATCACGACAAGGAGGCAGCAAGGGGAAGACACCAATAAGAATGTCATGATTTCACGACATGTCGCGAAATCACGACATGTCATGATTTCACGACATGTCACGAAATCACGACATGTCATGAAATCGCGATTGTCGTGAAATCACGACAAGGAGGCAACAAGGGGAAGACACCAATAAGAATGTCGTGATTTCATGACATGTCACAAAATCATGACTATCATGAAATCACGACCAGAGCAGATAAGCGTGGGCATCCGAAGGCAAATGTTGCGATATTGCGACATGTTGCGATATCATGACCCGAAGGTAATAAAGGCAATGGTGGAAGATAAAACGTCGCGATATCGCGACATGTCGCGATATCATGACCCAAAGGCGAGGAAGGCAGAGATGAAGAGAAAACATTGCGATATCATGACCCGAAGGTGAGGAAGGCAGCGAGGAAGGAAAATGTCACGATATCGCGACATGTCATGATATCATGACCAAAAGGGAGAAGGAGCGCAGGGAAGCCAAAATGTCACGATATCACGACATGTCGTAATTTTTGCACCAAAATATGAGCCAAAGACGAAGAGTCGAAAAGGGAGACGTGTCAAATATCTGGATGATGAAGCGACACGGGGAGGCGAAATGAAAGGTTCTATAAGAGGAAATGAAGGGCCACCAGCTGGAAATGGAGCATCACATGAGAACCTTTAAAAAGGAGAGCAAAGGCATGCACAGGGGAAGGCAAGAACGATAATTTTTTTTTTCAAGAATTGAGAAATTTTGTAAATGCGCAACTCTTCTGCGACTTATGAATATTCTGCTGTGACTGTAATACTTTGTTGTAACAGTAATTCTTTGCTGCATTTGAATGAAATAAAACTATTTTTCTTCTCTGTAATTTTGGCTTGCTATCAAATAGGCAAGGCCTATTTTAACCTTAGAAAGGTTAAAGGAAATATTAATATTTATGAAGGAAATTTGACACAATATAATCCAATTCTCATGCAAATAGATGAGGACAATTCTTCCCTTCTGTAGTTCTAGTGCTCTCTCAAAAAGGAGTGTCGATGATTCCTCTTGGCCAAAAATTAGCCTCAAATTGGTGCACTGACCCTCAAATCAGCAATACTACATCCTTCGTTCTTCTCTTTGATCTTCAAAGTAGATAAATTTTTCTTGCCTTCCTCAAAGTAAGTCAGGTTACCCTCTGATCTTTTGATAGGGTTATTCTGTGTAGGGGTAATTTTCACCCTCAGCCACATCAAGAGCTTCACAAAATAGATGCTATGGGCAACACCTTGCCTAGGAACTGATGCACTAGTTGAACAATATCCACTAGTCACCTAATAATGAATTTGGAACCTTCCCTCCCTTCTTGCAAAAATTTTCCTCAATTTTCCCCATGGCTCTAATTACCAGTGATATGAAAATATGAAACATGAAGCTAATTATTCATTATGTGCAATAGAATATATAATGCATGCAATAATAATATGGGTTATAATGGTTGTAACAATTTTCCATGCAAGGTCAGCCACATGTAACTAAAATATATGTAGGGAAAACCACCTGCCAAACATGGATGCAAACAAACAACTAACTACTAGAGGATAAAACATATCTCTAACAACCTAACCATGCATCCTAACAACTAACAAATAAAATACAACATGGGCATACTAAAAATCATGTATTAAAATGCAAGAAATAAGAAATAATAATATCTTAGGCTTATAATTAAGCCTAAGGTACAATAATAATATCCTCAACTAGAGACTAGTTCAACAATTCCATCCTCATCCATGAATTCCTACAAGGATATGCACAGGGTTGGGATATTGAGTTCAAGAGGCATGATGGATTCAACACCATAGACTAGTGAGAATGGTGTTGCTCCTGTCAGCGTGCAAATACTTGTATGATAAGCCCAAAGCACCAAAGGAAGTTGGAGGTGCCAATATTTATGATTTTCTTGTACAATTTTCTTAAGAATAGAAGATATAGTCTTATTGGTAGCTTCAACTTGCCATTACTCTAAGGTTAATAGGGTGTTAAAAAGTTGTATTGGATATGATATTTGTTGCACAGTGCTTGAACATCCTTGTTTTTGAATGGGATACCATTATCGAATATGATTTTTGAAGGGATAACAAAATGACAAATGATGTACTGGAGTATAAACTCCATAATTCGAGGTCCTGATGTACTGGTGATAGGAATAGCCTCAATCCACTTGGTAAATTACTATGTGGTTGTGATGATGAATGTATGTTATCTTGAGAATGGAGGGGAGATTTTTCTAATAAGATCTAGGCCCCATTGTGAAAATGACCATAGGGCTTGAATGGATTCTAAAGCTTGTGATGGAACATGGATCAAATTGGTATGATGTTGATACTTTGAACATTTCTTAAAACATGTGCAACAATCATGTTCCATGGTGGGCCAATAATAACACATGCATAGAATGCACTTTGCAATGGCCATCCCACTAAAATTACCATCACATGTTCCATCATGGGCTTGAGATATTATCCAACTTACCTCTTGCAATTCAAGACAACAGAGAAGAACACCATCATAGCGATGATGATAAAGCACATCTCCTAATAGTGTATCGAGCCACTTTTTTTTTGAAAATGCATTTAGTAGTTGATGGAAAATCAGAAAGAAGGATACCAGGTTTGAGGAAATCCTTGATTTGAGCAAATACATCATGGTAAGGCTCTGCTTGAATTATATGGATGTCCTCTTCATCGTTAGAATATTCTCGAGTGATAGCCAATTGTTAAATCATGGTGACTTTAATGTGAGTAATGCTATCAATAGGGTTTTCTATAATAAGAGACCTAAGAGAGGCCATAGTACCTACAAAATAATTAGAAGAACTTGGAAAAACTTCAATGTTGTACCAGTAAAAGTTGGTCAGCAACTTATCGACAATTTGCTTTTAATACTTTAAGACCAAGCATTTGCATTGGTAAACCCCCTTAACTTGATTAAAAATAAGGAGGGAGTCACCTATGATTTGGATACATTTAATGCACATGGCAACAGTGGTCTGGAGTCCTATAATCAATGCCTCGTATTCTACGTTATTATTAGTGCAATGGAATTCAAGCTTAAATGAAAAAGTGATGAAAACCCTTTGAAGCATGAGGAACACAATTCCAACACCTCCCCCTTGTTCAAACTTAGACGCATAAAAAAAAAGGGTAATATTAATTTTATATTTAGGCTCAACATGCTCTTTGAGCTCGATAACAATAAAAATAAAATCATCTAAAAGCTCTATTATAAGTGGTTGATCATCTTGAAGAGGAGCTTCAACAAGCTGTTCGGTAATGACCTAAACCTTTATGGACTTTTGAATTATGAATTCAAGAATAATTTTTGTTAAGAGCATTATACATTTTATAGTGCATGTATTTGTGTAAGTGCAACTCATCATATAACACAATGGATTTTCTCTGGAAATGAGGTATGTTGTATGATTGAGCATGTAGTGGTGAAGCTTTTTGGTCACAAATATGACAACTAGGTATAGCTTTTCCACGTATGCATACTTAGTTTCATAACTCACCCAGGTACAACTAATGTAATAGTGTTAGCTTTTGAAGCTAAATACTTAAGATAAAATAGCCACAAGATCTAAAATAAAGTTGTAATATGAAATATAAGATAATGGAAAAATTCTAAACATATAAAACTCATAAATAACTTCAACAATAACTCATAGAATTGCCATTAACAAATGCTCACGAAAATTGTATCTCCATTGAATAAAGATCTCAAATACACCATATTTACACACACTCTCATTCTACAATGTATATCTCACACTCACACACATAAATACATATATAATGGAATGTGACTCTTCATATGGAGCACTCCTGGCCTTCACTCTTCTAGAGACTCTTCATCTTCCTATTCTATGGATTCATGTGCACATGGACTATTATGCACATTTACATTACCAAAATACTTTGCACACTCTAATAATACTTGTGCATTTACTACATTGCATAAAGTAAATACTCACACTCTAATCTAGGACACTCTCCTATTCTAAATATGTATCCAAGGTGATACATTAGTATGTAACAAATAATTTAATATATTACAACACCCTCTTGTATTAAATTATTTGGTTATTGAAGACTTTAGTCTTCAATATGGTTTTTCGTCTCTTGTAATAATTTAATATATTACAACACTCTAATCTATCTCTTTAAGATCGATTTATGAATTTGCAAAAAATGGTTCCTGTTTAACCTTTTTGGTATGACACCTTCTTTTCTTCTTTTATTTTCTTTGCTTTTGTATCTTCATTTATGATTCTCCTTCTAAGAATTGCGTTAGCAAATTATCACAGTAATACAACTTTGATTCTTGTATTGGACTCTTCAAATGAACATCTTCTCCAGGTTTAGTCTTCATCTTGCTTTGCTTGATCTGATTCTTTTTCTTGTTTCTTTTCCTTCTTTTTTCCTGCACTCTTACTAGATATTCTCCTTCAATGTGGTGAGTTAGTAGATTATCATAATAAAATTGACTTAGATTTGATAATTCTTCATTAAGATAATTATATTCTTTCAAATTGTATCTTTCCTTGAAATATTTCAAAAACAATTAATGAAAGATACATTATTAAATACTTTTTTGTAGTGGATACAATTATGTTTTGATATTCCCAACAACACCTAAAAAGTCTTTCATGAATATATCCCATAAAGGTAGTAAATTTCCATTATTTAGCTTCTTTAAAGAATAAACTCAATTTGTCGATCTCCATCAATGTTGGGTATTAAGCCATGTGAATAAAATCTGAATGCATGTAATATTTCTTCACTATCTTCATTAAATACTTTCTTCACTATTTCATCCATAGTTTTCCTGAATAAGATAGCTTTGATAAAAATACTTAGCTTTCTAAGTTTTCCTTTAAGTTGAATCCCTTATTTCTCCCTAATTATGAATAGAAAGCTAAAGACAATTTTGGATGCAATTTCAAAATCTCTACTTTTATTTCTCCTTAGTTTTGAATGATAAACTAAGAATAATTTAAATTGTTAATATTAATGTTGGAAACCTTTTATCTCCCTAGTTAGACTTGTCAACTAATTTTTTTTTTTCAAAACTTTAATCTTTATATCTCTTTAATTCTTGAATAAAATACTTAATATCAATGCAATTTTTAGTTTTCCATAAACTTATGTTAAATTCATTTTATCTCCCAAATCTCAAAAAATATAATTTCTTCAATTCTAAATTTCTCAATCCTATGTTGGTGTTGAATTCCTTATAAATCCAAATTTAGAAATTTAGAAATATATTTGCAAGTTTTGTATTCCTAATTTTATGTAGGAAATCTTATGTCTTCAAACTTATCAAATTGCCAATATTTCAAATTATTTTGTAAACTTAAATAATCAAATTACAAAACTTCATATTAATTCCTTCAATTCCTCAAATCAATTTTCAAATATTCATAATTCAAATATTACTTCAATATCTTCTCTCCAATAATTTAGTAATTATAATAATTTAACTTTAACCTTAGAACATAGTAATTTCATCCAACCTTATAACTCATATCTTGGGCATATAATTAATTTCAAATAAAATAAATTACCTCCAATATTGAGACGCAAATTATCTTGGTCAAGACCTTCTCTTGATCGGCACTCCTCTGCTACACGTATGGAGATCTTACTCCTATCTGTTGTACTCTGGCTTGCTTTGAAAAAATGGTGTTCTCTCCTCTTGACTGGTCAACTAACCTCCCAAGATTTTCAAGATTCTCAAATTAAACCTCAAATATGTTAGCCTTGTTGTTATGGTATAAGTGGTGGTGGTAGTGATAGTGATAGTGGTGCAGACTTATTTTTGGACTTGGATTTGACCCTTCAACTCCCTTTGTTGGCACCTCTTGGATTACCCTCTTGCATGAACCAAATGGAATGTCTCCTCCTTGCTTGCCCTTAGACTTCAATAAATGTGCTTACTTGCTTTTGCTCCTATTTCAGGTATTCTTCAAAATCAAACTCAAACTTCTGCTATATTTGGTACCTCGAATCATGCATTAATATATTCATTGCAAATATTTGAATTACTCCAAGTCTATTGATGTTTCACTTCTCATGTGCCACATGACACTCAATCTCTTCTACTTCTTCAATTTCACTCACTTTGTTCTCCTCAAGCATTTCTATTCCCCTTACAATGTTACTCTACCCATTTTGGTGAGATTATGATAAACTGGATGTTACACTTTACAAGTATCTTACCTCTAATAGAAATTAGAACATTTCCTTCAATCTTGGTGCTTGGATTTTTCCCTATCTCGTCCTCTTCAACTCTTTGTCTTCTTAATGCATGTCCCTTCAATATCTTTTGCAAAAACATCTTTATTTCCTTTGTTTGAGCTCCTTGAGTGGAGCTATGGTGTTGGAATTTTAGCTCGGTGGCTGCCTTTCATTTTATGGTGGCTCTTCCTTGATCTGTGGTGGCTCTTCCAACTCGGTGGTGTTTTTACTTCTTCAAACTAGTGGATCATCCTTTTCTTGCTCGGTGGTTCCCTTGGTGTCTTTAGACACTCTAAAATTTGCTCTATTTTGAGCCCTTATTTGGTCTTCTATTTTCTTAGAAATATACCTTTATTCGGTTTCTTTTCACTTCAACAAATCTGCACTTTTATAAGCTTGTAAAAAAAACATTTAATACTAATATTATTTCTTCCTTAATTATTCTTTTCAAGTAAACTCTAACTTTGATCTTTGTTGTTTTATTTTTGCAGATTTTAGGACAAGAATGCTACCACCTTATTTTTCTTGAAGACTCTCTATTTCAACTTCCTTTTTCTAAATTTAATAAAGCTAATATGGTGCTCTTAAATAATTAACGTAGACTGGTTTTAATTCTTTAATAATAAAGTTTTGTAGCACCAATATCACATAACTTTTTGGCCTCCTTTTGTAGCACAAATATCGCATAAATTTTTGGCTTCCTTTTGTAGCTAATATCCTTACTGATTTGATTCACCCTTTTGTTGTATTTAATGTGTAAATTTTGCAAATTCACTTCCTTTCACTTTGTTGCTCTAAAATTATCAATTTTGCAGCTCTATTTACTACCTAAATATCAGCATGCTCGTTGTCCAAAACTCTCAAATCTACCCCAAAGTTCTAAAAAATGCAGCTCCATATTCTCCTTCTAATGCTACCCACAAAATCTAATTTTTGTGGCTTCAAATATCCTCCAAATCCATTCTCTTGAAATCTAAAATTGTAGCTATTAGTGCTGCCCAAATGTTGCCCTCGTGTTGTCCAAGAATTTCTTGTGTTGTCCAAGAATTTCTTGTAATTCCTTCAATTTTCTGCTTTATTTTGTTGTCAAGACTTCCTTAAATTTTCTATTCAAAGGCTCTTCAAAATCTGCCCAAATCTTCTCCAATATGCAACTCTATATATTCTTTAGCTTGTTTTACTTTGATCCTCCACCTTCTACCTCGAAAATAAGCAATCTTATTTACAAATCAGGCTTCAAAATATTTTATGGCTGTCCTCAAAATTCTCAAATCTAGTGGCCTCTTCTATTATTTTTATCCTCCAATATTCTTGTCAAATTATGACTTTAAATTTGGTCTCTTCTGCTGGCCTCTTCCTCAAGAATCTAAATGTTTTAATGTCTTGAGGTCATAAAAATCTCTTTCCTAAATTGATAAAATTCTTTCCAAATACTTCTTCCTTTTGGGCTTTTTGTCGGATGGCAATAATTATCCCAAATTCTTATTTTCAAGATCTTATCCTACTTGCAATCTTCTACCTTGAGCTTTGTTCAATTCTTCTCCAATGGCCACTTCTTCAACTCCTTCAATAGGGATTATTTAGCCTTGTTTTTTCTTCTTCCAAATTTGCTTAAAACCTATTCACTTGGTTTTCCAAAATTCTATAGCTTCTCAAATATCCTTCTTTCTTCTATATTATCTTCTTTCCCCTTCAAACTTTCAATGGAACATTTTTCTTAGGCCTTCTCAATATTCTTTATCAAATCTGTAATGGGGACATCTTTCTTTGATCTCCTCAATATTTAGTTTTCAATATTCTATGGGGACCTCCTTTTTGGGTCTCCTCAATCTTCAATGTTTACAATATTCAATCTGCAGTTTTCAATCTTCAATGAGACCTATTTCTTGAACCTTCTTAATGTACAATGTCTACTCTTTTACTGCAACTCAAAACTAATCCCTGCACAAGGAAAGCACATAGAATTTCAAGCAATCAAAGGTGAAATTCTTCTTTATCTATTGTAGGAAGCTTCTCAAATTTTGAGAACTATTTTTTTTAAACAAAAAACTTAGACAGTAGCAACCAAATACATTCAAATTTCTATAATTCTAAAATCAATAAACTTCACTAGTTATTCTTAAAATTAGTGGAAAGAAACCTATGTTGAATCCTAGTCTTCACAAGTTTTCCTTCAATCCTGTGGAAAGACTCTAGACAAATAGCAATCTGGAATCTTCTTCAATTTATCAAAATTTTCAATAGGAACTCCTTCTTGGGTATTAATCTCATCAATGTCAAGTTCTATCTTTAAGACTTGTAAATTTCCTTCTATTTCAAATTTACTCCTGGAATAGGTAAATATTCAAACTTCATTGGTTTTCCTTCGACATAGTGAAAAATACTATCTTCTCTGGTTTTCTTTTTTGAAGGTAATTTCTTCAACTTCACTGGTTTCTCCTTAACCATTGGAAATATCCTTTGTGACTTTTATAACATGTGCAAGACAAAACCTTATTGTATATCTGATACCATTGTTAGCTTTTGAAGATAAATACTTAAGATAAAATAACCACAAGATCTAAAATGAAGCTGCAGTATGAAATATAAGATAATGGAAAAATTCTAAACATATAAAACTCATAAATAACTTCAACAATAATTCATAGAATTGCCATTAACAAATGCTCCCAAAAATTGTATCTCCATTGAATAAAGATCTCAAATACACCATACTTACACACACTCTCATTCTAAAATGTGTATCTCACACTCACACACATAGATACATATATAACGGAATTTGAATCTTCATATGGAGCACTCTTGGCCTTCATTCTTCTAAAGACTCTTCATATTACTATTTTATGGACTCATGTGCACATGGACTATTATGCACATTTACATTACCAAAATACTTTGCACACTCTAATAATACTTGTGCATTTATTACATTGCATAAAGTAAATACTCACACTCTAATATTCTCCTAATCTAAATATGTACCCAAGGTGGTACATTAGCACGTACTAAATAATGTAATATATTCCAAAAAATAGATGGCTTGTTCTTGATTGGCATCATTCTTTTGAGGCAACATAGTCCCTATAAATAAGTCAATACGGGATATGTACAAATGAAATGAAATGCAAGGGCAAAACTGGTGGGGAAGCGAGGATAAAATTGGTGGGGAAGCGAGATAATACTTAATGGTATCAAAATCCTCTTGAAATTTTATGGTCCATTGAAATGTGATCCATTTTTGTAAAATATGATTAAATGGATTGCATTTGTCTCATAGCTAAGCAATGAATGATGGATCATTTGAATTTTTCCTTGCAAGCTATGAAGTTATTTAAGGGTCATAATGGGTGATATTTCGATAATGGCCTTGACTCTATTAGGGTCCACTTCAATACCTCATTTAGAGATTATGAATCCTACATGTTTTACTAAAGTAATGTCATTGAGTCTCACGTTATGCTCGAGTAAGCGGTTAAAAACTTTTCACAAGATATCAATGTGGTCATGGCAAGTTTTAGACTTAAAAGATCATCTACATAATCTTTAATTATTTTGTGCATGTAATAATGGAATATGCAAGTCATGGTATGCTAGTACGTAGCTCATACGTAGCTCCTACATTCTTGAGACTAAACGACATGACTTTGACGAAAAATATCCTTGAAGGAGTTGTAAAGGTTATCCGGTGTTGGTCATTAGGATTGATTCAAATTTAATTGTATCCTAAAAAACGTCCATCAAGGAGATAATTTCATGGCCACCAATGCAATCCATGAGCGTATCGATGTTGGAAAGAGGAAAATCATCCTTAGGATACGCTTTGTTTAGATAATGAAAATTAGTGCAAATGTGTATCCCCCATTGGGCTTGCCAATGGGCACCATTTTTAAGATCTATTTTGGATAATCGATTGGTTGGATAAAGCCCATGTCTAAGAGTTTTTGCAATTCTTATTTAACCATGAGGGAAATTGTAGGATGAAATTTTGCAATTCTTATTTAACCATGAGGGAAATTGTAGGATGAAATTTCATGAGATTTTCTTTGATTGGTTTAGCATTGGGATTTAACGAGGTTGTGGACAATGAGATTCAGATGAAGCCATGTATGTATTTGTAGGACCATGCAAAACTTGTTGATATTTGGTCAAGAGTGTGATAAAATGTTGTTGCTCTTTAGATGAGAGATATTTTTCAAGTTTAAGGATCTTGGGATTATTAGGGTCTATGTTGATGTTGATATCGATGGTTTCCTCAATGAGCATGTGGGAACCCTCCTCAAGCTTATGAGGGATGGAAATGATATGGATATCATCTATGACATTATCAGAGGGGTGATATAGTATTATTTATTTTTGCATTATAAAATAAGTAAGGTAAGAAAGGGGGAGAATGGAGAAGTAAACATTTGAGGAGTAATTGATATGAGGGAAGGAAATCAAAGATAGATGGAGAGGATGAGTACTTCTCAAATTAAATGAGATTGGTGTCAATGTTGATGGGTTATGCAAGATAATTTATATTACAAATGGGTGTGCATAAGTCAAATGATATCATGTTGACATAGGGGAATGAAGGGGATGGTGGATTCAAGTATGGGTTCCTTTGTACACGCTCATGAGGAAGAAATTAATTTAGAATGGGTTGGTGAGGATCAGGTGGAGGTGGCCATGCTGATAGCAGGGTATGAATGGGTGTGTTAGGTCACTCTAATGAAAGAAGCATGGGAAATATGGGAAGCAATATGGAGAATAGACATAGGTAAAAATTATCCATGTCTATAATGAGGACAATGAGAGATGATTCTTCCTTGAAGCTATTAGAGACAATTTCAAGTGTCTCAAATGGCTCATTGAATTCATCATCTGAATTCATCATCTGAAGTGTTATATTGAATGATGTGAATTGTGAAATCTTGAAAAAATTCATCTGGTGGTAGGTGAGCATACTTAGGATCAATGTATTCATCATCACTATCCTCCTCAAGGCCAAGGGTAATACGTTGGAGATCATCTACGAGGAGGTTACTAATTGTATTCTAAGCTAGATTTATCTTGAGAGGGTTGAGCATGAGGCTCTTAAATAATGTGCATCCCTTGCTCATAGTGGCTAAGACTCAATTCGTGCCAATTAAAGTGCTGAAAATACCTCATGGTAAATGAGGGATTACCCAAAAAAATTAATGTCACTAGCAAACAATGCTTCAGGCTCTTTATCTAGAGGTTTGTCTAACTATGAATTGATTCCCCCATATATTAAATTTATGTGATTAGAGGAGGAGCCCATGGGGACCACCACATAAATGGTTAGGGGGATGACCAAGGTGACAAAAATTCCTAATCAACTCTATAAATAGGGGTATAAACGAGACACTATGTATAAGATATTCTCCTATGCTATGAGTAGTCATATGTACAAATACATGAGAGGTTTGATATGGTGATTTTGGAGAGGCAGATGAGGATAAAGGGTCAATGTTATCCAAAAAAGGAGATGAGGGTGGCAAAAATGAAGTGTGTGTCACTTGAACAGTATCAAGGATAGATGGATTCTCATCAGATAAATTTGGAGGTGGGGGTGGATCAGATGCCATGGAAGGAGATATGTTTTGGGAATATTGTGCGGGTGAAGGTATGGAGGAGGTGAGAGTGGTAAAATTGGGAGGAGTGATAGTGGTAGTAAACTATCCAATGATAAAAGTGATGAGAGTAGAGATAAGGGCTAAATATCGATTGGTAGGATGGCTGGAAGAAGTAGAAGGGTGTGGTCTAGATGGAGTTGGTGGAGGTAATGGACAAAAGGGTCTAGAGGAGAATGATGAAGTGGTGTGGGTAAAATGTGAGGAGTTTACAATGGATGTCTAGTAATTGTGGATGAAGAGGGAGTATAAGAAGAATATGAAGAAGAGGGAGGTCGATAATGGAAGTGAGTGACTTGGATGCTAGAATAAGGGTAGAATGGTTGAGCAGTGGGAGAAGGGTAGAAGGAAGGTGGATGGTGTTAGGTAGGAATGTGTGAAGAATATGGAGGAGGTGTATGGGTTTGATTCAAGGTGAGATGAGGAGCATGGATTATATGAAGAAGGAGGAATCATATTGGGTGAAATTGAGTGGGTAGGTTGCGGATTAGGTACAGGCGGTGTAGGTGAGGAAGGGTGAGATGTGGTCAAGTGGTAATATTAGATGAGTGGGAAATGGGTGAGGGATAGATGTGTGGAAGGTAAATGAGACTCGTGCAGGTGGGTGACCATGTGATAATATTTGAAAGATTCATCATCTATTAGAATACGGTGTATGTGACCCTCATGGGCATATTTGAGGCAATGATGTAACATTGAGGGTACAAACTACATATCTCATATCCATGATCTACCAAGGAGCACATTATATTACATTTCTCCATCTAATACATGACACAAGGTGTGGATAGTTTGAACCCCTACTTGAATAGGGAGGACAACTATTTCAAGTGTTGAGAATAGGGTATGTGAAAGTGGAATTGGCTACGTAAGTGGGTGGAAGGTTGAGATGTTTGAGGATAGATGATGTGATGATCTTGCTATTTATGGAAGAGATTGTATCAATTAGAACACATTTAAAAATATTATTATCGATAGAGGCCATGATATGCAAATATGGATCTGGTCCTTCAATTAGAATAAATTTAATTTAACTATCATAAAAGGTAATGCTCAATGCGGAATAAGAACACATTTAAAAATTTTGTTATCGATAGAGGCCACGATGTGCAAACATGGATCTGGTACTTCAATTAGAATAACTTTGATTTAACTATCATAAAAGGTAATGCTCAATGCGGTGCAAGTTTGAATATTACCCACAAAAGTAGAAAAAGCATTAGGGTATTGGGTTTGAAACTCTATGGAATTACGAATATCCATCAATACTTCTCGGTGGGGAAGCGATTGCTAGATTAAATCATAAATCAAGAGCTTTATCAATCCCATTTTAAGGTTGTGAGTGAGCATGCTTTTAATATGAAGGACTGGCCAAGGTTGAGATGTCATGGCTTGCACTGGTGGAGGTGGAAAATTAGATGAGGATGACACATTTGAAGGGTCAACTTGTAGTGTTATTTGATTAGGGTATCATATATTATCGGTTACAACATGAATCATGCCCATAAAACTTTAGTAATTTGGGATATTATTGACATGATTGACTTGATTTGGTTGAGGGGTAGTTGTTGGATCCTCATTGTTTGGTTGAGTTTTCCCATGTTGTGGTAATGGAGTTTGATAAATACCAAGGTTTTAATTAGGTAGGGCAAGAGGATTGTCAACTTTGATAGACCCCTTCTCGATCAAATCCTACACTATGTGTTTTAGTTGAATGCACCCATTGATATCATGAATCTTCTGTCAATGAAATATGTAGTAACGATATTCTCTATACCCTCTTGCTCTAGGTTTTTTTTGGATCTTTAGGTCTTATCTCGAGTAAAAAAATTAACTGCTCATCCATTTTTTTCCTGAAATATGGTTAACAAGGGCTTTGAGAGAGGCATGAAGTTATGTAGGGGTCATTGAGGATGTGCAAACTAGTAAGTGGGTTGGTTGGGATTTTGAAGTTGAGTGGGAGGTGGCACAATGTTGTATGTAAGCTATTGTGGTAGATATGAATATTGTTGTGGTGGATGTTGAGGTTGTAAGGGTTGAGTGGTTGGGCTACTCAACACTACTTGGTTGACTTGGATAGGCTTGTTGTTATTGGCCTTGGTCATTCTTTCTTCCAAATCTTGATCTCTCCTCCTTATATTTTGATATCTTTGATGATCTTGGAATGCGTTAAGGCTTCCTTGAGAGTTCAATATTTTTGGAGTTGAAGCAGGCGATATATTGATTTGGAACAACTTTGAGTGAACATTCAAGTCAAATCAGTAATGGAGATAGATAATAGTAACTCAATTAGTACCACTCTCCAACAATTTCCATAATCAAGGATAGATTCATCATCAAATTTATTAATATTGGTGAGATCCATAAATGTGGTATTATTTTTTATGTTTAGAGAAAAGTGCTCCAGGAAGAGATTGGTCAGTTGCTCAAAATTATACAGGTTGTGTCTAAGCAAATGGTTGTACCAA
Organism: Wollemia nobilis; assembly: GCA_028583015.1. NCBI lineage: Eukaryota > Viridiplantae > Streptophyta > Pinopsida > Araucariales > Araucariaceae > Wollemia > Wollemia nobilis. The sequence goes on along the minus strand of JAQPPZ010016747.1, from coordinate 1,377,634 downwards.
TCCAAGGATCCTACCACAAGGGGTAGCAAAAAAGTGCAGAGCATAAGAGGGTATATCTCATTAATGAGATAAAAAACATTCATGATTGTGATCACATGATCTTGAGGATCTTCTTTGATATTCTCACAATGACACTGAGAGGGGGGGGTGAATCAGTGTAACTACTTAAAAACTTAAATCTGCAACTTTTAAAACTAATGATGCAAGCTTGAAACTAGATAATGCAAGTATCACACAAGAGCATCACACAACACGAGAATTTTACGAGGTTCACCGATGTGGCTACTCCTCAAAGAATGATTGTTTGGACTTCAATCCAAATCCAGTCTTTGCAAGGATTCAATATTTACAAATGTTTACCAGCACCCACTGGAAGGAGCACCAACCCCCGATTTATCTGCTGCAATAGATAGGAGCACCAACCCCTTTATCCAAGCACCAACTTGGATTTCTATTTTGCAAGATAAATGGACATAAAAATGCCTTCTCTTTTGCAAGACCCTTACTGGTCTATAGCACATACAAAAATCTCACAGAAGCATAGAGAGAATTGTTAGAGACTCAATATCTTCTTTTCAAATCTAAAACCTCTCTCTTGAATATTCAATGGAATTGCAGGTTTTTATCCAAGGCTGTTTTCTTACAGCACCCTTACTTACTGAGACCTTTTTAAATGCACAATAAAAACACAGTCGCAGTAACCTTGTCACTATGCCAACTCGATCCTTTTATTCTTGATTTCTTGGAACGGCTCGATTTCAAACGGTTCAACTTTCCCTCCTAATTTACATGCATCTTCGGCTACGAACAATGTGTCAAACCCTCTCTGACACGTTCTGCCATTTAGCCGCTTTCTTTCTATCCGGTTCGACATTCTTCTCTGTACATTCTGACGGCCTTTTTTTGACAACCTTTTTCTGTGTGTTCTGACACCTTTTACTGCGTATCTCGGTGCTCTATTCTTCTTTCTCCCTTTTTGAGTTCTGTGTTACATTTTACTTCTGCACTCGACTATATCTTCTTGATATACACAACAAAAAAAAATCTCTGTAATTGATTCTCGGTATACTCAACCCTGTGACAGCTGTTCTGTCTTTAATGTTTAGTTTCGTAGCTTCCCTATGTAACTGCCACCTTTCCCAGTCATGCTGTATCACGGCCCTGCAACAGCCGTTCTTTTCTTAAATGCACTTGTCTTGAAACTCTCACTTGTAACTCCGATTAAGCTGCAGATCTTGATATTCCGGTTAACTTTTCAAATGCGGCGCCTTTTGACACCTATCACAATGCATGTGTCTTTGACTTTTTCTTTCCAAAACATTACCTGTCGCGATATCGCGACGTTTTTCGCTTTGCTGACGTCATCCTCAACTTTGTCGCGATATCGCGACACTGTCGGCTTCCTGAGGCTTCTCTGGCAACTTGTCGCGATATCGCGACATTTTTGGTATTGCTGACGTCATCCTCTAAGATGTCGCGAAATCGTGACGTTTCTGGCTTCATGAGGCTTCTCTGGAAACATGTCGCGAAATCGCGACATTTTGTGCTTGTCGACGTCATCCGCTAAGGTGTCACGAAATCGCGACGTTTCGGCTTGCATGGTTTCCACGGAATCGCGACATTGATGCATCTTAAGATGTCTCGAAATCGAGTGACTTGCAATGGCTCTTCGTTCACTGTCGTGATATCGTGACATTTTGGTTTTGCTGACGTCATCTTCATAGATGTCACGAAATCGTGACGTTTCCGGCTTGCAATGGCTCTTCGTTCACCCTGTCGCGAAATCGTGACACATTTTGGTTTTGCTGACGTCATCTTCATAGATGTCGCGAAATCACGACGCGCATCCGTACAATTTTTACTCCATGCATCCGCGAAAAACCTTACATGTAGCGAAATCGCTACATCATTGTTGCCTTAGAATTTTTCTTTTCTGCTTGCTATTGAAACTCCAACGTGTAGCGATATCGCTACACCTTTCCAACATGTGTTTCTAACCTGTAGCGAAATCGCTACACCTTCGCATTATGCACTTTCAACTGTAGCGAAATCGCTACACCTTTTTACCTTGCACTTTCAACTTGTAGCGAAATCGCTACACCTTTTGCCTTGCACTTTCACCATGTAGCGAAATCGCTACACCTTTTTGCCTTGCACTTTGACCATGTAGCGAAATCGCTACATCTTTCTGCCAAGCACTTTGACCATGTAGCGAAATCGCTACATCTTGCACTTTGACTGTGGAAATCGCTACATCTTCCTCCTGTAGCAAAATCGCTACACTTTCTTACTTGGTGCTTTTTCTTTGCTTATGCTGGCGAAACTCAGACATGTAGCGAAATCGCTACAACTTCTTCATCAACTTTCTCTCTCCTCCGATGTGTCGCGAAATCGTGACATTTTTCATCCTTGGTGCCTTTGCTTCAAACTTGTCGCGAAATCGCGACAGTTTCTCGATTTGGTTTCTTTCCTTCCAGCATGTCGCGAAATCGTGACATTTTTCCTTGCACATTCTCTCTCCTCCGATATGTCACGAAATCGTGACATTTTTCAATGCACTTTCTCTCTCCTCAGCCATGTCGTGAAATCGCGACAATCTTACTTGCATCTTCTCTCTCCTCAGACATGTCGTGAAATCGCGACAATCTTACTTGCATCTTCTCTCTCCTCGGATATGTCGCGAAATCGTGACATTTTCTTATGGATTTTCTCTCTCCTCCGGGTATGTCGCGAAATCGCGACGGGAACCATGTCGCGATATCGCGACAGTTTTCTTCCTTGTCTTTTTTTGCAAATTTTTGGATCTGGGTCCCCTCTGTTTTTCTTGAGATTTTCTGCACTTGATCCGGTGACCTCCGAGCCGCTTCAACTGCATCACTCTGTCTGTGTTGACAACAATTACAATCCTTTTGCACTGCTTTTGCTGCACCTTGCTCAACAATCTCCCCCTTTGGAATTGTTGGCAACACTTTGTAGCCTTGCTCAAATTCTTCTCCCCCTTTGCCAATAATGCCAAAGGGCTGCTGCAGAACTCCCCACGAGTCTATGCACAACATTCTCAGGCATAAATAACTTGAATGCTCCCCCTGAGAATGTATTTCCCATAGCTAGTCAGTGCTTGGGAAGTGTGACTACTCCCAACTTTTTTCGAAGGTATTCAAATACTTCCTTGGGTAGAGGTTTGGTGAATATGTCTGCTACTTGCTCTGTAGTGGGAACAAACTCCAATCTAACCTCTCCTTCTGCAACCTTATCCTTCAAGAAGTGATACCGGATTGCAATATGCTTGGTGCGGGAATGCATGACCGGATTCTTTGAAATGTTGATTGCACTAGTGTTGTCACATTTGACTGAAATGGGCTCATTGAAGTGAATACCTAGATCTTTCAATGTTTGTCTCATCCATAGTATTTGTGTACAACATGTAGTAGCTGCAATGTATTCGGCCTCGGTTGTGGATAAAGAGACTGATTCTTGCTTCTTCTTTGTGCCATGCAACCAATTTGTTTCCAAGAAAGAATGCTCCTCCACTTGTACTTTTTATGTCATCAATGCATCTCGCCCAATCGGCATCGAGTATGCAAAGAGAGTGAAGTCTTTTCCTTTTGGATACCACAGCCCATACTCCATAGTACCTTTGAGATACCTAAAAATCCTTTTCACTTCTTTGTCACATGAGTCTCTTTTGGGCTAGCTTGAAATCTTGCAACCATGCAAACGACTTGTAAGATATCCGGTCTAGTGGTACATCCAAATACGGCAGGCTCCCAATCATTGATCTGTACATTGTTTGATCAACATCCGAGATTTATCATCCTTGCTCAACTTGCGGCTTGTTGTCATGGGGGTGCTCATCTGGCTTACTATCTTCCATAGTGAACTTTTTCAGCATTTCTTTCACATATTTAATTTGAGAAATAAAGATCCCCTTTTCAGTTTGATTAACTTGTAATCCAAGGAAATATGAAAGTTCACCTATCATAGACATTTCAAACTCTTTATGCATTTTTTTTGCTATGTCTTTGCATGATTCATCATTGCTACTCCCAAAAATTATATCATCTACATAAACAACTAGAACAATGAAATTGCCATTTTCAGTTTTCACATATAAATTGCTATCCACCATACCTTTCTTGAATCCTTGCTTAGTGAGATAGTTGTCCAACCTTGCATACCAAGCTCTAGGTGCTTGTTTCAAGCCATACAATGCTTTCTTCGGCTTGCAAACAAAGTCAGGATTATCACAAAGTTGAAAACCATCAGGCTGTTCAATATATACTTCTTCTTCAAGATTTCCATTCAAAAATGCTGATTTTACATCCATCTGATAAACCTTGAAGTTCTTATGAACAGCTAAAGCCAAAAATAGTCTTATTGCTTCAAGTCTGGCCACGGGTGCAAAAGTTTCTTCAAAATCAATCCCCTCAACTTGGGCATATCCCTTACAGACTAATCTTGCTTTATTCCTTACCACCTGTCCATCTTCATTCAGTTTGTTTCTAAATATCCATTTAGTACCAATTATGTTTTTATTTTCAGGCCTTGGTACTAATTCCCAGGTTTTGTTTTTCTCAATTTGATCTAGTTCTTCATTTATTGCTTCCATCCAGCTTTCATCCGTGCTTGCTTCAATAATATTCTTGGGCTCAATATTTGGATAACGAGAGAATAGTTATTTACTACTCTTCTTCTTGTCTGAATGCCAAGTTGTAGGGTCCCCAATAATCTGCTCTTTGGGATGATTTTTCTCTAACTGCACGTTATGTATTTTCTATTTTCATCTCTTTCTAAGTCCTCTGAATCTGATTTTTGTCTCTCTTCTTTTTCTTGATCTTCATCTTCTTCAATAAATTCTTCATAGGTTGGGTAGTTTTCATTATTGCTGATTTCTTGTTTCCTGCCTTCATCAACCTTCACATCCGCACTCTCCACTATTTTCTTAAGTCTTTTGTTGTAGCATGTATAGGCTTTGCTTTTAGTTGAGTACCCAAGGAATATTCCTTCATCAGCTCTGTCTTCAAACTTGCCAAGATTGCTTTCAGTTCTTTTAATGTAACACTTGATGCCGAACACTTTGAAGTACTTTGCTGTAGCCTTTTTGCCAAACCACGGTTCATATGGTGTTTTGTTTTCATGCGGCCTCAACATACATCTATTACGAATGTAGACTGCAGTATGAGGCGCCTCTTTCCAGAATCTGTCGGCAATTTTGCTCTCTGTTAACATGGTTCTTGCCATTTCCTGCACGATTCTGTTCTTTCTTTCAACTACTCCATTACGTTGAGGTGTTCTTGCTCTCTGAGAAGCTGTCTTCTTATTCCATGTTTTTCACGGAATTCAGCAAACTCATTTGAAATAAACTCTCCTCCTCTATCAGATCTCAAACATTTAATTCTTTTTCCAGATTGATTTTCAACAAGATTTTTGAAGGTTTTAAACATCTCAAAGGCTTCTAATTTTTGTTTCAGAAAGAGTACCCATGTCATTACGGAAAAATCATCAATACACAACATAAAATATTTGTATCCATTTATGCTTTCTGTCCTCATGGGACCACACAAATCAGTGTGAATCAGTTCTAGTGGCTTGCTTGTGAAGTACTCTTTTGCTTTGAAGGTAGATCTGGTTTGCTTCCCCTTTTGGCATGACTCACAAATGTTGTTTGATGGTTTGCCAATAGTGGGTATGTCTCTTATTGCTCTTTTCGAGCTGATTTTTACCGATTATCAAAGCTTATGTGACCGAGTCTTTTATGCCACAGCCAGTTTTCTTCTTCCTGTCCAACCAAGCAAGCTCCCTCTGAAGTCTCCGAGAGAGTATACAAATTTCCAGAAGTTCTCAGTCCAGTGGCTATTAACTTTCCATTTGTTGTCTTTCTTACTTCACAGCCCTCCTTCTTGAAAATTACTTCATGACCTCTGTCACAAATCTGACTTACACTCAGTAGGTTATGTTTCAGTCCTACCACAAAAAGAACTTCCTTAGAGTTGATTTTACCGTCACTTAACTTAACTGATCCTTTACCCACTATCTTTGCTCCATCATTGTTTCCGAATTTCACAGAACCACCTTCGTATGTCTGTGGCTTATCAAACTTCTGTTTGTCTCCTGTCATGTGGTTGGAGCATCCACTGTCTAGAATCCAGGGAGCAGATTTATTACGTGCTTTGAGAGTCTGTTTGAACGATCGGGGATTCTTTGTCTTTCTTCGGTTGTCCCTTTTCTTTCCATTGAGTTTTGACAGTAGATCTGGTTACTTTCTTCACCTTCTCCCTTTCATTGTGCTGTGACAGTTTTTCGGGAAATTTTTTGTTCTGTGTTGATCTAGTTGATCGAAACTTTCTTCCCTGGTATTTATTTCCTGCAAAAGAGCTACGACAATTCCTTGCAATATGGCCGAAGTTATGGCAGTTATAACATTCTACAACATAATCTATCAGAGGTGAAAAATTATTTCTGCTAGTGAAATTTCTTTGTTCTATATTATATCTACAACTAGAAATTTTATGACCATATGCATTGCACTTAAAACAATAACCAGAAAAGGAACGAGTGTACCTAGGAAATGGATGTTGCCATGTGGAGGTAGGAGCCATGGGTCTTCTTCTTCTTTGATGAGAGACTTTGGTGAATCCATCATTTGCAGCACTCCTTTCGAGCTTGGATTTGTTGTTTTCTTTTGCATGATACGGTTTATCTTGATCAACTCTAATCTTGTCTTTATTATTCCTTTGGATCTCTTGTTACGACCTTTGAGTCCTTTGAGGTTTCTCCTTCATCAAAGCCCAAGCCAAACTTGATACCGGTGGGCCTTTGATTATTCAACATTTTGTTCAGTTTCTCAGAATTGTCTTCAAATTTTTGATGACAGCTCAGTTTTCGATTCATTTCTTCTAGCTGTAGCCTTAATCCAACTATTTCCTCTTCCAGTTTATTGCTCTCATTTATTTTCACGGTCAGCTGAGCTTCAACATCTTCAGACCTTTTCTTGTATTCTTCAGTTTGTACTTTCAAACTTATTATTACATTCCTTGGCCTCCTCAAATTTTCTTGTAATCTTTTTATTTCTTTTCCTTTCTGCACTTAACTCTTCAAGAGCAGCAATTAACTCACCTTCCAGATCTATCTCGGCCTCATCTTCTAATTTTTCTTCACACTCCTGTGTTTCCTCGAGTTGTTTGTTCTTCAAAAGCCATGAATAGGGCTTCACCGGTTTCTTCTTCGATTCCTCACTGGGGCTGTCTTCAGAAGAATCGATATTCAGGAAATGAAACTCTTCTTCTTGAAGCTTCTTTTTCTAAACTGCGGTTTCTTTTTCCAGACATTTCTTTTTGGATATGTTCCTTCATCATTTTTATTTTTCTCCTTCATTGGGCATTTTGCTGCAAAGTGCCCGATGCCTCCACAGTTAAAACATTTGAACGACAACTTACCTCTGTACTTTCCTTTTCCCTTTACTAATTTCCTAACAAAGTTTGCTTCATTTTCATCTGTAGATTCTTCTTCCTCTGACTCTTGTTTAGATTTTACATTTTTATGTGCTTGGAAGGCTGCTTCTCTGTCGAGAGGGCTTAGTTTGTCCAATCCTCATTTCATAAGTACGTTAGAGAACCATGCATTTCATCCATACTAAAAAAATTTAAATCTTTTGCTTCTTCTATGGCGAAACCTTTGCATCAAACCTTTTGTTGAGAGTTCTCGGTACCTTCTTCACAACAACAACATCTTCCATTTCTTCCCCCGAGTCCTCTTATTGCATTGATGATTCCGTTTACTCTCGGCATGTAAGCTTCTATGTTCTCATCATCGGTCATCTTTAATGCTTGAGCTCGGGCACGATGTGTTTGCGGCTTAGCTTCCTTGATTTTGTTGTCTCCTTCATGAATGCTTTGCGGTTTGTCCCATATGTCTTTAGCAGATTTGCGAGTTCATGATGCGTATCAACTCACTTTGTCGACCAATCCACACATAATAGCATTCTTGGCTTTCGAGTTGTTTTCAAACTTTTTCTTTTCAGCCGCATCTGTTGGAGTAACTGTGGGTGTGGTGTATCCATTTTCAACGATTCCCAAATGTCATAACCTAATGCACGAGAGATAGGTCTGCATTACGAGCCTCCGAAAGAATAGTTTGTTCCATCGAACAGAGGAGCTTTGTTAGAAGAAAAACCTTCACCACCGGCCATTGTATATCTCCCAACAACACCTTAGCTGATTAAGCTTGTGCAGGTGCACGGCTCTGATACCAATTGATATTCTCACAATGACACTGAGAGGGGGGGGTGAATCAGTGTAACTACTTAAAAACTTAAATCTGCAACTTTTAAAACTAATGATGCAAGCTTGAAACTAGATAATGCAAGTATCACACAAGAGCATCACACAACACAAAATTTTACGAGGTTCACCGATGTGGCTACTCCTCAAAGAATGATTGTTTGGACTTCAATCCAAATCCAGTCTTTGCAAGGATTCAATATTTACAAATGTTTACCAGCACCCACTGGAAGGAGCACCAACCCACGGTTTATCTGCTGCAATAGATAGGAGCACCAACCCCTTTATCCAAGCACCAACTTGGATTTCTATTTTGCAAGATAAATGGACATAAAAATGCCTTCTCTTTTGCAAGACCCTTATTGGTCTATAGCACATACAAAAATCTCACAGAAGCATAGAGAGAATTGTTAGAGACTCAATATCTTCTTTTCAAATCTAAAACCTCTCTCTTGAATATTCAATGGAATTGCAGGTTTTTATCCAAGGTTGTTTTCTTACAGCACCCTTACTTACTGAGACCTTTTTAAATGCACAATAAAAACACAGTCGCAGTAACCTTGTCACTATGCCAACTCGATCCTTTTATTCTTGATTTCTTCGAACGGCTCGATTTCAAATGGTTCAACTTTCCCTCCTAATTTACATGCATCTTCGGCTACGAACAATGTGTCAAACCCTCTCTGACACGTTCTGCCATTTAGCCGCTTTCTTTCTGTCCAGTTCTGACATTCTTCTCTGTACATTCTGACGGCCTTTTTCTGACAACCTTTTTCTGTGTGTTCTGACACCTTTTACTGCGTATCTCGGTGCTCTGTTCTTCTTTCTCCCTTTTTGAGTTCTGTGTTACATTTTACTTCTGCACTCGACTATATCTTCTTGATATACACAACAAAAAAAAATCTCTGTAATTGATTCTCGGTATACTCAACCCCGTGACAGTTGTTCTGTCTTTAATGTTTAGTTTCGTAGCTTCCCTATGTAATCGCCACCTTTCCCAGTCATCTTTGTATCACGGCCTCACACTGACCGTTCTTTTCTTAAATGCACTATCTTGAAACTCTCACTTGTAACTCCAGTTAACTACAGATCTTGATATTCTGGTTAACTTTTCATAACTGGCGCCTTTTGACACCTGTCACAATGCATGTGTCTTTGACTTTTTCTCGCAAAAACATTACCTGTCGCGATATCGCGGCGTTTTCCACTTTCTCGACGTCATCCTCAACTTTGTCGCGATATCGCGACACTGTCGGCTTCCTGAGGCTTCTCTGGCAACTTGTCGCGATATCGCGACATTTTTGGTATTGCTGACGTCATCCTCTAAGATGTCGCGAAATCACGACGTTTCTAGCTTCATGAGGCTTCTCTGGAAACATGTCGCGAAATCGCGACATTTTTGACTTGTCGACGTCATCCCCTCTAAGGTGTCACGAAATCGCGACGCTTCCGGCTTGCAATCGGGCTTCTTCGGGCGGCAACTTGTCGCGATATCGCGACATTTTTGATCTTCTCTGACGTCATCTTCAAAGATGTCACGAAATCGCGACGTTTTCGGCTTGCAATGGCTCTTCGTTCACCCTGTCGCGAAATCGTGACACATTTTGGTTTTGCTGACGTCATCTTCATAGATGTCACGAAATCGCGACGTTTCCGGCTTGCAATGGCTCTTCGTTCACCCTGTCACGAAATCGCGACACATTTTGGTTTTGCTTACGTCATCTTCATAGATGTCGCGAAATCGTGACGTTTCCGGCTTGCAACGGCTTTTCGTTCACCCTGTCGCGAAATCGCGACGCTTCTGGCATCCGTACAATTTTTACTCCATGCAGCCGCGAAAAACCTTACATGTAGCGAAATCGCTACATCATTGTTGCCTTAGCATTTTTCTTTTTTGCTTGCTATTGAAACTCCAACGTGTAGCGATATCGCTACACCTTTCCAACATGTGTTTCTAACCTGTAGCGAAATCGCTACACCTTCGCATTATGCACTTTCAGCCTGTAGCGAAATCGCTACACCTTTTTACCTTGCACTTTCAACTTGTAGCGAAATCGCTACATCTTTTTGCCTTGCACTTTGACCATGTAGCGAAATCGCTACATCTTTCTGCCTTGCACTTTGACCATGTAGCGAAATCGCTACATCTTTCTACCTTGCACTTTGACCATGTAGCGAAATCGCTACATCTTTCTACCTTGCACTTTGACCATGTAGCGAAATCGCTACATCTTTTCACTTTGACATTACAAATCGCTACATCTTTCTCACTTTGACCATGTAGCGAAATCGCTACATCTTTCTGCCTTGCACTTTGACCATGTAGCGAAATCGCTACACCTTTCTTACTTGGTGCTTTTTCTTTGCTTATGCTGGCGAAACTCAGACATGTAACGAAATCGCTACAACTTCTTCATCAACTTTCTCTCTCCTCCGATGTGTCGCGAAATCGTGACATTTTTCATCCTTGGTGCCTTTGCTTCAAACTTGTCGCGAAATCGCGACAGTTTCTCGATTTGGTTTCTTTCCTTCCAGCATGTCGCGAAATCGTGACATTTTTCCTTGCACATTCTCTCTCCTCCGATATGTCGCGAAATCATGACATTTTTCAATGCACTTTCTCTCTCCTCAGCCATGTCGCGAAATCGCGACAATCTTACTTGCATCTTCTCTCTCCTCAGACATGTCGCGAAATCGCGACAATCTTACTTGCATCTTCTCTCTCCTCAGACATGTCGCGAAATCGTGACATTTTCTTATGGATTTTCTCTCTCCTCCGGTATGTCGCGAAATCGCGACAGGAACCATGTCGCGATATCGCGGCAGTTTTCTTCCTTGTCTTTTTCTGCAAATTTTTGGATCTGGGTCCCCTCTGTTTTTCTTGAGATTTTTTGCACTTGATCCGGTGACCTCCGAGCTGCTTCAACTGCATCACTCTATCTGTGTTGACAACAGTTACAATCCTTTTGCACTGCTTTTGCTGCACCTTGCTCAACATTCTTTTCCTTTGAATTTTTTGAATTTGGGTTTTCAAACAAGGGAGGGTATGGTAGTGCTGGTATGAAAGGATGTATGGAAAAATTTTAGAGTTGACTAATTGTTGAATTTTGATACCCAATGTTTGTAACTTGTTATTCCAAACTATTGATCTTGTTAGCCAAGATTTGAAATGCATTTGAAGCAACTTGGGGAGCTAAATAGGGTGCACCATGATGATTCAAATGGGACATTTCAACTTTGAAGCAACTTGGGGAGCTAAATAGGGTGCACCATGATGAGTCAAATGGGACATTTCAACAAGAGGATATGATTTATGTGAATGAAGTTAATGGTAATGATGATGTTTGGGATTAGAAGATGGGTCTTGGGGAACCTGGGAACTCAAGGGCAATTATTGATATGGTGGATGACATTGGTCAAAGGTATGTTGGTGATTTTATGGTGATTTATGAGTTAGATGTTGATGATGTGCAAGGGTGGTTGAGGTGGAGTATATGATGGTTGGTATGAGTTAGGGATTTGTGTGGTAAATGTTGTTGGTGTTGGTATTGATCGAAGGTGGATTGATATTGGTTAAGTGGTGGTTGATGTTGGTATGGGTTTTGCAACTATGTCACTGACCACTTATGAGAATCATGAGGGTGGGAATATATCATAGGTACTATGGGTGGATGAGAGGCCCATAATGAAGATTGGAGAAAGAATTTTTCTTGGGTAGATGAATAAGATAGAGGATTTGGAATTTGTGGTAGTTGTTGAGGAATATGAGCAATGTGTGAAGAGTGGATGCAACACAAACAATTTCTAGAGGGTGCTTGTTGAGGATATGCATGATGAAAAAAGATAAAAGGATCATAATATTTAGCAGGAAAATTATAATAGAAGGTAGAAGGGTGTGCCACATGTGCACCAATGATATGAATGGTAGTGGTTGAAGGATAATTTGTGGAAGAAGAAACAATATTTGGAGCAGTAGATTGTTGAGGTGGATTAAAAAATTTAAAAGAAGAAGAGGGAGTGGATGCATGCTAATGATAAGTGGCATAGACTTGGGCCTGATGATGTTGGTGAGAATTTTGCATAATACAAGAGGATGGTGTAGGAATGTGTTGACATTGTGATGAATGAGAATGATTAGAACAAGATGGGTGGTTTGGATCAGTTGCCACCAACATTAAGCCTATCATTTGTTATGGGAGGGTGAGATTAGTTCCCCCAAGTGGGAAGAACTCTGGTGATATTCCAAAATCTATCACACTTGAGGTGGGATGAAAATTTATAGAAGATGCGGGAGGCAATGGGGGATGATAGGGCTTGTAAGATTGCACTTGGGAGAGTGAGGGGTTAGTGTGGGTAGGAATGTGTAGCAGGGGTAGGGATGGTCATGGTGAGCTAGGTGGTGGGAGACACAATGAAGAGGGATCCTGGTTGGTAGGAGGTGAATATGGACATGATAGATCACATTGGTAAATAGAAGGCAGACAACATCGAGATCAATAGGTGTAATATTAGGATTAGCTAGAGAGAGAGGAGTCTATGGACGAGGTGATTTAGATGAAATGGTATGGGTGGAATGGTGAATTATTTTAGAATCATATCCAATGTGATGTGTCTTAGGTGGATGAGATATGTGATAGTGAGCTTCATTGGATAGGCTACCATGGTGGATTTGCATCACGTCCCCTTGATGAGACAAGAGAGCGATTGAAGGATGGGAGGATTGAATCGAATGGTCCATGAAGACTTGGGTTTGGTATTAGTCCTTGTATTGAATGTGGGTCATTACCATAGGCTATCAAGAATGGAATGGGATGCAAATTGGAGGTTCCTGGTGATGGTGCTTGTGGTGGCTCTATTGTTTTTGAAATAGAAACACACTATCTATGCGAACAAAAAGTAAGAAAGCAATTGAACAAACAATAGTTTTTTTGGTGTTTTTGTAATTTTGTTACTTGTTTTAATTTTTATTTTAATTTTGATTTTTGTGTGTTTTATGTTCCCTAAACCTAAGAACTACAAGAAGGGTGATGAAATAAGATGTGTTTATGCCTACTTCCCTAATGAGGAATAAGACACAAATGACTAATGCAACTTCCTATGGTGGTGGGTCACCTCCAACTATCCTAAGGGGAAAAAAAACCTCCTGAGAGAGGATGTATTGTCTAAATCCTGCTACTTGCCTAGTTGGGCTTTCACTTCACCCTCGGGTGGGCTCGGATAAAAATGACAAATGTCAGTCCAATAATTATTAAGCCCTATGAACAAAAGGGCATCTAACCTCAAAATTACCCCGAGCTAGTCCCAAGGGTAACCAACTTCCTAGTGATGAAATCCAAAAAACTATACGATCTAGCTATGGTGTGTAAAGTCTTAATAGATGGTTTGTGCTAAAATCCAACGTCATTGAGAGGTTTTCCTCATATAAATATTTGTGAAATGCAATGTGCAAATGTGTGTGATTTGATATGCCTTACTTTATTTTATTTTCTGTTTATTTTTGACTTTGTATTATTTTGGTTTTGTTTTTGTTTTTTTATTATGCTAAGAATACCTATTTACATGCAAATCTAAAACTAACCCTAACCCTAAGGATGTAATTTAAACAATAATCTAATGAGCTATGAAAAGGAAACTTGATATAATGTAAGAACAACTAATCTAATAAACCTTTAAAACTAACCCTAACCCTAAGGATGTAATTTAAACAATAATCTAATGATCTATGAAAAGGAAACTTGATATAATGTAAGAACAACTAATCTAATAAACCTTGAAAACAAAAACAAATGAGAACTAAGATAATGAGCCTTGAGTCACTGAAAGCAGATAATGATCTAAGTTAATGAATATTGCATCTTTGAAAGTAAATAATAATCTAAGCTAGTGAGTCTTGAGTTTTTTGTGCAAAAATAATAAAACAACTATGCTAATGCTTTTGAAAATTTAAAGAAGGTGGAAAAGAGATTCGAACAAGCAATGGAATGAACTATGACTTGAGCTTCTATACAGAACTAAGGAATCTAAGCAACTAACCTATGAGCTTGTGTTGGAAAGAAAGGAAACTGAGCATGTTGTGCTTATGATTTGGTGTATGTTGAGTTTTGTCTGAGCTTGTGCAGTTGTCTTGGGTGGTTTTACCTAAGTCTAAGAGCCACTCCAGGTGGTTGTGTCTAAGCCTAGTAGTTGCCTTGGGTAGTTGTGTCTAAGTCTGATAGTTGCCCTGGGCAATTGTGTCTGAGTTTGGGAGTCACCTTGGGTGGTTGTGTTTGAGCCTGTGTAGCTACCCTAGACGGGTGTGGACTATCTTGGGTTGTTGTATCAGATTATGGGTGGGTAGATCTTGCAAGATCGAGCCTTGATTTGAATGATGTGATAGTATATTTTTTGCTCTTGGGTGCCTATGATAGAAATAGGAAACATAAAGTTAGTAAAGCAAGCCAAACAAGCATGCAAGTATGAAGAACCCTAAGAAAAACACACAAGACATGCTATGCTTGATGCAAGTGCCAAAGCTCATGCAAAATAGCAAGTGTTAAATGTGTTAAGGGCAAAGGGTCCCATTGTGATCACCATTTATGTGAAAGAGGAAATACACCATAACAATTTAAAGAAACAAAATGGAAACTTGATATTGCATTAATAGAATTTGTTTGTGTTACAAATCAGCCATTTCGATTACAATAGACCTCCCAAAAAAGAGGGTTTTCATTTGGTGTCACAAATTACCTCCTCGATCACACAAGTTGTAGGAGGGTTTTGAAGTCTTGTTGCTTGACCTCCCGAGCCTCTATGTGGATCCCAATACCTGCATATGAGCTCACAATAAAAGCATCAATAGCATTTACGGGGCCTCTTGATATGAGATCCAAAATCATGAAAAAAAGTTACAAAATCTTACAAAATCATTACAAAACCATTACAAAACCTTACAAAATCAATTGCAAAAATTACAAAATTATGTAAAATGCTTACAAAAGCTAATAACTACTTAATTTTACCCTTCTAGGTAGTCTTTGGAGTCATTGTTGACTTTGAGGCTCAACCGCCTAAGGCGATTGGCTCTATGCAGTTGCCCAAGGCGGTTGGCTTTTGTGTAGCCACCTAGAACAGTTGCTACTATTTTTTAGCAAAGATTTTAGGCTTGGATCTAGACCTTATTGGATTTTTTTTAGAGCCTCTAATGCAAATTTGATGTAGTTTGGATGTCGAAGGTGGGCGTAGCTACAAAAAAAAAATATTAGAAAACACTTTGCAAAGACTCCATGATCGATACCTTCAAGCTCTATAAATGATGTACTTTCAAACACAAATTCAAAAGCATACGCAGTGGATCCAAAAAAATTTGGTTACAATTGTGCACTCATGAAAGTGAAATGAAATTGGGGCCTATTTGTAATATGTCCCAATGGTGGAGGAGATTAATGAGGGGGTAAGAGGATGAGTGACAAGTGGCTTGGGTGAGGGAAGGAAGGAATCTCAGGTTTTCCTACTTGGCTGGATAAATGTACAACTTTATCTATTTGGGATATGACACCCTATTATGCTCTATGATACATTATGATGTGCCTCACTAATGCTCTTTTTGTGGAGAGATTCCTCACCCACCAAAATGGCATTTCTCATCAATGTGCTTGGGTGGAGGAAATCCTCACCCAAATGTATTAATGAGCTTGGAACATGGAGGAGAGGGAAATAAATGCCAACCGGAGTTAGGTGAACCAAGGTTATGTTGTGGTTGCTCCACAACTAGCCCCAAACTTGGGGACCCACCATAAAATTTTGTATTTTCAGGATTTTGGATTTCTTGGTGTGATGATTTTGATTGGTCTTTGCCCTTGGGTTTCACCATGTGGATTCCAAGGTTCCTTTTTGGTAGTGTTGGTTTGTTTCTTGTGTACTTAATGATTTGATAGTTCCCCTTGTTGGTTTGTGGATGTCAAGGTTCCTTTTTGGTAGTGTTGGTTTGTTTCTTGTGTACTTAATGATTTGATAGTTCCCCTTGTTGGTTTGTTTTAAATTGTTTAGTTTAGTGTGTTGTGAGTTTTGTATTTTAAATTTTACCTAGGTTTCTAATTTAAATGGTTAATTTCACTGTTTTAAAATAAATAATTTTTTTCATATATATATATATATATGAAAGCAAAATTAAAATTAAAAATAAAAAGTAAAAATAATAATAATAATACATTATTATTATTATATACTTTTCATATATATAATAATAATAAAAAAAAAAATACAAAAAATATATATTAAAAATAAAAAGTAAAAAAATAATAATAAAAATACATTATTATTATTATTGTTTGATAGTTTTTTTTTAAGTTAGATTTTATATACAAAAGTGGGTTTTTTTAAGAGGATCCCAAAACCTTATGACAGTAAATACCGTAGCATGCAGTAACAAAAAAGACCCATTGGGATACATTATCCATCAGAACTAGATACCATACTCTTCGAAAAAAAAACCCCAAAATAGTGACATCGAGATTAGAGACCGGTGGTAGCCCCATATTTGGACAGCATCCCAAAAAACCAACGTAGCCAAAGCTATCAAAAACCAAACACAGGCATGTCTGCACACTACCTCAGGCTTTCTCGGGATCCTCCTATTCGTCCTGGCCATCATGACCCTTGTTTTTGAGTTGCTTCAGGATCTTGATCATCGTGTTAGTCGAACTAGTGATGTTAGCCACCATGTCTAGGAGAAGTTGATGAGACAAAACCTCTGCCTCACTTTCAGTGTCAGAACTGATGTGTTGTGATGGGGTAGACTTCACCACCTTAGCCTTCTTTAGTCGCTTTGATGATCTAGATGGAGGAGGAGTTTCCATGTGATGTCCTCACTTGCTTGCTAGGTCGACTGCAAGATGAGCCTTTGAAAGGAGACTCCTTGACAGGGCTAGGCGGACTGGTTCAAACCTGACTAGGCGACTGCTCTTTAGGGGCGATAGACGAACTTGCCAAGGGTTGGGAAGCTAGAGGTGGCATTGGTTGGGGGAGGGCGGTTAGCAATGACATGATGGTAAATAATAACCATAAGCCCTTGGTGGATGGGTTTACAATGGGTCTTCTTGCACTTTTTGATAGAGATGGTGAGAGAATACACCAGGTAGTCGAAAATACAAACTTGTTTGGCATCCCTAAGGTGGTTGATGAAGCTAATGTGAAAGCTTCTCAGAGGCTTGTCGATATCATCACACATGCTGTACTACATCACAGGGATCATGGCCATATCCCAAGGTTTGGGGAGGGCGGTGTGAAGCAGGGCCAACTTTTCCCAGCCCAGATTTTTGCCTTTCTTAAGAAACTACTCCAATTCCTCCTCCCAATTGTGTTTATCTCTCCTTATATTGCATCCAACTTCCTGTAGACCCGTAATTTTGCATAGAACTTCCACTGTCACTTTGAAGTGAATCCTACGGACATGAACCTCCCCTCTATTTCATGTATCGATGAAGGCATTGATGATGTCTTCTTTGGATCCCTAGAACTTTTGGAGGAAAGGAATTAGGCCTTTGGCTTTCATGAAGGTTAGAGCATCATTGCACATGGAAAGCTCAACAGGCTCGATGTAGGTGATGCGTAGTCGTTATACCATCATTAATTCTCAATGAATCTGTCAATCCAGGGCAGTGTACAAGGCTATCTACGAAAGAAGAAGTGAAACAACTATAACTTAGGTCAATCTAGAGCAACAGGTCTTATTGGTGGAACCGGTTGTGTGGGGGGTTTTGGAACATTCCTATCTCTAAATTGCATGAATTAAATCTTAATCTAAGTTGCAGAATTGGAAACTAATCATTAACTACAAAAAATGAAGTCCTAATTACAATTGCGAGAATAAGACCTAATTATATTGCGAAATAACGGTTGCGAAATTGAAAGTCTGATCCTAATTGCAGAAAGGAAATCTAATTACTTTTGCAGTAATGAAAGTCTAGATCTAATGTGGAAATAAAAACTGTCAAAGTTACGTAACGAGAAGGTTGTCAATCTTATATGCGGGATTTTGACAACAAAACATAAAATGCGAGAAAATTGCTGAAAAATAGTAAATTCTAGAAATAACAGTCTGAAATAAAGTGGAAGCTTTGCTTGAAAGTAAGATTGCAACTAAAACATTAAGCACAAGGTTAATCTAAGCATAAATAAACTAAGACTGCAAATATTGTCAACTGTTTACAAGCAATTGAAATAACAAGTTCTACAACTCATTCTGCTGTGAGCAAAATCGAGAATAAAAACACGCTTGTTAGTCCTCCTCCTAGGTCCGGAAGTGGCCGGCCTCTTTGTCCGAGAAGAAGGTGTAAGTCTCTCTCTCTTTCTAAATCTTAATCACACTCATTTACAAGCAATATGAAATAGAGCTGGTGCACTTTATTGATTAGAAGACATGATTACAATAATTCTTTTGAAAAAGCTATTACAGGACTGTAATCAGTCAATTTCTACCTATACTCTGTATTTTCTGCTAGCTTCCTTACACTATTTTCTACCTCCTTTACTATCTACTTCCTCTCTACTAGGCTCAACCTGAATGGGAGCAATATTTATAGCTATCCTATGATCTGATTACAAACAAAGAATATCTCAAAAGATCTAATCCTACAATGCTGCAACAAATTATGGTGTTATCCTAGAAGAGGACTAAAACTTGATCTTTCCCTTAATGATGGCTTTGGTCGGCAATGACGGCAAAGACAGATGGAAGATCTTTCCCTTTACCTTTTCCAACCTTTATTTCCCTTTTTTTGGCTTCAAAAATCGGTCAACAGGTCAAAGAAGCGTACTCTGTTCTTCATTTCGAAGATAAGTGGCTTCATTCGAGAAGACAATGCAATTCTCATTCCGAAGATCGCTCATTTCAAAGATATTGCATTCTCATTCCGAAGATCGCTCATTCCGAAGATCTTGCATGCTTCATTCGAAGATCCGCTCATTTCGAAGATCCTGCATTCTTCATTCCGAAGATCCGCTCATTTGAAGATTGTGATTCTTTCATTCCGAAGATATCTGTTCATTCGAAGATACTTGGAATGAACAAATGTATGCTTTTCCGGTGATCTCTTCGCATCTCTCGGGTGGGTTATCTCTTAAGATCAAATTCCAATGGTCTTCATCCCTTTCCTCATGTGAATTCCATGCCTTGCTATTTATGGACAGTGGCTGGAATTTACATGGGAAAGACCGATTTTTTTGCACGACAACAGTTTGCTTGCTTGTTGCAGATTTAGGTGAAATAAATGCTTGAGATGAATCAAAACATGATTAGTGAAATCCTGCTATTATTCTAAGCATATCCCATTTTAGCAAATCATAGCAAAAAGAACACAAAACTATGCAAAAAGCTGTAAAATCAGCATATAATATTTCAAATACATTGATCATGCAAAATGGTTAATATACGACATATTGAATCAACTTAACTAACATATCGGATAAAACATAAGAGTTTATAGGCATTTTTAGTGTTCAAAACATGTTATGATTGAGGCATTTCCAGGCCTCATCATTTTCCCCCAACTTATATTAATGCATGCCCTCATGCATTCCATTGGGCTATGGAATCACATATGTCCATGTTTAGATTCCATGACACTATAGAATAATTTCTTGCCTATGTAATACCCCTTGTTTTCTTGAATTTTTATGAGCCAATCTTCAAATTGTTCATCGAGGTGGGCATCTTCCTCAAAGTAGAATGGAACTGGAGTAATGATGGTCGGAGGCTTGAACCTGAGACCTATCCAGTTATGTTGCATGATCTGAATCAGTTGGACTACACCTTCTGCTCTTCTTCTGGACCATTCTAAGTTGATGGGGGAGATAGGTTCTCTTTTCCTCAAAGACATGGAAAGTTCATTCCATCTGTCTCTGCATATTGACAATGCTGGGAAGAAATTATGATCACAAAAATTGTTAAATCGGCCACCACGAGTCCCTCAAATTGTTCAAGTACATTCTCTTTATATCATCCCTGTTCATCATTGAGAAGTGCTGCCTGGTGATAACTAGGTGATTTGGCTGGATTACTCTGACTAACAACTCAGCCCTTGTTTCAATCACTTTATTCTGCTTTTTCTCTTGATCCCAGTAAAGCTGATTCTGCAAAGTAGACATAAATGCTCTCAACTGAACATCTCCAATGTAGATTTGAGGATGAGAGTCAACTTCCTCTGGAATGAAGAAAGCGTGTAAAAATAGTTCACACAGGAGATTTTTCTGCTCAAAAGGACTTGTCAAAATATGCCTCCAGAAAATCTTCAATAGTGTCCAATTTATATGGAAGGTTTGAAGTAATCCTCATGACCTGCCATCTGAGGTATTTTTCCTTCAAAATAAGGCTGTAAAATCTGGCTGGTCGTCTAAATTGGACTAAAAATTCAGCAATTTGGCATAAGTCAGACACCTTTTCTTTCAATGCCTTAATTTTTGTGTCCTTGGCTTCTAGTTGTTTTGCTTCCAATTTGAACTTTTTAGTTTTAGTGGCAAGCTGCTCATATCTAATCATCCAGCTAGCTATGTCTGCATTGTCTTGCTCTAGAGACACGGTATTAGGTGGTCTGACTACGGGGGGATCCTAGGCAGCAATTAACTTGAACTCCTTTTTTGCCACTTCCTTGGTTGTTCATCTGTTAATAACTCTACTTGCACCTCCTTATTTGCTATTTCTATGGGGTTGTCATCAGATAGTATTTCTACTTGTACCCCCTTATCTGCTGTTTCTATTGGAAGTGTAACAAGTTGAAATGCGGGGACCTCAATAGGAGTACTTACTTGAACATTTTCTTCTTTTGGGATTTTCTGTGTTGGTGGCTCATCTTCAACATCCTCTGCTATGCTCTTCACCATTTTTGAAGCATCTTCAGAACAAGAAGGCAATGCTTCAGAATGAATAGGCACTTCTTCAGAATGAAGGAGTGTTGTTTCAGGATGAACTCCTATGTCTGCCTCAACAGAGTCATCTTCCTTGATAGACCCAGAAGCAATTGAGCCAAATTGTCTTCATCATTGGATATAGCTGGCTATTTTTTAGATTGTGACAGCAGTTTTCTCAATTCTGCCACTTCTTGTTGAAGCTCTGCAATTTTTCTTTCTTGCATCTCAATGATGCTTTCTTTCTCTGAAATCCACTTGGTCTGTGTTTTGACAACACTCCTTGCTGCCCTCAGTTGCTCTGTGATGTCTTCCACTTCTTTTCTACTTGAAGTGATGCAGACAAATCAGTTGTAGTTGGCTGCTCAACCAATATTTCCTCTTCTTCTACAACAATTTGTTCTTGTTTAGGAGGCTCTGTGAGACTGGCTATAAGGGTATCCACCATATCTATATCCTGTTGAACTGTAGCCTCCTCCAAACCATCCTGCTCAGTTTTTGCCTTAGCTATCTATTCAGGGAATTCTAGAAAGTTTTCAGATGCTGGTTGTATCTCTGTGACATCTAGGCTGCTTGGTCTATCTTCTTCCTCCATGACCTATTCTGCAGTTTCTTTCAAATGGATTCTTGTAGACCTCCTAGTTTCAGATGCAAACTTCTTCTTTTTGCTCTATTTTTTGGTGACAGCGGGGGTCATGGGGTCAGTTTCAGATGCCTCTGTTTCCCTTGTTGTTTGCCTCTATTTGGTTAAGTGCTTCACTTCTCTGTTCTGACAAATCAGTTGTAGCTTCAACAAAATGAACCTTCTTTTGTTTTTCTGCTCTGCTACCAGTTCCAGATCCTCTTCTCTTTTGTTTCTTAGCTCGTGAAGTTGAGGGTTCAGGAGCAAGGTTTTCTGCTTCTTTTGTGGGGTGTAGTTCTGTAACGACTTTAGGGGCACCTTCTGCGGTTTCTTCTACAGCATCTTCTGCAACATTTTTATAGTAGTTGTTTCCTCTTCTATGACAACATCAGCAACATTTGGTTCTTCTTCTTCCTCACTTTCATCCCCAAAAATGACATCATTTAGGGTAGAGTAAAACCTATCAAAACTCCTAGGGTTTCCTCTAAAATGGTGTTGGCGAACTAATTTGATGAGGCCATGATGGCGAAGGCTTCCTTTACCCTCCTGATATCTCTTTGCCATGTTCTTTAATTCTTGATACGAGATACGGGGAAGATTTACCCTAACTTCGAGTTGTTGCCCACCATGTCTGAGATGGTTCAAAATTCACAGATGATGCCACGATAACAGCACATACTGCCCTTCACAGGTTAGAAATTTAATTACCAGGTGGCTACTTCATCCCAGGGTTCCTGCAAGTTGGCCCTTTTTAACCCTTTGCATGTGTTGTTATGGGTTAAGTACTCTAGTTCTCTATCATTTTCTTCTACAAACTGATTAACTACATTTGCCAATGTGTTCTTGCCAGATCTAGAAATTGAAATCCCTTCTAATGGCAGCTCTGTAATCTGACTTAAAATTTTAGGGCTTACCTCAATAGTCATGCCGTTAACATGTGCTCGGTTGTTTCTGAATGTATGGGCGAACATGCCAGCCAAATCTTCAGAAGACCCATTGAATTTATCCAGAAATGGCATAAACCCTCCATCTTCAAAAATCTGCACAACTGCCAGATTTTCTCGGAGGTAAGTGGTATCTATAGGCTCTGTTCTGATCTTTCGCCCCATCTTTTCTGTTTAAAAAACGTACACTACGACTACTGTTCTTCTGCTGGATTTTTGGCTATTTTCTGTTGCAGATTTGTAGAGTTTTAGTTTGAAACCTTCGTTGCCCTATTTCTCGTCTGCTTCTTCGAAATGAACCGTAACCTGTGCACTGTACTTCGCAAACACGTCTTCGAAAAGAAAGGTGGCACACATTTCTACTTTTCCTATACACCTGTTCGTTGATAATTGCATGGATGTCCTTGCCATCAGATCCACCTCATTAGTTTTGCGATTCTCACATGCATGTTAATTAGCATTAAAAACTAGTGTCATATGGTTGGTCACGTTCTCTGTATTTCCAATGAGTGCAAAAACAAACCATGTGTTGACTGACACGTGTTCCTTCCTCGCATGCAACTAAAAATTTTGATTTTGTCGTACCTTGTCTTCTTGGATGCCACGTGGAAATGCTCTTTCCGAAGATTATAACTTATTGCGTAGACAAAATTTCATTCCGAAGATTATGACCTCATTTCGAAGACAAATCCTCATTTTGAAGATTATGACTTCATTCGAAGAGGTCTTCATTCGAAGACAAATCTTCTTTGCAAAATTTTCATTCGAAGATTAATCCTCATTAAAGATCATATTGAAGTAAATCGTCATTCGAAGATAGATCTTCATTCCGAAGATAGATCCTCATTCGAAGATAGATCTTCATTCGAAGATGATGCGACAAGTCGTCATTCGAAGACCAAGTTTCATTCGAAGACAAATTGTCATTCCGAAGACAAAGTTTCTTTCGAAGACAAAGTGCAACATTCATTTTTTTGTCATTCGAAGACAATTTCAATCCGAAGATAATACAAGAGCACTATTTTTGGCATTCTTGTTCCGAAGATTAGGCAGAAATCAATATTTTCATTTTCAAAACATGTCTTAAGTATGCCAACTCTTATGAATACCTTTTATGCTAATGGTTAATTGTCACATACTATATACCAATCATTTTACAATGAAGAAATGTAAGAAATATATACTTGATAAAAATAGTTAATGCAGTTTTGAAGAATGAGCCTTTGTTGATATTCTCTGAGATTTTCTGCAACATTTCAAAACAAGTGCACTTGGTGAATTTGTACAATGATGGTTCAGAAATTTCTCAAGGTTATGCATGCCAGAAAATTGGTTTTCATGCACACCAACTCAGTAGTGCCTTAAGAAAAGGTTTTCACTGCTGGGTTATTCATTTTTCTCTCTTTTTTTTCTTGATTTTCCCCTTTTTTTTTTTTTACCTCTCCTTTTCTCTTTTTTTTTTCTTGATCTGACTATGCCCATGAAGGAATTTCATGATTTCCCTGAAATCATGCCCATGAAGGAATTCATACTCGAGAATTTATTCATCTTTTTGTTTTCTATTTTTTTTTTTTTGTATTTTCTCTCTTTTCTTGAAATCCTTGATCATGTTGATTGTTTTGAAGTGGAAGAGGGAATCTCTTCCACTGCTGTGTATCCAAACTATCAATTTGCTATAAGAATTCTTCTTTAGTTAGAGGTGTATGGTATACCTTGAGGCGATGTCCATTCACTACCAAATTGCTTCATGACCCATCAATAGGGGATAGACGAGCTGCTCCGTTGTTAAATACCTCCTCAATCCAGTAAGGTCCCAACCATCTAGTTCTTAGTTTTCTAGGGAAGTCTTCGTATTGAGAATCAAATAGTAAAGCCCAATCTCCTTGTTGAAGTTTCCTCTGTTGAATGTGACTGTCATGCCACAGCTTCCTCTGCTCCTGAATTACCTCAGTTTGGTGCAGAGCATCCAATCTAAGTTCATCCAATGCATTCAGTTACAGAATCCTGTCTATCTGTGCCTGCGACAATTCAATTCCAATTTCCAGTGCTGTGCGCAATGTTAGTAGCTCAAATTCAATAGGTAAGAGAGGCTTTTTACCAAAGACTAGTTCATAAGGTGTGAATCCAGTAGTGGACTTCCAAGTAGTATTGTAGGCCCAAACTGCTTAGGTAATTTATCTAGCCAATTTCTCCTATGAAAAGCTACTGTTTTTGTCAAGATGCGTTCTAGTTCCCTGTTTGTTACTTCAACCTGGCCATTTGCTTGTGGGTGGTAAGGTGATGATTTCCTATGTTTGATTTCATACAATTCTGTAAATGCTTTTATGACTTTGGATGCAAATTGGGGTCCTTGGTCTGTGGTGATAGACCGTGGAGCTCCAAATCTCTGAAAAATTTGAGTATACAAGAAATCAGCGACCTTCTCTTCACGAGCATGTTTAAAAGCACGCACCTCTACCCACTTTGTCAGGTAATCAGTGCATACTAGAATATGCACCTTTCCTTGAGAAGGTGGATCAATAGGTCCTACAAAATCAAGCCCCCACCTCTCAAATGGTTCTAAAACCATTTGAGGCTGCGATGGCATCTCATTTGTATGAGTGGGTTTCCCCATTCTTTGGCATGCATCACAATGCACGATGTACTTTTCACATCCTTGTGAAGAGATGGCCAATAATATCCTGTCCCTAAGATTTTCCTAACTGTGCTTTTTACAGAATAGTGTCCACTGAGGGTTCATCATGACAAGCTCTAAGGATATCATACACTTCATCCTTTCGGATGCACCTACGTAACACATGGTCAGGACTGCACTTAAAAAGCATACCCTTAATCCATTCAAAAGAAGAACTCTGTTTGATCAATTATTTTTTTTGTTTTGAAGTGAAATGTGGAGGAACTTTCCCTGTGACCAAATAATTGGCTATATCTGCAAACCAAGGTGATTGGACTGATATAGCAAATAGTTTTTCATCAAGAAAAGTGTCATCAACTAATTCCCCTTCATCTGTGTTCTGCAACCTGGACAAGAAATCTGCTACAACATTAGCTTTTCCTGGTTTGTTGATTATAGTGATATCAAATTCTTGCAGCAACAACAACCAACGAATAATTCTTGCACTTACCATAGGTTTATTCATCAAATACTTAATGGTTGTATGATCTGTGTGAATAAATATTTGATAACTTTGTGATATAATGCCTGAATTTGTTGATGGCATAAATTACTGCTAGGAATTCCTTCTCAGTTTTTGTATAATTTTTCTTGGCTTCTGTCAAGTTCTTGCTAATGTTGTAGATGGTATAATGTTCACAATTATCAATTTGTCCTAATGCTGCTCCAATTTTTGTATTGGAGGCATTAGTCTGTATGTGAAATGGTAATGTCCAATTAGGTCCTCCGAGCACGGGGTGGAGTTATCAATTTCTCTTTCAGAGCTTCAAATGCTTCCTGACACTTTGCGGTCCAGGAGAATTCAGAATCTTTAGTCAATAGGGCAAACATAGGAGTGGCTATTGTACTAAAGTTGGGAATAAACCTGCGGTAAAAACCAATGTGTCCTAGGAAGCTTCGACATTAGTCCGAGTTTTAGGAGGAAGGAGATTCTTGATAATTTCAACCTTCTTTGGATCAACTTGGATCCCTTCGGGAGAGATGTGATGACCAAGAACTATCCCTTCCTTCATCATCATGAAGCATTTATCTGGATTTAAGGATAAGTGGTATGTTTCACGATGAGTTAAGACTTTGTCAAGATTTTCCAATGTAAAATCAAAAGTTTGTCCACATACTTGTGAAATCATCCATGTAAATTTCAACACTTTTGGTGGTCAGATCAGCAAAAATTGCTAGGACTGCTCGCTGAAAAGTTCTTGGGGCATTACACAAACCAAAAGGTAAAACCCTATAGGCAAATGTTCCCCATGGACATGTAAAAGTTGTCTTTTCTTGATCTTCGGGTGCAATCTGAATTTGATTATATCCACTAAATCCATCAAGAAAACAAAAGTATCCTTTTCCAGCAAGAGTATCTAACACTTGATCTATGAAAGGTAATGGAAAATGGTCTTTGTATGTCACCTTATTCAACTCTCTATAGTCTACACATACTCTCATTTTTCCATTTTTCTTAGGAACTATTACCAATGGAGAAACCCATTGGCTATCAGAAATTGGGTAAATGAATCCTACTTCCAGGAGTTTTTCAATTTCTTCTTTCACAATATCTCTTAAGGCGGGATTCAATCTTCTTTGAGGTTGTCCGAGTGGCTTGACTTCTTCGAGTATAGATTCTATGGGTACATATATCGGGATGAACTCTGACATATCTTTGTAGTTCCAAGCAAAAGCATGAACATGCTTACGCAAGACAACTATCGAGTTTTCTTCCTCTTCCCTAGTAAGTTGGTTGTAGATGTTCAAAAATTTGCCTGGTGGACTTCTATTTGTTTTGTATTTAGAAGGACTGAATTCACTCCTTCATACCTGGTGATTAAGGGATTAAGAGGACATTCTTTGAGATGGGAGAAAAGAAGCGGTTTCTATTTTATTGCTGCTTGAGGGAAGCATATCTTGTATGGAGCAGTGAGAAGGAAAAATCGGATGATGGTGCCATCCATGTGGTAGTGAAACAGAGTTTCCCTGTGATAGCACGAGATGGTTCATCTTCAGATTTTTGATTCTCCTCATTACTTATCAACTGTTGGATATTTGTTGCTTCCCCTTCTAAACCTTGTTCATGGAGAACATTCATCGGGATTGTTTCATTTTCTAAGTTTTACGTGTCATTGAGGTCTTCTATGTGTTCTCTTACTACTAAGGTAGCTAGTGTAGAAATGACCTCTTACGGTTCTTCCTCCGAGTCGAGAAAACCATAAGCGACCTAAAAATTTGCTAGATGGTTTTGGAGGAGGATATAAAGAAATCTGTTTGAGATCAATACCATTTGAAATAGTCATATTTCCAGATCTGCAGTCTATGAAGGCTGCTGTAGTTGCAAGCCAAGGTCTTCCCAAAATAATGGGATATCCATGTGCTGAATTTCTTGGCTGTAAAACCAGAAAATCTGCAGGGAATTCCCAAGAAGAAACTTCTATAGGGACATCTTCAATGATTCCTTCAGGTTTTGCAACCGACCTATCGGCCATTTCTAAAGCTGTAAATGTGGGGCTGAGATGTTTGAGCTGTAATTGTTCCATTGTATCCTTGGTCATGACATTTATTGCAGCTCCTAGATCCACTAAAACATTTGATATTGGTCTTGAACCTATGGTGACTGTGATAAGCTGGGCTTCTGGATCACTATACTTTGGAGGTAGTAGTTTTCCAGATAAGAGATCAGCTATCTTTCCTTCAACTTTGCACAGTCTTGGGAAATGCTTTCTTCTTTCTTCCTGCTCTTTTAATGCACAAATTTTGGACAGTATTGTTAATCTCTGGTATTTCCTTAATAGCTTGCAATAAGGGCAATGATATAGTCAACTTTTTGAGTTCTTTGACCAATTTGACTCGGAATTTTTGGTATTGCATTAAGTCTTTCGGGATATGGAACTATCCTTGGTAATTGTTCTGCTTGTGTCTCTTTCTCTATTGTTGGTTGGATTCTCTCGGTTCCAATTTTTCTTTTCTATTGTTGGTTGGATTCTCTCTGGTTCTGATGATTCTTGCTCTTCATTTTCTTTGATTTCAATTGAAATTGGTTCAAGTACAACTTTCCTTGAACGAAGTTGGATGTCACTACAATCAAGAACATTAATTTCAACATTTTCTTGGCTTGACCACATAGGCGAGGAGGTGTCTGTCTCACACTGTTTGGATTAGTGACTAGTTGAGTTGGCAATTGAGGTTGTTTCACTTGCTTGTGTTTGCTGTTGTTTTTCTTGAAAATTCTGATTAGGTGCAGGCAACAAATGTTGAGTTTGACCTTGATTCCTTTCTTGCCTTGGATAGGACTGGTATTGCTGATTCCACTGTGGTTGGTTTTGCATCCAATGTGGATTAGTCTGATTTTGATTCCAAGCTGGATTGTTTTGATTCCAAGATGGGTTGTTTTGATTCCATGAGGGGTTGTTTTGATTCTGATTCCAGGCTGGGTTACTCCAATTTGATTGTGGCCATTCTTGGGAATTTGTCCATTGAGGATAATTCCAAGGACGTTGGGGTGGTTCTGATTGTCCCCAAGGCATAGTACCGGGATTATGCCCCCAATTTGTAGGAAAACGAGGGGGATTTTGATATTGAGAGAAATTTCCCCCTTGTTTTGGTCCAATATAGTTGAGTTCCTCGGTCTGGTTTTCTAACACGGTTTTGAGTTGTGGTAGCGGTGGCATTGATCGGTTGAATGCCTTTTTGAACGAGATACTACAAATGGCTGAGATAGATGTTTTATTCAAAGGACATTCCTGCAAAGCATGTTTATTTCTACATCTTGGGAAATAAATTGCCAAAGGTTCTGTGTTTTTGCTTTTGCAGACATTTCCCCCAAAGTAGTGTTTAAGTGCACTAGAATATCAGTTTTGAAATTTGCAAGTTCCTCTATCAGGTCCTTTACATCAGTGCCATTTGTGCGGCTTTTTCTTCTTCTCTGCTTAGTGCGAGAGTAATTCCTGTAGAGATCCATAATTTCCTCATTACTGAGAGTGGTTACATCCCCTTTTCCCATCAAATCCAGAACTTCTCTGGATTCATCTTGCAATCCTCTCAAAAAGATGGTTTTACATAATTTTGGTTCTACAAGTCCACATCTCCTTTGAACAAAGGAGAACCTATCAAGATAATCTTCCAATGTCTCATCATCTTCTTGCTTGATTCTGAATAACTCATCTTTTCTATTCCTTACACGGCAATATTCCTGATATTTGTCTAAAAAGACAGTCTCCATTTGATCCCAGGTTCTTATGGAATTTGGCTCTAAGCTCATGAACCAGCGCAATCTTTGAATCCTTGAGAGTTGAGGGAAAAACCTTAAGTTTTTTATTGTCATTTATATAATCATAGGTCCGACACACTACCTTGAATTCAAACAAAAACTGGTCGGGATCTTCGGATACAACACCTCGAAAGGTTGGAAGTGCTGAAGGTGAAATGGTCTTCATGGGAGAGTTTTGTGTTGGATTCGGACGAATAGGATATTCAAATGTTCTGGACGGTTGGAGTATATCTTGATCATCTCCTTCATTATGAACATAGCCATGTTGGCCATCTATATTGCCTCCTTACGCCATAGTTTCTTGTTTGTTGGGAGAAGTTAAAGCTTCCCAAATTGTTCTCTCAAGAGGTCCAAGCCTCTCTGTTGATGATGAGTCTGATGAATTGTCTTTCTTAGGATATTCTATGATGATAAAATTGGTGATTTTCCTATCTCGAGAATGTTCTAGTGATGGTGAGGCTGGTGATTTTTCTATCAATATTTATGGTAATTCAAACACGGGTGATTCACCCCTTAGGCGTGAAGATCTCCTTAATGGGACAAGCCGGGGATCCTTTGGGGTAGTTCTACCTTTTTCATCCCTAGACTTACTCATTCATGTTTACTCTTAAATGACATAAATTAAGTCAATAGTTGTTATCTTCCTCAGTTTGTTGTATTCGATTTTAACTTGAATTCTCACGACTTAGTCGATTCTGACTATTGGACTATTTGTTTTCTTCTGACAACACTATTCCCCAGACAATGGTGCCAAAATGATGCGTAGTCGTTATACCATCATTAATTCTCAATGAATCTGTCAATCCAGGGGAGTGTACAAGGCTATCTGTGGAAGAAGAAGTGAAACAACTATAACTTAGGTCAATCTAGAGCAACAGGTCTTATTGGTGGAACCGGTTGTGTGGGGGGTTTTGGAACATTCCTATCTCTAAATTGCATGAATTAAATCTTAATCTAAGTTGCAGAATTGGAAACTAATCATTAACTGCAGAAATGAAGTCCTAATTACAATTGCAGAATAAGACCTAATTATATTGCAGAAATAACAGTTGCAGAATTGAAAGTCTGATCCTAATTGCAGAAAGGAAATCTAATTACTTTTGTAGTAATGAAAGTCTAGATCTAATGTGGAAATAAAAACTGTCAAAGTTTTGTAACAGAAGGTTGTCAATCTTTTGTGCAGGATTTTGACAGCAAAACATAAAATGCAGGAAATTGCTGAAAAATAGTAAATTCTAGAAATAACAATCTAAAATAAAGTGGAAGCTTTGCTGAAAGTAAGATTGCAACTAAAACATTAAGCACAAGGTTAATCTAAGCATAAATAAACTAAGACTACAAATATTGTCAATTGTTTACAAGCAATTGAAATAACAAGTTCTACAACTCATTCTGCTGTAGCAAAATCAGAATAAAAACCTGCTTGTTAGTCCTCCTCCTAGGTCTGGAAGTGGCCAGCCTCTTTGTCCAGAAGAAGGTGTAAGTCTCTCTCTCTTTCTAAATCTTAATCACACTCATTTACAAGCAATATGAAATAGAACTGGTGCACTTTATTGATTAGAAGACATGATTACAATAATTCTCTTGAAAAACTGTTACAGGACTATAACAGTCAATTTCTACCTATACTCTGTATTTTTTGCTAGCTTCCTTACACTATTTTCTACCTCCTTTACTATCTACTTCCTCTCTACTAGGCTCAACCTTGAATGGGAGCAATATTTATAGCTATCCTATAATCTGATTACAAACAAAGAATATCTCAAAAGATCTAATCCTACAATGCTTGCAACAAATTCTGGTGTTATCCTAGAAGAGGACTAAAACTTGATCTTTCCCTTAATGATGGCTTTGGTCGGCAATGACGGCAAAGACGAGATGGAAGATCTTTCCCTTTACCTTTTCCAACCTTTATTTCCCTTTTTTTGGCTTCAAAAATCGGTCAACGAGGTCAAAAAGAGTACTATGTTTTCATTCCGAAGATAAGTGGGTGGCTTCATTTCGAAGACAATGCAATTCTCATTTTGAAGATTGCTCATTCCAAAGACACTGCATTCTCATTTCAAAGATCGCTCATTCTGAAGATATTGCATGCTTCATTCCAAAGATCCGCTCATTTCGAAGATCTTGCATTCTTCATTCCGAAGATCCGCTCATTTCGAAGACGTTGTGATCTTTCATTACGAAGATATCTGTTCATTCCGAAGATACTTCAGAATGAACAAATGTATGCTTTTCCAGTGATCTCTTCTGCATCTCTCAGGTGGGTTATCTCTTAAGATCAAATTCCAATGGTCTTCATCCCTTTCCTCATGTGAATTCCATGCCTTGCTATTTATGGACAGTTGGCTGGAATTTACATGGGAAAGACCGATTTTTTGCACAACAACAGTTTGCTTGCACTGTTGCTAGATTTAGGTGAAATAAATGCTTGAGATGAATCAAAACATGATTAGTGAAATGCTGCTATTATTCTAAGCATATCCCATTTTAGCAAATCATAGCAAAAAGAACACAAAACTATGCAAAAAGCTGTAAAATCAGCATATAATATTTCAAATACATTGATCATGCAAAATGGTTAATATACGACATATTGAATCAACTTAACTAACATATCAGATAAAACATAACAGTTTATAGGCATTTTTAGTGTTCAAAACATGTTATGATTGAGGCATTTCTAGGCCTCATCAGTAGGGGCCTGCCATGGAAGACAGAAGGAAAGAGACAGGGCCCTAGTAAAAATTAGGACACTCCTCTCATGATGAAGCAGATAGAATTGAGGAAGAAATCATAGATTGAGGCAAAATGGTCGACCTCAAGTGGAAACATCACTAGAGTGCATGCATAGGAAATCATCATCACCAAGAGTGGCATTATTTTTGGCAGGGTGACAAAATATGAGACTAAGGTGGATAACCCAACTCCGAAGGTGCCACACGTAGCCCGGGTACCAAGCTAGATTGAAATCATCGGGCTTCAAGATGTCGAGGGAGGAAGATGGGGGTGGCCCCTTGAGATGGTCAGTGATGATGGAACATAACCCAATAAAAATCTTTCCTTGGGTGTGACTATGATGATTTGCTAGTCATGCCATGTTGGCAATCGCCCCTAAGTCACCTCTACAGTTTCCAAGACTGACAAAAATTCTAACCACCTCATTGGGATGATCCTCGAGGGACATTGTAACCCGCTTGTCACTGATATATTCAACCAAGTTGCTTGTCATGAAGATCCAGGTGACAAAGGAATAGACACGTGGGCTAGAAACTCCACTATCTTTTGGCCTCTTATGAGGGGCTAACGGGGCATTATCCCTCCTCATGATTGATATCCTCTTCATTGTCCTGATTGGAAACCTTCTCAACATCAGTAGGGAAGTTATGGCACCAAACCACCAATCGATTGGATAGGAGTCCTTTGCTTGCCATGTGGTCCACCAGAATATTGCCTTCTCTATAAGTATGCTGGACTTGGGTGGGGTTCCTTCGATGGAGTAGTTTCCTTGCCTCATTGATGGTGTTGCTCACCCTCCAGGCAGGGAGTTTGGAATTCAGCATGTAGTTGATGACATTCATGGAATCCCCCTCGATGATGGCCGGTTTGGGATCCTATGAAAGGAGGTCAAGCCCTCTCCACAGAGCTCTAGCCTCGATGACATGGTTAGTTTGGGTGCCCAAGCTTTCACAATATGCCAAATTTAGCTTGTATTTATGGTCGCGTACTGCTCCTCCTGTGTTGGCTAGACCCAGATTACCTTTAGACGTCCCATCAAAGTTGAGCTTTATCCACCCTTTAGGAGGATGCTTCCACTTTATTTTCTCTCTTGCAATGTTGGGGGCTGCTTGCCACACCCACAAGGGATGTTCAAGGTCCTGAATATGGCCTCTTCAAGGGTTTTTTGGGGGCTAGAAGGATAGGGGATAAGATTGGCATTTTCTATAGTGAAAGATATGGTTATAGAAGCTACAGAGGGGGGATCCCTGGGGAATTGCCAAAGGCTCTACTATTATGTTCTAGCCAAATATGCCAGATGAAGACTAATGTTCCATAGGAAATGGAGTTTAGGAATGCGAAAATGTTTAGTCCACTGAATGAAGACATCCTTGGTAGACCTAGGGAGGATCCACTGAATCTATAAGGTGGATAGTAACCGAGAAGGAGAAATCATAGTGCAAAAACAAGTGGTCTGAGGACTCCCAGTTTGCCTTGCAAAGGTAGCACCTACTAGGAATAGAGAAGCCACATTTGTGGATATTATCAATCATGAGGGCTCTATATTTAAAGGTTATCCATGAGAAGAAATTGACCTTAGGGATTAGGAGTTTCCTCCAAACCATGTTGTAGGGAAAGCCCGAATCTTGGCATTGGATCTGAATATCGTAGGCTGACTTGACTAAAAACTTACCGCTATCTGAGCCTCTCGAAATGGGCATATTTGGGCATATTTGGGCCTCTGCTAGTAGGGATGGTAGTCGACCAAAGCATAGAGGAGAGGATGTAAATTGCCTCCTCTAAGTTGATGGCCTCTATGGTATTCCAATGGGGGAATCCATTCTACTAGGTAATGAAGTCAGACACATTCTACCTCACATTAACATCCAACATGGTCTTGAGATCTGCCAGCTTAGGTCACTCAATCAAAGGTTCCTCCTAGACCCACCTATCCCTCAAAAATTCTATGCTTCTACCGTCCCTGAGGATCCACCTCAACTCATATTGAATCAACTAGTGGGTCTGAATGATGGCTTTCCAAAAGGCCAATCCAATGGTGGGGATCCATTCATGGTTAGTAAGCTACTTCCTTTTGACTATTTGAATCCACTCAGCTAGGTCATTGGTTAGGATCCTCCAAGTATGTTTCGCCATAAGATCCATGTTCATCTTAGCCATCCTCCTAAAGCCTAGACCTCATTGCTTCTTGCTTCTATACACCGTGTCCCAACCTACTAGGGGATCCTTATATTTTCATCATTGTCAAACCATAGAAAGCTTCTCTACATATGTACAATATTGTGATGCACAGTCATGGGAATCCTGAAGACTGACATAAAGTAGATCAAAATTCCTTGGAGGTAGGCCATGGTGAGAGTCGCCTTACCTGCTTCAGATAAAAATTTGTCCTTCCAGACTATCATATTTTTTTAGATTATTTCAAGCACATTGTTCCACATGCCCTCCTTGGATATACCATAGAAAAGGGGAAGTCCAATATAGGAGGATGGAAAGGCATCGATGGAGAATCCTACGAATCTTGCGATCTTGGCTTGCCGTCCCACTGGGGTGTTAAGGAAGAATATCTTTCTTTTGATGTAGTTGACTTTTTGGCCTACAACTTTTTCATACAGGGAGAGAATGTGCTTTATGGACTTGGCCTGGGCCATAGAGGCTTGGGTGGATAAGATGGTATCATCCAAAAATTGTTGATGAGTGACTTACCCTATCCCAAATGTTGCTAGGATTTCTGTCACCTTCCTCCTCAATTGGGATTCCTTGAAGGCTTTGCCCAAATCCCCAGCCAAAATGATAAAGAGAATGGGAGACAATGGGTCACCTTGGCGGAGGCCTCTGGAACTCGAGAAGAACCCCACAGGGGATCCATTAACTAGGACGGAGAACCAAGGAGAGGATCAGCCATGAATGAGATCGACCGACTAAGGGTGGAACCCAAACTTAAGGAGCACAACATGGAGTAATTCCCTATCGACCCTTTCAAAGGCTTTGTTCATGTCAATTTTGATGAAGAGGGTAGCCTTCTTGGCTAGGGAGGCTGAGTGAAGGGTCTCATAGACAGTGATAACTCCATCCAAGATGTTCCTCCCTTTCATTGAGCTACCTTGGTAGGGATCAATGATGAGAGGGAGTATGAGCTTCATTATATTGGCCATAGCCTTGGTGAGGATTTTTTAGAGGACATTGCACAGGCTAATGGGTCTATAATCTGACAGAGTTCTGCAAGCTGGAGACTTTGGAATGAGAGCTATGAAAGTGAAATTGATGCTCTGGGGAATGAGCTTGGAAGTTTGAAGCTCTCTAATAGCCTTAGATACATTGACCCCAATGACATCCTAGAAGGTTTGATACAAGCGAGGATGAAACCCATCGAGCCCAAGGGCTTTATCAGGTTGCATGGAGAAGAGGGCCTCTTTGATTTCTTCTGAGGTGAATGGTCTGATCAGCATGAGATTGGCATCCTAGGGGACAACCACTAGGATATTGGCAAGGAATTCATATTTGGCTTGGTTATCACTCTCTGGATGGATACCAAGGAGGTTTTGGAAAAAGGAGACCGCCTCGGACCTTATCTCAATAATATCCCTGGTGGTGGATCCGTCGTTGCAGGTGACCTCTCAGATTTTATTGGATCCTTTATGTCTCATGGTGGAGGCATGAAAGAACCTGGTGTTTGATTCGCCCTCTTTGACCCAGAGGTCCTGGGATTTCTATCTCCAAAAGGTTTCCTCCCTAGCAAGGATGTTGTGGTATTCTGCTAGGAGTTTCCTTTTGTCATCTCTGGTGGTGCTGCTATGATCCCCTACCTCGATCTGTCTTTCTATCTCCTGGAGTATTTTTGTGATGGATTTTTGGCAGGCAAAGATATTTCCAAAGACCTCTTTGTTCCACACTTTTAGTTTTTCCTTAACCATTTTGAGTTTCTGAGCAACTTGCATGGTGGGGGATCCCGAGAAATTTTGCTGCCACCAAGATGTGACCTTAGCCCTGAGATCCTTATGGTGAATCCACATGGATTCAAATCTAAAGGGGTATTGAAAGTAGGCAAGTTTCCTACTTAAAGGATGATGGGACTATGATCTAAGCCAATCCTCATGAGGGCAATAAGGGAGGCATCCCCAAAAGTTGGAATGGCTTCTTGGAAAATGATGAATCTATCGAGCTTCACCTGGATTAGCCCACTGCCTATTATTCTATTTCTCCAAGTGAAATTGGACCCTTTGAGTTGGATGTCAAGAAGTTCATTAAGGTTGAAAAAGTCTCTGAAATCCTCCATGCTTCTGCTAGGGATATTGAGACCTCTCGGAAGGGTAAAAAGGGCTATTGAAATCTCCTCCAAGGATCCACGACATGGTGTTGAAGGCAATCCTCATTTTGCTGATAGTTTTCCACATTTTTGCTCTCTCGACGAGAGAGTTTGGGGCGTAAATGTTGGTCAGAATCCAAGAATGGTTGTTAGTCTTAGAGTGGAATAGGATGTTGAGTATTCTGCTAGAGGACGACATCAACCTTCCTTCAACCAGGGATGGGTCCCATAGGCACATGAGACCTCCCAAGGATCCTTGGGTGGGGCTGAATAGGGTTTTACCTTTGTTCCAGATGATGTTAGCCAATTTTTGAGAGGAAGTTTCATTGTTTTTGGTTTCTTGGATGATGAAAATAGAGGGATTGATTTTTTTCCTAATATCAACAACCAGACACTGCTTGGTTGCTTCGTTTAGGCCTCTCACATTCTAGGAGAGGATATTCATTTAAAGTGCTTAGGGTTTCTTTGGCCTCCATTCACCTGTTGAAGGGGAGGTTTGGATCCTTGTGAGTCATCTTTCTGGAGGTCAGGGTCTTCAAAGAAGAGAGTCAGCTGGGTCCCATTAGCAATTTTCTCTATTATTTCATTATTTCTCTAATCATTGCTTGATGGCCTTCCTCCTTTATTTTTGTTACTAAAATAGATGGTCTGCTTTTTGCTCCTGGTGTTTTTGGGACTAACTTTCCCAGCTGGAAGGGGAATGCTTCCTTCTTCTTCAAGACCAGGGGAGTGAGAGCCCTCATCCCTGATCGAGTGAGAGGGGGAATTCCTATTGGTAGCAAGATACTCATCTATATAGGGATTAGGGGTTATTATGGGAGTGAGGGAATGTACCTAAGTTATGGGATCCTCTAAGAAATGTTCTTCTATTACCATTGTGCTCAATGGGAGCCTGGGCTCCTCCTGAGTTGACTGGGATCCTCCTTCATTCCCTTACTCTTCCTGAGTCGATGGACCTCCTTGTTCATACCTTTGGATAAAATCCTGATATAGGGTCGTGGGTTGCAGCCTAGATCTGGAGGGTAATGCCTCCCTTGTAGTGGGATTCCATGTCTTTGGTTTACCATTTGATCAGATCCTTAGGGCCTTGGTTTTGAGCCTTTAGAGAAGGACATTGGAAGTGAAGGTGACATTGGGTGTTGCAATGAGTACAGAATGTGGGTTTGTTCTCATACTCAATTGGTTGTCATTTAATGAGGGTTGGTCCCTGGTAAATATTCATGTGGGTAGGGAGCTTTCTTTCCAGATTGGTGTTAATGCAGATGTGAGCTTGGACCATCCAGGATCGAATCTTTGTGGAAGAGTTGACAACGATCAGCTCTCCGATGGTTCTGGATATCCCTCTAAGGACATTCTTGTGCCAGCACTGGAAGGGTAGATTCGGCATTCTGACCCATATCGGGGCGACGTTTATGTTTTGGGTTTCATGATCAAATTCCTCACCCCATTTGCAGAGGAAGAGGCTCTTGCACCCTAGGAACCAACGTCCCCCAAAGAGGATGTTGCAAAAATCCTCCTGAGTATTTAGCTTGATGGCAAAAAAAACCTTTGGAAAGGGCTACGATATCCATATTTTTGCTAGTTTTTCACTTAGAGTATGCCCATTTTTGGATGGTCTCCATGTCCAAGCGCTCTCCAATGAACTTGCCAACCAGGGTGAACTTCTCTAGCTCAAGGTAGTTGTCCACTAGGTCTTCAGGGATGACCAGATCAGCTCCTGAAGGGATCAATTCTTGGGATGGGACTTTGGCCAGGGGTTCTCGGCTGACAACGTCAGCATACATTCCCTTTAGGGTTTTCACCGCATTGGTTGTCCTACTTGTGGGACCCCCTTTGTCGAGGGATCTTTCCTATTGGTTTGTGGATCCTTCCACTCTCCTACTCTCCTGCCCCCCATAAAGTTTTCCCTAGTTTATTTTATTTTAATATTTAATTTTAGTTTTAATTTTAAAATTACTAGGGTGTCTGTTTCATTTTATATTTTAGTGTTTTATTTTAGTTTTGTTCCATTTTAATACTTCTTTTATATGGCTTATGTATTTTTTTGTGTCACAGGTTAAACGAAGGCATCGATGATCGACATTCTCCATATATGGATGACTAGTTGGGGATGTGGTGGTTGTTATTTTTGTTTTGGGATTTAATGGATGGTAGATTACGATGATGCCTATGGACGTGAGACTTACAACCACCATGGGAAACATGGACCCAAATGAGGTGTATCAGCCACTAGTAGACAACTCACAAATGACAGTAAGACCGATAGTATTGACTTAAAGAGCATGACAATGGAGCATATATTGGCATCGCATGGAAGGCATGATTCCCCATGACCCTTGGCATGAGAAAACATAGATGGTGACATAGATGGGGTTCACACAGATCATGGTGGACAGTGAAGCTAGACCGAGTGACATGGACCCACCATTGGATGTGACAAAGACTGTGCCACCGACTCCGTTGTGGGAGTTTTTGAAAGAGGATGTGTCAAACATGTATTCGACATCAACTAACAATGTGTATCAAATTCTAGGAAGGAATGCACCATCGGGATCCAACACGGATAGCGTGAGGATGAAAAGTTATGATGATGCCAATGTGAACTCCAAAACAAACAGAGAGAAGCGATTTATAAGTGGTAGCATTGAAGAATAAAATGAAACATAGATAGTGTAGGATGTGTGCAGGATGTGGGACACATATTGAAGTTTAGAGAAGTGAAGTGACTACATATAAAATCAGTCACTGGATGGTATTGATCATGAACATGCCAATATCAATGGAGAGAAAGCCGAGAGCTACCAACCAGTAGGTCAAAGGCATTACAAGGCCGAACATAGCAATGTTCTATTTGGAGTGTGCCTGGTAAAATATGTTTCCAGTCATTAGTGTGCTAGATCTTGCTAGACATAGAGTAGTTGTTTTATTAAATGGGAAATCAGTGACAGAAAATGATGACATAGACTTTGACAGTGACCACAAAAAATATTCAAAAATAGCAAATATTATGGGATTCATTTTTTTGCTAAGTATAAGAAATATGGGAGTTATGTATAGATGTAAACTGTAGAAGATAGCTAGGATGAGGTAGTAAAGATCGATATCGATAATGATGACTCGGTGGCTCAATGGATGATGAGGACGAAGTGTTGAGTGGATAATGTGGAATTGAAGGTTGCATCAAAGACGTATGTAGGTTGAATGTCACTTGTTAGCGAGGCAGAAATGGGTATTTGGCTGATTATATGGATACACAATAATGAAAACTACCAGTTATTATGGGATCGAGTTGATAGAAATTATGAGTGCCAACAACATGGAATATGATTGGGTAGACAACTTGGACTACGTAGATTCCCTGGATAACATTCATGCGGCCATGCTATTGACGACAACAACGATATAGGTGGACAGTCCAAAGTGAAGTCGACATGGTTAATCTTTGAAGGACGAATTTCAAGGGGTATTCATTCTATTCAGTTATGATGGTCGGATGGTGTGATTTCTCTAGAAATAGCGAGGCATTGATGATATGTATATATTGTAGCTCACAGGACTACCCAAGAGTTAGGTTATATGCTTGACCTAACGATGATGTCAATAAGTTATTCATGATTATTTAGCCATTATGGACAGTGGATAGCTACACGAGAGGGCTTCGACAAGCAATGATGAATTTTTTTTGTTCATCAGTGGTAAGGTAGACATATACATAAGTGATGGACTGAAGATCTCCTCGGCGAACAATGATACAATAGGTAGGTTAAAAACTATGAGCGGTAATGGGATACAACAAGTGATGCAGACGTGGTCGTAGAAGTATCGAGTGGTAATTTATGTGAACATATTTGGCATGGCACTACAAACACATTGGCAAAATCCAAGATGCAGCAAATTCGATGGATGGAAATCACTCCGATGTAGTAGCGGGTTGACGCACACACTGTCTCAGGGTAGTTTATGTTGACGTGGATTATATTACACTAAGGATTTTGATGTGGATATGTTCATGAACCGGAGTGAAGACAAATTGTGGTCTTCAAGAAGTCATTGGAGGTAAATTCGAAAGGATAGGTAGAGGCCAACATGGCAAATGAGGAAGACTACAGACTAATTAGAGAGCAACAAAGGTCAACGTAGACCTAGGCTCTGGGAAGGCACCACCAGCGATGTCACTCTTGTTGTTTGAATGACAAATATATTTGTGGACACCTTTTACGGTGTTGAACAACATGGTCGGACGTAGCTTCAATTCCAATGAAATTGACCGTTGTAAATCCAACGGTCCTGAGTGAAGCTGCATAGTAACTGCTTCAGGTCAAAAAGGTGACATGAAGGTACAACTTGGCTATACCATGGAGTTTTATTATATTATGGGTGGTGTGAAGTATAAGGTAACGATTGTAGCGATGACACTCACATTGATAATGAGAATAACGTCACCATGGGAAAGTGGGTTTAGATGCCATTCCTATAATTTTTTTGTTCATACTACCACTTGTGCACAATGACTACTAGTGTGGGTAAAAGAAATAAAGAGGTCCATGTATTTGCATGTTTAAAAATTTCTCCAAAGGGGACCATAAACAGTTTTGAATAAGTTGTATTGAGGGACGATGCAAGGACGTTACCATGATTAGTGATAGGTAGTAGATTAGGTTTTTTTCATCACCGACTATGACACAATGAGTAAAAGTGTCAGAATAGCCATGTAGGAGTTTCTCCCAAATTTGAGGTGAAAGCATATGCGGGTGTAAATATTTAAAATAAATAGAAGCATTGAATGAACATTTGGTGGCAGTAACAATGTAACGGACCTTTTTGTTGGGCATTACAAAATGAAAGGGAACATTTATTAAAAATATAAATGTTGTTATGAAAAGAAGTCCAAAGGAGTAAGAGGATTACACAATGAAGGAGTCAAAAGAGAGATTAAATACTGATACGAAAGATATCACAGGGGTTGAAAATTCTGGAGATAGAGTTGCAGGTTTGAGAGCAGAAATGTTAATACTGGACCTATTTTGAGATTTTTCCTTCCACTTCGTTGGACTGGATTTCACCATTACTGGAAGTTTGTATTCTGCATGTCATTAAGCTTTATTGAAAAGATTTTATTTTGTGTCAATATTTTGGAGATTTAATGGGTTTTATGCATTTCTAATGGTTGACTCATTTATTTTCTTATTTCCATCAGAATATTGCACCTCTTTGAAGGTTAGATTGTAAGAATATGGGTCACTTCAATGTTGGTTTTGCAGGATACTAATATTTGCAATATTTTTTAAGACTTTTGAGTTGCAGCACTCTATTATTTCAGTTTCATTCCATTTTCATTATTTTTTCTAATTCTGACTTTTTCATTTTTTTTAATGTATTTATAATAAAATAAAAAATATAAAAAAATCTAAAAAAAATAGAAACATAGATTCAGAGAATTACTAAAATTTAATTTAACACAAGTTTGAGGTAAATGTAAAATTCCAAGTTCTCAGTTTTAAAGGGAGTTTTGCAAGTTCCAGTGTGAAATGAGATTGGGATTTCAAGCTTTATGTTTTTAATTGCAAGCCATAAATTATTTCTCCTTTATGAAAACCTCAATTTCATTAAATGGAAATTATGTATGAGACATATTTAAATGCTATTCTTTAAAGCAATGAATTATCTTCCTTTCATGAAAATCACAATTTCATTGAAAGCAGTAAATTGTCTTCTCTTCACAAAAATTACAATTTCACCAAAGAAGGGTAATTTATAGGGCATTTCAAGCAATCAAATAACTCTCTTTAAGGCACATCAAAAGGCTACTAGAGCTACAAATTTAGTCATCCAAGATTATTCTATTTTCATGTTTGAAGCAACATAAAAGGAATCCTACATCAATTACAATTCACATTTGGAGATAGATTTTAATATTTTATTTTATGCTTAAAGCAAGATTCAAAGAAAGGATAAAATTGACTAAAAATTACTTAACCAAGAAATATGAGAATCTATTTAAAACATTTCAATATAAAATAAATTTCACTTCTACATCGTGGACGTATGAAGGCCAATCACATTTATTTTCCTTTTAAGTTTCATGAACAATAAAAGCATAATATACTAAAGTGACCCAGCACAGGCCTCTTGTTAGCAGTTGTTTTGTAGAGCACTAAGGTATCTCATGCACTCAAAAGGAACCTTGGAAAAATGTTTGTTTCTTTGAAAGAGAGGGTTTTCTAATCAAAATCCTAACTGTAAGTATGGTTTTGCACTTGGGCAAAATTACCACTCAACGTGTTATAAATAGTAGGATGGTCTCATGATGATCGTGGGTTAGGCGTAGGAAGGTGCTAGGTTGCAAAATTAAAATAATTGCACAATTTATTAAATATTAATATTTAACTATTGCAAATGTGATACTTTTAGACACTAATAATCTTCTTGAGTTGTAGATGTCTCTTCCTCTTGCCTACTCACTTGGTTGTCCAAAAACATGAAGTAAAATTTTTTGATCAACTTATAGAAAGTTTATGCATCACCCAACATTTACTAGTACATAGACATAGATTACTCGCTTCGATATTACTAACCGCTGCATACGATCTCTCGAGTGGTTGAGATTGGCCAGATCCCACAAAAGGTGCCATTTTAGTGAACCCTTCTTCGTACTAGAGGTATGGGTTTGCGATAAGGGAATGTCCTTCTAGGGCCCATAATACCTAGAAATATGGATGCATAATTTGGGCCCTAGAAATGTGGATGCATAATTTCCCCGTCCCATAGCACAAAGGACATAATTTTCTCTAACCTGTGCTTTGTCCTTAGCTTTCACTTTTGTGTATTTTAACCATGCTAGGGATAGCATCAGTATACCTAGTACTTGGTTGTAATCCATAGAATTATGGACTCAACCAAGGCCCACCAATTCTTTGGCTTTGGGTCCAAGTATCCCAAGTCACGTTGCATCTAACAATGAGATGTCCCATTCCATCCCTTCTAGCCCCTAAGACTAACACTTCTAGTGATGCGTTACTACTAATAATTCTACAACTAAACTATGATCATGAGATCCCTCATGGTACTACTCATTTGATAGCTTGGAATGATGTCCCATTCCACCATTTGTTACTCGATCTAGCAGAAAGACCACTTGCCCTGTGCAAGTCTGCTAGAAAACAACTATATTTGAACAAGTGTTAGATAGATGATTTTCCATCAGAATATATAATAAAATCTCCCTAGATACAGTTTTTACAATTTTTACTAAAGAGAATGTGTTAAGGTATCTAGCCTTGAAGATGGTTTATTTAAATACAAAGTCAATATCCCTTGTTTAGTTAAATATTAAAATTCAATAACCCTTGTTTAGTTAAATATTAAAAGTTAGTGGTATTTTAGAAAATCTATGGTGGACATGGAGGGAAGTGCAGGCGTCAGTAACACCTAGTAGGCAGGCCCAACCCAGGACTCAAGAGGACCTTCCCTAGGTAAGGATGCAGACGGGATGGTGGGTTCCCATCCTTACCCTCATGTGGATCCCTAGTACAAGGAGACCCCAAAAAACCATCTGAGGACCTCATACTTAGGAGCACTAGCAAATATTTGTATGCGCATATCACCTCAAAGGAGGCGATCCTCCAAAAACGTCAGGCGCCAGCCTTTCTCTCGAAGGAACCGATATCATGATCCTA
Organism: Wollemia nobilis; assembly: GCA_028583015.1. Classification (NCBI taxonomy): domain Eukaryota; kingdom Viridiplantae; phylum Streptophyta; class Pinopsida; order Araucariales; family Araucariaceae; genus Wollemia; species Wollemia nobilis. Next base: position 1,333,263 of record JAQPPZ010016747.1, on the reverse strand, counting down.
GGGGACATCTTCTCCAACTATGTCTCCGGGGCCTCCTCCTCCCTGGTCAGGAATTTCATCGGAGGGTGCCTAAATATGGATACCATTAGGTGTTGAGCCTTCTCCAAGTGGAAAACCTCGGACCACATGGAAATTGTAGCCCTTTCCAGAGGCTTCTTCCTTATCAAACTCAACAACTGGGAAGACACCAATCGAATCCTCACGGGAGGGCCCTAGTTCTTAGGCAGAAGGATTTTGTTCCTGAGGTGGTGGGCAAAATATTTCAAGCCCAATACTCAAAGTATTAACTTTACCCCAATATGGGTTCAGATCCCAGATTTACCATTCCACCTCTAGCAAGAAGAGGTCTTGAAAGCCATCGTGCAAGCTATTGGGGAGCTGATGGCCATCGACACCGCAACCAAAGTAGGATTTCAAACGGTCCATTCTCATATCTGTGTGAATGCTAACCTCAAATATGAGCTCCCAGTTTTGATCAACCTAATCTTGGGATCCTTCAAACATCATTAATCGTTGGAATATGAAAATAAACCAGCCTTTTATGACCAATGTCACATGCAAGGGCACCTTCAAAACCAATGCCCCTCATCAGTCCTCTAGAGGATTCTTTCAATGGTGACCCTATCCTGAAGGTTCCTCCTAGAGCCTAGAATAGATTCCCTAACCCGAGATCTTCCTTCCCTGGCATCAAGCGACCCACCTCCCGTAGGAATGGCCCTCTCCCACGGATGACCCCTTGGAAAAAGAGAAATCATCATCCTAAGGATAAAGGGAAGCAAAAGGTTGATCCTCCCATGGTCTCAGATTCTAACTAGGTATGTCACCATTCCGATCCTATTCTTGATTTTATTTTTGATCAAGCAGGTCACCTTTTGAACCACCCTCCCCCCTTTGGACCCAGTTCCTATCATGGGCTGGCCCCCCACTTCTACTCCTAATCTGAATATTATGATTGTGTTTTCCTCTACTTCTCACCCCATCCACTCCCCTTCTCGATCCCACCTAAACGATTCCACCTTGGTCAGTTCTCCCCCAGGTCTAGCCCCCATTCCCCTGCTTGCCATGTCTGGCCCTAAATTTGGTCAGTCATACGGAGACAACAAATGTAGCCCCAATCTATCTCAGTCAACCCCATAAGGGGTCAGCCCTAAAAGGACCCACAAAAAAATATTTACTATTGACTATGGGATAGATAAGAAGAGAGGATGCCCTACCCTTGGTGAACAGAGAAGGAAAGAGGTTGAAGATGACATAGCAAATGGTTTTCAAACCACTATGCTATCTGAAGCCCTCAACATGCTCAAAGAGGAACCAAAAAAATCCAAACATTCCTCCCATCAAGGGAAGGGGTACAAAAAAACCCTCTAAAAGTGCTAAATGAAGGTTCTCATGTGGAATGTGAGAGGGCTCAATGGAGCCCCCAAGAGATGCATTGTTGTACATCTCCATAAAGAACACAGAATTTATATCCTCATTCTCCAGGAAACCAAACTAGATGAGATGTCCTCCCCTATAGTAGCCAAAGCAATGTGGAGCAATGACGAGTTCACATTCATCTCAACCCAAGAATATTTTGGAGGGTTGTTGTGCATGTGGGACCCAAATGATATTGAAGGGATACTGATTTCTTCTTCTAACATAATCATCATGTTGTTTCACTGCAAATACTCCAACTCCTCTTGGATCCTATCCAATGTCTATGCCCCCATAAACCTGATGGAGAGGGCCATGCTTTGGGAAGTGATTAGCCACATGAGAGAAGCATTCAAAACCCTCCCCTGGATCCTTGTAGGTGATTTCAACAGTCCCTTGTAACCTTTCGACAAACTAGGTGAATACCCTATTATCACCAGGATCATGGAAGAATTTGGGGCCTTCATAGACTCAAACAAACTCATGGATGTTCACCTCAAATACGCCAATTATACATGAAGCAATAGGAGAGTTGGGTCAAATCTCATCCAAGTCAAACTGGACATGGTCCTTCTATTAATAGAAGCCATCTCGATGTTTGTAGATGCCACCCTCTAAACCCTTCCCAAAATTGGCTTCGACCATAATCCCCTTCTCCTTGAAGTTGACAAAGGGTGCCCCTTCAAATGCCCCTTTCACTTTGAGGCCATGTGGTGTCATGTAGTTTTACCATTATGACTTTAGGTATCAAGTTGGATAGTGGTGAAGCCAGCCCTTAAGAGAATACCCCTTCGTACATCTCTACCAGAAGCTCAGGTTCATCAAGGACAAATTACGGGTGTGGAACAAGGTCACTTTTGGCAACATATTTAATAATAAAAGGGTGGTCAAGGTAAAATTAGAGCTCATTGAAAGCCAATCCCAGGAAGGCTCGCAGGACAACCAATCTAGAGTTGAAGAGCGCAATCTCCTAAGGGAGTTCCACAACATCCTCATTCATGAGGAAACATATTAGAGGCAAAAATCTAGGGCCTTGTGGCTCAAAGATGGTGACTCAAAAATATTTTTTCCATGCATCTACCATGAGAAATAGGAGCTCCAATAGGATTTCAAAACTCATCTGTAGTGATGACAGGACCACAAAGGATATCTATGAGATCTATGATGAGTCAGCCTCCTTCTTACAATCTCTTATAGGCACCCCATCTCAAGCCGCCCCTAAGGAGGCCAACATCCTTCTTGAGGAGATACCCCCATCCATTACACCTACCTCTAATGAGATGCTCATTAGGCCCCTTTCATTCGAAGAGATTAAAGAATCCCTCTTTTCCATGAAGTCTGACACTTCCCTTGGCCTGGATGGCTTCCCTCCTCGCTTTTTCCAGGCATTCTAGGACCTAATCGGGGTTGAGGTCTCTACAGCTATTAGAGATATCCAATCAATAAAATCCATTCCTCGCGGCATCAACTCCATGTTCATAGCATTAGTTCCAAAAATCCAAGCCTCCATATCCCTATTAGACTTTTGCCCCATAAACCTTTGCAATGTTATTTACAAAATCCTAACCAAAGCCCTCGTGAACAAGCTCAAAAGGATCCTTCCTCTCATCATTGACTCTTCCTAGGGGAGCTCTGTCAAAGGGAGGGTTATTATTGATGGGATCATCACTATCCATGAGGTGTTGCACTCTGCCACCCTATACAAGAAACTAACCTTCCTCATCAAGCTAGACGTGAACAAAGCCTTCGATAGAGTAAACTGGGACTTCCTAATTCAAGTCCTTCTCAAATTTGGGTTCCACCCATCCTGGGTCGACCTCATCAGAAGATGCATCTCTTCCTCGTGGTTTTCTATCCTGGTCAACGGGTCCCCTATCAGGTTCTTCCCTAGCTCCAGAGGCCTGAGGCAAGGGGATCCCATGTCCCCCATGCGATTCATCATCTTGGTTGAAGCTCTAGGAAGAACTATATCTAATGTTGGTAGGATGGGGCTCATCTCAAGGATCAAAGTAGCTTTCGGGCTCTCCCCGGTCACCCATCAGTAGTTTGTCGATGACACCATCCTAGCCACCTCAGCCTCTATTGATCAGGCTAAGACCATCAGACACATTCTCCAACTTTATGAGAATGTAGAAGGGCAAAATATCAACCTTATCAAGAGCAATATTTACTACATCAACACTCCCCAGGTCAGGCAGATGAAGATAGCATGGATTTTGGGGTGCTCCTCGAAGGTCCTCCCCACTTCCTATATTGGGCTTCCCTTGTTCTCAAGCAGGCCAACCAAAGCCATGTGGAATAACATGATTGAGAGGATCCAGAAGAAGTTGACCTCCTAGAAAGGCCACCTCTTATCCAAAGCAACCAAAGCAACTCTCACCTTAGCCTACCTGTAGAGCATCCCGATTTACTTCATGTCAATATTTAGGATCCTTGCCTCAGTGAGCTCTAAGATAGAAAAAATCCAAAAGTTATTTCTCTGGTATGAGAGCGAATACAAAAAGAGGATCCCATTGGTGTCATGGGACCTAGTATGCAAACACAAAATGGAAGGAGGCCTTGGTCTCAAGAAAGTCTCCCGCATGAACCTTGACCTTCTGGCCAAGCAAGCATGGAAGGTCTACACCAGTTTAGAGTCCAAGTGGGTTCAGATTATCAAGAGGAAATATCTCTTGAACCTCCCTCAAAATGGCTTAGCATTTTGGAAATCCATAACCCAAACTATAGACCTCATCTATAAAGGTTGCAGATGGATCCTAGGTGACAAGAGATCCATCGAATTTTGGTAGGACAAATGGATCCTAGATGACTTGTTGAGTGAGAACAAGAAGTTCTGAATCCTTATGCCCTCCTTGGTTGCCACCAGGGGAAGCAAAATAGCGAACTTCATTTCTAGGTTCAACGGGATCCTAGCTTGGAGGTGTTAGCGTAGCTATGTTAGTTATTTCATTATAGTTTAATGTTGTTATTTTGTTACAACCTATTTGACACCTAGGTGGTTCCGTAACCTACGGGCTAATCTAAGGCTGCTTATGTATTATTTATGTAGTTCAATACAATGGCTCAGTTGTTCGCATTCCTACATGGTATCAGAGCTGGAGGGAATTATTTGACTGGACACACTGGAGGCTTGGTGGACATGGAACCCGAAGTCGACTGGACACACTGGAGGCTTGGCAAACTCAGGTGATCGATGAACTTGGGCACATTTATCGAGGTTGATCATCGATTGGACCTGCAACTTGAGCATGGATCTCGAGGCAACAGAGCTAGTCATAGGTTGGGCTCTCGAATCGAGGTTGGTTGACTGTTATGGCTGACTTATCAAGCACAGATCTTGATATTGGCCAGAAATTGACTGGACCGACACGTGGCAGCTGATGTGGACAGGACGCTAATAGGACCAACACTAATGTGGATAGGACGTTGACTGGACCGATGCTGATATGGACAGGACACTGATTGACACCTGGACTGACACATGGCATACCCAAACAGATTAACACGTGGATTGACATGGCCGCCATGTGACCCGACGTGGACCTGACCCCTGCTGCGTGGCATAGCAAAAGGGGTGTTATGATTGCCCGAAGGCAATCACATATAAATGGGAATCTTCCCTTTTATTCCCCTCATGCACCCCACAGGAGAAATGTGGGACTAAAGTCCCACAAAATTTTTTTGCTCCCCGCGAAGGTCGCAAGGGAATAAATGGAACGTCTTCCCTTCTCCCTCTCATCGAGCATGCTAGCCCAGTTGGCAGGAGTGCCAAGCTAGCGCCTGTGAGGTCAGGGGTTCAAACCCCTTTGAACTGACCCCTATGAGGTAATATTTTTTTAATTTTTTTTTGTTAGTTTTCTTTATTTTTTCTTTGTTTTTTAAAAATCATTTTTTTTTTAAATTAATCATATTTTTTAAATTATGATTTTTTAAACAAAAGTATTTTTATTATTAATTAAATTATTACTAAAATTATTGAGAAACTTACATTAAATTAGAATACTTGCCAAAGTAAGGGGGTGTTTTTCTTCTAAAAAGCACCATTTTTTTCAAAACTTGAAGTAGCAAAAAAAAGGGGATGAGTAAATTTTTACGACAAATTGGCTTATTGTAAAGGTGCATTTTTGGCAGCGCCCGACACCTATAGGTTTATTTCTGTGGACAATTTTATGTTGTATGCTGCATTTCACTTTTTGCACTACTTCAGTAAAATTTAAAAATCATATCACTCCCTAAAGTCCCCGAAATAAATAAAACCTAATTGTATAATTTATTGCACTGCAGCATTCGGTATTTGTGATACCTCTGGCCCATGCTTACAGGTAATGTTGTTGTGATTGGGCTACTGTATCTGCCACCTAATATAGCTGCCAAAATGACGTCTGAGCTCATTCTCTATAAATCGTTGGGGAGGAATAAGTACGCCATTTTTTGCTTTTTTTCTACTCCATCCATTACCCTAATCGTTCTTGTGTTTAGGTGTAAATCCTGACAAAAATTTTGACATCCGAAGTGTTTAGGGGAAGTTACGCCCCACGCATGAGGACTGACGACTTTCTATGGTAGGTGCCATCAATGAGACGATTCCCTTTTAGTATCGCTTAAGTACCACGTATCGTATGATCTCTAAAAATTACCTATAGTCTCCCTCACGTAAGGGCGGGTGATTTTTTTTATCTTTCTAAATACCTATAGTTTCCCTAAGGGCAGGTATTTTGTACGGTATAACGGCCTAGAAAAAATTATATCAAAAGGGGGACAAATTGGTGTTATAAGGAAACTTCACCATGTTTGCAAAATTAATGTCTGATTCTCATCAGTTGTTGAAAGGTCCTAATTACACACCATGGAAAAACAAGATGAAGGCAATCCTAGCAATGGATGACTTATGGGATGTTGTATCTAGAGCAACAACAAGACCTTCATCTGCTGTTGGCACTACAGATCCATCTACTAGACAAAAAGACTTTGAAAAGAAAGATAGCAAAGCAAAAGTGCTCATCTTGCTTGTTGTGTCTGATGAAGTTCAACCCCATATTGCTGACTGTGAACATAGTAAAGAGGCGTGGGATGCCCTTAATACTATATATGATGGAAAGAATGATTCCACTATTCTATTTCTTCAATATCAATTACACAGTCTAAGCATGAAACAGGGGGAGATAGTTGAATTTTTTCTTTGTAGAGTGTCTGAATTAAAAGCAAAGTTGAATTCTTTGGAAGAACCAGTTGATGACAAGCTGCTTACCTCAATTGTATTGAGAGCTTTACCTGATTCTTATAGGGTGTTGATCACTTCCCTTTAGGTGTCACAATGGAAAGTTACTTTTGTAGAGTTGGTTAATATGCTTCAAGAGGAGGAGGCACGCCAACTACAACGAGATGATTCTTCTAACACTGCCCTCTACATCAACAGGAAAGGGAAAAACCAGAAGAAAGCTAATTTTAGAAGGGAGGGAATTCACAAAAAGATTCAAAATGGAAACAAACTCAACAACCTCAACATAAAAAGAGATATTGCAATATCTGTGACAAAGAAGGTCATGATACAAACAGGTGTTGGCATAAGAATAAAAAATCAAAACAGAGAGGCCAGAACAAACCACAAAAGAACAAACAACAAGTGAATGTTGTTGTTGAAGAATCTGACATGGATTCTGAGAGAGCCCACAAAGTTCTCATGACTACCACAGTGTCCAAGAAGATGGATCCTATATGGTATGTTGATTCTGGAGCCAGTAAGCACATGACTGGTGACGAATCATGGTTTAAGTCTTTTGAGGCCAAAGAGGGAAAACCTGTCACTATTGCTGATGATAAAACCTACAAAGTTCAGGGAGAAGGTATTGTTTCAGTCACTCTTCTTGATGGCAAGTGTCAGATTGACAAAGTCCTCTATGTTCTAGGATTGGCAAAAAAAATTTTGTCAGTCACACAAATTATGGACAAAGATATGGTTGTGAACTTTAGTGTTGAGGGAGGCAAGAAGTGTTGTTATATTACCAGGAAGGGTAAGAACATTGCAACTACTTCATATAAGCATGGCTTATTTGCCTTAGATGTTATCTCTACTCCACATGTAGCCATGACAATATCTACAAAGGAGGCAACTTCCCTATGGCACAAGAGATATGGGCATCTTAGTTTTGGTTACTTACTTGAGTTAAGTAAGTATGAAATGGTAAAGGGTCTTCCTTCCCTTTCTACCACTTTACCTGTTTGCTTCGACTGCTTGGCAGGAAAGCAGCATAGAGTGCCTTTTGAAAAGATCTCTACACGAGCAAAGAAACCTCTGGAGTTGATTCACACCGATATGTGCGGTCCCTTAACTCCCAACAGTTTTGGGGGTAAGAGGTATTTTTAGTTATTCATGGATGATTACTCCCGAAAGATGTGGGTATTCTTTCTTCAACTGAAATTTGAAGCATTTGGCTTTTTTCAGCAATTCAAGAAATATTTTGAAAAGGAGTCAGGGACTTCTATAAATACCCTCCACTCAAATTGAGGGGGGAGTTCACCTCTAAATAATTATTTGAGTTCTTAAAATAAAATGGGATCACATGACAGTTAACTACTGCTTATACTCCTCAAAAAAATGGAGTTGCTGAAAGGAGGAATCGTTCCATCATGGAAATGGTTCGTTGCATGCTCACAGGAGCTAGTCTTGAGCAACTATATTGGGCAAAAGCTGTCACCACAGCAGTATATCTATTGAATAGGGCACCCACAAATGCCCTACAAGGAATGAATCCATATGAAGCATGGAGTGGTAGGAAACCCTCCATTTCTCATCTATGCATTTTTGGATGTAAAGCTTTCATGCACATACCAAAAGAGAACAGGAAGAAGCTAGATGAGAAGACATTGAAGTGTATTCTTCTTGGCTATGATGAGCACTCTAAGGGTTATATTTTTATTGATCCCTTGAACAAGAAGATACACATTAGTAGAGATGTAGTTTTTGATGAGGCTTTCACATCAGAAAACACATCAAAAACTAAGGAAACTAAGGTTGATAAATCTCCTTCATCAAAGGTTGGAGGTTCTTCTTCGTCTTCTTCAACACCTTAGAAGAAGAATCCAAATGGTATACAAATACAATCAAATACTCTAAGCTATCCACTCCACCATATTTGACATTGGATAGGCCTTGTACTCACAACATGGCTCGACAGGAGAAAGCTGCAACAGAGAATACTAGGGTTGATGATCTGTGTCAATATTTTGAGGAACTTTCTGTAGATCCATAGAGAGATACAGAAGATATGGATATTGATAATGATAAGGTTTTTATGTCTTCAATAGACGATCTTGAACCTACATCAGTGCAAGATGCTCTAGGTGAGCCTCAGTGGAAGGCCGCTATGGATGCAGAGTATAAGTCTTTGATGAAAAAGAAAACTTGGAAACTTGTCGATCTGCCACATGGAAAGAAGCCCATTGGCTGTAAATGGGTGTTCAAATTCAAGTACAAGTCAGATGGGACAATTGATAAGCATAAGGCATGTCTTGTTGCAAAGGGTTATGCACAAAAGTAAGGCATTGACTATGAGGAAACTTTTGCACCTACTGCTCGGATGACCACTATTCGAGTTCTTTGTGCTATGGCAGCACAGTATGGGTGGAAAGTTCACCAGATGGATGTAAAGAGTGATTTTCTGAATGGTGATCTCCAAGAGGAAGTCTACATGACTCAACCTGAAGGATTTGAAGTGGTAGACCAAGAGCAAAAAATTTGCAAGTTGGTCAAATCCTTGTATGGTTTGAAACAAGATCCTCGAGCTTGGTATATAAAAATGGATAATCACCTCCTACAACATGGATTTAAGAGATGTCTATCAGATGCAAACCTCTATTTCAAGAAACAAGGTTCTGAGATAGTGTTGCTTGTACTCTATGTTGATGATCTGCTCATTACAGGGAGTTCAAAACTTATGATATCTGCTGTCAAAAGTGACTTGTATAAATATTTTGAGATGACAGATCTCGGACTTCTCCATTATTGTCTTGGTCTAGAAGTAAGCCAGAAGGAGCACTACATTAAGGTGTCTCAGAAAAAATATGCCAAGACACTGTTAGAAAAATATCACATGACTAATTGTAAGCCAATGGCAACTTCGATGGAATCAGGTCTTTAGTTATCGCGATATGATGATTCACCTCAGGTAGATGGTACTCTCTATCAACAGTTGATTGGGAGTCTCATATATCTGACCAATACTAGGCCAGATATCGTATTTTTTGTCAACTATATTTTGAGGTTCATGCAGGAACCTAAGACTACTCACTGGAAAGCAGCAAAACATGTTCTTAACTATGTCCATGGTACTATGGAATATGGCCTAGAATATTCTTGCAAGGATACACGAACTTCGACTATGTCGGGTCGTTTGATGATCGCAAGTCAACTTTAGGATATATTTTTCATCTTGGATCCGGTCCTATCTCTTGGCATAGCAAGAAGCAACAAGTGGTTGCTATCTCATCTACAGAGGCAGAATATCATGCCGCACATGAAGCTATGTGCGAAGTGATATGGTTACATCGCATCCTGAAAAGTATGGGCCTTCCATCCAAATATCCAATCCACTTGTTTTGTGACAACCAGGGTGTTTTGAACCTTGTTAAGAATCCAGTGCATCATGAGAAAACCAAGCACATTGATACACAATGCCACTTCATTCGAGACGAAGTTCCAAGGCACCGAATTCAACTTCAATACATTCCCACCAATGCTCAAGTTATAGACATTTTCACTAAGGCACTTGCACGTGTCAAATTTGAATTGTTTCGCAGCTCTCTTTATATTGCAAAATGATGTAATCATGGGGGATTTTAGTATAGATAGTAGTTATCCTATTACCCAAATAATGTAATAAGGGGGATGTTAGCGTAGCTATGTTAGTTATTCCATTATAGGTTAATGTTGTTATTTTGTTACAACCTATTCTATTTGACGCCTAGGTGGTTTCATAACCTACGGACTAATCTAAGGCTGCCTATGTATTATTTATGCAGTTCAATACAATGGCTCAGTTGTTCGCATTCCTACAGGAGGCCCATCGATGAGGGTAGGTTCCAAGTCGCCAACCTCTCCATTCTTATAAATATAGTCACGATCCCAATGGGGGATACCGAGAATAGGCCCATTTGGCGTGGATCTGACGATGGAGCCTTTTCGATCAAGTCGGCCTACTCCCTCCAAGAGATGGCATAGGTGCCCAACATCCCCTTCAACCTAGTGTGGAGAAAGAAACTCATTTCCAAAATCAGCTTCTTCTCCTAGATTGCTATTCAGAACAAGATCCTCACACTTAAGAACCTAGCGAGAAGAGGGTTCATGATCTCAAACCACTAATATCTTTGCCTCTCTAGCTGGGAATCAACAAGTCATTTTTTTACCAACTATAGCTATGAGGTGGGGGTGGGGGAGTTACAACTACAACAACTATATTTGCAGTTGTAACTCCCCCACCCCACCCTCATTTTGTGGTCCTCGGTCACTTGATCCAATCCTTCCACATCCAATGGGTCCAACCCAACTCCATCATAGATTTGTTCTCTCAATGGACAAATCCTTTATTCCACACCAAGCTCCGCTCCCTCTGGTCCCTCTGCCTTCATCACCTGATCTAGAAAATCTAGCTGGAGTGCAATAGTAGAGCTTTCTCTTCTTTTCCAGGGATCCCCTAGCAATTGCGGGTAAGGCCATTGCATACACCATTGAGAAAATTTGGCTCTTGCTGCCCTCCCCAGGCCCCCGAGCTAGCCCTTTTCATTTCCCTGGGGATCCTTGTTGATGTCTCAGATTACCCCCAGGTCCTAACCCCAGGGCTAATCTCAAATGGGCTCCGCCCCCGAAGGAAGTATCAAGATGAACTTTGATGGGGCCTCCAAAGGTAATTTTGGGCGATCCAGAGTAGGAGGGATTAGGGAACCTTATTAGGGAACCTTATTCTTGCCTACAATGAATCTCTTGGGTCCCAGAACAACAACTTTGTAGAAGCCATGGCGTTGTAGTGAGGCCTAGTCCTACTCCAGAAGGATCCCATCGAGTCATCATTGAGGGAGACTCTTGGAACATCATTAATCACATGACGAGCTACAAAACTCCATCATGGAAAGTGTTCAATATAATCTAGGAGTCCAAAAACATATCACATGCTCCCTCAAATGTTCATATGTCACACTTACATGGAAGGTGACCAACTTGTTGATGCCATGGCCAACATTGCAGCCAGGTCCACTAGGCTTTGAGTCTGGCGAAACAATTTCCCAAAGGCCATAACTAACGTGGCTAATTGGGAAAAGAGCAACAACCATGGTGATAATTCCCACAACGAAGGTATTGTTGGCAATTTGAGTTATTTTATGTTGTCATTGATGTCACATGGATCATGGAGCATTTCATAAATAAGCATTTATGATATTTTGGAGAGCATGGATATATACACGGTTTTTGTGAAAACCAAGGCAAGCAAAATAAAACCTTTATGTTGTCATTGATGTCACATGGATCATGGAGCATTTCATAAATAAGCATTTATGATATTTTGGAGAGCATGGATATATACACGATTTTTGTGAAAACCAAGGCAAGCAAAATAAAAGGTTTTATTTAAAACCATGGATGGTATATTTGAAATGAGTTTTTATTAAAACCCATATTGGCTTTTCGTTTCATCGAAAAAGCTGCCCCGGTGATGGAGATATTTATTTTTAAATATTTAGTTTAAATTTTAAATTATTTAAAATTTTAATTTTAATTTTAAAATTAAATATATTAATTTTAGCGCTTGAAAAGTCTATATTAATTTATAGCACCAACATCTAAAGAAAGAGAAAAGGCATATATGCCAACAAAAGCTTAGACTTCATTTACTTCATTTTTTTTATCCTAGAGCTTATTTATTTTTCGAATGCCTTCGATTGGGGAACGAATTGTGAAAAAAGAGAGAAGTGTGACTTTGGTCTATTGAAAAATCGTTCACGGAGTTTAATAAGACACATAGGCATATTTGGCCTAGCGGTTCATGCGATGTGTGTTACGTAGGAGGTCCTGCAATCGAGTCTCGCGGTGGTTATTTGCTTTGTTGAAGCACTCGAAGCGTTGTTAGGTTTTTTTGAAGGGTGCAAAAGTTTATGATATAAGTTTTTGTTCGTGTCCCTTTGGACACGCCCACGTGAGGGCGTGTGGCCCAACGGTAGGCTGAATGTGGTTAAAGCACTAAGCAAGGAGACCTCACGAGATCGAATCTCGTCAGGTACAGAGGCAAGTTAATAATTTTTTAATATATATTTATTTTTCTAAAGTTTCCCTAGGAGGAATAAGGGTTGTGATGCATGTTTAGAAAAAGAGAGATTTCTGGTGTTTCTCCTTTTGAAAGTATATCATATTATATATCATTGGAAAGCTTATTTTGAGGGCTATTTGATTAACTTTATTAGAGGTAGAAATAAGGTGTATGTAAAGAGATATTTCTATTTTTTTAAAATGGTTAGAGGTAGAAATAAGGTGTATGTAAAGAGATATTTCTATTTTTGTAAAATGGTTCAAAATTGAAGGTTGTTTTGTTCTTTTTCAAAGGTGATTAATTATTTCATGAGGGAACATGTTGTATTTTATTTAGGAGTTATAAGTTTATTTGGATATTATTTTTGTGATATTAATAATGATCTCTAACCCTTGTTGAAAGTTGAAAAAGAATTTTGTTGAGTGTGGCAGATTTAGTGGACATCCAATAAGGCATCAAAATGTATGAGCAATATTCTCCATTGACTTTGTTTATGGTGGTTGATTTCTGAAATATCATGGGAGAGAAAAGGATTGATTGTGGTTTCCTTTTCGAAAGTGGTTGGTTGAATGCTTCAAGGTTTTCTAGTTCGAGAGTTGTGTTTAAACCTTATTTTATAAGCATAGTTGTTGAAGTCCATAGGTTATGCAAAGAAATTGAGTTAGAAAATAACATGAGTATCATTGTTATGTGAGATTTGTGGTTGAGCATTTTTGGAAACATTTGAGTTGGTTGATACAGGCTTAAAAAAGGGTTTTGTGAGAAAGAGTTGTCCCTTGTGGTTATTGGTTGAGTTGAGTTGATTGAGCCTAGTCAAGTGATTGTGTGAGGTGATTGTTCAAGTCCCATGAAGCAAACAATTCTATAATTCTGATTTGGGTTGAGAATGAGCTTTGATATTAGAACATACCAGTGCAGCAGTTGTTATTGCTGCCCACCCCCACCCTCAAATGAGGGAGTCTCTAACAATTCTCTTTATGCTTCTATAAGATTTGAGTTGAGTTAATATTGACTTGAGTTGAGTTGATTTTGATTTAAGTTGAGATCATTGTGGATCACTGTTGTCATCCATTGTAGAGTTCATTGCCATTCATTGTTGAATTCATCTCTTTATGCTTCTATAAGATTTGAGTTGAGTTAATATTGACTTGAGTTGAGTTGATTTTGATTTAAGTTGAGATCATTGTGGATCACTGTTGTCATCCATTGTAGAGTTCATTGCCATTCATTGTTGAATTCATCATTGAGCCTTGTCATCCATTGTAGAGTTCATTGCCATTCATTGTTGAATTCATCATTGAGCCTTGTCATCCATTGTAGAGTTCATTGCCATTCATTGTTGAATTCATCATTGAGCCTTGCATTCATATATTTGTGGATGATATTTGAGTGCTATTTGAGCATGATTTGTTGAGCCATTGAGAAGGCTTTTTTAGACAGATTTGTGGTAGTTTTTGTGCATGATTGATTGAGCCTTTGATAAGGCTTTTGGGACAGATTTGTGAACAGTTTTGGGATAGATTTTGAGCAAGTTCTTGGTGAGCTTGTTGAGAATATTTTGGGCAAGTTCTTGGTGAGCTTGCTGAAGCAGTTTTGGGCAAGTTCTTGGTGAGCTTGTTGAAGCATTTTTGGGCAAGTTCTTGGTGAGCTTGCTGAAGCATTTTTGGGCAAGTTCTTGGTGAGCTTGCTGAAGCATTTTTGGGCAAGTTCTTGGTGAGCTTGCTGAAGCATTTTTGGGCAAGTTCTTGGTGAGCTTGTTGAAGCATTTTTGGGCAAGTTCTTGGTGAGCTTGTTGAAGCATTTTTGGGCAAGTTCTTAGTGAGCTTGCTGAAGCATTTTTGGGCAAGTTCTTAGTGAGCTTGCTGAAGCATTTTTGGGCAAGTTCTTAGTGAGCTTGCTGAAGCATTTTTGGGCAAGTTCTTAGTGAGCTTGCTGAAGCATTTTTGGGCAAGTTCTTAGTGAGCTTGCTGAAGCATTTTTGGGCAAGTTCTTAGTGAGCTTGCTGAAGCATTTTTGGGCAAGTTCTTAGTGAGCTTGCTGAAGCATTTTTGGGCAAGTTCTTAGTGAGCTTGCTGAAGCATTTCAGTGGATTGCCTACCTGAGAATATCAATGTATTGCTTAGCTTTGAGCAGATCAGTGGATTGCCTAGCTGAGAATATCAATGTATTGCCTAGCTTTGAGTAGATCAAAGTAATCATTTGTATTGGGATAAGGATCCTTATTTTTGTGTGAGGAGATTATCTTTTGGAGTACCCCACATTGGGAAACCATGTTAAATCTTGTGTCTCAATTGTGTGTGGTGATTTGTGCACTTGTTTACTATTGTTATCTATGTCATTAATGCACACTGCTATATTTGGTTATTCCAATTAAGGACACTAATTGATATTGGTTTGGAAAGAAAGTAAAAAGTGGGTGTTATACTGTTAACCCCCTCTCATTATAAGCATTTTAAAAGGGCTCTCTATTTTAAAAATCAAAATAGTCAGACTTGATTACATCCCAGAGAAATAATGGCTCATTATAAGCTTGTGAGAGTGGGTTCCTTAGGAAAGGATAACAACTTGAAGGTAGATTCTACTAGGTTATAGGATGGACAAATGGTATATTGATAGTGGGTGCTCTAGCCATATGACTAGGTATAAGAATAAGTTCATTTCTTTAAAAGGGAACAAGAGCGGATCGGTGATAATGCTTCAGCTAAAATCAAAGGAAGAGGAACTTTAATTTTGGATTATGGAAAGACTACTACACAGTGTGTACTCTATGTTGAGGGTCTAAAACACAATCTACTGAGTGTAATTCAGCTTTGTGATCGAGGGTACACAATTACTTTTTCCTTTTTCCTCTATAGGATGTAAAATCAGGAAAACAAAAACAGGGAAGCTTGTTGCAAATGCAGAAAGAACCAATAACGATATCTACATGCTCAGTGAAATAAAAATAAAAAGGGAAAAATGTCTTCTATCTCAAGAAGAAGAAAGTTGGTTATAGCATAAAAGGTTGTGTCACTTAAACTTCGATAACATAGTAAGGATATACCAAAGATAAAAAGATATTCAAATACAATTTGTGCATAGTGTCAGTATGGAAAGCAGATAAGATCAAGTTTCAAGGCAAAAGAATATTCCTCTTCCAAGGTATTTTGTGCATAGTGTCAGTATGGAAAGCAGATAAGATCAAGTTTCAAGGCAAAAGAATATTCCTCTTCCAAGGTATTAGAATTGATTCATGCTGATTTTGGTATTGATTCATGCTGATTTTGGTATTAGAACTCCTGATTTTGGTATTAGAACTCCTGATTTTGGTGAAAGATACTTTATGTTGTTCATAGATGATTATTCTAGAATGACCTGGGTTGTTTTTCTGAAAGAGAAATCAGAGGCATTTGAGCATTTCAAAGTATTCAAAGAAATGGTAGCAAAAGAAACAAGAAATAAGATCAAGTGTTTACGATCAGATAGAGAAGGGGATGAAAAGAATACTCAGCAGCCATGACTCCTCAACAAAATAGAAAAATGTAGTAGTAGAAAGAAAGAATAGAACTCTTGATAATATGGCCAGAGCAATGCTAAATGAATCAAGAATCTCATATGGGTTTTGGAAGGAATAAATCAGTACAACAGTCTATGTTAGATGGGTTTTTGGAAGGAATAAATCAATACAACAGTCTATGTTATGAATAGAGCTCAAGTTATAACAAAGCAACATAAGACTCCATATTATTTTTGTAAAGGAAGACCTCCCATGGTAAACTACTTCAAAATTTTATGAAGTAAGTGTTATATCAAAAAAGAGGATAAGGACTTGGGCAAGTTTGATCCTAGATGTGATGAAGATATTTTTCTCGGATACTCTACAAAGAGTAAGGCCTACACATACCATGGTCGAAAGTATTAATTTCAGATTTGATGAAAGAATAGGAATAAATGAGCCATATCAGGAAGATATTCTTGAATAAGAAGAAATCTATCAGGAAGAAATGGATGAAGATTTAGATGAAAAATATTTTCAAAATTTACCCTCCAAAACTTCATCAAGATATATTTAGAAAAATCATCCAGAGGACTTGATCATTGGCAACCCTGATGTAAGACAGACAAGAAGAGGAATCATAGGCTCAACAGAAAAAGCAAATGTTTCACTACTATCCAAGCTAGAACCAAAATATTTCAGAGAGGCAGAAAGATCCAAGATAGAACCAAAAGATTTCAGAGAGGCAGAAAGTGATGAATGTTGGATTAAAGTAATGAAGGAATAACTAGATCAGATTGAAAAAAATAAGACTTGGGAACTAGTTCCAAGACCAAAAGGAAAAAATGTAATTGGTACTAAATGGGTCTACATGAACAAACTGAATGAAGATGGTCAAGTCATCAGGAACAAGGCAAGATTGGTGTGTAAAGGATATGCACAAGTAGAAGAAATTTATTTTGATGAGACCTTTGCACCAGTTGCAATATTGGAAGCTATACGGATATTTTTGACACTTTCAAGCTACATGAATTTCAAAGTATATCATATGGATGTCAAATCAGTATTTCTAAATGGTCATTTAGAAGAAGTTTAGATTGAACAAACAGATGGGTTTAATCAAGCAGATAAGGCTTAAATAAAGCTCCTAGAGCATGGTATTCAAGACTGGATAAATATATTCGAGAGCAAGGTTTCAGAAAGGGAACAGTTGATAGCAAGGTATTCAAGACTGGATAAATATATTCGAGAGCAAGGTTTCAGAAAGGGAACAATTGATCGCAAGGTATTCAAGACTGGATAAATATATTCGAGAGCAAGGTTTCAGAAAGGGAACAGTTGATAGCAATCTGTATATTAAAAATAAGGGAAATGATTTGATAATTGTGGAATTTTATGTGGATGCTATTATTTTTAGGGTAGCAATGACAGAATGTGTCAATAATTTGCAAGAAACATGACTAATGAGTTTGAAATGTCTATGCTTGGTGAATTAACCTTTTTCCTCGGATTACATATTTCACAATTAGAAAAATGGATATTTTTTTCACAAACAAAGTATATAAAGGAGATGTTGAAGAAATTAAAAATGGAAGATAGTAAGTCAGTTAGTACTCCAATGGTTACAGGGTGCAAATTAAGCAAAGATGATGAATCACCTAATGCAAATCAAACTCTATAAAGATTTATGATTGGTATCTTGTTATATGTTACAACCACAAGACCAGATATAATACAGGCAGTTGGTTTAGTGGGAAGATTTCAAGCAGCTCCAAAATAATCACATGTGACAACAGTGAAAATAATACTCGGATATCTCAAAGGAACAATGGAGAACAATGGAGTATGGTCTATGGTATCCTATAAGCATTAAGTTCACTCTCATAACATACATAGATGCAGAATGGGTAGGAAATATTGATGATAGAAAAAGCACAAGCGGAGGAGCATTCTTTCTTGGTGATTGCCTATTTTCTTGGCTGAGCAAGAAAAAACCATCAGTGTCACTTTCCACAACTGAGGCAGAATATAATGCAGCAGCAACATGTTGTTCACTTTCCACAACTGAGGCAGAATATATTGCAGCAGCAACATGTTGTTCACAAGTATTATGGATGAAACAGACTCTCAAAGATTTCAGTATAGAACATGATCATCCCATTCCTATTCTGTGATAATACTAGTGCTATAAGTAGCTCAAATAATCCAGTAATGCATGCCAGAACAAAGCACATTCCAAAAGTATCTCAAAGAATCCAGTAATGCATGCCATAACAAAGCACATTCCAATCAAGTATCACTTTTTAAGAGAGCAGGTTACAGAGCAACAATATTGGAATATGTTCCTACAAAATATCAGGTGCAGACATATTTACAAAACCATTATCGAGAGAAACGTTTGAGCATTTAAGAGAACATCTAGGAGTAAAAGTACTCCCACCCCAAAATTAATCACCTTAAGAGAGAAGGTGGTGAGGGGGCTAAGCTTAAAAGTCATATATTTTAGCCCCATAGGTGTCCCTTTTGCCATTGATGTCAAATGGGGAGAGATTTGAGTAAGGGGGAGAGCATTGAGTTAGGGGGAGCAGCCTCCAAAGAAAGCATTGAGTTAGAGGGAGTAGCCTCCAAAGAAAGCATTGAGTCTGGGGAGCAAATTTGATTCTTAGAGATGGTTTTTGCAATGATTGTGGTTTTTGAATTTGAGAGTATTGAGTCGGGGGACCAACTTTGATTCTTAGAGATGGTTTTGCACCCAACTTTGATTCTTAGAGATGGTTTTTGCAATGATTGTGGTTTTTGAATTTGAGGTGTTGCCATCAATTACAAAGGGGGAGATTGTTGGTAATTTGAGTTATCTTATGTTGTCATGGTGTCACATGGATCATTGATGTCACATGGATCACATTGAGTTTTGGTGGCCAAAACATTTCATAAATAAGCATTTATGATATTTTGGAGAGCATGGATATATACAAGGTTTTTGTGAAAAACAAGGCAGGAAAAATAAAAGGTTTTATCATGGATGGCAGATTTGAAATGGATTTTTCTTAAAACCTAGATTGGCTTTTTGTTTCGTCGAAAAATGTGCCCCGGTGATGGAGATATTTATTTTTAAATATTTAGTTTAAATTTTAAATTATTTAAAATTTAAATTTAAATTTTAAAATTAAATATATTAATTTTAGCACTGACTAAAGAAAGGAGGAAAGACTATATTAATTTATAGTGTTGACGTCTAAAGAAAGAGGAAAGGCATATATATATGCCAACAAAAGCTTAGACTTCATTTTTTTTATCCCAGTGCTTATTTTTCGAATGCCTTCGATTGGGAAACGAATTGCGAAAAAAGAGAGAAGTGTGACTTTGGTCTATTGAAAAATCATTCACGGAGTTTAATAAGATGCATAGGCATCTTTGGCCTAGCGGTTCGTACGTTGTGTGTTACAGGAGGTCCTGCGATTGAGTCCCGCCATGGTTATTTGCTTTGTTGAAGCGCTCGAAGCACTGTTAAGTTTTTTCGAAGAGTGCAAAAGTTTATGATATAAGTTTTTGTTCGTTTCCCTTTGGACACATGAAGGGCGTGTGGCCCAATGATAGGCTGGATGTGGTTAAAGCGCTGAGCAAGGAGACATCACGAGATCGAATCCCGTCAAGGACAAAGGCAAGTTAATAATTTTTTAATATATATTTTATTTTTCTAAAGTTGCCCTAGGAGGAATAAGGGTTATGATGCATGTTTAGAAAAAGAGAGATTTTTGGTGTTTCTCATTTTTTAATAACACCATTTTTGAAAGTATATATCGTTGGAAAAATTATTTCGAGGTCTATTTGATTAACTTTCTTAGAGGGAGAATTAAGGTGTATGTAAAGAGATTTCTTAGAGGGAGAAATAAGGTGTATGTAAAGAGATATTTTTGTTTTTGTAAAAGGGTTCAAAAATGAAGGTTGTTTTGTTCTTTCAAAGGTGATTAATTCTTTCATGAGGGGATGTTGTATTTTATTGAGTAGAAGTGATAAAGGGGATGTTGTATTTTATTGAGTAGGAGTGATAAAGTGTTATTTGGATATTATTGTTGTGATATTAATCATGATCTCTAACCCTTGTTGAAAGTTGAAAAAACCCTTGTTGAAAGTTGAAAAAGAAGTTTGTTGAGTGTGGCATGTTGAAAGTTGAAAAAGAAGTTTGTTGAGTGTGGCAGATTTAGTGGACATCCACTAAGGCATCAAAATGTATGAGCAATATTCTCCATTGACTTTGTTTATGGTGGTTGATTTCTGAAATATCATTGGAGAGAAAAGGATTGATTGTGGTTTCCTTTTCAAAAGTGGTTGGTTGAATGCTTCAAGGTTTTCTAGTTTGAGAGTTGTGTTTAAACTTTGTTTTATAAGCATAGTTGTTGAAGCCCATTGGTTATGCAAAGAACTTGAGTTAGAAAAGAACATGAGTATCATTGTTATGTGAGATCTGTGGTTGAGCATTTTTGGAAACATTTGAGTTGGTTGATATAGGCTTGGACTAGGGTTTTGTGAGAAAGTTGTCCCTTGTGGTTATTGGTTGAGTTGAGTTGATTGAGCCTAGTCAAGTGATTGTGTGAGGTGATTGTTCAAGTCCCATGAAACAAACAATTCTATAATTCTGATTTGGATTGAGATTGAGCTTTGAGATTAGAACATATTGAGTCTCTAACAATTCTCTTTATGCTTCTATAATATTTGAGTTGAGTTAAGATTGACTTGAGTTGAGTTGAGATTGATTTGAGTTGAGATCATTGTGGATCATTGTTGTCATCCATTGTAGAGTGCATTGCCATTCATTGTTGAATTTATCATTGAGTCTTGCCTTCATAGATTTGTGGATGAGATTTGGTTGAGCCTTTGAGAAGGCTTTTAGGACAGATTTGTGGTAGTTTTTGTGCATGATTGATTGAGCCTTTGAGAAGGGACAATTTTGGGATAGATTTTGAGCAAGTTCTTTGTGAGCTTGTTGAGCATATTTTGGACAAGTTCTTGGTGAACTTGTTGAGCATATTTTGGACAAGTTCTTGGTGAACTTGTTGAGCAGATTTTGGGCAAGTTCTTGGTGAGCTTGCAGGTGGGCAAGTTCTTGGCGAGCTTGCTGGAGCAGTTCTGGGAAAGTTCTTGGCGAGCTTGCTGGAGCAGTTCTGGGAAAGTTCTTGGCGAGCTTGCTGGAGCAGTTCTGGGCAAGTTCTTGGCGAGCTTGCTGGAGCAGTTCTGGGCAAGTTCTTGGCGAGCTTGCTGGAGCAGTTCTGGGCAAGTTCTTGGCGAGCTTGCTGGAGCAGTTCTGGGCAAGTTCTTGGCGAGCTTGTTGGAGCAGTTCTAGGGATTGCCTACCTGAGCAGATCAATGTATTGCCTAGCTTTGAGCAAATCAAAGTAATCATTTGTATTGGGATAAAGATCCTTATTTATGTGTGAAATATTATAAGGATATTATCTTGTGGAGTACCCAACATTGGGTGAACCACGTTAAATATTATGTCTCAATTGTGTATGGTGATTTGTGCAGTTGTTTACTATTGTTATCTATGTCATTAATACACACTGCTATATTTGGTTATTGCAATTAAGAACACTAATTGATACTGGTTTGAAAAGAAAGTAAAAAGTGGGCGCTATACTTCTCAGTATAAGCTTGTGTTCTTCAGGTACCCATCCCTAAGGCTTTGAATTCCACCTCAATAATGCAAGCGATGACAGATAATTTCGACATGTTCTTTCATGTGGCAACTGTCCCCCCTGAGGCCTCCCCATTGGGCAAAGACAGGAGGACCTTTCAAGGCTTCCCTCATTGGTCTCCACCTCAACAGGCCATTGGCCTTCAACAACGACATCTCTAACTACTCCTCAGATTTCTCCTCTACCTTTGGGAGGAGGCGAGCGAGCAATATTTTCAAATATACTGACGATCTGGGCTTCCCTCCTATTGGCTACCGTCCTGCCTTTCCCCATTAGGCCCTCCCTATTTTTTTATGGCCCACTCCTCATCTACTAGATCCTCATGCGAGATCTAAGTGGCACGTGCGATATGCCAGCTCTACCCAACCCCATTCGTCCACGCATCCTAGTTTCCTTCTTCGCCACCCTCTGAACGTCCATGGCATTATTTTTGATGTTGTTTCCCCATGCAAATGGAGGCTTCCCACCAATTTTTCCCCTACCCTTTTGCTCTCGATGGCCTTATTTATCCCTTAGGCGCTCACCTCCTCTTCTTCCCCTGTGTTGCAGCTGCTCTTGCAGCTCCTCATTTCCCCTAGTTTTGGTCTTCCCCCGAGCCCATGGACTTCCCCTTTTACCCCATGGCTTTTGTGTTCATAGACCCGAATTCCCTATGCCTAAGCGAGACTGCAGCTATTTTCATGAGTGTGAAAGGGTTGACCCCTTTTATGCACAAATTTGAATGCCCTGATGATGTGATTACTAAGGATTTCTTGGAGAAGTGGCAAAATGGTGAGGTGCGAGTTTAAGGCATCCATTTCAAGCTCACCAAAGAGCTGCTCTATGAGGTTACTAGGCTATCTGGTGAAAGGACGTTCCATCTGGTGGGACAAACACAACTAGGAGGAGGAGCTTGAGCAATTTCTTGATTGGGTCAAAATATACAGGTGGGACAAGTCGACGCTGCTCCGCTCTACCCTCCCCTACCCCTGGAACGAAGCAATGGTGCCTATAATACAATTCATCATTTGTGATGACCCGAAGAATCCCCTTCGCAACTTCCATCTCATTTTCGTCAATCACCTCCGTGACTCTAGGCAAGTACGTCAATCACCTCCGCGACTCCAGGCAGGTATCCATCCCCCACTATTTGTTGTACTCTATCACAATTTCTATTAAAAATTGCCAAAAGTCCTAGGCCAAGCCTATGCACCAGGGCCTCCTAGCGGTCATCTTCTGCCATATCTTGGTCAATCGTCCTCCCCTAGGATATTCCCCTTTTGGGATCCAATCCCGCATGCTTCCCCTGTCAAATCTAAATCTAAAGACAAAAATGATAGCCCTGAGGAGACTCCCAAACCCTCCCATCCCAAGAGTACTAAACAAATCCCCACCAGGAAGCAGAGAGCGTCTGTCGACACCCCTTTCGACCCCAGATCCTCGACCTGACTGAAAAGAAATCCTCCCCCGAGATCATCTTTGATTCTGAGACCGACTCAACGGCTTCCCAACCCAACTCCTTTTGAATATGAGCTAATACAGCGAATGCTACTGCCAATATCCTTCGATAGCTTCTCAGCAAAGAGAGTGAGGCCTCGAACCATGAGGATCCCACCAAGACTTAAAGGGTGTTGCTTCCGTCCTAGGGAGTATCCCAGGTTGCAACCTGGGAATGGATGACGATTTTTTGCTAAACGATGGTTTTCCGCTTCAGTTTGTAGGTCTATCGGCTTGTCTAAGTTGCTGGTATTTTATTCGGTTTATGGTCATATATCTAGGCACTGCCAATGATATCCGAGCTTAGTCCCTTTTTGTTATAAAGTTTTGGAATCCTCTTAAAAACTCTTTTTTAAAGTATATAATTCCAACTTAACAGTATATATATATATATATATATATATATATATATTAAAAGTCAGTAACCTTGTTTAGTTAAATATTAAATCTCAACTAATCTAATTGCTTAGCAACTTATTCTAAAATCTTTTATCTAATTTGAAAACTATTCTGAAGTAAGAAAACCAAGCACATAAATTATTAAAAATTGAAAAATCTTTTATCTAATTTGAAAACTATTTTGAAGTCTTTTTTAATCTAATTGGAAAACTATTCTGAAGTAAGAAAACCAAGCACATAAATTATTGAAGTCTTTTTTAATCTAATTGGAAAACTATTCTGAAGTAAGAAAACCAAGCACATAAATTATTTCCAATTTTTAATAAAATTTGAAAAAACTTTTACGATTAGGCCAATAAAGTGTTTAAAAAAAAAACTTTTAAAAACAATTTTTAATTAATAAACTTACATTGAAAAAGCGTCTATAAAAGTGCTTTAAATAATAATTAAATACCCTATATTTAACCCCTATTAAGTAGATATAGATGGATTGGTAAGTTGGGGCTTACCGGGACCTAGGGGCAAAAGGTGCTTTAAATAATAATTAAATACCCTATATTTAACCCCTATTAAGTAGATGGATTGGTAAGTTGGGGCTTACCGGGACCTAGGTTCCATTGCCCATGGGCAACAGTAGCCCAGATCCGATTCTGCCAGATTGATGATGACCGTGTAGATATAGGTGGATTGGTAAGTTGGGGCTTACCGAGACCTAGGTTCCAATCTCACGGGCTTGCCCATGCACAACAGTAGCCCAGATCTGATTCCTGCCATGTTGTAGCCCAGATCCGATTCCTGCCATGTTGATGACGACGGTGCAACCCCTGTGCGTCCCGCGCCGGGTTGCCATGTACCGAGACGGTGGAAGTCCTGGGAGCCTTCAAACTAGCTGGTAGCTACTAAAAATCTGGTTGTACCCATTGCTTCTATATATCAAAAAAAAAAAAAAAAAAAAAAATAGCGACTATAAAAAATAAAAAATAAATAAATAGATACTTTATTATTGTCATAAAATATAAGAACTCGATGACGGATTAAACACTTACCGACCCTAACTTTCACGGTACGCTGAATTTCAATCCAAACATATATTAAGTTTGTCATAATTCAGCTAAGAACATCAAGCAACATTCCCAAACTAGTTTTGGGCTAAACGAGAAGGGCTCGCGGTTTAGAGAGAGTATGTTTGGCCGAAAGAAAGGCGCAGAAGCTTTCCTTAAACTTGTTAAATCCTCGAGCAGGTAATTGTCGATGTTATTCTTACAACATAGCATCGCCAGCAGCAAGTTATATGTGTATTTGACAGCTTTCTAAATTTTCATGCCTGGAAAGAGAAATGATAACCAATTTCTAATTGAAATGAGTGAGCCTCTCTGCGCTAGCTTGAAATCACATCGCCTATGATATATTTTTTTTAAGAATGCATGTCTTGCCAAAGTTTCATCTATTAATTTCATATACGTATAGGAGACCCGCTACCTGAATTTAAAAGAAAACTCAAAAGTTAAACAGTTTTTCAACTGGCGTAAAAGAATGCAATGGCCCAACCACAAAGAAACCCAAGCTCATGATGAGACATCATGATACACCGGTTCAATTTATTCTGTAAACTACCCATTGTAAGTTCCTTATAAAGGATTGCAAGCAAGTTTATAATATTTATTTTCCAGTTTTCAAATTTGTCGCAGAATAGCAAAAGAATGCTCCCAAATTACACACTTCCAAATGGACGTTCAACCATATTGATAAAATCGTTAAGAATAAAATGAGCTATATATATTACACATATTAACATTGAAAATACACTCTCTTTTTTCATTTGAGAAATCCAAGAGCCAAGGTACCAAGTTATCATCTAACATGATGGATTTGATACAATATGGATATTGTTTACACATATATATTTACGATTTCACTTTCTATTATGCGAATACCATAGCAGACGAGCGCTCTCGAGCGAAGCTTTAAAAATGTCATGACTAAACTTTTTAACTTCTTAGCCTATATATATATATTTTTGAAATATTTATACCGCCAATTACCTTTTAAAGTTTATTTGGTAAAGTAAAACTTTATAATAAAATTATTATAACTTTATTGGCACATGATCTAGGTTTCTTGGTTCTGTCGAAGAAGCATTAATAAAAAAAAACATAGATTCTATGTTTGATAATATTATTATTATTATTTATTATTTATTTATATTGACGACATAACTACAATCATAATAGTTTACACAATGCCTACATCATAGATTCTATGTTTGATAATATTATTATTATTATTTATTATTTATTTATATTGACGACATAACTACAATCATAATAGTTTACACAATGCCTACATTAATGTATATTCAGTTCTACCTTAATATCATGCTCATTGGCAATCCGAAATTTAAGATGGTTACTAATTAAGTTTTATAAATTCGGCGTAATGCTCATCCCAAAGCCTAAAACAATACATACGCTCAATCCAAGATTGTTTGCAATAAAACATGGTATTCTAACGAGTTTTCCTAATCTTCCTAATCTAATATATTCAAAAGAAGCTGGGTAAAATAACTGGCGTAAATCAAGATATTACATAATCTCCAATCTAAACTCATCAACTAAAAGCTACTCTTGGATGTAAGGGAGGTATACTCTTTTATAAATATGGCTGGTACACAAAGAAGCAATTTTAAATGGAGTAAAGTTCAAAGATCATTATTAATTTGGGGGAGTAAGGGAAAACTGTATTCCCCAGTTCTACAGGTGTATGTATGCAGAGGAAATAATCCAAGGATAAAAGACACCACAGGAGGAACTAAACCACTAGCTAAACACATACAGAGCTTAATCTAATATTGACAGAGATTTGCAGACAGTCTCAGTCACTATAAATGGTTTTCAATAAACTGCTCATACTATATTAAAGCAGCACTTAAACAACATTTTTATCAATGGTTACACAAAAGATAGCAAAACCCTTTTGGAATTACTTATTAAACAGTACAGCAGCTAGAGAAAGTTTTTAACCACAAAAGATAGCAAAACCCTTTTGGAATTACTTATTAAACAGTACAGCAGCTAGAGAAAGTTTTACATACATTATACATTAGCTGCTATCATTAAAAAGAAAGCAAACCAAAAACCAAATATCTTTGCAGTATAATTACATCTCAGGCTTTATTCACAAAGTAATTCACATACACAAAGTAGCATAGAACAAGATAGAATCCGACCTTTCTTGGTAGGCTGAAGCGGCTTGAGAACAGTTAACCAACACAGTCGAAAGCTGCAGATCAACGGTACAGCAACCAGAACTCAAAAGCAAGCAAGAAGATGGTCCTCCGTAACAAGTTTCTTGTTTTTATAAGGGAAAGGTAAAAAGAACTATCAACACATAGGCCGAACATGCGCTTGTTGCCATTCGAAAGGCAGCCAGGTGGCCTAGCCGACAGCTGACCGATGGTAACATATTTTATTATATTTATTATTATTCATATTTATATTGTCTCATATTATATAATCTTTATTTATATATATATATATATAATTTTATTTATATTATATTTTTTACATATTTTATTTTTTTATTACAATACATATATATATCTATGTACTTACAATTGAAAATGATTATATATATATATAAAAATCACCCATCAACAGTTCATAGATGATACAACCTTTTTGAAAGGGCAAGGATAAATGTGGCCAGAGTTTTGAATAACTTTTTAAAAGAGTATGAAAAAACTTCGGAGCAAAAAGTTAATAGGACTAAATTCAAAATTTATTTTCTTAACATTGTTGCTAATATCAAAGCAAGAATTTGTAGGCTGCTTCAAATGGAGGAGGCAAATTTACCAACAACTTATCTAGGGATGCATTTATTTGAGGGAAGAATGAGGATAGATTTATGGAATCCAGTCATTAGTAAAGTTCAAAATAAACTTCCAACTTGAAGAGGTAGATGGTTATCATTAGCAGGAAGAGTGCAATTAATTAAGTCAATCTTACAAGCCATTCCAAAATATTATGTCTTTGTATTCTATGCCAAAATCAATTGAAAAAAATTTAATCTTTATTATGAGATCCTTTTTATGGTCAGGTTTACATGATAAAAGGATATTTTCTTTGGTGAAATGGAGCAAGTTGTGTGATAACAAAACTAGGGGAGGTCTTGGTTTAAGAGCTCTTACAAATGCAAACTTAGCTCTTAGGGGAAGAGTTATCTGGAGATTGTACAAAGCGAGTCAAAGACAATGGGCAAGAATTCTTCTAAGTATGTTGATCCCAATAACCCAAGTTTAATATTTACTACATTCATAAATATTAATCCAGTCATTAGTAATCAAGTTTAATGGTGCTTTTAAGAATTTGTAGGCTGCTTCAAACGGAGGAGGCAAATTTACCAACAACTTATCTAGGGATGCATTTATTTGAGGGAAGAATGAGGATAGATTTATGGAATCCAGTCATTAGTAAAGTTCAAAATAAACTTCCAACTTGAAGAGGTAGATGGTTATCATTAGCAGGAAGAGTGCAATTAATTAAGTCAATCTTACAAGCCATTCCAACATATTATGTCTTTGTATTCTATGCCAAAATCAGTTGAAAAAAATTTAATGTTTATTATGCGATCCTTTTTATGGTCAGGTTTACATGATAAAAGGATATTTTCTTTGGTGAAATGGAGCAAGTTGTGTGATAACAAAACTAGGGGAGGTCTTGGTTTAAGAGCTCTTACAAATGCAAACTTAGCTCTTAGGGGAAAAGTTATTTGGAGATTGTACAAAGAGAGTCAAAGACAATGGGCAAGAATTCTTCTAAGTAAGTATGTTGATCCCAATGACCCAAGTTTAATATTTATTGCATTCTCTCTTCCAAATGGTTATGCTCTTTGGAATGGTTTAAAATAATCTATTGATTTTATGATTAAAGGTTTAAGATGGGTGGTGGGAACTGGAGAAAAAATTTCTATTTGGATGGATAGTTAGTGTGATAAAAAACCACTCAATTTAGATCTAGTTTTGAAACTTTGGATGAGATTGCTTCAAGACAAATATGGTGATAGGGTTTCAAAAAATTTGTACAAGGATCGAGAAGGAAGATAAAAATGGAAAAAAGATTTTTTTACAAGTATACAAGATAATAATGTTAGGAGGTAATTGAGTAGAAATATAACAACTATAATTATTCCAAGGGGTGCCAAGGATAAATTGATTTGGGATTTGAATAGCTCAAGAGAATACACAACAAGAAGTGGATATAATGTTCAACACCAACATAATAATAATATCACTAGAATTTGGAGAGATATTTGGGATAGCCCAAGCATTCCTAAAGTCAAAATGTTTGTTTGGCTAGTAGGTCATAGAAGAATTTTATCCTAGGATAACCTTATGAAAAAGGGTTTCCATGGCTCCCCTAAATGTATTTTTTGTAATAAGGAGGAGGAGATTTGACCATCTCTTGGGACATTTCTCAATAGTCTGGAATCTATGGCAATGGATTCTTATATGTTTGTTAAATGCATGGTGATGAATAGCAGAATTGAAGACTGGTTAAAGCAATGGCATAACACTTATAAAAGTGAGGCTTTACAAATAATATGGGATATATCAAAAGATACAATACTTTGGACTATATGGCTAGAAAGGAATAGAAGAATATTTAAAGGAAAGTAAAGCAGTTTAGAGGTAATGAAAAAGAAGATATGTTTAGCCATAGAGGAGTCTAAACCAACCCTATCAACTCACCCAATCCTTAATTTGGAAGCAGAGAGTCTTGATAGATGGAGTCAAGTCATTAAAAGGAATTATGATGTTGGGTACAAGAGAAGCAAAAATAAGGTAAAGAATAAAAATGGAAATCACCAGATATGGAGTGGATTAAGTTGAATTTTTATGGATCATCTAAAGAAAACCTAGGACCAACAGGAGCAGGAGAAATAATTAGAAATAATAGAGAAGAGATTTTGTCTCATTATGCTTTCAATTGTGGATTTAAGACAAATAATGAAGCTGAAGCTTGGGCAACTTTAGAAGGGTTAAAAATATATAAAAAAATAAAATGGAATAGAGTTTGGATGGAAGGTGATTCTCTCAAAATAATAAATGCAATTTTGAGGAAAGAGAAGGCTCCATGGAACATATAAAAGATAATTGTGGAAATTCAAGATCTTGCTAAAGAGTTTGAAGAAATTATTACACATATATTAAGGGAAGAAAACAAATGTGCAAATAAGCTAGCCAATAGAGGTATTTTGGTTGAGGATCGTGAAGTTAACACCTCCTTTCCATGGTTAGAGGAATTAGAAAGTTTAGTTGAAGCTGACAAAAATTGTTGATTGCCTAAATCAATTAATGATTAAGATTTACTTTAATGTTTTCCATTGGTAATATCTACTTTATTTTGTAACAATAATGTGTGTTCATTTAGACTATTTATTATAATTTTTGTGGTTGCACTTGTGTTTTAGGAAGGAAACTAGCAATCCAAATTTGGTAAAGCAGACTATGTTAGTGAGATGTTTTGGAAATATTACTTTACTAAGATGCAAGGCATAGATAGTAGAGGTGAAGTTTTGGCATTGTGAAGACTGCTATAGGAAAATTTCAAGAAAGATGCTAAATTTTGAAGTAATTGTATTCATACAGAGATTTGAAAAGATCTAGAAAATAAAAATCCAGAATTCAGATATTTTATGTAAAATGATGTAGGTTTCTAACTATAGCATCTCAATTGAGATGAGAAGTGTATATATTTTGTAAACTCTCAAGCTCTAAAGAAGAGATGTAATTTGTTAAGGGTGGGGGACCCAAGTACAACCCATTTTTATCAAGCAAAATATATATATAAATACATATGTATTTATATAATTACCTAATGATAAAATTATCAAACAAACATATGCATTGAACAAGTAGCCAAATGCATCAAACAAACAAACAATATGCATTAAATAGGCAGATGCAGTTTGTAGTCAGTCATGTCCCTATATGAATTTATTTCAGTGAATTTATTTCAATGAGCTTCCATGTACTCACAACCATAGTGCTTTTAAGCACTGACATCATATCCCACCTTACCTTATGCAGATAATTCTTAAATTTCCTCTTGAAGGTGGGTATCTGATTCCTTTGATCTGCTTGCTTGAAAGTCCATACTTGCTCCTACACTCATAAAACTCATCAACAATATCTCATTCTACAAATAATAGAAAGAAGAGAGACAACAAAATGGAGGGTGTTACATTTCAACCACTGTATTTTACTTTTTGATAACATTGCTAGTTGAAGCCTCTTGTCCCTTGTGTTGTAAGGGTATATTTTTTGTTGTTACCCATCAAATATTCTTTTAATATTTTAATATTTTAATATTTTGCTCCTCCAGTATAGTGATTTTATTTATCAAATCCTTGATAATTGCTTTTACCTCCTACATCTTTGTTGATTCTTTTGATTTTAGAACATGCAAAGACTACATTGTGATAGTCGAGTCTACAAGTTGAGGAAATACCTTAGGTGTAGGTAAAGCAACTAATGAAGGATTTGAAGGAGGTAGAAGCAATGCTTATTGGTTGTATTGGGGAATCTCTGGGAAGTATGGCATCACAACCTTTAAAGGAAGTTTTTCAAAGATGAGTGTGTTCTCTATTGCAACAACTTGGAAGATTTGTAGAAATATCATCTCATTGGACTCTTGGTTTTGCAAGCTTAGATCTAGATCAAAAATCCAAAGTTAGTTGATGTTGGCTTTATCTTGATAAGGTCTCACATCTTGAAGTATTATCCTCTAAGTCTTACTGAATTGGATGTTGAAATCCATGATATTTTCTTGAGGATGCCTTTGTATGGAAGTAAATTGCATGAGTGAGAAGGAATTCCCTAAATCATTGGATTATAGGATAAAAGACTCATCCAATTCATCCCATGTGTTGATGCTATCTTCTAAAGAGTGATACCATGATAATACGGTCTCTCTAAAGGTAAGGTTAATATTCTAGCCATTACATCTTCATAAGTGATGTTATGTATGGTAGCTCGAGCAACTATATCTCGACAATTTTCGTAGGTTGTTTTCTCACTACCATCATACGAGAAATCTTTCAATTTAGCTTATGAAATATCATGTAGATCTAGAAGATTGAGGGCTTCAACACTTTTTCATCTAGGGTAGATTTTTTTGGCCATGGTTCTAGGTGGAGATCTAGTATATGATTATGGAGATATAGCTTCTAAGGAGTTGGGATTTGGATAGAGGAGATCTAGATAGGTGAAAGTGATATACCTTTCCTATATTTTCTAAAGGTTGATAGCTTGACAAACTACAAGGGTTTTTTTAGCTTCTTAGATTTGAATCTTGTGATCATATGATTTTGGGGTTTTGTCTTCCAACGAAATTGTTGATTTGCTATTAGGTTCTTGAAAGTGAAGTTGCTAGGTGAATAAATTGCTTATCCACTATTGATACCAATGTTATCTCGATCATCCAAAAATGTGAGTGTGCCAAAGCTCTTGAGCACATGATGGATTTGAATTGTTGGCTTCTAATTAGGTAATTTTTGTGCTCCATACCATAAATGATTCTTTGTAAGGTAAGTCAAATTGGTTTGGTCCCACCAAGCATGCCAAAACTATTGACTTCTCAATCCTCCTAGGTATGGAATGTGCATCCTAGACTGAGGTCAAGATTAGATGATTCAAAATTGATCCTAAATCAGCCTTCGAGGAAGGCTAGTTCCTTACCTAAATACTATTGTGTTCAAAAATAAATAAAAAATGGATAGGTTTGATAGAGAGAAGTATAGAAAGAAAAATATAGTAGAGATATTGATTGAATGTGGTCAAGGCTTCAGCTCACATCATTGATTTCACTTGCATACTCATTAACTATTAAATACAAGCACAACCTAACAGACTATTCAATTAAAGTTGTGGAGAAATGAGCACAAGTATTATAACATTCAAAATTCTATGCACTCTAATTAAATAATTACAAACAACATTGAGTCTAATAGAAAACACTCCAACTACTAAAGCATACCAAACAACTTGGACCCTAACAAAAATACCTCAATTAAAACAAAAATATAAATATTGAAAGCATAAATAATCACATAAATTAGCAGTCCTCCACACTTCAATTAAGATAATTCAAACAACTCTTGATTGCATTAGAATAGCATAAGCATACAACCTATGATAGGCAAATACTAAAACATTCATTCCTTTATAATGAGGGGTATTCCAATATTTATAAATTTCACTTAGCTGAAATGAAACTATGTATAATCATGAGCAAAATTGATCACACATGATCTTTAGAATGAGCTAGCACCACTTCAACTTTTTTAGGACATCTTGGACCAGGCCTTAAGTGGTTATGGATGCATGCTCTCCAATAATGCTTAATTGGAGTAGTTATCACTCTCCAGATTTGATAATTGCCACATGTTCTAACTACTCTTTTTTAGAGTATTAGGTGACTTTCATGCTGAGGTCTCTTAATTTAGGGTGTTGTTGCCACCTCTATTGCATTTTGAGCTATTTTTTTTGCTTGTTGTGGGTTTGTCAAATATTTTGTATGTTGACATCCCCTCTTTTTTCTAAAAATATCTAGTTATATGTGCCACTTCCTTTAACTCATGCTTTGGGAAGCTCTTTGTAGGCCTTTTACCAAGTAAAAAATTTTGGAAGTCAAGTTGACATCATTGCTTTGAAATTTTTATCTTGCCTGCTTTTGGAATGCTCAATGGGTTTTTACACTATGCCAAAGACTTTAGAGCACATTGCTAATGTCATTGCCAAAGAGCTTTGGCTTACCTTCTTCCAAGATTTTTGCTTATTCTATTATCGTTGAAATGGATATTTTACAATACCTTTTTATTAGAAGGCTCTGGCTTGGATAAATGAACCATCCTTAAACAATTTCTAAGTTTGGAATAGCTTGATTAAGCTTCCTTGATAAAATATTTGAAAAAAATATGGGTCTAGATAGGTTTTTCAACTTTGGATGTTGTTCAGAGCTTCTCTTATCATCTTATTGAGTCTCTCTCGCTCCAACACATGCCCTTTTTTGCTATCGACCTTCTCCTTGCTTCTTTGATACTCGAAAGTTACCCTTTAAATTGAGATTATGGTCTTCTTATTTTAGCAAGTGTGCCCGAGCAATTCTTTTATTCTGGTTCTTAACCAATTTTCCCCCTTTTTGCTTACTTGCCAAGAATTTCTAGGGGGGACATAACCTTCATATGGACCAACAAACTTAGATGACATGCATAAGTTCCACAACTTGAATTAATTAAGTAGCTTCTATTTTTACAGTTTGCTAAGAAACATGAGCTCTTCATGTTGATCCTTTGACTAGACTCCTCAGGAACTTCTCCTTCCACTATGAATGCTTGGTTTTATCCCTTAGGGTCCTTTGTTGGTGCTTTCCTAAAAGTGACTAGTTGGATAACCACTATATCTCCAATCATATGTGGAAGATGATCTAGTCTATGGATCCATCCTTCCATAACCGTTGTGTAGGATGAAACCCTACCAATAGTGGAGCCCTTTTTATTGTCATTGAAAAGGCTCTGACACTCCTACCAATGGCAAGATATTGCTTAGTTCTCACTAGGAAGGTTATAAACCATTGCTCTTCTAGTATAGTTGGTTGGCATGGCCTTATGGAATAGGGAGCTTAAGACTTACTTTGAGCTTGGGACAAAGACTTTCTTTTATCATCACCCTTTGCGTCTTCTCAATGCTTACTATTTGATAGATTGGGAGAGCCTCATATCCTCTCATTTTTCTTTTCTTCAAAATTAGCACTGATCAACAATCTTACTCAAATTTATACCCTCTGGTGGGATATGCTCGGTGTAGTGAAATTTCACTATAATAATATCTCTTAAGATGTGTGATGCTTATTGGTTCTTTTTGTTCTTTTATGCTAAGCATGGCAATATGGTAAGCTCTTCAATCAAACTTGGTAGTTATTATGAATGGACCAAGTTAATTAGGCTTGAAATTACCTTTGAGCTTGAATTTGGTGTTGGTGTTTTCTTATTCTCTTTGATAATGAGATCACCAACCTTACAGGAGCAAGATCATAACTTTTTGCTATAAGTATATTTAATCCTATTATAGTAGACTCATAGGTTCTCTAAGGTGTGGATCCACTTTTCATCAAGTAGTTCCAAGTAGCTAAGATAGATGAGACTATATTCATCTCCACCATTCCTACACCAAAATGTGAATGCAACTCAAGCTTGAAATGAAATATGACTTCAATTTTGTAAACCAAAGCATAGGGTATTGAACCAGTGGGAGTTTGAACACTAGTACGATAAGCCCATAAGGTATGATAAAGCTGAAAATGCCATTCTTGACTATTTTTGTTGATAAGCTTCTTAAGGGTCTTGATTAAAGTCTTGTTAGAATTTTTATCTTGACCATTACGTTAAGAATAGTAACGTGTTGACCATTTATGTTGAATCTTGTATTTAGCATATTGTTTTTGGACATCCTTGTTCTTGAAGAGTATTCCATTGTTAAATATTAGAATAAGGAACACTAAAGCGATAGAGAAGCTAGTTTAGGATAAACTTGATGACTTGAAATCTAATGGTTGAGGTTAAATATAGGGCATCAACCCATTTGGTGAAGTACTCAATAGCCATGATGATGAACTTATGCCCATCAAATTATATCAAGTTCATATTCCTAATGATGTCTAAGCCCTATATGGTAAAAGGGATGGGAAAATTCCAAGGAGAGGTAAAGGGTTGAAGAGCTTGGGATGGAGTATGGATAAGGTTGTATATAGTGGTGAGTATTTTTTGAGATAAGGGAATAACAATTTTTAGGGGGAGAGAAATTAACGATACAAACTAAGGAACATATTTGTCTAGTTCAATCAACTAAACCATGATAGCTCAGTATTTGATAGGTTAGGCTATGATGGATTGCTCTAGGATGGTTTAACTTCTGATGGATTCAACTTGATGAATGACAGATCACTATGTGATGGATCATTGCATGATGGATGATTGATCATTACATGATAGATGATTGACCATGGCATAATGGATGATTGATAGGCTATGATGGATGTTTGGTCACTACATGATGAATGTTGACATTTTGTGTCAGTTTACTCTATGTCAACTCCAAGCAAGATAACTAGTATGTCAATTGGATTGTGTTGGTTTTCCCGAGCAGTTAAGCAACACTGTTCCTACAAATTCTACACTCTACCTATGCGCTCCTTCCTATAGCCCTATAAAACAACATAGATCTAACACATACAAACGTTCATAGAGATAAAATAGTCACCAAAATGTATCCTTACATTATCATGAAAATGGTTACATTCAATCTTGTAACTACAACTATCTTATGCACAACACTTCTTCCTATCTACTCTCCCATACAATGGATAATTTTTGGATTTCCACTAGATAGATACCTTTACAAAATGAAGGGGGGTATATATATAGGGTGGCTCTGGTGGTTTCTATAACCAACCAGGTCCCAACTACCAAAATTGCTTTGTTTTTTGGCCTTAACAACACAATTAACAACAATTAACTCATTATACATGATGGTTGATTACATTTGTTTCACTTTATTGACATTACTTAATTTCATGCATATGATTACATGGCATTCCTTCTTACTATTTACTAAATATCCAAATTGACTATTTGCATGTCATTCCTACGCAAATACAATGTATAATGTTTGCTTGTGTAGACATTTTATCAAACACTTTTATTTCTTTTTGGAACTGTTATCTACATTTATCCTCCTCTTTACATTGAGTAATGTCCTCAATGACTTTTGACATTGTTTTGTAGGAGTCTCGACCTCCTTTAGTTTAACTATTTGAAATACTTATTCTAGTTCTACACACAAAGCTTGAAGGCTTCTCGTTCATCATGAATCTTCTTTGCATAGTTAAAATATTTTGCCCATTCTACTCTATACATATTGGCTTTATCCTCCACTTCTTGCAACTTTGTCAACAACTCCAATTCATGTCTAATGAAGATATCCTTCATTTTATATTGTCAGAGTAGAGGAATATGGTTTCCTCTATTCTAAATCATTTTTGAGAGTTGCTTCCCGCTATTGTGTCTGAGCCAACTCTTTATGCAATGCCTCCTCTCATTGCTTATCTTGTTCCAATTCTTTTAACAAAGCATTCTCACTCTAGATTTTTTGAGTCAGTAGTTTCGTATTCTATCATAGGAGTAACTCCACTAATTTTTGTTGTAGTAACTTTGGTTCCATATCCACAATAATTTTCTCCGTCTCATCAAGGTGAGCACAAAGATCCAAAAATTCCCTCTCTTTTTCTTGAATTTACATCATAGCATCTTGCATTTTTATTACATCATTTTCTATATTTTGTTGTAATTCCTACAAATTTTCCCTCATTACCGGTAGTTGCCCTTATATATCTTATAATCATTGGGACAAATTATTCTTGGTCATTTAAGTTTTTTGATCCCCTTAACTAGCCAATATAACAAATATGCTTTAAAATTAATCTGGTTGTACATTGGAAGCAATTATGGTATCAGTTCCACTCATGGCAGTTTTCTTATCATGATCTAGGAAGGGGAATGAATACCATATCCTAACACATACACTTTGGCAAGTTCAAGATAAAGTGCAAGTATCTTGTCTGGTAGTTTCTCGACTTCCTCCATAGTCTTAAGATGTTTAGTAGGTATATCCCATGGTTGTTCTTGGTAAATACTAAAAATATCTACTTACCAGTTGCCTTTTCCAGCCCATTGTACCGAATTATCTAGCTCCTCTTCTGCCATAAACTACCATTGTTTCCACTGCCCAATAGACCCTACTTCAAATTCTAGCCTTAATCTATCCATTACTTGGGTTAGCTTGGTAAAACAAACAATCACTTGCTAGTTAATATGTGTGCCTAACTCTGGTAGATCTTGAAAGTTAGGCATGTTCAACATTATGGGATATGATAGATCCTCATCAAATTTTTCTTCTTCAAATATTACCTTTGGTTCCTTCCCTTTTCCTAAAATGTCAATGGGTTTTTTAACCACTTTTCCTTTTATGATCATCTATTGACCCGAAGATACATATGATTGGCTATTTTCTCTAGTAACTGGTATCAATTCCCTTTGAGATATAGTCTATTATGGATCCTCTTCATGTGTTGCCCTTGCTTCCTATTGCACATTGGACAATTCTTCCTCCACTAAAATAGGATTTTGCTACGTTCCTTTAGCATATTTCCTTCATTATTCTTTTCCAATTCTACCTCTTGTGTGGTGCTTGGACCTATAGTTTGGTCCACCTCTTCTAATTTTGCAATGACAAGCATATATTCGAATTAAAATGCTCATAAATCCTGCATAATCGAGGTCTTTTCATACTAAGGATTTGAGGGTACATCAAGTGACGCCAAGGACTCTTAGACTTAAGCTTTTGACAAAAAATTTATAGGCCCTATATAAATGATACTACTTATCCCTTTTGTCATTATTATCTTAAGAGGTTTTGGGATTACACTCTTCCTCTTGGATCCCCATTACCCTAGTTAGTGGATCAACTTGTGTTTCCTGTAATTGTTGCTCAAATATGCACACCACAACATAAATTTTAGTGATCTTCTTTGTTGTCACTATTTCCAAAGATTTTGATGGCTATGATGGTGATGGTGGCAAAGACTTCCTCCTCTTCATTGCTAGAGGTATAACTTTCTTTTTTGGTGGTGCATATTCCCTTGATGGTATGCTTGATGCAACTTCCTCCCATTTGAATTCTTCAATTGGACCTTCTTTGAGTGAAGCCTTGCTAAACCATTTTTTTATCCATTTATTTTTGGTTGGATTAGCCTTCTTCACTTGTGGTTTAGCATCCATCCACCTAAGAATTTATGGTTCTAAATCAGGTATTTTTTGGGAGGATCCAATCCTGGAACCTACACACCTGCTCTATATACTGCATCCATAAATATATTGATCATGTGGAAGACCATTGAGAAAATTGTGGTGGTTCGCATAAGAAAAATATATATTCTTATTGCCAAGTAAGTTTCCCAATCATAGGCAATATCCTTCTCAATGCCTTGTAGATACGATATCAACCATACTAGAAATTTTGAGGCTCGTTATTCCCCAGGAAACCTAGCCATCAATACATTCATAAGTCCCTTATTCAACAATTGAGTTTTTTTTATTCCATAACTTGCATGTGATAACAAAGTGTCCAGTTCCTCCTTTTTAGAGTCATGATACTTTGTATCAATTGTTCAGTCTTCTTGGGATCGACTCGTTCATTTAGCACAAGCTACCCTCCTTTCAACAATACGAAAGTTATGAATTCCTCAGCTAAAAATCCTACCTATATATTCTTATCTCCTACATGTCCTCTATTAGCATGCTCAACTGGGTCATATGTTGGCAACATCTAGAGTAGATACTTCTTATAGAATTCCTTATCAAAATTAGGGACCTATAAGATGAAATTAACACTAGACTGCTTAAGTTTTTTCTTAAGGATATCCTCAGGTGGTTTTTGCTCCCACCACTACCTACAAAAGTTTCCAGTGCCATGGATCCACATAATCTCCTTAAGGGGTATCCAGTCTTTCTCAGGTTACCAAATCTCCTTTTCTTCTATTTCCAACACCATAATTTGTGAATGCATTTTATTTTCTTGAGCCTTACCTTGCTTCAGATTTTTCACTTGTCCACATGCTTCTCCACTGCGAGAATTTTCTTGATGGTGTTAGAGTCATTTTTTAGACACTGACTTTGATATTGCTTCTTTTCATGGAAATTTTGATGCTTGTTCTCCTTCAAAAAAATCAAAATTAGTTATCCTAATATGACCTAATCAAATTTAACTCATTCTCCACTAATGATGATGATTCTCCTTAACCAAATCTTGTGACTATGGTGGCATTCACTGTTTGCCTTGTTTTTATGGTTGACTATTTTATGGATATCACCTTATGATGACTCATTCCTATTTTTGATAGATGGTGGCATAAAAACCTGACAATAGCTTCCCAGTCGACTAACATGATGGTAGTCTATAGCGATGTAGCCAATGTATTTGATGACACCTTTCTGCTGACTTGGTTGATGGATTCCTCCTGTCGTCAACACATCCTTGTTAACTTGGCTAACATATTCCTCCTATCAACGTGGTTGATAGATCCTTCTATCAATGACACCTCCCTGTTGACATAGATGACAGGTTCCTCCTACCAATGACACCTCCTTGTCAATGTGGCTAGGGGGAAATTATGATGACAACTAAGATTTTTTGCAATCATAGATGAATAACCTATTCTTTTATTTTTTCTTCTTGCATTTCATTTATGATTTACTAAGTGTGTCTAACTATGAATGTTGGAGCAAAAATATCCTGCAAATGCATAGTTTCTTTAAAGTCCTCATGAAGCCTTAAAATTTATCAAATAGATGCGGCTTATAACAGCCCTTGTCTTGTCTAAAATGCCTAATGCACAAATGATTCTTTTTTTGAATCTCCAACTCTAGCTTCCATAGCATGACTGTTTCATGTTGCTCTACAAATAATGAGCATTCCTTCCCTTAGCTGTAACAACCTAGCTTAACCCACTGGTTCCATAACAAACCTAAAAGATGAAAAATAAAACTTACAGACAAAGGATTTTTTTTTTAATTTTAAAATTTTATTTAATTGCTTACCCAATATTTAATAGGTACTAGGTACACTAAAAATGTAACTTTCGGGTTAAGGTCATTACGGTCAATCCCCAAGTGGACAACAATGGTTAGATCCCATAGAAGATACCATTAATGATCCCTTCTTCTCTTTCTATCACTTGGTGTGAGTTCATAGGACCACGACTTAGGGGTTATCCTCTAAGGCTCATAATACTTAAATGGGGATTACTTTATCCCCAAAACTAAACATGTTACCTACATAGGGTATCAACTATGCTAGGATAACACAAATGTTTCTATGGCGTGATGCCTTTGTGCTTAGTTGAGTCTATCTTCTCATAGATTCAACTAAGGTCATTGTCATTGCTTTGACAGTGAACATGATCTCAACTACCATGATTATGAGTAAAATAATGGGGTATCCCATACCAACCCATTGTGGCTACTTCCTTAGCCTCATCGCTAGGGTTCCTAATTATAACTATGCAAGGAGTCATTACTGTACAACTTGCTCAATGGCCTAGATGGACGTCCCATACCACCCATCCTTACCTCTTGTCTTGACATGCCTCATCAAGAACATCCATTCTCGAAGCATAGTCAATTGCATACACAATACGATCGATATTGAATGTTTAATGTTATTGATTCATCACTTTCTAGAGTAGGTTTGGTTCCAAGGTCAAAATAAAGTATCTCTAACTAAAAGCGGCTTCTAATATAATCTCAAAATTATCATAGGCTCACTACATATTATTTTATTGTTCC
The DNA here is from genome assembly GCA_028583015.1 of Wollemia nobilis. Lineage (NCBI taxonomy): Eukaryota > Viridiplantae > Streptophyta > Pinopsida > Araucariales > Araucariaceae > Wollemia > Wollemia nobilis. The sequence continues at coordinate 1,292,053 of JAQPPZ010016747.1, read as the reverse complement.
TTTAAATTACCTTCACGTAAATTCATATTTACGCTACTACATTAAATTTCTAACTTATATTTAAATATCCTATATTTATTAAAAAATAAATGACAAGAAAAAAAATTGACAAAATTAAATTATCTATTAAAATTTTCGTTATATAATAATTTAACTAGATCCTAAGGTTCTATATCCTAAGGTTCTATAATATTAGGATCCATTTTCCATAAATGAAAACTAATACTTCATACTTCAAACAATTGAGTTTATTTTAAATTTTCCAAGGCAACTTTAAATAAATCACTTTATTCTTGGTATATATATTAAGAATACACTTTAATCAATATATGCAAAGTTTCATTTTTAATAGAGAGCAAGAAAAAGACTTTTCATAAGTGCACTTACATCCATAAACTTTAAGAAAATACTAACATGCTTCAAAAAGTGAATGTATACATAATAATATTATTTCAGCATTTCCCATAGAAATTACTTTCCAAAATTCAACGATGTGATTTTTGAAAATCAAAATAGCTTTTCATGTATAACATTATTTAACCCGAAGAAAAAAAGAAAAGATCTATGTTTTTTTTTTTTGGATGAAAAAAACATTATATTAAAATGGCTTAATCATACAAAAAGGGTGGGTGGAATTAGCACACCCCGAGCACACAACCAACACACTAACTGTGTGCTAAAAAGCTAGCAGAGCTACCAAAATAACTTACAAAAGTTCACAAGAAAACCAAACAGAGAACTACCTAAAAAAACAACTAATAGACTATGCATCATTGTTGTGTAGGGGATGGAGGAACAGGATTCACTACACAAGGAGCATTACCCCAATGATAAATAAGGTCTCGTAAGTGATGAAGCTCTATATTCACTTTTTCTCCTTGCACTGAAATCTACAACCAACAATCATAGGAAACCTGATAATTATCAGCAAGAGAAAAAGTAGAATAAGGCTGCTACTGGCTAAAAATTACTCTATTGTGAGTTTTCCACAAATGAAAAAGAATCCCCACTCTAAAGATATACCACACAGGAACAAGCTTCTCAAAAAACTGAAGTGGATCCCCTAAAAAAATATTCACCCAAGAACAAGGACCTGTCATATATGGTCTAAAAAAAGAGAAAATTCATTGCCAAGCCTCTTGAGCTCTCACACAAGACCAAAAAAGATGATGCACATCCTCCTCTGCTTCACAATATCTACAGGAAATATCATTCACACCCAAATATCTAAGCCGTTGACCAATAGGAAGCCCTTGAAACAATAAACTCAAAGAAAAAAAGACTTGCTTAAGTTCAAGATACTTTGCTCGGAGTGTATTAAATCTGAGACTCTATTTGGACTGAAGAGATACTACATCCCACCTAGAATTAAGCTTCTCAGCCATAGGCACAATAGGGTAAATCCAAGAGTATCCCAAATGAGGTTTATACTTGGTGAGAGAAACATATTTGGGCCAAGACCAATCAGTCCACCAAGGTTTCTGATAATATCAAAAAACTTTACCCCAAAAAGATAAAGGAGTGAAATCAATAACAACCTCATAAGTAGTCTTATCGGCAAAAGATAAACCAAAAAAATTCCTAAAAATTTCCCAAGGTATCCAAGACCATGAATGAAAATCCATGAAATTAGATTACCGAGCAATACCTTGTTTATAAAATTTCTGAACATGTATCCACTGGAGTTGAGCAAGGGGAGTCCCTTGCAAAGTGATGGCCAAAGACCACCAGACATCAAGCAAAGGTATTGAAGCCCCCAGCTTCCCCTTGTGACCTTTCCAAGAAATCTAGGGTTTAATGGCCTCCTAGGCCTTCCAAATGCTTTGCATAACAAAGGACCCAAAAATATTTATTGGAACAGGGGTTGTAAGAATGGTTTGCAAATCAAGCCCTTTCCACACCTTCTTACCAAAAGGAAGCCCCGTGGAGAGGTAGTGACAAATTAAAAGTTTTCAGGCTTCCTCCCCTTGTAAAGCTCTCACAATCCATTTAGCACAGAGAGAAAAGCCTTGTCGCTGACAGTAAAACAATCTCATTCCTCCAAATTTTTTAGAAAGACAACAAATATCCCAAGCCACCCTATGAAATCCCTTCTTACCAACAACATTGAACCACATAAAATCTCAAAGAAACTTCTCCAATTTGGCATAACAAGTCTTGGAAGGGACCCAACAAGAAGAGTAATACACATGAGTAGAGGCCAATACCTTGGAACAAATCTGAAACTTGCCAGCGAAGGATAATTTTTTGGTACACCAATACAGAAGCTTCTTCTCAACATTTTGAACAACATAATCCCACAAATGGGCAGGAGAACCCAAAAAATCAAAAGGAATACCCAAAAATTTAAAGGTTTCCCCAGGTTGAATCCACTTCCAAGGCTTATCAGCTAACCAGGGAGGCATATCTTTTCCAGACTATCTATAGCAAGAAGTTTTTCTCCATTGAATATTAGAGCCAGAAGCTATGCAGAATGTATGAAGACAATCTAAAGCATGAGTAACAAAAATCTCATCATCTGCAATATTCAAGAAAGAATCATCTGCAAAATGACCATTAATCAAATTCTTGGGGGAGGAAGGGAGATAAATTCCCTTGATAAATCCTTGAGCAGATCTATGAGCTAGAATATAACCAAAGGCCTTAGCAACAAGAATAAACAAAGAAGACGCCAATGAACAACCTTGTCTGACGAAATGGGCTAATTGAATATTCTGAGATTGTCTCTTGTTCAGAGTTAACATAGCAGAGGTATCTTTGAATAACATAAGTACAATCCTGATAAAATAAGGGTCAAACCCCAAAGCCTTTAGCATAGAAGTAATAAAGAACCATTCTATTCTATCATAAGCCTTCTCAAAATCAATCTTAAGGAAAAGAACATCCTGACCAGAGGATCTAGCCCATTCCATCCCTTCCCAAACAACAATAACATTATCCAAAATATATCTGTTCTAAACAAAACCAGTCTGCTCAGGCCTAATTATCTCAGGAATAATAGGTCTAAGTTTAAGAGCTAAAGCCTTGGCAATTATCTTATAACTGACATTAAGCAAGGTGATTGGCCACCAATTAGAAATAATTTTAGGGTCTCCCCCTTTTGAAATGAACTTAACATTACCTTTGTTGATGAGATTCTCCAATGACCCAGTAAGCATAGCCTCTTTATACACTTGCAGCAAATTAGAACCCACCAAGTCCCAGGATTATTTTTAAAATTCACAAGGGAAACCATCTAATCCAGGTGCTTTGTCATTTGCCATCTGAGATAGAGCCTGTTTGAGATCCTCCGGGGTTAAAGGTGCATCACAAAAATCCTGCTGAGTTTGAGTAAGCTTAGTAGGTATGACTTGAAAACAGGATTCTAGAGCTTACACTCTATTATGGGTAAGGCCCTGAGAAGCAAACACTCTTTGATAATGATTAACAAAAGCTCCAGAAATATCATCAAGAGATGTGAAACTTTGACCATCAACTTGTAGAGCAGTGAATTGGGAAGTATGAGCAGGTGGGCGAAGGCACTTGAAAAATTCTTTAGAGACTTTGTCACCCACCTTTAACTAATGCATCCTGGTTCTTAATTGTGCTCCTTTGGCTTCATACATATCAATTTTTTTAAGCTCATGTCGAAGGGAAGCCATGAAATCTTGAAGATCATAACAAAAAGGATTAGCCTCAAGTTGCATAGAAACTTTTACTAATTTTGACTTCAAAATCAAATTAGCTTTCTTCCTCCTCTTGGCTACTTCTAATCCCAAAGTGCCAATCAAATAATTGGTTCTAAAAATAGCAGCATTCCACTAAGAAACCCAACCAAAGTCACCAGAGGGTCTCGGAAGCAAATTTCAAATTCTACAAATATGAGCCTTCATAGCTAGGTGATGAAGGAAGGAAACATTAAGATAAAACTGGGTCTAAAATTTCTAGGGCTGATGAAGAATGGCTTCCACAAAAAAAGAATAGGAGCATGATCAGACAAAATAGTACCTGGGATAACCAAAACAGGAGGTTGAGAAGGTGAAACCCTAGCAATTTTAAAAGTCTCACTAGAAGAGATCATGGCTCGATCAAGGCGTTTTAACACCCTGGCTTCACCTGCTTTAAAATTTGACCATGTAAACCATTGAGCTTCAGAAAAGTTAGCAGGAGAAAAACAAATATTAGGATCACTAAGACTCAACTTATTTTTCATAAAATAAAAATCTTCCCGCTTCCCAACACACCAGCGGTTAGGAGATAAACTAACTTTATCAAAAGGCTTTTCCACCATATTAAAATCCTGACACATCACCCATGTTTTAATACCACCATAAGAAAATGAAGGACCTTTGTCTATCCAACATTTAAATAATAACATCAAAATAAAAAATCTATAGGATGAAGGCTTAGGAGCAATACCAAAGTGTCGCATGCACGCCTATCAGTAATATATTATTGTGAACAGGATCAAAATGGTCCAAAAAAATCCATTGTTTTCACTAAGTGCATTTATTCACTTAATGAATATTCATTTAAGTTAATATAAAACACAATTAGTTTTTTCACAAACATACAGGGGAGCATAGACATATTAGGTTTTAGCAATCACAGCATGGATTGCACACACTATTTTTTTTTTGGTCACCTCAAGCTATTTCCATATGTAAATCAAAAGAGTTTAATTACGGATACTCCTCCCCAGATAACTCAATCATAAACTCCTAGTATCAAGCTAAAGGAGAAGAATTACTTGCAAAAATTTGAGTTAATATAACTATGACCCAATGGATGGATTTAGATTGTTCATTCAACTATTAAATTTAATTGGTACATTCATCATATATTGATATATAAAAAATAGTAATTTTTACTGAAGTCTCTATATTGCTAGAATCCATGATTACAGCCGAACTAAGCTAACTTTACATGTTTCAAATTTGGATATCTATAAAAGAATAGATAAGACCCAAGGTTTAAGCATATCGAGTTAAGGACACCAAAAATATTCCAAACTTAAAAGTAGAACCAAAGTTCAGGCAGTTTTGATAAACAAAGAATCCCAAAATACAGTCGAGTCAATGTTTCGAGGACAACTAAAGGATTATGTATATATATAAATTAACTTACAAATGCAGCAAAATACTGCTCATAGGAAGTTGAACATTTATAACCAGGAAAGATTATTGATTTAACATTTGACATTTTTTTGGGTTATATTGAAGAGTTGGTCACAACTACATTATTTTTAGTAAACCTATAAAAATATCTAGTTATAGGTGCCACTTCCTTTAACTTATGCATTGGGAAGCTCTTTGTAGGTATTTTACTAAGTAAAAAATTTTGGAAGTCAAGTTGACATCATTATTTTGAAAGTTTTATCTTACCTACTTTTGGAATGCTCAATGGATTTTTACACTATGCCAAAAATTTTAGAGCACATTGGTAATGTCATTGCCAAAGAGCTTTGGCTTACCTTCTTCCAAGATTTTTGCTTATTCTATTATCATTGAAATGGATATTTTACAATACCTTTTTATTAGAAGGCTCTGGCTTGGATAAATGAACCATCCTTAAAACAATTTTTAAGTTTGGCATAACTTGCTTAAGCTTCCATGAAAAAATATTTGAAAAAAATTTGGGTCTAGATAGTTTTTTCAACTTTGGATGTTGGTCAAAGTTTCTATTATCATCTTATTGAATCTCTCTCACTCCAACACATGCATTTTTTTTCTATCGACTTACTCCTTTCTTATTTGATACTCCAAAGTTACCCTTTAAATTGATATTACGGTCTTCTTATTTTAGCAAGTGTGCCCGAGCAATTCTTTTTGTCTATTTATTGACTAATTTTCCCTCTTTTTGCTTACTTGCAAATAATTTATAGGGGACATAACCTTAATATGGACCAACAAACTTAGATGCCATGCATAAGTTCCACAACTTGAATTTTTTAAGTAGCTTCTATTTTTGCAGTTTGCTAAGAAATATGAGCTATTCATGTTGATCCTTTGACTAGACACCTCAGGATCTTCTCCTTCCCCTATGAATGCTTGGTTTTATCCCATAGGATCCTTTGTTCGTGATTTCCTAAAATAGACTAGTTGGATAACCACTATATCTCCAATCATATGTGGAAGATGATCTAGTCTATGGATCCATCCTTCCATAATTTTTGTATAGGATGAAACGCTACCAATAGTGGAGCCCTTTTTATTTTCATTGAAAAGGCTTCGACACTCCTACCAATGGTAAGGTATTGCTTGGTTGTAACTAGGAAGGTTATGAACCATTGCTCTTCTAGTCTGGTTGGTTGGAATGGCCTTGTGGAATAGGGAGCTTAAGACTTACTTTGAGCTTGTGACAAATACTTTCTTTTATCATCACCCTTTGCGTCTTCTCAGTGCTTACTATTTGATATATTGAGAGAGTCTCATATCTTCTCATTTTGCTTTTCTTCAAAATTATCACTGATCAACAATCTTACTCAAATTTATACCCTCTGGTGGGATTTGCTCGGTGTAGTGAAATTTCACTATAGTAATATCTCTTAAGATGTGTGATGCTTATTGGTTCTTTTTGTTCTTTTATGTTAAGAATGGCAGTATGGTAAGCTCTTCAATCAAACTTGGTAGTTATTATGAATGGACCTAGCTAATTAGGCTTGAACTTACCTTTGAGCTTGACTTTGGTGTTGGTGTTTTCTTATTCTCTTTGAGAATGAGATCACCAACCTTACAGGAGCAAGATCATAATTTTTTTCTATAGGTATATTTAATCCTATTCTAGTATACTCATAGGTTCTCTAAGGTGCGGATCCACTTTTCATCAAGTAGTTCCAACTAGCTAAGATAGATGAGACTATATTCATCTCCACAATTTTCTACATCAAAATGTGAGGGCAACTCAAGCTTAAAATGAAAGATGACTTCAATTTTGTAAACCAAAGCATAGGGTATTGAACCAGTGGGAGTTTTAACACTAGTATGATAGCCCATAAGGTAGGATAAAGCTAAATATGCCATTCTTGACTAGTTTTGTTGATAAGCTTCTTAAGGGTTTTGATTAAAGTCTTGTTAGAAGCTTTAGCTTGGCCATTACCTTAAGGATGGTAAGGTTTTGACCATTTATGGTGAATCTTATATTTAGCATAATGTTTTTGGACATCCTTGTTCTTGAATCGTATTCCATTGTCAAATATTAGCACATAAGGGACATTAAAGCGATAGAGAAGCTAGTTGAGGATAAACTTGACTTGAAATATAATGGTTGAGGCTAACTATAGGGTATCAACCCATTTGGTGAAGTACTCAATAGCCATGATGATGAACTTATGCCCATCATATGATATCAAGTTCATATTCCTAATGATGTCTAAGCCCTATATGGGAAAATGTCAAGGAGAGATCAAGGGTTGAAGAGCTTGGTATGGAGTATGGATAAGGTTGTAGATAGTGGTGAGTACTTTTCGAGACAAGGAAATGATAATTTTTAGGGGGAGGGAAATTTGTGATACAAACTAAGGAACATATCTATATAGTTCAAGTAGCTAAACCATTATAGCTCAGTATTTGATAGGTTAGGCTATGATGGATTGATGTAGGATGGTTTAACTTCTGATGGATTCAACTTGATAAATGATAGATCACTATGTGATGGATCATTGCATGATGGATGACTGATCATTGCATGATGGATGACTAATCATTATATGACAAATGATTGACCATGGTATAATAGATGATTTATAGGCTATGATGGATGTTTGGTCACTACATGATGAATGTCGACCCTTTGTGTTAGTTTAGTCTATGTCAACTCCAAGCAAGATAACTAGTTGTATATCGGTTGGCTTGTGTTGGCTTCCTCAAGAAGTTAAGAAACAACATCCCTATAACTTCTATGCTCTACATATGTGCTCCTTCATATAGCCCTATAACACAACATAGATCTAACACATACAAACATTCATAGAGATAAAGTAGGTACCAAAACATTATCATGAAAATGGTTACATTCAATCTTGTAACTGCAACTATCTTACGCACAACACTTCTTCCTAGCTACTCTCCTATACAATGGATAAATGTTGTATTCCCAATAGATAGATACCTTTAAAAAATGAAGGGGGGTCTATATATAAGGTGGCTCTGGTGGTTTCTATAACCAACCAGGTCCCAACTACCAAAATTGCTTTGTTTTTTGGCCTTAACAACACAATTAACAACAATTAACTCATTATACATGATGGTTGATTACATTTGTTTCACTTTATTGACATTACTTAATTTCATGCATATGATTACATGGCATTCCTTCTTACTAATCTCTTAATTTCCAAATTGACTATTTGCATGTCATTCCTACGTAAATACAATGCACAATATTTGCTTGTGTAGACATTTTATCAAACACTTTTATTTCTTTTTGGAACTGTTATCTACATCTATACTCCCCTTTACATTGGATAATGTCCTCAATGACTTTTGATGTTGTTTTGCAGGAGTCTCAGCCTCCTTTGATTTAGCTATTTAAAATCCTTCTTCTAGTTCCTACACATAAAACTTGGAGGCTTCTCATTCATTATGAAGCTTCTTTGCATAGTTAAAATATTTGGCCCATTCTACTCCATACATATTGGCTTTATCCTCGATTTCTTGCAACTTTGTCAACAACTCCAATTCATGTCTAATGAATATATCCTTCATTTTTTGCTATGTCATAGTAGAGGAAGATGCTTTTCTCTATTCTAATTCATTTTTTAGAGTTGCTTCCCCCTATTGTGTCTAAGCCAACTCTCTATGCAATGCCTCCTCTCATTGCTTAACTTATTCCAATTCTTTTGACAAAGCATTCTCACTCTGGCTTTTCTGAGTCAGTAGTTTCGTATTCTATCGTAGGAGTAACTCCACTGATTTTTGTTGTAGCAACTTTAGTTCCATATCCACAATAATCTGCTCCCTCTCATCAAGTTGAGAATAAAAATCCAAGAATTTCCTTTATTTTCTTGAATTTACCTCATAACATCTTGCAGTTGTATTACATCATTTTCTAGCTTTTGTTCTATTTCCTACAACTTTTCCCTCATTACCTATAGTTGCCCTTCTATATCTTGCAATCATTGGGACAAATTATTCTTGGTCATGTTAAGTTGTTTGATCCCCTTAGCTATCCAACACAACAAATATGCTATAAAATTAATCTGGTTGTACACTGGAAGTAATTATGGTATCAGTTCCACTCGTGGCCTTTGTCTTATCATGATCTAGGAAGGGGGATGAATACCATGTCCCAACACATACACTTTTATTGGTTTCATATAAAGTGTAGGTATCTTATCTTGCAGTTTCTTGACTCCCTCCATAGTCTTAAAATGTTTAGTAGGTAGATCACATGGTTGTTCTTGGTAAATACTAGAAATATCTACTCACCAGTTGCCTTTTCCAGCCCATTGTACCAACTTATCTAGCTCCTCTTCTGCCATCAACTACCCTTGTTTCCACTACCCAACAAACCCTACTTCAAATTCTAGCCTTAATCTATCCATTAATTGGGTTAGCTTGGTAAAACAAGCAATCACTTGCTAGTTAATATGTGTGCCTAACTCTGGTAGATCTTGAAAGTTAGGCATGTTCAAAATTATATGATCTGATAGATCCTCATCAAAGTTTTCTTCTTAAGAGATTACCTCTGGCTCCTTCCCTTTCCCTGAAATATCAATGGGTTTTTTAGCCATTTTCCCTTTTATGATCATTTATTGATCCGAAGATACATATGATTGGCTATTTTCTCTAGTAACTGGTATCAATTCCCTTTGAGATATAGTCTATTGTGGATCCTCTTCATGTGCTACCCTTGCTTCCTATTACACATTGGACAATTCTTCCTCCACTAAAATAGAATTTTGCTACATTCCTTCGAAAGATTTTTTTCATTCTTCTTTTCCATCTACCTCTTGTGTGGTGCTTGAATCTATAGTTTGGTCCACCTCTTCTACTTTTGCAATGACAAACATGTCTTCAAATGAGAATTAACACCTACCTATCTCCAAAAGTTTTGAATTCCTCAGCTAAAAATCCTACCTGTATCTTCTTGTCTCCCACACGTACTCTACTAGTATGCTCAACTAGGTCATATATTAGCAACATCTAGAGTAGATACTCCTTATAGAATTCCTTATCAAAATTAGGGACCTATACGATGAAATTAACACTAGACTGCTTAAGATTTTGCTTAAGGATATCCTTAGGTGGTTTTTTCTCCCACCACTACCTACGAAAGTCCCCAACGGTATGAATCCATATAATATCCTTAAGGGGTATCCAGTATTTCTTAGATTACCAAATCTCCTTTTCTTTTATTTCCAACACCATAATTTGTGAATGCATTTTCTTTTCTTGAGCCTTACCCTGTTTCATATTTTTCACTTGTCCACATGCTTCTCCATTGCAAGAATGTTTTTGATGGTGTTAGAGTCATTTTTTAGACACTGACTACAAAATTGCTTCTTTTCATGGAACTTTCTATGCTTGTTGTCCTTAAAAACATTTAGAATCAGTTATTCTAATATGACCTAATCGACTTTAATTCATTCTCCACTAATGATGGCAATTCTCCTTAACCAAATCTTGTGACGATGGTGGCAGTAACTGTTTGCCTTGATTTTATGGTTGACTATATGATGTATATCATCTTATGGTGACTTGTTCATATTCTCGATAGATGGTGGCATAGAAACCTGACAATAGCTTCCCATCCGACTAACATGATGGCAGGCTATAGCGATGTAGCCAATGTATTTGATGACACATTGGTTGATGGATTCCTCCTATCATCAACACCTCCTTGTTAACTTGGCTAACATATTCATCCTATCAATGTGGTTGATAGATCCTTCTATCGATGACACCTCCCTGCTGACTTAGTTGATAATTTTCTCCTACCAATGACACCTCCTTGCCAATGTGGTTGGGGGGAATAACTGAGATTTTTGCAATCATGGATGAATAACCTATTCTTTTATTTTTCCTTCTTGCACTTCATTTGTGATTTACTAAGTGTTTCTAACTGTGAATGTTGGAGCAAAAATATCCTGCAAATGCATAGTTTCTTTAAAGTCCTCATGAAGCCTTAAAATTTATCAAATGGATGCGACTTATAACAACCCTTGTCTTATCTAAAATGCCTAATGCACAAATGATTCTTGTTTTGTATCTCTAACTCTAGCTTCCATAGAATGATTGTTTCATGATGTTCTGCAAATAATGAGCAGTCCTTCCCTTAGCTGTAACAACCTAGCTTAACCCACTGGTTCCATAACAAACCTACAAGATGAAAAGTAAAACTTACAGACAAGGGAATTTTTTTTTTGAATTTTAAAATTTTATTTAAGTGTTTACCCAATATTTAATAGGTACAAGGTACACTAAAAATACCACTTTTGTGTTAAGGTCATTACGATCGACCCCCAAGCGGACAAGAATGGTCAGATCCCGTAGAAGATACCATTACTGATCCTTTCTTCTCTTGTTATCACGTGGTGTGAGTTCATAGGACCATGACTTAAGAGTTATCCTATAAGGCCCATAATACTTAAAGGGGGACGCCTTTATCCCCAAAACTAAACATGTTACCTACATAGGGTATTAATTGTGCTAGGATAACATAAATGTTTCTGATGCTTTTGTGCTTAGTTGAGTCTATCTTCTCATAGATTCATCTAAAGTTATTTTCACTGCTCTAACAATGAACATGATCTCACCTACCATGATTATGAGTAAAATAATGGGGTATCCCATACCAACCCATTGTGGCTACTTCCTTAGCCTCATCGCTAACGTTCCTACTTATAACTATGCAAGGAGTCATCACTGTAAAACTTGCTCAATGATCTAGATGGACGTCCCATACCACCCATCCTTACCTCTTGTCTTGACAGGCCTCATCAAGAACATCCATTTTCAAAGTAAAGTCAATTGCATACACACAATACAATCGGTATTTGGTGTTTGATATTATTTATTGATCGCTTTCTAGAGTAGGTTTGATTCCAAGGTCATAATAAAGTATCTCCAACTAAAAGTGACTTCTAATCCAATCTCAAAATTATTATAGGTCTCTACATCTTATTTTATTATTTCTTTAAATTACCTTCACATAAATTCGTATTTATACTACTACATTAAATTTCTAACTTATATTAAATCTCCTACATCTATTAAAAATAAATAAAAAGTGAAAAAATTTACAATTAAATTATCTATTCAAACTTTCATTATATAATAATTTAACTATATCCTAAAGTTCTATAAGATTAAGATCCATTTTCCATAAATGAAAACTAATACTTCATACTTCAAATAATTGAGTTTATTCTAAATTTTCAAAGGCAAATTTAAATAAATCACTTTATTCTTGGTATTGGTATGTATATTAAGAATACACTTTAATCATTTAATAGATGCAAAGTTCCATTTTTAAGCGGGAGCAAGGAAAATACTTTTCGTAAGTGCACTTACATCCATAAACTTGAAGAAAATACTATCATGCTTCTGTTCAAAATGTGAACGTATACATAATAACATTAGTTTAGCTTTTCCCATAAAAACTACCTCCCAAAAGTCAACGATGTGATTTTTGAAAATCAAAATAGCTTTTGAAGAAAAAAAAGAAAATAACATCAACAACAACCATTCTTAAAGGTTTAAACACAAGATCATTTAGAAAACAACCACAATCTTTAACAACCATTCTTATTCTTAAAGGGTTTAAACACAAGACCATTTAAAAAACAACCACAATTTTTAAATCAACCACAATCTTTAACAACCATTCTTAAAGGGTTTAAACACAAGACCATTTAAAAAACAACCACAATTTTTAGCCACTAAAACAACTACCTGTAAACAAATATCTATGTTTTCTTTAATACCACAATAAGAAAATAAAGGACCTTTGTCAATCCAAACATTTAAACAATAAAATCAAAATTAAAAATATATAGGATGAAGGCTTAGGAGCAATACCAGAGTGCCGCATGCACGTCTATCAGTAATAGATTATTGTGAACAGGATCAAAATGGTCCAAAAAATCCATTGTTTTCACTGCACTTAATGAATATTCATTTGAGTTAATATTAAACACAATTAGTTTATTTACAAACGTCCCGGGGAGCATAGACATATTAGGTTTTAGCAATCACAGCATGGGTTGCACACTCTAATTTTTTCTGGTCACCTAAAGTTATTTAGGTATACAAATCAAAAGAGTTTAATTACGGATATTCCTCCCCAGATAACTCAATCAGAAACTCCTAGTATCAAGCTAAAGGAGAAGACTTATTTGCAAAAATCTGAGTTAATATAACCATGACCCAAGGGATGGATTTAGATTGTTCATTCAACTATTAAGTTTAATTAGTACATTCATCATATATTGATATATAAAAAAATACTAATTTTTACTGAAGTCTTTATATTGCTAGAATCCATGATTACAGCCGAACTATGCCAACGTTACATGTTTCAAAGTTGGATATTTATAAAAGAAAAGATAAGATCCAAGGTTTAAGCATATCGAGTTAACACCAAAAATGTTCCAAACTTAAAAGTAAAAAAAAAGTCCAGGCAGCTTTGCTAAATAAAGAATCCCAAAATACAGTCGAGTCAATGTTTCGAGGACGGCTAAAGGATTATATATATATATATATATATATATATATATATATATATATAAATAAAAATATCAATTATTGGAAGTTAAATATTTATAAGTAAGAAAGATTATTGGTTTAATAAAATTAGTTATAATTACACTATTAAAAAATAATTATAAGTGTGAGGTTTAAATCATAAAAGTTGCTTTCTACCGCTAAACCTATTTAGCTTGGTTATTGTTGAGGGCAACTCGCGATAAAAGCTTCGGAAAAAAAACCATCGAAAAAATTTAAAAAAATAAGGTCACAACATTAGGCTCTGGATAGCGTGTCCTTGGCATTGGAAGGAGACAGGTAAGATCACCGTCTACCCATTTTAGCTTGCCGAACATTCGAAATAGATATAAATCGCTCGGAACGCCCAATGGCATGCCCGACGGCAGCGGCCTCGGTAAGAATTAGCATTTAAGCATAAGGCCTCGATAGAACTTAGCATTTACGCGCACCTTTCTAATCTCAGCCCCTCCATAGAAATTAGCATTTACCCGCACCTTTCTAATCTCAGCCCCTCCATAGAAATTAGAAATTTGCATTACGCATAATGTGGCACATTTCTAATCTCAGCCCCTCCATAGAAATTAGCATTACGCATAATGTGGCACATTTCTAATCTCACCCCTCATATCCCGCCTCGGCCCTTCGAATCCTACGGATTCGTCTTCCCATCTCACCGCGTATGAGTCGCTCATAGCTGCGCACAGGTGTCTCCAATTGCACTGCGAGGTCCAATCAATTATGGCTTTAATGAAGTTGTGTAGAAATCTCTTTATGGCTTTAATGAAGTCTGAAGTCTGGGTATGTAGAAATCTCTTTTATGTTGTTTTGTGTAAGCCAGAGCTTTGTTTAGGGTTTGTTTTTACAGCCAGAGCTTTGTTTAGGGTTTGTTTTTATTTTTATTTTTAAATGAAGTCTGAAGTCTGGGTGTGCAGAAATCTCTTCTTTCTTTTTTTTTTTGTTTTCTTGTGAGCCAGAGCTTTGTCCAGGTTGGTTTTTTTTTTATAATTTTTATTTATTTATTTATTTTTTAATAAATCGTGGTTGCAGGCCTGTGGCAGTGGAAGATCGCTGAAACGATTGTTGCAGCAGAGCGAGGTCAGGTTCCGTGTGTCCCAGTCTAGTCAGGCTTCCAACAGACATTGGCCCAATCTGTTTAAAGTCAAGTCCTCAACACCTCCCCTGCCTCGGCCCTGCTTCTCTCCGTACGAGTCTCGACGAGTAATCGCCGAGAACTCGGCGAAAAATGGGCGAGTAACTTGCGGCGAGTTGACTCGCAGGTACTCGCAAATAACCTGTCATCTTCAGTTTGGCCTGCACTCACAGGATTTATACTTTTGCAAATAGGCTACCCAAAATTTGAACCTGGATATCTTCTTATAAATATCTGACCAAACAAACACTTACCAGTCCACCTAACCTTGAGTATTTTTGATTTAACATCCTTATACCCTGATAAAAGAAATAAAGAGTTTTCAATTCAAGAGTGGCTCAGCTATTGTAGCAATAAGAAATCTAACCCAGCAAACGGTAGTCCCGTTCCAGTGTTAAAAAAAAGGCCAACCTAGGCAACTTCGAAAACGGAGAAACCCATCAAGCGAATCAGGCAATTCAAAATAACGAAGACATCAACCGGTTCTGGCAATTCAAAACAGTGAAGACGTTAACCGATTTAGGCAATTTCAACAGTGAAGATATCAATCTATTCAGGCAATTCAAAAAGTGAAGACATCAACTGATTCTGTCATTTCAAAACAGTGAAGACCTCAACCGATTCAGGCAGTTTCAACAGTGAAAATATTAATCTTTTCAGGCAATTCAAATAGTGAAGATATCAACTGATTCGTATTTCAAAACAGTGAAGACGTCAACCGATTCAGCCAATTTTAACAGTGAAAATATTAATATTTTTAGGCAATTCACATAGTTGAGGACATCAACTGGTTCTGATAATTCAAAACAGTGAAGATGTTAACCGATTCACGTAGGGAGATATAGCAATTTTGAGCAGTACTAAAAAAAATCTTGTCATATAATAAAATCATGGAAGTCAAGTCCCAAGCTAAGATATGTGATAAAAATCTTACGTATAAGCTAGCACATACAAACAAATTCGTAATTGTTTAAGATGTCAATTCCTTTCTATTCGCAATTAAAATTTACTAAACCAGAATTTTCATGACAAATGAGGAAGACCTGAATACATGGCTTGACTAACTCTCCTTCGGCCTTCTCTCTTCTTCTCTCTCCCTTATTTTTCTTTCCTTTCTTTCACTCCCCTTCCATTTCTTTTCATTGCTTTTATAAGTTTTCCACAAAGGATCTATGCCAATAGGTGGATTTCCATGCAGGTGGCTAAATCACATTTACCCAAAGTTTGATAAAGCTTTTAGTTTATTTAATATGCTTTTATTTTAATATAATTTAACTGTTTATATATTTTAATTAGTTATTAACTCAAATTTAAATAACTTAAAATTTAAGCAAAGTGAAAATATTTGTCCTCGGGTTACTTGGTGATTATTTCAATTGTGAGGGCTATGTTTACCTTTGGATTACTACTGTGTTATTTTTCTTTATTTTTTGCGGACTTGTACATGCAACACAAAATTCATCAAAAATACCATGTCCAAAGTATATAATAATGGAAACTTTTATTATAATAAGCAAAAAGATCCATTTCGGGAAGGGTCATGACATTAGCTGTCTTATTTATAATTTCCTCCTCTTGTTGTTGCCGCCCATGCAACTATTTAGCAACTGCCATTTCTTACTTTAATTGTTGTATGTGCACCACCTCATCACCCTTGCATGTAATTGTTGTTATTTTCTTATTTTATCTTTTTCTTTTTCATCGTATTCTTTTACACCATTTTCCCTTATGTCACTAGCATTGCATGAAGCGCATGTCAATGCCTATGCAAACTTCCAATATTTTTTAATATGCTTTCTCCTATTCATGATTGCATGTCTTCTCACAGGCAAGGTCATCATCATCATTGATTGATTTTGCCTGTTGGTGATTTTGACAATTTCCCTGACTTGGGGGTGCTTTTGTATGTGACTGTTCCTCTTGTTGATTATTTTTAGTCCTCGCAATAAGTTATTTTGACATATTCCTATCTCCTCTTCGACATCCTATTTCTCTTGGCAGACGATGAGAAGATCGAGGATTTGTTCTATTATCACCATTTTGATGGATCTCCTGTCCTTCATCATCCTGATAGAATTGTTGCCTATCATCATTTTGATGGATTATTTCTAGCTTGTCGTCATCGTAATGAATTCTCCCTAACATGTCATCATTCTAGAAAAATTATTGGTTGCCATCATCATGACAAATTAATATGTTATCATCGACATAGCAAAATTCTACCCTGTCGCCTACATGATAGCTACCTGCCCTCTCCACCCAATGATGGTTAACCTTTTTTTCATCATTCTAATGAATGTCTTCTTCCTCTAAGTCTATCATCATGTCTTCTAAATTTGGCTTCTTCTTGGTGTATCAAATGTTGAACTAGATTTGTTGGATGTCTTCTCTAAAATTGTTCGAATCGCCCTCCCCTTCTTTTCAATCGAACCTCTCTTATGTTGAATTGTCGAACTCCCAACTATCCAGGGTTCATTATGTTATGCAATCGCTCATGACGACATCTTCAGTTTCTATGAGCTCGATGTGGTAGACTTGATGGCCTATCCCCATGATTTTGTCATTTTTAGTTGGTTTGCACTACATCTACAAATAGTCCTTGCAGCCTATTCTATTGACTAGTCGACCTATGGGTAGTAGGAGGAGAATTTCTTCTTCTCAAGCTATCAAGAAGGAGACCAACCGAAATCCCCCCTTGGTCAAGTATACTTGGGTTATGCAAAAGTCTTGTTAAACTTCTTGGGTTACTCAAGTTGCCTTTATTTCTTGCTTGATCAATTAATTTTGCTCGTATGGTTTGTCCTTCGCGATTTTGGGTTCTCGGTGACAATTACCTTAGGAGCCTCAATCTCCTATCTGCTCGCAACAATCTTCTTCACCACCTTACTTCTTCAAAATATCTCTATGGTTCACATTGTACTAAGGCATCCCTGTACTAATCTGAGAAGGTAGAGTTAATACTTAAATTATTCCCTTTGCTAATAGTATGCATAGGCCACCTTGATGTCTCTTGCACTCTCCTTTGTAGTCTCCTCACTTCTCTTCTCTGTCTTCTCAATTGTGGCACAATGGCTTGATACTCTTGTACCTCTGGTCTTCTTGGTGGCCCTCTTATTGATTCATCATCACTACTTGGATTATCATCCTTCTCCTCCTGATGTATTGGTGGTTTATTGTTTTCAATGACTTGAACCATTTCCAAGAATCGTACCCCAGCTCGTTGACTTTGGACTTCATCCCTTTGTCTATGTCATTCCAAGTTGGGACTTGGGTATGGAGTGTTAGGATCCCAAGGAAGATTCAAATCACTACTTGATTCTTCTATCCATACTTCATTCCCAGGTTGTTCAAGCACTTCTCTAACTTATCTTCATAAAATTGTAGTAGTTTGTTCTTTGCTAATCTGACGTCTTGTATTATCAATGAAGCCCTGTTGAGGTCTATTCTTGATTATCCCTTGAGATTCTACTCTTTCATCCAACTCTAGTGGCCTCACATTTTGTTGTCTTCTAGAACGTCTTGTTAGTGGAGAGGTAGTACTAGAAGAATCCTTTGTGTTTAGGTGAATCCTCGATGTCTCTCAAGATAAATTACTCGATTCTAAGGAGAATAGGCTGCTTTTTGAAGATGCTCCTTCGTTACCATTTGCACTTCCCCTTAATTCCTCCCTTTGTCTCTCCAGGTGTTGATCAAATTTGTTCAACTCCACCCTTCATAATTCTTCTCTTTTGTTCATCTATTGCATTGTCTCATCTAACTCTTGAACCACTTTTTCTTGCAATCATGCATTATGCATTCTCAAGGTTTCATAGTCTTCTTGTAACTGATACATTTTCTTGATCATCTATTGTAAAATATTGATTCTTCATTTTTAGCCTCATTCCTCTCTTCTCCTATTCTAGGCTCCTACTTGTAATATGACATTTGATAGGGTTCAAAGTTGTTCTTATCCATTATTCAAAAATCTTACTTGAACTTGTAATCATTGATGCTCTCTATATTGAGGTTCCAACTCCCTCTGCTCGATTACATGTTTCCATCCTATATCAAATAACCACTCTAGGTTCATTCATTCTTCTTTTACAATGACTCTACTTGGTCCTCCATGTTTGTAGGATCACATTCCTAGTCATGGTTTCTTTGTTGTTCTTCCAGAGGTTTCTCTTGATGATACCAATTTGATCACATTCACCCATGTTTGTGCCTTATACACCTTCAATTTAGAACCATTTATAGTCTCAAGGAAAATTGTACCATGTAGCTTCCTTAACTGGACAACCCCATTGTCCAACACTTCTTCCACCTGAAAGGGTCCAAGCCATAAGATATTCAATTTTCTTGGCTTAATATCTCACTTCCCATTAAATTTGAGCATTAAATCACCAACCTTCAAGTCCATTTTTCATAGGTTTTTATCATGCTAAAGTTTACATTGTCATTGGAAAATCTTCGTTGTCCATTGTGCCATCACCCTATTTTCTCCTAGTTGTACGAGTGCTATGAGCCTTTCTTTCATGCTATCATCATCACTTAGGTGATTCTCCATTGCTACTCTCAAACTTAGTACGAATAATTTGATTGGTACAATTGCCTCTTGTTCGTACATTAACTGGAAGAATGTATGATTTGTTGTTCGCTTAAACATTGTCCTATACACTGACAAGACTGCTAGTAATCATTCCTCTCAATTGGCACCTTCCATACCACATATTTTGTACATGATGAAAACCAGGACCTTATTTGTTGCATTTGCCTGCTTGTTCACTCTTAGTAGTATGGGATAGGCAAGGAATGAAAGATATTGGATTTTGTAGCTAGGTTTTGGATAATTTTATTTATGAAATGGCCTTCTCGATCACTTATCAACTGAAGAATAATTTTAAACCTGGTGATAACCTGTCCATACAAATAATTAGCAGTGCTTCTCATAGAGTTATCTGAAATAGCCCTTGCTTCTACCCATTTTGTCAAATATTCAGTTTCTACTATAATATATCGACATTTCCCTCTTTGGCTTGCTTGTAATGGTCCCACAAAGTCCAACCTCCATCTTTAAAATAGTTCTTGGGGTTGAGAAGGATGTAATGGCATGAAGTCTATTTAATGATAATCTTATTCTTTGTGTTGGACATTTTGAGTCCCTAAGTCAAAGTTATCATTGATGTTCATTAATGTCAAGGACTTCGTCAAGAAACAAAGTTGTCAAGGTTGTTGTTTGATATCCAGGAAGAAGACCAAAGGTCAAGAGAATCAGTGCAAAAGTTAAAATAAAAAGGGCTCCATAATATCTTAATAGTATATGGAAGCATAAGTTCAAAGGGTTTTCATAAAATCCCAAGGAGGCTTGTGCAAAGTTAAAAAGGAGATATAATATTTTTTATAAATTATTTAAATTCAATGAGAATTTAAATTTTATAAATAAATATTATTTACACCATGGTATGCAATGATAAGGAAGCAATAAACTCAAAAGGATATTTGTTTAAGTGATATGGTTAAAAGCCCAAAGCAAAATATTTATAATATTTTACAATACCCAAAGATGGGTTTGGAGTTAAAACAATTCAAATCGCTTTTACTAAGGTCCTAACCTTCGCTGATGTCACGTGATGGTGAAAGCATTCGAAGCGTCGGCGTTTTACAAGCATGGAGGAAATTAATATATATACCTATGCCCAAAGGGCATTAAACTTCATCCTTGCTTGATTGATTAATATTACATGTGAACTGGAAAAGAGCTCGTGAGAAAGTTTACAAATTTAGTATGCCAAAGAACAGAATAAAGCAGAAGGCGTCTATTGTTCGAAAGCCAATTGGGCAGCTTGGCCTAGTGGCAAGTGGGCAGTGGTCAGAGCGCTTGTAGGCAAGGAGGCCAACGTTCGAAACGCGATGAATGTGCTTGGCAGTCGTGTTGGTTGAAGCTTCCAAAGGTGTACGTTTTGCAAGGTGCAAGGTGGGAGACACAATTTGAAGCACATGGTGCTTCTTAAGTTTCAAATGAGCGTGTAGCTCGTGCGACAGTTGAAGCCACGACTAAGGTTTTTGGCACGGACATTGTTGAGGGTTCGAATCCCTCCAAAGACATGGTAAATATTTTTGCATTAAATTTAATTATTGCCTAAGTTGGGAGATAAAATGGGTGTTAGTTGGATTTGCTTAGAAGGGTTGCTAATTGGATAGTGGTGGTTATTGAAAAGTGTCAATTAGGAGTAATAAGGAGTTTTTAATTTAGTCTTTAATAAAGTCTTAATTATCATTTTGGCATATTGGAGGATTAAGAATTTTGAATATTATTTTAATTTTAATAAGGAGTTTTTTGTGTTAAATAAGATTATTGTGAAGGTGTTGAATATTATTTTAAGTTGGAGTAATAAGGTGTAATTTTGATATCATTTTGTATTGTGTTTTTTGAGGAAATTATTATCTTCTAACCCTTATTGAGATTGGCAAATAAGTGAGTGTGAGTGTGTCATATTTGTGAGATCAACTCCTTGTCAAGCAAAAAGGTATGGGTAAATTCTTCCTTGGTTGAGTTGATTGATTGGCTTTCTAGAAAATAAAGTTTGGAGTGAAAAGGATTTGATTAGGGTTTCCATTTCGAAAGTATTTGAGTTAATGATTCAAGGTTTTCTGGAATTAAGTGTTGTGATTAAAACCTTGTTTTATAAGCATTATTGTTGAAGCCATTGGTTGTATGAAGAACTTGAGTTAGGGTTTGAAAAGAACATGAGTATCATTGTTATGTGAAGATTGATTTATATGCATTATTTTTGAAGTGAGTTGTTGTGCAAAGAACATGAACTAGGGTTTGAAAAGAACATGAGTATCATTGTTATGTGAGATTTATTGTTGAGCATTGTTGGAAATATTTTGAGTTGGTATTTACATGATTGGACTAGGTTTTGTGAGCAAGGGTTGTTTGTTGAGTAATTGGTTGAGTAGAGTTGATTGAACCTAGTCAAGTGGATGTATGAAGTGATTGTTCGAGTTCCATAAAATAAACTATTCTATAATATGATTTGAGTTGAGAAAGTGTTTGAGCATTGAGTTGAAACATATTGGGTATCTAACAATTCATTTTATGTTTCTATGAGATTGGACAAGTTCTGAGTGAGCTTGTTAAGCATATTTGAATAATTTCTGTGTGGACTTATTGAGTAGATTGGACAAAAACTGAGTGAGCTTGTTGAACAGATCTGAATAAGTTCTGTGTGGACTTATTGAGCAGATTGGACAAGTTCTGAGTGAGCTTGTTGAGCAAATTTGAATAAGTTTTGTGTGGACTTATTGAGAAAATTTGAGCAAGTTCTGTGTGGACTTGTTGAGCAGATTTGAGCAAGTTATGAGTGGACTTGTTGAGCAGATTTGAGCAAGTTATGAGTGGACTTGTTGAGTATATTTGAGCAAGTTATGTGATGAGGCCTGGAAATGCCTCCATCATAGCATGTTTTGAACAACTAAAAATTGCCTAAAACTCTGTGAATTACTTTATATATTAGTTAAGTTGATCTAATATGTTGTGTATTAATTGTTTGCATGATTGATGCATTTGGAATATTATATGCTGATTTTTACAGTTTTTGTGTAGTTTTATGTCACTTTGCCATGACCTGTTACATAAGAGATATGCTTAGGCTGATAAAAACACTTTACTATTTTTATTTTGATGTTTCTCAAGCATTAATTTCTTTGAATTTAGAAAATAGTGCAAATAACTATTACTGTGCAACAGAAACTAGTTTTCCTGTGTAAATTCCAGCCAACTACCAATGAATGGCAAGGCATGGAATTCATACATGAAGAGGAATGAAGGCTATTGCATTTTGATCCTGAGGACTAATCCACCTGATAAATACAGCTGAAATCAATTGAAGAGTACATAGTTGGTCATTCCGAAGATCTTCGATTGAGAAATATAGTCTCTTCGGATTGAGCGAATATCTTCGGATTGAGCCACTTAGCTCTAGATTGAGAACAAAAAGTACTTTTTGACCTATTGACTAATTTTTGATGATGGAAAAAGGAAAAGAAGGCTGAGGAGGTTAAAATAAAATATCTCCCATCTAACTTTGTCGTCCTTGCCATCCAAAGCCATAATTTATGGAAAAGATCCTCTTCTAGGATAAACCCAGGGAAGACTGCAGAATAACATGAATTGATTTGCAAAGTATATTTTCTATTGTAATTAGATTTTAGACATCTATAAAATATAGCTCCTGTCTAGGTTGAGCTAATAATAATAATAGTAGAAATAGTAGTAGAGAAAATATAGATAGAGAATAAGCGAGAAACCGAGATCTACATAGCTCAGTAACAGGTTTTAGCAAAGAAATTTGTAATCATGTTCTAAATCAATAAAGTACAAGTTTTTCTATTCATTCTGTTATGTTTGAGTGTGAGTAATATTTAGAGAGATAGGAACTCATACCTTCTTCTGAAAAAGGAGGCTGATCACTTCCAGACCTAGGATGAGGACTAACAGACAGATTTTGTTATGATTTTACTGTAGTAGAATAAGTTGTGAAACTTGTCAATTTCATTCTTTTGTAGTAGTTAACATCCATTTCAGTACTAATAATTTATTTTATGTTCAAGATACTTTTATGATGTGATTAGCAGTAGATCTGATTAGTATTTTTGCTTTCCAACAACTTTCCAATTTACTACAATTTCTATTTCCAGCAATTTACAGTTTTCTATAATTTTCTTGCATTATTGTTTTTGTTGTCAACCCCTGCATAGAAGATTGACAACCTTCTGTTACAGAGTATTGACAAGACTTAATTTTAGTATTCATTATTGCAAAAGTAAATAGACTTTCATTTTGTAACTGTAATCAGGTTTCTAATTCTACAACTATAACTAGGGTTTTAATTCCGCAATTTAATCGGATTTAATTCTTGCAATCAGTAACTAAGGTTTCATTTTTGTAATCAGTAATTAGTTTGCATTCTTGCAATTATATTAAAGTTCAATTTATGCAATTTAGAGGTAGAAGAGACCTAAAAACCCCCACACAATCAGTTCCACCAATAAGAATTGTTGCTCCCAATTGACCTTAAATTATAGCCCTGTTCACTCCTTTTGCAGATAGCCTTGTACACTGCCCTGGATTGACAAATTCATTGAGAATTAATGATGTGCTTAATGAAAGCGCATCATTATGTGTGGACTTGTTGAGCAAATTTAAGCAAGTTCTGTGTGGACTTGTTGAGTAGATTTGTGCTAGACTAAAGGACTATGTTTAGTGCAGATTAGAGATAGACCTTTGGAGGTGACAGAGTAGAGAGGGCAATAGTCTCCAGTAGATAGAGATCCATCATCCAGGGCAGTGAGGATAGGTCTTCTTAGTGGTAATAAGAGTCTTAAGTGGAGAGAGATCCACAAGCCAGTGCAATAGAGGTAGTAGTCTTCTAGAGGATCACCAGCCAGAGCATAGGAGAAGTTCTCTAGTGGATAGAGATCCATGAACTTGATTTAGGGGATTGGTGTCTCCTTTGGACATAGGTCCATAAACATTGTAATTGGGAAGGATTCTCAAGAGATTTATTGAGAAAATTTTAGTGAAATATTTTCTCCGTGGAGTAGCCCACATTGGGTGAACCACGTAAATTGTGGTGTCTCTATTGTGTGTGGTGATTTGTGCATTGCTTTGATTACTGTTATTGATATTGCTATCTACACATTTCTTAATATTGATTTAGAAAGAAAAGTAAAAAGTGGTCTTATATTGTTCACCCCCTCTTAGTATAAGCTTGTGTTCTTCACTTTGATAAATATCACATGCCTTCACATGGTATCGTGATTAAGCCAGGGCCACCACAACCCTACCAAAAACACTTTCCTTGTTGCATCTGGTCCCATATGGCTTCCTACCAATCCCTCATGTGTCTCCTTCAATATTTGTTGAACTTCATCTTACACCACACACATTCTTAAGATGTGGTATTCTCCCATGTTGATGACCTTCCTTTGTTCTATTTTTGTCATCTATTTTGGTATCTCTCTTATCGTTAGATATTTCCTAATGTGTGTATACCAAGTTGGTATCACACTTATCATGAATAATTATGTTAGAGAATTAATCTTGTATTCCTCCTTCTATAGGTTCTCTCAAGTGAATCCTCGATAGTTGTTTCTCTATTATATGCTTCTTCCCTGGTCTCACTACCACTTTAAATATGAATTTCTATAGGGTAACGAGCCATTTTCTCACTTGTTCGTATATCATTAGTTTGTTAATTAGGTATAGCAACGTGGTCTACATAAAAATAAAATGGGTTGACTAGTAAGTAATGCCTAGAATTTTATATTGTATAAACCATCCCTAGTGCTTCTCATTCTGTTGTGCTATAATTCTTCTCTACCCTTAACAAAAATTCACTTGTAAAATATATGGGTTGGTCCAATCTGAATTGTCCTTCCTAAGCTAAGGTACAATCGATTGCAAAATTTGAAGCATCAAAATGGACATGAAACTCCTTTTCCCAGTTTGGATAAACCAGGATAGGCGCTTTCACCAAATACACCTTCAAACCTTCAAAATCCTCTTGGTGTTCCTTCGCCCATTCAAAAGGAACACTCTTACGCATGAGATAATATAGTGGGTGAGCAATATGTTCATATTTCCTAATAAAATTCTTGTAATATTCTACTATTCCTAAGGTTTTCATGAAACTCATGTCATGTGGTTCTTCCATCAACAATAACACCCATATCTTATATGAGTCTGGTTTTGAGCCCTTCTGACATATAATATGCCCCAATAGTTTCCCATATGGCACCATCAAGACATACTTCTTGGGTTTAATGTGAGTCAAACTTTTCTACATAAGATCATGCATTCCTCTAATACCTTCAAGTGTTCTTGTGCTCAACATTTAGGGACCAATCATCTAGAAAGGCCTTGAAATTCCTTGTGGATATTTTATCAAAAATATACAAGATGATTCATTGAAAAGTAACTAGTGCATTACATAATCCAAAAGACTCACAGTTATATGCATAAATGTCATTTTCCACTACAAAAGTAGTCTTCAACTTATCTTTCTTTGCAATATTGATTTGGTTATAGCCTAAAAATCTGTCCAAAAATGAATAGATCTCATGGCCAACTACTTCATCCAATATGAAGTCTATGAATGGAATTAGGAAGGGATATTTTATAGTTATGGCATTAAGACTCTCAAAATCCACATAAATTCAGATCTTATTTGCGTTCCTTTTGAGGGTAATCACAATAGGTGATACACATTCACTTGTCATAACTTTGAAGATAATACATGTGTCTAGCATATTTTCTATCTCGATATTCACCAGAGTTGTGTACATTGGATTCATTCGATATGATCACCTCCTTATTGGTTATGCACCTTCGATCGAGGGAATCTTATGTACTCATAGTTCTAGTGGTATTCCCTTAAAATTCATGTATATCCATGCAAACACATCTTTATATTCCAATGTTACTACTTTCAGCATAGGATCCCAATCACCTCCATAATTAATCATCTTTTCCTTGCCATATTCACCAATATTATCCTACACCATTATTGGTCCTTCGTAATTAATAGATTCGGGTTCTTCTACTGCTTTTAGAACATCAATGGGATGAGCCAATTTATCTTCAATTATTGCATCTCCCATGGTATATTCTATGAAGTTCTTTGAAAATATCCACTCTTCACATTCTTGGTCCTTTTCTATTGCTTATCTCCTTTTGCTACTCTCACCTTTTTTTGATTCCTTTTCCTTATCTCAAATTTTATCTTCTATGTGGATGCATAAGCATTATGGCATGAACACTTCATAGTATTCCAATTACCAATGGAGTAGGCTTTTATCATCATCATTCTCATCTTTTTTACACTTCCAATTGCAACACTCCTTCCTCATTAGGCTCGTATCATGTTTCTCCATTCGATGATGAGCTTCCAAATTTGTCTGATGTTGTGAGGTCTTGGTTTACGAATTAATTATTTAGGTTAATCATGCTTTTATGCTAGCATTTCTTAAAATTAAGGTTTTCCTTCTCCCAATTATGGTTCATTTTCTCCATTCTTAACCATCCACATCCAAGCAATGCATCATATGCAAGTTTTTGCATGGTAATCACTATGAAATCCAAGGTAAATTCTTGCTTCACTATTTGTACCCTTTGATTCATTAGTATGCCCTTTGTCTCTATCCCATATTGATATGCTCTGTATAATATAAAACTTGGAGATCTCAATGTGGTTTGGTTGATACTTTTCCACATATTTTTTGGAATCACATTCACACTTGATCCTCTATCTACGATTACTTGAGTTAGCTTATGATTCAAAATATCCATATGAACTAAGGTTGGCTTCTTCCCAACTTCAATCATAAATATTGTGGGATCAATAAACTACTCATGTTTGATGTTGGCCACCTCTCGAATTATTCTCTTTTTCTTGTCTTTATCATTTTACTGATAGTAGTGTACAATTTGGGTTGGCCACCTCTCGAATTATTCTCTTTTTCTTGTCTTTATCATTTTACTGACCGTAGTGTACAATTTGGGTACTGCACTAAGAATATTTGATACCTTCACTTCCATGGCCATGCTTAAAATGTATGTCATAAGGTGTTCAATTGTTGTCTTATTGCCTATTATGATCTTCATATTTTTCAGAGCTTTTTCTTGGAGTAGCCTTTCTTGCTTCTCCTTATCTAGTTCTTCTTTTACCATCTCATGAGTTTCCTACCATCAATCATTTTCCTCAGTAGGGTATGTATATTGCTCTATTTTTCTAGTGTGAGCTACGATCATTGCTAGAACTTTCTTTTCTTTTTCTACATTGGTACTTACTTCGTCAATACCAATAAAATTGAAATTATGCACGCCACTTGTACTTACTATATTTGGGTAATTTACTTCCTTGTGGTTACCATATCCACACCATCAACACATATAGGTGACATTGTTACTATTAGTGTTTCCTCCAGCCTATGGTTTGGGGCAAATTTTTATGAAGTGCACTCATTCTTGATAGTTTTGATATTGTATGATGGGTTTTTATCTGATTCATACTATAGTCGACACTGTCCTCCCTATCTTCCACCTTGATGATTATTCCTATATCCTTTGCTAGTTGCACCTTGTCCATTTCTTGATATATTTGCTTGTTCTTCCTATTGCACTATCATTGTTTGGTTCCTTATTGTAACAACCTGATTCTGACTCATTGGTTGTAAGAAACCAATCTAACTCATTGGTTAGGAGGACTAATTTTTTAATTAGATTTTTATTGTTTCACCCAATGTTTAATCAGTACGAGGTATAGTATACTACTTTTGGAAATTATGACCATTGCAGACAACCTCCCAAATGGATGATATTGGTCAAATTCCATAGATGGTATCATTTAGTGGATCTATATTATCATTCTCTTGTTATGGTATGAGAGCATAGATCCACATCTTAGGGTTATCCTCTAGGGCCTATTTTACCTAGAGGATGGATGCATAATTATCCTCCCTTAACATGTGGAACCTGAGCTTAATTATGCTCACCTATTCCAAATTTAACATGTAAGGGTGTTTAGTGTATATGCCTAGTGCTTAGTTGATTATCCACTTCTTTGGAGTCAACTAAGGCCATACCATTTCTTTGGCTTTGGACCTGACCACACTTGTCAAATTATGAATATCGAAAACTATTCCATTTCAACTATCATAGATTTGTCTAGCTTCTTATATCATTCTAGGTTATCCCTATTCATAAGTCATACAAGGATTCATCATCGTACTGCTCACTTAATGGCCTAGAGAGACATCCCATACCACCTCTCTTTACCAACTTGTCCTGACATAACCTATCAGAAACAACCATTTACAATTTGTAGTGGTTTCCTTCATGTAACCACTAGTATTGGGTATTTTGTTTCTTTGGTTGATCACTTTCTCCATGATCCAACCATACTTAAATAAGTTTGGCTTCAAGGTCAAAAATGTATGTTCAACTAGAGTTGGGCTTATTTTATCTATTTCCCATGATTCTACCTTTCATCAAAATGGATATTAACTATGTTTAAATAGGATTTAATTATTTCTTTAATCATTAAGGGAAAATATAGAAATTTTAATATCACCCAAATCTAAGATATCATAATCTCATTTATCATAAGAAATATATAAGGGACATAAAGACTTTGACAACATGTAATGTCTCTTTTTCAAAATCAATTAAAATAAATCTAACTATTCACATTTTTCCAGAGATATAATCAAATCATCTCTGAGTATAATAAATATTTTCCTCTCGAAAGAAATACTTCTTTCAGAATTTAAAAATAAAAAAAATAAAAGAATAAATGCACCACTCTATTTCAATGAAGTCTCAAATTTTAGTAGAGAAATTTATTATTTTAAAAACTTCTATAATTAAAAAGCTACTTAATAAAAAGAAATACAACTAATTACTTTCATTAAATAAAATATGTTTATAAAGAATTTAACTAATATATACTATATTTTATAAACATGACCTTTTAGAATGAAATCTCTAGTTCATGTAATCTTTCTATAATTACTTTAAAAATCTTTTACCAAGTTTAAAAAAGGTTTTTTATAAACTCTAACCATTCTTTCATTTTCAGTGTACTCTCTTTATAATTACTTTAACATATTAGAAGAGAACTTTTATAAAGTCTAAAAGAAGACTTTTATAAGCTTGAACCATTCTTTCAATTACAATCTAAATAACTAATAATTAACCAAGTCTATCAAAGCAAGAATTTGTAGGTTGCTTCAAATGGAGAAGGCAAATTTACCAACAACTTATCTAGGGATGCCTTTATTTGAGGGGAGAATGAGGATAGATTTATTGAATCCAATTATTAGTAAAGTTCAAAATAAACTTCTAGCTTGGAAAGATATATGGTTATCATTAGCAAGAAGAGTGCAGTTAATTAAGTCAGTATTACAAGCCATTCCAACATATTATAAGTCATTGTATTCTATGCCAAAATCAGTTGAAAAAAGTTTAATATTTATTATGCGATCCTTTTTATAGTCAAGTTTACATGATAAAATGAAATTTCCCTTAGTGAAATGGAGCAAGTTGTGTGATTATAAAACTAGGGGAGGTCTTGGTTTAAGAGCTCTTACGAATGCAAACTTAGCTCTTAGGGAAAAGTTATCCAGAGATTGTACAAAGAGAATAAAAGACAATGGGAAAGAATTCTTCTAAGTATGTTGATCCCAATGACCCAAGTTTAATATTTACTACTTTATCTCTTCCAAATGGTTCTGCTCTTTGGAATGGTTTAAAAAAATCTATTGATCTTATGATTAAAGGTTTAATATGGGTGGTGGGAACTGGAGAAAAAATTTCTATTTGGATGGATACTTGGTGCAATAAAAAACCACTCAATTTAGATCCATTTTGAAATGTTGGATGAAATTTCTTCAAGATAAATATGGTGATAGGGTTTCAAACATTTTGTACAAGGATCGAGAAGAAAGATACAAATGGAAAGAGGATTTTTTTACAAGTATACAAGACATTGATGCTAGGAGGAAATTGAGTAGAAAGATAAAACTATGATTATTCTAAGGGGTTCTGAGGATAAATTGATTTGGGAGTTGAATAGCTCAGGAGAATACACAATAAGAGATGGATATAATGTCCAACACCAACATAATAATAATTTCACTAGAATATGGAGATATATTTGGGATAGCCCAAGCATTCCTAAAGTTAAAATGTTTATTTGGCTATTAGGTCATAGAAGAATTTTACCCTAGGATAGCCTTATGAAAAGGGGTTTTCATGGCCCCTCTCAATGTGTTTTTGTAATAAGGAGGAGGAGGAGAGTATTGACCATCTCTTGGAATATTGCTCAATATTCTGGAATATATGGCAATGGATTCTTAATATGTTTGGTAAATGCATGTTGATGAATATCATAATTAAATATTGGTTAAAGCAATGGCAGAGCACCTATAAAAGTGAGGCTTTATAGACAATATGAGATATATCAAAAGATATAATACTTTGGACTATATGGCTAGAAAGGAATAAACGAATATTTAAAGGAAAGGAAAGCAGTTTAGATGTAACAAAAAGAAAATATGTTTAGCCATAGAGGAGTCTAAACCAACCCTATCAACTCATCCAATCCCTAATTTGGAAGCAGAGAGTCTTGATATATGGAGTCAAGTCATTAAATGGAATTATGATGTTGGGTACAAGAGAAGCAAAAATAAGGTAAAGAATATAAAGTGGAAACCACTAGATGTGGAGTGGGTTAAATTAAATTTTTATGGAGCATCTAAAGGAAATCTAGGACCAGTAGGAGGAGAAGGAATAATTAGAAATAATAGAGGAGATATTTTGTATCATTATGCTTTTAATTGTGGATTTAAGACAAATAATGAAGCTGAAGCTTGGGCAAATTTAGAAGGGTTATAAATATATAAGCAAATGAAATGGAATAAACTATATATGGAAGGTGATTCTCTCATAGTAATAAATATAATTTTGAGGAAAGCAAAGGCTCCATGGAACATACAAGAGATAATTGTGGAAATTCAAGATCTTGCTAAAGAGTTTGAAGAAATTAGTTTTACACATATATTAAGTGAAGGAAACAATGTGCAAATAAGCTAGCCAATAGATGGTTTTTGATTGAGGATTGTGAAATTAAATTCTCCTTTCCATGGTTAGAGGAAGTAGAAAGTTTAGTTGAAGATGACAAAAAATGTTGATTGCCTAAATCTATTAATGATTAAGATTTACTTTAATGTTTTCCATTGGTAATATCTATTTTATTTTGTAACAACAATGTTTTTTCATTTAGACTATTTATTATAATTTTTGTGGTTGTACTTGTGTTTCAAGAAGGAAAATAGCAATCGCAATCTAGATTTGGTAAAGTGAACCTGATAGTGCGATGTTTTGGAGATTACTCTACTAAGATGTAAGGTATAAATAGTAGAGGTGAATTTTTGGCATTGTGAAGGCTGCTATAGAAAAATGTCAAGAAAGATGCTAAATTTTGAAGTAATTGTATTCATACAGAGATTTGAAAATATCCAAAAAATGAAAATCAAGAATTCAAACATTTTATGTAAAATGATGTAGGTTTCTAGCTATAGCATCTCAATTGAGATGAGAAGTGTATATATTTGTAAACTCTCAAGCTCTAAAGAAAAGAGATGTAATTTTTCAAGGGTGTGGGAACCAAGTACAACCCCTTATTATCAAGCAAAAATAATAATTAAAAGAGCCTAAAAGAGTATTGTTATAAAGTATATCCATTATTTTATTTACAATTTGGTTAATTAATACTCAGTAGATTCTAAAATATTATTTTTATAAAATCAATTCATTCTTTCATTTTCAATTTGGTTGACTAAATATTACCCGATGGGCTTAAGGCTAACTTGAATAAAGAAAACTCTTTTCTTTGTTTCCTTGAATAAATATCAATAACTTGAAAAAACATTTATATAATAAGTATAAAAAAAGAAAGCAAAGTTTACATTAAAGGAATGTATGGCTCCAAGGAAAGATTCCATCATTCGCCATTCAAATTAATTCTCCTAAATTGCACCGCAAGAGACATCTAACTGCAACTTGGCTTTTTATCCAGACATCTTGCAATCTCAAGGACTTCCAATACAAAGGATCAGAATGGTTGTTTGTTTTATTAGATGATAAAGGCATAAAATATAAAATAATATGCACTAGTAATTGAAAGTTTTGGGATGAGAGCCTATCTCCTAATGAATACAATTTAGTCATAATATGCAATTTGCATTCATAAGAGAAAATTCACAACAATTAATATGTACTCAAACCAAAGCAACAAACAAGCAAGCTATCCATAATGGACACATTGCATTTACAGGTAGTTTAAAAAGACATCAACACTTCGGTAGTTGGCTAGAGTAAGTTGACAAGGTGGAATCACGTTTCTATTTGCCTTATCAGTTATCGACCAATGAACAAACAAATATTTTTAAAAGAAAATTATCCATTAATTGAGATTTCTATAGGCTAGGTTAGACATTCTCTCTAAAAAGTATTTGACTCAATAGAGTTAAGGATATTATGTTTTGAAATTTCTATTAATTTGAGTCACTACCACCTTGGCTACAATAGAATTACGCTTGAACAATGATTTTAGATGGATTGGACTCAACGGAGTCAATATATACACAAATATGAAAAATTTAAACCAAAATTTAAGCCATTATTGCCCTGGCTATGATGATATCATGCTCAGACAATGATTTAGTAGAGATCAAAATTATTAATTATATTATTGGTATCTCATAATATTATAGCGTAATTTGTTGAAGCTTAAATAAAATAATTATATGTCTATTCAGAAGAAAACATCAACTTTAGGCAACAGTTATAGGCATTCAAAAATACGTAACCATTTGAGCTTAACACAAGCATTCAAAAATACACAACCATTTTAGTTTAACATAGGCATTCAAAAATACAACCATTCAATACTACAAAGCATATGATATTAAGTTAATTTGATCAATAAAATTTGAAATAGTTAAATATGGAGAGCATGGACTTGAATTTGCCTTTGTTCTTACTATTCTTCTATACTTCTTTCTCACTCCTCTGCTAGCCTTCCTCGTCCCCTTCCCCATTATCCCTTACTAATATTTATTTAAGACATATCTTAGGAGCAAATAGCCAGGCATGTGTGTGCCATGCAATTGGCTAGCTATATGCTTTCAGCCAGTGGAGTTTGTGGCTTATTTAACACAATATTCCAACATAAATTTCCTTGAATAAATTAAAATATATGCATATTTAAAAAGAAAATATTTTTAAATTTATATTATTAATAATGCTTTAAATATTAATAAGTTTAAAATTAAATAATTAAACAAACAAATACATAAAATAAAATAAATACTCTACTAAGTTATCACACACGTCTATACCTCCAATTAATTTCTTTGTTCTAAAACCTAGTATTTGAACATGACGAATTTCAATGTTGAGGGGATCTGTCATCTACAAATTTGAGATATTCCAAACATGAGATGGATCAACAATGTATTTTCTAAGGAGGGACACATGGAAGGTGTCATGGATTTTTGACAAGTTGGGTGGTAAAGCAAGCTTATAGGCAATAGGACTAATTTTACCTATAACTTCAAAAGGTCCCACAAATCTAGGGTCAAGCTTAGAGGACTTAATAGAGCTTTTTCTAGGTTTCACCCTTAAGAAGACTTTGTCTCCCATAAAGAATTCCCTCAGTGTCCTTTTTAGGTCTACATAACTCTTTTGACGATCCAAGGCTTCTTTGAGCCTTTGGCATATTCTTTTCAGTTGTTCCTCCATCTTCTTTACAATATCCGACACGATCACTACTCATTCCTCTGGATTGTCCCAAGATAGAGGAGTTCTACACCATCTCCCATGCAGGGCCTCAAATGGAGCCATACCTAGAGAAGCATGATGGCTATTATTATAAGAAAATTCAACCAGATAAAGATAGTCTTCCTACTTGGTTTTATGATCCATATAGTACATGCATAACATATCTTCAAAGACCTAATTGACTATTTCAATCTAGCAATCCATTTTTGGATGGTATGTAGAACTAATATTTATTTTTTTACCCAAGGCTCAATGTAGTGCTTGTCAAAATTTTGATGTATATCGGGAATCCCTATTTGAGATAATGACTTCCGAAAACCCATGCAAATGAACTATTTCCTTAGCAACCTTATTTGCAATGGTAGGTGCATCATCCTGTATATTCCCAAGTATGAAATGTGCAACTTTAGTCAATTTTTCTACCACCACAAGTATAACATCATGTCAAAATCTAGTTTTGGGTAAACCAACCACAAAATCCATGGAGATAACTTACCACTTTTGGGTGGGAATAGCATGTGGGTACAACCGTCCTATTGGGTGCAAATATTTACTTTTACTTTTTGACATTTCAGACACCTAACCACAAAATTATTGATATCTCTTTTCATTCTTGGTCAAAAGAAGGTTTTCCTTAAATTCTCCTACATTTTTGCTCCACCTGGGTGTGCGAAGTAAGGAGTATAATGTGCCTCTTTTAAGATAACATTTCTCCTGCAACTAGAATAACCAATATATTTTTGAAGTACAATAGATCATCCCTAATTACAAAGTCTTTGTCCTTGTCAAGTTCTCACTCAACCTGTGCTTGACACTTACCATAGTAGTCATATTTCTGTTAATACCTTTTTACTTGTTCAATTAAGTCACAATGGCATTGAGACATAACAGTTATGTACCCTCTCTTGATCAAGTCATCTGCTATCTTGTTTTCCTTGCCTTTAATATATTCAATGCCAAATTCATATTTTGCCAAGAATTCCAGCCATAAACATTGCCTTACATTTAAAAAAGGCTACATAAAGATGTACCTTAGACTTTGGTGATCATTTTTTAGTTCAAAGGGCTTTCCTAGTATGTAATGCTTCCAAATTTTGAGTGCATGCGCAACCACTGCCAATTCTAAGTCATGTGTAGCATAATTCACCTCATGCCTTTTAAGCTTTCATGATTCATAAGTGATGACTACTTCATCTTGTGTTAGGACCTAGGGTTATGCATAAGGGATTAGACCCACAATCTAATTATAAAAAAGGTGAATAAATTTTGAAATACAAATGAATCCTTGCCAAATGCATATGGGAGACATGGTGAATTGTATTTTTTCCACAAATTTTTTTAATAATGGGGTGAATTTTGTTAATATTTGGAAATAATATTAAACAATAGTAAGACTATCGACAAGACAATTTATGTATGGCATCGGTAGCCTCTGAAGGCTATTGGAATATGTGTGGCACTTGTAACCTTTGCAAGCTACCAGAGTATCAGTGGCATCAGTAGCCTACAAAGGCTATCGACGTATGTGTGGCTTAGAAAAACTATATCAATTTGGAGGGTGCAAAATTGAGACTTCTCGAGAGGTCACCCATATGAGGACTACTCCAATCGAGAATGCTTAACTGTGGATTTTTTGATGGGTTGGAAAAAATTAAGCCATACTAATCTTGTGAATTTTTGTTGTGGTTGTGAGGAGGTCTAAAAAAAAAAGGCCCTTTTTGTTGCTTAATAGAAAAGCCCTGGATTTTGAAAAAAAAATAAACAAGTTTTTCTTTCCTTACTCATTACAAATAAAATTAGAAATTCTCAGGCTACTGATGTCATCCTAGGACAATAACATCCAAAGACCATGCCATCGATAGCCCTTGCAGGATACCGGTGCCCCATGGCGCTAATAGTAGCCCTTGAAGCTAACAGTGTCCCATGCCATCGATATCCCCTACAGGCTACCTGTACCCCATGCCATCAATAGCCCCTACAGGCTATTAATACTCCATATTGTGGGTAGCCCCTATAGGCTATGGTGTCCCATGATACTGATAGCCCTGCAAGTTATCAATATCCCATACCACTGGTATGCTACCAACAACATGGGGTACTGATAGCCCCTGTAAGTTATCAGTACCCCATGACATCGGTATCCCTTGTAGGCTATGGTGTCCCATGGCGTTGGTAGCCCCAACAAGCTATCAATGGCCCATGCCATTGGTAGCCCCTATAGGCTACCGATGTTTCATGGCACCGGTAGCCTGCAAGAATTACTATATTTCCATGGCGTTGGTAGCACTTACGATAAATATAGGGTTTTAATGTCTCTCTTTATTTACGATAAATATAGGGTTTTAATGTCTCTCTTTCTTTACAATAAATATAGGGTTTTAATGAAACACTACATTACATGAATACAAACTAAAATTGCTATGGAACATGGATGTTACATACCTAACTATTATCTGTTGTGGGTAGACACAAGTCATTTTTTTATGTTCCAAATGGTTTTTCACTACTTCAAATTTTTTTTCACCGTTCATTTCTTGGGTATATGAGTATCATTGTCACATTTGGTATATATACTGATGGTATAAGCGGCAAACTTAGCGATAAAATTAAAATTATTTATAATTTTAAGGTGAAAAGGTCCATAAATTTAGGTAAAAGTGGTTGACGAATTAAAAAAAAATTATTATTATCACGATCAAGTGATTCGGCCCTAGAAAAATTTGCACCCCAAAAATTTTGGGCGAGTGGGCCCCAGTGAAAGGTCCCGATATTAGCCAATTTAAAATTTTGGAAATCCTAATTTTTGTTAATTAATTATGATTTGTCGCTATGCATAACCCTGTTAGGACCCCTTCTAAACCTTTGATATAAGCATTAGTACAAACCATAAAATTTCTTGAAGGGTCTGGTATCTTGAGTATCAGAGTAGTTATCAGTTTCTCCTTCAAAATATTGAAGGCTTCCTCACATTGGTTTGTCCACTTGAATACCTTCCCTTTTATTTGTAGGTTTGTGATAGGATGGACAATTTTTGAAAAATTCCTTACAAAATACTT
Organism: Wollemia nobilis; assembly: GCA_028583015.1. Taxonomy (NCBI): domain Eukaryota; kingdom Viridiplantae; phylum Streptophyta; class Pinopsida; order Araucariales; family Araucariaceae; genus Wollemia; species Wollemia nobilis. Next base: position 1,254,769 of record JAQPPZ010016747.1, on the reverse strand, counting down.
GTAGTAACCCGCCATTCCCATAAAACTATGTACTTCAATTACATTGGTGGGTGCAAGCCAATTTATGATAGCTTCAATTTTCTTAGGATCTACAATGATTCCATTAGCAGAGATCACATGCCCCAAATATTGTACTTGAGGAGTATAAAACTCACATTTTGATAACTTTCCATACAACTAATTTTTCTTGAGTACCTCAAGTACAATCTTCATATGTTGATCATGTTCCTCCTTAGTTTAGGAGTAAATTAATATATCATCAAGAAATATAAGTACAAAATGATCTAGTTGTTCCTAAAAAACACTATTCATGAGGTTCATGAAAGCAGTTGGAGCATTTGTTAATCCAAAATGTAGGACTATAAATTCATAATGTCCATACCTTGTTCTAAATGTAGTATTATGAGTGTCTTCCTCACGAATCCTCAACTGATGATAACCTGATCTGAGATCAATTTTTAAGAAAATGGTGGCTCCTATTAACTGATCAAATAGATCATCAATTCTAGGAAAGGAATATCTATTTTTGATAGTGACCTTATTGAGCATTCGGTAGTCAATACATAACCTTAAGGAGCCATCCTTCTTCTTTACAAAGAGAATAGGGGCACCCCATGGTGATACACTAGGTTTAATTAGTCCCTTATCTAATAAGTCTTGAAGTTGTGCTTTTAGCTCTTGCAACTCAATAGGAGTCATCCTATAAGATGATTTGATGAACGGTGTAGCCCTAGGAAATTTTTTTATAGAGAAATAAAATTCTCATTGAGGTGGAAGACCAGGTAAGTCTTTAGGAAATACATCCCTAATTTCATTTAGTAAGGGGCATTTCTAAAAAATATCCGAGTTTGCTTCAGTCTCTTCCCTTTTATTCATTTTGACCACATATATCGTTCCACTCTTTTTAATTGCCTTTCTAACTTGCAAGGTAGATAACAGATGTGGTCTAAAAGAGCCATGATCACAATGGATCCTAATCCATTGATTGGATTCATTAGTGAATTCTAACCATCTTTCTTCAAAGTTAAGAAGGGTTTTATGAGCTCTTAGCCAATCCATACCAATAATGATATCAAAGGCATGCAAGGGAGATACATATAGATGAAAATTGGTTTTTCCCTAAGGTAAGATAATGTGGGGGTCAAACAAATATTGATTAATAAAATAGTTGTCTTGACCCATATTCTACTTTCCACCCATTTGCCAAAAATACAAACCTTTCTGGTATATCCTTGATTATAGTAGTAGAAATAAAGTTATTTGTTGCACCACTATCAATTAAAATATGCACATCCTTTTTAAATAATTTACTATTCAATAGAAAAGGTGTAGCCCATCTATCGAGAGTGAAATTACCTGTTGTAGCATAGATGTGGTGGATTTGTTCTTTAGGATTCTTCTTACAATATACCCTTTGAGGATATTTGTTTGAAAAATTAGGATCACCACAAACATAACATCCTGTTGGTGAAGCCTTGTTATCCTTTTTACCATCCTCAATCCTTTTCTAAAATATTGTTTCTTTGGTTGTTTCCTAGAATGAGGATCTTTTATCATTTATATCTGAGTAACTTTTCCTATTCCTTCTATCTTTGTTTCTATGGAACTTATTCATGTTCGTACCTTCAGGTTTAGCTATGTCCCCTTCTTTGATTCTTTTATTGTGTTCTTTTTTCCATTTCATAAAACCTATACTTTTCCTTTTTTTGAGTTCATATTTCTCCCTTTTAGACATATTTTGATAGTTAAAATATGCCTTCTTCATTTTCTGATTAGTTTCTTCTTGACATACCAAATCATAGCCTTTTTATAGATCCTCAACATTAAGCAACTTGATTATAGTCCTGATTCTTGAATGAACCCCTAAGATAAACTTTTACACTTTCATCTGTTCATTATTTTCATAATCTGGAATATAATTTAAGATTTTCATAGACTTTTGGTAATATTATTTAACAGACAAAGTCTCCTACTAAATATTGGTGAATTCAAAAAAAAATTCTACGTACAATTTCTTAGTTAAGAATCTATTCTTAAACTCCTCCACAAAATCTTGTCATATAAGATTTGTAGCTTGAATTTTCTTTCCATCCTTAAATGTGTTCCACCATTCTAAGGATGCATCCACTAGGTGTAGGGTAACCCATGCAATTTGGGATTTATATGATAGGATTTCATTGAAAAATAAGTTTCTATTTCACTTAACCAATTTTGTGCAACATCACCTTCTTCCTTGCTATCAAATTTTGAAATCTTTACATTTTTCATTTCTTTTGCTAGCTCAGTCCCTATCCAAGTTCTACTAGTTTTCCTAGTCCTATTAGGCGCTTCTTCCTACTCTATCACAGGTTCCTTACCCCTGGTTAATTTTTCTATCACTTTTTATTGTTGATTCATCAGCTCTCATTGTTGGTCCATCTATTGCATTTGTTCTTGAAGTAATTGAATTAGGTTAGTCAGGATTTCAAATTACCTAGTAGATTCATTTATTTCTTTTAACTATCTTTCCTTTTGAGGTTTGACAATATCATTTTCCTATCTAGCTTCCCTTCTAGGTTTGATAGTAGCATCTTCTTGCCTTGCTGGTGTAGGGTTTTTAGAAGATCCTCCTCATAACATAGGTGCCATCTTACCTAGGTACAAAAGAGCTATGTTAATTTAAGCTTGTTGGGGTCACAAGAGGAAGTTTCAACCCTATAACCTAAAATTCTACCACCTAGGATCTAATACCAACTCTAACAACCCGATTCTAACTCATCAGTTGTAAAAACTCAATCTAACTCATTGGTTTAGAGGACTAATTTTTTTTATTAAATTTTACTATTTCACCCAATGTTTAATCAGTATGAGGTATAATATACCACTTTTGGGAATTATGACCATTGGATACGACCTCCCAAATGGATGATATTGGTCAAATCCTATAGATGGTGTCATTTAGTGGATCTATATTTTCATCCTCTTGTTATGGTATGAGAGCGCATATCCATAGCTTGGGGTTATCCTCTAGGGCCTATAACACCTAGAGGATGGATGCATAATTTCCCTCCCTTAACATGTGGAACCTAAGCTTAATTATGCTCACCTATTCTAAATTTAACATGTAAGGGTGTTTAGCGTATATGCCTAGTGCTTAGTTGATTATCCACTTCTTTGGAGTAAACTAAGGCTATACCATTTCTTTGGCTTTGGACCTGATCATACTTGTCAAATTATAAATATCGATGGCTATCCCATTCCAACTGTCATGGATTTTTCTGGCTTCTTATATCATGCTAGGTTATTCCTATTTGTAAGTTGTACAAGGATTCATAACTGTACTGCTCTCTTAATGGTCTAGAGAGATGTCCCATACCACCTCTCTTTACCTACTCATCCTGACCTACCCTATCAGAAAAACCATTTACAAGTCGCAATGGTTACCTTTGTGTAACCACAAGTATTGGGTATTTGCTTTTTTCGGTTGATCACTCTCTCTGTGATCCAACCATAGTTAAATAAATTTGGCTTCAAGGTCAAAAAGGTATCTCCAACTAGAGTTGGGCTTATTCTATCTGTTTCCCATGATTCTACCTTTTATCAAAATGGATCTTCAAATATGTTCAAATAGGATTTAATTATTTCTTTAATCAAAAAGGGAAAATATAGCAATTAAATTAAATATCACACAAATCTAAGATATCATAATCTTATTTATTATAAGAAATATATAAGGGACATAAAGACTTTGACAATGTGTAATGTCTCTTTTTTAAAATCAATTAAATAATAAAAATAAATATAACTATTCATATTTTTATATAATCAAATCATTTTTGAGTATAATAAATCTTTTCCTATAGAAATAAATACTTCTTTCAACATTTAAAAATAAAAAAATAAAAGAATAAATGCACCACTCTTTTTCAATGTGTAGACACTAAAATCGTGTAAATCGGATAATATTGCTAATGCAACACTCTTATCGACATCGGGTGCATCTGCACAGTGACATGCCTATGGAGGATGCAGTGATTAGGCAAGGTCTTGAACGATCCTTGAGACAATGAGCAAAGTTTATGCTAAGGGAGGTTTTTGTCGTGATATCACGACCTGTAGCGCTGTCGCAGCCTCTGGTGGGAAGCTATCGCGATATCGCCGCCGTCGTGGCCTTTAGAGGGAACTTGTCGTGATATCGTGACATGTCATGCTGTCGTGGCCCTTGGAGAGATGCTGTCACGATTTTGCGACCTGTTGTGCTGTCGCGGCCTTTAGTGGGAAGCTATCGCGATTTCGCGACCTGTTGCGCCATCGCGACCTTTTGCTGGAAGCTGCAACGATTTCATGATGCTTTTGGAGCAGGGGCGCCAAGGAGGATAATCGTCACGATATCGCGACAATTTTGGTGAATTGGAGCCAAGAGGAAAATCCGTCGCGATTTCGTGACTTTTTTGAAGATTGGAAGCCACAAGGAAAAATCGTCGTGATGTCGCGACAAGTTTGGACAATCGGCACTAAGGGGAAAAACCGTCATGATATCGTGACACTTTTGAAGAACGGGCACCAAGGGGATAACTTGTCGCGATATCGCGACACTTTTGAAGATTGGGCACCAAGGAGAAAACTTGTCGTGATATCGCGACACTTTTGGTGAACTCGCGCCATTTGGAAAACTTGTCGCAATATCGCGACACTTTTGAAGACTGGGCGCAACGTGGAAAACTCGTCGCGATATCATGACAATTTTGAGGATTGGGAGCTAAAAGGAAAACTCGTCGCGACTTCGCGACACTTTTGGCGAACTGGCATCAGGGGGAAATCTCGTCGCGATATCGTGACACTTTTGAAGACTGGACGCAAAGTGGAAAACTCGTCGCAATATCGCGACACTTTTGAGGGTTGGGCACCGAAAGGAAAACTCGTCACGATTTCGTGACACTTTTGGCGCATAGGAGTCTTGGGGAAAAATTGTCACGATATCACGACACTTTTGAAGACTGGGCGCCAAGTGGAAAACTCATCGCGATATTGCGAAACTTTTGCAGGTTGGGCGCTTAGGAGAAAACTCGTCGTGATTTCACAACACTTTTGGAGATCAGGAGCCATTTGGAATTCTCATCACAATTTTGCAACACCTTTGGTGTTGGGGCGCCGAAGGGTGCTACCGTCGCGATTTCGTGACATTTTTGGCGATCGGGCGCTGAGGGCTCTGGTTGTCGTGATATCACGACATGTCGCGATATCGTGACATGTGGCTATGGTGCGGTCGAGGCGGGTTTGATTGTCGTGATTTCGTGACATGTCGCATTTTCATGCCCTGTTGTCTTTTGCGCTCTGCGGTGGAAAGTGCTGCCTTTTTAAGCTCTGTGCTTGTAATCTTGTTCTTTGCTCTTGGTTGGGATGTCTTCTCTCCCTTTTGTAACTGTTCTTTGTTTTAATACAAGTTTTTCAATTTTTTCAAAAAAAACACTCTTATCGACATCATATGGCCCCATTGGGCAACCCTCAGGGATTAATTAGGGCTCCCAACCATTTTTGGGAAATCTTACCCCACTTTTGGAATGTTTTGGGGCATGTAGCCATGGCCATCCCACCCTAGGATGGCCACAATTCATGGTCGTCCCACCCAAGGTGGGATGACCATGACCCAAACCCATAAAAATTTAAAAGGCGAGATAAATGACAATAAATTTCTACCATTTATCCCGTCCAATCAATCATGACAGATTGGGAGGCTTTCATGGCCATTAGGACCTATAAATTGGAGGTCCAAATGGAAGGCCTCTTCCCCCTTATGCATGGCAAAGATATTTCCAAGTGGCGACACTTGCCTTGCATGCCAGAACTTACCCCTTTTCCCTATGCCCTCTTGGGCTATAAATTGAGGTGTTTTCACCCAATTCAAAATTGAGAGAACTTTCCAATTATTGACCATGAAGTGATGCCAATATTTTCCCTCAACCTTTGCCCACCTATTTGCCTTGAACCTCTTCAATCGAAGGAACTTTCAGGGTTCTAGGCGACGTTCATTTGCTTCAAAACCAATCAATTTTGAGATCCCAAATTCAATGACAAGACCCCTAGGAGGATTTTTAACTAGATCCAAGTGAAATTGGTGGAAAAATCCACCCTATTTTGTGGTCGTCCCCCTTGGGACGGTTTGCAGGTCTTATTGGAACTCTTAGGGATGGCCATGAAATGGCCCACAATTTTGATCTAATTTTTATGTAGATCATTTCTATAGCATTAGATTAGCATCATATCCAAATTTGGTAAAGTTTTGAGTATATTTAATGGGTTGATTAATGTTTTTATGATTGTAGTCTTACTTGTTCCTCCCAAGAATGACCACAAGTTTTGCTAATAATTTCACTATGATTTCTACTCAGACCTTTACTAAATCACCTATTAAACATCATACTAAAATTTCAAGTCATTTGGAGTTTTTTAGAATAGTCACAAATAATTTTTATATTCATAGATGCATACTTTTTATGGTTTTCATAGTTTTTATCATCAAATGCATATGCTATTAACATCATTCAATATCTTGTGTGTAGGTTCAGGTATTCTATGCATGAGGGAGGAGCTAAGGAGCTGAATAAATGTAGCCCAAGGATAGCTCTCAATTGTGGGTTGCGAGAAGAACACTTGATGTGTGCCATTAAGCTCATGGAGGGATTTTATTCCTCAAGTTTTGTAAATTGAAATGTATCACATTGAAAAGCCCTCAAGGGGATGTATTGTAACCGTTGAATTGATAAATTAATAAATACAAGGAGAACCCCCCTTTTTACTTAACACATTTGTCAATTTCAGAGCTTACTTTATCATCTTTCTTATGCATGCTTTAATTTAGTAATTACATTAGATTGCATTTTGATTAAATCTATTAGGTGCATTCGTTGTTCTCGCTTCTTCAATGGTGATCACGGTGGTACCTAGTCCCTTGTCTTTATTTTTTATTTTATGCCATTTTTGACCTTGTTTTTATGTTTTGGATGTTGCAGGTTATGGTCGTTCTAGGCTAAAAAGGCCACTAAATTCCTGCTTGTCCTTGCTAGGTAAGGCCACAAAAACCATCCCACCAAGGGGCCTCCCCTAAATTTTTAGCCATACCACCCAGGAACGGCCATAAAACTAGGGGTTTTTTGCAAAAATTTCTAGAAACAATAGTTTCTAAAACAAACAAGGTAAGTTCCTAAACCTTCAATTTGTAGCTAGGTTGTTTAAAAAAGGTTAAATTTCAGTTTTTCATGTCTTTTATGTGTGGTTGAAAGTTAGATTTATCTTTCCTAGATTTTGCATTATTAAATCGAATAAAAATTAAAAAAAGAATAACTTTAGACATGCAGTTGTTTGGTTTGCCTGTGTATGACCTCCCTAAGGGTTAGATTTTCATATAGGTAAAATATTTTGTAGGTTCCTTGTTTATATATGCATATGATTCTGAAAGTGAAATGCTATTTAATGCATTTAGTTAAAAATCATTGAATGCTATCTTGTTTACTTTCAATCATTTTAAAAGGAACCACACACACCATGCTTCTTTTTAATGTTAGTGAGTTGGAATTCATCCCCAACCATTGATAGAGTTCAACGATGGTGGGTTTCATCTCCTTGTGTTGGCTCAAGTTCTATGTACCCTATTTTTTGCCAAGGTCAGCTCCAAGAACCGTCTTAGTCATGGAAAATTGCATGCACTCCTCTTCAGAGGGTGTATTGTTGCCCACGAACAATATAGATGAAGATTGGTATGACCTATGCTCCCTGATCGAGTATGGGCTTCATATCCATACTTTGGTTGGTTCACATGACTGTAATTTCATTTTCGGTTGTCTAGATACAAATGTATAGGTGAAATCCCTTCAACAATTGAGAATTACATCAACAAATATTCAAAACACGTGAAAGAGATTCTTTACAAAAGCAACAAAATTGAAACACATCAAATAGTTTAGGAACACATAATATTTAAAAGATATAATCATTTGTATTCTTGTGTGTCTCTATTTTTATGTGTTTAAATCTATAAAACTTGTAAAGGATATAATCACATAGAGGTTTATAGAAAGTATTCATGGTATATACCCATAGCCAAGACTTAAGAGTGGATGCTATGAGGAGGAGGCAAGAAGACATAGATCGTCTTTGATTTGACCCCAAGGACATGGTTATACCTCCTTGCTGGCCACCTACTCTCCCAAGTCCTAGAAGGTTAGAGAAGGGACCTAGCTTGCAAGGAAACCCTATGCAGTGCACCCCTACAAGTCACAGTCCCAATCTAGGAAATTATTTCTCAAGAATGGATAGTTCCAATGGATTCTTTCAAGAAAGGCAACCATGCAATGAGGAACCTACACATAGAGCAATACCACGCATTCACATGCTTGCTTGGTCTACTCCATGTGTTGGTGTGCATGAGCAAGACCATACACCTAGGGTAGGGTTAAATGATCATCTTATGCTTTCAAATCACCCTTTCCCAAGGTACAAAAACCTAGATGAGTATGATACTCATTATAGTGGGTGAGTCAATTCTGCCCTACCCTTCCTCATTTAAGAGAGAAGACTTGAGGAAGATCCTAATTATCCTCGATCGCATCATTCCATGTAAGCATGATGTACCTCTGCACTAGCAGAATACCAAGAACATATGTTTAGGAGTGAGCCTCAAGTATATGCAACTTATCTCAATAGATGGAAGCACATAGTAGATTTATAATATCTTCCTAAATAGGATAGGTATCAGGTCAATAATGCTAAGGCACATAGGCCCAACATAGTTGATCAAATTAATCAATTAGACAAAATGTATGTTGATCGTAAAGATAAGTTTAATCAACTTTAGTCTGATAAACAATGCTTGGTTATCCTAGAGCAATAACAACAATTAGAAATAAAAATACTTGAACAACAAATTTAATAAAGTTTGCACAATGGATTTCCTACTCCAAGCACGCATAGACAGGAGGCTTGGCAGAGGCAACCCACTTTCCATAAAGACAGGTCTGCTAAACCTAATCAAATGCTACCACCTCGACCTCCTAGGTCTAATAAGAGCTTACCTAATAGGCCTAATATAGATCACCTTCAGTAGGTATTAGTTCCTCATTGTAGGCCCATTCCAAAAACACCTTATGGGGCTTATGATGATTTAGAACAAAATAAGGAATACCTAGAAGCACCATTTGGAGGTATGGTTGATGACAATCAACCACCTCAACATATGCTTAACATTCCTTGACCTCCTCCGTGTGACCAAAATAAAGAAGAGGAGATTAAATCCTTTGATGTATATCAAGAATTGCTTGAATGCTTGGAAACTATAGAGAGTAAGATAGTTGGGACTGGGCTTCAAAATCCCACCTTGCACCAGTTGCGTAATCAACCACTGCATCCATCTATACCTTCCCCTACATACCTTGAGCATTTTAAAATACCCAAATTAGATAAATTTAAAGGGGAATAAGATGCTCAAGAGCATGTCATCAGGTTAATGAACCAGTGCTTATGCATACTAGAGAATGATGCATTACTCTTGAGAATATTTTTAATTACCTTCTCTGGACCAACCATTGAGTGGTTTAATCAACTTCCAAGGCATAACATCTATACCTTTGAATAGTTTGCAGATGCATTCTTGGAACATTTCACCTTCAATACCAAGAGAAAGGTAACCCTAATCGACCTTACGAGGTTAAAACAATATGATGATGAGTCTATCACTGACTATGTAAATAGGTGGTAAACGCTCCTCGCTAAGCTACCTTATCTATTGCTAGGGTACGAGTTGACTGGAATGTTTTCAAAGAGTTACTTAAAACCAATATCTTTATTGTTGCAACTCTAGAAATATCTCATTCTTTAGGATGCTCTAGCATAGGCTAGAACCATAGAAGAGATCAAAATCTAAGAAGGGGAAATAGCTAAACCTCGCAAGAAGGAGTGGACTAAAAATCTAAAGAGAAATCTGGCGCCATCAAAGCTGGCAATGATCAATCAAGTGGCCATTAATATCCCAGGGCCTGCACAAATGATGCCTCCTCAAAATGTAAATTATCAAGCCCAATCTCCTCCTTCAATTTATAATAATAATACTCAAGCGAATCAGGATAAAAATCAGCAACATCGCCCTAGGCGATAGTTTACGCCCTTTACTGAGTCAATGGACTTCCTATTCGATCATCTGTGGGCTACCAAATTGGTTAATTTACTAGAAATCGAGCCTATAGACCCAAATACAGGTAAACCAAAGCCTATGGGACGTAGAGAAGAGCTACTTTGTAGGTATCATCGATAGAATGGCCATGAATTGCCTACGTGCTATGGTTTCAAAAACATAGTGCAAGATATGATTGAGAGGAACGATATCCAAGTGAATAATCCTCTCACCCCAAATAATCAATAGATGGGTGTTTTCAAAGACCCATTACCTACTCATGAGGTAGAGGTAGCTCTTATCAAACAAATGAATGAGATCAATATGACACTCCCTCTACAAGGGTACGTCAATATGGTTAGTATTGTGACTAGGAATAGATGCTATCCAAGTCAAGTGGCACCACCTGTAGCTTCAAGCGATGTTCCATCAATATCATGGCCTCCATAACCTCCAGTATAG